>CM031241.1:462053931-463296766 GCA_018340775.1 Taxus wallichiana var. yunnanensis
GGTCACATTGAATTCTTATATTTACTTACATTTTTTCATTCCTTGAACTTGGCATAAGTGAAAACATCTTGTTAATCATCTTGCGGCGAAACTACTTTTGAAACGTAGTCTAGGAGGTACTTCATTTAAATAGGTTTTGATACCAAATGTTTGTGTCATCCGGTGATTTCTCACTCTATCACATTGGTATTCTCACATTGTTGACTTATTCATACTCTTAACAAATACATATTGTATCTCACTTAGGGGTGGTCACTAAAATTTGTACACATTTACAACTTACCTAGTGAAACTATAATGAAAACATGGCTCCTAAAACACATCTAGGATTAAAGAAAGCAGGACATACGAGGAACAACAAGTGCAAGCTTGGGAAACCTCTAATAGACAAGGGTCAAACCCATTCATTGGACATGACCTAAGACCGATGTTTTCTGCGAGAAAAGAAATCGAAGAGGTCAATCATAGTGGAAATGAATTAGAATCCCCACATGCGAGAACTCAATTTTGACACCACTTTACTAGATGGGTTTCTTCTCGAAACAAAGATAGAGTGTTGGCATGGGTCATAGAACTAGGGGCCAAATTACCCACCGAGAATGAAACAATACTACTGCCGTGAATGATGCTATTGAGGAGAACATCCCCTTATCAATATGGAAGATATTTTAAAACACGGACATGCTTCCACTTCTTAAGTAGGGAATGATAAAGTGGTGGGGCATAGAATACCCTTTATCAAAGTTCCACGAAGAAACAAGATAGAACATGAGATGGGTGAAGAACCTCCATAATACGAGGAGGAGGAACCTTTAGAAGAATAAGCCATAATCCAATAACAAATCGGTAACCTAAGCCGAAACTATCTTTTCTTACTTCCCATGTACAGAAAGACGCAAAAAGGAATGTTCAAAATTTGAGGCCTAAGGTTAAGATCAATGAAATCCATCAAGAAAACCAAGGAGAAGAAGACACATGGTATCATCGTGTATACATCCCTACTTCTCCCACTAGAGAACAATTTCTCACACAAGAAGTGCAGTCTATGAAAGTGAAACTCATGAGCTTAGAAGAGAGCAATATAGGGAGCATTAGGAAATATCAATACGAAGAATTATGCCCCTATCCTTTTGACAAGACAATGACCCTTCAACCCTTTCCAAAGAAATTTGATATGCTAAAGTTTGACAAATATAAAGGGAAAGGAGATCCACGGGATCATGTTAAAGATTTCTACATGGCATGTCAAGAGGTGTCTTATAGTGACAATTACCTCATCAAAATGTTTCCAAGAGTCTTGGGGTCAAGCCTTGGAGTGGTTTACATGCTTACCACGAGGATCAATTTTCACCGGCGAATGGCGAAAGGTTCGTGCGTCACTTCTCGTATAACATAGAGAGTGATGTCACCATGGCAGAATTATGTGGCACCAAGCAATGCCCTAATAAGACTTTTTCAGCTTCCTCAAATGGTGGAGAGGGATAGCTAGTCGCTTCCTTGCGCTTTCCCTGAAAAACAAGCTGGTTAGTATTTTCATTCCCAATCTCAACCCGAATATAGCTTTCCACCTCCAAATGCATTGTGTTCACATTTTGAGGAGGTTATTGAGAAAAGGATTCGAGATAGAAAAATCTCTCATTGCCAAAGGCACCCTCAAAACCAAATATAGGGACAACCAAAATGTCAAACCCACGGAAAAGCTAAAATCTTTAAAAAAACAAAAATGTGGTGGGAGACAGAATCACGATTCCAAACGTGTTCAAATGGTCCAAACTGGTCAACCTTTTAAACTAACCAAGGGCCCAATTCAACCACCACCAAAATGAAGAACGTTCACCTCTCTTAATGAACCTTTGTCAGTTATACTAAAAAAATTAGATGTGGCCCACATGATGACCTATCCTATAATGCAACCATTTGAGCGACAATGATCCAAAACCTTCATGGTACAAGGAGCATGAATATTTTGAAATGCATCACGTCAAAGGACATAAGATGAAAATGTCTGTGAATTTGTCATTATATTCAGGACCTCATTGACAACGGGGAGATAGAGGTGGATAACCCAGAAAAACACAAACACCTAACAAGAAAATGGGGATATATAAAGAACCATTCCCCAAGCATGATAAGTCAGAAAAGTCAAAGCCGGATTAGGGAGAGTCATCCCAAACTTATAAAGTTGTGAATTACTTGTACACCAAAAGAGACAACAATCATTATGATTCACTTATTGTATGTATTCACTCTTATTGACCGTGTCAATACCATCCGAATCAAGGGAAAGGACTCTTGCGTGGTAACAAGGCGTGCCCACCTCGTGATTCCGAACCTTCTCCGTTGACCCCACAAACTGATAAATATAACCTTTTAGAACAACTTGAAAAGATGTCTGCTAAGATTTCGATCTTAGATCTTCTCAAGATATCCAATGTGGATAAATACATTCTATACCAAACTCTTCAGGGGTCGGAGTACCTTTAGAAGTCGATCCTGCACACCTTCAAGCCGTGGTGGAAAACATCGCACCAAGTGAACATCTCACTTTCAACCATAGGGAGATCCCTACTGAGAATCCAACACATAATCTTCCCTTATACATTGAGGTAGTTGTCACCCACAGGAAGATCAAACGGGTGCTTGTGGATAATGGATCTAGGTTGAACATTTACACACTCAAGTTGTTTAAACAATTGGGACATATGAAAGAAGATCTTGAGTCCCATATTATCACTATCACCGGATATGAAAATGTGGAAAGGGAGTCAGCGGGAACCATCACGCTCCCCATGGAGGTGGGTCCCACTTCATCGACAAAGTTTCATGTCCTAGACTTGGAAATTCCATATAACATGCTTCTAGGCTGACCATGGATTCATGCCATGCAGATCGTGTCATTAGCATTTCATCGATGCATTAAGTTGAAGCATGAAGGACATACCATTATAATATAAGGACATTCGGAGCGCTTTTCTCATTGTAGAGCTCTCAATAGCTTTGCACGAAAGGGTACATATGCATGTCCCTCCGCGAGATATAGTTGTCCTCTCTGAGTACGAGGCCATGGAATCCCGGTGGATTCAGATTCTCTTAGTTCTTGGGCTCATGGTGCATCTACTTTAACATATCCATTTGATTCATGGGAGATGAAAATCCTTGAATATGGCTGCATGGGAGTATAAATTACAACAAGCGCTCTTGGTTTCAAACCTTTCATTATCATGCAAGGCTGAGGTCGACCCAACTACCACTTGAAGACCTAGAGAGGAACACACTATTGGGTCATTCTACCCTGAGGCTTGTTAGGCGAGGAAAAATTGCTTGATCCACCTACAACTTGGGTCCCCGAGGATACTTAGCCATAATGTTATCAAACCCCGGAATATGAAAAATCTAGTAAAATGATAACTCCATGGGCTACAAAGGCCTAGGATGTGGGAGAAATGAACAAGGACAAAGAGAACCATTCCCTCTTCCACATTTCAAAATAGAAAGATACGGCATTGGGATTCACCCTTATGGAGCACACCCCAATGATGAAGATGCTACTTGTTCTGAGTGTGAGGATAACTCTGACTATCTAGATAGTGATATGGATTCCCATTGTAGCCAATATGAGGATCTGGCCTCCATAAACCTTTTCATGAACAATGTTGTCCTAACCATAACCCCCACGAAACAACCCTTGACCTTGTATACCCTTCCCTTGTTGAATGGGACCAACAACATCACATGCCGCTAGATTTATTCAAGAATGACAAAGCTATCACAGATTTCATGGGCATAAGGGATACAATTCCCATTGGAGATCACAAGAAAGGTTTCTTTATCGACTTAGATACCTGCGCCTACTTCGGTGAGGAGGCTGAACTTCGTGGTCAACAAAACTTAAAGAAAAGTGAGGGAAAATTTCCAAAGAAAAGCCTCGGAAAAATCAAATTCCAAGTCGCACAGTGAAAACCTCTTTGAGGCACTAGCTGACAAATAAATAAGAAAATCAAAGGACAAACAAAGTGACCACGCCAAGGATGAAAATCTCGTGGAGACATCCTTGGATGAAGATCTCAACCTACCTCCTGATCCTACGCGTATGGAGGACTCATCAAAATTTACCGATCAAAGAAACCATAGATGTCAATATTGGTACAAAAGAAGATCCCAAGATAGTAAAATTGGGAGCATCACTCTCGGATAGAGAACAAAATACATTCACTATGTACTTGCGAGACTTTATAGATGTGTTCACATGGTCTTACAAAGACATGCCCGACTTAGATCTGACTTTGGTTGTGCACAACCTAGTCGTGCATGTGGACGCTAAGCCTATCAAATAAAGCTTCAAAAGATGCACCCAAGAGTGGCCACTTTACTTGGTTAAAGAAGAGTTGGAAAATATTGCTTGCCATGGGATTCATCGAGGCCCTAGAATTGATTATTTACAATGAATATCAAACATTGTTCCTATCCAAAAAAAAATGCTATCGATGTCCGATCTGGGACGGATTTTAGGGACATCAATAAAGATTTCCTAAAGATGATTTTCTGTTGCCCAACATTGACATTATTGTTGAATCAACTTTTTCTCGAGGTGACGATATGCTTTTTTTTTTTTGATCACTCTTGGATGGATTTTTGGGATATAATCAAATCAAGATAACGCTAAAGAAGACCAACACAAAACAACTTTTACAACTCCTTGGTGCACCTTCTACTATCCGTTAATGCCATTTGGCCTAAAATGCAGGAGCTACCTATCAATGGGAAATGACAGGTAATTTTTCATTATATGATTCATGATATCATGGAGGACTACGTGGATGTCATCTTGGGAAAGTATAAAAAATGCAAGAGAGGATCATCCTGTCATTTTTCGTCCAACACACTATCTTTGATTGCTTGCGTGAACAAAATGACCACGCCAAGTTGAATCCAAAGAAGTGTTTCTTCAATGAAGATGCTATTAGGGAAACTATTGGGATTCATTATCAAGATGAGGTATTGAGGTAGACCTCAAGCTAAAGTGTCTGCTATTACTATAAAATGGCTCCACACGAGAATATCAAGCAATTACGCACTTATAGGGGAAAATTCAAGCCATTCACCGTTCATCTCCTAGCTTTGCATGGTCTTACAAATATGTCACTCATTCACCTAGGTATTTACCTTAGCTCATGTTCACCTAGGTACTTTATTTACCTTTATTGTATTTATCCTCACCCACTTATGTGTGTGGAAATTTCTTTTATCTCATTTAGATATTAGGAGATATTATATAGTTGTTAGGTATAGTTCTTTCCTTGATCTATGGTATTGACTAGATTCTTGATGTCTAGTTCTCTCCTAAATCTATGGTCTTGACTAGTTCTTTTATGACTAGTTATTTCCTTGATTTATGGCTTGATCTACGACCTTGACTAGTTCTTGGATTGTTATTCCTTTTCTATTTAAGCAAGGATCATTCTCATGTATGTGCATTGAGTTCCATAATAATATATGATATTGTTTCTCATTTGTTTTGCGAAAGGTTTTATGTAAAGTTATTCTAGTGAATTGCTTTCATCTTATTGATCATGGTGTTTGATTAGCATCTGCGTTCTTGGCTTAAGACGATCTGTTTATTGTTCCTTTAATTTGATATTACTAAAATGCCTCCACTTGAGAATATCAAGTAACGCACACAGAACTTATAGGAAAAATTCAAGCCATTCGCCGCTTCATCTCCTAGCTTGCAGGTAAATGTCACTCATTCACCCACTTGCTTAAAAAGGACATCACTTTCATCTGGGGACCTGAGAAACAACAAGCCTTTGCTTTGCTTAAACAGTACTTGGCTAATCCACCTATCCTCATGCCTCCCACTCCTGGAGAACCACTCTTGCTTTATATTTCCACTACGTAATTTTCTATTGGTGCGCTGCTCACCCAATACGACCTTGGTCATAAGGAGAAAGTGGTGTACTATTTGAGTCACACCCTCATCACCTATGAGCTCAATTATCCTCAAATTGAAAAGGCTTGCTTGGCCATTGTTTTTACTTTTCAAAAACTTCACCATTACCTGTTGAATACTAAGACCAAGCTAATATCCAAGGTTGACCCACTCAAGTATTTATTGTCCAAACCCGCCCTCACAGGTAGAATGGCTAATTAGATCATTCTACTCAGTGAGTTTGACATAGAATTTTTCCATCAAAAATTGGTTAAATGAAAAGTACTTGTGGATCAACTAGTGGAAGGGCCTTTCGAAAGCATAGAACCTTTGAATCTAGATATGTCGAGATTCCTCTTTGCTCTACATTGAAGAATCTATCATATGGCGTATACATTTTGATGGATCCTTTACGTTTCATGGTTCGGTGCGGGAGTTGTCCTTATTATTCCTTCGGGTGATCCTATACCATAGGATTTTCACTGGGCTTCCCTTGCACAAACAACATTGCAGAATATGAAGCACTTATTGCAGGCATGAAGCTAGCCATCAAGTGGAATTTTCATCATGTCAAGGTTGTAGGTGACTCGCAGTTAATTATCAAATAGGTTAATGATGAATATAAGGTTAAGGATGACAAGCTCAACTTACAAAAAGTTAGTAGAAACTTTAAAGGAGTACTTTGTGCGCATTACCTTTGAAAAAATCCCAAGAGCGTAGAATGGATCGATAGATGCCATGGCAATGGTGGGTCTATGCTTCATATTCCGCTAGGAATAATGACATGCCATTTTTGTAGAAAATCTATGCCATCCCATGTATGACATGCCATAATATTACCTAGCTTGTGAGGTTGTTGCTCCTAATTCCCATGGTACGAACCCATCTTCACCTATCTTTAGGACAACACATTCCCTCTCGGTTGATATCTCTGTTTTGAAAAGAAAAGGTTGATTCGCCATATATCCCATTACACTCTTTTAGGAGGTACACTTTATCATCGTGGCTACGATGGGAATTCATTACGTTGTTTGGATGTGATGGAGTCAATCCAGGCAATCAAAGAAGTACACAAAGGGGTGTGTGGAGCACATACAAATGAATAGAATGGTCTTGCTAAGAAATTGTTGAGAGTAGGTTACTATTAGCCTACCATGGAAACTGATTGTTGCAATTATGTTAGAAAATGTGTACTTTGCCAAAAGTATGGAAATTTCATTTATGCTCTCATCACAACCATTGCAACCTATCACTACCCCATGGCCATTCTCCAAGTGGGGACTTGATTTAATAGGAAAAATTACTCCTACCTCATCTGATGGTCATACACATATCATCACAGCTACAGAATACTTTACAAAATGGGTGGAGGTTGTCCCTTTAACCTATGTCACAGGAGCCTAGATTTCTAAATTTATCATGAATCACATTATTTGTTGATATGGTATTCCTACAACCATTGTTACAGATAATGGGAAGTCATTTAAGAACAAAACTGTGAAAGGTATTTACCAATGGTTCCAAATTAGGTTAAAATGGTCCACACCATATTACCCTCAGGGTAATGGACAAGTTGAGGCAACAAACAAGACTTTGGTAAGGATAATGGAGAAGATGGTTAGCAAAACAGGTCAAAACTGGCACCTACAAATCCATCTAGCCCTTTGGGCTTACCGAACATCCATTCGCACTCCTACGGGTGTGACACCATATTCCCTAGTGTTCAGGACATAATCTATCATCCCTTTAGAGATCGAACTTTCATCCCTGAGAATTTCTCTTCACGACTATCTAGATAAGGATGAGGATTATCGAGTGGCTAGATTGGTGATGTAGAGCTCTGGATGAGAGGCGCATTTACACTCTTAATCACCGAAAGTGTATCAACAGAGAGTCTCCGAGGGAACTACAACAAGAGAATCATCCCTCATCACTTTGAGGTTAGTGATTTAGTCATGAAGGAGAACCAGTTCAACACTAGAGTAGAGCGAGAAAAGGAAGGGAAGTTCCAACCACATTGGTTAGGACCCTATGTTATAGTTGCCAAGTACGGTACATGGGCGTACAAACTAGCTCACCCCAATGGTGATGATCTTCGGATCCCATGAATTCCATGCATCCTAAGTGGTTCTATGCTTAAACATGGCGCAAGGGTTAAAAATCAATCAAAAAATCAAAAAAATGATCAAAAATATCAAAAATATCAAAAAAATCAAAAAAAAAAAAAGAAAAAGAGAAAACAGGTTGTCCACTAGTGAAAACCACGTAATTATGGCACTTTGGACAAGTCCTTGGGTGAAAACCGATTTCCGGCACCTCAGGAGGATTCATTGTTCACAAGCATCCTGCATCAGGAGGGTAGTTTTCTTTGGCCTAGACCCGGTTCTGCCTTCAAAATTCCTGTGTGCCCCATTTTTCCAAGCCTTGATCCAACTTTTCCTTCTTTTATTCATCTCTGTAAGGGGTAAGGTCTTTCACTATTTCCCATCTCACCTTCTTGTTCGTAGCGTGTGGCTTCTTCTCTTGTATATTCCCCATCCAACGCTTTGGGGCATCCACTATTTCTTGGTTACTGCATAGAGCTCTGGAAAACCATTAGAAAATGCCAAAAACAATAGATAATTGTTTCACAAATACCAAAAATAAAAAAATAGAAAAGTGTTTCAAAAACACCTAAACAATAGAATTTTTTTTCACAAAAAAACAATAGAAAATTCTTTCACAAAACCTAAACAATAGAAAATTGGTGCATGAAACAAATCTTACAAAAAACATTTACTTGCATTGTCTTGTTCTTGGTTTTACTTGTTGCTTGTATAGTTATTTTGTGTTTCTACTTTTTGGGTTATTTGTTGCTTGGGCATACTTTGTTAGGATTCATCTTTTCTTGCTTAGATTAGATTTTTCTTTCTTGTGCATCTTGCGGTATGTCTTTGCATGCTAGTGAATCTTAGGAAATCATGATGTAATGTGTTAATTCATTATGTTATTTCTTAAAGCATTTGATTGTGTTTATTACATGTTTATAAAGCATGGTGAATTATGGTGTATTGTATTATTTCCTGGTGTTCTTTGTTAGCATTTGGTTGTGTTTATTGCATGTGCATTATTTTGTTATCATTAACATCACATTACCATCATTATCATCACATCTAACATCATCTATACATCATATATACACAAAATGCTAAGTTTTACATAATGCATGTACGCTAAGCTAATCATCACATATCGTATCATCAATGGGGAAAGAGGGGTTACGCATGATAAAAATCTATCCCCCACACCAATATCATCATATCATCCCGTCCATATACATCTACAACAACAAATGAGAAATGCATTTGATATCATCTAAGGATCTATCATCTAACATCCATGACACATGTATACATCAAACATCAAAATCATATATATAGAGAGTAAAAAAAATCGAGATAACATCATAACACATCCATAATTGCCGAATCAAAACACGCACACATGAAATGAGCCTCAACATAGAGTTATTTTTGAAAAAGGGTATTTTATATCATAGAATTATGTCCACTTGTGTCACATGCATCGGGACACAAAAACAAAAAAATTACATCATCTCATAAACATGTGTATCGAGCCCAAAAAGTAATCCTCATATATATACATGTGTGTCATATACATCTGTATCAACAAAACTGGATACAAATCAGTGCTCTATATCAAAAATGCCTTCAGCTGAGGCGTACAAAGATGCTACATCACAAATGTCTATACAAATATACAATTTCTAGATTGGTACTCAATATAATACATCATCGATACACAATGCCATAAAAAAGGGGCATGTATCAGAAAGAATCAAGCCTTCATCATGAGGCATCATCAAAATACAAGTATACAAGACTATACATCAAAATCAGCCTTCATAAGAGGCATACATACAAATAATTTGTACAACAAAAATGCAGATCTCAACCGCACTCTCGCCCTCACGGGGCTCCCGGATCTATCATCTGGTCAATGGAACACTAGAGGCTAGGATGGCACTAGTCCAACCGGCCGCTGCTCACATGGGTTGTCTCACTAATCTCGTGGACTGGCCTAATCTCCGTGATCGAGAGCCTGATGCACTCGACCCTGACTATCGTGGCAGTGCTACTCACTGCTCTAGAGGAACTACCCTATAATAGGCAGTCCTATAAAATAAGGCCTCACCACCAAGCCTGGTGGTGTCACATATCAGGTCGGCATCTCTGGAGGTGAGCACTTCCTGAAGGGTAGTATCTCACTCACCTATCACTTGGCCCAAGTCTACCTTAGCTCTGTCTAGAGGAAGTAGCCTCTTGGTCTCTCTCTGTAGCAATGATCTGCGAGCTCGGTGCGGGCATGGTCCCTCTGTGCAAGAAGTTCCTGTGATCATGCATATACATGATCTCTCTGCATGACAACCATCTGCACTTATGACTGGGACTATTGAAGAAGGCTCAATATCTAATACCCCTATGCCAATGTATCTAGAATCGCTCTGCCATGCCACTCTATCATCTCCTGGGCCGCTTGCACCCAAGCCTAATCCCACTCTAAAAGTAAAGTAACAATATGGGCTCGGGCCTCATCACACATTCTTTATAGTAGTCACACACCAGCCTCGAGCCTTATTTCTCTCTGCTCTGCAACGTCTCTCTCAACTATGACCTATTGTAACTATGCATCTATATTGTGGCTGTCTATGCCACTAGGCCGGGAGGTTGTGTGTGCCTCAGGGGCCGGTCCCTGAGGTGCTCTGGATGACTATCCCTGCTCTGGGACCACCGCCTTTGGATGGCTTTGCCTGCTCTTTACCTATACTGGCCCTACGGCCTCAGATCCACCCTGTGCTGAGGCACCCTACCTATCATGTGGAATACCATCAAAAGGATCCTCTAGGTCTTTCCCTGTGCCCTTGCCCTCACCCTATGCTCTGTACCATGCCATATCTCTACGGTGGGTGAATACCTGTGCCCAGGCCTCCTCCGAAATGGTGAGACACTGGGGTAACACTATGTAGCATACCAAGTTGCATAGTCATTTGTGGTCCTTGGATCTCTCACTGTCATATTTGGTCCCATACCTATGGGACCACCTACGTGAAACTCACCTAGCTCGGGTCACCGCATGTATGCGAGGCCCCATGGTCAGTGCGCCTCTCTGAATCCCTTTGTGCATGCTCGGATATTTGGGTGGGGGACCTCCTGTACCCTCTGCCAAGATGTCACTGAAACACATGTCTACTTGATACACCTCCATAATATAACTATAGCTACCAATAATAAAATGCTCCACTAGGCACACGCTGATCTCGGTGGCATCCTCTGCCATTGGAAATTTACGTATGGCTGAAAAATGACATCTATCTCTACTAGACTTGTCAAAATCTTGCCTATATCTGAATAGGTTGATAAGATGGCCATGTACATCCCCACCAACTACTACCCATGCCATATACGATGGCTCCTCAGGATCTCGGACATGAAAAGGGCCCACATGGCATCCCATCATAATGTGATCCCATGACCATATGTATAATAAGGAGGTTAGACCCACGGTCTTCGACCGTGGTATGTGATCAAGTGTGAATTCCCGGTATAGGTGGGCCAATATGCACTTTGCCCCGAAATATCTCTCACCGCTATAGATGTCATGAACCAAGGGTAATAGTCCTCTCGGGAATGAGGTCCATGTCTTATCAGTGAGTAAGAACCCACTGATAAGAGACATGATATAGAGAGGCCCTCGATGCAATGTGGGGTCGGAGATGCACTCATGTAACACTATGGTCATCCCATCATGCGGTATATCATCAACACCAAAAAGGGCACTGCAAGTTGCTCTAATCAGCCTTGCATCAGAGTTATACTCGATCAAGGTGCCCATCATCGGCACATGAAGAATCTGCCATACATCCTCGATGGTGACGGTCATCTCTCTTGTTGGCGATCAAAACCTTGACTCTCGCTATGCCATCGCTCAGCTAGCGTAGTCAGTAGACCATGGTCCAGTATGATGGACGGCATCCGAGACACGGGCCTAGCCCTACCGCCTCAAGAAGTATCGCCATGGCTTGCCGGTCAGCTTCGGCGCATACTACCCTCTAGCTTGGCTATCCGGGTATGTCACTCCCATGTCTGTAACACTGGTAATCATCTCTACAAAATAACACGACGCTAGTCAGTTCCTAACATTTCTTCTAAAAATCTATCTCCCCTTTTAGGGTTAACCCAAAAATCCTAAAAATTCTTCTAAGTGTCATGTTTTTGACACTTTCCCATCTTTTCTCCACCTTTCTAGGGTGCCTGTGCACCCTTTTGGGTGTGTGCACCACATTTTTGGTGCCTACGCTTGCGCGTGTGTGTCTTTTGAATTTGCACCTTCTTTCCTGGTGCTGTGCACCCTTTGTATGTGTGCACCACATTTTTGCATCTGCGAGGATTAGCAAATCACAACTAGTATACCAACACAACCGAAGCTACAAAACCATGTCTGATACCAACTTGAGTTGATCACCTAAGATGCCTTCTCTGTTACTAACTAGATATGTAAACATACCGGATGTTAATCCAACTAAAATATAGTTTACCCGGATGAAAAATAAAGTGTCATTACCAATTTTTATAAGGTGCAATTTTTGATTAATTAATTGATTATTATACAAAAAATTAAATCAATAATCATAAATCAAATTACAAATAAGAACAACACAAAAATTTATAACGACGTCCAACATGTAATCCTACATCTATGGATCTAAAAAAACATGAATTGATGTATTATAAAATCACTAGAAGAACAATATCCCTTCCAAAATGCTTAATATACTACGTTGACCTATAAAAGAGATGAGAATAGACTGAAGAATTGGCCAACAATAAGAAAAATTTCTCCATAGTCATCAATGGCTCTGTAAGTCTTCTCACAAGCATAATACATGCACATGAGTTAAATAAATCCTACAACATAAAAGATAAAAATTCTTCAAGGGAAATAAATATATCATAATGATTGTCTCCAAATTTAGAGCAACTTTCTAGTTCATCTTGAAGGATGGTTTGGCCTCTAAATTCTGCAAAAGACTAGCTTTCTAAAAGTGCTCCTTTGGAAATTCAACAATTTGTGACTTTCGTAGTTTAAAATTTCTTCACCAAAACTCCAAAAAGAAAATAAAATTACACCAGTGTGAAGAGCTCTGAATTTAGATCAATTCTCCTTTTACACCATCGCCTAGTTTTTCCTCTAAGGGCTTCAAAAACAATGATTTCCAAAAAGGCTCTAAACTACCTTGTTCATTGTCTGCTATCACAGGCCTGCAAAAGTGCTTCTATTTATAGTTCTAATCTCATACTCCAACTCACCAAGAAATCATGGTGTAACAGTTGGGAGTCATTTTGGTAACCCACATGTCCAAGGTTCAATTCTCTGAATCTCCACCTTAAGCCTTCAAATAGTCTTCATTGATTTTATTAATGCCACCGAAGACGTCAACGTTGGTCATGATATTTAATTAGGTCAGTGGATTCATATTATATCCCACATACGTGGGTTGGCAAAACACTTAAGCCTTTAATGGCTTGGCCGACCTCTTTACAACTGGGGTTATGGACACGCAATGGCTTGCGTTTTTCCTGAACACGAGTTGACTTTGGCCACGTCGAGCTAATTGCAGAGGGTGGTTTGCATGGAACCTTTGAGAGATCACTAAGATAGATATGGTATGCATGCACTTAAGTTTGATTGGCATGTTGAATATAGCGGTGACAATGCCACAAGCTGGGAAATAAATCGACCCTCCAATACATAGTGTAATGCAATATGTGACTCACCCGAGAAATATGTGAACTCGTTACTTGTTGCAATTAGCAATTCAAATATGAACTCCCATATTTCCAAAGTAACATGCTGATGGCCCCCAACCAACAAATAGCGGGGCCCACCAAGTTTTATTTGACCATCGAAGACCGTTGTTCTAAAAACAAACTTTGCATTAGCGATCAATTTTTCCACGTGTCACTAGCTAATTGGTTAGTTCACCGGTATCATGCCATGTCTCAATTGTGATGTTTTATGAACCATATCTTGCTCCTACGAGTTTGTTTCATGCACCAAAATAGGTGACGGAAAGCTCTCTAAATGATCTTCCGCAATGTACCATTTTAGGAGATTCTAGAAAACTCAATCCCTGAAATGATCACGTGATCAATGGACCAAGGAACTAATGTGCGTCATAGTGTGATGAGTGCATCACATAGAAGATGACATAGTATGTAAAATTTTTCCACGTGTCACTAGCTAATTGGTTAGTTCACCGGTATCATGCCATGTCTCAATTGTGATGTTTTATGAACCATATCTTGCTCCTACGAGTTTGTTTCATGCACCAAAATAGGTGACGGAAAGCTCTCTAAATGATCTTCCGCATGATGTACCATTTTAGGGAGATTCTAGAAAACTCAATCCCCTGAAATGATCACGTGATCAATGGACCAAGGAACTAATGTGCGTCATAGTGTGATGAGTGCATCACATAGAAGATGACATAGTATGTAAAATGACCATGTGATGAGTAGCATGTGCAAATGCGCGGTGCGAAAAATGTAAGGTATGATGTATGGGATACAATTTGAGATGCATATGTAGACTAAAAATGTAGGATGTGCGTGATGTATTAAGTAGAATAAATAGGATGTAATGCTATATGTGTAGAATGTAATGTATAGTGTGCAATGTGATATGTATAGATAGAATAAAAATGTAGCATGTATGATGGAATGATACTAGACTCATATGTAATGAAGACTAGGATGGTATATAGAAAATGTGGTATGTGAAGACACACAATGTATGATGTAAATTGTATGACTATGCATAAAATATGAAGCAAGATGCGTAAATAACCTAAAAGTGTATGATGGTAAACATGTAGGATGAATACTAGTTTAATGTATGATGTATGATGCACTATGTGTGATGAAATGTAATGTATAATGCTTATAGTGCACTATGTGGGATTCGATTTAATAACAATGCCTCAACATTCAAGTGTGAACCGAAGCACAAGAGTGCGTCATTGGGTAATGATGATGCTAAAACGTGTGATGAAAGTGCAAATATGACGAGTGAGGGGTCAATATATTAGGTTTTATTCCCCCCAAGTATATAGAAATGAGTAAACTAACCAATGATAGTGAAAGACGAAGGTCCTCCACCTGATGTCTATGAGGATGAAAGTGTAGGACCATGATCTAATAGTGGTGGTATGGTAGAAAAATATTATGTTGGTGAATGAAGTCTATACACATGTGATGGATGAATATATGATGAAGATTGAGGCATAGTAAAATGTGTTGGTGATGGATATCTACATGATGTTGAATGTGAAGGTGATGAAAACCCATGCGGAATAAAGCGAGGTTGTGCTTGATGCCAAGATACGGTGACTATACTAGAAATAGGCCTATGCCATTGTGTAGGACTAGAGGAATCATGCAAACATCTAGACGGTACTTGAATAGGTGAATTTGGAGTAGATTGTGCTTGGAGAAAGGTAGAATGAGATGTAGATGACATAGTAATGACAATATGAGGAGATGATGACAATGGAGGAGAGGGAGGAACACCGTTAATAGAAATGACTTACGTTTTGAAAATGAATTTGAGTCATGCAAGTACTTCATAGAAATACTAGATTGCGAGAGGAAAATCTAATTGAGACCAAGGAGCATGTCACATCCATCAATTGTGTTTCCAACGAGGAAAGGGACAAGCATAGTAAGAGGACCAACTGTGACATGCAACTTAACAACACCAAAGGATTTGTGGAAGGGATACTCAATTTGTGATGTAGGATAACCAATAGCCTTAAGGAGGGACATAAAACATGCGCTAATGGGCCATGATGGGTCAACCTTAGTATTGTTGATAGAGGTCAAGCCAATAGATACATGGATGTGTAAATGATTAGATGTAAATGTAGTGTGATAATCGGTGTTGGAAAAATAAATAATTGGTTGTAAAACGTCGGTGTTATCAACTAAGAAATTAAGACATCCTGATCCTTGATGTGATACTGCATGATATGCATGATTAGTAGAAGATTCTCGTGGTATTTTTGTCACATTCGTGGGATTCATTGTTAAATAATTTGATTTTACGCTTGTCATTGGTTGGGAAGAGATAGTGGACTCTGTGAATTCATGTTTATTATTATCAATTATATCATGGATGATTTTTCTAAGTTTTAGGCATCTATTAGAAGAATGTCCCACACAAAGATGATAATCATAACGGAAGTTTAATTTTAGGTCCTACCTTTTGGTCATGAAGGGTATAATTTGAGTATGGGGGAAGGGTAATAAGAATTCTCTCAAGAAGTTGCTTGAATATAATATGTAGAGACATGGGAAAGGAGTTAAACGTGCGCCAAGATTGCTATGAAGGAACCTCCCTAATAGGAGCAAAAATGTTGACAGTGACTTTTGCATCAGGTTGTTTAGTTGTGGAAGTCTTAAATGGTGGCTTGTTAGGTAGAGGAGTGGAAGAGGAATTTTTTTCTTGATACTTAATCTTTCCTATGGATACAAGTATGATCTCACGAAGCTTGAGAGTATGACAAAGTTGATAAAATGAAGGAAAACTCTCCAAGAGCACAATATCCGTTAGAGGTGGTAATAGACTATGAATAAATAAGTCCCAATGCTTAGATTTGACAAGGATATTGGTCATCTTAGCTAAAGTGTTCTTAAATCGCAAAACATAATATTGTTAGGTATTCATTTGAGCCTTTTTAAAGTTATTCTAGCTAGACGTAAGAAATATTAGAGCCGATGACGGTGATAGAGAAATGAGTAAGAAATGCATCAATTGGGTGTGTGAAGGAAGTGACTGAGTGAATGGGTAGATCATAAAACTAACTCATCCCATAGTTATGGAGGGTACAAGGAAATATTTTATCTAGGAGGATATAATCATCAAAAAATTATATACAAGCTACATTAAACTCTCTAAGATGCTCCTATGGGTCACCATGCCCATTGAAGATTGGAATCTTAGGGGTGAGAAAGATAGGAGGAAGTAGATAGGTGGAGATCGTAGGTGTGAATGAATTGTTTAATAATAAGGTAGATTATAGAGATGGTGAGGCATGTAAAGTAGTTTGTTGCAAACTTATGGATTTGAGCTTGAAGATCGTGATAAAGTGAAGTTTTGTCTTTATTTCAAATGGATCAAACACGTCATAATACGTGAGAAACTAAGGGTGGTGTAAAATTATTGGTACGAGTAGTGATGGAAACAATAATAATAGATATAGTTGGGAGAGTGGAGGCAAATAGTTGAGTGGAAACATAAATTGTTATAGCCACATAAGTATTGCGTTATGAAAAATTAGTAGCTTATTTATGAGCCACATGTAAAATAAAGTATAGATCTTAAGGGTGCCTGAAATATGATCATTAATGGCCTTAAGTTGATCATCAATAAAATCAGTATTAGAGTGAGCCATGGTGAAAGGGTTGAAACCCTAGAAGTGTGGATGGTCGGGTTCACATAAATGATTAACTAAAATGGACTATACTACGTAGTATGGGGATAGTTAATATAAGCTATGAAAACTGTAATAACGTAAATAAATGCAGTAAATAAGAATTCAAATGAACTAAAAACTTAGGTAAAATGAAATTATAACTCTAATATACAAGGAAGAGGAAAGAACTCAGCTGAATAATAGACACTTTTTGGAGAGTGTCACAGAGGTGACTAGAAAAATCAGGAACAAGAATGACTACACAAAGGTTTTAAAAGAGTGGATATGGAGGATCTAGTTGACTGAGCACCGACAAGAGATCAAGGGTGCTCTTGGGAGCTCGGTCCGTAATATAGGCACTTTGCTCCTTGCAATATATCTAAAACCAGGTCTTATAGGGTCGGAAGATGTTCATAAACCCTCGGTGTGTGTTTCATCAAATTCAATGTCTTGCAGGTGGATGTCATGAATAGTCCAAGATGAAAAAAAAAGACACATCGAAACCCAAAACAAGCATCAAACCCTAAAAAAGAATAATGCATATGAAGGGGTTGGAATGACCTCAACTACCACAATGGTGGACTTACTAACTAAGCGTTACACTACATCTCAGACCCGATGTAGTTCTATGTGCAAGTGTGTGTGAACATGCCCTAGGTTTCTCTTATGTAAGTGACACTTTATGAAGTAATGAGAAATAAATAAGTGTAGAAAATGTAATAGAAGGTGTGCACGTAATAGAATAGAATCCCTCTGCCTATGAAGTGTGATCCATATGTCCTAGCATTATGCCTTGATGATGGAGCTATGTTGATACAAGTGATCTCCAATGCACGATAGACGGTCAACTCTAGATGGAGTGATAGTATTAAGGGATGCTTTGAGGTCCCTCATTATGGTCTCATAACTTTATATTTATAGGGTCCTCTTGACCTAATTTCATAATTAACACGAAAAGGCCAACGTCGAGAAAGATAAAGATGACAAACAACTAGAAAGAGACCATAATGAGGGACTAGCATCCCTTCAAAAAGGACCGGGAACCCTAGTAGGACCAGGGCACCCACGGGCACCCCACGAAGGCTAAAATAATGGGAAATGGAAAAAATAGACTTGGGACATGGATAAAAATTAGCGGAAATGAAAAAAAAACAATATGGCCAAAATACGGGGGGTTAATTAGTACTTTCTTCAAGAAAGAAACTTCTAAACAGAGTATCGATCGAGATAAATAATGCCTAAAGTGCATTATTTTGTGGTGATAGGAGCCTCTTTCCTCTTAGTACTTTACTCAAACTTTTTCGGTCCTTTCCAGCCATTTCAATCAACATTTTATCTTTTTAGTGGTCGGCCTTCTCGGGTTAATTATGATGTTCAAGTAAGGAAATCATATAAATATAAAGTTATGTGATCATAATAAGGGACCAAGAATTAAGCATCTACAATCACCGCCTAAGGATGCATCCATCAAGGCATCTAAGAGCTCCATTTCATCCATCTAGCTCCATCACAAGGGACACAAGAGGATGGTTTTTGCATCACATTTCATAGGAGGGAAGTTCGTTCTATTCCATACACACAATTCTTATATTCTACATCTAGTTACTTGTTCGCTATCCACGTGCAACTTGTTCAAGATCAACCTAGCATACAATTACGCACACACACACACACACACACACACACACACACACACACACACACACACACACACGAGATAGAGAACTACATTGGGTCCGAGATGTAAAACAACACTCATTTGTAATTCCACCATTGTGATGATTAGGAAAATCGGACCCCTCATTTTGCATATTTCCTTTATGGAACGATGTCTATTAGAGGGTTTTAAAGGTTCATTCTTCATTATAGGTTTATTATGAGCTCGACGATCATTTTACGAATCCGTAGGGAAAAATGTGAGCATCAACAAACATCTTGTGACCTTGAGAATTTAGGTTTTACGAGTAGTTTCACAGCCCAAGCACCCCGAGAATCG
Organism: Taxus wallichiana var. yunnanensis; assembly: GCA_018340775.1. Classification (NCBI taxonomy): domain Eukaryota; kingdom Viridiplantae; phylum Streptophyta; class Pinopsida; order Cupressales; family Taxaceae; genus Taxus; species Taxus wallichiana. Next base: position 462,073,390 of record CM031241.1, read on the forward strand.
GTGCCGGGTGCCTCGCATGTGCCCTTTCCCTCTCAAGGCACCCTTGTATAGCCTATTACTCTAGTTATGCAATTTTATGAGCTTTAGTAAACTGGTCAAGTGCTTGATATTTCTTTTTGTAGCTTTGTGCACTTTTTAGAACTCGACGAGTCAGCTAAAACATCTTACCCTTCTTTTCACATTATGGTTTCATTATTTATTGTTTAGTTTTCTTTGGTATTTCATTATTGCATTCATTTACTGCTACTAAAGCATCAAATTAAGCATAATAATTCGTATTTTATATAATCAATATGTCAGTAAAAATCGGTGTTTGAGGACCCCCTTGTATTCTATGGAAAATGGTGGTAAGCGGGACATGAAGTAGAGGGGTGTAAAATAAAAAAATCCACCCCAACAGATGGATAAAATGGATTCCTTACAAAATGGAATGAACTGGGCCAATTTGAAGTGGGAAGGATTGACGGTTGCACCTCCATCTTAATATATGAAGTTCGACGTTTCGTAGGGAGATGCGGAGTTGGTCGTGGAGCTGATACTTTTATTGGGATAGAACAGAATGCGGAAGCTTTGCTAACCCGTACACACAAACCTTCTGACGTGGACACCATTTTAAATTTGGTGCAGGGGAGAGACTCCAGCAGACAAATGTTAGAAATATTCAGTGTTTGATGTGTGTACAATCGTGCCTAAGGAAATTTCAAACGCATTGTTATCAACTGTAATTTTCATTAGAATGTGTCACAATCATGGTAATTTACGTGGAGAAGAGGTGGTTGGTGGTTTCATGGGGAAGACTTCTCTAGTAATTCATACCATAAAACATTAAAAAATAGATGTTGAGATCAATATTGGGAAGCATGGCATTAATGGCATTGTGATCGAAGAAATTGAAAAAGTTTCTTGGTGGAAAAGAGAATTAATGATTACGTCTGTGATAAATCCCATAAGGTGTTGGGGGAATGGTGATGAAAGTGGAACCCATAACGAAGCAAGTTAATCATGGTAAGGTAATTTTAGTGGTATCTACAACTCTGGCTAAGATAGATATATCAACTAGACAAAAGGGTGAAGAAGGATGGAAAACTGTCAAGGAAAAAATGTCACATCCTTTTTTTAACCCCGTGAGAGTGACTCGGAGTCATATTGTAAATTCTTGGGTACTTCTTTGCTGAGGTTATTTTCTGGTCTAGTCTACATTTTCTACTAGTTTTATCTTGGTTTTGACTACTCCTGGAATGGAGGTTCTAGTTGTTTTTTTGGTTCTATTTTCTCTTTGAAATATTCATCACTTTATCTCCATGGTTGATCCTTTTTATAATAGGGAAGGGAAGGGACCCTTGAAAAACCCTCCTTTTACAAATTATCAAATAAACTATATTTTTCACTACGATTGTTAGTTAAAACCTTCTCAACCAATTGAAATATTTTATTTTTGAATTATTATTCACTTTTCTAATGTCGAGTTTTGAATTTAACAATTATTTAAATAAAATAAAATGAAAGAGAATTATTTCTTTGATAGTTATTGGTTACATTTTACCAAATGCAAAATTTTTAGCCTTATTCCACTAAAACATTTTTGTAAATTTTTAATTTAAAAATTGTTAGAGTGGCTCGTGTCGACATGAAAATTGAACTTTAATAAAATAGCGGATAATTTACTAAAATTTACATCAAATCTATTTGAGATTGGTTTATCACGTTTAATATATGAATAAGAGGATTATGTAGAAATATTTATAGGATTCTTCGATTTCACATTACTTTTCTTTCTTGCATTTATGTTGTGGCCACAATGAAACAAAATATTACTTACATGAGAAAACAAAAATATAAAATACAGTTGTATGTAGAATGAAGTATATATGACAATAAATGTTTATCTTGAGATCAAAGATCCATATCCTCTATATTGACATTCTTCCTTCTACTAATAAATGACCAAAATAGATTCATAATTATTGTATTTATAAAATTCATGTTACTAGTTCTCATTCGAGATATAGGACCTAAAATCACATGGATTTGTTAATGATATGGTACTTGATACTATATGGACCCATCATTCTAATGTGGGCCCTCAAATCGTAATGCAAGATGTTGCAAACTAATACTCATTAATTAGAATTTTGATAAAAAGAATGTTTAGTCGAGTTTCTTTGGTTGTAATGTGAGAACACAAAAGGGCTTGAGACTCATCTAGAGTCTCACACAATCTCTAAATATAGAAAAGAAATAATAACAAAAATATTAGGGAATTCAACATCAACCAAAAATGAATTCATAAGTAAAAGTCTTGAGAATTTTGAGCATTCCATTGTTTTGATAACAAGCCTCTCAGGCAAGGCACGAGGCATGTATATTGTGAGTGGATTTGAAGGAGTTCCAACAAGTGAAGCTAGGGGAGATGGTCAACCTATTTGAAATCCCCCAGAAGCTCGAAATCCTCCTCCGCCATCTCTCAAAGACCACATATACACATAATCCTAAAGATAATACATAAATAAGAAAACATTTAACATGTATTTTGAATTTTTATAGACATGATTTGTGAGGTTGTATATGCATATGTATAGTTAAAGAAATAAAAATCGCTCTTCAAATTCCATAAGAAAAACAATTTTTAATTTTGTTTAATTTAGAATGTTTTAAACGTTTGTAAACATTACAAAATTTAAAAGTACAAATAACGAAGATATCAACACATCAATTTAAAAGAGGTATATTGATAATAATATAATGTATGTCTCAACAAACTAATGATAAAAAATCAAACAATTTGTAAGCTAGAAAAATGAAGTAATTCTTACCATCATTACATCACCCGAATCATCCTATAATAAACCTAAATACGGATGATATTTTAATAGCCACCGAACCATATACATGACATTTAAAAAGTAAAAACATACAATATATCCATAAAAGTATTTAAACAAGGCAAAAAAAAAAAAAACGTTAGGATTGTAAGGGACTAAAACTAACATTTAAGGATTGCTACAATTACATTATTATGTGTTCTAATAACATTTCTGCATTTAACTAATAAAACAAAAAATATCTATAAATGAAATGTAAATAGAAAATACCTCACAATTAAAAAAATGGTATATTACAAATAAATTTTGACACATATCATAATACTCATGACAAAATAAAAAAACTTTAAATATATATAGTTTTAGACAAGCAAAATATATACTCTTTTGTGTATTCACAAACAAGTAAAATATGGAATAACACTAAGTATGTACCCTTTTGAAGACAACAACAGGAAATGTAGATGCCATCTCACAAGACAAGTGAAGAACGTTAATTTGATCATTAGGATGCATAGAATACATTGAAGATGTCATGTGAGCCATCACACCCATCACCAAAGATATTAACATATTCCCGTGTGTCTTATGTCAACAAACTCAACAACTACACTCGTGGAACTTCTGTCACCTATTCACATTTTGATCGAGTCTAACCTTGGTTGTAAAGAGCACGGAAATTTTGGCAAGTGGCCCACAACACATTGCATTTTGCATTTTTATTTTGTATTTTTATGCCAGAGGCATGGCTACTCTCCGGCGAGGTCTCGAACGACTACGCCCTACTGCTAACTAGCTTAGACCTGCCTGTCAACGTATTGCCACATGTCACCATGAACCCATTGGAGGAATTTGTAAGGATTTAATTTGCTACACCGACACGAACGTGTTGCTTGCACCTCCTGCTACCCCTCTTTGCTGGTGCATAGCAGTAGATGGTGACAAGTGTGAGTAAGTTGTTGGGTGCTGCCTGCTTCTGTTTGCAGCCATTAGAGGCCTTGATTGGCCAGGAAGGAAACTGGGTGATGTGGACACAAAATTTTGATGCAATTGCTGCCCTGAAGAGACAGTAGGTGGTTGTTGTTGTTGATGTTGCCCTCCAACAGGAACACCGCCAACTGGAATTTGCCCTTTTGCACTAGGAAGGCTGGTGAGGGTTTTGATGAGAAGAAATCACAGTGGGTGATGGGGCTCCAATTGTAGATGACACTCCTGCTGTGGATGGAGTTGGGGTTGTTGAGGAGGGTAAAGAAACCGTTGCAGGAATATTCATTGTTCCTTGCTGGGAAGATGAACCAGACTCCCCTTCCATTTTTAATTGATACCAATTTTCAACACCTAGAAAAACAAACATACATAAAAAACAGAAACCCAACTGCACAATTAATAAACCAAAACAGATATTAACTAAAATCAGAACACCAACTTCGTATAAAAATAAACCCACGCCAATATTCCTGATTGCCCGCCCACACGATGCTATCAAAAACCCAATTGTTCGGGGAAAAACAACGATTCGCTTCTCACACCGTTTGAAATATAAATAAAAACAAAATATACCTGGGTTTCTTAGTAACCCTACTTCACATGAAACTGAAAAATTTGAGGCCTGCCCACCTCCTCCAATCGCACCAGAAGCATCAATGAAAGCAGTTAGAGGATGAAGTTAAATAAAAGCAGCACCAAATGTAACCAATCCCTGCTGCACTAACGGATTTGTTCTCTAATAGATTCTCAATGCCAATCTTATTGAAATAGTCGTGGTTGTTCCTGTTGAATCTTTAGAATCCTAGATGCTTTTTCGCGGTGCTGGTAACAAATGCTTGCTTTTTGGGGTGTTAGATCCAGTTTCATGGTTACTTAAAGTCAAATAATTAATTCAGTCAGTGAGGTTGACACCTGTGATGAATACCGGGTTTTGGATTCACGATTAAATATGGGAAAAAATTCCTCTGTTTGTTGTTATTTGTTGTCTTAGAGTTTATCTTGATTTCAAAGAAATTAATTAATCAAGGAGCATGGCACCTCAGAGTCAAATTTAGTGAACTATCTAGAATTCCCTTACTGAGGGTGTAAGTAGAATCATTCTCAATGCATTTGTTATGGGCCAAATATATAATGATTGGGTCTCATATACTTGAAGAATATTTGTCTATACACAACTTGTACATACATTATGTTACTAGACTTTAGGAAAAATGTCTATCTTTTCTTGTAATGAATGCTATTAATTTTCTACAATTCCTAAAGTAATACAGATTGTATGTGTCATCAAATGATGAAAAAGTGCAGTTGTTTGGCACTTCCAGGATGCAGATCTAGGTTTTGGTTCATGGCAAGCAAAGGAGTTGCTAGATCATCTTGAGAGCGTTCTTGCAAATGAATCGGTTGTTGTTAAGAGTGGCCAGCAAATTGTGGAAGTAAAGCCATAGGTATTGTACCATAATCCTATTAGCCCATTCATTACAAAACTCACTTTTATTGGTATGAATATGTTGTATGTAAATTAAGATTAGCATGTAAATATCATATATAGGTTGTTTGCCAAGTTGTTTGACTTCAAAATTTGTAGGGTGTGAGCAAAGGTGTTGTAGTTGAAAATCTTTTAACGACAATGGCTAGGTAGGGGAGTCCTCCTGATTTTGTTTTGTGTATTGGTGATTATCGTTCAGATGAAGACATGTTTGAGATTATTGATAGTGCAATGACATCTTTGCCTAAAACTTCAAAGAGGGAGGTCTTTGCTTGCACTGTTGGCCAAAAACCAAGCAAGGCTAAATATTACTTGGATGATACGGTTGATGTACTTAACATGATACGGGGTTTAGCAACAGCAAGTGATTCGTTGAATGTGAGTTCACCAAGAATAACGGAACTTCTGGAGTTGTTTCAGAAGTCTAATGTTTATGCATTCTTTCATGTGGTTCATGTACAAAACAAGTGTATATATCTAATAAATTTTTCCTTGTCATAATGCATAATTTTTGGATCATCAACCCACTGGCTTACTGCCGTATATTTGCATATGTGCTTTCGTTTTTGTGGTCTTGATAGTGGCCTATTGCACTTTAGTGCTTGGATTCAATGTTTTGTACTTGTGCTTGCTTGAAAATGATTATGCATAATGTTTGATCTTATTCAATTTGTGTTTCAGTGGAGTTTGACACCGTTAGGACTAAGAAGGAATATCCATTCCTATTGCTTGGAAATGTCAAGTGTGTGATATGCAAGACATTTTACCTTTTTTCAAATAGTTGATTGTTTCTTTAGTCCTAAGATCTGTTTCATGTAGTGCTGACATTTAATAAGTCTTCCAGTTTACCTCACTTCTAAGTTGTTTCAGTTGTCAAATTTCCATTTATTAAATGTGGTTGTTAATTTTGTATTAATAATAAAGATGACAAGTCAATGCTACACGTTAATATAAGTGGGGATGAAGACATCAAGTTTGACATCATGCAAGGATGTTTATCATGCCCACTTATATCTAAAAGTGACAAGCTGTAGAAATGAATCAGATCAAAAACAATACACTGTATTATGTGATTGAAAATTCTCCTACTAATAACTATTAATAGTTAGAAGTTACACAAATGGAAGGTGAGAAATAATATCCTATGCACTTTTATGCGATGCTGGCATATTTTGTGAAGTTTTACTACTGTGTAGTTTGAGTGTATCTGATACTATGTAATCCCAAATGCAGGTAAGGGTTTGACATATTTATGAAATCCCAGCACCACCATACATGTAAGCTTCCCACTATGGATGTCATATAAACACATAATTACAGCAACTTGGGATGGCCGAATTGAGTAGACGATGATGATAATCATATTGTTTCTGTTTCTCAGGATTATCCTTCCGCTACTGGCTACTTGCCACATGTATAGGTAGAACCATTTTTAGGTTAAGCGTTTTACACTGATTATGTGAATGGTATGTCTTTAAGGGTATCAACGCTTTTACTTCTCTTTTATTTTGATATTTTTAATCCCTTTATCAAGCCATGTATGAATGATTATGGTGATCATCTTTCATGTTTCCATCTAATTTTTTCCAGCAACACATTAGTATATATGTCGAGTTTTATTTTTGGGCATTGGGTTGTTCTTGGTGGAGAGCACAATATTCTGAAGCTATGCTCAATAGTATCTTGATATTTACAAGGCCAAGGCTTGAAATTTCTTTTACAAACGCAAGTATTTTTAAGCTTAAAATTTTCAAACTATTTTTAAAACAATAATGCTTATTGGATGGTACTTACCTGCTATATATAGTATAGCATTGACAAATTGACCACCATGGGTTTTAAAATAACCTTATTCCTTTCATTTTGATTGATTTTTGTGCGATAGGGTGTTTATATTGCAATTAGTGGAAGTAACAACGTGAAATCTTACCAGCATGTAATAAGGAAAAGGGGAATTTTTTTAAAAACAACACAAAATAAAAAATGCAATTTTCCTGTTTAGCGTGAGTCAAATCCTCCAAGCCAAATCACCCACATTTTTTTAGTTTGCACAACCATAACCTTTATACAACAAGAATACGCCCTGCACCTCAGTATGTTGTACTTTGTGCCTTCGTCCTTGTGATCCTTCTTGCCCCTTATCATGTTCCAATAGCAATTATAATAGCAACACAAATGCTCTTCTAGGCAAAGCTCAAGCTTCAGTCCCTTGTTTCCCTACTTTTTGAGTGTTTATGCTTTACGAAAATCCATTGGTTGTTTCTCATGGGACCAAATTGTGCATGCAACAAATTATTCCTTGTCATAGAGTTAAGCCATGTCTTCTCCTTCTAAATCAGTTTCTAATGCTTACAACCACACTAAGACATGACTTTGGTTTATGGAATTTAGTTCTGAGAAAAACTAGGACAATCAAGATGGGTTTTTTTGTAGACATTAGAACTGTATTATCCAGTTTAAGCTGAAGATTGAATTATGTTAAGCCAGCCCCTATACGATGTAGGATGACTTAAGTATATTCACCACATGCCTTCAATCTTATCTGAACTGCATTGTATATGCAGTTTCCTGAACCAATTGGAAGGGATGAGATAGACTTAAGAAGCTTTACTTTTCACTATTAATTCTAGAAAAACAACCATTTAATACTAAACTTTGTACTCTTCAGCTCCTCTACATGAAACTTGTACATTAAAAAAATTATATCTAACACTTGCAATATTCCAATTGATTGCAAGGATTTCCTTTTAATGCTTATATGTTTGTGACAATCTAGGGTTTTTTAGGGATGAATTATCAATCCAATGGGCTAAATTGTTACTATATTTTCTGGAAATTGCGGATCTACCTGTTTTTCTTAGTTCAAGATATTCTGTCTTGGTGGACTTTTTCAAGGTACATCATGATGATGTTATATCTTTTGGGATGGAGCTAATGGTTTTATTCATTTTGAGATGAAGCCCATGATATTATTTCTTTTGATATTGAACTGATGATACTATCGCTTTTGAGCTGAGGCTAATTATATTATTGATTTCTGCTATTGTAGGATATAATTATTTTGTGTATTGTTTTTTTCTTCTTTGAATGCAAATGGAGGGTAATGGCTTATTCCTTTTGTGTTACTATCTCTGAAATGATTACAAGAAGACCGGGTGGAACATCATGCAATGGGTGGCATGATGATGTTGTTTCACTCGTAGTATGGGGTAGAAGTGGACTTTAATAAGACTAATAGTCTACTTCTAATTTTACTAATTGAATTGAGAACAATTATTGAGATGAAAATTTTTTATGTTCATTAATGATCTATTAATATTGAATTTACTGGTAGAATCATAGGCATTTTTTTGGTTGCAGTTATTAAATTATCAATCTAAGTAAAGTGTTTTTTCAAAGTTCATTGTTGACCTTATCAGGAGAAAAAAATTCATTTCTATGACCAGATACTTTGGGATGTAGTAATCCTATCTGTTCCCCCATATCCAATACAGATCCATGTACATGTGGCAGCAACAGCTATCCAATATGCCACCGTTTGCAGGCCATGTGCAGACATATCTTGGATATGACAGTGAAGTCAGCATCCAAGCAAGACACAACTTGTCAGACTTTATCCACATCACATCTAGAAAGGTTTGGATATACCTTCATCTACTCGATGTAAAAAAATGGTCAAGAAATATCAAATCCAATAAACTACAATTATATGCCAAGAATTTCTATTTTGGGTTGGGTACTTTCTGCAGTCATTCACAATGGACTACAGGGAGTGGCATGAAAATTCAATAACTCCCATAGTTCTTCTATGTCTGAAGTTAAAGGAAATCCAAACATGTCCCAAGTCCATAAATTTTCAGCCAATTGTTTTTATTTGAAAATCTGAAGATGTCAAGTAGCAGCTTTCAAAATTAAACAGAGGATATTATTGTTTAAAATGTGCCTGGAGACCAATAAAGCTACTTGAAGAATTCCTCTTCATGTTGAGAAAACTGGTTTGTAAATTTTCCAAGTGTTCATGAGCACCACATCAATCATTTCAAAGACATTAAAGTTCATGAGAAATTTCATTAACAATTTTAGAGTTGATCTGCAACTCAGGTTAAAATGGGGATGGAACTAGGAGAGCATGATCATAAGCATCCTTGTCTAAAGTTATGTTTTAAAACAACTTTGTCTCCTAATTTGGCACAAAATTTTGATATAAATATAGTATGTACGAATGTGTGTATGTATGTGTCCATGCCACATTGTATGGTAAGGACCCTGAAAAACTGGCATATAAGTACCTGCAGCTATTTTTGTGCCCATATCTAAAACCTGGAACTTTTGTTTTTTAAAATATTACATTAAAAAAACATAAAAATAACTTTTTCCCCTCCAAAACCCCTATTTTTTACTACTATGCCACTGTTGGTACTATTTTGACCACAAGGAACGAGGGAAATCAACTACAGTTACTCTTCCCTCTCTAAATATCACTTTTGCTACTCATTTCCCATTGGTATTCTCCACAAGAAGGACCTGGATTAAACAAATTCCAAGCAATTATTTCCCTTTGAACTTCTTAGAGTTTCCAATGAAATTTAGTGCACCTGTCATTTACGTTGGTTTATCTGGTAAATCCTAGAACTGAGTGCTGAAATTTGTACATTACCCACTGAAGTTCTTTGCATTTCCACCTGATTGCATATATTAACATCTCTGCAATTTCTTTGACAATGAACTCTTGATATGTTCTTACATTTAATTCACAATAAACAATATATAAAGTGACTAATAGATGTTGCGTAGCGCTTGTTAATGTACATTTTAGAAATCACAATGTGCTTTTATTCTAACAATTAGTTGATATTAATGAAAACTAATTCAAATGGAAAAAACAGCATTTAGTGGGCATCCTATTTTGACCAAATTTCATTTGGATGTTTTGATATAATATGCCAGAGCAAGCAAAGTTTGTAACAAGAGGTGAACAATTTTGTCGAGCTATGGAACCTATGGATCTCATTAAAAGAGTGAGGAAATCATAGCCACTATTCATGAATTTGTCATGTAGGATATGTTCAACAGGGTGTATAGTATTGCTACTATTTCTAACTGATACTACAGATTATTCAAACGATTAAAGTTTTAGAATTGTTTATGATTTTTGTTATAAATTTGTACATAGTTGAAAACACGGACAATGTGGTAGATTTAAAGGTCTCAATTTTAGTTTTCAGATTAAAGAGCTTCAGCTGGAGTCAGAATCCACATCACAGAACCAAGTGCAAAAGAAAGTATCAAGGAAAAACAATGCTGCTGAGATTTCAAAGTGGCTTAATGACTTGCGAGCATCTACTGACCAAAATAGTCAAAAGGGTAAATTAGTTGGGTTATATTTGCAAGTATCAATTTCAACAATCTTTTTTGGCATTTTTGAGATTTTCTACTAGCATTTTTCTGAATCAGAATAAATTTCTAGAGCACAAATCTGACATGATATTTGGATTTGTTTAATTGGATTGGTATGTTTCTTTCAAATGCACCTCGAAGTTCTTTACTAACATTTTATTTTGTCAAATTCATGTTGGTGCATTTATCTCCCAAATTCGGGGTTGGGTGTGTCGACTTGAGCATTCTTATTGAGTTGTTCCTCCTTTATCTTCCTCGTAGTACTTTTAAGCTCCCATTGATCCTGTTTATATATACTTCTAGCCAACGTCACCATCCATGTCCAATGAAGTTCAATAGTGTGTTTGTCACATGTGCCATACCTGACTTCTCTGTTTAAGAATGATAGAATAAACCCTTGTATACCATAGTAAGGGACTTCTAAGACTTGGTGTACTTCTCAAGATGCAAAACTCCTATTTATGAATCTCCAAGGCCTTGTACTTGCATCTTATCTTCCTTTGGTGAAGCTCACCATACCCTAAAACCTTTATAGTCCCCCATGGGAATATGCTTATTTGCAAGAACAATGCAAAGCAAGTAACTAATTGTTGCCTTGGAAATGACAAAATAATTGCATATATATGAGTTTTAAATCCTAATTTGGTAGTTGGGAATATGCTTATTTGCAACAACAAAGCAAAACATGTTACAAATTGTTGCTTTGGAGATGACCAAGAATAAGGGTATCTATACGGGTTATGAATCATTTGGTGTATTTAGAGTTATGACTTAGGATTTGAAATGCATATATGTGCCCTTATTCTTAGTCATTTCCAAAGCAACAATTTGTCGCTTGCTTGTCTCTATTCTCACAAATAAGCGTATTCCCCCAGGTGACTTAAAATATTTTAGGGTAAAGGGAGCTTCCCCAAAAGGAAGACAAGTCTCGCGAAGTACACCAACTCTTACAAGTCCCCTACAAATTTTCTAATAGGGTTTCCCCCAGTCTTATTGACTCTATCTACAACCAGACCCACTAAAAAAACACAACCTACACTAGAAGATAACTCCCAAACAAATCCACGTCGGCGTAACCTTGCTCCTCCTGGAGCGACCACGCACTTAATAATCTAAAGACGGCGAACAATTTTGACAACATAGCACCATGTATTACTACTAACTGTAGCTGCATCCAACAATATGTTATCGAAATGTGCAGAAGACCACTACAAAATATACAATTTACACAATGCTACTAACACAAGAAAAATATAACACGCAAAACAGGAATTGCAGCAAGCAGCCATTGCAAGCGAGAACACCATATGAACATTCAGGGAATGAGTCTATACCCCAATACTACAATGCATACACATCGTAACAATTGATGTGCAACAAAGTTTCTTTTTTACACATCACTCATACGACTTTGTTCACAACCCATGCATAAAATAAATATATTTGTGAATAATACAATAACAAAGAAAAATGTTCATCCTATACTGGTTATAATGGAAAACATATTAAAAATTGAAATGGTTTTACCTAACAAATACCAACTTCATATTATGTCGAACACTTATGTTGATGGGTTTTCGAAAAAAACATTATACCTATTTACCTATTGTTGGTCACTTAAATTGTTTGAAAAAGCACATACCATGATGGTTACCTACCCTTTTTACATTGCATTATAGAACATGCCAAAACACTTTCTCACCAATGCGGAACACGTTGTTTATTTCACTAAAACCCTCTCTCTGATATCTTTCTTTTTGTAAGCCACCGAACCTTATTTGATATGCACATATATTTTCTTGTAACTTACAAGGCCCTTGCTATATATGTCTTTTACTCTTACCAACTATTAGTTTCAATCATATATCGCCAACAGGTGTTCCACAACACTACTTACATGGAACCGAATAGAATGACCTCTAAACTTCAATGCCTCAGTCTAAATATAACATCCAAATTTCACATTCATAAATTTAAGCCTTAAACTTAAAACCCATTTAACAATCCCTACCATAAAGGATCAATACCTACACTCATGGTGAAAACATCACCACGCCGCTATTAAAAAAACACAACCACAATCCTTACAAACACCCACCACCCCAATTACGCTTTACCCTTACCTGGAACACTAATACAATCCACCCACAACCATCATCATCTTCCACACTACACTTTAAGCAACTCTAGAAAATTACAAACATTAAACCGGTACCTTACATTATACTTCAATTCCTAATGCCACATCAACGGGGTAATCTTGCTCCTCTAGGAGCGACCACCAGTACGTAGGTACCTACGCTGGCCTCGAAGATTTCCGATTGCGTTGTTCTCGTCGAAGATTTCGCCTAGGATTGTAATTTGTGTTGATTACGGGCGAGACGTGGACGACGATGCGTGTAACCCTAATTTAACGCAATTCTGTGAAACTACCCTGTACCGTCCATCAATATGCATTCGAGAAATACTGACCGGGGACAGCGCAGTCATAAATACCGATGCCGTGCTATACATTTGAGAAATGAAGAGTTAGATATGTGTGTGCATATTCTTGATTGAAGAAAATGGAATACATATTTTTAGCATTATTGTTGCTTTCTTCATTATTTACTTTACTGCAATCTGCTGCATGGAAGAATGCTTCCGATCAACAATCTCTTCTTGCACTCAAAGCTGCAATCACCTACGACCCCAAGAAGTCCTTAGCCAATTGGAATACCGATATTCCAGTTTGTAATTAGAAAGGTATCACTTGCTCTCGTGATTTCCAAAGAGTTGTTAAATTAGATCTCCCGCGCCTGGGTTTGGAAGGCACCATTTCAGCTGTGGTTGGAAATCTCTCTTCTCTACAGTACTTGAATCTCGGGGGCAACGCTCTTAACGGTCGCATTCCATCTCAACTGGGACGCCTTTCTTCAGCCAATGTACTCATATTATCCGGAAACCAATTACAAGGAACCATTCCGACTAGTCTTAGCGGTTGACGCAGTTTAGTATGTTGTTAATCCACTCCAACCTATTGCAGGGGAATATTCCAGCTGAGCTGAGCCAGTTGCCGCGATTGTGGATGCTTGACTTGGGAAATAATTCCCTCACTGGTACAATTCCCTCTTCTTCGGCGAACCTCTCCACTTTAATTGAATTCGACTTGTCAAACAATAATCTGCATGGCCCCATAGTAGATACCTGTTGAGTTAGGGATGCTTGCTCAATTGAAGTGGTTGTATCTTTATGGAAATCAGTTGTCAGGGAACATCCCTTCCTCCTTAGGAAACCTCTCGACCTTGGTTGACTTGGAATTAGAAGTAAATTGTCTCACGGGCCCTATTCTTGATGGAATAGACATGCTCACCAAATTATGGAACCTGTTCCTGCAGTAAATTGTCTCAGCTTTTCACAGTTTTTACCTGCGTGCCATTACCTTTAGACTATGGAAGCATGCGTAGAAATGTTAACTGTTCTCCAAAATGCCTGAAAGAAACGTGGGCATCCATCAAGCATAAAGTTTTGGTAGTTGCAGGCTTATGAGGCATTTAGCAAGGTTCAGGCCTACGTGACAGGGAGGTGGTGTCATCTGGAGAGGCATGTAGATGCCAAGGTTGCAGGATATACACGAAATGGGTTTATTGAAGGCTTAGAAACTTCCAAACAAATGCATTTACAGGTTTAAAACCAGATTTCCACACACCTCGTATGCATCCTCCCAGCTTGTTTCAAAATGGAAGCTCTTGAACAGGGTAAGAACGTCCATCAAAACATAATGGAAATCTTATTTTTGTTTACTTTTCCAGCTTCCTCCAAGTCTGCGCCAATATGGGAGTGTTGTCAGATGTCTTAACTGTAAGTGCCATAGCAGATATGCCTACAAAACGTGGATAGAATGGACTGCAGTGATAGCAGGATATGTATAAAATGGGTTTGTTGAAAAGGCCTTGGAACCTTTCAAGAAAATGCAAAGCCAGGCTTCACATCCTTTGCCATTATCCTCCACCCTTTGCCAAAATGGAGGATTAAGAAGAGGGAATGGAGATCTCTGAGCAGATTGTTAATGAAGCTGTAGGACTCTTAAAAAAATCCTCAAAGAGATGTGGCCTCATGGGATTCTATGATTGTCAGATTTTTGCGGAATGAGTTTATTGACGAGGCCCTAAAACTAGTTAAGTAAATGACTTGGTGAGACGTGGTGTCTTGGAATGTGATGATTGCATATCTTGCAGACAAGGGACTAGTTGACAAGGCAGTGAAACTATTTGATGAAATGCCTATTCGTGATACAAAACCAAATCCCTCAATTTTGACCGGATTCATCCCTCCATCTTCTTTAATTTTCGTAATTTGGTTCTTCATTTGTATTATAGTAGAAACATTAAACCTCTGAACAATTTTACAATTGGATATGTAACAAAACTTAAATAGTGTAAAGCAATAAAACCCCTGCCTTGTGATTTTTGAAACGGTTCTATCATTTGAACATCAACTATGGTTGCCACCATAATATCATATGACGTAACTTGGGTATCGGAATCGGGGGCTCGTCTCTATTATTATTGTCGAGAATCCTATGTTTTGTCAACTAAACACAAGCTTTTTAATTTACATGCAAAGTTAAGAAAAAAACACCACATATAGAAACCGACAAAACAACCTTCCTACAACCAACGAAAAGAGATGTCAAGTGTCATATGTGTTCCTTGTTATGTAGACAAATCATGTCAAGCATTAGCTCAACCTTGTCTTACTTTTGTTTCATTCATCACTTCTCTAGGAGCCCTATTACAACGTTTTGAATTTTTAGGAAGTTGTTAAAAATTGAAAAGTTGGGTTTCGTATCAGCTCGTCATTTCAATCTTGTACAAAAAAATGCTTATCCGCCTTCGCAAACCTCTAGTATTTTTACTAGACAATTTCCTCAAACCTTCAGTTTTGGGAAAAACACTCTTATTGATAGTTGGAAAAGGCATGTTTTAGGTCTCTGGTTGCATTTGACTACGTCAAAAATTGAACCAATTATGACCGATTGCTTTAGAAAAATTTTCGCCATTTGAAAACTATTTACGGGTTCTCGGTCTCGTCTACTCTAGTGAATTCTCCATATATAGAGGAACTTGTAGGAAGTTTCTGTTACGAGTTTGTCCATTGAACGCCAATTATGGACGTGTTTTTCTGAGCCCTCGAACTAACTTTTGATCATTTATAGCTAGGTCAATTTCGACCAATCGCCTTGGAAAAGTGGCCGCCAAACGTAAAGCATTCGTTAGTTTTGAATTCCATCAATTACTTTGAATTCCTAGTATATAGGTGGGCATGAAGGAATTTTCCTGTCAAGAATTTGTTTTCAAGACAATTTTTTTAATGCACCTTCTTAGCCCCGAGCCTAAATTGAACATTTTTGTAACTAGCAGGAAATTGTAAAAGAAAGTTGTAGGACCCTAGTCAAGTTAGAAAACCATCATGGAAACTTAGTAACACTTGTAAATAATTGTCTGAAACTCTATCATTTGACATGTTGTGTGAAATTGAACTTTTGGCAAAATAGTGTTTCTCTCTCTCCTTATCTCTTTCTCTCTCCATGGTTAAGAAAAGAAGTGAAATGAAATGAAATGAATTCACATCTTTAATCCTCTCCTTTCGAATGCAAATTATTAATTTTATTATGGAAATGGGAAACTAAAAATTATAATTATGTTAGATTAGGGTGGATGCCATGCCAGCGAATTTATCGTTGATTTCATGCTCACATTGTTTTGCAGGATGCAAGAAAGATGGAAAAAAGGCATTGTGCAATTCATTGTTTATTATTGTAATTTATATAGGTCATTGTAAAATGAATATATATATAATGTAGTCTCATGTTACAGAAAAATTATATTTGAAATTTGCTAATATGTATGAGATGTTAGTTTTAGGGATATCTTAAGAAATGTGCATTTAATCATAGGTTTAATTTGATTCATAGTTACGTATGGTAAAAAGGTTTGATATATAGGGTAAATGAATTTGAATTTAATATCTTGTAGTGCTTTTCGGTGTTCAATAAGCGATTAATCAAATACAGTCTTTGTATACTTATCTTGTAAATGTAATAAAGAGATTTAATTGAAACACTCAACCCTAGTATAAGATTTGTGCATAATACGTCTTCATGTGTGATCTATCTTACCATAGAAGAAATTGAAACCATAGAATGAACTTAAAATTTTCTCTCGATGTAACCTCCTGGTATAGGTAAATGAAATCCCTAGTTGAGTTTAGCATCATACTCAGATTATGTTTAGCAACATTTTCATGAAAACCATCAGTTAAGAATGACTTGATCAAATGTTATCTATAGTAAGTGGTTCCCTTAGGGATTGGATATCATGTGTGTAGTAAGAATAATATATTCTCTTCAAGTCCAACTTACGTGTTAGGTGACGAGAGATCACCAACTACTCTTGAAATTAACCTTTAGTAGATGGGATTATCTAATGAAGTTAATGTTTAATCTTGTTGTACCCTCCCTCTCATTCTAGCCTCATTAGTTTGCAAAGTGCTATCGTCTTAAAAGATATTTAATCTTCACAACTAAAATTTATGGTACTACACCTAAGAAATATATTCATTAGTTCATTTCTATAACTTAAGAGCCATTGTTCGAAGAAACAACTATGTTGTGTAACCCTGCATGATATGGAGTAAGTAGAGCTAACACCTCCTTAGTATCCTAGTTGACTACCAAGTTAGATCTAGAAATTATCTTCATCATCAAATGTGTTAGTATCAAAATTGTTCTCCTTTCAAGCCAAGAAATAACACAAATTCAACGAGGTGCTTTGAGGCAGCTAGATCACAAGTATATGTCATTTTGTAGTCGGGAGGAATCTAACTATCCCTTTGTTACTTGGATTTACGGAGAGATGGATAGCACCTTGAAAAGGATTTGACCTATCCTCACTATTTTAGGTTGTGCCTTTCAACCAAGGTAAGAGAACCTATTTTGTAACCTTTGTTGTTTGAAAGGAGTTGAAGATACCTTTCTTTTACACAAACGTTATAGGGGAGACCTCGGGAAAAATATGATCAACACACCGATCTGAATCTCATGAGTTGTCACTTCCGAGATCATGGAGATATTTTCACACCGGAAAAGGTTACTAAAGACATTTGGGATCTTGATCACGTTGCGCATACTTTGGCAAATGGATTTTGGTCTTATGTGGGCATATAGAGTAAAATAGGGGTAGCATGGGTAGGATTAGTTGTTTTGAATGAAATTATTGGTGGGAAGTGGGGCGAAATGAGCTTGAATCGTGATATAATTGAAGAATATTACAAAATGAAAGGTTAAACCAACCGAATTCCACAGAATAGATAGGATGTTTCTTTAACCGAGAATATGTGCTTTAATGGAGACCCGCAGTTAACACTTTTTCACACAACCTATGGGATTCTAACACGAAGGCTCAATTCAAAGAAACCAACATAGCATCAAGATCCAAGTCAAATCACACCTAAGGTACACCTAAAGGATTATAGACAATCTCTTTCAGAAAAATGAGAGAAAAGTGATTTTAAATCATTTATTCCAATCCCAAATGAAAGATCTCCTAAGGAATGAAATTACGCAGATGCCACTAAACTATCACAAGGATTGAGACTTGTGTAATTGAATCAAATTTCAATACAAGTTTGCAACAGAAACAAGGAAAACTACTTGCACACATTCAGAAATAAAACAGACACATTTTGTTCAAGACAACACAAAATAACTTGAATTTGATTAAATCTATCAACAGGGGAAAGTTTCTAGAACAATCTTAGAGCTTGTCAATGGTTGTACACTTGCAACCACCTTAACACGGTAAAACTTAGTACAAAAAGAGATAACCAAGATTCTCAATCGGAATCTCAAAAGACAAGCTTTACAACATTTGCACAAAAAATTCATGCAATTTATAAAATTTCCAATGACCCCTTTTCCCCCAAAATCTAGATATTGAGTGCACCAGAGCTCGCCATGATTGCAATCGTGATTTTGGGATCTGATTTACAAAATGTCGCTAGACACTCGAGGGGGCGAGATCTTATCAAATGTCTCTCGCATTCAACTCCTTCTACTTAGATCACTCCTTCTTGACTCACCAACAACTTCCACCCCTAATCTATCAAATCGCTCCTGCATGCTCCGGAGAAGAAAAATGGAAAATCAGATCAAGCCCGATAGTCGAGTCCATTTTAATGGTGAAAGGTGTCTCCAAATCTCTCCCACCAAAATCTAGATATCAAAATTAACTTGCTTATGTTTGGCATGTAGAAAATAACAAGAAATAATGAAGACTCGCACTTCAAGGAGTTTTACATAAAAAATTGGGGGAAATCATATTTAGACAATCGCTTCCATTGATCTTTGATTTCAATGTGGGCCGTCGAATGTGGAAGATTCAAAAATGGGCTCGGGGCTTCAAAAATGGGCGACATGTGTCCTAAGGTGGGTCCCAAAGGAAACGCGAATTTTTTTCATTTCACCCTCTTTTTGAAAAAAGAAAATTTTCCAAGTTTCCCCTGCAGCTCTGCCCTTGAGAAATGCTTTTGACACATGTCCCAATGTGGGTCCCACCAGAACTACCCTTCCTTTTCTACTTTTAACTATTTTTTCTCAAAAGGAAAATTTTCCATCTTTCCTCCGTAGGTCTGCACCTCCACCTTTGATTGTGGCAAGCTTTGACCTCTCCTTCATTGGGCTTGTGGACCATTTTGATGTTTCAATCTTTTGAACCTTAGAGGCAAAAATTTCAAGTTACCTTCAATGGCCCGCCTCCCCACCCCTCGACTTGAACTAAGCTTTGAATTTTTCTTTTATCGGGTTTACGGGCCATTTTTGATATTTTAACCCTTTTGAGCATAAGAGGCAAAATTTCTAAGTTTCCCATGATGGTCCACTTCCCCATTCCTTTTGACTTGTCAAACTGCCATGTGTCACAATGGTGCACCTTGAGATGGTCCCCAAAATTTGAGACCTTGAATGAGCGCGAGCTTGCATGTGTCCTAGCCCGAGAAAAATGTGTTTGAAGGCTTGAAACTTAGCGGAAGGCACCAAATTTCATACTCGATGTAGTATCCTCTTAGCATTGAAAATTCCAAGAAAAATGCAAAGTGAGTGGAGTCCTCCAAGTGTCGCCATGGTGCTCCTTCAAAATGGGACTTAAAAGGCCGAGTCCCAACATGCACGGTTCATACATGTGTCCCAGGACTTCTAATTTTTTTTTTTGAAAAAATACTTGGTATGGGAAGACCCGGAGAAAGCCTCCACATGTCTCTGTCCCACCAAACCTCCATGTGTCCTCCTGGCGCTACTCCAAGGTCAAACCAAAAAGTAAATCTTCAAATGAGCGCCGCTCCTCCACATGGACAAATTTTTGAGTTGAATATTTTCATAGAATTTTTGAAGTATTTAGCTGAGCCGTATCCAACCAAAATGTACCACATCCCCTGTAGATGCAAGGATACAAATTTGACTAGGGGAAAACACACAAATAATAAAATACAGAAAAATGACCATTTGAGCCTAGAAATGAAATTTTCTCCAAGGACAGAGAGTTTAGAAATGTTACAAGGCTCAAATATGTTCCTTAGGGACACATCAATTCATCCTTCTTTAATTATTTAAGGCAAAAATGAAAAGAATGACAAATTATGACTTGTGGAAATAGAGGGAACGGGAAAATACAAGGTTTTGAAGGAACATAGCATGGGGTACTCAAAATACATACCTTTCCATAGGAACAAAGAAATGAGGAAACAAATATGGACCCATACATGATCGTTGACCTAGAAGGCGGACTAAAAATGGCAACAAAGACCCGGCCAAGCACAACATGGGAAGGATAAAATGACAGAGGCCGTGAATCAATAAACTTTCAAGGGCACAAATGGGGTGAGACAATTTTGAGCACCAACAAAATGAATTCATTGTGGGTAGAAAATGATAAGTAACTTAGAAATGAAACGATTTGAAAGATGTTGACTTAAGAGAAACCAGGAAACTGAAAACTTGGTTCCATAATCCCTTGTTATGCCTTTTATGACATTAGGAATGAAATAAATTTCTCTTACAGAATCGTGAAATGTGAAAACATGGGATCTTACTTTGAAAACAAATCTTGTGGTTCATGTGTAGTTCTAAAGCTTCCAATCATGTACGTCTTCAAGATGTTAAACAAATACTTCCGTAACTCCTATTTCAAAACAATGCTAATAATGAGACCATAATGCGATGTAAAAGTAAAGCATATAAGAGAAAAAAAAGAGATTTGAGGTTAGGAATAATGCCACTCTTGGAGTCCTTATGACTCAATTAAACATTTTCATGTGTTACAAAGAATATGAGTTTCCCTTGGTGAGATCAAACTTCGAGAAAAAACAAAAGATATATATATATATATATATATATATATATATATATATATATATATTCTAAATACAATTTCTTGTTGTGGGAATGTTGAATCGGAAATAAAGATACCATGATTGAAGAATGTTTATGGGAAAAAGTATCTTGAATCTAAACCACCCCCTTAAATCCTAATATTGCTTTCTGGACATCAAGTCAGATTTACTTGAATTACGCAAGGGTAAAATGCGAGACATTGAATAAATGTTTGAGAAGCTTATTCTTCACATAAGAACAAGATAATTAAGTGCTTTATATGCAATTTGAGTTATGCCAAATAAGTATATAAGTTATGGAATTTTCTCAGTAAAGAATAAAAAGACAACTTAAAATGGTCAAAGTGTGAATTAAATGTGAAATGAACCTAAGAATCAGTAGGTGGAAAAAGGAGAAAATTATCCTCATGCAAAATAATAATCTTTGAATGTTAATCGTAACTAATACGTAATTAAATAAATGATGTGTTCTGGGTTTGTGAGTCCTTGAGTCCTTTTCTTATGGCTGGGCCATTATTAGTATTCATTCATTGGGAAAAGTGTGGCATCGACATGTCTATGGTGTTGTCATGAGTCTATGTGATTTGATGACTTGTAAGTGTCATATGCATCTTTGAGTTTTCTTTACATGGAGCCCTTGTGGCATTGTGAAGTGAGCAATGTAAGTCAAAAAAATATCTTGGTATTTTTCTTGTTTTTTTATGTGTGTAAAATGTGGGCGTTACACTTGGTATCAGAGCAGAGGTTCATGCTCTCAAACCTTTGGGGAAGATTGGAGTTGTGATGGTGTTGCATGATGGTGGTGGATATTGGAAGAGTAATGTGATATAAGCGTGATGTGAATTATGTCGTAATTGTGAAATTTTGAATGCACATGTTGTGTATGTTACTTAGTGTGTATTTTTTATCATGTTGATGTGCTTGTGATGAGATTATTCTCTCTCCTTTTCATGGATTCTATGAAGATTTCACGTGTGATGTACCACCTTATTGTGTGTGACAAAAGAATGTTATTGTGGATTGTGAAGTGTTGGAGCATTTTTTCATTATGTGATATGTAGGTGTATTTATGTATATCATGAAAAAAAAATGGTGTAAAGCGAATTAGATTGTATCATGACGTCGGCATTGTATTTTGATGAATCGTGTGCATCACCATGTTGTATTGAAATTGACTATATGTTGTAAATTTAGACATTGTGTTCCTCATACGTATAATTCATGTAATATATGATGGTTCATGTCGTGATTTAGGGGCATAATGTGAGTGTATGACCCCTATTATATAGTGATTTCACTTTGGGTGCACAATGTGGTAATGTCATGTATCGTAACCCATGAAAGTAATGATTTTGTTTTACCTTGTATATATACCATGCATAAGATGCTATGGTTAATTTGTGTGAATCACCATTGTGTTAGTGATGTAGTTATGTGTTATATTGTGGACCCTACACTAACCGACCCTAAGGGAAATCAGTAAAAGGTGTATGTTTGGAGTGAGGAAATGTGTACTATTGACCAGTCACTCGAGCCGAGTACAAGATAGGAAGTGGAGCCTTACATAGGCTGAAAACCCACTTTTGTTCGTTTGGTATGTGTGGCACTTGCTCAACGGGTGTCATGCATATTGTGTTTCACGGACACCTTAGGCTCGATTAGATGGTGAATTTTACTCCTTTTTCTCTCCCGATATGGTTATCGTATGGATTCAACCTATGTGATTTTGACTATGTTGAGAGCCTTATCAAAGTGGTGGTGGGATGATTCTGAATGAGGAGATGATGACAGTTGTATTATTGATATGATAGTTTAGAAGTTGAGGCTCAATGTTGCGAGTGCCAGCAACTCATTGAGTACCCCCTTTGGTGGCCATATAAGGCCACATAGTTATTATAATGTGTTATTCCTATACACGTATTTTATTCATAAATTGAACATTTTTTCTTTTCTTGCAAGAACCAACAATTTTCTTGATTGACATGTTCTTATATTTTGGGCATTTATTTGGTTGTTGCACTAACATTCAAATTTTTGACCTAACCATCACTAATTAGGCATTTTATTTTCTTACTTTTAAATTGCGTATCAAGTTTAAATTGTTTGTTATAGCCTAGCCCAAATCTTGGGATTTTGCCACTGAAAATTGATATGGATTGTTATGTTTGTTCTAATGTCATAATGTGTTGGAATAGGGTCATGGGATTCACCATGGAGTGATGGGACCTATGGACCCGCTTCATTTTATAGGGGTATGCCCTAAGGAGTTACAGATAACTAGTGGGTTGTTGAACCACAAGTTATTATGTCACTTAGGTTTTGGGTATTTGGACTCTATGTGTCTAAGGCCATAGGGTGACTAACCTCTTTTGGGAGCAAAAAGGAAAATTTACCTTTACTTATTGCCTTAGGGAGGCATAAGACACTTGAGGAGGCATAAGAGACTTGAGGGAGGCATAAGAGATTTGTGTGGGTGTGATTGATGCTTTGGGAGGTATATGGAGTTGTTACTGTGATTCTTGGGAGGTATATGTATTTTTTTGTGATGCTTTGGGAGATATATGGAGATTGTTTTGTGATGTCTTGTGATGTGTGGAGTTGGTATAGTGAGTTATGTGTACTCTTGTGAGTCCGGTTGTATTTTAGGATGTTGAGGATTGATGTTCCTCATTATTGGTATGATGTTGTTTTGATTTTGACCATATATAGCTACAATTATGGTTTTGAGTTGCGTGAATCTCCCGCATGTGTACATGTTCGAAATTCCATGTTTTTGTAGTCTCGCATGTTACGAGTACCTTTGTGTTGGAAGCATGTGTGATAAGTTCTATGTTGTGAGAGCTATGTACACTTTTTTCAATGGTTCAGTTGAGTTCTTGTGTTATGATTTAGTCATGAAAGTACATATCATGATGTCTTGTGAATCATTAATGTTGTGTTTAGCCCTGATGTGGTAGTATGATGTCATTTTCAAGATGTCTTGTGAATCATTAGTGTTGTGTTTAGCCCTGATGTGGTAGTATGATTTCATTTTCTACTAGAAACCCACAAAAATAAGCAAACTAAAATTGTAAAACAATGAAATATTAAGAGCTTGAGATTGATAATGTTGGTATCAAAAAAATTCTCCTTTTCAAGATGAGAAGCTATTGGTATCCAAATTTGTTCTTCTTTTCAAGCCGAGCAGCAAGAACACGATTCAACAGGAGCTTAGAGGCATCTAGATCATAAATATATGTCATTTTGTAGCCGGGAGAAAACCTAACTTGAGTCTCTTTGTTACTTGGATTTGTGGAGAGATGGATAACACCTTAAAAGGATATGATCTTATCCTAACTATTTTAGGTTGTGCCTCTCAACCAAGGTAAGAGAAGCTATTTTGTAACCTATGGTATTGAATAATACTGGTAAATCCTTCTTTTGCTTAAATTTTATAAAAAGATCTTGGGGAAAATATGATCAACACACCAAATCGACTCTCACGAGTTGTAACTCCCATATTATGGAGATATTTTCACAACAAGGAAAAGGCTACTAAAGACATTTGGGACCACTGATTGTTTACGCTTGTTTTGGTGATGAGGATTATGCATTGACATACACACATGACAAACAAGGGTAATACGGGTAGGATTAGTTGTTTTTTTTTTTAATAAATTTTTGTGGGAGGGGAGACAGGATGAAGTTGACTAACCCCGGATCCTTAGGAGCTTATGAAAAATGGAAAGATTCAACCAACAAAATGCCACAAAAAGTTAAAAATGTTTCTTCAACTAGAATATGTGCTTCAATGGAGGCCCAGATTAGCACTCTTTCATACAACCTATGGGATTCTATCACGAAGGCTCAAGTCAGAAAACCCAATAAAGCACAAAGATTCAAACCAAATCACGCCTGAGGTACACCCAAAGGCTTATAGATAATATCTGTCAACAAAATGAAAGAAAAGTGATTTTAAACCGTTTATCTCACTCCCAGATGAAGGCTCTTCTGAGAAATGAAATTGCAGATGCCACTAAACTATCACAAGGATTGAGACATGTGTGATTGGACCAAATTTTGGTACAAGATTGCAACAAAAACAAGAAAAACTACTCGCATGCATTCAAAGATGAAATAAATACACTTTACTCAAGATTAACATAGAATAACTCAAGTTTGATCAAATTTATCAGCAAGGGAAATTTTCCAGAACAATCTCAAATATTTTCAATGGATGTACACTTCCAACCATCTTGACATAATTAAATTTGACACAAAGAGAGATATACATGCTTCTTAGATGGCTTCTCAAAAAAGGATGGGCTCTGTCAAGATTTTTCTGCTAGAAAAATCAGTCCCGACCTCTCCAAAACTCCCAACCATTTGCACAAAAAAATTCGTGCCATTTATAACATTTCAATGCCACCCCCGTTTCCCCACAAAATCCGGACATTGAGTACACGATTGCTCGCCATGATCGCAATCACGATTTACGGGATCCGATTTGTAAAGGTCGCTAGACACTCGAGGGGGTAGATATTATCTAATATATCTTGCATTCAACTCTTTCTTCTGCCTCGAGATCACTCCTTCTTTAACTCACTTAACAACTTCCACCCTTAATCTATCAAATTTGGCTCATTGCATGCTCGGGAGAAGAAAAACAAAAATCAAATCGATCTTGATAATCAAACCATTTTAATTGTGAAATACGTCTTCTAGATCTCTCTCACCAAACTTTAGATATCAAAATTAACTCACCCCTCTGTTTGGCGTGTAGAAAATAACAATAAATCATGAAGACTCGCACTTTAGGAGTTTTACAAAAAGAATTGGGGGAAAAAATCATATTTAGTCACTCACACCGCCATTGATCTTTGATTTGAATGTGGGTCGTCCATGTGGAAGATTCAAAAATGGGCTTGGGGGCTTCTTTTGACTTTTTTCTGGACCTTTTGAAAAAATGTAAAAAATTTACATTTTTCTCTGCACCTCTGCTTTTGAAAATGGGCACGACAAGTGTCCTAAGGCGGGTCTCAAAAGAAATGCAAAAAAGTTACGTCATTTGACCATCTTTTTGGAAAAAGGAAAATTTTCCAAGTTTCCCCATAGCTCCACCCTTGAGAAATACTTTTGACACATGTCCCAATGTGGGTCCCAGTGGAACTACGCTTCCTTTTTTACTTTTAACTCTTTTCTCTCAAAAGGAAAATTTTCCAACTTTCCTCCACGGGTCTGCACCTCGCTTTTGACTAAGGAAAGCTTTGACCTCTCATTCATCGGGCTTATGGACCATTTTGATGTTTTTATCTTTTAAACCTTAGGGGAAAAAATTTCAAGTTACATCCAATTATCCTCCTCCCCACCCTCCGACTTGAACTAAACTTTGACTTTTTATTTTGTCGGGTTTGTGGGCCATTTTTGATATTTTAACACTTTTGAGCATAAGAGGAAAAATTTCTAAGTTGCCCCCTATGGTCCGCTTCCCCATTCCATTTGACTTGTTAAACTTCCAGGTGTCACAATGGCACTTCTTGAGATGGTTCCCAAAATTTGAGACCTTGAATGAGCGTGATCTCGCCACATGTCCTAACCCGAAAATTTTGTTTGAAGGCACGAAACTCGCCAGAAGGTGCCAGAGTGTCATGCTCCAAGTAGTCTCCTTTTGGATGTTGAAAAATCCAAGCAAAAATGGAAAGTGAGCAGAGTCCTCCAAGTGTCCTCATGGCGCTTCTTAAAAATGGAACTTAAAAGGCCATGTCCCAACATGCGCGGTTCCTCCACATGTCTTGGACTTCCATTTTTTTGAAAATAGACTAAGTATGGGAAGACCACTGTGGAATCCTCCATGTGTCCTTCTAGTGCTACTCCAGTTCAAACCAAAAAGTAAATCTTCAAATAAGTGTCGCTCCTCCACGTGGACAAATTTTTGAGTTGAAGTTTTTCATAAATTTTGAAGTATTTAGTGAGCCACGTTGAACCAAAAGGTGCCACATCCCTGTAGATGCAAGGATGTAAATTTGACCAGGGAAAACACCCGTCAAAACCGTAAAATATAGAAAAATGACCATTTGAGCACTCGAAATGAAATTTTTTCCAAGGATAGAAAGTTTAGAAACATTCTGACAAGGCTCAAATACATTCCTTAGGAGCACATCAATTCATCCTTGTTTAAGTATTTAGGAAAAAACAACAAGGATGACAAATTTCGACAATGGAAATTAGAGAACAAGAAAATGTGAGTTTTGAAGGAACAGAGAATGGGAGACTCAAATTTCGGAGGAACAAAGTAACAAGGAGTAAACCATGGACCCATGCATGATTTACTGACCCAGGGAACATGTTAGCATATGGATTTTTACACATGCAAATGACATGCAATAGTGTGGGAATGAAGTCCCTCCTCAATGAAGGTGAGGCTGCCTTTATCGAAAACCAAAACTGTATTTACATCTATACATTCAAAATTGTATGTGGGGTGTTTTGGAACATCAATGGAAAGACAAGTGAATGAAGGAGATGGAATGGAATGAAGGAAAGGATTGAAATGGAATGAAATGAAATAACATGCAAGAGTTAGGTAAATACAGAGCCTAATATTGCATGAAGAAGAAAGACAAATAACTAACACAAATAAAACGGAGTTTGAGTTAGCCAAACAAGAACGTGTAAAAAGGAACACACATGAGCAAGTAGATAATCAGAGCTTGATCACTGTGAACTAGAACAACTGATTAATAACGTTGACAATAAGATCAAAGATAATATTTGCATGCAAGATTCAAACATCTAACATCTAATGAACATAAGAACATCAAATGTTACAAGAGACAATGAATGAGACACAAAGTTCGTATTTCATTAACTCCAAAATGTTTTCACAAAAGAACACAAAGTTTCTTCCTGAAACAAAGCTTGCACACAAAAGTATTTTCTTCTCCTCTCTCAAAGTCACACTTTACAAATGAGCCCCTCACTTCCTTTTATAACCCAAAATTTGGTTACAAAGTAGTTAGGGTTTTACATGATCATTAAATAAGGCACTTAAGTGACCTTTGAATTTTTCAACAAATTTATTAAAGACAACCCAAAAATAGAAATTACTTAAAATATCCATAGTTTCCCAAAAACAAATAACACCTTTTAAAATATACAATAATAACCAAAGGCCTTATCCATTGAAATGGGGTCCGCCTATCTCAAGCGTATGAGAAATGGACTCTCCCACTTTGTTAGATACCAAGAAAATTAACTCCCTGAACCACCGATGAAATTAGGATCTGCCGCTTTTGCTAGCTGAAAGGATCTAAACCTTCCCAAGGTTTCAAACATCTTTTCTTCTTACGGAGGTTCACTGGTAGAAGAATAGCCTCACAAAATACCCGCAATTCAAGAAAGTCTACTTGGCATATCATTTAAATGAACAATTTTGGATTGAGTGTTCTCAAATAAGTTCTTTAATTTGATGCACTGCTCCATCAAAAATGACGAGAAATTGTTAGCGGGAGTGTACATGTCCTTAAACAATTGTGAAAATTGCTCTTCCTGCTGCTCCGATGAACACCTTTGATTATGCTCATTTATGAGGTTGCAAGGAATCTCAGCTATGAATTCTTGAATCGAGAGAGTGAAGTGAAGGCTTCATTGCACATGCTTTCATAATGGATCATAGAATCCTCGAGAAGCATATTTCTTGATTTGAGATGCAGAAACCAAAGAAAACATGTCCCTCGATGTTCAAATTTGAGAATTCCTTGAATAGCTAAAACTGAAGATTCCATACTTGTCATCTCCTATAAACTAGGCAATATCTCATCCAAATTTGATATAAACTAGGCCTAAAACGAGAATCTCTAAAAGCCAAGTTTTAGTGACATGGCCTAATGTGTTTATTTCTTTTGAAAAATTGAGAGTCTCTTCATCTAGGGCAGCCACTGCATCAGGTATGGGGAAAGTGGATGATATGGGGTTTATCAAATGTTTAACATATTCCACCAATTGATTATTTTCGGCCTTTAGCTGAGAGTTTTGAGACTTGTATTTCTCAAGTCTCTTTAGCATGATATCAATTGAATCTCGAGCCATCGCCATGTCACTTTCTAATGTAGACCTCCCAAGCCCAAGTCTGGAAACTTCATAATTAGCAGGTGTCATGGCATCACGCTCCTTATCAACTTATGGGATGGCGAGGTCTACAAATCTATTTCCGTCACTATCCACCATTATTCGAGAAATCACCTTAGGCTTCTTTGGAATGACGTCGTTTGAAAGTTTGAAAAGGGCATCAAAATCAATGTCAATTGCCTTGACAACCCTCTTCCTCTTCTTAACCTTGGAATAAACCCAAGGAGTATCATGCACTATCTCCGCATACAAATTCCTAGAGTTCGAATCAATATTCTCATTATTTTTTACATCATGAGATCCTTTGAATCCTATCTACGACCTTGATTTGAAGAGACACAACCTCAATATCCACTTCCAGATTATTCGAGAGATTTTGGGACATCCTTTCATGAACTACATGCTCAAAGTGTTTGATATTTGAATTACATGTACCTGAGTGGATGCTTGTTCGAAGCATGGCTGAGGATCATTTTCTACTAGCTTTTGAGCACTATTAACGATGTGGGTAGAAGAATCTCTACTCGAGGTAGAAAATATGGACACACGCTCTCTTCCTTCTTTGGGGTTAGGATCTTTAGATCTTTCTCCTCATGACATGTTACTTGGTGAAGTGGATTTTGGAAACCACTCCTTTCTTGCTTGTTGTGTATGATTGGATGGTACAGAGGTTGATCAAGAAGAGAATTTGGTTGAATGGAGGCCCCCTCGTGTTGGAAATTTTGTGATCCCAAAACATGATCTAGAATTGATTGCAACTTGGAAAGTTCTCTATCATACCAAGATATGCTTCTTTCAATAATTGGTTGATTCTTGCTATCAAGAGAAAATTCATCTCTTTTGGTCCAGTCAATTTGAGGCAATGGGGTAAAAGCAACTACATCATATGAGGGATCAATGACATCCTCATCATCATTTATGAATGAATCGGAGGGCTCTTGATGCAGAAGGCCTTGATCTAAGCAAGTTTTAGGCGAGAGTACTCTCATCTTCTTACCTCATGTTCATTCGAACAAGCAGCCTAGAAATCTTCCATGGTAGGATTATGTTGATACTTTTCTCCTAGAATATTTTGCATATATCCATTGATATCAAACTAGGCTCTCTTCACATATGGATGGATGGTTATGAGAGTGAACTCTTTTCCTTGAGTTGTGTCTTGAAAAGATTTGGACATTGGTATTCCCGATTTGGATTGGGAAATGTATTCCTGAATGATGCTTATCACTAAGAAGGCAGTGAACTTGGAATAATTGTCACACCAGCTCCATTAATGCCCATCTATCACTGACGTACTTAGGAAGTTTCCATGGGGTACTAGCAAATCCACTCACGTGAATGTAGGAAAAATATGAAAATTGAATAAACCAAGTTCCCCATTAGGAAATGACACTCATGGCTTCTTTAGAAAACCTTTCCTCAGTATTCCGATTCAGGTTCTAAATCACACGGAAGGTGAATGCATCGTTGAATCTTCTAAAATGGTGAGAACTATTTTTGAAACTGAGTTGAGGGTAATAATGAAAAACACTATTTGACGGCCCCATGACTCCTCTCATTTCAAGTCCTAAAATAGATTTCTTCTTGCTACCGCATAAGTCAGATACGATGTCATGTAGAAGCATCCAGTCATCTTAACTTCTATTAATTGTTTGTGAAGGGTGTTACTGATGATGGTGGCCCAATCCACAAACTCTTTCTTGGCTAGGATGATACAGATAAACTGATACATCCATGGGTGGAAAATCCTAGTAGAGGGTAGACCGAAAACTTGACTTAGGAGAGTAATCATGTCCCCAATTTCTTCCATGAACTCAATGTGGTACAGTTCTTTGGGAAGCCTGTCAATTCAAGGTCTCTTGGTTACTAACCAATTGTTATTAACCATCTTACTCCATCTCAGGGGTTCTTCATCCCAGAATTCTTGTGCTAATTGGCGAGTGATATCCACATTCTTGGGAAAGTCGGGTATGCCGAGAAATTCCTCAATGTGCTCTGGTGTGATTAAGAGGAAAGGATCGCGATTATTTTTAAAAATTCCTCATCTCTTAGGATCATAATGCTCGCGTAAGTGATAACCAACTCCGGAATCGCACTTGCGAGATAGGAAATGTTGCTCCTTGGGGTAGACTGCTATGGTAAAGTCTATCTAAGAAAATGGTTTTGCCTTCAGTTTTCACCCGCTCACAAAATTGTTGCACATTGATGTGACCCAGATTTGTATCAGTGATGTTGTCATATGCTGACTTAATGGAACTAGGAGGGATAATTCCTTAGAATTCATATTTCGGGGCGATTTATTTGATTTCTGCTTGGTTTCGCAATCTCCTGCAGATTTGTTAGATTTTTCAGCCATTATGAATTTCACAGAAGAATGACTCAGGCATGTAAAACAATGCAAGTGGGGTCGGGTCTCAGTCTGAAACCTCCGTCAATGCAAGAAAAATATGATCCGTTTTAATATTATTATTATTATTTTAAAATAATAATAATAATAATAACTTGATCAGGTTACAATTTTTTATTCCGGTGACGATTATTTATTTATTTTTAATTTAAAATAAAAAAAATCACCCGATTTTAATATCCCGATTTTTTTATTAAATTTGCTTTGGAATCAAATTTCTCCTTGGTATGTGAAAATCACCCGATTCTAATAATCCCGCAATTTGATATTTACTTCTTCGGTGTGATCTTCTCGTCAATGCGTGACTGAATCTTCTTGTAAATGCATGGATACACACGAGAACGCGTGATTTCTTGTGTTGGAAATAGAAAATATTTAATCTTTGCTTAGCTGGGAAAACGTGTTCTTCTCTACAAAGTTTATTATTTTCTTTTGGCTCTATGCAATCCCAATGCATGGGATCTTTGTATTTTCTATTTGCTGTCTTTCTCTTTTGCAAAGGCATCTAAAAACTGTAGCACGTGAGCAACTTTATTTCTTTTCTTATTTCTACGGCATGAGCTATGTATTCCTTCTCCCTGCATGGCTTCTGCTTGGTTTTGGATTTGGTTTTCTCAAACTTCCTCTTGTTTCCTTCTATCCTCAGCGTGGATGAATGTGTTTTCTGAAAAATGTGTTGAAGTTTTCTCCTTGGATGTGGAATATTTCTTGGTTAGTTGGGTGTGGAGATTCCTTCCTTTCTCCCTCATGTGGTATGCTTTACCTTGTGTGAGACTGTTCTTGGTAGAATGCGTGATGTTTTGTTGTTGTCCTTTATGCGTTTGGACTATATTTTAACTGATTTTCTTATCTTCCTTTCCTCACGCGTGGCTCTTTTTTGTTTTCAATTTTTGTTGTCTTTCTTTTACCTCACGTGGTCTCCTTTTCTTCTTATTTTTGGACCTGTTCCTCTAAAACCTGCACATTTTTGTATTTTGTTGTTTCCTTGCCTCTTTAGCGCCCAAACTCCTTTGAATTCATTTTCATTTCTTTCTCCTTGGCCAATGCGTGGAACCTTCTTCTTTTACTTCTCTCTGCTGCGTGGAGATTTGGAACTTTGTAAACTTGCGCAAAAATTGTATTTGTATTTCCTTGGCTGTGTGTGGACAGACTTTTGAAGAATGTGTGAAATAATGATTTCTTTTCTATTTTAGACTGTCTTCTCCTTTGAAACCTGCACAGATCTTTGTCTTTCTTCTCACCTGTTGTTTCTTTCCTCCAACCTCTAAAGCACGTGGAAACTTTGTTTTTGTTTTATTTTATAATCAAACTCCTTCACCAATGCGTATGGCTTTGGCTTTTAGACCCTGCGTGAAGCTTTAGGAAATAATATTCTTGTTTCTTACACTGCCTGGTGAATGCATTGATTTCTATGGTTGTGTTTTATCCTTTGCAATGGTCTCACAATATTGTGGGATGTGATAAAATATTATGTTCTTAGAAGAAGAAGTGAGAAGCTTCATATGACTCTTTCCACCGAGTCCTGACGGAGGAATTTATGAAGGCTAAACCAACTTCCCTTCTTCTCGGGTAGTGGAATTAATTGCTAGGGGAAATGGGGAAAGCAACGACCAATTGCCAATGGGAATAGCAAAGTGGGTTGGCAATCTCCGTTCAATTTCCCCATGTGGGAAATTGGGAGATTTCTTTCCCGTTTGCCAATCCATGATTTGGCAATTGGTGGAGAAAATCCCACAAGTGGGAAATTAAAATAAAATTGCCAGGAAAAGGGAAATCTGGGCTTAGGAAGCCAAATTGGCATTCTGGTAGTTAGAAGCACAAAGCTTACTTCCCCGACAATAAAATAAAAAAATTGTCGAATGAATTTTAATTAATATTTATTTAATTAAATACTCCCAAGTTATTTAAAAATTAATTTTATCAAACAAAGAGCAATTAATTAATTAATTTTAATGTAATTTAAAGCTTTGACGGAGGATTTCTCATTCAAAAAGAATGAAACAATCACAAAAAGGATACGGTCGTCATGAGGGTGATAAACCATGAAAAGTAACACTTCTAAAATTTTTCAAAATTTCCATTTTTTTAAAAATTAATTTTGCGATGTCAAAATTGGTGATAACGAACAGATTAAAATGGCAACAGAGATTAACCAGGACACCATGGGGAAGAAAGTGACAGAGGCCGTAAATCACTTAATTTTCAAAGGCACAAATGGGGTGAGACTATTTTGAGCACCAAAAGCATCAAGGATTCATTATGGAGCTTAGAAACAGATAGATCATAATGTGTGTCATTTTATAGCCAAGGATGAGATCTAGCTAGCCCTTTGTCACTCAGATTTTTTAAGAGATGGATAACACCTTTAAGAGGATTTTATCTATCCTCACTGCTTTAGGCCGTGCCTTTTGACCAAGGTGAGAGGACCCATAGTGTAACCTCTGTTTGATGAAGTAGATGGAGATATCCTTCTTTTGCACAAATTTTATGAAGAAAACCTTAGGAAAGTATGATCAATACTCTATAATTTAACTCTTAAGAGTTGTCACTTCTAAAAGATGGAGACACTTTCAAAACAAGGCTAAGGTTACTTGAAGACATTATGAGATCCTGAATGTTCTACATATTTTAGTAAATATATTTTGTTCATTTGTTTATATACGGGGGAAAACATGGGTATTTGGGATGGATTCATGGTTTATGAATGATTTTAGTGGAATATTGAGCGGGATAAATTTGATTATACTAGATCTTTGAGAAACTTAACAACAATGGACAAATCAACAATATAAAGCTTTAGAATAGTGAAGACATTCCTTGAACTAGAAGGTGTGCTTAAATGGAGGCCCAAATCAATACATTTTCACATAATCTTTGAGATTCTAACACAAAGGATCAAGTTAAAAGAATCAATTAAACACCAAAATCTTTGATCAATCACGCCTAAGGAACACCCAAAGACTAACAAACAATCTTTATAAACAAATGACAACTGCATGATGATTATAAATTTGTTTATATCATCACAAGGAAGGATCTTCTTGAAATGAAATTTCAAATGCCACTAAACTATCACAGGGACAAGATCATGTGTGATTTCTTAACCCGCTAAACTAACCCACTTGAGACCCAAGAAAATCCTAGGATTAGTTATGAAAAATTGTGGAATAATTTATTTTTCAAAAGAGTCTACAACAAGGTTACAAGGCAATAACTGTCACTAACAAGTTCCCGAACAATTCTAATTCAATAGTACATTTCTTTCATTAACATATATTAGAGGACATAAGGTCCAAAATTTAGGGTTAGAAGGTTTAATAAGGTTCGGGGGTAATTCCTCACCATACCCACTCTCTAACAAGATTAAAGGTTCAACTTGATTTTTCTCAAAATTAGTGCATTCAAAAATTTCCTAAATTATTCCCATTGGATAGGAAATTTCCTCACCTTTCCAGATGATATAAATAAGTCCTCCTAACTCCTCATATTTTTTGAGTTATGGGCCAGCGGGCCTTGGGGTGAAAATTTTCCCAAGAGCGGATCTGCGGGCCCGGGGTGGAAATTTTCACCAAGGCGCAGTCAACGAGCCATGGGGAGACTTTTGGAACAATTTCGGTGCGGAGGAAAAAAACCAATTTTTTTCCTGTGCACCTACGAGTCCACAAGGGACATATGGCATCTCCTAAGTCAATGCGGGAAGACAGGCGGCGGGGAGAAGGTGGGTTAACGCCCGAAGGGCTAAGAGGATTGCATTCACTTGTGCCTCCACCGACACCTCATGATGCCACATGGTAGCTTCAGATTGGATGCAGGCTGTTGGGTAGTGAGAAATACTTGGAAGATCTTCCCAAAATTTTCAAAAATGTAAAAAGGAAAAGGGACCCGCTCATGGCAAAAACCTCGTGACACCACGTGGCACCACCGATTCGTTGAGAGGCGGCGGGGAAATTTTGGAAATTTTTCCCATAATTTTCTAGGAGCACTAAGTCAAAATCCCTCTACCAATGCCTTATGGTGACACATGGTGGCATCGATTGGTTGCGAGGCTAAGCGGGCGGAGGGAAACTTAGAAAATTTCCCCCAAACATTTTCCTAAGCGATAAGTCTAAAACGTGGTGCGCCTTCTTTACTGCTGACACCTTGTGGTGCCACATGGAAGCCTCGATTGGGCATGGGGTGGCAAGCCGGTGTGAAAAATTAGAAAACATTTCTTGAAAATTTTCCCAAGTGCATAAGGGAAAATTCGGGCCCGTAGGCCCGCCAATGAAATTTTTCCCCAAATTATTTTTTTTTCGGCCTTGATGAAGAAAAAAATCTTCAAAAGGCCATAAATTTTGATAGAGAACTCGGTTTTGGGAAAACGAGGACTTTATGGAAAGATCTCAATGTCGTCTTTACTCATAGATCATTAAGTTTTAGTTTTGGATAAATTTAAAGGGGTAAATTTTAAGAAAATGATCTGAAGGCTTTTACAAGTATGAACCGGTAAATTTTAACTTTTAATATTTGTTCGATTTTATCTTCTTCCTCTCTCAACATGTCAAATAGACATGGAGGATTTTTCCTAGCTGGATTTAAGAAGGATTTTTATATTCAATTTTTATAATTAATTTACAATTTGAACATTTCCGTTTCTTGACATAAAAATGACTAAAAGAGGGTTGAGCCCGATTATGCTAAGTTTTTAAGAAATTCCTTAAGTGTTTTTGTCCAATTAGATTCATTTAGGGCTTACTACTTCAATTTAATCATTTAATTTTTTATTTCCTTGTTGTGGGTTTGAACTGTGCATTTTGGATAAAGTATTTGCCAGTTTTGAAAATGCAAAAGCAGAGATCAAATTTTAAAGGATCTATTTGCCACTTTCTTCTTCCAAGTATTAGAATTTGTTCCAATTCAAATCTAATACGTTTATTTGATTCAAATCAAACTATTCAAAACCCAAATGCAACTCTGATTTCCAATTTTACACATTTCCAAAAGACAGAGTTTTGTATTTTCTCACACGCATTTCTTCCTTTCAAACAAAGATTTCAAATACATTTCAAAACAGATTTCAAACAATAGTAACTTCTTTTGTAAAGGCAGAACAACATATATATTCAGTTAGAATGATTTCTTTCACAACTTCTTCATTTACAATGATCAAATACAACTTGCAAGGATATAATCTTTCTTTTCTTTCATTCAAAAACTGAGAATAGAGTGCATCACTTTCACACTTCAAATTACAACTTTCATAACCAATACAAACCATCTTTCTATTACAATTAATACACGGATCATCCACTTCAAGTGGGAAAAGGGTTACAAAAATATTTCATTTCACAGGGACTTTCAAACTATCTTTCTCCTTGCTCCGAATAGCAACATGCATATTTTTCATTCTTCCAAATTGATCACAATAGAAGTAGGGAGAAGATAATGCTCTCCACCCAACCAAGACATCTAATGAAAAGGAGAAGAAATCCTTCTTCATTATCCCCTGAGCCCCAAACCACAATCTAATAAAAGATGTGATCCAACTCAAGGCAACAACAAGATTCCATAAACATTTAAGCAACATTTTTACAATAAAAACACGAGTTCAAAATAAAATGTAGTTTTACAACTACATTAAAACATGAAAAACAATACAAATACTTCATCAAGAAATCCAAAGGAGCAAGAAACAATGGGGATGTTGCTTATACCTCCCAAAGGGAAATGGGTGTCACCACACAGAAACAACCAACAAAGATATGCATATATATATATATATATATATATATATATATATATGTTTTCAAATCCTGTCATGCCTTTATGCCTCCCAAGTACCCCTTATTCCTCACATTTCCTTATGTCTCCCCAACCTCTTATGGCACCCCATAATGAGGAAAGAAATGCAAGCTATTTCTTTGTAAGGTGGAACCCAAATCCCAACTCCCTCCACCCTTATAATTCCCTAAAAAAACTTGTGTCTCCCACAAAAATAACCCGATAGTATTCTCCTACATCATCCCTAGGCCATCTACCCAATAGCCCACAAATAAGCAAAAACATTCACACATTAACATTTTCATAAACAAAAGAGAATCATTGCAAGACTCAAAATCCTGCCTCTCCATGATGGAGGTATCACAGTTCCAAAACATCAAGCTTTATCCCAATACAAGTAATTCAAAAGCTCAATCAAGCACAAGCACGCAACAATCTTCCCAAAACTTCTTCAAATTTATAGCTCCCAAAACAGCAAAAAGAATTCACCCAAGAAATAAAATCTCCAAAATGAAGCAACCCAAAACAAGGCTAGGAGTTTAAATTTTATAGAAGAGGAAGAGGAGAGGATGAGGTAGATCCACGTAGGATGCCACATCACACATCCTCAATCCTAACAAAAATTTAACTTCATTCTACAATGCTTAATAATTTGGTGGGTCAATAATATGATAGTTTACTTACACACTCAAATCCAACCCACACCCCAAAGGACTGAAATTAAATCATGTAAGCAAAGTACAATTAAAACCTACAATCTACCTTCTCAAAAAGCATTATAAAAATCTAATCTCAACTCTCCAACCATAGTTATGGTTGGTAATTAACTTTCAGAGGTATGGGACAAGTTTAACTTGTCCCACAAACCTCCAAAACATCCTACAGGGAAAATTTCGAATTTCCAAGAAGGTGGAGTGTTTTACACTCAAAAGTTAACTTACACATCTCTTACAACACTTTAATTCAAGGCCAACAAATCTATTAATTACCTTCTTATGACATATTTGATTTATTTATTTTAACAATATGATTACTCACAATATTTACACACCATTTAATAAATAAATAAAGGGGCAAATGCATCACAACATAAACACATGCAACATAAACAAAAAGACCAAAATAAAAGAAATACATAAAACCCCTTGGTCACAATTAAAGGTGATCCCCCATGGAAATTCCTAACACACACAACCACGCACAAAAAAAACTAGTTGCCATGGTGACCTTGTTGAATTCATCTATAATTCCAATGTGGTTGGTCTCGATCCCCCAATGTTTGTTGTGATATTTTAACTTTAAAAACACAAATACCTCCTTGACCTCATGGAAATATCAAAACATCCAAAATAATATAAATATAATTATCAAAATCATCTAGATATATGAATCACAATAACATCAAGCAATCTAGCAATATCATTTGCAATTTTACTCAACAATTATATCATCATCCAATAATTTCCATTTCTAGGTCTACTCACAATATCCAAATATCACAAGTCCGCACAACATCCATAATATAACCATGTCAAATAGTATACCATCATCAATATCCAAAATGCCTCTAATAATCATCATGCATCATAACTGAATCAAGTCAATAATAATCCATGATCTACATCTATCATCATACTATAATAAGGTCCATAATCATGTCTATAATATAATCAATAGTATCATGATTAGTATCAAAAGGTGTCAAAGGGAAGTGGGCACTACATCCCCCTCCCCTTAGACTCGACTTCCTCCTGGAAGTCACTAGAAAAATGTGGAAACTAAACTCGTAGCAAAGTAGCATCCTCCCATGTAGTTGCGGTCTCATCATATATGTCCCACTTGCACCCGGACACGATCAAACTCTTTGCCTCAAAGGCCCAAGGTCCTACGATCTAGGATGTGAATGGTATCTACCATCACACCCCCGATCCTACACTTGCAATGATGTCCAATCTAATACATGAGAAGGATATGTAACATACCTCCTAAGAACTGAAACATGAAACAAATCATGTATGCGAGACAAGCTAGGTGGCAATGCTTTAGACGGTAAGCCAAGGGCCAATAAGCTCCAAGATCTCAAAAGGTCCCATGAATCTAGGAGCTAACTTAGGACCTTTTCCATAATGGATAGGGCTCTTGTTTGTCACGACACAAGGAAAACCTTCAAGCCCACATCAAAACTATGCTCAATCCTATGTTGATCTACATACTTCTTCTGTCTATCCTATGCCTCCTATAATATTTGTCTGATCAAAACCACCTACTACTCCATGTCCTACAACAAAGTTGGTCTAAGAGAAATCCTATCCTCTAACTTTTGTCCCAGCTAAGAAATGTCTCGCACTCTCTACCATACAAGCATGAAAATGAGACATGCTTATAGAACTCTGAAAACTATTATTGTAGGCAAACTCCACCAAGTACATGTACTCCTCCCATCTAGA
This sequence comes from Taxus wallichiana var. yunnanensis, assembly GCA_018340775.1. Lineage (NCBI taxonomy): Eukaryota > Viridiplantae > Streptophyta > Pinopsida > Cupressales > Taxaceae > Taxus > Taxus wallichiana. The sequence goes on from CM031241.1 coordinate 462,113,227, forward strand.
CTGATGATCCATCACATATATCTTGAGCATTTCCTCTAAAATCTGATTCACCCGCTCGGTCGAGTCCATCATCTCTCAGGGTGATATGATGTGCTGAAATTTATGTTTGTCCTGAGGGCATTCTGCATGGTAGTCCAAAAATGGGAAATGTACAAAGGATGGCGGTCATTAATGATCTTCCACAGAATCTTGTGCAACCTAACAATCTCATCCAAATATACCCATACCATTGCACTAGATGTATAAGTGGTCTTCACCAGAGAAAATTGAGCCACTTTTGTCAATTTATCAACCGTGACCATGATGGGGTCATGGTGATATCTCGACATCGGTAGCCCAACAATGAAGTCCATGGAAATGGTGTCCCACTTCCATTCTGGTATAGCATGAGGAAAAAGAAGGACAACTAGATGCTAATGCTCGGCCTTTACTTTACGGCACTCTAAAAATCATGACATGAAGCTGGCCATATCTCTATGAAGTTCTCTCCCAATGATATAAGCTGTCTCGAGGTGGCGTGCATCTTCTTCACCCTAGGGTGGGCTGAATAGGGTTCACGATGTGCCTCTGTCAATATGTCTACCTCAATCCTTCGTCTCTAGGAACATAAATCTTACCTCTGTGCTGAAGGCCATTTGCCTCTAGTGAGAAATAATCAAACTTCCCCTCAAGGGGTCTCTAGGACTCGATATTTGCTCAAATGCAATGTAGAAGCTATCAAGAGGAAGCTACTAAGGAATCTTGCTCCATAAATTTGTGCTCACTAAGGTGGCCATAGCCACATGTCTCTGTCTGCTAAGAGTATTTGCTACCACATTCTCCTTTCCTTTCACATGCTCTATCTCCATATCATACTCACAAAGAAACTCCATCCAACACCTGCTGGCGAGCATTGAGGTTAGGTTGCATGAAGAGGTGGCGAAAGACTCAAGTGATCTGTCCTAGTGTTATTATCCGACCAAGCGAAAGTGCCTCCATGGAACCGAAGCATGCACAACTACCGCAAGCTCAAGATCATGAGTCGGATAATTAAGCTCATAATCTTTGAGTTTTGAGATTCAAAAGCCACTACTCTACCCTCCTCAACACACCTCCAAGCCCTACTAAAGAAGCATCGTGCGCAATGAAAAACTCACCTGTGGATCCGGAACTATGAGAATAGGTGTTGTAGTGAAGCATTACTTTAGTGTCTTAAGGCCTTCTCACACCTATCGACCAAACGAACTTCTTCCCTTTCCTCACGAAGGGAAGTGATGGGAGTGTGCGATCAGAGAGAAGTCTGAATAAATATTTGGTAGTAACTTTGCTAATCCCATGAAGCTGCACACCTTAGTCATAGTAGTGGGTGCTGGCCATTCCATAACATCTCAAATATCAAAGTATCAATGGTGATACCTTCCTAGAAATGATATGACCCAAATATTGCACCTCCGTCTAAAAGAATGCACACTTCTCCAAGTTCACGTAAAGTTGCTACTCACGAAGACACTAAAGAACCTGTCGAAGGTTCCTCTCATGCTCCTCACGTGTACGTGAGTAAATCAAAATATCATCAAGGAATATGAGCATGAAGTGATCTAAGAATTTCCTAAACACACCATTCATCAAACTCATAAACACTTGCGGGACATTAGTCAAACCAAAAGGCACCACTGTGAACTCATAGTGGCCATATCTCGTATACGGAAAGTGGTCTTATGAATGTCCTCCTCTAAAATCCTCAGCTGATGGTAACTTTGACTTAAGGTCTATCTTAGATAAAGTTGTGGCTCCTTCATCGATAAAATAAATCATCAATGCGCGGAAGGGGATAAAAATTCTTGATCGTTACTTTGTTCACTAACGGTAATCAATACACAACTAAAGAATCCATCCTTCTTCTTCACAAAATTATCGGTGCACCCAAGGGGATACACTAGGAAAGATAAGGAATTTCTCCAAAAGGCCCTCAAGCTACAACTTGAGCTCACGAGCTCTAGGGTGGTCATCCGATAAGGTGTTCATGAGATAGGCTCTACTCCCGGCACTATATCTATATGAAAATCAATCTCACATGGGTGTGGTAACCCCTGTATCTCCCTAGGAAAGACATCTACAAACTCTCTCAAAATGGGGTGATCATCTAGCGATGTTCCACTAGACCCATCCTTTGATCATCCTTTGAATGTAACAACATACATCCGACAATCCGTCACACACACACCTTTGCTTAAGCTACATAGCTTTGAGATGGTGCGAATAGAAATGGGTTTCTGACCCCTAAAATCACCGACTCGGTTCCCAAATCATCTACACAAGATATAATCTTGTGGTAATAACCCAATTTAGCCTTGTGTGCGATGAACCAATCCATACCCAAGATGAATCCATAAGAGCCCAAAGGAAGGATATAGAGATCCGAGGTAGTGGTGAAAGGTCCCAAATTCACCACACACTCCTCGACTAAGGATTCTCTGAGATTTTGGATCCAGAAGTCATCTTAACATCCCAACTATGACCCTACCTAACTTCCACCAGCATGGATCGCTCTACTAAATATGGTACAATAAAAGAATCAGAAGAACCAGAATCAAACAAAATGGAGGTAGGAATACCACCAATGTTACATGTAGTCTCAATAAGCGTACTGCGATGCTCTACACGGTGGTTCTCAACCTACTGCATACATCCTATGACTATGGCCCATATCACCAATAGTAGGATCTGAGATCTATGTCTTACCCTTGTTATCAGGGTTCTGTGGGCAGTCTCTCCAAAAATGTCAAGTAGCACCATAACCAAAACAACCTCCCGATCCCCTCCCCTTTGTGGTAGGTCTGGATGGTACTGGAGGTCTATTGTGTGGATCCTAATGATCCAGCTGCGGTATATTGAGGTCTCTACTAGTGAGATCCTATTGAGTGAGCTCTCTGGGCACCCTGTGTCTTGATGGGACCCCTAGGAGGAGGCCCTATACTCCGACATCTCTATGCATAAAATATTTGTGGAGGTTTATAAGGTGGGCGGGACTGTTGCTACTATTGTGGTATAAAATATGATTGTGTTAAACCCTATCCACCATGAGGAAGAGGTACTAACCCCCTCAATCTGTTGTCCTGCATCTGTTGTATGCAATTCCAGACTTGGTCTCTAGCCTGCTGGGTCTTTCCCTGAGTCTACTCTAGCTAACTCTGCGTGGGAGTTCTCTCCTCCATGCTCCTTCTTTGGTCGCGGATATACCTTACCCTCGATGGAAGGGACTCTATCATGTCTAGGCTGCATGTCCTCCTCCCTCTTGATCCTCCACGTAAAACATCATTAACATCCTGAAGAGTTTGTAAAATGCTGGGTAGGATGGCTGCTTCAACATGATCTAGTGGTGGTAAGTCTAGGTCTATATGAAAAGACCCCTTGTCCCGTCTACACCTCCACTTGCACAGGGTGAGGTGAGAGTTAGCTCATCTTTACATGTTTTTATTCGGTTTCCATGTTTACTAAAATATGAAATTTCTAAACTAATTTTTTTTCTAGATTTAAGGTTCGTGTCTCAAGTTTCTAGTGTGCCCAATGTCCCAAGACTTTTGAACCACTCCTCTAATACCAAGTGTAACACCCACTGAAACAACCTACTTGAGACCCAGAACAACTTAGGAATAGTTAGGAAAAATTGTGTACTATTTTTTTTTTAAAAGAGTCTACAACTAGGTTAAAAGGAAAAAACTATCACTAACAAGTTCTAGAACACTTCAAATTCACTAGAACATACTTTTATTTCATTAACAATTATTATAGGACATAAGGTCCAAAATTTAGGGTTAGAAGGCTTAATAAGATTTAGGTGGTAATTCCTCACCATACCCACCCTATAATAGGCTTAAAGGTTCAACTTTATTTCTCTAAAACTTAACACATTCAAAAATTTATGAAATTATTTCCATTGGATAGAAAATTTCCTCACCTTTCCAGTGATATAAATAATTCCTCCTAACTCCTCATATTTTTTTGAGTTATGGGCGGCGGGCCTTGGGGTGAAAAGATTCCCCAGAGCGGGCCTGGGGAGGAAATTTACCCCAAGGGCGGGTCTGCGTGCCATAGGGAGACTTTTGGAACAATTTCCACGTAGGGGAAGAAAACCAATTTTATGCCCGCACACCCGCAGGTCCACAAGGACATGTGGCATCTCCTAAGTCAACGCGGGAAGAAAGGGAGAAAATTAGGTTAACGCCCCAAAGGGCTAAGAGGATTGCATTCACCCACGCCTCCACCGGCACCTCATGATGCCATGTGGTAGCTTCACGATTAGCTACGAGGCTGATGGGCAATTGGAAAAACTTGGAAGATCTTCTAAAAATTCAAAACTCAAAAAGGCAAAATGGATCTGCTCCACCGCCAACACCTCGTGACGCCACGTGGCATCACCTGATTCGTTGCGGGCAGGCGATGAAAATTTAGAAATTTTTCCCAAAATTTTCTAGGAGTGCTAAGTCAAAATCCCCTCTGCCAATGCCTCATGGTGACACATGGCAGCCTCTAATTGGTTGTGGGCTGGCGGGTTGGTGGGGAAACTTAGGAAAATTTTCCCCAAAAAATTTCCTAAGCGCTAAGTCTAAAAGGTGGTCCGCCCTTCCGACGACACCTCGTGGTGCCATGTGGTAGCCTTTGATTGGCTGCGGACTCGCGGGGCGGTGGGGAAAATTAAAAAATTTGTCCCAAAAATTTTCCCAAGTGCATAAGGGAAAAATTCGGGACCGCGGGCTCGAATGAAATTTTTCCCAAATTGTTTTTTTGGCGCTTGAGAAGAAAAAAACATCGAGAAGGCCATAACTTTTGATAGAGATCTTGATTTTGGGAAAACAAGGACTTTCTAGAAATCTCTCGACGTCCTCCTTACTCAAAGTTTGTTAATTTTTAGTTTTGGATAAATTTTAAGTAGTAAATTTCAAGAAAACAATCTGCGAGGCTTTTACATTACTGAATTGGTAAATTTTAACTTTTAAGATTTGTTCGATTTGATCTTTTCCTCTCTCAACATTTCCAATGAGACATGGAGGATTGTTCCTAGATGGATTTAATAAGGATTTCAAGATTCAATTTGTCTGATTAATTTACAATTTAAAAATTTCCGTTTCTTGACGAAAAATGATTGTAAGAGGTTGAACCTGATTTTGCTAAGTTTTCTAAGAAATTCCTTAAGTTTTTGTCAAATTAGATTTTTAAGGGATTACTACTTCAATTTAGTCATTTAATTTTTATTTCCTTGTTGTCGGTTCGAGTTGTGCATTTTGGATAAAGTATTTGCCGAGTTTTGAAAATGCAAACAGAGAGCTAATTTTAAAGGATCTATTTGCCACTTTCTTCTTTCTAGTATTAGAATCCATTCCAATTCCATTCTAATACGTTTATTTGATTCAAATCAAACTATTCGAAACCCAAATGTAATGTAATTTCAAATTTTACACATTTCTAAAAACAGAGGCTTCTTTATTTTTTTTCACACGCATTTATTCCTTTCAAATAAAGATTTCAAATACATTTCAAAGAAGATTTCAAACAATAGTAACTTCTTTTGTAAAGGTAGAACAACATATATTCAGTTAGAATGATTTATTTCACAACTTCTTCATATACAATGATCAAATACAACTTGCGGGATATAATCTTTCTTTTCTTTCATTCAAAAATGAGAACAAAGTGCATCACTTCCACACGTCGAATTACACTTTCATAACCAATACAAACCATATTTCTATTACAATTAATACTCAAATCATCCACTTCAAGTGGGAAAAGGGCTACTGATAATATTTCATTTCACAAGGGACTCATCAAACTCCAAAGCTTGTCTTTCTCCTAGCTCTAGAACACCAAAGGCATGCGTATTTTCATTCTTCCAAATCGATCACAACAGAAGTAGGGGAAAGGCAATGCTCTCACACAACCAAGACATCCAATGAAAAGGAAAAGCCATCCTTCTTCATTGGCCCCCAAGCCCCAACCACGGTCTGCGATAAAATATGTGATCCAACTCACGGAAACAATATACTTCCACAAACATACAAATAAAAATTACAATAAAAACATAGTCCAAAACAGAATGTAGTTTGAACTACATTAAAACATGAAAAACAATACAAAGGCTTCATCAAGCAAGAGCAAAGGAGCAAGAAAATATGGGGATGTTGCTTAAGCCTCCCAAAGGGAAATGGGTGTCACCACTGAAACAACCCACCAAGATATGTATATATTATTTCAAATCCTGTCATGCCCTTATGCCTCCCAGTACCCATTATTCCTCACATATCCTTATGTCTCCTCAACCCCTTATGGCACCCCATAACGAGTAAAGAAATGTAAATTATTTCTTTGTAATGTGGAACCAAAATCGTAACTCCCTCCACCCTTATACCTCCTAAACATGCTTGTGTCTCCCACAAAAATAACCCCATAGTCTTCTCCTCCATCATCCCTAGGCCATCTACCCAATAGCCCACAAACAAGCCAAAACATTCACACATTAACATTTTCATAAACAAAGAGAAGCATTTCAAGACTCAAACTCCTACCTCTCGATGATTGAGTTGTCCAAAGCTCCAAAACAACAAGCTTTATCCCAATGCAAGTAATCCAAAGCAGTCAAGCACAAGCATGCAACAATCTTCCCAAAAATTCTTCAAAGAAAGAGCTCCCCAAAACAAAAAAAAGAATTCACCTAGGATATAAAATCTCCAAAATGAAGCAACCCAAAACAAGGCAAGGAGTTCAAATTTTATAGAAGAGGGAAGAGGAGAGGATGAGGCAGATCCACGTAGGATGCCACATAACACATCCTCAATCCTAACCCAAAAGTCAACTTCATTCTCCAATGCTCAATAATTTGGTGGGTGAATAATATGACAATTTACTTACACACTCAAATCCAACCCACACCCCAAAGGACTGAAATTAAATCATGTAAGGAAAGTGCAATTAAAACCTACATCTACCTTCTCAAAAGCATTGTAAAAGTCTAATCTCAACTCTCCAACCATAGGTATGGTTGGTAATTAAATTGAGAGTTATGGGACAAGTTTAAATTGTCCCACAAACCTCCAAAACATCCTCCAAGGATAATTTAGAATTTCCAAGAAGGTGGAGTGTTTGACACTCAAAATTTAACTTACATATCACTTACACATCTCTTCTGAACACTTTAAGTCGAGGCCAACAACTTGCATTAATTACCTTCTTATGACATATTTGATTTATTTATTTTAACAATATGATTACTCACAAAATTTACACACCATTTAATAAATAAATAAAGGGAGAAAATGCATCACAACATAAACAAAAAGACCAAAATAAAAGAAATATATAAAACCCCTTGGTCACAATTAAAGGTGATCCCCCGCATGGAATTCCTAACACACACAACCACGCACAAAAAAACTAGTTGCCATGGTGACCTTGTTGAATTCATCTAGAATTCCAATGTGGTTGGTCTCGATCCCCGATGTTTGTTGTGATATTTTAACACAGTAAAACAAAAATACCTCCTTCGGCCTCGTGGTCATATCAAAACTTCCAAAATAATATAAATATAATTATCAAAATCATCTAGCTATATTAATCACACAAACATCAAGCAATCTTTCAATATCATTTACAATTTTACTCAACAATTATATCATTATCCAATAATTTCTATTTCTAGGTCTACTCACCATATCCAAATATCACAAGTCCACACAACATCCATAATATAACCATGTCAAACAAGTATACCGTCATCAATATCCAAAATGCCTCTAATAATCATCATGCATCATAACTAAATCAAGTCAATAATAATCCATGATCTACATCTATCATCATAATATAATAAGGTCCATAATTATGTCTATAAGAAAATCAACGATATCATGATTAGTATCAAAAGGTACCAAAGGGAAGTGGGCACTATAGATTTCACCAAGATTTCAATGTAAGATTGCAATAGGAGCAAGTAGAACTACTTGCAGACTTTCTGAAACAAAGTAGACACTAATTACTCTAAGATGGACACTATTTAATTTCAAAATTGCTTAGATTCATCAAATAGGGAAATCTTTTAGAGAAATATTAGGGCTCATCAATGGATATACATCTGCAACCAATTTGAAATGATAGAAAATCTAACAAAGAAGAAATTAATAGGATATCTAGGATTGGTCTCTCGGTAAGACAACTTTTCTTAAATTATCTCTTAAAAATTCAACCCCAGGACCTTTTGCAAGAGTATTCTCATTGCATTTAGAAATTTTACTTTCTCACGTATCCCAAATTTTCCCCCAAGAAAGAATAATATTCGAGGACCTTTTCTTGCTTTGCACCAATTTGCCTTAGAAAGTGACGTTTAACAAATTCAGATCCAAAGCTTCTAGGTGGACCAATTATGAATTGATCATGTTTCTTAGGTCCTCGACTAATGAATAGGATGCCATGTCACAACCTCTTTGTAGTCCTAATCATTCTTATTCTATCATGCGATAAATCATCTTTTTAATCATTTTCGGAGGCCCTACACACACTGGATCGACGGAAATCCTTTTCACTCTCGAGGAAACACCTTTTTCATATTTTGCACTTACAGACCTCCATCATTTCATCCTTTTCCCTCTCTTTCCTCTGCAATTCTACCCCACATCCATCTTCTCTGGTAATTTTTCCTTTTTGTAAGTGCCCAAGCCACTTTAACTTCAAAATATCAGTCTCTACAGTCTCTAGACTCATGAATTAAGCTCTGAATCCATTCAATTGCACTTTGTAGACAAAAATGACAAGGAATTTCATCAAAAAATGATGAAAGACAACATGTATTCACATATCCAGGAGTCTAGGAGAAAAATGGCAAAAAAATAGATACGATACACAACGATTTATTACGCCCCTTCTCTACTTTATTTTGTAGCCATCCATGTGTTTCCTTGGCGCATTGTGAAAGGAAAGTATAGGGGAAAGTTTCCAAATAAGTGTGGGCATTCCACATTCCCTAGGCCCAAGAAAAGCACCTTTAGGCCTTTGAAAATATCCCGGTAAAAAGGAGCCAACGAAAGCCTCCACGTGTCACCTTGGTGCACATTTGGTATGGTCCTAAAAATGAACACCCTAAAAAATGCAAGCCCTCCATGTGTCTCGATCTACTAGGGTTATTTTAAAAATTTAAAGGATCAGCGAGAAGGTGCCATATGTCTAGGGTCCGAGATAGTTTTCCTTGGCCATTGAAAAGTCGAAACAATGGCGAGTGAGTGGAAGCCTCCAAGTGTCGTCCTAGCGCTACGTCAAAATAAAACTTAGGGTTAGACCCCAAACAGGCATGAGACCTCCACATGTCCCAAGCCTTTAGAAAGTTCCTCAAAAATTTAAGCATAAAAAGGAGCCGACGAAAGACTCCACATGTCTCTCTCGGTGTAACTTTGAGATGGCACCCAAAAGTAAAGACCCCGAGCAGGCGTGGTCCCTCCACATGTCTCCTTGGAGAAAATTCTAATGTGGGACCCAAAGGAGGAACCTCAAATGAGTGTGGGCCCTCAAGGTGTCCATGGTATGCTAAGACTATATTGGTCGTATGAAAAAATTGTCTAGCGTAGGCAAGGCGGCGGAAACCTCCACGTGTCTCCACAGAAACAAATCCAAGGCCAAACCAAAAGGAAAATTTTCAGATGAGCGTCGGCCCTCCATGTGGACTATTTTTGAGTTGAAGTGAGCCTTAGAGTTTTCAAATCACCCCACCAAGCTGCATTGATCGAAAGGGCCACGTTTCCCACAGAATCTTTGAGATGTAAATTTGACGGGAAAAACACACCCGTCTGGCCGTAAATAGTAGGTTGATCACCATTTGAGCCGAGAAATGAATCTTTCTTCATGGTTGGAGAGTTTGGGAATGATATAAGGCCCAAATTTGCTCTTCCAAGTCGCATCTTATAACTTTTCCACGAGATATTTGGGATAAAAATGATAGGGAAAATACAAATTGTTGTGGAAAATGGAAGGAAGGAAAGAACACGAGTTTTTCCAAATTCTGAACTCCTTCACACGAAGAGAGGAACAAAAAACAAATTCAGGACTTTTAAGTGATCTTTGACCAAGGAAATAACTGATCATGGCAACCAAATGGAGTAGAGATTTTTCATGCATCAATATGGGGAGATAGAAAACATGACAAAGCCCATGGCCCGAAGAATTTGAAGGATAGACGGGGTGAGATCAAATTGAGCACCAAAAATACAAATTATTAAAGAAAAAGAAAATTAGGTAATAATTTAAATTGAAAACTTCAATTTTTCAAAGAACATATGGAAATCATCAAGATTTTTCCTTATACCTTGTGGTCGTGTTGCACCAACAAGTAGTTTTTAAAATGACATGTGTCATTATAGAATTTCTTGCCTATGTAGCCTTGAATATTAAGTGTTGTGTCACATCAAGGATGATAATCTTATAAGGGGAGAGGAATGTAGTTCCAACATTATACGCAACCAAAATAATAATTTTGAATTAAATAAATAAAGGGCATCATGTGCATGAGGTCCTAGGCCGAGTGGATGGGGTTTGGTGATGGCAGGAGTGACAGGGAGGTAGTGTGAATGAATGAGAAACCTGAAAGGACATGTGGGAATCCATACCTCCATTCAGACCTATCATTTTCCTTGTGTAACAATTCAAGCATTAATTGAGATCCAGAGGCAATATTGACGTAGAAATCCTGTTTCACATTGAAAATTTTATAGTAATTGGATATCTAGAGTGCATTTTTGAAAAATGGATCCTCATGTTTTCCCACTTTTTGCCTACATGCCATTACCTTTAGACGGTGGAATCATGCATAGAAATGTGAACTTTTCTCCAAAATTCTTTAAAGAAATGTAGGCATCCATCAAGCATAAAGTTTTGGTAGTTGCGGGCTTATAAGGCGTTTAGCAAGCTTCGAGGCCTATGTGGCGGGGAGGTGGTGTCATCTAGAGAGGCATGTCAGTTCGAGGTTCCGGATATACATGAAATTGGTTTATTGAAGTCTTACAAACTTCCAAACAAATGTATTTACTGGAGTTTAAAACCAGTTTCTGCACACCTTGAATGCATCCTCCCAGACTTGTGTCAAAATGGAATCTTTTGTTTAGGGTAAACGTCCATCAAAGCATAATGGAAATCTATTTTATTTTCTTTTCAGATTCCTCTAGTCTACACCAATATGAGTGTGTTTTCATATGTGTTAACTGTAGGTGCCATAACAAATATGCCTACAAAATGTGGATAAAATGGTACAGTGATAGCAAGATATGTCTAAAATTGGGTTTGTTGAAAAGGCCTTGGAACCTTTCAAGAAAATGGAAAGCCAGGCTTCATAGCCTTTTCCAACATCCTCCACCCTGTGCCAAAATGGAGGATTAAGAAGAGGGAATGGAGATCTCTGAGTAGATTGTTAATGAAGTTTTAGGACTCTTATAAAAAATCCTCAAAGAGATGTGGCCTCATGGGATTCTATGATTCTCAGATTTGTGCGGAATGGGTTTGTTGATGAGGCCCTAAAACTAGTTAAGTAAATGACTTGGTGAGACGTGGTGTCTTAGAATGTGATGATTGCATATCTTGAAGACAAGGGACTAGTTTGCAAGGAAATGAAACTATTTGATGAAATGCCTATTCGTGATACAGAACCAAATCCCTCAATTTTGACTGGATTCATCCCTCTCCAGGCATGGTATCCTTACCTCCATCTTCTTTAATTTTCATAATTTTTTCTTCATTTGTATTATAGCAAAAAAACGTTAAACCTTTGAACAATTTTACAATTGGATATGTAACAAAGCTTACATAGTGTAAAGCAATAAAACCCCTGCCTTGTGATTTTTGAAAATAGTTCCATCATTTGAACATCAACTATGGTTGCCACCATAATCTCATATGATGCAACTCAGGTATCCGAATCAGGTGCTCATGTCTATTGTTATTGTCGAGAGTCATATGTTTCGTCAACTAAACACAACCTTTTTCATTTACTTGCAAAGTTAAAAAAAAACACCACATATAGAGAATGACAAAACAACCTTCTGAACCCCGTAAAAGAGATGTCAAGTGTCATATGTGTTCCTTGTTATGTAGAGAGTCGTGTCAAGCATTAGCTCAACCTCATCTTCTATTTTTTTTTCATTCGTCACTCCTCTAGGAGCCCTATTACGACGTTTTGCATTTTTAGGAAGTTGTTAAAAATTGAAAAGTTGGGTTTCGTATCATCTCATCTTTCAATCCTAGACAAAAAAAAATTCTTATTTGCCTTTCCAAACCTCTAGTAGTTATACTAGAAAATTTCCCAAACCTTTAGTTTTGGGGGAAAAAAATTATTGATAGTTAGGAAAAGGCATTTTATAGGTCTTTGGTCACAGTTTGACTACGTCAAAACTGGACCAATTACAACCGGATGGCTCTAGAAAATGTCACCATTTGAAAACTATTTTCTAGTTCTCAGGTCCATTCGAATCTATTGAATTCTCCATATATAGAGGAACTTGTAGGAAGTTTCCCGTTTTAGGTTTTCCATCGAACATTAGTTTTGGACGTGGTTTTCTAAGCCCTCAAACTAACTTTTGATCGTTTATAGCTAGGTTAATTTCGATCGATGGCCTTGGAAAATTGGTTGCCGCTAAATGTAAAGCACTTGTCGAGTTTTGAATTCCGTCCAATTACTTTGAATTCCTAGTATATAGGTGGGCATGAAGGAATTCACCCATCGGGAATTTGTTTTTAGAATACAATTATTTTTAATGCACCTTCTTTTCCACGAGCCTAAATTGAACATTTTTTTAACTAAGAGGAAATTGTAAAAGAAATTTGTAGGACCCTATTAAGTTATAAAGGCATCGTGGAAACTTAGTAACAATTGTAAATAACTGTCTGAAAATCTATCACTTAACATGTTGTTTGAAATTGAACTTTTGGCAAAATAGTGTTTCTCTCTCTCCTTATCTCTTTCTCTAGTCTCCATGGTTAAGAAAAGAAGTGAAATGAAATGAAATCAATTCACATCTCTAACCCTCTCCTTTTGAATGCAAATTATTAATGTTATTATGGAAATGGAAATTAAATACGTTATTATGTTAGATTAGGGCGGATGTCGTGCCGGTGATTTATCGTTGATTTCATGTTCACATTATTTTGCGAGGATGCAAAAAAGATGGCAAAAGGAATTGTGCGATTCATTGTTTATTATTGTAATTTGTATAGGGCATTGTAAAAGTAATATATGTATAATGTAGTCTCATGTTACGAGAAAAGTTATATTTGAAATTTGCTAATATGTATGAGATATTAGTTTTAGGGATATCTTAAGAAATGTGCATTTAATCATAAGTTTAATTTGATTGATAGTTACTTATGGTAAAAAGGTTTGATATATAGGGTAAATGAATTTGAATTTAATATCGTGTAATAGTTTTTCATTGTTCAATAAATGATTAATCAATTAGTGTGTTGTATTCTTATCTTGTAAATGTAATAAAGAGATTTAATCGAAACACTCAACCCTAGTAAAGATTCATGCATAATATGTCTTCATGTGTGATCTATCTTATGATAGAAGAAATTGAAACTGCAGAATGAAAATAAAATTTTCTATCGATGGAACCTCCTAGTTTAGGTAAATAAAACCCCTAGTTTGAGTTTAGCATCATAGTCGTTATGTTTAGCGACATTGTCGTGAAAACCATCAATTAAGAACGACTTGATCAAACATTATCTATAGTAAGTGGTTCCCTTCCAGGATTGGTTATCATGTGTGTAGTAAGAAGAATATATTCTCTTCAAGTCCAACTTACGTGTTAGGTGATAGAGATCACCAACTACTCTTGAAATTAACCTTTAGTAGATGGGATTATCTAATGAAGTTAATGTTTAATCTTGTTGTACCCTCCCTCTCTTTCTAGCCTCATTAGTTTTCAAAGTGCTATCGTCTTAAAATATATTTAATCTTCGCAACTAAAATTTATGGTACTACACCTAACAAATATATTCATTAGTTCATTTCTATAACTTAAGAGCCATTTTTGAAGCAACAACTATGTTGTGTAACCCTGAATGATATGGAGTAAGTAGAGCTAACACCTCCTTAGTATCCTAGTCAACTACCAAGTTAGATCTAGAAATTCTCTTCATCATCGAATGAATTCCTTGTGGGTAGAAAATGATAACTCCTTGCAAATGAAATTGATTTGAAAGATGTTGACTTAAGAGAAACCAGGAAACTGAAAACTTGGTTCCATAATCCCTTGTTATGCCTTTTATGACATTAGGAATGAAAGAAATTTCTCTTGCAGAATCGTGAAATGTGAAAACATGGGATCTTACTTTGAAAACAAATCTTGTGGTTCGTGTGTAGTTCTAAAGCTTCCAATCATGTACGTCTTCAAGATGTTAGAAAAATACTTCTATAACTCCTATTTCAAAATAATGCTAATAATGAGACCATAATGTGATGTAAAAGTAAAGCATTTAAGAGAAAAAAATGAGATTTGAGGTTAGGAATAATGCCACTCTTGGAGTCCTTATGACTTAATCAAAAAACTTCATGTGTTCTGAAGAATACGAGTTTCCCTTGGTGAGATCAAACTTTGAGAAAAATAAAAGATATATATATATATATATATATATATATATATATATATATATATATATATATATATTTAAAACCTAAATACTATTTCTTGTTGTGGGAATGTTGAATCGGAAATAAAGATACCGTGATCGAATAATGTTTATGGGAAAAAGGTATCTTGAATCTAAACCACCCCCCTTAAATCCTAATATTGCTTTCTAGACATCAAGTCAGATTTACTTGAGTTGCAAGGGTAAAATGCAGACATTGAATAAACATTTGAGAAGCTTATTCTTAACATAAGAACAAGATAATTAAGTACTTTATATGCAATTTGAATTATGCCAAATAAGTATGTAAGTTATGGAATTTTCTATAAAGAATAAAAATCCAACTTAAAATGGTGAAATGTAAATTAAATGTGGAATGAACTTAAGAATCTGTAGGTGGAAAAAGGATAAAATTATCCTTGCACAATAATGTTCTTGGAATGTTAATCGTAACTAAGATGCAATTAAAGAAATGATAAGACATATTCTCCGGTCTTTAATTTCTCTAGATCGGGAACCATAACAGAGGACCTTCGATGCATCTTTTCAAGTGTATATTCCTCACAAAACAAGAATGGGAAAATTCTTCTTAGAGGAGATCCTCTTCCCACTCTTCCTCTCCAATTACTTCCTCTTCCTCTAAGAGGGTTTGTCTCTGTGTATCCTTCCTTGGAATGGAGGCCTAGATGAGGCCCGAAGAATATGATTGTTCTGATAATATAACTTTTCTTTTTCTTGTTCTTCTTCTTCTCTAATCTTTCTTTCTTGCTCAATTTTCGATTGCTGATAATATTTGCTTTCAAGTTCTCTGACTTTATTTGAAAGAAATATCTTTCTTGTAGTATCCCATGGGGGACAATCTTCATATTCTCTTTGCCTTAGTGTAGCTGTTTGAGAAGAATCTCTGAAGACAATGGCATCATAGGATGCGGAAAATAACATTCATATTTACACTGAAAATCATCTTAACAAATGAAGGTAAGGAATCATAACCATTGTCGGTACTATCACTATCAAGTATCAGAAAAGCTGAATAACATTTATCTAAAAATCTTCTTGAAGAATGATAAGAAACATCTCGAGGAATAGCTATCCGAATCATTGATTAATCAATGAGTATCTTCTATGTATAATACCCTTGGTGGCAAGAGTATTTACCTTAGCTTTTCCCTTATCTGAATTCTTACGTGGGAAATCTGAGCATAATGCTTTCCTTTACAAATAAAACATGTAGGAACAAATTTCTTTTTCTTTCCTACAAACCTTTTCCTAAATAGAAACTTTTTGGATGGCCTTCGAATGTAGAAGAATTTTTATGTTTGTATTTATGAATGTAATCCTTATACTTCCTCCGACCCTTCCCTTTTGAAAAAGAAGAAAAAAGCAGTACATACCTTCTTTTTTAGAGGATTTCTACACTTCCAACCAAAAGGGTCATCTTTGAGCATCTGGAAAAATTTATGTCCTAAGGCTTTTTCAGCCTTAAGTGCTTCTTTTCTCTCCTGCTTTTCTCTACAAAGCCTTGCATTAGTTTCATCTATAATCTGATTTATAGCACCAAAACTTAATTCATCCGAGACTCATTCCATGCATGGCTTTTTTATATTCTCGTAGAAAAATAGGCGGAAATGATTCTATATATCTCATTCTTATAGTAGAATCATTTATGTTACCGGAGTTATAGTAAAGCTTACTGCATATAACACGATCTTCTTTTATACGGCTCATATCACATATCCTAGCTCTAATGAACAATGTAGTATTACAGTAACTTATCATTATCTACATTTCCTATGAATTCCTTTATAATAACGGTTGTTAAACCAAAGGTGTATCTGTCTATAATATTACATCTCTATACGGGTTTGTATCCCACCACTCTTTCAAAATTCTAACAAATCCATTAGCAATTGCTTGCTATGGTATGTGGATATTTTCTATCTTGATTTAATGAGTATCACCCCAACCTATCATTCCATGTACCATTTATTTAATTTCTTCTATGGAATGAAATTCTAACTTATACCAATTAGGTTTTAGAGGGTGAGTTCTAGCTATACCTTGCAATGGTCTGGATTTGTTCTGAGGATCCTTCGCCAAGTATCATTCCTTCGGCTTCTTCATCTTTAATATTTACCATACTAATAGATCTATCCTTTGGCTGATGAAATAAAGGCCGTATCCTAGAAGGAATTTTATGATCTTACAAATACCTCTTCTCAAAGCATAAAGATATCTTAAAGACTTTTTCATGATCCTAATCTTGACTATCTATGGTGTAATGAGTGTCATTTCGATGTATAAATTAGAATTATATCCCATCTAATGGTCCAACCATTAGCATGGCGTCTAAAGCATCTCCCAGTTCTACTACTTTTCCATCATTAGAGAGTTTTGAAGTACTACCCCAAACTAGTCACGAAAGTTGTCTTCTTGTATCAAAGGTCTGTAGATAGGCAGATAGATCCATCTGAGTCATCCAAAATGCTTAACTGAAAAACAAAGGCTGTAAAAAGGTCCATGACGGACTACGGTCTCGGGAATCTATACTTGCGAAATGGAAAAGACTCTAAAGGCTATAGAGTTAAATAAAAAAGGAGATGTATCTGGTGCTTTAAAATTGTTAAATACTAAGATTGATGTTGTCAGTCGATCAGAAAAAGAGAAGAGAAGCATGTAGAGAATCTGCTACTATAGTTTCTACTGTTTAGATATTCCCAAAGTGGTGTCTCAAAATATTGTTGATATTATTCAGCCTCTTGTAGATCATATTGTTAGTATTAAGAGTGATGTGTCTTCCAAGTTAGGGACTATTCATAAACTTGTTCAATCAATTCTACATCAAATACATGAGTCCACTAAGGAATTTAGTCATAAGCTAGATATTGTTCAAGAGTCTATCAAGTCCTATTGTTGTTCTACAGTGCCGCAGATAGAACGGATCTTGGATAATACTAAGAAATCAAGAACCGAGAAGCGGGTTGGTCAAAGGCCATATCCTAAAAGGAAGTTTCGGATCTTACAGTACCTCTTCTCGGCATAAAGAGATCTTATCTCGGTATAGTCCTTTATTTCATCGACCAAAGGATAGATCTATTGGTATGGTAAAGATTAAAAGTGAAGAAGCCCAAGGAATGATACTTGGTGAAGGATCATCGGGAACAAAGCCAAAACCATTGCAAGGTATAGCTAGAACTCACCTCTCGAACCTAATTGGTATAAGTTAGAATGTCATTCCATAGAATAAATTAAAGGAATGGTACATGGAATGATAGGTTGGGGTAATAATCGATTAAATCGTATAGAAAAAATCCACATACCATGCAGCGAAGCAATTGCTAATGGATATGTTGGAATTTTGAAAGAATGGTGGGATACAAACCCGCATAGAGCTGCGATATTGAAGACAAGATACAATTGGTTTAACATCTTCTATTATAAAGGAATTCATAGGAAATGTAGATAATGATAAGTTCTGAGAATACTACATTGTTCCTTAGAGATAGGATATGTGATATGAACCGTATAAAAGAATATCGAGTGTTATATGCGGAAGCTTTACTATAACTCTGTAACATAAATGATTCTACTATAAGAATGAGATATATAGAATCATTTCCTGCCTATTTTTCTACAGAATATAAAAAATCCATGCATGGAATGAGTTCGGATGAATTAAGTTTTGGTGCTATAAATCAGATTATAGATGAAACTAATGCAAGGCTTTGTAGAGAAAAGAAGGAGAGAAAAGAAGCACAAAGGCTGAAAAAGCCTTAGGTCATAGATTTTGTTAGATTCTCAAAGATGACCCTTTGATTGAAAGTGGTATCGGGCGGGTTCTCTATTTTACGAGTTGTAAAGGATTTAAATCTATTAATGAGAATTGCAAGTTCATATACGTATTTTTGTCTTAAAGTTCTATTGTGGATCTTTCTTATTGCATATATGAATCAATTTGATACACTATAAGTCGGCTAAGATGTGAGCCTCCCATAAGTTGTCGTTGATGTGCATAGTTTAGGTTGAAGGTCGATCACTGTAAACCTGTTTGGAAAGTTGCTTGGTAATAGCTGATTAAAATGGAATTTGAAGATCACGCTAGTACCTCGGAAGAGATATGGAATCTGAACTTGTAAGTCAATCGAAGTTTTCCGTGAATTCTGTCATTGATATCCAAGAAGAATCGACCCTTTACCTTCTGGAAGTTACCTAAGATCCCGTACGATCGGGTCTATGCTAAGATTTCTACTTTTCATCCGAATGTTGCTTACTACTTTTAAGACATGTGAGTCTTGTTATCCAAGTCTCCCAAACCTCTTCGGGCTAGTACAATATTCCCTTAATAGATCCTAATGATATTAAGTCTTTAAAAAGAAAAGTACTTATAAGTTTTCTCATATAGGTTATGTAAAAATAGAAATTACTCCTTTGTTTAGGCATGTTTGTGTAAAGCATGGTGGACCTCCCCACTATCTAAAGGCGTTATCATGAGTGGCGTGTACTCATGCGTGTCTTCTTACTTTTTCCAAAGTGGGAATATTTTGGTCACCTAGGTAACCGGTTCCTAGTTTCTAGGTTTTCCCTTTGATCCGGTGAAAAGCCTCTCACATTCCTATAAATAGGCATGTTGAGACTCATTCAATACACCAAAGATCATTGGAGCTCAAGTGGAGTCTAAGGAGTCATAGTCTATAAGTTGATAAGTTTGTTTCTCTTAAATCATTTTCATGTTGTGTTGTAATTTTTGAAAGTCTCTTGTAACCTTCTTATAAGCATATTCTATAGACCTTTGTTTGAAAGTGGTATCGAGTGGGTTCTCTGTTTCTGAGTTGTAAAGGATTTAAATCTATTAATAAAAATTGTAAGTTTCATATCTATATTTTTGTCTTAAAGTTATATTGTGGATATTTCTTATTGGATACGTGAATCAAGTTGATACTTTGTAAGTTAGTATAAGAGGCAAGCCTCCCACAAGTAAGTCATCGTTGATGTGCACATTTTAGGTTGAAGGTCGATCTTGTAAGCCTCTTTAGAAAGTTACTTGGTAGTAATAGTTAAAATGGAATTTCAAGATCACACTAGTACCTCGGGAAGAGATATGGAATCTGAACTTGTAATTCTATCGAAGTTTCTCCCATGAATTCTATCATTGATAGCCAAGAAGAATCTAACCCTTTACTGCACTAGAAGTTACCTAAGATCCCGTATGATCAGGTCTATGCTAAGATTTCTACTTTTCATCCGATTTCTTCTTCTACTTTTAAGACCCGTGAGTCTCATTATCCAAGTCTCCCAAACCTCTTGGGGCGAGTACAATATTCCCTTAATATATTCTAATGATATTAAGTCTTTAAAAAATCGAGTACTTATAAGTTTGTGATAATAATGGTATAGCTTAGATACCAAATGATAGAATAGAATAAGATTGTAATAACCAAAGAGGGATGGAAGCCTCACAAATATTATTGATCATGAAATCAGATTACATAACAATGCAAGAGCTGTAATATTTATAGATATTAGATAGCCTTATATGGATAGACATTACACCTATCGGGAACCAACTATGAGATGATAAGACACATCTCACATGCACATGTAATTACTACTAATACCAATATTGAATGTTATCCAACATAAAAACATTGAATGCAAGTCACTAGACTAGAGTGCACATGATGCACATTATTAAATAAAAGACAATGCAATAAAATGCAATAAATATGCCTATGCTAAATTATGCTAACATTCCCCCCCTTAATTTTACATATTTTCCAATGAAGTGGAGAGGAAATCTCTGAACAGTGTGAATTTGTCACGTGCAAGTGACTTAGTGAAAACATATGCCTTCTGTTTCAGCTGTAGGACAGAACTGGAGCTGTATGTTGTGCTTCAAGACATGCTCACGTATGAAATGAACATGTACTTCAATATGCTTGGTTCTCTCATGAAATACTGGATTGCGAACAAGCTTCAACTCCTTCATTATCAACATATACTGGAGTAGATTTCTATTGTGGTAGACCAATTCCTTCTAGTATTCGGCATAGCCATATTGCTTCACAAACAGCTTCACCTACAGCTCAATACTCTACTTCTGTAGAAGAGTGAGAAACAAAGTTCTGTTTCTTACTTCCCCATGATATCGGTCCAGATCCCATAAAGAAGACGAAGCCTGATGTTGACTTCCTATCATCCATGTTTCCTGCATGATCTGAATCTAAATATCCTATCAAGAAGAAGTTGTCATTCTTCTTGTACTCTAGACCAAGGTTAATCAGTACCCTTTAGATATCTCAGTATTCTCTTTGCTACTTTCCAATGACATATTTTCGGTTCTTGCATGAAGTGTGATAAATAGTTGAATGTAAAGCTGATATCTGGTCTAGTATATGTCAGGTAAATGAGACTCTTGATCAACTGGCCGATAGAGAGTTGCATTCACCGATGGTGATGGATCGGAATGAGATAATCAAGTCTCGCTTCCATAGGTGTAACAATAGAGTGCAATCCATCATCCTAAATTTCTCAAGTGTTGTCTTGGTGTATTTCAACCTGCGACACAAAGATATGATTCTCTTTTTCCATACTTCCAACCCAAGACAATAGTGCATAAGCTGAGATCTGTCATGTCAAACGATCGATTAAAATCCTTCTTTGTTACATCAATCATCTTCACAAAACTGCTTGTAATGACTAGATCATTGACATAAACAACCACAATGACAATCTCCCCCTTTCTTTTTGAGGTAGAGATTGGGGTCATAAGGATTCCTTTCGAATCCATGACTTATGAGATGCTCATCAATTTTGATGTACCATGCCCGGGGTTCCTGTTTTAGGCCATATAGAGATTTTATGAGTCTACATACCATCATCTCTTTTCTGGTATTACATAACCCTCTGGTTGAGTCATATAGACTTCTTCTTGCAAATCTCCATTAAGAAAGGCACTTTTCACATCCATTTGGTGGACTTTCCAACCAAATTGTGTAGCTAGAGCAAAGATCATCCTAATTGTCTTGATCTTGGCTGTGGGAGCAAATGTCTCCTCATAATCAATGCCTTCTTGTTGTGCATACCCCTTTGCTACAAGCCTTGCTTTATACTTGTCAATAGTCCCATCTGATTTGTACTTAGTCTTGAATATCCATTTGCATCCAATGGGTTTCTTCCCTAGTGGAAGGTCGACAAGTTTCCATGTGTTGTTCTTCATCACTGACTGATACTTTGAATCCATGGCATCTTTCCAAGATTTTGATTGTAGGGCTTCCTGAACTGTAAATGGCTCAACTATTTCAAAAACTCTGCTCATTAGGGCATAATTGACCTCTTCACAAGCTTGATCTGCGAGTTCTAGGTCCAGGATTAATGTGCTAGGTGCTTCATCCAAATTTGCATCTCTTATTAATTGAGTATACCATTTAGGTAACTTCTTAGTTGTTCCATTGGCTTGTGGTGGATCCAAGTTTTCACCATCATCCAATTCATCACTATCATCTTTAGTGGGAACATCAAATTTTGTCTTCACAAGAGGTGTATTCTGCATGTTTGTTGAGTCGTTGAGTGGAGCATCTGCTTGTTTCTTCTCAAAGAACTCAACATCCCTACTTGTGTATACTTTCTTTGCTTTTGGATCCCATAATTTGTACCCAAGTGCTTCTTCACTATATCTAATGAATATCAATTTCTCAGCTTTCATATCCAACTTGCTCTGTTCCTCTTGGGTATGTGCATGCTAGCTTTACACCCAAATACTCTTAGGTGTGCAATTGATGGTTTCGATTTGACCATGCTTCTTGAGGTGTCACTCCTTCAAGAGCTACTGTGGGCATTCTGTTCAACAAATAGACTGTAGTTCTTATAGCTTCTACCCAAAATTTCTTTGTTAAACCTGAGTCGTCAATCATACATCGCACCATTTCCATGATAGTATGATTCCTTCTCTCAACTATACCATTTCTGCTGTGGTGTGTGAGTAGGAGGCATTTTTCGACGAATCCCATGAGCTTCCAGGTAAGTCTTGAACTCATTTCTTGTGAATTCCCCCCCTCGATCTGAGCGGAGAGTTTTGATCTTACGACCAACTTCATTCTCAACAAGTTCTTTGAAATTTTGAAATGTCTCAAAGGCTTGAATCTTATTTCTTAGACAATATATCCACATCTTTCTTGAGTAGTCATCAACACAAAGCATGAAGTATTGACATCCAAAATGACTTGGTTGCATGGGCCCGCAAAGATCGGTGTGCACCAAATCAAGCTTTCCCTTAGCTCTATATGTGTTCTTCTGGAAGGGTACTCTGTGTTGCTTTCCAGCTAGGAAATTGTGACACTTGTCATTGTTGTGCTTGAGTGTAGGAAATCCTTTCACCATGTTGCCCTTTTGAAGTGTTTGGAGATAGCCAAAACTGATGTGACCATATCTGCGATGTCATAGTTCTGCAGATTGTGTGTCTTTGGCCACTAGAGCTTGATCATCCTTGTGGAAAAAATCAAGTTGGAACATGCATCCCACATTGGAGGCTCTTGCTACAATCTTGGAACCTCTTGACTTATCTCTTATCAAGCACACTTTTTCTCCATTATTATCGCCAAAATCCAACTTCAAGTTGTGATCAAGGAGTTGACTAAGCGATAGCAAATTCTTGGTCAACCAGTACATACAATACATCATTGTTATTTTATAGTCATGCTTTCCAAGAGATAGTGAAATGTTTCCTATCCCCTTGACACTATATGATGAGTCATCACCTAATGACACATAGTTCTTGTTAGGTGAGTCACGTAGTGTGTAGAACCAATCCTTGCGTCCAGTCATTTGTCGAGTTACACCCGAGTCAACATACCAGATATCTTTTGTGGACTTGATTTCTTCATCAAATTGAGTAGAATACATGTGGTGTCCTTCATCTAAATCATCCTCATGTTCGGAAATGTACCCTTGTTGTTTGGGTTTTCTTTTCCAATTACCATTTTTCTACCCTTGATTGTTGTTGTTGTTGGACTTCCCTTGATTTGAATTATTGTTACCCTGTTGGTTATTGGGTTTTGAATTGCTTGATGAACCCTTTTTGTAGGAATTGTACCAACAATCTTTGATGTCATGTCCCCCTCTATTACAAATGGGACACTTCTTGGTGTTCTATCGTTGAATTTGGTACCTTTGTTGACTTTTATTTTGTTGGGACTTCTTGTGATTGGACTAAAATTTCCCTTTCCTTTATGATTGGAAGATAGTGCTTACTCATCTTCACGATCTTTGTTATTCATTGCCTCTTCTTGTTGGAGTAGATTGACCAACTTCTCAAAGGTGACTGTGTGTTCACTCATATTGATAGTTGTCACAAAGATTACTGTAGGAAGGAGGAAGTGCTCACAACACAATTGGTATGAGGTCTTCATCACTTATCTCTTTTCCCAATGCCAATAGAGATGCCCTCAAAGTAGCAACTCATCTCAAAAAAACTTCAACCTTCTCATTGTGCTTGAACTTGAGAGTATGTAGTTGTGATAGTAGGTTGAGGATGGCATTCTTGTTCTTTGCCTCATAGACTATGCTCAACTTATCCCATGCATCCTTGGCCGATGTGGCATCTCTAATGTGGGGTTGCACATCGTCTGTTACGCTAAACAAGATGATCAACTTGGCCTTTTGATTGGCCCTGTCAAATTGAACTTGTTGTCTTCCATCATCAAGTGATCTTGTTGTTTTTCCATCTACAACTGTCCATAGGTCTTCAAACTCAAGTAACATCTTGATCTTCGGTTTCCATGCAGCATAGTTGTCTCCTCTAAGCAGTTGTGAATCAGCAAGAAGAACTTTGGTGCTTGTGCACCCATTTCTGCAATCTAAATTTATGAAACTCTGAATTTCTAATAAAGGGTAAGGCTCTTATCACTCCAGGTTTATGGTCTCCCTCTCAATATACCATCAGGCTGATATACCAAACCTTTCTATATACACTCCCTTCCGATATACCCGTCGGTATGTGGAAGAAGATCACCCTTTCAATATACCCGTCAGTACGGAAAGAGGTGTTAACGCACGTGAAAGAATTTAGTACATGGTACGTAGACAGTATGGAGAGGGGTTTGTGCAAGCACAAATGGATGGGAGGGCTCAAATGTGTGTGTATTGTGTCCTTATTACTCCCCGTCGATTTTATAGGGTCAATGCCTAGACAACATTTAGGTAGTTGTGTTAGGCATTAAGTGCAGTAGTAGTCACAACGGCATCACCCGTAAGCACTTCCCAGAGGCACCATATATACCGAATGCTACTATGAGATCAAAGATCTCGTGTGATAGAACCAAACATAAAATAAAAATTTGCACTTTTTTTTTTTGGACCTTTATGCACCAAGATTAGTACAAAATGCTCCAAAAGTACATCAAAATGAAGTTTTTGTGTTCCCCCTCTTTAGAAAAAAGGGTCTAGAATCACAAAATACACAATTTAGGCCAAAAATATTTTTACCCCCAATAGGTGTTTTTCCGCTAAATTTAGCGGTGGCTCTAAATGTGTTTGGTGAGCTTCTAAATTTAGAAATCTCCCAAAATTTAGTAATTTCTCCAAATTTTCTAAAAAATTAATTTAATAATAAATATGGAGAGAGTGGGAATTGAACCAGCGACTGTTTTCCCAAGATCCAAACAAACAATCGAATATTGTTTTCACCTTTTCTCACAAACCGAGATCTGGGTTTTGATTTACCGGCTAGATCTGATTTTTTCAAAAAAATGATCTGACTTGTACAAAATTTTCGTCACATGTAGAGGCTGAATCTGAAGATGATGTAAACTACAAAGTTGTGCGTATCCTTCTTATCTTTCTAGAAAAAAAAATGGCACCTAAATTTGACATTGTATGAAAAAGTTACGTCCTTTTTCTAAGAGCTATCTCTGCTGGAATTTTGTTGACGGAACTGCTTCAACCTTTTCTCCCGAATTCTTCACACCTCCACTTTTAGATCTGAACTATTTTTCTTTTTTTTTTAGATCTGTAATTTTTTTCAAGATCTCTCTCCTTTTTTTTTAATATTTTTTCACAAATCTTTTTTTTTTTTTTTTTCAAGATCTTTTTTAAAGATCTCCAAATCTGAAATATTCCACCAATATGTTGGATCAATTGGCTATGCCAATGACTAATCAAAAAATTTACCTTCCAAATAAGTGGATAGGTCAAATTTTAGTTGAGGGATGCTTGGAAGGAATGGAGGCTGCGGGATGCTTCAATGGATCTCCTTTGATGCAGATCTTCTTCTCCAATGGATCCTCTCCAATAGTGCTCCTCTTCAACCTTGCTTGGATAGAACCTGCTCTGATACCAAATGATAGAATAGAATAAGATTGCAATGACCAAAGAGGGATGAAAGCCTCACAAATATTATTGATCATGAAATCAGATTACATAACAATGCCAAAGCTATAATATTTATAGATATTAGACATGACCTTATATGGATAGACATGACACCCTATCGGAACCAACTACGAGATGATAAGACCCATATCACATGCACATGTAATTACTACTAATACCAATATTGAATGGTATCCAACATAACAATATTGAATGCAAGTCACTAGACTAGAGTGCACATGATGCACATTATTAAATAAAAGACAATGCAATAAAATGCAATAAATATGCCTATGCTAAATTATGCTAACAGATTTACTCATATAGGTTGTGTACAAATATGAATTACTCCTTTGTTTAGGCATGGTTTGAATGCATCTGCTTCTTTGTTGTTTGATGGATTTGCATTTTTATAACTTTAAAGATTCATTGCTATCATAGCCGCCATACAAAGTGGTCTACATAATGTTCCTATTTCCTTCGAGGTCTATCCTAACTACCCCATTAGTCTAACCAAGGATGATATCTTTGAAAGAAGTCTTAAAGCTTCATATATCTATTACTTGGTTTAAACATGAAACCCGAGCTGTCATGCTTGCTATTCACTATAAATTTATATATCATCTTATCAATACCATGTATCCTGTTGTAAAGCATGGTATCTCCAAGGGCAGCAGCGTGGTGAGTCATGTAAGTATTGAAAGCCAAAAGATAGAACCGAACTAATTTCATGGCCACGCATCAATGTACCTAAGGAAGGGACACTTTGTCCAAAAGTTTTTGAAACCAATCGGCCAAAGCTGAAAAATGCCACACCCGTGAATGAATCAAAAATAATGTAACCTTATCTTTTAGAAGTAAAATTTCTTTGTCTAGTTTACCTAGATCTAGTTACATTCGATTTGGTAGTTCAATCTTCTCATTAGGAGAATCGTCAAAAGCCCCTGTAAAAGAACAAGTATTTTTGTGTAGTCATAATAGTATTGTTCATGATCCTAATACGACAATCTATGGTGTAATGAGTGTCGCAGATTGATGAAGCAGAAGTATATCCCATCTAATGGTCCAACCATTAGCATCTAGTGTCTAAAGCATCTCCCGCCTCTACTACTTTTCCATCATTAGAGAGTTCAAGTACTATCCCCTGCACTACACATAAAGTTGTCTTACTCTGGTATCGAGGTCTATTGATAGGCGATAGATCCGTCTCGAGTCGTCAAAAATGCTTAACTGGAAAAACACGGCTATAAAAATGTCCATGATGATTAAAGTCTCACGAATCTATACTTGCGAAATAGAAAAGACTCTAAAGGTGAGAGTTAAATCAAAAGGAGATGTATCTAGTGCTTTAAAATTATTGAATACAAAGATTGATGTTCTCGGTCGATGCGTAAAAAGAGTAGAGAAGCATGTAGAGAATACTGCTACTATAGTGTCTACCTATTCACATATTCCCAAAGTGGTGTCTCAAAATGTTTTCATTGCAAGGTATAGCTAGAACTCAACCTCTCCAACCTAATTGGTATAAGTTAGAATGTCATTCCACAGAAGAAATAAAAGAAATGGTACATGGAATGATAGGTTGGGGTAGTATTCGATTAAATCGGTATAGAAAAGATCCACATACCATAAGCAGAAGCAATTGCTAATGGATTTGTTGGAATTTTTAAAAAATGGTGAGATACAAACCCGCATAGAGCTGTAATATTACAGATAGGATACATTTGGTTTAACGACTTCTATTATAAAGGAATTCATAGGAAATGTAGATAATGATAAGTTACGAGAATACTACATTGTTCCTTAGAGATAGGATATGTGATATGAGCCGTATAAAAGAATATTAGTGTTATATGCGGAAGCTTTACTATAACTCTGTAACATAAATGATTCTACTATAAGAATGAGATATATAGAATCATTTCCCGCCTATTTTTCTACAAAATATAAAAAATCCATGCATGGAATGAATCTAGATGAATTAAGTTTTGGTCTTTATAAATCAGATTATAGATGAAACTAATGCAAGGCTTTGTAGAGAAAAGAAGGAGAGAAAAGAAGCACTAAAGGCTGAAAAAGCCTTAGGTCATAGATTTTTTTAGATGCTCAAAGATGACCCTTTTCGTTTGTGAAGTGCGAAAATCCCTAAAAGAAGGTATGTACTAATTGTTCTTCTTTTTCAAAGGGGAAGGGTCGAAGGAAGTCACAAGGATTACTGATCATAAATACAAACATAAAAATTCTTCTACATTCGTAGAAGGCCATCCAAAAAGTTTGTATTTAGGAAAAATCGGTTGTAGGAAAGAAAAAGAAATTTGTTGCTACATATTTTATTTGTAAAGGAAAGAATTATGCTTGATTGCCGACATAAGAATTCGGATAAGGAAAAGCTAAGGTAAATACACTTGCATCCAAGGGTATTACAAAATATACTCATTGTTTAATCAATGATTCGAGATAGCTATTCCTTAGATGTTTCTTATCATTACGAAGAAGAAGATTTTCAGATAAATGCTATTCATTTTACGATACTAATAGTGATAATCATCTTGACAATGGTTATGATTCTTTACCTTCATTTGTTAACATGATTGTCGGTGTAAATATGAATGCTAGTTTCCCGCATCCCATGATGCCACTTTGTCTTGAGCTTCTTCTCAAGTAGTTGTGGCTAAGGAAGAGCGAATATGAAGATTTTCCCCCATGGGATACCACAAGAAATTTCTTTCTTTCAAACAAATTGAGAGAGTTAGAAAGCAAATATTATCAACAATCCGCTATTGAGCGAAAGAAATATTATAGAAGAAGAAAAATGCAAGAAAAGAAAATTTGTATTGTCGGGAATAGTCATATTCTCCAGAGTCTCATCTAGGCCTCTGTTCCAGGAAGGATACACCGAGGAGACAAACCCTCTTAGAGGACGAGGAAGCAATTAGAGAGAAAGAGGGGGAAGATGATCTCCTCTAAGAAGAAGTTTCCCATTCTTGTTTCTGAGGAAGATATAGTTGAAAAGATGCATCAGAGAGCAGTCCTGTTATGGTTCCCGATCCGAGAGACATTAAAGACCTTGAGAATAAATAGAATTGACTTTCTCTAGAAATTAATTGCAAAATCCACCAATGAGTACGGAGACTCATTGAGGAAGAAGAAAGAGACAAGGAAGAGGCAAGAGATGAATAAAATCTTAAAGAAGCCTATCGCCTAGATTCTTCACCAAGATGCACAAGAAGTTGTCTCAGCAGAAGATCCAAACATAGAGGTATGCACCATTAGAAGTGCCCAAAATCCTTTTATATCTATCATCATTTGCATTCCTAATATAAATCCATATTCAATAGATGCTATGATAGATACTGGTGCAGATATTAGTCTTTTGAGATCTAGAGCTATTCCTCAGATCATTGGATTGAGAGATATTTGAAAATCAATTTTGATAAAAAAGAAGTTGTCTCTAGATATGTGGCTTATGTTCCTATTAGAATAGAAGGATATACTAGAACCCTGAAATTTTATCAGCATGATATGTTATCCTATGACTATCTGATAGGTGTAGATTCTTTACAGGATTGTAGAACTTTTAGACTTTATAAAGATCATATATCTTTGTTCAATCCTTCGATATAAAATTCCTAGGAAGTATAATTTCCAGGACTATAGTTCCTTTACCGAGCATAAGAAGGAAGTCAATCATGATTGGATACATAAATCCATTGCTCTGGCTATGTAAATCTAATATAGATGAAATGAATTTTCTAGGAATAAAGATAAAAGATGGATCCATTGAAATGCAGAATCATATTGTGTCTAAAATCCAAGAATTTCCTGATGAAATCAAAGAGAAAGAACAGTTGCAAGAGATTTCTTGGATGTGTTAACTATGTTGCAGGATTCTATAAGAATATTGCTATTGATAGATTCTTGAACAAAAGATTAAAGAAAATGTGCACATGGTTTGAAGAAATGACACAGGGACGTAAGAAGAATAAAAAGAAAGTCATGAGCTTGCCTCTTATGTCCTTGCCAGGGCAAGGACTGAAAATCATTGAGACAGATGCAAGTGGAAATTTTTGGGGAGCTGTTCTCAAGGAGAAAGCTGAAAATGGAAAATAAAAATATGTAGATACACATCTAGCTCCTTTCAAGGTTCTGAGTTGAAATATCATTCAAATCACAAAGAAATTCTTGCTGCAAAGAAGGCTATTAAAGCTTTCTTGTTCTTTATTCAAAATGAGCAATTTGTGCTAAGATCGGATCTTAAAGATATCAAAGCCGATTGAGTGGTGGTGATCCATTAAATAAGACAACATTCAATAAAATTAAAAGAAGGGGAATGTGGTTCGACAATTTCGGTTTTAAGGTTGAACATATAAAAGGGAAAGAAAACTCTCTTGCTGATTTTTCCAAGGTAGAGTTGAATCATTCCGTGAATATTAATGTCTTGGGAAGCACAAATTTTTCTTCTATCTAGGCGTGATCTCTACAGAATGAAGATGGGACAACATATATATCTATACTTTAGTATGAGCACGCAATACCAGTGATCCTTCTTTTAAGGAAAGGCATGGGTGGATGGAAACATCAAGCTCATCGATGATGACACCGGTCCTAGTTTTAGGTATAGTCCATAATAGCTATGATGACAGGCTTGTTGTCATCTTTAATAAAGCTAGATAAGATTCTTGGTGTGTAATCTTGTCAAAAGCATAGTCGACCTCCCCACTATCTAAAGGTGTTATCATGAGTGGCGTGTACTCATGCGTGTCTTCCTACTTTTACCAAAGTGGGAATCTTTTGGTCACCTAGGTAACCGGTTCCCGGTTTCCAGGTTTACCCTTTGATCCGGTGAAAATCCTCTCATATTTCCATAAATAAGCATGTTGAGACTCATTTAATACACCGAAGATCATTGGAGCTCATGTGGAGTCTAAGGAGTCTTAGTACGTAAGTTGATAAGTCTGTTTCTATTTAGTCATTTCCGTGTTGTGTTGTAATTTCGAAAGTATCGATATGGAGATACACATATGAAAGAAAGATATGACACGAGTGTAAGAAGAATCAAAAAGAAAGTCATGAACTTACAACACGAAATCTTCTTCGGAAGAATGATAAGAAACATCGAGGAATAACTATCCGAATCATTGATTAAACAATGAGTATCTTCCGTAATACCCTTGGATGCAAGAGTATTTACCTTATCTTTTCCCTTATCCGAATACTTACATGGGAAATCGGAGCATAATGCTTTCCTTTACAAATAAAACATGTAGGAAAAATTTCTTTTCTTTCCTACAAACTACTTTTTTCCTAAATAGAAACATTTTGGATGGCCTTCTTAATGCGTAAGAATTTTTATGTTTGTATTTATATTTGTAATCCTTGTACTTCCTCCGACCCTTCCCCTTTGAAAAAGAAAAACAATCTATACATACCTTCTTTTTTAGAGGATTTTTTCACTTCACAACCAAAAGGGTCATCTTTGAGCATTTGACAAAATCTATGACCTAAGGCTTTTCAGCCTTTAGTGCTTCTTTTCTCTCCTGCTTTTCTCTGCAAATCCTTGCATTAGTTTCATCTATAATCTGATTTATAGAACCAAAAATTAACTCATCCGGACTCATTCCATGCATGGGTTTTTATATTCAGCGTAGAAAAATAGGCGAAATGATTCTATATATCTCATTCTTATAGTAGAATCATTTATGTTGCGGAAGTTATAGTAAAGCTTCTACATATAACAACGATATTATTTTATACGGCTCATATCACATATCCTAGCTCTAAAGAACAATGTAGTATTCTCAGTAACTTATCATTATCTACATTTCCTATGAATTACTTTGTAATAATAGTTGATAAACCAGGTGTATCACATGTCTACAATATTACAGCTCTATACGGGTTTGTATCCCACCATTCTTTCAAAATTCCAACAAATCCATTAGCAACTGTAGCCACTCAGCTATGGTATGTGGATATTTTCTATCTTGATTTAATCGAGTATTACCCCAACCTATCATTCCATGTACCATTTATTTAATTTCTTCTATGGAATGACATTCTAACTTATACCAATTAGGTTGGAGAGGCCGAGTTCTAGCTATACCTTGCAGTGGTCCCGGATTTGTTCTGTGGATCCTTCACCAAGTATCATTGCTTCGTCTTCTTGACTTTAATCTTTACCATACCAATAGATATATCCTTTGGTTGATGAAATAAAGGACTATACTAAGATAAGATCTCTTTATGCTAAGAAGAGGTACTTGTAAGATCATAAACTTCCTTCCGGATACGACATTTGACCAATCTACTACGGTTCTTCATATTTTTGGTATTATCCAAGATTTGTTCTATCTGTGGCACTAGAATAGGAATAGGGTAAGCACGAGACTCTTGAACAATATCTAGCTTATGACTAACTTCCTCGGTGGACTCATGTATTTGATGTAGACTTGATCGAACAAGTTTATGAGTGGTTCCTAACTTGGAAGACACATCACTCTTAATACTTACAGTATGATCTACAAGAGGCTGAACAATATCTACAACATTTTGAGACACCACTTTGGGAATATCGAATAGGTAGAAACTATAGTAGCGAGCTTTTCTCTACATGTTTCTCTACTCTTTTTACTGATGATCGACAACATCACTCTTAGTATTCAACAATTTTAAAGCACCAGATACATCTCCTTTTTGATTTAACTCTATAGCCTTTAGAGTCTTTTCCATTTCTGCAGTATATATTCCGAGGCCGTAGTCCTGTCATGGACATTTTTTACAGATTTTTTTATCCGATTAAGCATTTTTATGACTCGGATGGATCTATCTCGCCTATCAACGACCTCGATACCATAAGATAGCTTTACGTGACTTATCTAGGATAGTACTTGAGAACTCTCTAATGATGGAAAAGTAGTAGAACTGGGAGATGCTTTAGATGCCATGCTAATGGTTGGACCATTAGATGGTATATACTTATACTTTATCAGCTAGCGACACTCATTACACCATAGATAGTCGAGTATTAGGATCATGAACAAGAATATTATGACTACACAACAAGACGTGTTCTTTTCCACGGGCTTTTGATGATTCTCCTAATGAGAAGACAGAACTATCAGATCTAACAGAACTAGATCTAGGTAAACTAGAAAAAGAATTTTTATTTCTAAAAGATAAGGTTACATTATTTTTTGATTCATTCATGGTTGTGGCATTTTCCCTTTTGGCACTGGTTTCAAACACTTTTTGGACAGTGTCCATTCCTTAGGTACCTTGATCTGTGACCATGAAATTAGTTCTCGTTCTATCTTTTGGTTCTCAATACTTGATATGA
Source organism: Taxus wallichiana var. yunnanensis (assembly GCA_018340775.1). Taxonomy (NCBI): domain Eukaryota; kingdom Viridiplantae; phylum Streptophyta; class Pinopsida; order Cupressales; family Taxaceae; genus Taxus; species Taxus wallichiana. The sequence goes on from CM031241.1 coordinate 462,146,561, forward strand.
CTCATGTTGGAGGAAGTACAAGGGATTACGAGTCATAAATACAAACATAAAAACTCTTCTACATTCGAAGGCCATCCAAAAATTTTGTATTTAGGAAAAATTAGTTTGTAGGAAAGAAAAAGAAATTTGTTCCTACATGTTTTATTTGTAAAGGAAAGCATTATGCTCCAAATTGCCTGAAGAATTCAAAAAAGGAAAAGCTAAGGTAAATACTCTTGCTGCCAAGGGTATTACGAAGATACTCATTGTTTAACCAATGATTCGATAGCTATTCCTCGGATGTTTATTATCATTCTTCTAAAGAATATTTTCGAGATAATGCTATTTAGTTTTCCCGACATCGATAGTGATAAATCGACAATGGTTATGATTCTTTACCATCATTTGTCAATATGGTGGTCTGTGTAAATATGAATGCTAGTTTCCCACATCCAATGATGCCATTGTCTTGAGCTTCTTCTCAAGCAGCTACAGCTCAGACAAAGTGAATATGAAGATTGTCCCCCATGGGATACTACAAGAAATATCTTTCTTTCAAACAAATTCGAGAGAGTTAGAAATAAAATATTATCAACAATCAAGAATTGAACAAGAAAGAAAGATTAGAGAAGAAGAAGAAATGCAAGAAAAGAAAAGTTGTATTGTCGAAATGCAGTCATATTCTTGAGTCTCATCTAGGCCTCCATTCCAGGAAGGATATGCCAAAGACAAACCCCTCTTAGAGGATGAGGAAGTAATTGGAGAGGAAGAGGAGGAAGAGGATCTCCTCCAAGAACAATTTTCTCGTTCTTGTTTCTGAGGAAGATACGGATTGAAAAGATGCATCGGGAAGTAGTCCTGTTATGGTTCCCGATCTAGAGACATTAAATACCGGAGAAGAAATAGAATTGAATTTCTCCAGAAAGTAATTGCAAAAGCCACCAATGAGTATAGGAGACTCATTGAGGAAGAAGAAAGAGACAAGGAAGAGGCGAGATGAATAAAATATTGAAGAAGCCTATTAGCGATTCTTCACCAAGATGCTCAAGAAGGTGTCTTAGCGAGAAGATCCAGGACATAGAGGTATGCACCATTAGAAGTTCCCAAAATCCCTTTATATCTATCATTATTTACATCCCTAATATAAAGCCATATTCAATAGATTCTATGATGACAATCCTTTGTGCAGACATTAGTCTGTTGAGATCTAAAGCTATTCCTCCAGATCATTGACTGAGACATATTTGAAAATCAATTTTGATAAAAAAGAAGTTGTCTCTAGATATGTGGCTTATGTACCTGTCAGAATAGAAGGATATACTAGAACCCTGAAATTTTATCAGCATGATATGTTATCCTATTACTTTACGATAGGTGTAGATTCTTTACAAGATTGTGGAACTTTTAGTCTTACTAAAGATTATATCTCTTTGTTCAATCCTGATGTAAAAATCCCTAGGAAATATACTTTCCAAACTATAGTTCCTTTACCAGAGCATAAGAAGGAAGTCAACCATGATTGGATACATAAATCCATAGCTCGTGTAAATATAATATAGATGATATTGTTTCAAAGATCAAAAAATATGTTTGTTCTGATAATCCACATGCTTTCATTTCCAGAAGAAAGCATATACATTCTCTTGATCTACAAATTTCGCTAAAGATGAGAAGGGAAATGAAATTGTTCCCAAATTCAAAGCTCATCATAGAGGTATGATTCTGTTGAGCGAAAAAAGATTTCCATGAAGAAATTACTTCAAGATGGCTTCATTCAAGAATCCAATTCTCCATGGGCTTGTGCAGCCTTCTACGTCAACAAAGAAGTGAGCAGATCCGTCAAAAGAAAAGGCTAGTAGTAGATTACAAGCCTTTGAACAAATTTGTATCAGCAGACATCACTATATCCCTTGCCAAGGATGATTTGTTAGCCCGAATCAAAGGATCAAAGGTCTACAACAAATTTGATCTCAAAAGTGGTTTTTGGCAAATCTTCCTCAAGCTTGAAGATACATATAAAACTGCATTTGTTGTTCCAGGAGGTCAGTATGAATGGAAGGTACTTCCCTTTGGTTTAAAAACTACACCTTCTATCTTTCAGAAAAAAATGGATTCCATATTTGGTGATCTCTCTGAATTTCTATTGGTATATATTGATGATATACTAATATTCTCTAAATCACCAAAAGAACATATTGAACACCTAGAAAAATTCTATGAAAAGTTTATCAAAATGGTTTATGTTTATCTCCCACAAAATGGAGATATTCAAAGATGAAATGGATTTTCTAGGAATAAAAATAAAATATGGATCCATTGAAATGCAGAAGCATATTGTATCAAAAATCCAAGGATTTCCTGATGAACTCAAAGAGAAAGAGAGTAGTTGTAGAGATTTCTTGGTTGTGTTAACTATCTTTGCAGGGATTCTATCGAGAATATTCATTGTTGACAAGATTCTTCGAAAAAAAGATTAAATAAAAATGCACCTGCATGGTCGAAGAAATGACACAGGCCATAAGAAGAATCAAAAGCAAGTCATGAACTTTCCTACTATGTCCTTGTCGGGAAAGGAAAGAAACTCATTAAGACAGATCACAGTGAAAATTTTTGGGAGTCAGTGTTCTCAAGGAGAAAGCTGAAAATGGAAAAGAAAACATATGTAGATACGCATCTAGCTCCTTTCAATGTTCGAGTTAAAATATCTTTCAACTCACAAAGAATTTTTTGCTGCCAAGAAGGCTATTAAAGCTTTCTTATTCTTTATTCAAAATGAGCACTTTGTGCTAAGATCGGATCTTAAAGATTTTAAAGCCAGATTGAGTGGTGGTGATCCGGAAAATAAGACAACATTCAATAGATTGCAGAGATGGGGAATGTGGTTTGACAATTTCAATTTTAAGGTCGAACATATAAAGGAAAGAAAACTCTCTTGCTGATTTTCCAAGAGAGAGTTGAATCATTCAAGAATATTAATGTCACTCAAGTTACGCATGAGCATGTAGAAAGTATTTGGGATACTAGAACATGCCGGAACTATTTAGATTCTAAGAAAATATGTGACAATACAATGTCTTGGGAAGCACAGCATTTGCTTCTATCCGAGAGGCATCATTTCTATATCTCCATATCGGATAGCGAAATAGTCTGTGATTTGTAGACCCGAGAGGTTCCTACAACAGAGTGTCATACGATACGAGGATCCTATGGTTCTTTGTACACTTGAATGGCAATGGCAACATTCCAGATATGTTGAACCTACAAATGATGATATGCCTATTGAAGGACTGCGTCTGCAACAATTGGTTCCAAGACCTAATACTTTATGGAGATTTGAATTCTCTAGATTATGGCCTGCAGGTCATCCATTAGAAAATGACATTTGGAATCGGCCAAGCACTCCTGGAGATCGGCAATACATTGCCAATCATTTTAAGTATTTTCTTTCCAAATTTCTCCCTACTAAAATTTCTGACAGTCCATTATTAAATGTTTCTCCTGACACTGCCAGAAATATTTTGATAAATTGTAAAATACATTGGTATGTAAAAATTCATATTATGTCCGGAATAATCTATTTTAGGGACAGATACCAATCCTAATAGCCGATTTGGAGAAAGATTATTCTCCATCATACCATGAATGTGCATCCTCCTGCACCTGGTCAATTCTTGAGGATTCCAGGACCAATACCTTTTTCCTACAAGGCATCATCTCAATAGGAATGAAGATGGGACAGCATCCATATCCAGACTTTGGTATGAGTGCAATACCTGTGATCCTTACTTTGCGGAAATGCATGAGTGGATGGAAACATCAAGCTCATCTGATGATGACATTGGTCCTAGTGTTAGGTATAGTTCGTAATTGCTATTATGACAGGCATGTTGTCATCTTTAATAAAGCTAGATAAGATTCTTGGCGTGTAATCTTGTTGAAAGCGTGGTGGACCTCCCCACAATCTAAAGGTGTTCCCATGAGTGGCGTGTACTCATGCGTGACTTCTCACTTTTATCAAAGTGGGAATCTTTTTGTCACCTAGGTAATTGGTTCCTGGTTTCCAAGTTTTCCCTTTGATCTAGTGAAAAGCATCTCATATTGCTATAAATAAGCATGTTGAGACTCATTCAATACACCAAAGATCATTGGAGCTCATGTGGAGTCTAAGGAGTCTTAGTCACGTAAGTTGATAAGTTTTTTTCTCTCAAGTCGTTTCCATGTTGTGTTGTAATTTTTGAAAGTCTCTTGTAACCTTCTTATAAGCATATTCTATAGACTTTTGTTTGAAAGTATTTTTATTTTCAAAATTTTATTGCGAGTCACTCTTATAATTTTTTGAAGACTAGTCCATTATTGTATTTTTGCAATACTATTATCATCGTTGTATTATTATCAAGATACATTAAACATTATTTTTAGTTATTGTTTTGTGTTTTCATGTCATAGTTGGTCATTATAGTGTCAAGTGTCTTTGTGAGTCAAGTCATAAGTGTTGTCTAGTAAAAGTTGTGTCATTATTGTCTTCACTAAACGTATCATTATCGAGTGTCTTTTCAAAATTTCATTGTGGGTCGATGTAAAAAGTCTTAATTTTTTTTTTAAAATATTGCCTCACTTTTCAAGAATTGGACACATTTTCACTTGTACACAACATCCAAATTGTGGAGGTCATTTTTTGAGCTTCATGATCACATCTGACTAAGTTAACAACCTTTCATTGGAGGATAGAGACATCGGAAGTTAGAAGTCAATCAACAACCTCTCATCGATCGCAATGACGGGGCCACATATAGTTATGGTGGCACATTTAGTGGTGTGTATTTTTCTTTTGCTCTCGATTTTAGTTTTCTTGTTTTGTATGGCTTTGACTCTTTGGAAAAATATTGTGTTGGAGTGTAAATAAATGTTAGTGATCCTATGACTGATGTAATTCATTGGAAGATGGGCCGCTTGTCAATATGTTCACTTTCAATGGTGACCATGTGCAACAAGATCTAACTAGCAAGATCTGAGTCAGTTGTATGTCTTTGATACAATTTACATCTCATTGCTCGTGTGTGGAAATTTCACATTGTGTGGGGGTAACATGTCACCAATGTTCCATTTCCATTTAGAACCTAAAATGACTAAAGTCAAGGGAAACTTCCAATGATAGTGGCGGAGTTTCTATGTTTTTGAAATCAAGTGGTAGAGATCGACAAAGATCTTGGCTACTGATTAAGAACATTGTGATTTTATAGGAATTAATTTGAAATCTCTTTCATATATATGTTCTATTATGTAGTTTTGTAATAATTTTGTTTTTATTCCTATATACTTTACGATGTACAAACATAGTGGAAAAAAAGCACCGAGTAAGTCACATTTCATTGATCTTGAAAGAATTTGTGGGAGGATCCAGAGAAAACTACGAGGTGGACATTTGATGGGGCAAGTTCATGTCAAGGTTTGTGGTAAGCCTTTTTAAAATGGAAGGAGAGACATTTTCTTTCTATCAATATCATGAGTGACTAGTAGGACATGTTTCATGAGGGGTGATCATCACTACCGCAAATGAGTGTGTGGATGTTTTTCTACTATGTTCGCACTAAGGGGGAATGTTAGGAATAATATTATTAGTGCTCCATTTGGTTATTGTTAAATTGGTTAGATTGTTATTTGGGGTCGTTTATCTTAGTGTATATTGTTATACCCGTGTATCTATACCGGGTTATTTGTTATTACTACTTCCTATTTTATAGGAAGTAGTTTGCCTATTGTTTTGCGCATATATTTACAACTTGCTCCGCATGAATAATAATGAAGTATTTTTTTATCTATTGATATACACCAAGAATATATTAAATTTTTTGAAGTATTACATTAGTGTAAGTATGATGGATAATTTAATAACAATTTTTGTTTTACTTTTTATGAAACGTGTATTATCTATAATGTAATATTTGTGTAGACACCTAAAATTAACACAACTAATCCCCATATCTGCATATACTAACCTATCAATACTATCACATCAATATTGTTGTATATAATCCTCTATCCTAAGTATTTTTCCTCCCTGTCATATTTACTCCTTGTAAATATCATCCTACACCTATAAAATCCTATTTTACCCTCTCCTAAACCACCCAAACCACTCATATTGAAAAAATAAAGACAAAATTAAAAAACACCTTCCCAACCATTTCATAACCCCTCACCTATATATCTCCCCTCTCACACAAAATGAAAAAGTAAAATGACTCGGTTGGAGTTGTTTTTTACCAAGCTCCATAATCAGCCATGATATTTCCAAATCACCGATGATTCTATTGAAATGAGTTTTAGACCCCATTTCGGGGGTTGGTCCATAATTTTTTTCTTCCTAAGACCATACTTTGCATTTTGTTTGTAACAGAAGTGTCTCATGACGTGAGCTGAGAACACTACACTAAAACTCAAGCCTTCCACATGCCATCAATAATGTCTTCATCACCTTTGAACATTGTTCAACATTTAGAAATCAACACAACAAAATCTCTGCCTATAAAATTTCTATATCTCTGGTAATATCATCCTCTCATCTTCATTCATCAAATTATACAAGTTCGAGTGCTTTCAATTGTATTATTATCTTATTTACGCATTATTTACAAGATTAAATGATCCTTATCAACACCCCGTTTGAGCTCTATCTCAATTTTCTACCAATCAGGCATTTTTGTAGCCATCGATGATTTGCCTTAATCGTCAATGATTTGTCCCAAGCATTGGTGATCTATGGAAATAATTGATGATTTTTTTCTGATAGGTCCTTGACCCCTAAGCTTGATCTTGAATCATCTAGATCTCATCATCTGTCACCACTCTTCCTTCTATGGGACTTGAGGGCTTGATATGGACCTCCGGAGAAGGTCGACTTCCTCTTCCTAATCCTAATGCTAAACTACCCTAATGTAAGAAGAAAAACTAACTAAACCTATTCTAACACTTCTAAGGAGACATGGATAGAGAAAATACATGAAATGAAGGAAATCCTAAACTCAGCAGGGGATAACACCAAGAGAAGGGGTTTCTAGAAAATTCCCAACCCTAAAAAATGGAGAAGAATGATTTTAGAGAGGGTGGACATGCACCACATACCAAAACAAAGGCACTTCACCATCCCAACTAAGAAAAATAACTTCCAAAACCTCAATGTACACAAGAACATGCATGAAAACCTCTAAAAATGATGAGAGGAAAGAGAAAGAAACAAAACAATGCAGAGGATAGACAAGTATCACATAACACCATTTTCATTACTCCATTAATATGCATGATACACCATTTTTTCAAGATAAGGCGAGAGATTCCATTACAATATCTAGGGTGGAGGCTTGAAGCCCCAAAATTCAAAACAACCAGATGAAGGAAAAAAGAGGTGGGTATGGGAGAAACATTTATTATTGTTTACAATAATTCATCCCCTTTACATTTATAAGAGAAATTTTAGATGAGAGGGAGAGAGAAAAGCCTCAAATCTACTTGAACCAGACACAAAATCTATCATGACACTTTTAATAGCGATGGGAGACCTATAAAACATATATCTTCGTGTAATTTTCCTTTTCAAAGAATGAATGTGAAACCATACTTAATTAATGACCCCTTCACATACCCTAGCAATGTTCATTATTGTGATATTTTCTCGTAATTTGAACACCAAAAATATTTAAAACCATTTTAATGCCTCCATGTTGTATCCCTTGAGAATATCTCTCGTAATGACTATAATTTCATTAAAAATAGACATTCCTAGAAAAATTTATACCTATTTTTGTTTGGGAGGCTCTCAATGTCCATTTTGGCTGTGTGTGTAAGTTATGTTGGGCGAGTAGTTTGATGAGATGCTCATGAAGCTAAGCATTGAGCTCTTTATATTTGTGTTGGTCACTACTCTTACCTTGCGAATAAGTGCACCAAGTTAGTGGATAAAAAGGGGTCATAAGTGGACATCATATTGCAAAAACAACAAAATCTCAACTTGTAGGGATTATTAGCAATATGCACACTCAAAATTAGAAAAATTTATATAAATATGAATCGTAGCATCTGGAATCTAGTTTCTAAAATACTATAAAAAAGGAAAAAGTTTGGGTTTGTATTAAACACTTAAAATTATATGACTTGGTTTTTGTTTTTGAAAAAACCTATAAGATTGTAGTCCATTTGCCCGTGATTTGGATGACCAAATCTTGTTATTTTTTTTCCTTTGGTGAAAAGTTAGATGTAGTTGTCTATCTTGGGATGGATTTTATTTTGTATTTTTCAAGCAATATTTTTTTATGATTTTTTCCGTGAAAGTGGTCTAAAAAGATTTAGAAAACAAAGTGTTTTCCATTTGACCACCATAACTATATCAAAAAAATCGAAATAAAATATTTTTTTGACGTGTATAACATTTCTCCATGCTTGGGATGGTATAAGTTTTATCACATTTTAATAAGCGAAACAAAAGTTGCAGTCTTAAACGTAGACATGAACATTCATGGAAAAAATGTCTTTGAGACCTATTGTTAGTAAAAAAATTATAAAATGAAATTTATCTTATTATATTCACTTTAAAATCAATATTTCTACGAAGCTTACTTGCAGTCTTCCCTACGCGATGGAACCATTTTTGTGAAATGTTCTTAGTTTTTTAGCATGGTTCAAGTCTGTGGAAGAGAAAATTTGAAGTTTTTTGACCCTTTACACTTCATAATGACCTTCCATAGCTTTGGTTGGGAAAAACAAAGATTTCCCGAGCCTTAGGTTCGTATTTGATGGTACGAGATAGAACTTCGATTACAGGTTTTTAAATAATAACCGCGAGTGCGGTTTATAAAGCATGATCACGGTTATAAATCATATTTATACCCATCCCAATGTTCTAATTACCATGTGATTTTTACTATTTGACTTTACTATACGAATTATCAGCAAAATTCTGCCATTTTCTGCACGTTTTTCTTATCACCGGAAGTAAAACATCATGGGAGACAAGAAACGAAGTCAAAAAAGGAAGTCATTAAGTAAAAACACCAAACGAATTAGAGGCAAATAGATTTCAAAATCTTGAGTGAATGCAGAATCTTCATGAATCAAGAAGAGGTTCATCTTCAACCCCTACTATTGTAAGCAATGAGGAACCATGCAATGTTTGTAATTGTCAATGTTGAAGTTGAATTAAATACTCGTGATGAAGATGTTTTTACTATCAATGTTGAAGAAGAATTAAATACTCGTGATGTAGAAAATGTTGAAATTGAAGGAGACAATGAAAATGTGAATAAAGAAATTCAGGTTGAAACTGTAGACAAGAAAAATTTGACAAAAACACCTCCTAGGATTTTTCGTAAGAAACCTAATTATTTTATTGAAATTGATGAAAACATTTTGAAACCAATGTGTGACAAACTTTTTGAATGGAAAATCAGAAGAAAAGCCACTAAAATTTGGGATAATCATTTTGAAATTTTAAATGATTCCCAAAGATGTCAGTTGTTGGTTAGTTTGATGAAATTGAATAAAATGATACCTACATTAAACACCTTAGGATTGACAACATCTAATATACGTGGTCAAACCTCTAAAATTATTGAAAACCTCCATGATGCATATCACACTGTTGGTGTCAAGAGATGCACTAGGGATAGTAATATTGTGCGTCATATACTTGCTACTAGTGTTGTAAGTGAATCAATAAAAAACAACGTTTGATTACGCAAACAATTCGAATGTTGCAAGTTAATAAAAAAATCTAATGAAAGAAATTGAAAGATGTAATATCCTTCAATCACTCAATAACACCGATTTTTGGGCATTTTCTACTAGAGTACCACATAAGGAAAAATATAATATTGATGCTATAAGAGAAGTTGTTATTCAATTTTGGCATGATAACACTAGATTTTCACCTAATACAAGAGATGTTGTAAAATGGAGAGTTGGTTCTATTAATCGCAAACCACATCTAAAGCATTTCTTAGATATGACTCAAACTCAATTTTTTTGTAAGTTTGAACAAGAGCATCTGGAAATTAAAATTACTCAACCTTTTTGCTATGCATTATGCTAAATTTTTATGTATTCATTCTATTTTACATTCTGAAACTATGTTATCAAAATTTGGTGTTCAAGTTCCACCAATATCTTCTAGGGATTTCATTCCTACAATATTTTATGAAAAAGAAGTTGAACTATTTTTTTATAGTCAGGATTGTTTAGATGGAAGTTGTGGTACATGTGGTGGATTACCTAAATTGGAAAGTTGCATCCATGAGAAAATTGAAGGTGCAATAGGAAATAATTTAGTTGAGTTTGATAAATATAAATTAGTTGCATACCAATTGAAAGATGGAAAAGAGTCTAAACGGTGTGAGCTAGTTATAGAACATATGCCTGTTTTTCAATTTATGAGAAAATTTAAGGATGAAATTGTTTATGAGTATGCTAGGCATACACACAGAGCTCAATGGTTGGATGAATAGTTCAAGATATGCAAAGACACATTTCCTATTGGTACTATTGTTTTAGTGGTCAATTTTGCAGAGAATTACACATTGCAACCACAAATGGAGGTTCAATCACAATATTACAACTCAATACAAGTTTCCATTTTTGTGCATATAGCATTTATACATTCTCCTGACAGTACAGAGAATGATCAAATTTTTTAAGAGAGTGCCACTTTTATATCAGTGATGATCGTACTCATTCTACTAAATTTGTGTAAGGGTTTTTCAAGTTATTTTATTGAAACTTGTCTGATAGGGACATCCACTTCAAACAACATTATATATGGTCAGATAATTGCACGTCTCAGTTTAAGAATGCACGAATGTTTTATTGGATGAGCAGGATGCACGTCAAGATGGGTGTGCAACATATTTGGAGTTTCACTAAGGCTAGACATGGAAAAGGAGAGCATGACGATGTAGGGGCATGTGTGAAAAGATCTCTTGCAAGAGAAGAGTTGAAGTACAAATATGGTGCTAAATTGAAAGATGTAAAGAGCATAGTGGAATGGTGTATTGACAACATGGCCCAAGGTTCTCAAGAAATTTCCACGGTTCGCAGATATTTTTGGTTGATAGAGGAACACTAAATTGCCAGCTACGAGGATTATATGACATGCACTAGGTCCAGGTGATATGCATTCATTTTGTAGCTTTGATGCTTTGCTTCGTGGACCACATGGACAAGAAAGTTGACATATTTTTATGCATCTTGTATCGAATTTTCATTTCTAAGTGTGATTTACAAGAATGGGTGGATGGATAGATTTCTAGGCCTCTAACTCCACTTCCTAGTTATCAACCTCCACAAGCATTATGACTTGCTTCTCTGCAGATGAAGTTGCAACATCCAAGGACTTTGTGAAATTTTGATTTTGGTACGACAAGTTATTTATGGTTATTTACAATTTTTGTATTATGTCCATTAAAATTTTAATATGTACAATTTAGATTTGAGTTGAAACCTTTTTTTGTAGGACATGTGTTTGTAGTTTTTTGCGATAGAAGAAAATGGAGAAGGAACAAACTATTTCTTATGTCATTGCATCGAGGAAAGAAATGTGTTGACTTCTCTGTTATAGATGGCGAAGATATTGAGTACCCTACGTGGTCGATGGAAATTACTAGAAATTTTCTTCAATGGTATCCATTAAATAAACTCCTCTATTTGGGTGTTTGAAGACTTTGAAACACATAGGAAAATACTCTTATATTTGCATCTAGTTATAGCGACAAATATTCAGTTTGTATAGATATCAAAGAAGGCATAATAACAAGATTCTTTAGAAGGTTCGAGAGTTAGATCATGAAGAAATCATGTCCGCTATTTAGAGTAGATCTGATCCTGATGGTTCATTAGAATGAATTTACAATGCTCATGTCTGGTATATATAATTTCTTTGGTATATATAAATTTGTTAGTTAGATAAATTTAAGTTCATATATTTTATTAAATATGTTTATTTTGTATATATTTGATATGGTTTTGATTTGAAACTTAAATTTATTTGACTAACACTTTTATATACTGAGTTAGTGGTTCCGATAAGATTTCGCCTTCACATGGTTGGTACTTTTAGTAGAGAATTATAAATTCTAGAAGCTAAGAGAAGCTTTCATTGTTTCACAAGAAAAGAGAAGCGCTTAACAATGATTTATGTACCTGTGGAGGGTTCTTGGCTTAAGAGGAGGTAGCCTAGAAGGACCTAGAGCTTATAAAATTGAAACGACACCTCCCCAAGTGTTTATAATACCATCCCTACATGTGTGCACATTCGGTTCGGTGCCATGACCCACCATTTGATAGCCTTACATTGTCTCAAGCTACACTATTAGATGTATTTACAAACAATAGGGTAGAGAGATCACCGATTAGAGAAGGAAAAAAGCGAGACAAAGCTATTGTAGAGGGTCCCTACACCAAGGTGTAGAATAATACAAGACATCTCTAGGTGCCACAGAGTGCAGATAGCCACCTATTGAAGTTAAATGATTTCTTGGTCTCGGGGCTGTTAAGGGACTATGCACGAACGAGGTAGCCCTAAGCAACGACGTTATCACACACCAAAACGAAACCTCTTCTAATGTTCACCTGCCACCCGCACATGTCGGTATAGTTGGTTTGGTGTCATGACCCACCATTTGCAAAATATATTGTTTGACATCCTTACACCGGCTCAAACTACACTATTCGATGCATTTGCAAACAATGGGGAAACAAGAGCACCAATTGGAGAAGGAAAAACTTGAGACAAGCTATTGTAGAGGTCCCATGCCAAGGTGTAGGATTAGGCGAGGCATCTCTAGGTGCCATAAAGTGTGCGTAGTCATCCGTTAAAGTTGAACAATTTTTGGTATTAGGGCTCTTAAGGAACTCATGCCGAACGAGGTATCCCGAAAGCAATGATGTTGTTGTACATAGAAACACCCCTCCTCTAGTGTTCACTTAGCCACCCTGGACATGTCGAATATTCGGTTTGGTGTCATGACCCACCATTTGTAAAATATACCGTTTAACAATCTTACACTATCTCAAACTACACTATTAGGTGCGTTTACAAACAATAGGGCGGTGAGCACCGATTGGAGAAGGAAAAAACCAAGACATGCTATTATAGAGGGTCCCTACACTTTGAGATGTAGAATAGGGCGAGACATCTCTAGGTGCCGCAGAGTGCACGTAGTCACTGTCGAAGTTGAACAATTTTTTTGGTCTCGGGGCACTTAAGGGACTCCACCCAAACAAGGTAGCTCGGAAGCAAGGAAGATGTTATGCACAAAAATGATGCATGCTCTAGTGTTCACCTATCCACCCATACATTTCTTCACATTCGGTTCGGTGCCATGACCCACCGTTTGCAAAATATACCGTTCGACCTTTCTTTACACTCGGCTCAAACTACACTATTTGGCATGTTTGCAAGCGATAGGGCAGCAAGAGCACCGATGTGAGAAGGAAAAACCGAGACAAGCTATTATATAGGGTCTCTATGCTGATCTATAGGATTAGAAGAGATATATCTAGGTGCCATGGAGTGTGCATAGTCACTCATCGAAGTTGAATGATTTTTTGGTCTTAGGGCTCTTAAGGGACTCCACCCAAACGAGGTAGCTCGAAAGCAATGACATTGTTGCGCACAAAAAAATATGCCTCTTCTAGTATTCACCTAGCCACCCAGACATTTCTGCGCATTCGGTTTGGTGCCACGACCCACCGTTTGAAAAATATACCATTTGACAACCCTACACTGGCTTAAACTACACTATTCGGCGTGTTTACAAACAATAGGGCAGCGAGAGCACCGATTGGAGAAGGAAAAAACCGAGACATGATATTGTAGAGGGTCACTACACAGAGGTGTAGGATAAATTAAGACATTTCTAGGTGCCACAAATTCTATGTAGCCACCTATCGAAGTTGAACAATTTTTTGGTCTTAGGGTTCTTAAGGGACCATGCCCGAACGAGGTAGCCCGGAAGCAACGATGTCGTTGCGAACCAAAATGATGCCTCCTCTAGTGTTAAATTAGCCACTCAAATGTGTCTCGCATAGTCGAGTTTGGTGCCACAACCCACTGTTTGCAAAATATACTATTTGACATCCTTACACTGGCTCAAACTACACTATTCGGCGTGTTTACAAACAATAGGGCAACGAGAGCACCGATTAGAGAAGGAAAAAGCGACGCAAACTATTATAAAGGTTCCCTACATAAAGGTGTAGGATTAGATGAGACATCTCTAGGTTCCACGAAGTGCACGTAGTCATCCGTCGAAGTTGAACGATTTTTTGGTCTCAGGGCTCTTAAGGGACTCCACCGAACGCGTATCCCGAAGCAACGATGTTGTTGCACACCAAAATGAATTCTCCTCTAGCGTTCACCTAGCCACCTAGACATGTCTACACATTTGGTTTGATACCCTAACCCACCATTTACAAAATATACCGTTGATGACCTTCTGACAACTACTCAAACTACAATATTCGGCATGTTTGCAAATAATAAGCCGGAGAGAACACCAATGGGAAAAGGAAAACATCGAGATAGGATATTTTAGAGGGTCCCTAGACTAAGATGTAGGATGAGATGAGACATCTCTAGGTGTCACAGAGTCTGCATAGCCACCCATTGAAGTTAAATAATTTTTTGATCTCGGGGATCTTAAGAGACTACGCCCAAACGAGGTATCCAGAAGCAAAGTTGTCACACACCAAAAATATGCCTCCTCTAGTATTCACCGCCACTTAGATGTGTCCGCATAGTCATTTTGGTGCCACGACCGACCGTTTGTAAAATATACTATTTGGCATCCTTACACCAGCTCAAACTACACTATTCGTCGGGTTTACAAACAATAGGGCAATGAGAGCACCGATTAGAGAAGGAAAAAAATGAGACAGACTATTTTATAGGGTCCCTACATTGAGGTGTATGATTAGACTAGACATCTCTAGGTGCCACGAGTCTACGTAGCCACCCGTCGAAGTTGAACTACTTTTTGGTCTTAGGGCTCTTAAGGGACTATGCCCAAACGAGGTAGCCCGGAAGCAACGATGTTATCGTACACCAAAATGAAGCATCCTCTAGCTTTCACTAGCCACCCAAACATGTCTCGCATAGTCGGTTTGGTTCCATGACCCACTGTTTGCAAAATATACTGTTTGACAGCCTTACACTAGCTCAAACTACACTATTCGACGCATTTGCAAATAATAGGGCAGCGAGAGCACCGATTGGAGAAGGAAAAATATGAGATAGGATATTGTAGAGGGTCCCTACGGTGAGGTGTAGGATCAAATGAGATATCCTTAGGTGCCATGGAGTGTGCGTAGTCACCCGTTGAAGTTGAATAATTTTGTCTCAGGGCTCTTAAGGGACTTGTACGTACCCAAAATTAAAAGGTCTTGTGTTGCGGAGCAGTGTGATAAATGCCCCAATGATGATACAGTCTCTTCGCAAGGTGTTCGGGATCTAGAAAATCTCTCGAATATGTGTTAACATCCCGCATATCCCGCCTAGCCCCCACGTGCTTTGTTTTCCCCCTTTTTCCTCTTTTCTTGCCCCTTTTCTCTTAAGTAACGAAACCGCAAACCGCCTTGACTGGACCAGGCGGCGGTCTCCGTAACCGCCGCCCCTAAGCAAGGCGGTGGTCCTTACACATTTTCCGTAACGCGTCTTTTGACGTAACTCGCGTGAAATATCACGTTTCACCAGCTTTCTTTGCCGACTTGGGCATGCATTTATGTTTTTGGTCCCCTGGAATAGTGTTTTTCCTTTGTTTATTGTTTAGGAGTTCAGTTTGATTTTGATCTTTGGGTGATTGAATTCCTATAAATGCATGGCTTGTGCTCAAGCAAATGGCCTCTCTCAAGTTTTATCTTCTGGATTTCTCTTTGCAATAGATTTAGTTTTCCTTTGCTTAGAATACTTAGTTTTCTTCATTGCGTGTTTTGGTTAGTATTGTGTTGCAGCTGGTAAGCCACATATCCATCTTGTGCAAGTGCAGTCATTACTTGAGGCCACCAATTTTACTCCAATCTTCTCATTCTCAGTGCTGTGGTCTGTTAGTTTTCTTAGGATTGATAGTGTAGTTCATTTCCTGCTTAGCTAGCATTGATTAGTTGTTGGTAAGCCACATATCCAACTTGTGCAAACAGTGTTGCTGTTTTATCTAATCCATTAGAGTAGAATAGCTTAGGAAGCCATTAAAAGTTGCAGGTTTTTCTCTTCAAACAAAATAGTTTTCAGGTTCTGGATGCTTCATGTTACTTGACTTGCGATAGATCCCGCTAGGAATTGCATAAGCCAAGCTCTAGTACTCTTGCACTATCCCTCTCCTACCCGCATTTTATTCAGTCAATGTCCCAAGCTTCCTTTATCCAAATATCTATTCCTATTGATGCTAGCATTACACGCTTTTCTGGATTCACGTGGACATGAAATAACGAAGAGATCACAATGAGGGGAAGATCACGTACACTATCGGATTCGCCACGCTGTTTGCGAAATCCAGTTCCATCTTTCAAAGTTTTAGTTAAATCTTATCAAATAAAGTAGTTAATTGCTTTATTTCAGTTAATTCTATTCTCAATATTGCCAGGAAGTTGTGGGGATTGATAGTTTCTGAGAAACTATGATTCACTCCTCACTTCGAGGTAGGGATCGAGAATCTTGCAAATAGATTAGCTATTTCATTGTTTAGAATAGATTTACAAAATTGCACGCACAAATAACCACACTCGGTTATCTTGTTTGTTTTAGATTATTAGTTAGTTGTCAATTCTAAATACTTTAAATAGTTGCTTTCTTATAAATCATCGAAAATACAAAAATAAGTTATATATGCTAGAAGTATACTTAGATTTCACTTTATTATAGTTTGTTTTATTACTGCTTTTGCATGACAATTACGGGACCTAAGGAGCCCAGGGAATACATTTTCAAGCCAATCGTGCCTCAGCCCAATCTCATAGCGGCAATAACCGACATTGACCGAATCTATCTTAGGATACAAGTCTTCCAAACAACAACATTTTCAGCGTCGATCACGTTAAGAGGATTAAACATAGAAGACGACCAAGCATATACATTTTGGTCAAATCAGCCAAACTACAGATTACCCTAGGAAAACATCCACATGACTCTAGAAAGGTTTGAAAGAGAACAAACGTCGGTGTGATCCCTTAGTTTCACAACCAGATGCAGGAGACACCCTCACGTACATAGATACCGGCCTAAGAATCCAAGTTGCAAGAACACACTGTGAGGTATTCCGAGAAGATCGCACAACTTATGTGATTCTCAAACATAGAGAGGCTGAAAAAGTGTATGATTATTGGATACTAGGGATCGGACTTGATTCCACACATGACCATAGCTAGTCCACAACAACCACGAGTCTACGGTTGTGACCCAAAAATCCCACACCTAACGAATCCATAAGAGAATTATACATAGACACTCGGCCTACGCACACTAGTATTTCGGTCTACTCCACTTCCACCTATTATCATCAAACAATTATCCCTACTCGATACAACAACCTAACAAAGCTAGAGAGTTATGGACTAGGCCGAGAACCGTCCATAGAGTTGACAATATTTACCATCCACCATATGATCTTATCAGGGAAATACACGAAACTATTCCTGTCATTTCCCACGCATTCCACAACCCATAGATCGAATCACGCCAGAGCTCGATATTGATTGGAGCCTTCGAGCAGTCATCCTTGCTGATCGATCTATCACACCGGTCCAGGTTAGAAGGGCCTTCTTTGCCTTAGATTCGTAGATTCCATTAGTGCGTGTCGAAGACATTAGATTGCCTAACTAGTCTGTCCATATACTACCTATATTCCATCCCCACCGGCTGTCTCGGCACGACCTCGGGAGGTCGGGTACGCGGAAGAGTTACTTGTAGATTCCCACGCTCACTTGTCGCTTTTCCGCATACAAAATTGGTGAACCCGACGTGAAACAAACAAGATTAGTAAAACTGACATAAACTGCCTACTTTCTTTTCTGGAGTCATAGTATTACACCTTCACTTTAGTACGCCTTCTTAAAACCGCTTCATTAAGCTTTCATAAATCACCTTCGCTTCTTCCCATTATTCTGCGGGTATTCATATACCCCCCGAATATGTCGGGATTCGATGCATACGGCAGACCCCTCCTGGGTCTTGAGGCATACTATGCCCAACAAAATAGACAATCATCACCCTCACTCTCAATGTGGGGCGACAACTATTCAACTAGTCAGTTGTCAACGCAAACTCCAAGGACTAGATATAGCTCGTCCTTCCAAACAGAGGGGTTGGAACAACTCACTCAAACACAAACAGAGCCTTCAGGCTCAAATAATATGACGTTCACTGGAGAATCTGTTTCATCTCCTCAGGTGCTACTTAGACCACATATTAGTAGACAATCAGACCCATACTTGCTTCTAGATGACGAGTACTCAACGCGTTATTCCCGAAATGAACAACGCTCTCAAGGCATATACCCACCGTAGGAGGTTTACAATTACAACCTTTGAGTTCTCTCCTCAAGAAAATACTCTTAGAGATGCTTGGAGATGCTTGGCAAGATAATGATCAGTTCATAGCAGGATATCACATACCTCCACAAAACCATAGCATACAACAAACGCCACCAAGGCACGATATCGTGACTTCACCAAACGAAGTCATTTCAACTCTAATAGAGAAGGTTAGAGGATTAGAACTTGCCCAAGCAAGTCAAAATTCAAGATTCATACAAACAGGGAGTTCCAATCCTCCGCACCATCCTAGCCAAGTAGATCTCCTCACAGGAGTAGGCACATTAGGTATGACTCCTCAGTATTCACAACAAGTGCCAACTAGACCCACTATCGCTAGCACTGTTCCTCCAGGTCTAGTACAGAGCAATCCATTCCTGGATAATACCCCTTCGTACTTAAACATGTACTCAAAATCGCCACAAGGGGATATGTTCTCCTCTCCCGGCATGTTTTCCCAAATACAGGGGTTGCCTTATGCCCCTGCCAACGCGTACGTTATGCCATATCAACAACCCATTCCGCCACCGCCTCCTCAACAGACACCATCAATGGTTGAAACATATGCGATAGGGACTTATTCAGAATATTTGAAAGAGCCCTTAGATTTCACCATACGAAGTGTCATGCTTCCAAGGCCTCTTCCCGATTTGCCCAAATACAAAGGTGAGGGAGATCCGAATGCGCATATCAAAGCTTACGCTACAGCCATTCGGGAATTACTCCCATGGGATGGGGTTGTTGCTAAAATATTCCCCAAAACGCTGGAAGGCATTGCTCTCGATTGGTATTACAGAATACCCGAGGCTTCCATACATTCATTCAAACAACTTGTGTCTGAGTTCATCAAAGCCTTCGACATGAACAAACTGTTAAGGACATGAAACAGGGAGTTATTACACATCAAGCAAGAACATAACGAATCTGTCGCCCATTTCATCCCAAGGTGGTGTACAGTCCTTTATTCCTCGACAAGCGCTCCAAATATGGATAAGATGGAACTATGCGATTTATTCCTTCATTCTCTTAGTAGAGAAGTGAAGGAAGAAGTCCAGAAGTTCCCGCTAAGTACTTATGACGAAGTACTTGAGAGTGCTCTGCAAATAGATTAGGCAGCAATAGATAGTGGTCGTAAGACATATGGAGCAAACGGAAGGTTGATCACCTCTAACCAAAATACTATGACTTACCCCACAAACGCTAATCAAGGACCTAAAATCCTTAACAAAAATCGGGGTGTAACAACAGACGGAGTAACCGACCAGCCCAAAAAGGTAAATATAGTCAAGACTCCATCACAAACGAACAACCAACGAAACAACAACTTTACCCTAACAATCAACACAAAGGATTTTAACCATCCACAATAACAACAACAACGGCGAAATCCCATACAGGCTAAGCCAAAATTCAACTAAGTATCAAGACCAAAATTTAAATCGAAACAACAAATGCAGAATTTTAATCCTAATAGGCAACAGCTTTGATCAAAATTTTAGGCCACAATATATACCAAACCAAAAAACAGAATTACAATCCTAATTTTTATTGTGGCTTCCATAAAATTCGGGGTCATGACACTAGAACGTGTCGTGACTACAACAAGTTTATGCAACGCTTACCAAAGAACAAAGACAGCTTCTTCGTAGATTTGTTTTTGCGATCCTGTGCCATCACCACCCCATACGTTCACAGGGCGGCTTTCCCCTCGAATGCTCCTCTCAAGATCTTTAACGATCCACTCCCAAATCACGATAATAATAGACTAAATTCAACGGGATAAAACAAGGTGCAATAATAGGAAACAATGACCACGAAGCCTCGACTTTGCTAAATCCATTAGTTGCGCCGCAACTAGGAAGTCAGCCACGTCCTAAAGTAGTCGGATTAGTAGAGTTAGACTCAGAATTACCCATTGAAGCGGTTACAAGAACACGAGAATATTTTTCTCAACCAAGTCCAAGCCACTTGCCAGAAACGGATAACATCCAACAAATCATAACAAAACCTGTGGGTGCTTACGATTTAATTAATGATCTAACAAAACCTTCTCGCATATTTCGTTTCTTGACTTACTAAAGAACTCTCCTGCCCACAGGGCTGCTCTTTTAGAGGCATTAGGTTTAGGTCATTTAATTAATATCACTCCACCACCTGAAACACAGGTAAATCATATAGACTTTGATGTTCATCCTCCGGGACAGGGAGATAGAGATGTTGAATTCATATTCGAAATAAGTAAAATGCCTACGGATGCTGAGATTGCTCGCCAAGGTGATCCAAATTTTACACCTACAAGTATGGGTTTACAATAATTACGTAAAATGGGAAATGGTTGACGATGGGGCCGCAGTTAACATAGTCCCCTTCTCTTTCCTCCAAAAATTAGGATATGGTGAAACAAACTGTTCCACCACCCGAAATACGTTAAGAGGCTATGATAGCCTTAAAGCCACTTCAATAGGAACCATAATATTACTGGTCACCCTAGGACCCAAAACAATCCTGACTGAGTTTTATATTATAGATCGGGAAACTAATTATAATATGATCCTCGGCCGACCATGGATACACCGCATGAAGGCAATCCCTTCTACATTATTTCAAGAAGTAAGATTCTTGCATCTAGGAAAGGTTTTTGTAGCCAAAGGTGATCCAAAGCCATTTGATGTGCACCTAGCTGATTTAAAGAAAAGACCAGGTGTACACTCGGAATTTGAACTTCCAACAAACCCACTGACTCAAAGCCAAAGGAAAAGTTGGTACCTACAACGGATCTTGAAACCATCAAAGATAACCAAAACAACCCCAACCCCTGACGGTAAAGCTAAAGAAACTGTATCATTAGGGACTACGGCAAAAATCGTTGAATTAATAGAACAAGATCTACCAATGTTCTTACCATTTGATTCAGTAGGCATAGGGTATTCTCTAGGGGTTGGCTCTCTTCCAAACAGAAGATCTCTCGCATGTTCAAGTAGAATGCGCAAACACAATGAATCCCCCAACCTCTATATTCCCAAATATTGGACTCTCCATTTTGATGGGGCTAGGTGCCACAGAGCATGGGGCAGGCGTAATTTTACTTCACCCGAGGAAAAGTCCTGCCATTTGCCTTTAAACTAAATTTCGAATGCACAAACAACAACTACTGAGTACGAAGCCCTCCTCCTTGGTCTCACCTTAGCCAAAAGAATTGGTGTTGATAATATCAGAGTTTTAGGAGACTCACAATTAGTGGCAAACCAAGTTTCAGAGGTATATGAAACTAAATCCGAACATTTACAACTTTACAAAAACGCTATTTTAGATTTAAGCAAGGCATTCAACTTCATATCTATTGAAGCAGCTTCCCCGAGAGGAAAATCTTCTTGCAGACTCAATAAAGAACTTCGCATCACATTTTACTCCAAGCAATGAACTAGAAGATACTCACTTCACAGTGTCCATTCGTGACGAGCCATTGATAAAAACAACGACAAATCCCCTTCTAAATGGAAGTGAATCTACCACCCCAAACCATATCGATAATGATATGGCCACTTTGAAATACTTAAACGCCTATGCAAAGATTGCATCTTTCCCATCCTATGCTAGATTTGTCCTTAAATCCACATTCCTCTTCCTACCTCGTAAATCCCATGATGAGTTTTTCCTCACAAAAATAACCAAAGATATACACAAAGTGGAAGATGGGGATGATTTGGATTTACCCCAAAGCACCGTCACGAGTTTGAAGAGGGTAACGCCTCCTTGATCGAAGAAACGATCGATGTCAACATCGGAATGGAAGATGAACCGAAAATTTTAAAGCTAGGATCTTCGTTAACACCGGAAGAAGTAGAAATACACACTCGGATCCTCAAAGAGTATCGAATGCATTTGCATTTAATTATAAAGAAATGACAGAGTCGTACCCCACATCATGCGGTACACAACCTCGTCACTAAATCGATGCAAAGCCGCTTAAACAAAAAAAATCAAGACCTATGAAACCCAAGGTAGCCCTCATGGTAAAAGAGGAGGTAATAAAACTCCTTCAGGTAGGATTCATCAAGCCAGTTGACTACTCCCAATGGGTATCTAACATCGTTCCCGTTCTCAAGAAGAATGGAAAGATACGCATCTGCATAGATTTCCGAGACATTAACAAAGCATGTCCTAAGGATGACTTCCCATTGCCATCCATAGATGTAATTGTTGATGCAACAGCTGGATTTGAACTTTTGTCTCTTATGGATGGATTCTCGGGATACAACCAAATCAGAATATCCGAGCAAGATCAAGCTAAAACTACGTTTATAACTCCTTGGGGAACCTATTGCTATGTTGTCATGCCTTTCGGTCTCAAAAACGCTGGTGCCACATACCAACGGGCTATGACATACATATTTCACGATCTAATTCATAAAATCATGGAATCTTACGTAGATGACTTATTGGCCAAGGCCAAGAAACGTCGTGACCATCCGGAAGTACTCCGCATCATTCTTTCACGCCTAATAGAATACGAGTCACGCTAAACCCGAGAAATGCGTATTTGGTGTAACGGGAGGGAATCTCTTAGGTTATATCATATCATCACGGGGAATAGATGTTGACCCAACCAAAATTCGGGCTATTCTCGAAATGATTCCACCTTCGGATGAATCGGGAATCAGGTCATTTCTCGGAAAGCTAGGTGCAATCCGAAGATTCATCCCGACTTAAGCTTCGCCATTCATCCAATCAATAATTTACTCAAGAAATACTATAGCATTGATTGGACCGAAGACTACAATGAAGCTTTCAACGCAGTTAAGCGTTTCTTGCTATCACCACCTACGCTAATGCCACCTAAGCTAGACCGCCCATTGATTTTATACTCACGAGCTACCAATGTCTCGTTAGCTTGCATGTTGGCCCAAGAAGACGATAACAAAAGGGAACGTGCCATTTATTTCATTAGCCGAACACTGCACGACTATGAAACATGCTATACACAAGCAGAACGAGAATGTCTCGCCATAGTCTTCGCAACCAAACGCCTAAGACACTATATGCTAAATCAAGAGACAAGGGTCATAGTAAAAACTGACCACTTACGAACTTTCCTCACACAAGGGTCTTTGTCTAAAAAGGCTGGACGTTTTATAACCTTAATGGGAGAGTTCAAATTAACTTTTGTAAACCAAAAGTCGGATTGGTTAGTTGATAATCCATTAGATGGAGGTGATCTAGTAGATTTGGATTTTCCAGATGAGTGCGTATACTACGTCGAAACCCGACCTGCTATCTCTGAGTGCCCTTGGTACGCTAATATCATTAGCTATATCATGGACCATAGGTATCCAGAAGGAGCTACACCGCAACAAAGAAGGCGGTTACGCATTATCGTAGCTAAGTACGTTATTATAGAGCAAGTTCTCTATCGAAAGGTGTTTGATGGAATGCTCTTAAGGTGTGTCGACACAGAAGAATCCAAGAAGATTCTCTATGAATCTCACAGCGGAGTATGTGGAGGCCACTTCGGTGGCCACGCCACCGCTCGAAAAATACATCGAATGGGCTATTTCTGGCCCACTCTAGAACATGACACAATAGAGTTTGTACGCAGGTGTCGCAAGTGCCAAGAATTCTCCCATGAGATTCACATGCCGGCACAAGCTTTGCAACCAATCGCTACTCCGTGGCCCTTTTCTACATGGGGCCTGGACTTGATAGGGAAGTTCTCTCCCTCATCCATAGATGGCCATAATTTTATAATCACGGCCACTGAATATTTCACCAAATGGGTAGAGGCCATGCCTCTTACCACTGTACCTGGTTCAGTAATCGCCAAGTTCATTTTGAACCAAATCATTTGCAGGTACGGTATCCCGCAAATCATTATCTCAGATAATGGAACTTCTTTCAAGAATGAAGAAGTTCGTGAACTGTGCAGTAAATTCAAAATAAGCCATCATACGGCTTCCTTGTATTATCCCCAAGCCAATTGGCAGGCTGAAGCAATAAACAAAACATTGAAATCCATTCTCCTTAAAATGGTAAAAGAAAACAAACGAGATTGGCACTTAAAGTTATATCCGGCCTTGTGGGCCCACCAAACCTCAATAAGAACACCAACGAGCAACTCCTTTCTCGCCGGTATTTGGGGCGGCAGTTCTCCCGCTTGAGGTTGAAATACCCACTCCGCATTTCACTACAAGGGATTCTGGATGAAGACGCTTACAGAGAAGCACATATTTCCCAACTAGAGAGCCTAGATGAAATTAGGTTAGATGCCGAACAATGACATAGAGTCTATGCTTTGACCGGATGTGCCGCAGATAACAAGAAAATCTATGAACGTGACATATACGAAGGCGATCTAGTTCTAAGGTTGGATAGCCGATCGACAAGAAGACCGGCGAAGGAAGGAAATTCCGGCCCAAATGGTTGGGCCCATACCGAGTCACGAAGGACTACGGAAATGGTGCATACCTCTTATGCACACTAGAAGGTGAGGAGTTTGGCGAAATAGTCAATTCCCTCCACCTCAAACGTTTCTACGCATAAGCAGCTAACGCTACTTATATAACTATCTACATTGCATTTTCATATAGACTAGGATCATATTGTTCACTTGTTTCTTACACAAATCGTGATCGAGGAATCTGTTCTCAAGGAAATTCACTACAAACTCATGATGTTGTTGGCATAAACTCTTTAATCATGTCTCTCCATTCTCATGATATCATCAATCACTTCAGAATCTTTTATCAAATAAAATAGACATGACAAAGTCTTAACGGTAACCATACTAAGATCTCTGCAAGTCTTTTCTCACCTTGATTTCTTCTTAGAATAAGTGTCATTGCTATATGGTCCATTCTAGAAGCTTCATGGTGTCACATCTATCCCGTATGTATATCTCTTTGGAAGTAAGGACATATTGACATTTTTACTCAAATAAACAAGTCAAACGTTGATCAAACAGAAAATTTTAATTTTACACATTTCCCTGCCCCACCAACCTTCGGTGATGAGCTTACGTCTCTTACTAGTGACGTAGGGTTGGGAAAGGATGGAAATGCCCTTACTCACCTACGCTTTACCCATGGTGATAAACTCACGCTTCTTACTAGTAGCGTGGGGCCAAGTGTAGGGGGTCCTCTTGACAAATAAATGCAAATGGTCATACGCAAGCAATTCAAACTTTCAAACTTTGAGTCAAAAACAAATGAAACGGATGTTCAAAATTCCGAAAGAATAAAAAACCCCAAAACCTAGATTTTGTCTGCCATGTGGCCATCTACGGGTCTAAGTCTGGATAAACTGCAAGGCAAGTTGCATCCAAAACTATGAAGTCACTCGAGTAGAGTTGGCTTGTAGCTTCCAATTTGGTTCCGCCAAAGCTTTGTCATCTTTCATCACTTTGTCATTTCACCACATTTCATAGCTTGCGCCCTTCGCTCTTGGTGATGAGCCCTCGCATCTTACTGTTGCGTGGAGTTAGGAGTGGGTAAATTTATCTGTTCATCATATTTGTTATTTTCATTACTTGGCCAAAACAAACATGAGGTATTCAAAATTGCTCATGAAGCTAAGATTCAAAATCACAACTACATTATCATGTATCAACATCATGAAATACAAAAAGAAAATTAAGCAATTAACATCATTTGTTCACCACCGCATATATTCTAGAAAGCATATAGACATACATCGTAGTATACACAAAGCAGTTGGAAATAGAAAGGGAAACATGAGTGACAAGCTTTTGATCCAAAATCAATGCATATATATAAATAATCAATGTTTGTATACAATTCCATCATGCACTAGGCATGGTCAAAACGCTCAAAGAGCCCGTGATATACAAAAGAATCTATGATACAAAATATACAAGGGCCAAGTGGCCTCTCAACCCCTACGCGATCCCGCCGAAGGTGTGCGCCTCGCTAGGACTCGCCACGCCAAGGCCTCCCGAATGAACGGAGGGCTTAGGATCCCGAGGAGCAGCCGCGGTCTCACCACGAGAGTGGCTCCTCATAAGATGCTCGGCTGTCCTATAGCCTCGCCAACTCAGTACGTAGGGTCGACACCATCTTGGCCACGTGCCAAACGGGAGCGAAGACATCGGTGTGCCTGCCGGCTGCTGAGGGCTCCCCAGCATCTATAGATAGCTCCGCACGGGTCTTATCCATAGGGATCATCAGAGAATCAGTGCATACCCTACGGATTAGATCCCGCCACTCGTCAACAAAGATCTCTGTAAATAAAGAAGAAAAATGAATTAGAAACTAGGCAAGAGGCTAAAAGATACAATATTGAAACACAAGGAGAGATAGCAATTAAAAACAAGTCCTAAATCAAACTAACACTGAAAGGAAGAAAGGATAACTTACTCGGATCACCGGGCCTCCAAGATGGGTCGCTAGGGCCAGCACCCACTGCAGATGCCGCTGCCGACTGAGGGGCTGCTCCTGTAGTAGGGGCAACATGACGTCCCGCAACGGACTCATCCTCTCCACCACGGCCCTGAGAGAGTGGCTCCTCAGAAACTAGAGTCTCTCTCTCTGCACTCTGCTCGTCCCTCTCTGCCTGCATGATGTCCTGAGTATCATGCCACTCAGGATCACTATCATCCGTCTGCTCCTCCGACCCTCCCTCTGTAGACTCCTCAGAATCGGAGTCAATGTCTATGGGGTCATCACTGCTATGAGCAGGACCCGCAGTAATCCGAAGTAAAGGTGCCCGAGGTGCACCAGCTCTCCCTCTAGCCCGAACTATCCCCACAATGCAGTAGGAATGCCATGAGTAACCATTGTCCAACCACGGCCTCTAGGCCCCCCTCTAGCCTCGCAGACTGATCTATAAACTGGTGCCACTGGAGGAAGTATGCCCATATATGGGAGGCCAAACTGGCTGAGGAACCCCGCCGAAAGGATGTACCTCTACCCGTCCCACACGGTCAATAAGTTGCCTGTGGGTGGAGCAAGAGATCAATGTGAGAGTCTCCTCTCCCCATATACTGGCCATGAGCTGGTACGATGTGGCCTCCGTATCTCTGCCGTAGTGAGGGAAGCTGCGGGGGTGAGGTGCTCTAAGCACCGACATGTCTGACCATCTGGCTGCCCTCACAGCCCCGAGATCTGCCACCTCCACGCCTCGCCATAGGGAATAAACCGCTCATACACCCAACTCATGACTAGAGTAGGGTGACTCAAAGACTATCCCTGTAGACGGACCACCCTATATAAGTCATGGTAGGTGGTCCCCAGAATATCTGCGCCCCAGGCGTATATCCGGCCATGCCCCTCTATCTGTGCAATGATGGGGGCCCAGCAGTATAGTAAGGTATCCCCTCCCTTGTCCCCGATCAGCCTCGAGGCAAGGATCCCCATGATAGCCTATCGAAATACGGGGATGGGCAAAGAAGGAATGGATCTAACTCTCACTCCCTTCTTCGGCCCCATGGAGATAGCTGCATCCCCCATGTAGCCTGCCCACTGTGCAATCTGTGCTCGGGACCCTGCTGTCTCCAATGTGAGTCTCCTCCCGATGATCGGGACCCCCAGGATACGGTAGACATCCTCCAAAGTGATGGTCCACTCACCGCGGACCCCTGGCAATCGGAAAGTGTTCCGATCTGCATCCCAATATGAAAACAAGTCACAAAGGATGTGACTAGATGGTGCGACATGAGGCACACGCGATATACGCAATATGCCGGCCCTCTGCAATGTGTCCTCCTCGTCTGCTGAGAGGGCATCCAATACCCCGGGCAACCAATCACACTCCCTCTCTCGACTCCATCTGATATACTCCTCCCTCGCCTGCATACACCCAAAAGCACACAAAACAGAGCAAGTTAGTATCTAATCAATGTCGAGAGAGTCATAAAAACATATAGAAATGATAAAAATGCAAGTACAATCTCAAAAGCAAGCTCCTTTTACTTTCTTCTCATGCAAAACCACCACGGCGAGCGGGAGGCGGTTTTGTAACCACCACCTTTAAGGTGGCGGTTGCGTAACCGCCGCCCGATCGGGCGGCTGGTCAGAATCGCCGCCGCCACAGCCGGGAGGCGGCGGTCGCGGTCCAAAACCCGCACGGGTTTTTAACCCTAAAAATCCCAAAACATGCAAAAATTGACCATTTTAGCTAAAAACAAAGCCTACCCGTGGCGCCCCCTAGGTGGACCCTTTGAACCTAACATTTTCAAAAATACCCCCTATTGCAAAGAATTTTCCATTTCAAATTTGAAGGGGAAAATGCAAAATTAAAGAAAACCAACATGTGATCTCACGGGGTGGCATTCGAACGTGGGGGCATGGTCATTATCTCGCTCCAACGTTTTGACTCTATTCAAGGCAAGAAACCGTCACCGTGGGTCCCAGAGCTCAAAATCAATCAAATCAATTCACACAAATGAATAGGAAAATGGGCCCACTTTCATATATATAGCACCCTGATTCGTTTTGAATGGATTTTCACAGGTTTTTGGAGCATCGACGGAGGTAAGTTCCTATCCCCACACGAATGGTACGTTCTCCTTCCATGTTATTTTAGCGTTTATCTTCCAATTATTGTATCTATCTGCACTTGAGTTCTCTTTTCATTTTGTAGGTAGCGGGAATTTTGGATGGCGTCATTTCGACACACCTAACGTGTAAGGTATAACTTCTAACTCCCCATTTCGGGACTGCCATACTCGGACCCACCGTCTTATGCCTCTTCATGGCTAAAACGCTTCTCTGAGGGGGCAATATGTACGTACTCCAAAATTGTAGAGGTACTTTGCGGCCATGAACTGGTGTGATAAATTCCCCAATGATGATACAGTCTCTTCACAAGGTGTTCGGGATCCGTAAAATCTCTCCGAATATGTGTTAACATCCCGCATATCCTTCCTAGCCCCCACATGCTTTGTTTTCCCCCTTTTTCCTCTTTTCTTGCCCCTTTTCTCTTAAGTAACGAAACCGCCCCGCTCGCCCCGCTCAAGCGGCGGTCTTATCTGCCCGCCACAGACCGGCGGCGATCCCTTTACGCATTTTCCGAACGTTCTTTTGATGTAACTTGCATGAAATATCACGTTTCACTAGCTTTCTTGGCCAACTTGGGCATCCATTTATGTTTTTGGTCCCCTGGAATAGTGTTTTTCCTTTGTTTATTGTTTAGGAGTTCGAGTTTGATTTTGGTCTTTGGGTGATTGAATTCCTATAAATGCATGGCTTGTGCTCAAGAAAATGGCCTCTCTCAAGTTTTATCTTCTAGATTTCTCTTTGCAATAGATTTAGTTTTCCTTTGCTTAGAATACTTAGTTTTCTTCATTGCGTGTTTGGTTAGTATTGTGTTGCAGCTGGTAAGCCACATATCCATCTTGTGCAAGTGCGAACATTACTTGAGGCCACCAATTTTACTCCAATCTTGTCATTCTCGGTCTTTGTGGTCTATTAGTTTTCTTAGGATTGAAAGTGTAGTTCATTTCCCGCTTAGCTAGCATTGATTAGTCTGTTGGTAAGACACATATCCAACTTGTGCAAACAAAGTGTTGCTTTTTTTATCTAATCCATTAGAGTAGAATAGCTTAGGAAGCCATTAAAAGTTGCAGGTTTTGCTCTTCAAACAAAATAGTTTTCGTGTTCGGATGCTTCATGTTACTTGACTTGCGATAGATCCCACTAGAATTGCATAAGCCAAGCTCGTACTCTTGCATTATCCCTCTCCTACCCACGTTTTATTCAGTCAATGTCCCAAGCTGCCTTTATCCAAATATCTATTCCTGTTGATGCTAGCATTACACGCTTTTCTGGATTCACGTGGACACGAAAGAATGAAGAGATCACACTGAGGAGGAAGATCACGTACACTATCGGATTCGCCACTATTCTTCGCAAAATCCAGTTCCATCTTTCAAAGTTTTAGTTAAATCTTATCAAATAAAGTAGTTAATTGCTTTATTTCAGTTAATTCTATTCTCAATATTGCCAAGGAAGTTGTGGGGATTGATAGTTTCTGAGAAACTATGATTCACTCCTCACTTCGAGGTAGGATCGAGAATATTGCAAATAGATTAGCTATTTCATTGTTTAGAATAGATTTACAAAATTGCACGCAGACAAATAACCACACTCGGTTATCTTGTTTGTTTTAGATTATTAGTTAGTTGTCAAATCTAAATACTTTAAATAGCTTCTTTCTTATAAATCGACATAAAATACAAAAAAGAAGTTATATATGCTAGAAGTGTACTTAGATTTCACTTTGTTATAGTTTGTTTTATTACTTGCTTTTGCATGACAATTACGGGACCTAGGAGCCCAGGAATACATTTTCGAGCCAATCATGCCTCACCCAATCTCATAGCGGCAATAACCGATATCAACCGAGAATCTTAGGATACAAGTCTTCCAAACAACAACAGATTTTCAGCAGGTCAGGTCACAGTTAAGAGGATTAAACATAGAAGACGACCAAGCACATACATTTTGGTCAAATCAGCCAAACTACAGTTTACCCTAGGAAAACATCCACATGATCGTAGAAAGGTTTGAAGAGAACAAACATTCGTGTGTGATCCTTAGTTTCACAACCAAATGCAGGAGACACCCTCACAGAGACATAGATTCCGGTCTAAGAATCCAAGTTGCAAGAACACCGTGAGGTATTCCCGAGAAGATCACACACTGCGATTCTCAATATAGAGGCTGAAAAAGAGTATGATTATTGGATACTAGGGACCAGGACTTGATTCCACACATGACCATAGCTGGTCCACAACAACCACGAGTCTACAAATTGTGACCCAAAAATCCTGACCTAACGATTCCATAAGAGAATTAGACATAGACACGCCTACGCACACTAGTATTTCGGTCTACTCCACTTCCACCTATTATCATTGAACAATTATCCCTACTGGATACAACAACTAACAAAGCTAGAGAGTTATGGACTAGGCCGTAGAAACCGTCCATAGAGTCGACAATATTTACCATCCACCATATGACCTTATCTCGGGGACGTACATAAAACTATCCCGAGTCATTTCCCACGCATCCTGACAAGCCATAGATCGAATCACGCCAGAGCTCGATATTGATTAGAGCCTTCGAGCAGTCATCCTGCTGATCGATCTATCACACCGGTCTAGGTTAGAAGGGCCTTCTTTGCCTTAGATTCACAGATTCCATTAGTGCGTGTCGAAGACATTAGATTGCCTAACTAGTCTATCCGTATACTACTTGTATTCCATCCTCACCCATTTGTCTTGGCACGACCTCGGGAGGTCAGTGCGCAGAAGAGTTACTTGTAGATTCCCACGCTCGCTTGTCGTTTTCCAGGCGTATAGGACTCACCGGAACGAGGTAGTCAGGAAGCAACGACATTTTGCACACCAAAATGAATCATCCTGTAGCATTCACCTAGCCACCCAAACATGTCTCAGCATATTTGGTTTAGTACCACGACCTACCGTTTGTAAAATATACCATTTGTGACCTTACACTAGCTCAAACTACACTATTCTGCGCGTTTGCAAACAAAGGGCGGCGAGAGCACCGATGTGAGAAGGAAAACAACGAGACACGATATTTTAGAGTGTCTCTATGCCGAGTGTAGGTTTATAACAGACATCTCTAGTTGCCACGAAGTGCGTGTAGTCACCCATCAAATTTGAATGATTTTTGGTCTCATGGCTTTTAAGCGACTCTACCCAAACGAGGTAACCCGGAAGCAACAATGTTGTTACGCACAAAAACGACACATCCTCTAGTGTTAACTTAGCCACCCAGAAATTTCTAGGTAGTGGATTTGGTGCCACAACCCACCATTTGCAAAATATACCATTTCACAACCTTACACCAGCTTAAACTACACTATTTGGAGTGTTTGCAAACAATAGGGCAGCGAGAGCAAGGATTGGAAAAGGAAAAAATCAAGACATTATTATAGAGGGTTCCTATGCCGAGGTGTAGGACAATATGAGACATTTCTAGGTGCCACAGATTCTCGTAGCCACCCATCGAAGTTGAATGATTTTTGGTCTTAGGGCTCTTAAGGGACCAAGCCCGAACGAGGTAGTCCAGAAGCAACGATGTCATCACGCACTTAAACAACACCTCCTCTAGCATTCACCTAGCCACTTAGACGTGTCCGCCTAGTTGGTTTGGTGCGACCTCCCACCGTTTGTAAAATATACCGTTTGACAACCTTACACCGCTCAAACTACATTATTTGGTGCGTTTGTAAACAATAGGGCAGCGATAACACCAATTAGAGAAGGAAAAATTGAGACATGTGATCCATAGGAATCCAAAATAACTCTACTTCATTAGAAACAATCAGCAAAGAAAATAAAAACAACAAATGGAGGTTTTTTCTTTTAAGTAAAAGGACATTTGCCTTGTGCGGGGCAGCGATTACAAAACTACCACCCAGCTAGGGGCGGTGGTCCCAGAACCGCACCGATCTGCATAGGGCGAGAAAATCTAGCCATTACAGATAGAATTTTTTTTTGAAATGAACAACCTCTGAATTTGAAAGGATGTTCGTTTCTCTTCTCCTTCATGACCTTTCCCATTCTCCAGTGCATGGGAGGACATGAGAAAGCCTATAAATACATGATTGTAGAAGTTTAAAAGATCATCGTAGTATGGGAGCAAGTGAGTAAGGAATCTTAGTGTTGGAAACTGTATTTTTGTAGAAGAAAGGAGTGTTGAGACAGAGCAAGCAAGTAACTAGAAGGAAGTGTTGAGATATTATCTACTTCTCTTTCTTACTTATTGTAAATTTTGTTCTTGTTGATTTGAATTGGCCAATAGAAATGGGAAGAAAGAGCAATTGCCCTTAACGACCGGTTTTCCTCCATTAGAGGTTTTCCAGGATAAAATTGTTGGTGTTATGATCTTATATTCTTTCCTTTACTACAATTGTTGATTCTAAGCATAATAGTAATTCATTCACTAGCTATCTTTGTTATTTTCTAGTAGAAAGTAAACAACAATGATTAATTTGTGGTTTGTGAATAATTTCAAAGTTAAAGTGTTTATAGATCATTTTGGTATCGATCGAGGATAATTTTCAAAATGTTCCCTAAACATCCCTAAATGGTTTCGATGCAGAAGATCATCTCGAGATATTTCCAACGACTATGAGAATGCGACAAACGGACATCGGGAGCTCTAGATATGTTCGGTCAAAGTTCGAGTATGGGAAAGCCAAACTATGGTCAATCGATCAATATTGGACCGAATCGCACTGTGACACGTGGCTTGCCACCACTCGTCGAATTCACTCGATTTGCCTATCGGGAGATGACAAGTGGGCTATATGCTATTTACCGAGTTAATTATTTCTATACCACATTATATTGGTCGAAATTATATTATCTTGGTAAGTCCACTTTCCAAATGCCACATATATATATTAATGTTTAAAACATTAGTATGAACCGCCAAATCAAATGCATATGCTTTGACCACGTGGAAGGTGGTGAAGCGGTTGTTAGGGGGCATTAGACCCATGCGTGGAAACTTCCACGTGGAGAAGGAGGATGAAGCGGTTGAGATGGGGGCGGTTAAGTCTACCACTTTATATGCGTGGAAAGGCTTTAAAGCCTTAGACATTATCCCCCACCACCCAACATGTGGGACCTTAAAAATATGCGCCTCTTTTGGGAATTAATCCCATTTCAAACAAATGCCGCTCCTTATGGGATTTTTATCCCTTAACAACTGCTTAGCCGCTCTTATGGGATATTTATCCTATTATAAAATGCAAATCAGCTAAAATGGGTATTAATCCCATTTCCTATGCAATCCGTTAATTTGGAAAATTTATCCCAAATTCTATGCTACGAGGCTATGGTATTTTTAGCCTAAGGGATAATATGGAATGCATTTTTTAAGGGCTCTATTTTTTGTATAAATAGGGAACCCATTGTATTGTAATACACACACCGACGCAACGTGAGAAGCTCATTGCTAGAGCGTGAAACGGTGGAGACACGAGATCCCAAGCGTATTATTTGTTAAGCTTATTTGTGGGATATATCAATAGGTATTGTCTATTGGCCTATTATTTTAGGCAATATTAGATGAAATATTTGTGATTGGGAGTAAATTATAAACTACCCAATAGGCCCATTGAACCACACCAATTACTTGTAAATCCTGGATTGTCGACCGGAGTGCTAGCTTTGCATTGATAGCGTCGGGAAGGCTGATCAAAGCCGAAGGAGATTGTATGCCAGGAAGGTGGAAGTCGGGTGCTATTTTTCACCCTTTTAAATGCGAAGAACTAGTATACTAAAAGGTGAGTAAAATTCCATTAGGTTTTCTTGTGAAATTACTATTGTAACTTACAAGTTTTGACTAGTGGAACGGTTTGACCACGAACCCGGAGGCGTAGGCAATTTCCAAACACCGTAATCAATGTGTGCAAATTTCGTTATTGTCTTGCATTGTTTTAAATTGATTACTTAAAAGGAGTAAATCAACGGCAAATAATTAAAGCCTATAAGGGTCCGAGATCAGTCGTAATAATTTGATTATTTTGGATCGATGTCGAGCTAACAAGTATCCAGGACTATGGTGTTTCATTCTTGAATTGTATGATAGTGACAAGATATAAAGGTGAAGAAGCTTTACCTTACGATTCGGAGATTTCTACAAAGAAGTGGAAACAGAAAATTCGGGAGAAATGGAGGAAGAGAAATTGGTCCGTAGAATCGAGATCTTGGAGACCAAGATGGATAGGATGTTTAGAAGGAAGAGGAACTTGTAGATTTGCAAAAGATAGCTTCATCAAGCAAGACTCCATAGACTCGGTGGTTCGAGGCTTAGTCGAAGAATTTGGTGTAGGCAAGAGCCACCATGAGGAAGATTATGGGAAAGAGCATGAAGAAGAGACTTCGAACACAAGGGAAAAGGTAAAATTTGAACATACTCCTTTTAAAGTTGAGACTAAAGTCAAAATCAAAATCTTTGAAGGACAAGTAGATGTAGAGTTACTTGATAAATGGTTGAAACAGTTAGAAGTCTATTTTAGCATCCATAATGTCACTGAGGCACAAAGGATCACCTTTACACGTATCAAAATGGAGGGAAATTCTCTACTTTGGTGGGAAACTCACCTAACTACTTGTGAAAAGAAGAAGTGTCCTATTGTGAATTCTTGGCAAGAATTTAAGGAATTACATCGAGCTAGATTCTATCCTATTAGCCATAAAATTGACCAAATGATTAAATGGCAAAATGTATTTTAGACAAGGCAAGTTGATCAAAAAGTGCGGGGCTATACTACGGAGTTTCGGAGGCAAGCCATGTTGCTAAACATGGATTTGGAGGATGAGGATATTCTGACCAAGTACTTGGGAGGACTTCACACTCAGCTTCGAAGAAAATTCATCTCCACAAAGCCCAAGGATCTCAATGAAGCATGTGTACATGCATACTACATAGATGATGAGAAAAAGAAAGGAGAAGCAGAGCCGAGGGTAAAGCAGTCAACAAATCAACAGAAAAAGGATTATGGGCAAACAAGTAACAAGAGTAAGTGGAAAGGGAAAGGTAAACAAGCTACCACTACTTTAAATACTTGTAAAGATCCCAAGAATTTTTGCAAGAATTGTGATATTAATGGTCATACTGACGCTACATGTTGGAAGTTACATCTAGAGTTACATCCAAAGAACCAAACCAAGGACTCCAAGAAGTCCATGACAGCTATAAAGACAAAAGGGGAGGTGGAAATCGAAGATGACTCGATGTAGACACAATTCTTGGATGCACGACCACCAACATGGACAGCGAAGAGGAGATGAGTAGACTATTCCATATCAAAATCCAGATCAAGAGAACTAAGGTAAATGCTTTGGTTGGTACTTGATTCTCAATCTAATTTGATTTCTAAGGAAGTTGTAAAGAAGTTTGGTCTTGAGACTTACGAGCATCCACACCCATATCCTTTGGGTTGGGTAAAGAAGGGTGTTGAAATTCGGTAACAAGAAGATGTAAGGTCAAGTATTGTATAAATTCCCAATATATAGATATTTTTGAAGTGACGTTATTCCAATTGATGTTTTCGATGTTGTATTTGGGAGTCCTTACTTGTATGTTAGGGATGTTATCTTTATGAGAAGGGAAAACTAGTATAGATGGGTCAAGGATGGGATTAGCTACAACATCCGGGCACACCAACGTAAGACACGGGTTACTATGGTAAGTGCTAACCAAGCAAAATGACTTATTCAAGCAAATCATAATCAGTTTTGTTTACTTTTATTAAAGGATAAATAAGATGGGGTAGAAGTTTCAAAAAAATTAACCAGGAAAACAAGATTTGGATAGTATTATTTAGTCTTTTTAGGAAGTATTTCAAGCTCCTAGTGGATTACTACCAAAACAGAAGTAGAGCATGAGATTCACATTGCCGAGTCACCTCTACCGAAAATCTAGTTGTATAGAAATCCTTTCTTGAGTATACTGAAGTAAAGAAACAACTCCAGAACTAATAAACCAAGGGGTAATACATCCAAGCACCTCACCATGTAGTTCACCTATTGTGATGGTGCCAAAAAGGATGGTTCTTGAAGAATGTGAATCGACTACCATTTTTTGAATAAGATCACCATAAAGAACAGATATCCACTTCCCCACATAGATGATCTCTTGGACCAGCTTCAACATGCCAAATTTTTCACGAAGTTGGATCTCAAGTCAGGATGAAGGAGGAGGATATATGGAAGACTGCCTTCAAAACAAAATAGGGTTTGTATGAATGGTTAGTACTTCCTTTTGGATTATGCAATGCACCCGCTACATTTATGAGATTGATGAATGATGTATTGTGGGATTTCATAGATTCATGTGTTATTGTATATCTAGATGATATCCTAATTTTTAGTGCCACATGGGAAGAACATCTAACACATTTGCAGCAAGTCTTGCAAGTTCTCAAGGAGAAACAAATTGCTTTGTAATATGAAGAAATGTGAATTTTCCAAACAGTCACTTGTCTATCTTGGGCACATGGTTGGAGGAGGAGAGCTACGAGTGGATCTAAAGAAGGTGGAAGCCATCACAAATTGGCCAACACCAACAGGAGCCACAGAGACTAGAATTTTTATGGGAGTAGTATAGTACATGTGGAAGTTCATTCCGGTTTTCTCTGTGATTGCAGCACCTCTGCACACGATACCGCAAAGAAGTAAGGGTTTTGACTAGGGTAAGGAACAAGACAAATCCTTTGAGTTATTAAAATACAAGATTAGTCATGCTCCAATGACTTATTCTTCCTAATTTGCAGTAGCCTTTTGAAATAGAGACATATGCCGTGATTACACCATGGGCACAATGTTGCTTGCTCAAGGAGGTAAACTCGTATGTTATCATTATGAAACCTTCACTTCAGATGTTAAAGGATATTCAATATATGATAAAGAACTATATGTACTAGTTCAGAAATTAAAAATGGAAACATTATTCGTTGGGTAAAGAAAATATTGTGCACACTAACCATAAACCTCTCCAGTATTTACAAGAACTTTTAAATTGCAGCAGGGTAAGACACTACAAATGGATGGGGTTTCTTTACAGGTTCCATTTGGTGATTAAATACAAGAAGTGTAGTACAAATTTGGTTGCAGACATGTTGTCTATGCCACCACACAGAAATTTTTCCTGTTTGGCCACTATCTCTCAGATTGAGCCCTTCACGAAGGAAGCTTATGGAGAAGCATATGCCCAAGACAAAGACTTTGGGGTAACATTTCAGAAGTTGCAGTCCCAAGGGGTTGAAAAGATGGGGATTGAAGATTGTTATCTTAAGGATGGGTTGCTCTACCGATGGGGGAAACTTTGTGTGCCTAAAGAAGAAAGACTTAGGTTGAAAATGGAAGTGCATACCTATAAAGTAGTAGGACATTTCGGTGTTGGTAAGACCCTAGCCCACTTGCAAAGGTATGTATATTGGCCCAACATGCAAGAAGAAGTATCAAAATTTATTCATGGATGTAAACTTTGTTGTACTAGCAAGCCTAAAACTAGGAAGGAAGGTTTGTATATGCCTTTACCAGTACCTACTCAAATCTGGGAGGAAATTTCTATGGATTTTGTAGGAGGATTACCTATGTCTAAACATGGCCATGACTATCTCTATGTTTTTGTGGATGGATTCAATAAAATATGTATTCTTATGACATGTAAAAAGAAAGTAAAAGCACATGAGGCTGCTGATTTTTTCTTTGCTAATGTATGGGTGCATTTTGGTTTTCCAAAATTTATTATCTTTGATAGGGATTCTAGGTTCTTGGGGAAGTTTTGGACTACTTTGTGGGACAAGATGGATACCAGTTCCGAGAGGAGCACAACTTTTCATCCACGAGACAGGATGGACAAATAGAGGTGGTAAATAAGACTTTGGTACGGTTGATCGTAGGGTGTAACAATAAGTATCTAAGGACTTGGGACGCATCCTTGGCCTACATTCATCATTCCTATAACTAGGTAGCACACACATCTACTATGAAGTCACCATTTGAAGCATGCATTGGATATCTACCTACGAATCCGCTAGACATAGTAGTTGGACAGCAAGATGAGGAGGATACACAAGACACAGAGGTGACTAGAGTCAACAAGTTCATTGAGAGGATCCAGAAAATCCATCTCAAGGTCAAAGAATAGCTAGAGAAATCTCAAGCAAAGTACAAAGCTAGGCACGATCAGCATAGGAGGGAACACAAAATTCATGTTGGAGACAAATTTTGGCTTTACTTGAGCAAGGAGAGACTACAAGGTCAAGCACGGAAGCTCAAGCCACTACGATATGGACCCTTCACCATATTGGAGCAGGTTGGGGAAAATGCTTTTCGACTTGATTTTCCATCATTCATGAGGATGTACTTTGTAGTAAACTACAAGAACTTGCACCTATATGAGCCATCCATGTTGGATGAAGATGAAGAACTACAGTTGCTACCTTCCATTGAGGATTGTATCTTGGACTCACGAGGTGAATTGGAGGAGGATGTAGTGCTACAAAGAAAGGTTAGAGAGACTAGAAGAGGTCCACAAGAGTCTTGGCAGATTGGACTGAAAGGAAAGACACCAAGGTAGGCCTGGTGGTACTCGAAGGAGCAAGAGAGGAAATTATTCCCTCATCTACTCCCCCACTAAGATTTTGTGAGACCAAAATCCTCCTCAGAAGGGGAGGTGTGATCCATAGGGATCCAAAATAACTCTACTTCATCGAAACAACATCGGCACAGAGAAGAAAAACAACAAATGGAGGTTCTATATTTTAAGTAACAGGACCGCTACCCCCTACGTAGGGTGGCGATTACAAAGCCACCACCTAGCCAAGGCGGCGGTCCCCGTAACCACCGGTCTGCACAAGGCGATGGTCCTGCCATTACGGACAAAAAACAAAATTCAAAATGAACAACCTCTGAATTTGAAAGGTTCTTCATTTCTCTTCTCCTTCCTGACCTTTCCCATTCTCCAGTGCATGGGAGGACATGAGAAAGGCTATAAATACATGATTGTAGAAGTGTAAAAGATCATCGAAGCATGGGAGCAAGTGAGCAAGGAATCTTAGTGCTGGAAACTATATTTTTGTAGAAGAAAGGAGTGTTAAGATAGAAGCAAGCAACTGGAAGGAAGTGTTGAGATATTATCTACTTATCTTTCTTATTTATTGTAAATTAGTACTTGATGATTTGAATTGGCCAATAGAAGTGGGAAGAAAGAGAAATTTCCCTTCCCGATCGGGTTTTTCCTCCATTAGAGGTTTTCCGATAAAATTGTTGGTGTTATGAGCTTATATTATTTCCTTTACTACAATTGTCAATTCTAAGCACAATAGTAATTCATTCACTAGTTATCTCTATTATTTACTAATCGAAAGTAAACAACAGCGATTAATTTGTGGTTTGTGAATAATTCCAAATCAAGAGTTTACGATCAAAAGGTTATTATAGAGGTCCTTACGCCAAGGTGTAGGATCATATGAGACATCTCTAGGTCCCACGGAGTTCACATAGTCACCCATCAAAGTTGAATTTTTTTGGTCTCAGGGCTCTTAAGGTACTCTGCCCGAATGAGGTATCCGGAAGCAACGAATTTGTTGCACACCAAAATAATTCTCCTCTAGTGTTCACTGGCCACCTAGACATGTCTACACATTCGGTTCGGTACCCTAACCCACCATTTGCAAAATATACCATTTGATAGCCTTACACTGTCTCAAACTACACTATTCGGCGCATTTGCAAACAATAGGGCAGAGAGAGCACCGATTAGAGAAGGAAAAACTGAGATAGGCTATTGTAGAGGGTCCCTACACCGAGGTGTAGGATTAGATGAGATATCTCTAGGTGTCATAGAGTCTCACGTGTAGCCACCCATCGAAGTTGAACAATTTTTTGGTCTCATGGCTCTTAAGGAACTACGCTCGAACGACATAGCCCGAAAGCAACGATGTTGTTGCGCACCAAACATATGCCTCCTCTAGTGTTCACCTTACCTCTCGATTGTGTCTGCTCTAGTCGGTTTAGCTCCATGACCGATCGTTTGCAAAATATATTGTTTGTGACCTTACGGCTCAAACTACACTATTCGGCGTGTTTGCAAACAATAGGGCAACAAGAGCATCGATTGTAAAAGGAAAAAACCAAGACAGTGCTATTGTAGAGGGTCCCTAAGTTGAGCGAGTAGGATCGGATGAGATGTCTCTAGGTGCCATAAAGTCTGTAGCCACCCATCAAAGTTGAACTCTTTTTGGTCTCGGGGATCTTCAGAACTATGCTCGAACGAGGTAGCTTCGAAAGCAACGATGTTGTCGTGCACCAAAATGACACCTCCTCTAGCATTTAGCTATCCACCTAGATGTTTCTACACATTCGCTTTGGTGCCATGACCCACCATTTGCAAAATATACCGTTGGACACTTTACACTAGCTCAAACTACACTATTCAGTGCGTTTGCAAACAATAGGGTAGCGAGAGAACCGATTAGAGAAGGAAAAAACCAAGATAGTATATTATAAAGGGTCCCTATGCCAAGGTGTAGGATCAAACAAGATATCCTTAGGTGCCATGGAGTGCACGTAGTCACCTATCGAAGTTGAATAATTTTTTTTTGTCTCAGGGCTCTTAAGGGACTCCACCCAAATGAGGTAGCCCAAAAGCAATGATGTTGTCACGCATCAAACGACACCTCCTCTACCAATCACCTAGACACCCGGATGTGTTTGCACAAATTCCAGGTGCCATAACCCACCATTTATAAAATATACCATTTGACATCCTTACATTGTCTCAAACTACACTATTCGACGCGTTTGCAAACAATAGGGCAGCGAGAGCACCGATTGGAGAAGGAAAAAAATGAGACAAGCTATTATAGAGGGTCCTTACATTGAGGTGTAGGATTGAACAAGATTCCCTTAAGTGCCATGGAGTCTACGTAGTCACCCGTCGAAGTTGAATGATTTTTTGGTCTTAAGGGTCTTAAGGGACTTTGCCCAAACGAGGTAGCCTGGAAGCAACGATGTTGTCGCATACCAAAATGACGCATCCTCTAGTGTTCACATGGCCACCCAAACGTGTTGGCATAGTCATTTCGGTGCCATGACCCACCGTTTTCAACTTTTTCAACAATTACAACTTTTTTAACTTTTTCAAAAATTACAACTTTTTCAACAATTATAACTTTTTCAACAATTACAACTTTTTCAAGAATTTGGTTAGTGATAAATTGAAAGATAAGAAGAAGATGGTTATGAAATTATTATTTAATGTGAATACTCACCCAACAAAGATCCCGAATAATCTAGATAGATGATATAAATAGTTACTCTTGTTTACATCAAGTTCACCCACCCATAAGAAAATAAATAAGCCTCTTCTTCTACGTCCCAAGAAAAACAATGTAATCCTCGTCTAGTTTATCAAAGGAAGTAGTAAAAATACATGTTCC
Source organism: Taxus wallichiana var. yunnanensis (assembly GCA_018340775.1). Taxonomy (NCBI): domain Eukaryota; kingdom Viridiplantae; phylum Streptophyta; class Pinopsida; order Cupressales; family Taxaceae; genus Taxus; species Taxus wallichiana. Next base: position 462,189,056 of record CM031241.1, read on the forward strand.
AAGAATCCTACCAACACTAAAGAATCACTTCCCACTCCTAGAACCACTCATTCCTAGAACCTTCTTTCCTTAAAATCCTCCTCTTCTAGGAAATAAGAACCTTTCTATCTTTCCTTGTTTGTCAATGGACCTATAAATTGAATAATTGCATTATTGACTCCAGCGCCTCTGACAATGTCATGCTTATAAAATTTTCTAACTCTATTGGTATTACTCTCAGCCTTGCTATTGGCCATTGTTACTACATGAAAACAAAATAATTACCTCTTTTCGGCCAGGTGAAAGATTCTCAAGCCGAATTTGCAGACTTCCCTAACAAGAAAATCAAGATGGAAATACTTGTGGAAGACATGCTAGCTACATATGGTATATTGTTGAGCCAAAGTTTCTATCATGATATTGGTGGGGATATAAATATGGATTGGTCATACACCACTATACTCATCAATGGTAAAATGAATAATATCCTTATGATAAATAAAATTAAATACACAGTTCAAAAACCAAATGATCCAAGGGAAGACATCTTATTTCAAGATTCAAGGTATGAAATATTTTTCATGACTTAAGAGGAAAATGATAAGTTTCCCATGTTGATGGAGGAATACACATGCTTCCCTTAATTTCTTAACAATTTTACCATGTAATGTTGCACCATAGTAACGTTATATTCATATATGTTGCACCATAGTTTTTTAATTTTAAATCAAACATACATATAGAATTAATATACATAGAAGGATATCATGTGCAATGAATTTGAATCAAACATAGAAGTAATATCGTTATGAAAACCAACACATGGATATATAATGTATCAAACTAAGTTTTCTCAACGCACGTCTCTGAAAATATAAGCTCATAACATGTGTGTACATCTCGAACCAAGTGTTTCATACATATAGGACCACATGCAATGCGTAAGGCTATATATACAATGTCCTATGAAGAATCATGAACTAGGACCAATGGCCCATATATATGTGTGTGTGTGTGTGTGTGTGTGTGTACATCCACGACCTATGAATCTTATCAAGAAACATATTCTATGTTCTCCCTACTTTTAGAAGTAGCATGTCCACGACCTGGGATGTAGCGGAGGGAGATTCCACTACGGATTTAATCCATGTGGTCCTAGGCATCTCTAAGTAGGCCTGAAACCTAACCTGCACATTCATAAACAACAAGTTTTTAACACCCATATTTTTAAAATACATTCAAAATTTAGAAACTTATAATTTAGTTAAAATGCATGTGAAATCTTACATGATGTCATGATCCCTATCTATTTGACGTTAACGCATGGCACAGGGACAACAAGTAGACTCTTGAGAGGTGAGCTACATACAAATAATTAAATTTCAAATTAAATATTTCATGTACAAAATTTGATATTGTAGAATTAAGTAATAAGAAATATTTCCTAAATAAATTTAAAAATTAAAAAAATTGTCCTACGTAAAATTCATGTGAGGCATGCCAATAGCCTCGCCTCAGAGAAAATGATGACCCTCCAAGTTCTAGCACTTATAAAAAGACAAACATATATTAATATGTACATGTACAGTGAAATATTATAATAATAAAGTGCACAATCAAATGAAATTTGAAATTTAAGTATAACTTGAAACTTACGTTTGTAACATGCCCAAATATGATAAGCTAGCATGTCGACGCCGGATGTTTTTCTTCACCGGCTCTTGCTATTTAAAATAAAATTAAATAATAGTTTTTATATATATGTACATAATGTATGTAATGAAATACATATATATTAAAATCTCAAACATGAATAAAAATCTCAAATATTTATTTGACATTTACTGTGAAAGACCAAGATCCTTTGTACCGGTTCAAAAGCATCCACCATCATCTCATATAGAGAAAATAAATCATGTGATCTAACAAATGATTTCTTTCCCGTAGTGCATACGGCACCACATGATCCACAATGGTGTGGTGCACTAGAACTAATTCCTCCACCAACATCACCAGATGAATTCTACTCACTCATCTATGTGAGTCAAAGTGTTAGTGAGCTCCCACAATGCATGTAGTGTGTCAATCTCCACAACCTCCTTCACTATAGGAGGGATAACTAAAGGTAGTGGGGGTTTTGGGGAATGAGGGATCCTTGGTTGACCTACGCATGCACTAGGTCTACTTTGTGCAAAGCCACCACCTCACCCATAAAAATCAAAAAAATTCAAAATAATTTGGGACCTCATTAAGCACGAACTCACAATATAATTTCTTCAAAAAATAGAGGGGAATCTCATTTTTGTTGCATGGTGGATAATCAAAAAGCATCCAACATCAAGACAAAAATTATTCTTGATTCGGTCATCGTGGCACCAATGGATTGGGAACCATTTGCAAGTAACTGCGGGGGGGCATTGGTTCTTGGGTCAGTAAATAATGCACAAATGTGGTCTTTTCCAATTTTTTTGTCTTTTACGGCCACATGGGATAATTTATTTTCATACCACTGCCTACAATCACCTCTAAATATATTCCATATGTCTGTTTAGTTAGTTGTGGAATCAACTTCACCAATCAATGTTTGCAACGTGTTGGCTAAATTCATGCGCAGTCGGATTTGTGGCATGATTTTGTCTTATATTTTGAACGAGGTTCTCAATGGAGATTTTATTTAGTCATATTTTTCAACGATATCGCTTGTGTTCCTTTTGGTTCCATTGGGACGAAGGAGCCATAAGAGACAGATCTATGTTTGAGGAGGGTTTTGTGGAATGTTTGGAGCGTTTTGAGGATTGTTTGGAGGGTTTTGAAAAAAATTGAGGGTTTTGAGGAATATTTGGACAATTTTCAAGATTACGAGCTTTTGAGAAACCGACAAAATAAAAAAATTGTATACATAAAATAAAAAAATTGAAAAACCCATGAAAATCACAAAAAATAACCTAAAATGCAAACAAATTGATCAAAATCGAGGGCTTACCTCTTTGTCTTGGTGGCATGGTTGAAACTATCATGATCCACAAGTCCAAAGAGTAATTTTTAGGGGGTATTCAAAGTGTAAGTGCCAAAGGTCTAAGAGAAATCATGGTTGGAAAGGAAAAATGAGGGAAAATGAGGAGTCGCGGATCTATTTTTGGTCTCGGAGGAACGCAATCGCGGGTTGAATCTGTAAGCATGGTTTTAAACCATGCTTGTAGTTTACAAACCATGGTCACAGCTTTACATTCGAAATCACCCACCTATAAAACCAGGTTGTGCGAGCATGGTTTATAAACCACGCTCACGGTACCTAAATTTCAGGTTTTTATGTCCACTTAATTGTCCACCATCTTGGTGCACTTACTCTTGCATTGAGCGCTAAGATCCATCTATACTTTGCATGAGTTACATCCCACTATATACCCTTTTTTTCCTAAAACCACCTCCTTAACCTACTATCACCTTGGCGGACTCAAATGCCCCGATCTGTGCATGGGTAGGCACCCCGAGCTTCTTCGTTAACACCTCTATTGAGCCCCATAAACACTATGCCATTTTTTCATTGGCTTGGCACCTCAAAAATTCATTAGTGAGCACCCAATAACATCTCTAAAATCACCTCCCACTCCATGTGTTTAGTGGGATATTTTGTATTCAAGTCGGCTCATCCCATGAGTCGCCTTTATGTACCCCTTATCGGAGCATTGAATTCACCAACTACACTGTTCACCACATCAACCTTGAGATCCCTTTCCTACGGACTTTAGAATTTTACCTATCATATTTTAGGACTCTTCTTGTCCCCAACTTTCCTATGCTATTCATCCGCTTGACACAAAATTTTTCTCGAAATCCTAAAGCCATGAAGTCTCAAATTGAGACTTTAGGATCAAACTTTTAGATTGCCCCCAATTCCGACTACGCTCTCATTTTTCAAGGGCTGAAATTCGAAAATTCAAAATTCGAGTTAAGAATTTGGATTCCTCAACTTGATCCTTCCAACAAAGAGCTTCCCAATATCCGATGCTTCATGCTCCAAAATTTTGAACTCATTTATCTGCTGCGAACATGCTTCACCGACCTTGACTTGCCAAGGAGCTTGATAGCCACATGTTTGTTCTTCCCATGAGCTCTCCATCTTGGCATGGCTTGCTAATATTTAGGTCCCCATTTCGACTTTACTCCCCAAGGATCACCACTTTTTTTCCTAGTTTGACCAACTCGAGTCAACTGAGAAATGTTTTCACCATATGCCAAATGGACTCGGGGTTCATCTTGGTCTCTACAAAATGTGAGCTCATTTATTATATGTCTATCTAACCCCAGAGGCATTCCATATTAACCTTTATGATCTATATGCACAAATCTTGGCCAATTCTTGCCTATGTTTCCCCTCCTCACTCCTGGGACCCCGTATACCATCCGCTTGGTTTTGAATCGACTCTCCGAGCTTAGCTATTCCCCAATATGTGCGTGGCTATGTCGACACTAAAATTTTCCTCCATAATTTCTATTTCATTAATGTATGTATTAGGAATAGGATTTTGATAAGTATAATTAGTAGTAGCATTTGATAGAAGATAACGGCACCGTCAGTACGGTGCCGCCAATAATGTGGAGTATGGTAATAGTCAAAGTACAATAGGAATGTTGTAAAAAGTAAATATTTGTCGTAAGTGGTCCGGTAATGTTAAAATGTCAAAGTTTGGGTAATTAGAGAAGTAGGGTCTACATGATTAGGAATTAGAAATATTATATTGGTAATAAGGACAAGGAGTGAGGTCATAAATATTTTGTGTATTTTATTTGTAAAAAGTCTAAAAATGTGGAACCCATGTAAAATGATAAGGTTTATCTTATCTTAAAAGATAAGCTTACATGTACAAATAAGAGTTAAGGTATGGAATATGATTCGTTAGAGTGGATTTCTTATCCTATCTTAGAGATAAGATGGATAAGCCTGGAAGTTCTATAAATAGAGAGACCACCCCCCTCATTTAGCATAGCAGAAGTAGTGAGAAATATTGTCGGAAGTGTGCAAAGGAAGCCATCAATTTAAAGGTGTGTTGAAGAAGCCATTAAGAGGTGTAATTGTAAAGTTTTTCCCATAGTCTTGGTGAAAGGCAAGTGAAGTCAATAACACTGAAGTTCCTTATGGGTGAGATTGTAACAATTTCATGTTAATATCATAATTTACTTTGGTATTTCATATTTTTCATCATTCTATCTTATCATAGTCGATGGTATTCTTGTGTTATGTTATTGTGTTTCAGTTACATCCACCAAACTAAAGGCTATGCATTAGTAAATAATCATAGCATGAGGAGTTCCCGGTGAAGAATTATCATAGTGCCGGATTGGTGATGACATTTTGGTTCCGTTGCCGGGACCATTCCTCGTTGGTGGATTTTTTGGAGAGATATTCCCACTTAGTCAAAAATCAATTGGAGGGTAACCTTGTTTTTACCATGCATAGTAGTTACCATGGTAAAGTCATTTTTCCATGAATAGTATTTACCATGGTAAAGTCATTTTTGTTGGGAATAGTATTTACCGCAGTAAAGTCACTTTTTACCATGAATAGTATTTACCGCAGTAACTTCACTTTTTTTGTGAATAGTGTTTACCACAATAAAGTCAGTTTTTACCGCAGTAAGTCAAGTTTTACCATAGTTTACCGTGGTCATTTCTATTTTACTGTAGAAAGGTGTAAAGTCACTTTCTAGTATAGTGATTCCAATTATTTTTGCACATAAGTCTTGTTGATTGTACTTGTGGGTTGGTATTTCATGGTGGTTACTTTTGAAAATGGGAAAGATTCCTGTTTTTTTAGCTCAATCTAATGAAGATGCTTCTTCTTTCATTCAAGAGTTTAAACGATCTTGTATTTGTAATGGCCTCATAAGAAGGGAACAATGGACTAAATTTTTCCTACCTTTTTAGATGGTTCAAAGACTTAGGTGGTTTGAAACACTAGGTGATAATGTGAAAAATTCATGGCATTTATTAACCGAAAGTTTTCTTGATGAATTTGGTGAACACTTATGTTAAGGTCATTAAATAAAGGAAAAACTAAACCGAGAGGTGTAGTTTCAAATGTGGCAATATTCATTATGGGTGTTGTATGTGTGGTAGACTCGTCAGTGATGAAAATGGTTGTATACCCAATGCTGCTTAAGAAGACCATGGCTAAGGAGATTTCATGCAAGAAACTCTTGGAATGAAGGTTTCATGACACTTGGACGTGGTAGAGAGGGGTGAAGATAAACGTGATCCTCAACATCATAAGGCAGAACCTATGGATTCAAGTGATGAAGCCGCTGATTGGACATCCTCTCGATTACTCTAGTACCGTGAAGTGGCCATTGAAGATGAAGAAAGTGAGGTTGATGTTTCAGATCATGGATATCCTTCCCAGTCAAATCACCAACTCATGACCCCATAAAATTATCTCGAAGAAGAATTTAATGATCGTCTCCAATAAATAAAGATTGGTGATCTTTGTGATGGAGAGTGAGAAGGAATCATACCTCCACTTTTCGAAGGTACATACACATATTCACTTTTGATTACAAGGAATTCCGTCAAGTAAGTTCGGTAGAACATTCTATTGAGTTGGTAGATGGTGCTAAGCCCATAAAGCAAATGCCATATAGAATGAATCCTAATTTTTCCAAGACCGTAAAAGAAGAAATAGATAAGTTGCTTGATGCAAGATTCATATTTCTTGCATGGAGAATTCGAATGGGTTTCTCCCATTGTGATCTCAATAAAAAGAATGGGAAGCTATGCATTTGTGTTGATTACAGGGAAACTCAATAAGGCAACAAAGAAGGATCATTACCCTCTTCCATTTTTAGATCAGATCTTGGGCGAAGTAGCTGGCCAGAGTGTTATAGTTTCTTTGATGGATATAGCGGCTCTGACCAAGTTCGTATAGCAGAGAAAGATCAGCTGAAGACCACGTTCACCACTCCTTGGGGAACGTTTTCTTATAGAGTTATGCCTTTTGGGTTGTGTAATGCTCCGAAACATTCTAGCATTTGATGAATAGGGTGTTCAAACCCTACATTGGGACCTTCATCGTGAGTATTTCTCGGATGATTTTTGCAACTATGGGAGCAAGTGGACCACCTCGCACTGATGGAGACAACATTTCAAAGGTTAGATAAACCACAAGCCTCACTAAACCCTACAAAGTGTGTCTTTGGATGTTCTAAAGGTGTTTTGTTAGGGCATGTTGTATCCAGAGATGGTATTGGTACGATCATGATAAAGTTTCAAAATCAAAGATTTACCATTTCCTATGAATAGAAGTAAGTTGAGATCATTTTTAGGCCATGTGGGTTACTATAGAAGGTTCATCAAGAATTTCTCAAAGATTGCATAGCCACTAACCCAGGCTTCTTGAAGAAGGATGTTACTTATGAACCAGAAATAAGGCGCATGAAGCTTTTGGACAATCAAGGAAGCCCCGAATGGTGTCTTCACACGTTTTAAAGAATCCGACTGAGCAAGCCATTCATTGTGTACACCGATGCCTCGAGATCAAAGACTAGGAAGTACTTTGAGCCAAAAGGATGAAAATGGGAATGAACATCCAATTTACTTTGGGAGCGCATAAATGAGCAAAGTCTTGAGGTAAATTATCTTCAGAAAAAAAGAGGCTCGCTATCATTTTCTTTGTAAAGAAGTTTAGAAATTACTTGCTAGGGAAAAAATTTCTAGTTGTAATAGATCATCAGGCTCTAAAATATATTGTAAATAAGCCTAACCCATCAGGGAGGATAGCAAGATGGATAATTTTGCTACAAGAATTTGAATTTGATATTATAGATAGGCTAGGAAAGAAGCATGTCAATGCAGATGCACTCTCTCGAGCCTATGATGGTTTAGGATCATCTTGTGATGATGATGATTTCCCCGATGCAACATTGTTATCCCTTGACACAATCCCTAGTGAATACATAGATATTTGGAATTATCTGAATGAATTCAAGTTTCCTGATGGTGCCAATGCAAAGACTAAGAGAAAGATTACTCAAGCCAGTCATCCATATTCTATTCTGCATGGAGTATTATTTTGAATAGGACTCGATGGACAGACAAGAGAGGCGATTGGACATGATCAAGGGAAGGAACTGCTAGAAGAATTCCACAATGGTACATGTGGAGGGCACTTCTATGGACAACTTACAGCAAGAAGGATCTTGGATGCAGGTTATCACTGGCCCACTCTTTTTAAAGATTGTTATAATTATTGTAATACATGTGATATTTGTTAAACACATGGTAACCATAAGACTTCATCAGCTCCATTATGCCCTATTCTTCCACTTGGTCCCTTTGAAAAGTGGGGAATAGACATTGTAGGTCCAATTCTAACTACCTCATGCCAAAATAAGTATATTGTAGTTGCCATGATTATTTAACCAAGTGGGTTGAAGCTAGGCCATTGAAAACTTTCCATGGATGAAGTGGCAAGGTTCATATATGAACGCATTGTCACTAGATTTGGTTTCCCATTAGAAATTGTAATGAGATCAAGGAAGCCACTTCATTAATGAGGTGGTAGAGGCCTTATTCAATAAGTTTTCTATTAAACACGGGAAGGAAACAACATACAAACCAAGCACAAATAGACGAGGTGGAGCGAACAAATTTTGTGTTGTGTCAAATTCTAGCAAAAGATGCAGCCTTGCAGGAAGTACGTAAATGGGATAATAGGATTCATGCAGCATTGTGGGCATATAGGGCAACATCAAAGTCAGCAATAGGATACTCCCATTTCAGTTGGCTTATGGCATTGATCCAGCTTCTTCCTATTGAGTTTGATATTCCCACGGCGGAGTAATGAAAAATGAAAGAATGGATGAAAGTGATTCAAGAAAAGAAAGGTTGGTACATCTTCATTTGTTAGAGGAAATGAGGGAAATAGCTAAGGATACAAGCTATAAGAAGAAAATGAAGCAGAAGGAATATTTTGATAAAAGATCCGGTGGTCTCCATTTCATGTGAATGACTTGGTTCTAGTATATGATTCCGTATACAAAAAAAGAAGACAGAGAAAATTTCTTCCAAAATGGATGGGACCCTACAAAATAGTAGTCGTGAATGAAAATGGTACGTACTAATCGGAGGAATTGGATGGCACTCCCATTATGAAATGGGTCAACCACGACAAGCTGAAAATTTTCCAAGCACGAGAATAAGTCTACTCGAGGACGGAGTAGAAGCTAGGAAGGGGGAAGATGTCGACACTAAAATTTTCTCTCCGTAATTTCTATTTCATTAATGTATGGATGTTGTTAAGTATAATTAGTAGTAGTGTTTGATAGAAGATAATGGCACTGTCAAGATGCATCACCAATAATGTGGAGTACGGTAAATCAAAGTACAATAGGAATTTTGTAAAAAGTAAATATTTGTCGTAAGTGGTCCTGTAATGTTAAAATGTCAAAGTTTGGGTAATTAGAGAAGTAGGGTCTACATGATTAGGAATTAGAAATATTATATTAGTAATAAGGACAAGGAGTGAGGTCATAAATATTTTGTGTATTTCATTTGTAAAAGTCTAAAAATGTGGAACCCATGTAAAATGATAAGGTTTATCTTATCTTAAGAGATAAGCTTACATGTACGAGATAAGAGTTAAGGTATGAAATATGATTCGTCAGAGTGGATTTCTTATCCTATCTTAGAGATAAGATGGATAAGCTTTGGAAGTTCTTGTTATCCAAAATTCACCCCTCAAGGTAATTTTGATAACATGCATCAAATTCTTTAGTCCCAAGTAATTATATTGATTCAAGGCAAAGCATCATGTTCTTTGGGGTCCCCTCGATTTTCTAACTCCTGTAAAGAAAGAAAGAGCAAGCTCTCGAAGAAAGGTGAAAAATCACAAAAAATGGGGTCGGGCCAGGAAAAGTCGCAAAAAGACTAAGTCCTAGTCCCAAGAGCAACCCAGGGACAAGCCGGGACAAAAAGGCGCGAATCGGCCGAAAAGCCTCTAGGCGTCCCAAATAGAATCGGGACATTTGGGACAAAAGTACGCGGCGGGTGCGAAATGCCGGTTCGGCCGAGAGGAAAAATTGGCTAATCGCTATTTGAGAGGGTCGCCTTTGGGACACAGGGACAAATAGCGCGCGAACCGGCCGAACCGGCGAAATCAGGCACAAACAGTCCAAAACAAGTGGGACAAGCGGGCCAAAAAGGCGCGAACCGGCCGAACCGGGCGAAATGAGTCAAGGCAGCCCGAAACAGTTGGGCCGAAGGTACGCGAAGTACGAACCGGCCGAATCGGCCAATTTGTCCCAGCATATCCCAAAAGCAAAAGGGACGCGCGGCTAAAAGTATGCGAACCGGCCATTTGGCGAAGGGGAAATTTCAGCACTATGCCAAGTGGGACAAAGGGACACGCGGGACACAGCCGAAGCGGCCGGCGAGAGGAGAAAAGTCAACATTTGATCCGTGGAACTTCAAACGACCATAACTTTTGACTCCGAGCTCTGATTTTCACAAAATTGGACTTTCTGAACGAGCACGACGTTCTCTACGCCACAAAACTGGATTTCTTAATTTTAATGAGGGTAGATATATTTAATCAAGAGAAAATATTCGGCTCCAATCAATCAATGCTCATTCCCGTCGAATGACAGAAAACACCGCCAGGAGCCCAAAATAGCCGCCCGCACTCGAGAAGGCCATAACTTTTGCATTTCTCAAGGAAATCGCACAAAATTGGTACCCTTGGAATCGTGGTTCCAAGCCCGATGCATAGAAACAAATAAATTCCAGATTTGATCAGAAATTAATTGAGTTTTTAAAGAAACGTGGCGGGTTTAGAATAGTGTTTTATTTGGTAGCTGGGAGTGCAATTAAGAGGCATGGTCATCATTCTTTCTCTGCTGCAGCACATGGGACAGATATGGGGAGCCTTTTGCAAGTAATGGAAAACCATTCCACTCAATTTAATGCCTCTTACGGGTGTTTGAAGGATAGATTTCAGGATTTCCATTTTCCTTCTCTTTTCCTTCTAATTTTTCTATAAAATTGGAGTGTTGGGCTCATTGTAAAAGAGAGAGTTTTGGGTAGCAAAGCTCTGTCAAAATTACTTTGTGAAGCTAGTGTGTTGCAGGCCCTTGTAGTGGACTCCTTGCATGGTGATCCGGCCCTTATCTTGTAATAGATTGAGGGCTGTGTATATCATGAAGCAATAAAATATCAGTTTGTGGATATATCTTCCCCTGCTGTGTTTCCTTGCATTCTTCTTGCCTCTTTAATCTTTCTACAAGTATATTGTGTCTATTTATTATGTTCTTGCAGGAATTCATTATCATTGTGTGTGCTTGGAATATTGCTGTGAGTGCATTTTGCTGGATTATGGTGAACTGTCATCACCTCTTCTAGTGTGCACTTTGCCTCTGTATTTCACACATTTGGAGATTACTCTCACACCCTCTTTTTCTGGTGTATCACCGCTTTAGTGTAGGCTTTCATTTTATGCATTTTCTCTCCCTGGTCCCTTGGAATTTTAGATTAGAATAGTTAGCCTGCCTGCACTGGAGTAGATTGTGGCAGGTAGTTTAGGAGCAAGAACCAGCTTTCTCTGGAGGTCATCTCAAGTAGCAAGTCCCACAACTTGGAGATAGTACCCATGTTATCCAATCACACCGTGTGAGTTCAAATACATGCACAGGGGTGCTGTGATTCGGTGATAACGATTCTATAAATAGAGAGGCCACCCCCTCATTTAATATAGAAGAAAGTAGTGAGAAATATTGTAGGAAGTGTGTGAAGAAAGCCATCGCTTAAAGGTGTGTTGAAGAAGCCATTAAGAGGTGTAATTGTAAAGTTTCTCCCATAGTCTTGGTGAAAGGCAAGTGAATTCAATAACACTTCAAGTACCTCATGGGTGAGATTGTAACAATTTTATGTTAATATTATAATTTACTTTGATATTTCAGATTTGTCATCATTTTGTCTTATCATAGTCGATGGTATTCTTGTGTTATGTTGTTGTTTTGTTTCCAGATTACATCCACCAAACTAAAGGCATGCATTAGTAAATAATCATAGCACGAGGAGTTCCCAGTGAAGAATTATCATAGTGCCGGATTGGTGATGACAGACTCGTCACATCTTCATGCTTCGAACCTCACACTTGAGCTAACCTATAACCAATGTATGAGCTCGACAAATATATTGACAAGATCACTTCCCTCATGTATTCCCGTAGCTCTCCTCGCTTCTCCGCTGAGCTATTTTGAGCTCGTTGCCTCCCAGGATATTTTCCAAAAGCTGTTTTCCCTAATATTTCGATTTTTTTAATTTTTTAAAAATTCTCAAATTAGGGTCTAATGGGAACTCATATTACTAACATGGGGCCCATTGTGCATCATTATCATCCATTGCTCTTTTTTGCCAAATGTGGGCCCATTGAGCCTAATTTCCACCTATAGGACATCATTGAGTCTTTCAAAACCCATAAGATGAAAAAGTCCCTTTGAATGATTTCAAGGTCTCAAATCTATCCCAAATGATCGTAAACATAAATTTCACCTTTAATCCTCATATTCACCTATGAAATCCCTATTCTTTGTCTGATCAGGGTACTTCCTTGTTGTCTATTTTGCACGGGAAATGGATAGCAATTTTGGTGACTCCCGAGATATGTGTACGCTAGATGTACTTGACCGAGGCTAAAGCCTCCTTGGGCATGGAGTAATTATTAATTCCATGATCACGACTAAACCTTTGAAGTTTGACCCCTGAAATGACTTAGGACTTGTTGAGCTGAATCGATCTGCTACTTGCACTCCCAATCTTTATAAGAACATTTTGAAGTTAAAATTGGGAGATTGGAAAATTGTTTGAACCTATGATCTTCACCCTTTTCTCTCTGTAATGCTCATCTATGGGAATGAAAATTTACTTACAATCCATCCCAAAACTTTATTTTTACAAGTATGAAGCACATTAAAAACAATGATTTCTTGGTGTGCATAACATATTACATATTTTTAAGTAAAACATTTGTTGATTTGGGACATCATGGAACTCTATTAAATTCTAATTTTTTCCCTTATGAATGGTTCTTTGAACAACTGTGTAATCATGAGACTCCATGCAAGGCATGTTAGAAGCTCGAATTATTGATATGAAGGGATAAGAGGGATGGAAATTATTAAATCCATCCCTTATCTTATAGTTGATCTGTATTTCAAATGTCTTGAGAATTGCAACTATCTCCTATAAATGTAAGTTTCTTTCCTATTACAAGGTCTTTTTGGGAGGCCTACAAACATGGTGCAATGTGTTGGAGTAAACATAAACAAACTATGTTAAAAATAAAAATCATGCATGTCCAAGTGAGACATGTAGAGTGCGCAAGCACACTTGTTCTACTAGAAACAAACCTAATCCTTTCCTCCATTAACAAGAGAAAGAGAATACTTCAAACAAACCCTAACACTAGTACGGAAAACTAGGTTCCCTTTCTCAAAATTGCAGGCATGCAGAGGATTTGGCACTATACATGTGACTACCGATAATCCTTGAAATGTTTCACAAATTTGGCCTTCCATTTTATAACTCAAGCTATCAACAAAAATGATAAAATCACCTCCTTTGAATGGTTTGTATGGGGCTCTTAGAGGTTTTCCATTGACCCTTAACACCTTGACACTCATCCTCATGTTCAAAAGCGAATATGACTGGTTGTGGATTCTCCTTTATCTCCAACGAAGCTAAGTACCTAATGAGACACAAGCTAATCTTTTGTATTTTCCAACTGCTTACGAACTCCAATCTCAATAAGAAAGTCTTCTTGCATGATTTTTGGAAAAACTAGTTATATGTAAGTAGATTCTTTTCATGTTTCGCATCTACATACATCTAATCTTCTAGCTTGATGAATGGTATGAAAATTAAGACATTCTCATTCCCTTCCTCTCCCTCATTCAATGTGAAACTGTGAAGATTCAATTCCTCTAATCTTGGCTCAAGAGGACTCTTATGAGAAACAAGTCAATCTTATATGTTCTCCTCCCTTATTGAAGCTAGCTCTGGTGTTGGAAGATGAATGATGGGGTGGAAAAATTGACAATTTCCATGGGATTTTCCTCTTCAAAACATTTCTCCATATCCGATAAATAGTCATCTTCTTCATTTTCCTACTTTGTGCCAAGAGATTTCTTTCTCAGTGATGATGACCCCAATCTGTAGTTTTTTCACCATGGTCCTCTTTGTCTTCTAAGATGAAGTTTGAGAGCTCAACCTTATCACCAAAATCAGAATTTGGAGAGGATGAAGTGGGAGAAGGGCTTGAAGTACCTTATGTGGCCTACTCTTCATTTAAGACCTCCAAAACATTTTTTTCCTCCTTAGCATGAACATGTTCCTCTTCTTTTGGATTTGAATTTTTATCTCCCTCCCTTCGTTGACTTTGTATCTTCTTATTGATCATCTATTTCTAAAAATAGAGTGGCCTTGTGGACACTACATTAAGAACAAAGAGATTATTGATATTTTTCTACACATTCTTTCTCAGTTGGTGCTGAGAATAGTCTCGCCCCATCTATTCCTTTGAAAATTTATTGACTTACAAATAGCCTCTATCATTTTCTTCTTCCCGTGTTGTGCTTGGTCAGTCTTTGTTTCCATTTTTAGTCAGATCCTAGGTCAAAGATCATGTATGGGTCCATATTTGTCTCCTCGTTTCTTTGTTCCTTTGGGAAATTCTATATTTTGAGTATTTCATTCTTTTCGCTTCTTCTAAAACTCACATTTTCCCATTTGCTCTATTTCCCAAAGTCAAGATTTGTTTTCCTTGAAGTTTCTACCCTAAATACTTGAAGAAGAATGAATTGATGTGTCCCTGAGGAATGTATTTGAGCCTTGTAACATTTATAAACTTTTTTTTCCTTGAAGAAAATTTCATTTCTAGGAACAAATGGTCATTTTCTATATTTTATGGTTTGATGGTCATTTCTGCTGATAAAATTTACATCCTTGCATCTACAGGGACGTCGCACCTTTGGCTCCGACGTGGCTCGGCTAAATACTTTTGCAAAAATTCTATAAAACTCCTCAACTTAAAAATGTATCCACGTGGAGGAGCGACACTTGTTTAAAGATTTACTCTTGGGTTTTACCTTGGAGTAGCACCGAGAGGACACATAGAGGTTTCCACTAATTTCCTAGAATTAAACAAATTTTTATGTAGCTAGATACATTTTGGTGGGTTAGGGACACGTGGCAAGCCCACACTCATTCGTGGTCTTAAACTTGGGCACCATTTCGAAGTAGCCACAGGAGGATGTATGGAGGACTCCGCTTAATTTACATTTTGTTTGGAATTTTCAATGGCAAAAGGAGATTGTCCTAGAACATGACACTTGGCATCTTTTACAGAGTTTCAAGCCCTCAAAAATTCATCCAGGCAGAACACGTGGCAAGCCCGTGCTCATTCGAGGGCTCAACTTTTGCGGGCTATCTCAAGGAGTGCCATTATAACACGTGGTAGTTTGACAAGTCAAAATAAGTGGGGAAACAGACCATCGAAGGAAACTTAATATTTTTCCTCTTTGTCTCAAAAGGGTTAAAATATCAAAAATGGCCCATAGGCTCGACAAGAGAGAAAATTAAAATTTTGTTTCGTCAAAGGGATGGGAAGGCGGACCATCGAGGCAACTTGGAAATTTTTCTCTTCCATGCAAATGAATAAAATTATCAAAATAACCCATGAGCTTGATGGAAAATGGTCAAAGCTTGCTCTAGTCAATGGTGGAGGTGCGGGATTTGGAGGAAAATTGAAAAAATTTCCCTTTCAAGGAAAAGGAGTTAAAGGCATAAAGCGAAGCGGGATCCTCTGGGATCCACATTAGAAAACTTGAGCAGGAAGGGTGGAGTGTAGAGGAAACTTGGAAAATTTTCTCTTTTCAAAAAGAGGGTCAAATGATAGAATTGTTCCACGCTTTCCTTTGGAACCCACCTTAGGACACATGTCGGCCCATTTTCTAGAAGAGGAGGTGCGGAGAAAACGTAAAATTTTCGCATTTTTTCAAAAAGGTCAAAAAGTCAAAAGAAGCCCTCGATCCCGTTTTTGAATCTTCCATGTGGATGTTCCCACATTCGAATCGAAGATCAACAATAGCTATGTGTCTAAACCTGATTTCCCCATTTCTACTATAAAGCTCTTAGAAGTGTGAGTCTTGAAGATTTTTGTTATTTTCTACACGCCAAACAAAGAGGTGAGTTAATTTTTTTATCTAGAGTTTGGTGGGAGAGATCTAGAGATGTCTTTCACCATTAAAATGGCTCAATGTATCGGGCTTGATTTGGTTTTCGATTTTCTTCTCCCGAGCACGCAAGGAGCCGATTTGGCATTAGGGGCGGAAGTGGTTGACAAATTGAAGAAAGAGTAATCTACTAGACAAAGGAGTTGAATGCGGGAGGTATTCGGAGATATCTTCCCCCTCGAGTGTCTAGAAACATTTACTGATTGGATCTCGAAATCACGATCATGATCATGGCAAGCACTAGTGCACTCAATGTCCTGGATTTTTGGGTGAAAACTCTATTGTAAATGTTATAAATGGCACAAATTTTTCGTGCAAATGGTTGGGAGTTTTTGGAGAGGTCAGGGACTGATTTTTATAGTAGAAAAAGCTTGATAGAGCCAATCCTTTTTGAGAAGCCATCTAAAAATCCTATATATCCCTCTTTGTGTCAAATTTAATCGTTTCAAGGTGGTTACAAGTGTACAACCATTGAAAAGATTCGAGATTGTTTTGGAAACTTTCCCTTGCTGATAAATTTGATCAAACTTGAGTTATTCTATGTTAATCTTGAGTAAAGTGTATTTATTTCATCTCTGAATGCATGTAAGTAGTTTTTCTTGTTTCTGTTGCAATCTTGTACAAAAATCCAGTCCAATCACACAGGTCTCAATCCTTGTGATAGTTTAGTGGCATCTGCAATCTCATTTCTCAGAAGATCCTTCATCTGGGAGTGAGATAAATGGTTTAAAATCAATTTTCTTTCATTTTGTTGATAGAGATTATTTGTAAGCCTTTGGGTGTACCTCAGGCATGGTTTGGTTTGAATCTTGGTGCTTTATTGGGTTTTCTGACTCGAGCCTTCATGATAGAATCCCATAGGTTGTATGAAAAAGTGCCAATTTGGGCCTCCATTAAGCACATATTCTAGTTGAAGAAACATTTCTAATTTTTGTGGCATTTTTTGTTTGAATCTTTCCATTTTGCATAAGTTTTCAAGGATCTCGATGAGTCAAGTGCATCCTATATCCCTCCCACAAAAAAAAATTTATTTAAAACTAATCTTACCCATACTACCTTTGTGTTTCTCTGTATACCCACACAAGAACAAAATACATTTGCTAAAGTCTGCAGAATGCATCGGGATTCCCAATTTCTTTAGTAACCTTAGCCTTGTGTTGAAAACATCTCCATGATCTCGGGAAGTGACAACTCATGAGAGTTAGATCTGGTGTGTTGATCATATTTTCCCAAGGTCTCCTCTATAAATTTTATGCAAAAGAAGGATTCACCATTATTCTTCAATAACATAGTTTACAAAATAGGTTCTCTTACCTTGGTTAAAAGGCACAACCTAAAATAGTTAAGATCGATCACATGCTTTTAACGTGGTATCCATCTCTCAACAAATCCAAGTAACAAAGGGATAGTTAGATTCCTTCCTAGCTATAAAACGACATATATTTATGGTCTAGTTGCCTCTAAGCTCCTTGTTGAATCTGTATGCTTCTTGGCTTGAAAAGGAGAACAAATTTTGATACCAGCATTAATGGAACTATTTTGGGGACTATTTCAAAGTTACCGAGAATTAATTTATTCATTGTGATACTGAGTTCATACTCGACCGTGGTGAACATTTCTTGTATGCTCTAAAGTGCCATAAATTTATTTTAAATATTATCCTGTGTTTGACCCTGTATGAAGTTTCAAGTTACAAGTGTTGTATGCAAATTTTCTAGTCTCTACAAGTTTTTGCATTAGTATTCATTGATAAATTTTGGTAAAGGAAATCGATTCTTCATTTCCAGCTTTAGTGTTGACAAAAACATTTAATTGATCATACTTTAGTGCATTTTCACAAGTAAGGTGGAAATCCTTATTGGTGACTCCTTGTTGATTCGATTTTGATAAGGACCGGTGTCCCAAGGCTCTTTCAAAGTAAGATTTGTTACTAATATTTGTAAAGATGGAAGGAAGAAGATCCTTCTTTCTTTAGGGATCCCGCTAGGATGTTGTTTTCTGAGTTAGGAAAAGTAAACTCAGAGAGAAGAAGATCCTGGAGAGTTGTGGAAGATTAGAAAATAAGGAGAGGGATCTCCATTAATGAAATTTATTGGCCTATAAATAAATACTTCCATTCAAGTGACTCAATCGGTAGCCTCTTTTGTGGAATTAATTTCTCCAATTGGAGAGGGGCCTCGTCGACACTAAAATTTTCCTCTGTAATTTCTATTTCATTAATGTATGGATGTTGTTAAGTATACTTAGTAGTAGCATCTGATAGAAGATAATGGCACCGTCAGTATGGTGCCGCCAATAATGTGGAGTACGGTAACAGTCAAAGTACAATAGGAATGTTGTAAAAAGTAAATATTTGTCGTAAGTGGTCCGGTAATGTTAAAATGTCAAAGTTTGGGTAATTAGAGAAGTAGGGTCTACATGATTAGGAATTAGAAATATTATATTAGTAATAAGGACAAGGAGTGAGGTCATAAATATTTTGTGTATTTTATCCGTAAAAGTCTAAAAATGTGGAACCCATGTAAAATGATAAGGTTTATCTTATCTTAAGAGATAAGCTTACATGTACGTATAAGAGTTAAGGTATGAAATATGATTCGTTAGAGTGGATTTCTTATCCTATCTTAGAGATAAGATGGATAAGCCTAGAATTTCTATAAATAGAGAGGCCACCCCCTCATTTAATATAGAAGAAAGTAGTGAGAAATATTGTAGGAAGTGTGCGAAGGAAGCCATCAGTTAAAGGTGTGTTGAAGAAGCCATTAAGAGGTGTAATTGTAAAGTTTCTCCCATAGTCTTGGTGAAAGGAAAGTGAAGTCAATAACACTTGAAGTACCTCATGGGTGAGATTGTAACAATTTCATGTTAATATTATAATTTACTTTGATATTTCAGATTTGTCATCATTCCGTCTTATCATAGTCGATGGTATTCTTGTGTTATGTTGTTGTTTTGTTTCCAGATTACATCCACCAAACTAAAGGTTGTGCATTAGTAAATAATCATAGCATGAGGAGTTCCCGGTGAAGAATTATCATAGTGCCGGATTGGTGATGACATTTTGGTTCCGTTGCCGGGACCATTCCTCGTTGGTGGATTTTCTGGAGAGATATTCCCACTTAGTCAAAAATCAATTGAGGGTAACCTTGTTTTTACTATGCATAGTAGTTACCATGGTAAAGTCATTTTTACCATGAATAGTAGTTACCATGGTAAAGTCATTTTTGTTGGGAATAGTATTTACCGCAGTAAAGTCACTTTTTACCATGAATAGTATTTACCGCAATAACTTCACTTTTACCGTGAATAGTGTTTACCACAATAAAGTCAGTTTTTACCACAGTAAGTCAAGTTTTACCATAGTTTACCGTGGTCATTTCTATTTTACTGTAGAAAGGTGTAAAGTCACTTTCTAGTATAGTGATTCCAATTATTTGTGCACATAAGTCTTGTTGATTGTACTTGTGGGTTGGTATTTCACGGTGGTTACTTTTGAAAATGGGAAAGATTCCTGTTTTTTCAGCTCAATCTAATGAAGATGCTTCTTCTTTCATTCAAGAGTTTAAACGATCTTGTATTTGTAATGGCCTCATAAGAAGGGAACAATGGACTGAATTTTTTCCTACCTTTTTGGATGGTTCAGCACTTAGGTGGTTTGAAACACTAGGTGATAATGTGAAAAATTCATGGGATTTATTAACTGAAAGTTTTCTTGAAGAATTTGGTGAACAACAGAGATATGCAGATCTCATGATCGATATCACAAAGCTAACCCAAGGAGAGAAGGAGAAGATAAGGGATTATCATGCTCGTGTTCTAGAGCTAAGGAGGAAGCTCGATGCCCAGATCCGGAAGGAAGGATTAGCGGATGGGTTGATGAATGGCATGGATAATATCCTATGTAAGCACTTCATTCTTGGGATGAAGCCAGAGATCAAACAACGAGTGAAGTATGACCGCCCAACTACCATTGAACAAGCAAAGGAGATTGCAAGAAGGCAAGAAGAAAGCATGGAAGAGGAGCCCAAAGAAATTGTTGCTAAAGTAGAGCCTACACTAAGACCTTTAGTCTAATCCATAACCACTCCCGTGAGCACAAATATTTCTCCTAGTACATCTACTGAGTATGAAGATCTTCTCAAAAGATGGGTCAGTTAACTATTAATCTTCTTCAAGGAAAAGAATTTAGTTCTCAGGGAGGAGATAGAGGTCCAAAAAGAAATATTTCTGAAGTTGTATGTTATGGTTGTTATAAAAAGGGTCATTATAAGTATAATTGTCCAGATAGAGCTTCTACATCTGTAAAGGAGATAATGATAAAGGAAAAGCACCCGTGAATTCTTTTGATGTAGTAGATAAGAGCAGTAAATAATGAAGTAGATGTGTTTGTAACAAAAAGAAAGAAAGAAAAAGATAATCAAGATGGAAATGATCCTAAGAAGATGAAAGGAGAAACTAGTAAGAAACATAGGAGAAGAAAGTTGGGTGTGCAGGATTTTCTGATTTCACAAGGGCAAGGACCATACTCCATCTTGGAAGATCTATCCAAAAGGCCTACAAATATTACATATGGTCAACTCTTGGCTATGTCTTCGGAGAAGAGGCGGGAGCTGCGAAGTGGACTCAATGCTCGACGAAGAAAGGAGGTTGAGGTCCCTGTTTTGGAGGCGAGGTAGATCCCTATGCTCCACAAGCTGAGGTATTATGTAATGGTATTTCAATTCATGATGTCTTAGTTGATGGAGGGTGTTGCAGTTAATGTAATGACCGAGTCTCGAATGAATATGTTGGGTTTAAAATTGATCGCCCTTCAACACTTATGTTAAGGTCATTAAATAAAGGAAAACTAAACCAAAAGGTGTAGTTTCAAATGTGCAATATCTCGCTATGGGTGTTGTATGTGTGGTAGACTTTCAGTGTGATGAAAATGGTATGTGTTGCGTACCCAATGTTGCTGGGAAGACCATGGCTAAGAAGAGTTCATGCAAGAAACTACTAGAATGAAGGCTTCATGACACTTGGACGTGGTAGAGAGAGAGTGAAGATAAACGTGATCCCTCGACATCATAACGTAAAATTGTTGATTCAAGTGATGAAACCGATGATTGGACATCCTCTCGATTACTCTAGTACCAAAGTGAAGTGGACACCAAGATGAAGAAAGTGAGGTTGATGTTTCAGCCATGGATATCCTTCCAAATCACACCAACTCATGACCCCATAAAATTATCTCAAGAAAAATTTTATGATCGTCTCCAATAAATAAAGATTGGTGATGTCTTTGTGATGGAGAGTGAGAAGGAATCCTACCTCCACTCTTTCAAGGTACATACACCTATTCACTTTTGATTACAAGGAACTCCGTCAAGTAAGTTGGGTAGAACATTCTATTGAGCTGGTAGATGATGATAAGCCCATAAAGCAAATGCCATATAGAATGAATCCTAATTTCTCCAAGACTGTAAAAGAAGAAATAGATAAGTTGCTTGATGCAAGATTCATATTTGCTGTGGAGAATTCAGAATGGGTTTCTCCCATTGTGATCTCAATAAAAAAGAATGGGAAGCTACGCACTTGTGTTGATTACAGGAAGCTCAATAAGGCAACAAAGAAGGATCATTACCCTCTTCCATTCTCGAGATCGAGATCTTGGATGAATTAGTGGCGGCTTAGAGTGCTATAGTTTTGCTTTGATGGATATAAGCTACAACCAAGTTCGTATAGCAGAAAGATCAGCTAAATACCACGTTCACCACTCCTTGGGAACGCTTGCTTATAAAGTTATACCTTTTTGGGTTGTGTAATGCTCCAAGCAACATTCCAAAGCATTTGATGAATAGGGTGTTCAACCCTATATCGGGACCTTCATCGAGTATTTCTGGATTATTTTTGCATCTATGGGAGCAAGTTGGACCACCTGCACCAAATGGAGACATCATTTCAAAGGTTAGATGAAGCACAAGCCTCACTAAACCCTACAAAGTGTGTCTTTGGATGTTCTAAAGGTGTTTTGTTAGGGCATGTTGTATCCAGAGATGGTATTGGTGCGATCATGATAAAGTTTCAAAATCAAAGATTTACCATTTCCTATGAATAGAAGTAAGTTGAGATCATTTTTAGGCCATGTGGGTTACTATAGAAGGTTCATCAAGAATTTCTCAAAGATTGCATAGCCACTAACCCAGTTCTTGAAGAAGGATGTTACTTATGAACCAGAAATAAGGCGCATGAAGCTTTTGGACAATTGAAGGAAGCCCTGTGTCTTCACCTGTTTTAAAGAATCCAGATTGAGCAAGCCATTCATTGTGTACACTGATGCCTCAGATGCAGCACTAGGAAGTACTTTGAGCCAAAAGGATGAAAATGGGAATGAACATCCAATTTACTTTGGGAGCAGCATAAATGAGCAAAGTCTTTGAGGTAAATTATACCAGAATCAAAAAGAGGCTCTGCTATCATTTTTTTGTAAAGAAGTTTAGAAATTACTTGCTAGGGAAAAAATTTCTAGTTGTAAATAATATCATCGTGCTCTAAAATATATTGTAAATAAGCCTAACCCATCAGGGAGGATAGCAAGATGGATAATTTTGCTACAAGAATTTGAATTTGATATTATAGATAGGCCAGGAAAGAAGCATGTCAATGCAGATGCACTCTCTCGAGCCTATGATGGTTTAGGATCATCTTGTGATGATGATAATTTCCCGATGCAAAGATATTGTTATCCCTCGACACAATCCCTAGTGAATACATAGATATTTGGAATTATCTGAATGAATTCAAGTTTCCTGATGGTGCCAATGCAAATACTAAGAGAAAGATTACTCAAGCCATATCGTCCATATTCTATTCTCGCATGGAGTATTATTTAGAATAGGACCTCGATGGATAAGTACAAGAGGGCAATTGGACGTGATCAAGGAAGGAACTGCTAGAAGAATTCTCAATGGTACATGTGGAGGGCACTTCTCTAGACAACTTACAAAAGAAGAAGGATCTTGGATGCAGTTATCACCGGCCTACTCTTTTTAAAGATTGTTATAATTATTGTAAGACATGTGATATTTGTCAAACACATGGTAACCGTAAGACTTCATCACTCCATTATGCCCTATTCTTCCACTTGGTCCCTTTGAAAAGTGGGGAATAGACTTTGTAGGTCCACTTCCAACTACCTCACGACAAAATAAGTATATTGTAGTTGCCACAGTTATTTAACCAAGTGGGTTGAAGCTAGGCCATGAAAACAACTTCTATGGATGAAGTGGCAAGGTTCATATATGAACGCATTGTCACCAAATTTGGTTGTCCATTAGAATTTGTAATGAGATCAAGGAAGCCACTTCATTAATGAGGTGGTAGAAGCCCTAGTCAATAAGTTTTCTATTAAGCACAGAAGGAAACAACATACAAACCAAGCACAAATGGACAGGTGGAACGAACAAATTTTGTGTTGTGTCAAATTCTAGCAAAGATGCAATTTTGCAGAACATAAATGGGATAAGAGGATTCATGCAAAGCATTGTGGGCATATAGGGCAACATCAAAGTCAGCATAGGATACTCCCATTTCAGTTGGCTTATGGCATTGATCTAGTTCTTCCTATTGAGTTTGATATTCCCACGGCCGAGAGTAATGAAAATGAAAGAATGGATGAAAGTTATTCAGTAAAAGAAAGGTTGGTACATCTTCATTTGTTAGAGGAAATGAGGGAAATAGCTAAGGATACAAGCTATAAGAAGAAAATGAAGCAGAAGGAATACTTTGATCAAAAGATCTGGTGGTCTCCATTTCATGTGAATGACTTGGTTCTAGTATATGATTCCAGATACAAAAAAAGAAGACAAAGAAAATTTCTTCCAAAATGGATGGGGCCCTACAAAATAGTAGATGTGTATGAAAATGGTACGCACTAACTGGGAGGAATTGGATGGCACTCCCATTACGAAATGGGTCAACCACGACAAGTTGAAAATTTTCCAAGCACGAGAATAAGTCTACTCCGAGGACGGAGTAGAAGCTAGGAAGGGGGAAGATGTCGACACTAAAATTTTCCTCCGTAATTTCTATTTCATTAATGTATGATGTTGTTAAGTATAATTAGTAGTAGCATCTGGATAGAAGATAATGGCATCACAAGATGCGTGCCGCCAATAATGTGGAGTACGGTAATAGTCAAAGTACAATAGGAATGTTGTAAAAAGTAAATATTTGTTGTAAGTGGTCCGGTAATGTTAAAATGTCAAAGTTTGGGTAATTAGAGAAGTAGGGTCTACATGATTAGGAATTAGAAATATTATATTAGTAATAAGGACAAGGAGTGAGGTCATAAATATTTTGTGTATTTTATTTGTAAAAAGTCTAAAAATGTGGAACCCATGTAAAATGATAAGGTTTATCTTATCTTAAAAGATAAGCTTACATGTACAGATAAGAGTTAAGGTATGAATATGATTTGTCGAGTGGATTTCTTATCCTATCTTAGAGATAAGATGGATAAGCCTCTGAAAGTTCTATAAATAGAGAGGCCACCCCCTCATTTAATATAGAAGAAAGTAGTGAGAAATATTGTAGGAAGTGTGCGAAGGAAGCCATCAATTAAAGGTGTGTTGAAGAAGCCATTAAGAGGTGTAATTGTAAAGTTTCTCCCATAGTCTTGGTGAAAGGCAAGTGAATTCAATAACACTTGAAGTACCTCATGGGTGAGATTGTAACAATTTCATGTTAATATTATAATTTACTTTGATATTTCAGATTTGTCATCGTTCCGTCTTATCATAGTCGATGGTATTCTTGTGTTATGTTGTTGTTTTGTTTCCAGATTACATCCACCAAAATAAAGGCTATGCATTAGTAAATAATCATAGCATGAGGAGTTCCCGGTGAAGAATTATCATAGTGCCGATTGGTGATGACAGGCCTTCATTTGATTTTGAAATGTTTTCTTCCCATTCTACCCCTGTCTTTTCAGGAAGTTAATAGGGATTTCAAGAAGCTAGGCCTTTGTAGGGTGTCCATTTTGAAAGCTACTCTCTTGTATTTAAGGGACCCCCTACCCCTCATCAATTTGTTTCTCCCCAAGATTACCTCCTAGAATCAATATGACCAAACCCAGACCTCCATTTCTTGTAAACACCTTTGGACCTATAAATTTAGTGGGAATGGATGGTTATCCAAATGCAGTACCTCAAGATGTAAGGAAATGAGACTAAAGTTCCGAGGAAACAATGCTATAACTAGTGATCAAAATCGAAGCTTTTTCTCAATATGATAAAAGACTTTGAGATTGAACATGAAGATGTATACATCAAATTGTTTGCCCACACTTTAGAAGAGGATGTAAGGGACTAGTATAAAGCATTTCAAGATTACTCTATTGATTCTTGGGATGACTTGAACAATGCATTTAGATTGCAATATGGTGATAGGATGACCCTAGGTTTCTTCTATCAAAATTTGAGAATATCAAGAAGAATCCTAATGAGTCAATACATGATTTCAACACAAGGTTCAATAATACCTTGAGGATATTTCCTGTTAGGATAAGGCCATGTGATGAATCATGTTTGATCAAATACACAGATGCATTTGATAAAAAGGATGCTTACTACTTGAGGGACAAGAACCCTACCAATTTGAGGCAAGCATTCACTATGGCTCTAAAAATAGAGAATAATATCAAGGCAATTGGAAAACCTCCTAAGAGGGATGGTGTGAAGCTGATTAACCCAAAAAAACCTCGACAAACAAGGCTGCTGATTTGGAAGAAGTTGTGAAGACTTTAGCAGGGGCTATCAAAGAAATTTCCTACAAACTTTCTTGATCGAGAAAGGAATCGGTAGAGTTCACAAGGACAACACAAGCAACAAGGCCAAGACAGATTTACAAATCATCAAATATCTGATGACAGAGGAAAAGGACCTATTGGATTTGGAAATAGGCAGCCTAGGGCAGCGAAAATAGAGTGGTGTCTGAACCTTTAGGCTACTTTAGAGTTATTGTTTTGAAGGAAACAAATGTCATTGATTGGTGTGAAAAATGGTTCATGCCTCATGCTCCTTGTGAAGAATATTAGCAAGAAGAAGAAGAGGTTGATAATGATAATGATGATGATGTTTGCATGATGGGTTGTTCCACCAGCTCACAACAAGGTGCAACCTCAACGAGGTGATAATTGCTAGAACTCTTTGCCACTTTATGGGAATGCGGTCATAGGGTACCTATTCTTCCTTTCTCTCATACTTTAGAAGTAGATACTATACAAGCTTTTGAATTACCCAATAATGACTTTGAATATTTAAGGGCTTTAATGATAAAAAAGTATGATGGAGGAATCCCATATGAGGAAGATAGGAAGTTGTTAATGAATGTTGTTATTTCCCAAGAGAAGGAATATAACACAAGAAGTAGGGTTGTCAAAGGTGCAGGGCCTCAAGCCAAGCCAAAAGCTCCCCTACTTTCAAAAATTTCTAAAGAATCTCCTAATAAAGATGTACCTACCAAAATCCCTATAGTTCCAAACAAAAATCACATCCCTCCTCATGCCCAAGTTGTCAAAAATATTGTACCACCTAATGATTGTACCAACTTTCCTTCCAATATTGCCTTGTCCAAGAGTATCCCATATGAAATTGCCTAATTTTTAAGTCAAATCAAATTCTCTTGTTCCAATTGTTGAGTTGCTTAGGATTTCGAGAACAAAAGGAGAACATTTGAGTACTTGGGATTGAATGAAGAGAAGACTTCCTTAGGATGAAATGTGAACATGGTAGAGAATCCTCTAGTCATCGAAGAGTCTAAGACACCATCAACATCAAAATATTTATCTGAACCACCCGAGGTTTATCTTGTGGTATCCTTGGCTTACTCTCATCGAATGTGGACCCATTCTTCACCACTCTAATTATCAAGGATAGGTTGCTCCATAATTGTATGTTTGACTCAAGGGCATCATGTAATGTCATTCTTCCGAGTTCATGAATGATTTGAATATTAAGGTAAAAACATCATATGGGAAGTGCACTACCATGGACTCCATAGAAGTGCTAGTAGTGGGATTTGTGAAGGGTTTTGTGGTGTAGCTTGCGGCTTATCCAGGTAAAAATTTTAAACTTGATGTTGTCATAGTTGATTGCCCAGCCAAGTGGGGTATGTTGTTGTCAAGAAAATGGGATGCTAGTGTTGGTGGGAGTGTCTAAATGGATATGTCCTATGCAAACATTCCAATTGAAGGAAACCTTGTCAAGTTGTATGGAGAGAAGAAGATGTTGCACCTCATTGAGGATCCCAATAATGCATCCTATGAAGTATTGTACACAAATGTTGGCGTAGACAACTTTGTGGGATTTTCTGATGGAAAGGAGCACAAGATTGGAGAATGCAAATGCCTTTAGAAGATAGGTTCTCCTTGGACTCTATCATTTGATGGAGCTTCCTCCAAATTTGGAAATGGTTTCGGTGCTCTTTTGGTTTCTCCAGCCAAGAAAGGTTTGTTTTTTCCTGCAAGCATAACTTTGAGTGTACTAATAACATTGTTGAGTATGAGGAATTGTTGTTATGTTTAATAATTGCTTGGAAATATCGTTTCAAGGACATTGTTGTTAAAGGAAACTTAGAATTAATTGTAAAACAAGTAAGAAAATTGTATGCCACAAGAATCAAAAGAATGAAACAATATAAGCATGCAGTTTGGGATCTTATTGAGATGTTCGATTCATTCAACATTGTGCATCATGATATAATATTCAATGACTTAGAAGACAATATTGTAGTGTTGGGGTCTCGGTTTGACAATTTTGCAATGTCCCTTATTATGAATATTATGTCGAGGTAATGAAAAAGACCCTCTATCCCTAATAATATTAAACACACGGTAGGTTTTTGATGATGATTCTTAGATTAGAAGATTTCTACAAAATAGTGGAGAGTTTTATAATCAAAACATTGATTGGGAGATAATGGTATGTGTAATGAGGGAAAGGAAACTCTGTTTGGCAAAGGCATCATCCAAATAAAGACCAATACCATTCCTAGAGGGATGTTTCCTATTGAGTTGAATTTTGATAATGCTAATTGCATTATTAATAGGAATATGGCAGCCTCTCGGGATATTGAGGAGCATGATCTTGGCACAAAGGGAGAAGCCAAGAAAAATTTGGTTGGGTAGTGATTTCAAAGAGGAGGAGAATCAGTCATACATACTGATTGTTGAAGAAATAGCAAGATTACATGGCTTGGACTTATTCCGAGCTCAAAGCATAGAGGAAGACCTGTTTCAACATGATATTCCCTTGGAGCCCAATGCAAAACCATTCGGGAAGAAAGAGAGGCCGATTAATCCTCTCTTATCTCTCAAAATGCAATAATAACCAAAGAAACTAAGAGATTTTTATTTGTGTACTAGGATGATGTAACATTTTTTTCTAGGAAGAGAAGTGACCACTTGCTTTGCACTTGGAGAAGATGTTGACAAGATGTAGGAATATGACATCTCACTCAATCCAAAGAAATTCCATTTTGCACGGTGTAGAAGGAAAATTTTCTAGGTCACATTGTGTCGTAAAAGGAGTGATGATTGATCCAGAAAGAGTGGAGGCCATCAACAAGGTCCCAATTCCAAAAACCAAGAAAGGAATTCAATCTTTCTTTGGGCAGATAAACTTCATTAGAAGATTTATATCAAAATTTTTGAGTTGAGCATCTCAATCACTTGATACTAAAGAAGGACCAAATCATCAAATGGGAGGAGTCTGCCATTTAAGCTTTCAATGAGATCAAGGAGGTATTAAATGATGCCCCTATTTTGGTAGCTCTAGATTATAAGAAGCCTTTCCATCTATTTTTCTTTTCTTCAAAGAACACTATTTATTTTGTCCCTACTTTGCAGAAGGATGATGAAGGGGATGAGAGGAAAGTTACCTTTTTGTAAGGAATTGAAAGGGGTAGAACTAAAGTACACCATTATGGAAAAGCATCCATTTGCCTTGGTAAAAGAAACAAATATTTTCGGGCTTATATTCTAAGTTCAAAGGTTGTTGCTTATGTTCCCCATACCATGGTAAAGGACATCTTGTCAGAGATGGAGGTCTCAAGCAAAATATGTAGATGGGTGAACAAGTTGCAAGAATATGATATGGACATCCAAACCACAAAGTTGGTGAGAGGTTTGGGCTTGGCTAAGCTTATGGCTAAGAGCAACTTGCAGACTATTGAGGTAAATGAGGTTGAAGAAGAAAGGGTAGGTGTTTTTGAAAAGTTGATGAATTCTGAGTGGTACAAGGATGTGATGTTCTATCTCAGACATTTAAACTACCCTGAGCATTTAAGTAAGAACTAGAAAATAGCTCTTAAGTTGGCTTCCCAAAAATATGTCATTACTGATTTTGGGTTGGCATGGAAGAACCCAGAGGGAGTCCTCTTAAGATGCATCACTAAAGATGAAGCCCCCAAGATAATTTTTGATCTCCATGGAGGATTTTTTGGGGACACTTTGCTGCAAAGAGTCATAGCACACAAGATCATGCGGGTTGGTTATTAGTAGCAAAATATTTTCAAGGATACGACCATGTTTTTCAAAAGATGTGAGAGTTGTCAAAATTTCTCTGAAAGGCTGAAAGCTTCGTGCTCCCTTCCTTCTGCAGACCATATCAATTGAAGCCCCATTCAAGAAATGGGGAATGGAATTCATTGGTGAGATTTCAGACCCTTCAAGTACTGGCCATAAGTGGATTCTTGTAGCCACTAACTACTTTACCAAATGGGTGGAAGAAATCCCCACCAAGAAGGCCACACACCAAATTTTCATGGACTTTGTGCTAAACCATATCATTTGCAGGTTTGGAGTACTAGTCAAAATCATATCTGATAATGCCATGAGTTTCAAAGCTAAACCTCTGGTGGCAATGTGCAAAGAATATGGGATCAACTTGACATATGCCTCTAATTATAATCCCCAAGGAAATGGACAAGTTGAGTCCAATAATAAGAACTTGTTGAATATTATCAACATAAAATTGGAGCTTAACAAGAGAAAATGGGGTGAACAGATGAAGTTTGTTGTCTAGGGCGAAGGTGATAGGATCACTTTGTTAAAAGAGCCACTGGAAAGATTCCATTTGAGTTGGTATATGGAACTCATGCCTTTCGCCCCTACATATGCAACTATCCTCATATTAGTTCATTCAACAACTAGAAGATCAAGAGGTAAGTCCTTATGATGCTCGCATTAACCAGATTGTTGAGCTTGATGAAGAGAGGAGGGCATCCCACCAGAGGCATATAAAGTTTAGAGAAAAGTTGAAGAAACTGTTTGACAAGAAGGTCACTCCTAGAGCTTTCAATATTGGAGATCTTGTGCTACTATGGGATAGCAGGCATGAAGATAAGGGCAAGCATGGAAAATTTGACTCATTATGGATGGGCCCTTACTCCATTGACATTAGAATTGGTGAACACACCTTCTTCTTGAAGGATTTGGATGGTGAATTTCTTGAACTTCCTATTAATGGCAGGCATCTAAAGAATTTCTTGGATTGATTCCCCAGAATCAAGGTAAACATCTTTATATAGTGTATAGTCAGTTGTTTATTTCCTTTTTGTGTTTTTGCTCATTTTGGTCCTTGGTGACCTATTTTTGCTAGGTTTCTCTATTTGTTTTTGGAGATGGCTTTGTTTCTCTACTCTGTAAGTTGAATTTATCGCCCAATGGATATTTTTGGCACTTGGTCTAATTTCATTATGTGTTAATCGTAGGAGTGCTCATCCTTGAGTCGAGCCAATGTTGGTGCTCATAATAGTCTTTCCCCATCTCGTGCCTTTGAAAATTTATTGATTTACGGCCTCTGTCATTTTCTCCTTCCCCATGTTGTGCTTGGTTAGTCTTTGTTGCCATTTTTAGTCGAGATCCTGTGTCAAAGATCATCCATGGGTACATATTTTTCTCCTCGTTTCTTTGTTCCTCTAGGAAGGTCTCGTATTTTGAATCTCATGTTCTCTATTCCTTCGAAACCTCGTGTTTTCCCATTCTCTCTATTTCCCACAAACAATATTTCTTGTCCTTGACGTTTCTTCCTTAGATACTTGAAGAAGAATGAATTTATGTGTCTCGAGGAACATATTTGAGCCTTTTAACATTTCTAAACCTTCGTCCTTGAAGAAAATTTCATTTCTAGGCTCAAATGGTCACTTTTCTATATTTTACGGTTTGACAGTTTTTATCCCAAGATAAATTTACATCCTTACATCTACGAGGGATGTGGCACCTTTTGGTTGGACACGGCTCACCTAACTACTACAAAAATTATATGAAAAGCCTCAACTTAAAAATGTATCCATGTGGAGGAGCAGACGCTCGTTTGAAGATTTACTTATTGGGTTTTGCCTTGGAGTAGCACCAAGAGGACACGTGGAGGTTTTGTTGCTTTCCCCACACTTTGAAATTTTTTTATGCAATGGATACAACTTAGTGGGATAGGGACATGTGGCGAGCTGTACTTTTTTAGGGTCTTAAACTTGGGCATCATTTCAAGTAGCATTGGGAGGACGCGCGTGGAGGACTCCGCTTACTTTGCATTTTTCTTGGCCTTTTCAACGGCCAAAGGAGATTGCCGAGAATATGACACTTGGAATCTTCCACTGAGTTTCGAGCCTTCAAACAAATTCTTGGGCCAGGGACATGTGGCGAGCCCGCCCTCATTCGGGTCTCAACTTTGCGGGCTATCTCGAGGAGCACCATTGTAACACGTGGTAGTTTGAAAAGTCAAAAGAAGTGGAGAAGTGGACCATCGGAGGAAACTTAATCTTTTTCCTCTTTGTCTCAAAAGGGTTAAAATATCAAAGTAGCCTACATGCCCGACAAGAGAGAAAAAGTCAAAATTTGTTTATGGTCAAAGGGGTGGGAAGGCGGACCATCGGGGGCAACTTGGAAATTTTGCCTCTTGCATGCAAATGACTAAAATTATCAAAATGACCCATTGCGAGCCCGATGGAAAAGGGTCAAAGCTTGCTCTAGTCAATGGTGGAGGTGTGGGATTTCGAGAGAAAAGTGAAAAAATTTCCCTTTGAGGGAAAAGGAGTTAAAGGCATAAAAGGAAGCGGGGTTCTGCTGGGACCCACATTAGAACCTTGAAGCGGAAGGCCGGAGCTGCGGGGGAAACTTGGAAAATTTTTCCTTTTCCAAAAGAGGGTCAAATGATAGAATTTTTCCATGTTTCCTTTGGGACCCACCTTAGGACATGTGTTAGGCCCATTTTCCGAAGCGGAGGTGCAGAGCAAAATGTAAATTTTTACATTTTTTCAAAGGGTCAAAAAAATTCAAAAAGAAGCCCCCAAGCCCGTTTTGAATCTTCCATGTGGATGGCCCACATTCAAATCAAAGATCAATGATAGTTATGTGTCTAAATATTATTTTCCCCATTTCTACTGTAAAGCTCCTAGAAGTGTGAGTCTTCATGATTTCTTGTTATTTTCTACATGCCAAACAGAGAGGTGAGTTAATTTTGATATCTAGAGTTTGGTGGGAGAGATCTAGAGATGTCTTTCGCCATTAAAATGACTCGATTGTCATGCCCAATCTGTTTTTCCATTTTCTTCTCCCGAGCACGCAAGAGCCAAATTTGATAGATTAGGGGTGGAAGTGGTTGGCGAATCAAGAAAGAGTAATCTACCCGAGAAAGGAGTTGAATGTGGGAGGTATTTAAATATATTTTCCCCCTCGAGTGCTTAGCGACTTTTGCAGATCGGATCCCAAAAATCATGATCGTGATCATGGCAAGCACTAGTGCACTCAATGTCCTGGATTTTCGGGGAAACTCGTTGTAAATGTTATAAATGGCACGAATTTTTCATGTAAATATTTGGGAATTTTGGAGAGATCGGAACTGATTTTTCTAGCATAAAAATCTTAACAGAGCCCATCCTTTTCTCGAAGCTATCTAAGAATCTTGTATATCCTCTTAGTGTCAAATTTAATTGTGTCAAGGTGGTTGCAAGTGTACAACCATTGAAAAGCTTTGAGATTGTTTTGGAAACTTTCCCTTAACCGATAAATTTGATCAAAATTGAATTATTCTATGTTAATCTTCGATAAAGTGTATTTATTTTATCTTTAAATGCATGTAATTAGTTTTTCTTGTTTCGTTTGCAATCTTGTATAAAAATATGGTACAATCACATAGGTATCAATCCTTGTGATAGTTTAGTGGCATCTACAATCTCATTTCTCGGAAGAGCCTTCATCTCGGAGTGAGATTAATGGTTTTAAATCACTTTTATTTCATTTTGTTGAGAGAGATTATTTGTCGACCTGGGTGTACCTAAAGCATCGTTTGGTTTGATTCTTGGTGCTTTATTGAGCTCTCTAGCTCGATCCTTCGTGATAGAATCTCATAGGCTATATGAAAAGTGCCAATATGGGCCTCCATTGAAGCACATATTCTAGTTGAAGAAACATTTCTAATTTTTGTGGCATTTTGTTGTTTGAATCTTTCCATTTTACATAAGCTCTCGAGGATCCGGTGAGTGAAGTACATCTTGTCTCCCCTCCCACAAAATTTTTTATTTTAAACAACTAATCCTACCCATACTACCCCTATTTTTCTTTGGATACCCACACAAGAACAAAATTCATTTGCTAAAGTATGCGAGAATGGTCGGGATTCCCAATGTCTTTAGTAACCTTAGCCTTATGTTGCAAATATCTCCATGATGCTCGGAAGTGACAACTCATGAGAGTCGGATCGGTGTGTTGATAATATTTTCCCAAGGTCTCCTCTATAAAATTTATGCAAAGAAGGATTCACCATTATTCTTCAATAATAGAGGTTACAAAATAGGTTCTCTTACCTTGGTTGTGAGCACAACCTAAAATAGTTAGGATCGGATCACATCCTTTTAAGGTGTTATCCATCTCTCCACAAATCCAAGTAACAAATGGACAGGTTAGATTCCTCGCTAGATACAAAACAACATATATTTATGGTCTAGCTACCTCTAAGCTCCCTATTGAATTTGTATGCTTTGCTTGGCTTGAAAAGGAGAAAAAAATTGGATACCAATACTTTTTTTTTTCACTTATTTCACCCAAATAAAATTGTACCACATGCTTTTCAACTTTCTCCTCCTCCGAAGGATTAACTGAAGGAATCTTCTCGATTCTAGAATTTGCAGCCCAATTGCTTAAAAAAATTCATTTCTTCACCATTGCACTCTTCTCTTTGCTACTTTTCTTACTGGTTTGTTGAGTCTCTTCCATATGTAAATTATGGTCCAAAGTAAGAGGAAGGGTGGGTTGGGTCTCAATAGATTTTTGTATTTCTAGTTTTGGTGGAAGAGGTTCTATATACTTGCTCTTGTGGAGGTGACTTGGGTTTAGAATGGAAAAGGAATTTATTTTTAGATGAGTTGGAAGATTAGGAAATGGAGAAATGGATTCCACAATAGGGGTAGCGAGATGGGAGGCTTGGAAACTATGATTCTGGTTGAAATGAAATTAGTTTAGGAAGGAAGAATTAGCTATAAGATGGTAATGTGGGAGTCTCCCATTGACAGGATTGACTTGCATTATATTCACAAGCCTCAATGTACTTAGACCATTCTTCAAGGTGGGGAAACATTTCAACCATGAATCCAAGCTTTTATTGTGGGTTGTAATGTATTGGAATAGGGCCCACCAATGGGAAAGGTATCTCAAATCAAATTTTCATTTCCTTTAACGGATATGTAACCCTTGTTCCAACATTGCCTCCATGTTTTGAAATTTCTCCTACAAACCATCATCTCCATATGTGATATAACCTCCATAGTCTGCATACTTCTAACCTTTAAAATCTATATAGTTTGATCGATAGCCAAATGATTTATATCTTTCTCGTAAGGGTATTCATAATGTTGATTTTCATCATATAATTGATATGGAGGGGTTTGAAAATAGCCCTGGGATGAATCTTGTAAATTTTGAGGTGGGTGTAAATTGTATGGCCTTTCCTACAAGTGTGAATTTTATGCGCGGAATGAATCCATGATGCAAAAATTTATGGAATGGAAGAATATGGAAAGACATGAAAAGAAAAATGAAAGGAAAATTGAATGGAAATGTGTGGAAAGAAATGGAGATTCTACAACTCGAGAGAGTGGGTTATGAGCAGATGGGTTCGTTAGTTGTGCTTTGCATGTGCCTCTAAAGGATGATATTTTATCATGAACACAACAACTTGATATAATTAAATGAATATTGAAATGCCCACCTTGAAGGGCCCAAAACTAGCTATGGAAATTAGGATTTTCTCAAAACAATTGATATTTGAAATTTTAAATTTGGAACTTGGTTCTCGCACAACAACATATGAAGTTTGAAATGAGATGTTAAACTTGAATTCTGAAATATGAAACTGAAAATCTCGAAATCCAAAATATCAAAACTCCTAAATCTGAATTACGAAATGCAAATTGTAGTTGAATCTTTGAACTTTGAAATAAAAACCGACTATGTATGAACTCAAAAAATTTCGAATTCTAAATTCTAAAATGCAGAGGAACCCACATGTGTTCAAAATCTTGAAATGGGATTTTAAAGCTTGTTTTATAACCTTTGAACCCCGATCCATCCTCCATAGTGCAAAGGGACATCTAAAATGTAAAGTTCTAGATTGTAGCAGATTTTAAAATGAAGCTACTTTGGATTTTTCCTTCTTGTTTTCCCACCGTGTGTACCATAATTGTTATGACAAGAAAGGGGCACCCTAAGATATTTGTTTATGGATCCCTACTTTTGCTAACATGTGACCGTACGTACCCAAAATTGTAGAGGGTACCGCATCACCGAACAACGTTACACGTGCCCTAATGATGATACATGTCTCCTCGCAAGGTGTTCAGGATCTAGAAAATATCTCCAAGTAGGCGTTAACATCCCGCATGTCCCACTTAGCCCCTCGTGTGCTTTGTTTTCTTTTCTCCTCCTTTCTTTGATTTTGGTATTCATTTACAAAACCACCGCCTTTCCATGCGATGGTCTCGTGACCACCGCTCTGCCTAGTCGGTGGTCTCGTGACCGCCACTCGGGCGGTGGAGGCGATCCTAGAACCGCCACCTCGCTCGTGGTGGCGGTCCTTCACGCATTTTCATGAATTTTCTTTTAACATGACTCACGTAAAATTTCAACATTTACCACTTTTTTCACCACCTTTGCTTGTATTTATGATTCTGGTTCCCTAGAATAGTGTTTTTGCATTGTTTATGGTTAAAGAGTTCAATTTGGTTTTCACCTTTGGGTAAATGGGAATTCTATAAATAGCTGGCTTGTGCTCAAGCAAATGGCCCCTCAAATTTTCCTCTCATTTTCTCATTTCAATAGCTTAGTCTTTCATTTTTCTTAGGAATTCATAGTTTTATTTATTGCATGCATAGTTAGTGTTGTCTTGTTGTTAGAAGCCACATAATCTTCTTGTGCTAGTGTTGTTACTTGTTTCATGCAATTCATTAGAATAGGATAGTTTGATTTTTAGTAGGAAGCCATTAAAGTTACAGGTTTTGTTCATCAAACAAGATAGTTTCAGGTTCTGAACATTTTATGTTGTATGACTCATAATAAATCCCGCTAGGAATTACATAAGCCAAGCTCTGTTCTCTTGCGCTATCCCTCTCCTACTTGCATTGTATTCAGTCTGCATCCTAAACTACCACTATCCCAATACCTACTTCTATTGATGCTAACATCACACACTTTTCTGGATTCACGTGAGCACGAAGGAATGAAGAGATCACACTGAGGGGACAAAGCCACACACCATCCGGATTTGCCACTATTTTGCAAAATCTAGGTTCAAGCTTTCAAAGTTCTAGTTAAAACATATCAAATAGAGTAGTCAATCATTTCATTTCAGTTAATCTCACTTTCGATATTGCCGGGGAAGCTATGGGGATTGATAGTTTCTAAGAAACTATGATTCACTCCTCACTTCTGAGGTAGGATCGAGAGTCTTTCAAATAGATTAGATCAATTATCTAGTTATTTAGAATAGATTTACAATTGCATAGGCAAGTAGCTATACTCAGCTGCTTTGTTTGTTTTAATTTCATTATTAGTTTAGTTGTCAATTTCTAGATATCTTAAATAGTTTCTCTTTCAAGATCATTCAAATAGTTCATCAGAAAAATACAAAAATAAAGAAATTATATATGTTGTAAACATACTTTACATAGTTAATTTTACTTTGTCATTAGTTAGAATTATATCATTTCCTTTTGCATGACAATCACGGGACCTAGGGAGCCCAGAGAATACATGTTCAAGCCAATAGTGCCTCAACCCAATCTTGTTGCAGCAATAACTGATATAGATCAAAATCTTAGAATCCAAGTCTTCCAAACAAAAACAGACCTACAAGAAATTAGCTCACAATTAAGAGGACTAAACGTAGAAGATGACAAAGCGCATATGTTTTGGTCAAACCAGCCAAACTACATATTACCCTAGATAAATATCCACATGACTGTAAAAGGGCTTGAAAGAGAGCAAACGTTCGGTTGTGACCCTTTGGTCCCATAGCCAGACGGAGATATTTTCACTGACATAGACACTAGCTTAAGAATTCAGGTTTCCAGAACACCTGTAAGGTACTCTAAGAAGATTACACAACTTGCAGTTCTAAATATAGAGGCCGAAAAGGCATATGACTACTAGATACTAGGGATTAGAGATTGATTCCTCATATGACCATAGGAGGTCCACAACAACCATAAATCTACGGTTGTGATCCACAAATCCCACAACCTAACGAGTCCACAGGTCAAGCCGACGTTGATGCTGGTTTACGCACATTAGTATTTAGATCCACTCCACTTCCACCGACCATTATCGCACAATTATCCTCACTGGACATAATAGCTAATCAAGCTAAAGATTTCTAGACTAGACCAGAGAATCACCCATAGAATCCACTATATATCCATCATCCATCTTATGACCCTATCTAGATATATACGAAACAATTCTAGGTCATTTTCCCCGTATCCCACAACCTATAGACCGGATTACACCAGAGCTCGATATTGATTGGAGCCTTCGAGTAGTCATCCTCACTGACCGATCTATCACGCCAGTTCAGGTTAGGAGGGCCTTCTTTTCCTTAGATTCACAGATTCCATTAGTGCATGTCGAAGATATAAGATTACCTAACTAGTTTGCCTATACCCCATGTATATTCCATCCCCACCGGCTGTCTCGCATGACCTCGGGAGGTCAAGTGCGAGGAAGAGTTACTTGTAGATTCCCATGCTCACTTGTCACTTTTCCATCATACAAAATTGGTGAACCCAATGTGAAAGACATAGTTCTTTTATTTTATTTTTCATTTCTTCCATCCACCTTCACTCTTTCCCATTATTCTTTCCCATTATTCTCATGGTATTCATATACCCCCAAATATGTCGGGATTCGATGCATATGGCACCTCTCTAGGTCTTGAAGCATACTACGATCAACTTAATAGACAACATCACCCTCACTCTCGGCATGGGGTGACAACTATTCAACTAATTAATTTCAACACAAACTCCACCTCAAAGGACTAGATATAGTTCTTCTTTCCAAATAGGGGAGTTGGATCAACTTACTCAAACACCGCAACCAGAGCCTTCAGGCTCGAACAACATGACGCTTACTGGAGAATCTAGTTCATCTCCTCATGTGTTGCTTAGACCGCAAATCAGTAGACAATCAGATCCATACCTGTTCGTAGATGATGAACATTTCACATGTTATGCTAGAATGAACAACGCTCGCAGAGTATGTACCCACCTATAGGAAGTTTACAAACACAACCCGAGGTCTCGTTTTCAAGAAAACACCTCCATGCCACTACCTATAGGAAATGCCCTCGGGGAAACTTGGTAGGGCAACGATCAATTCATAGCGGGGTACCACATGCCTATACAACCTCAGGAATATACAACAAATGCCACTAAGGCAAAATACTGTGACTTCACCAAATGAAGTCATTTCAACTTTAGTAGAAAAGTTAGAGGGTTAGAACTTGCTCAAGCAAGTCAAAATTCTCAATTCATGTAGGTAGGAAATTCCAATCCTCCACATCATCCTAGCCAAGTAGACCTCCTCACAGGAATAGGCACGTTAGGCATGCCTCCTCAGTATTCACAACAAACACCAACTAGAACCGCATTTTCTAACACCATTCCGGTGGAGAATATGATACCTCCCAGTTTGGTACAAAACAATTCACTCCTGGGCAATACTCCTTCATACTTAAACATGTACTCCAAGTTACCACAAGGAGATTTGTTCTCTCCTCCTGGATGTTCACTCAACCACAGGGATTTCCTTATGCCCCTGCAAATGCATACGCTACGCCATATCAACAACCCATTCCACCTCCACCCCCTCAAAGTAGCACCATTAATGGTCGAAACCTACGTGATAGGGACTTATTCAGAATATTTGAAAGAACCCTTAGACTTCACTATACGAAGCATCATGCTTCCAAGACCTCTTCCCGATTTTCCCAAATACAAAGGGGAAGGAGACCCGAATGCACACATATCAAGGCCTATGCCATAGCCATTCGAGAACTTCTCCCTTGGGATGGGGTTGTTGCCAAAATATTTCCCAAAACTTTAGAGGGCATCACCCTCAATTGGTATTATAGAATACCTGAAGCTTCCATCCATTCATTTAAACAACTCATTTTAGAGTTCATCAAGGTGTTTGACATGAACAAACTATTGAGAACATAGAATCAAGGAATTCTTGCACATTAAACAAGAACACAATGAATCTATTGCTCATTTCATCCAAAGATGGCGTACAGTCCTTTATTCTTCGACAAGTGCTCCAAACATGGATCAAATGGAACTATGTGATTTATTCCTTCATTCTCTCAGCAGAGAGATGAAGGAAGAAGTCCAAAGTTCCCACTAAGGACTTACGATGAAGTACTTGAGAGCGCTCTCCGAATAGATCAAACAGCAATAGATAGCGGTCACAAGACGTATGGAACAAATGGGAGGTTAATCACCCCCAGCCAGAATACTACGACTTATCCTACTACCACAAACGTCAATCAAGGACCTAAAATCCTTAACAAAAATCACGCAGTGCAACAACAGATGGAGTAACTGACCAAGCTAAAAAGGTAAAATGTTGTAAATACTCCACCACTGATTAACAATCAACGAAACAACAATTTTACCCCAACAATCAATACAATGGATTTTAATCATCCACAACAACAACAACAACAACAATGGTGGATCCGCATACATGTGGTCCAAGCCAAAACCAATCGGATATCAAAACCAAAACCAAAACCAAAAACAACAAGTGTAAAACTTCAATCCTAATAGTCAACAGGTTTAATCGAGTTTTGGGCCACAATATGTGCCAAACCAACAACCTAGGAATTACAATCCTAATTCGTATTGTGGTTTCCACAAGATTCGAGGCCATGACACTAGAACATGCCATGATTACAATAAGTTCATGCAACGTCTGCCAGAAGAACAGAGACAACTTTTCATAGATATGTTCTTAGCAGATCCTACATCACCTGCGCCAAATACTTTCACGGGAGCAGTCTCCCCTCAAAATGCACCCCTCAAGATCTTCAACGATCCGCTCCCAAGTCACAATAACAACAAATTAAATCCAAATGGGACGAACAAGGGTGTAATGGCAGGAAACAATGATCATGAAGCCTCGAATTCACTAAATCCACCAGTTACACCACAATTAGGAAGTCAGCCACAACCCAAGATAGTCAGCTTAGTGGAGTTAGACACTGAACTACACGTAGAAGTTGTAACAAGGACACGAGAGTATTCCTCTCAGCCAAATCCAAGTTACCCGCTAGAGACAGATAACATCCAACAAATATTAGTAAAACCCGTAGGTGCCTATGATTTAATTAATGACCTAACAAAAACCTTCTCTCACATCTCCTTTTTGGACTTACTGAAGAACTCTCCTACCCACAGGGCTACTCTTTTAGAGGCATTAGGTTTAGGTCATTTAATCAACATCACTCCACCTCCCGAAACACAGGTAAACCATATAGACTTTGATATCCACCCTCCGGGGCAGCCGGATAGGGATACCGAGTTTATATTCAAAATAAACAAAATGCCAACAGATGCTAAGATTGCACGCAGAGGTGATCCAGCCTTACATTTGCAAGTGTGGGTTTATAAAAATTACGTTAAACAATGATTATGATGGGGCAACAATTAACATAGTCCCCTTCTCTTTCCTTCAAAAGCTAGGGTATGGAGAAACAAATTGTTCCACGACTCGGAATACACTAAGAGGCTATGATAGCCTTAAATCCACGTCAATTGGGACTATAATACTACCAGTCACCTTAGGACCCAAAACAATCCTAACTGAGTTTTATATTATAGATCGGGAAACCAACTATAATATGATCCTCAGCCAACCGTGGATACACCGTATGAAGGCAATCCCTTCTACATTATTTCAAGAAGTAATATTCTTGCACTTAGGAAAGGTATTCGTAGCAAAAGGCAATCCAAAACCATTCGATATACACCTAGTGGACCTGAAGAAAAGGCCAGGCATTCACTCTAAGTTTGAACTCCCAACAAACCAACTTAATAAACCAACCGACGTAAACCAGAAGAAAATTTGGTACCTACAACAGAACTAGAAGTTACTGAACCTAATTAAGAATATCCCAGCCCTCAAGGATGAGGCTAACATTGTCGAAATAGTATCATTAGGAACTACTACAAATATTGTCGAATTGCTAGAACAAGATCTACCAATTTTCCTACCATTTGATTCTGTAGGCATGGGATATACCTTAGGAGTTGGTTCTCTTCCAACAGAGGATCTCTGCATGGTAGAGGTAACCAAAACTAACGAAATAGATGGAACGAATGTCCCAACGTCCATCTTCCCAACTAAATATTGGACTCTCCATTTTGATGGAGCTAGATGTCATTATGGGGTTGGGGCAGGTGTGATCTTTACTTCTCCCGAGGGAAAGATCTTACCGTTCACCTTTAAACTAAATTTTGAATGTACAAACAATGGCGCTGAGTACGAAGCCCTCCTCCTTGGCCTCATCTTAGCTAAGAGGCTTGGGATTGATAACATCAGAGTATTAGGAGACTCTCAATTAGTAGCAAACCAAGTCTCTGAGGTGTATGAGACTAGAGCTGAACATTTACAACTCTACAAAACAACAGTATTAGATTTGAGCAAAGAGTTTGACTTCATATCAATTGAAGCAATCCCACAAGAACAAAATCTTCTCACAGATTTGATAGCAACCTCAGCATCACGCTTCACTCCAAACAATGAGTTGGAAGACACCCGTTTCATGGTATCCCTTCTTGAACCGTTAGTGAAAAAAATGTCAAACCCTCTTTTAACGAACATAGCTGAGAACAAATCTACTATCTTAGATCACGTTGATAGTGATAGAGCCACTCTTGATTACTTAAACACCTATGCAGCTGTTACATCTCACCCATCATGTGGTAGATTTGTCTTTAATCCCACATTCATCCTCTTAATTCAAAATCCCATGATAGAGCTTCCCCCGCAAAAGGAACTCGACATATACGTGGTAGAGAATGGAGAAGATCTGGAACTACCTCCAGCCCCACCTGAGTTTGAAGAAGGTAACGCTTCTTTAATCGAAGAAACGATTGATATTAACATCGGAATGGAGGAAGAACCGAAGATCTTGAAACTAGGATCTTCATTAACTCTAGAAGAAATAGAAATACACACGCGAATCCTCAGAGAACATCAAAAGGCTTTCACATTTAATTATAAAGAAATGACGGGGTTGCACCACACATCGCGGTACATAACCTCATCACCAAATCAGATGCAAAGCCAATTAAACAAAAATCGAGACCAATGAAACCCAAGGTAGCTCTCATGGTGAAGGAAGAAGTAATGAAACTCCTCCAAGTAGGATTCATCAAACCGGTCGATTATTCTCAGTGGGTATCTAACATCGTCCCCATTCTCAAAAAGAATGGGAAGATACGCATTTTCATAGACTTCCGAGACATTAACAAAGCATGCCCCAAGGATGACTTCCCATTACCATCCATTGACATCATCATTGATGCAACAACTAGGTTTGAGCTTTTGTCTCTCATGGATGGATTCTCGAGATACAATCAAATCAGAATATCCGAACAAGACCAAGCCAAAACCACATTTATAACTCCTTGGGGAACTTATTGCTACGCTATTATGCCATTCGGTCTCAAGAACATTGGCACTACATACCAGTGGGAAATGACATATATATTTCATGATCTTATTCATAAAATCATGGAATCCTATGTAGATGACTTGTTGGCTAAGGCCAGGAAGCATTGTGATCACCCGAAAGTGCTCCGCATCATTCTTTCACATTTAATAGAATACGAGTCACACTAAACCCAAAAAAATGTGTATTTGGTGTGACAGGAGGGAAACTCTTGGGTTACATCATATCATCACGAGGGATCGATGTAGACCCAGCCAAAATCTGGGTTGTTCTTGAAATGATCCCACCTTCGGATGAATCTGGAATCAGGTCATTTCTTGGGAAACTTGGTGCAATCCGAAGATTCATCCCATATTTAAGCTTTTCCATTCATCCAATCAACAATCTACTCAAGAAAGATTATAGTATCGATTGGACCAAAGACTACAATGAGGCTTTCAAAGCAGTTAAGCGTTTCTTGTTGTCACCACCTATGCTAATGCCTCCTAAGCCAGACCACCCTTTAATCTTATATTCGCGAGCTACCAATGTCTCGCTAGCCTACATGCTGGCTCAAGAAGATGATGACAAGAGAGAACGCGTGATCTATTTCATTAGCCAAACGTTGCTTGACTATGAAACATGTTATATGCAAGTAGAACGAGAATGCCTTGCCATAGTCTTCACAACCAAACACTTAAGACATTACATGCTAAATCAAGAAATAAGGGTCATTGTAAAAATAGACCATTTACGAACTTTCCTCACGCAAGGGTCCTTGTCTAAAAAGGTTGGATGCTTTATAACCTTAATGGGTGAATTTGAATTAACTTTTGTAAACTAGAAGTCCGTTAAGGGACAAATCATTACAGATTGGTTAGCCGACAACCCATTAGACGGAGGTGATCTAGTAGATCTGGACTTTCCCGATGAATGCATATACTACATCGAAGCCAAACCTCCCATCTCGGAATGTCCTTGGTATACTGATATTATTAATTATATCATGGACCATACATATCTAGAAGGTGCTACACCACAACAAAGAAGGTGGTTACGCATTATCGTAGCTAAATACGTTATTATAGAACAAGTGCTCTATCGTAAGGCTTTCG
This sequence comes from Taxus wallichiana var. yunnanensis, assembly GCA_018340775.1. NCBI lineage: Eukaryota > Viridiplantae > Streptophyta > Pinopsida > Cupressales > Taxaceae > Taxus > Taxus wallichiana. The sequence goes on from CM031241.1 coordinate 462,233,678, forward strand.
ATGGAATGCTCCTAAGGTGTGTTGACACAGAAGAATCCAAGAAGATTCTCCACGAATCTCACAGTGGCATATGTGGAGGCCACTTTGGTGGTCACGCCACCGCTCGCAAAATACATCGGATGGGCTATTTCTAGCCCACTCTAGAACACGACGTAGTAGAGTTTGTACGCAAGTGTCATAAATGCCAAGAATTTTCCCACGAGATTCACATGCCGGCACAAGCTCTACAACCAATCACTACTCCATGGCCCTTTTCTACATGGGGCCTAGATTTGATAGGGAAATTCTCTCCCTCATCAATAGATGGCCATAACTTCATAATCACGGCCACCGAATATTTTACCAGTGGGTAGAGGCTATGCCTCTTACCACTATACCAGGTTCCGTGATCGCCAAGTTCATTTTAAACTAGATCATTTGTAGGTACGGTGTCCCACAAATCATTATCTCAGATAATGGTACTTCCTTTAAGAATGACGAAGTCCATGAGCTATGCAGTAAATTTAAAATAAATCATCATACGGCCTCCCTGTATTACCCTCAAGCCAACGGGCAGGCTGAAGCAACAAACAAAACATTAAAAGCTATTCTCCTTAAAATGGTGAAAGAAAACAAATGAGATTGGCATTTAAAGTTATATCTAGCCTTGTGGGCCCACCGAACCTCAATAAGAACACCAATAGGAGCAACTCCTTTCTCGTTGGTATTCGGAGTAGAAGCAGTTCTCCCACTTGAGGTTGAAATACCCAGTCTCCATATTTCATTACAAGGGATTCTGGATGAAGAAGCTTATAGAGAAGCACGTCTCTCCCAACTAGAAAGCCTAGATGAGGCCAGATTAGATGTTGAACAATGGCATAGAATCTATGCTGACTGGATGTGCCGGCAGTATAACAAAAAGGTCTATGAACGAGATATATATGAAGGAGATCTAGTTCTAAGACTAGACAGCCGATCGATAAAAAGACCGGTGAAGGAAGGAAATTCCAGCCCAAATGGTTGGGCCCATACCGAGTCACAAAGACTATGGAAATGGTGCATATCTCTTATGTACACTGGAAGGTGAGGAATTTGGTGAAACTGTCAATTCCTTGCACCTTAAATGATTCTATGCATAAGCGACCAACACTATTTGTATAATTATATCTACATTACATCTTCATGTAGTTAGGTTCATTTTGTCCACTTGTTTCATACAATTTTGTGATCAAGGAACTTATTCTCAAAGCAATTCATTACAAACTTCTGATGGTATTGGCATAAGCATTCCAATCATACTTCTTCATTTTCATGACATCATCAATCGTTTCAAAATCATTTCATCAAATAAAGCTAGATATGACAAAGTCTTAACGGTAACCATACCAAGGTCTGCATGCTTGTTCTCACTTTTGGTTTCTTCTTAGGATAGGTGTCTTGCCTATGGTCTATTCTAGAAGCTTCATAGTGTCACATCTATCCCATGCGTATATCTCTTTGGAAATAAGAACATGCTGACATTTTGCTCAAATAAACAAGTCAAATATAGATCAAACAAAAAATTTTATTTTACACATTTCCTTGCCCTACCAACCTTCGGTGATGAGCTTGCATCTCTTACTAGTGACGTAGGGTTGGGAAAGGATGGAGGTGCCCTTACTCGCCTATGCCTTGTCCATGGTGATAAGCCCATGCTTCTTACTAGTAGCATGGGGCAAGGTGTGGGGGGTCCTCTTGACAATAAATGTTGAAGGTCATAAGAAAATAGTTCAAGTAAACCTTTGCAATCTTAAGTCAAAAACAAATGAATCAGATGTCCAAAATTCCAAGAGAGCTCAAAACCCCGAAAACCAGATTTTTTCTACCATGTGGCCATCTATGGATCTAAGTCTAGATAAACCGCAAAGTAAGTAGCATTCTAAACTATGGAGTCACTTGAGTAGAGTAGGTTTGTAGCATCCTAATTTGGTTCCACCAAATCTTTGTCTATCTCTCATCACTACCATTCAACAAATTTCATAGCTTGTGCCCTTTCTAGCTCTCGGTGGTGAGCCCTCGCATCTTACTAGTTGCATGGAGTTAGGAGCGGGCAAGTTCATCTGCTCATCATACCAGTTTATCATCTCATTTTGTCACAAAAAATATGAAGTACCGGAAAATTGCTTATAGAAACTAAAGTTCAAGATCACATTGTGTCTACATCATCATACATCAGCATCACAAAATCCAAAAGGAAAGAAAGCATTTGTATCATTTGTTCTCCATTGCATACATTCTGAAAAGCATATAAAAACAACATTATAGTTTACATGTGGAAATGAATCACAAAATCATAGATACCAAGAGTCTGATCCAAAAATAATATATATATATATATATATGATCAAGTTTCCTGTACAATGCCATCATGCACTAGCATGGTCAAAACACTCAAAGAGCCCGGAAATACAAAATACATCATACAAATAATCTAAGAGAGCCAAGTGGCCTCTCAACCCCTATGAGATCCCTCTGAAGGTGCATGCCCATGTCTAGGACTCTGCTACGCTGGCACTCTAAGTGCACGGAGGGCTCACGGTCCCGAGGAGCAGCTGTGGCCTCACCATGAGAGTGACTCCTCATCAGGCGCTCTGTTATCCTGTATCCTACCAACTCGGTATGGAGGGTAGACACCATCTTGGCCACATGCCAGATAGGGGTAAAAACATCGATATGCCTACCGGCTACTAAAGGCTCCCTTGCATCCATGGATAGCTCCGCACGGGTCTTCTCCATAGGGATCATCAGGGTATCAGTGCATACCTAGCGAATCAGGTCTCGCCACTCATCAACAGTCTCTACAAGCAAAGGAGAAAAATGAATTAGAAATAATCAAAAGATAGAAAAAAAAGTAAACAAAAGGAGAGATAGCAACTAAGGAAATCCTAAACAAACATTAAAGAGAAGGATGACAACTCACTCGGATCTCCAGGCCTCCAAGAGGGATCCCTAGGGTCAGCACCTACCACAGATGCCACCACTGACTGATGTACTCCTCCCATGGCTGGAGTGACATAACGTCCCACTACGGACTCATCCTCTCCACCCAAGCCCTGAGAAAGTGGCTCCTCTAAAACTAGAGTCACCCTCTCCACACTCTGCTCCGCCCTCTCTGCACCTATAGATATCCTGAGTGTCATGCCACTTAGGATCACTGTCCTCCTCCCCACCCGACTCACTGACCTCAGCCTCGGTCCCTCCTCCGTCTCTCCCCCTGAACTCCTCGACTCAGATTCTATATCAATGGGGTCATCGCTGCTATGGGTGGGACCAACGGCAATCTGAAGTAAGGGTGCCTGAGGAGCACCGGCTCTCCCTCGAGCGCGTACTACCCTCCTAGCTATAATGGGGACACCAGAGTAACAACGGTCCAACCCTAACCTCTAGGACCTCCCCTAGCCTCCCGAACTGATCTGTATACTGGCACCACTGGGGAAGCATACCCACATAAGGAAGGCCAAACTGCTGAGGCACTCGACCAAAAGGATGTATCTCCACCTTCCCCGTCCTATCCACAAGCTGCCCTGTGGTGGAGCAAGAGATCAAAGTAAGAGCCTCCTCGCCCCATAACCCTGCCATGGCCTGATAGGGTGTGGCCTCCATATCATCAGTAGTCAAGGAGGTGACTAGCTGGTGGGGTGCTCTAAGCACTAACATATCTGTCCATCTGGCTACCCTCACGGCTCGGGATCCACCACCTCTACACCTCTCCCATAAGGGATGAAACGCTCATAGACCCAACTCATAACCAGGGTCGGATGGCTCAATGACTACCCCTGTAAACGAACCACCCAGTACAAATCATGATAGGTGGTCCCAAGAATGTCAGCTCCCCAGGCATAAATCCAGCCATGTCCCTCAATCTGTGCAATAATGGGGGACCAGCAATAAAGTAAAGTGTCTCCTCCCTTGTCCCCAATCAATCTCGAGGCAAGGATCCCCATAATGGCCTGGATGAATCAAGGGGATAGGCAGGCTAGGAATAGATCAGACCCTCACCCCCTTCTTCAACCAATGGGAGATAACTGCATCTCCCATATATGAAGCCCACTATGCTATCTGAGCCCGTGACCCTGCTGTCTCAAGTGTGAGCCATCTCCCGATGATCGGGACCCCCAAGATGTGGTAAACATCCTCCAAAGTGATGGTCCACTCACCCCTGACTCTTGGAAATCGAAAAGTGTTCCGATCAGCATCCCAATATGAAAACAAGTCACAAAGTATGTGACTAGAAGGTGCAACATGTGGGACCCGTGATATACGTAATATACCGGCCCTCTGAAGAGTGTCCTGCTCATCCTGAGAAAGTGCATCCAATACTACTGGAAGCCAGTCACACTCTCTCTCTCTCTCTCTCTCGGCTCCATCGGATATACTCCTCCTTCACCTGCATACACCCAAAAACACACAAAAGGGAGTAAGTTAGTATTCAAATGACATTAGAAAAATCATTAAGACATATAAGAATGCTAGAAATGCAAAAACAATTTCAAACAAGTATTCTTTTAGCATTCTGTGAAGAACCACCGCCCTGAGCAGGGTGGCGGTTCCATAATCGTCGCCTTAAAGGTAGTGGTCTTGTAACCACCTCCTCGATTAGGGGGCAATGGTCATGTAACCGCCGCCCTACTCAGGGCGGTGGTCGTGTCCCAAATTTCCACATGGGTCACATGCCCTAAATGACACCTAAAAACACAAAAAAATGACTATTTTGACCAAAACAAAGCCTACCCATTAGGCGCCCCCTAAGTGACCCTATTAAAACTGACATTTTCAAAAATAATCCCCCCATGACAAAGATTTCACCATTTTAACATTTTGGGGATAAAAATGGTAAATCGAGAAAAACTAACCTGTGATCTCGCGGGTCGGTGTTCCGCTCGTGGAGGCATGATCACAATCTCATCCCGAACGTTTTGACTATACTCTCTCGTTAAACCGTCACCGTGGGTCCCGAGCTCAAAATCAATCAAATCGACATTCGCAAATGAATAGGAAAATGGGCCCACTTTTACATATATAGCATCCTGACTTGTTTTGAATGCCCTTTTCGGTTTGGAGCACCGACGGAGGTAAGTTCTTATCCTCGCTGTGCAAATGGTACGTCCTCATTTCATATTATTTTAGTATTTATTTTTCGATTTATTTTGTCTATCTATACTTGAGTCCTCGTTTCATTTTATAGGTGGCGGGAATTTTCGATGGCGTCATTTCGACATGTGGGCGTGTCGTATAACTCCTAACTTCCCATTTTAGGACCACCATACTGGATCCACCGTTTTACGCCTCTTCATGGCTAAAACACTTCTCCGAGGGGGCAATATGTACGTACCCAAAATTATAGGGTACTGCACCACTAAAACAACGTTACACATGCCCCAATGATGATACAGGTCTCCTCGCAAGGTGTTCGGGATCCGAAAAGCTCTCCAAGTATGCGTTAACATCCCGCATGTCCCGCTTAGCCCTGCGTGCTTTGTTTTCTTTCTCCCCTCCTTTTCTTTGAGTTTTGGTCTTCGATTAAAACGCCCTGCTGCCTCGCTCGGGCCAAGGCAAGGCGGTGGTCCTTCACGCCGTTTTCCAGCAATCCTTCATTTTAATGTTCTTTTTAACTCACTCACTAAAATTCAACGCTTTACCACTTTTTCACCACCTTTGCTTGTATTTATGATTTTGGTTCCCTGGAATAGTGTTTTTGCATTGTTTATGGTTAAAGAGTTCAATTTGGTTTTCACCTTTGGGTAAATGGGAATTCTATAAATAGTTGGCTTGTGCTCAAGAAAATGGCCCCTCAAATTTGCCTCTCATTTTCTCATTTCATAGCTTAGTCTTTCAGTTTTTCTTAGGAATTCATAGTTTTATTTATTGCATGCATAGTTAGTGTTGTTTTGTTGTTAGGAAGCCACATAATCTTCTTGTGCTAGTGTTGTTACTGTTTCATGCAATCAATTGGAGTAGGATAGTTTGATTTTCAGTAGGAAGCCATTAAAGTTGTAGGTTTTGTTTGTAAAAAAGGATAGTTTCAGGTTCTGGACATTTTATGTTGTATGACTCGCAATAAATCCCACTAGGAATTACATAAGCCAAGCTCTGTTCTCTTGCACTATCCCTCTCCTACTTGCATTGTATTCAATCTGCATCCTAAGCTACCATTATTCCCAATACCAAATTCATTTGATGCTAACATCACATGCTTTTCTGGATTCATGTGAGCACAAAGGAATGAGGAGATCACACTGAGGGGACAAAGCCACACACAACCGGATTCACCACTGTTCTGCAAAATCTAGTTCAAGCTTTCAAAGTTCTAGTTAAAACATATCAAATAGAGTAGTCAATCATTTCATTTCAGTTAATCTCACTTTCAATATTTCCGGGAAGCTGTGGGGATTGATAGTTTCTGAGAAACTATGATTCACTCCTCACTTCTGAGGTAGGATCGAGAGTCTTTCAAATAGATTAGATCAATTATCTGGTTATTTAGAATAGATTTACAACTACACAGGCAAGTAGCTATACTCAGCTGCTTTGTTTGTTTTAATTTCGTTATTAGTTTAGTTGTCAATTTCTAGATATCTTAAATAGTTTCTCTTTCAAGATTGTTCAAATAGTTCATCAGAAAAACACAAAAATAGAGAAGTTATATATGTTGTAAACATACTTTACATAGTTAATTTTACTTTGCACATTGCAGTTAGAATTATATCATTTCCTTTTGCATGAAATCACGGACCTTAGGGAGCCCAGAGAGAATACGTGTTCGAGCCAATCATGCCTCAACCCAATCTTGTGGCAGCAATAATCGATATAGATCAAAATCTTAGAATCCAAGTCTTCCGAACAACAACAAACTTACAACAGATCAGCTCATAGTTAAGAGGGTTAAACATAGAAGACGACCAAGCACACATGTTTTGGTCAAACCAGCCAAACTATAGATTACCCTAGATAAATATCCACATGACTTTAGAAGGGCTTGAAAGAGAGAAAATGTTCGGTTGTGACCCTTTGGTCCCACAGCCAGATGCAGGAGACATTCTCACTGACATAGACACTAGCTTAAGAATTCAGGTTGCCAGAACACTGTAAGGTACTCTGAGAAGATTACACAACTTGTAGTTCTAAATATAGAGGCCGAAAAGGCATACGACTACTAGATACTAGGGATTAGAGATTGATTCCTCGTATGACCATAGGAGGTCCACAACAACCATGAATCTATGGTTGTGATCCACAAATCCCACAACCCAATGAGTCCACAGTCAAGCCGACATTGATGCTAGTTTACGCACATTAGTATTTAGATCCACTCCACTTCCACCAACCATTATCGCACAATTATCCTCACTGACATAATAGCTAATCAAGCTAAGGATTTCTAGACTAGACCGAGAAATCGCCCATATAATCCACTATATATCCATCATCCATCTTATGACCCTATCTGGAGATATATACGAAACAATTCTAGCTCATTTTCCCGTATCCCACAACCTATAGATTGGATTATGCCAGAGCTCGATATTGATTGGAGCCTTCGAGCAGTCATCCTCGCCGACCGATCTATCACGCCAGTTCAGGTTAGGAGGGCCTTCTTCGCCTTAGATTCCCAAATTCCATTAGTGCGTATCGAAGATATAAGATTACCTAACTAGTTTGCCTATACCCCATGTATATTCCATACCCTAATTCAAGAATGAAAATTAACTAAAACTATTCTTACACTTATAAAGAGACAGGATAGAGAAAATACATGAAACGAAGGAAATCCTACACTAGAACGGTGATAACACCAATAGAAGGGGTTCTAGATAATTCTTAGACCTCTAAATTGAGAAGAATGATTATATAGAGGGTGGACATACACCAACGACTACAACACATGCACTTCACCATCCCAAATAAGCACAAAAACTTCCAAAACCTATAATGTACAAATGAATGTATGCACAAAATTTGTAAGCATGATGAGAGGAAAGAGAAAGCAACAAAATAATGTCAAGGATAGACAAGTACCAAAAACATCATTTTCATTACTCCATTAATATTCAAAGTACACATTTTAGCAAGAGAAGGAAAGAGATGACATTACAACATTCAGGTGAAAACTTGAAGCCTCAAAATTCACATCATACTAGGTGATGAAAAGATGAGGAGTGCATTGGAGAAAAATGTATAACTCTTTGCTATAATGTATCTTATTTACATTTTTAGGAGAAATTTTAGATGAGAGAGAGCGAGAGAGAAAAATCCTAAAATCTGGTTTAACAACCCACAAAATCCATCATGACACTTGTAACAAGGATGGGGAGACCTACAAAACCCATATCTTCATTCACTTTGCCTTGTAGAAGAAGGAACGTGAACCCATACTTCATTAATGACCCCTTCACGTAACCTATAACTATTCACTACTATAAGAGTTTTTACTATTTTGGAACACTAAACCTCCGCAAATCCATTTTTATACCTCCATGTTGTATCCCTTTAGAATATCTCTCCAACTATTGTAATTTAATAAAAACAGTCACTCCTAGAAAATGTTATACCCATTTTTATTTGGGGGCTCTTGATGTTCATTTTGGCTTTGTATATGTTATGTTTGGTGAGAGGCTCGCTAAGCAGCTCTAAGTTGCTTAGCAAGCTAGGAATCAATTTGTTTATATTTGTGATTGTTACCACTCTTACATTGGGTTGAGAACCGAGTTCCATCTGATCTCCGTGAGCTAGATCCCACCGGTGACCCTTTTTCATCTCCTCGAAACCACCGCCTAGACCTATTATCACCTCGGTGGGCTCCAAAATACCCAGATATTTGCGTAGCTTGGCACCTCGAGCTTCTTCATTAACACATTGTCTGATCCCTCAAAACACTAAGTCTATTTTTATTGATTGGGCACCTCAAAAATGCTCTGGTCGAGTGCCCACAATGCCCTCTGAAATCACGTACCTACTTCACGTGTTTCATGGACTTTTTGTACTTAAACTGGCTCAGCCCCTGAGTCATCTTTATGTGCCTCTTATCAGAGCATTGAATTCACCAACTACTAGTAAGCCACGTTGACTTTGGAGATCCCCTCCCTGTGGACTTCAAACTTTTCCCTATCGAAGTTTTAGACTCTTCATGCTCCAACTTTGCTGACACTATTCATCGGCTTGGCTCAACAATTTCTCCACAATCTTGAAGTCGCGAAGTTAGAAAAGTTAGACTTCAGGATCATACTTTTAGCTCTCCCCTAATACCGATCCACCTCTAATTTTTCCGAAAGTCTGAAATCTAAAAATCTAAAATTCAGAGTCCGGAATTTTAATTCCTCAACTCACTCCTTTCTGCAAAGAGCTCCTGACGTCTAATGCTTCATGATAAAAATAACTACGAGCTCATTCATCTATCGTGAACATGCTCAAGTTGCCTTTAGCTCACCGAGGAGCTCTGTTAGCCACCTATTTGTTCTGCCCAGGAGCTCTCCATCGTGGTATGGCTCACTGACCTTTTGTTTTCCATTGTTGACTTTACTCCCCAACAAATTGGCTCGGTTTTGTTTCTAGTTTGACAAACTCAGGCAGAACGAGCCATGTTTTCACCATATGTCAAACTAACCGGGTTTCATCTTGGTCTCTACACACTTCGGTCTCTACGCACTTCAAGCTCTTTTATTACTCGTAGATCTGACCCGCTGAGACGTTCCATCGTAGCCTCTATGAGTTGTATGTAAAAATGTGTCAGAGTCGGCCCTAGGTTTTCCTCGCTCTTGGGACCTTGTTTACCATCTTCTTGGTCTTGGCTCGACGCTCCAAGATGAGCTCTTCCCTCTAGGCGAGTGGCTCATCACATCTTCATGCTTCGACCCTTGCACCCGAGCCAACCTCCAATCAACCTACAAGCTTTAACGAGATGATGACGAGCTCTCCCCCTCATGTATTCCTTTATTTTTCCGAGCATCTCAGTGAGATGTTTCGAGCTCGATGCCTCCATATGCTATTTTGAAAACCTTTTTCCCTGATCTGTCTAAATTATTTTTATTTTTGTAAAATTTCTCGTATTATGGGGGCAATGGGGACTAAGAGAACTGACATGGGGCCCGTTGTGCATCCTTTCCATATTTTTCTCATTTTCTTCTAAATGCGGGACCATCGGATCATGATATCCACACGTAGGAAACCATTGAGTCTTTCAAAACCCGGAAGAGTTAAAAATCCCTCCGAATGATTTCAAACTACCAAATCACCGCCAAATGCTCCTGAAACATGAATTTCACCCTCAAGTACAAGATTCACCTATGGAATCCCTATTCAAAGTGTGTAGGTCTTATCCTTCCCTATTTTCCATTTTGCCCCTTTGACAAAATGGATAACACTTCCTTTGAAAGTTCTTGTCTAACCATTTCCAACTTGTTTTAAGTTATCACTTTACAAGTTATCCTAAATATCACATATCACTCAACTTACCTTTGTGATTGTATAGCCATCCCCATCCTTTCTCCTTTGAGCTATTTTTTGATCCATAGGCTTCTTTTTGATTAGTTATCATGATATTATCGTACCATCATATAGCCATAGACTCGCATCAGTCCCTTTGCGGTTTCATTTTTGGTTACATTGTCTATTTTATCATTTTATTATCATTATCAATTAACTTGATTGTTTAAAAATGAGTGACATATTCCAAGGAATTCCCTTTGCACTCTTGGATTCGGATTTTGTCGATCATCTCATCTACCCATCTCATATAATATTTCTTGTGTACTTTTTTTCCCGATTACATGTCTCTTCACTTGGCGAAAGGAGGAGTGCTTATCCACCGTGATGTTTGACCATCTATACATTGCAACCATTGGCACATGTATCACTAAACCATGCCTTGTTTTACTTTTTGGCACTTTTTGCATATAAAACCAAAGAACCCAAACTTACCTAATACAATTTGAAATGTGATTTTCTAAGAAAAACTTTGATTGATAAGGCGGGTTGAAGGGACCCATTCCCTATATAAAAAAAGGAGGCTTAAGCTAAAATGTTTCAAGAAAAGCCACAACCAGTCACACTGGCATACTAACAAAAACCATATTTTATTCTATATACTAATACTAGGACCTGATAAAAATAAACCTAATTGACATCATCAACCAAGATATTGAGGCCCTCCACATACTAGATTTGGTCCATCCCGAGGCTCCATATCGAGTCCCCATCAACTAACATTTCTTTGAGCCAGCCCCTCCAAGGTGTTTCAAGGCATCACCCGTTGTAGCACGAAGCTCCAACCACCGACAGAATCGGATCCAATGGAAAACCCAGGATTTCACATTTGGAAGTTTAATATGATCTCGCCCAAAATTCTTATCCCTCTCAAAGACCACCAAGGATTCGGTAAACTCCAACTGAACTTGAAAATGCTTCACCAAGTCTCGCAATCTTGAATAATTACCAACTAGAAAACACGGAGCCCCATCAGACACAGGCCAAGACACTAGATTAAAATTGAAACCTCTGAGGCTAGATTCCCGTAGAATGAGGGATCCAACTAGTGATAAATGAGTTTTACTACCTCCTCCTTTGAGGGATGAAGAACTAACAAATTCTCAAAAAGATGGAATCAATTCCACTTTTAATCTTGGCCTAACCTTCTGTGTTCACAAATTCCAACCCCATAACCAGGTTTAAGTGCCTCAAGATCACTTGTGCATGAGATATGAAATATTTTCTTCAACCTACAATCAAAACCTTATTATGAAAATCCATCTTTGGCATATCGCATGACAAAGCCAACTTGGGAGCCCGAGGAAAATCCATTTTAGACGTGAGTAGCAAATGAGTGAATGCAAGCCACCCCACCACCTTAAGTAGCATTCTCCCTCTTCGCACGCCGGGAGAACTTACGTCCGTTTCCATGATCGGGTGACTCCTTCGAGACAATCATATCAAAGCCCTCCCACGTAGAGCAATTACTATCCACCCTCTCCCAAAGATTTTTCTCAATTCCTTTATTTTCCAGCCAATCGGCACACTAATTACCCTCCTTATACACATGCCTGATGCTCCAATTATTGAATTTGGAGAGTTTCCATAAAATTTTTTGAACACCTAAATCAAGTTTCCATGATAAGGCTCTTTTTATAATGGCATTAATGATTACCAAGGAATCACCCTCAATTTCCAGGTTCTCAATTTTAAGTGAGGCCGCTAAGAACAATCCTTTACTAATATCTTGAAGCTAAGTGGAATTCCATGTACCCACTTTAAGCTTAAGGGAACTTGCTCCCACCACCTTACCCAAATATTTTTGAATCAAGCACCATCACTAGATTCCTCTTTGAGGTTCCCCACAGCCCCATAAAAATCAATTTAAAAAATCTAGGGGAGGGGGACCATTTAGTATTCTTCCTAGCCAAGGAGGAAGGTAGTGAAGATTTCGGGCGCGATCTCTTGGTTTGATAATCGGAGGAAAATTCCTTTCTAGCACCTGTCTTGAGAAGTAAAAGGACAAGATCTAAACCAGTTTGAGGACACAACTTTAGAGATGGCACCTTCCATCCTGAAGAGGACCACTTCCATAGAGTTGATTTCCTCCCTAAAGATTCTTTTATTCCTTTCCCACCAAATGTGCCAGAGGAGAAGCACAAGGCTACAAAGCCAAATGGAAGAAAGAGCCCCAGTGGGATTTAACTGGCCAAGCCAAGATGGATTCTGGAAGGGAGTTCGGTTGAACCCAAGGGAGATTAAGTTTGGCACACAACCAATTCCAACATTTCACTGCAAAGGGGAAGTGCAATAACAGATGATCCCTATCTTCCTCTTCCTTTTCACACAAAATACATCTAGTGGGGCCCTGAAACCTAAACTTTTTCCTTCTCTATTGAGTAAGAATTTTACATTGAAAATCCATTGTGGAAAAGATACATGCCTTCGGGGGTAGGGGAGTTCCCAACAATCCTTCCAAATGCTATTCTTAGCATCAAGTTCTTCATGTAACAAAAGCTAGCCAAGATGAGGGGAGTACGGTCCCGAGGAAGTAGTAGTCCAAAATATTTCATCTTGCTTGTTAGAGATCAGAACTTGCCTCTCATGTAAAGTAGACATAAAATTCTTCTTTACTTCATCCAAAATATCCAATTGATCAAGGTTTTTCCAATGTAACACTAAGGGAGGGGATCACCATCGGCCATAGTTTGAGACAAATAGACCCCATTCTTCAAGGATCCTCTCTTTATTTCCATCAAGATTTGGGATTTTCCCTAAAGTAGGGAAGCCATTCTAAGGATCATCCCAAAAAAGGGATTTTTCACCATTCCCCAATTTCCAATCAACATTATATAAAAACAGAGGTCTACAATCCAACATAAAATTCTAGATATGGGAACCCCTAGGCGGGTTCACAATACAAAGAATAGATCCTAGAAGAAGGGCTCCTAGGTCTTTCTTTTCAAACCCCGACTAAGAAGACCAAGGGATTTGAAATCAGATTCCAAACCATATTAGCACCTAGTGCCAGATTTTGTAGGCCCAGATTAAGAATCCCCGCTCCACCAAGTGTATTGGGTTTAGCTAGAGCATCCCATCTGATCAATGGAATTTTATTTTCGAGCCCGATAGACCTTTCAATGAAACTTACTCAACATTACCTTCAATATTTCCAACACTTTTGGAATTTTGAGAACAGAGAGCATATACATAGGAGAGACACAGAGAACCGATTTGATGAGTAACATCTCCCAGTAGTAGACTTTCCAAGAGTTTAATTTTACTTCCAAAGAGGAGAGTAAATCCTTCCACAAAGAAACCTTACCCAAACCTTTAAACAAGGGGATACCAAGATATTTGACCAGCAAGCGACCCTTTTTAAAATTGAAGATATTTAGAATACGAGCTTCAAGCTGAGGGGAGACATTGAAGAAGAAGATGCAAGATTTGAGAAGACTAACATCTTTCCCGACCGCTTTCAAGTATCCATCCAAAGTCTCTTTTAACTCCTTAGCTTCCCGAATACTAGCTCGATAAACAAAAAGTATCATCCATGAATTGCTTTGATGGGAGAGAGAAGGGATTCCATCAGCAATTTTCAAACCCCTGAGATTACCTTCCACCATATTTTTCTTGATAGACCTACCAAGGGCTTCAACAACCAAGATATAGAGAAAAGAGGACAAAGGGTCCCCTTGCCTAATTCATCTATTACTAATAAAGAAATCCTCGGCCTCCGTTAATCAAAACCGAGAAATATGGGCGAAAGACACAATCAAGATCCAATCACACAAACCCTTGGAGAAGCCAAACTTTTGAAGAGTTCTTATGAGAGTCACTAGTTAATCTTATGATAGGATTTTTCTATATCTAGATTCAAGAGCATAACAGGGGTATTCAAGAAGAAAGGGAATGTGTCAACTCATGAGATAGAATAACGCCCTCCAAGATTGATGTACCCGACATAAAACTAGTTTTCTCTTGGGAGATAAGAGGATCCAAGACAACTTTCAATCAAAGGAAATGACCTTAGAAATAATTTTATAAGAAGTATTACAAAGGGAGACATGCCTAAAGTCTCATGAAAGGAGGAGTGCGAGAAGTAATTTAGGGAAGAGGAAAATGAAGATCCTATTCAAAATTTTAAGCACCGAATGGGATCTCCTTGAATCTTCAACAAATTCTCCCACACATTATAACCCAAAAGTTCAAAAATTTCTGAAAAAAACTCAAGAAGGAAGCCATCCGGACTGGATCTTTATTTTTTTCCATTTAGAAGACAACTTTTTCTATTTTTATGAAGGAGAAAGGCTTTAAAAGAACAAAATTTTGATCCTCTAAGATAAGAGAAGGGATACACTCCAAAAGGGAAGATTGAGACTCATCAAAGGAGGCCACATCACCAACCAGCAAGGAGGAGAAGAAATTAATACCTTCTTTGATAATATCCTTCTGATCAACCAAAAAATCCCCCTCACGGTTCTTAATTTCCAAAATAAAAATTCAAATTCTTTTTGGTTATTACGAGAAGCATGGAAGAATTTCGTGTTCTTTCCCCATCCTTTATCCAATGTTCCCATGATTTATGCTTCCAATAAATTTTTCTCTCGAGAAACAACTCCCCAGATTCACCTAGAAGAGACTTCTCCATAGCAAAATCCTCTTGATCCATCCCAGCATTGAACACTTTCAAATTAAGATCCTTTAGATCAGCTTCAACTTTCTTTTTCTTGAAAAATATTTTTGAAACACTTACCATTCCACTCAAGCATCATTTTTCAGCCTCTTCACCTTTTGTGCCAAAAGACAAACAACCGACAACTTGACATGAATTCCTTCAAAGAGTAATTCCCCCTTCAAGGAATCATCTAAGAGCCACATTAAATCAAACTTGAAGGGGGATTTGTGAGGGGCTTCATCAAATTTGGCCACAAGGGATGCCGGAAAATGATCTCGAACTGACGAAGGAAGAACAAATCTTTCGAGAAAATTTCTTTTAGTGACCAATTAGGACAAACTAGAAATCTATCAAGCCTTTTAGCAATATTACTAAAACCCTTTCTCCTATTACTCCAGGTGAACCAACCCTGCTTAGGCTCTAGATCCAACAATGCACTATCCCTAATAAAGGAATAAGTCCAATTACGATCAAGATTTCTAATAATCCCACCCTTCTTCTCCTTACTATCGGAGATGGCATTAAAATTTCCACCCAGGATGAACAAACGATCTCCCGAGAAAAGACATTGATTGAATCGATCTGCCCATTTTTTTTCCCCATGATACTATTAGGGGCATACACATTAAATAAAAAGAAACTTAACTGGGAGCGATGAAGGCTAACACTTACTAGTTTCTAGTTGGGGGACTAAGCTTGCAGTTCCACTTTGACAAAACCATCCTTCCAAAGAATGCCAAGACCCCGGAAGATCCAAACAATCTTGAGAAAACCCATTTCACCTCTTCCCGAATTACTCCACATAAACTCACTTTCAAATGACGGACAACTTTATTTCCTACAAAAGAACCAAACAAGCCTTCGAGGAGAGGATATAACACTTAAGAAAGCATTGCTTGTCAGAGGAGTTGAGGCCTCTAAAATTCTAGGAAAAAAACTTCATTGAAAATAGGGAAGGATTTTCACCTTCCCAGAATCAACAATGTCAAATTTTAGGGTGCTTTGTTTCCCTGAATCAACCTCCAATTGTGTAATCTCCTATTTGGACTTTCTACCCCTCTTACTAGCGAGAACCACAAAGGGCTGATCCCAATCCTTCCCGATTAGGAGCTAAGCCCTCAAGATCAATTTCCCCATCCTCCTTTTCACTCGGCTGAGGTGATGGGCATATCCAAAGCCAGAATCTCATTATTTGAAATCCACCCATTAAGGGTTTCCAGCGAAGAGGCCTGCCCCTTCACCATACCTTCCTTGATTAAGGAAGCAAGTGCCCAGGGAATCCCTATGAACCCACTTTTTTTTCTTTTCAAGAGAGAGCGAGGAGTCAAATTCAGTGAAGAGCCGAGATATGGCCAAGACCGACATGGACTTCCCACTAGCATGCCATTTTTCTCACTGCTCATAGGAAAAGAGGGAACAAATGATTGATCTAGAATCAAAATCATATCCACCGGTGGGGAGGCATTAACTAATTTTTAAAATTATCTGGGAAAGCCTTCCTCATATGACCCAAAATTTCACAAGAGAATCATTTCACATGCAATCTTTCATAGTCAATCAATTGGGGTTTGGATCCCCTAATGTAAGATAAATTGAAAGAGATCGGGAGAGGGGAGGAAAATCCATTTTGACATAAATCTGAGCTGAAGAATTTCTCCATGCCAAGAGAGAAGGGTTAAAAATAGGGACCCACGAGCTAAGGGAATTGGCAATAGACTTTAAGCCAACCTGATTTATGAATTCGGAGGGAAAATTATGGAAATGCAACCAGAGCGGGGTGCTTAAAATTATTTCGAATGGGAATTAAAATCAGGGGACCAAGGGCGCAAATACAGACTAGAGGAATTAAGAAACCAGGTCCCCCTTGAAAACTTTCTCCAATAAGGCCTCTGAATGGAACAAGACTTGGAAGAAGCCATTCGGGAGAAAGAAGACTTTGGGCTTCCACTCCTTGCCCCAGAACCAGTAAACCCAATTCAAAATTTTCCTTCTGGAAAACCTAGCCCCCACAAATTTGCAACAGATTTCCCTTTTAACTCGAACATCCACGAAGTCCAGCTTGAACCTGAAGGGAGATCAACATGCACCATATCCGTGGAAATTTTGAAACCAATCCCCCACCTTGATTTCCTCCACTTCTAGCGGACCATTAACCTCACACTCAATTGGATTAGAAGGGACCTCCTTCCCTGCTACCAGGGTAGACAAAACATTCCTTTGACAAGAATCAGCTTCCTCAATCAAAATTTTCAAAGCCAAAATCCCTAAGCGAGCAAAGGCTGTGGATTTGATCATTGTGCTAGGGCCAAACTTCAACGTCAAGGAAAGCACTTCTTCCTTCACTGCAGAGCATCCGAACGTTTTCGCCCATTCCAGGACTACTATATATTCCAATCGGATTCTATTCGCACTGAGGAAAACACCCACAGTAAGGCACATCAACAGGCCTCCTTTCTAGCAATGGTCACCTTCTCTTTGAAGAATTCAAATTTTTACTGGTTTCACATTTTTTCCGCTCCATCGCATCTTCCTTGCTTCTCCATATTTCTACAAATTATTAACACTATGTTTGAATAGTGAAAGATCCATAATACCTTAGGATGAAAATTTTAAATTATAATTGAGATGTCACAAATAACATACAATTCTCTTAAATTATACAAATGTTATAGAATAAATATAATAAGAAATAATATTTCATTATAGTGCGGGAACATAAATTTAAATCATTATGTTTTCATTTTATAAGTATTTTCACCATTCTCACAACAACATTTACAAAAAAATTACCCTCATGAGAATTCTTAAACATGAATACATTTCTATAAAAACCTCTAAAGAATGGCTTTGTACAATCCTTCCACTTTTCTCACACAAATATGTATTACTCTCTTACGGCCCACCTCTCCTTCTCACATTAAATATTTTTAAATTAGTCAACACTTTAAAATTTTGCTTTGAATATTAGGAAGGCCCTATCCATCATGCATGTTCACGAAGAGGGCACTAAAATTGAACCCTCTATCAATGAATTTGTACTATCCTAGCACTATAAAATTATGCTTTACATATTGGGAAGGCCCTATCCATCATGAATTTTCATGAAGAGGGCACTAAAATTGAACCCTCTAGCAATGGCTTTATACTATCCTTACACTTTTGCTTACACAAGTATGTATTACTCTCTTACAACCCACCTCTCCAATATTTTTAAATTTGTTAGCACTTTAAAATTAATATTGGGAAGGCCTTATCCATCCCGTATGTTCATGACGAGGGGCACTAATATTGAACCCATGACCTCCGTTTATCAAATCTAGCCACCCACCACACCGTCACCCCTAATTTTAGTGAACAAAAGTCAAAACATTAAATTTAACATTGACTACTAATGTGTGTGATCTTTAGGGTGAACGTGAATATTGAAACTATCAAACCCCTAAACTATGACCGCATGTTAGTAATATTTAATTTCCCACATCATCATCAATAAAATTTCATAATCATTTCAACCTATTATACATAGAAAATTAACGTCTCTTGTCAATCTCTTCACCTATCACGTGAACATGGGGATATAAAGGAACATGATTTTCACATCTCTTGAATGTTAAGATCGATTTATTTGTGAACACATATGTAGAGCATGAATAGTCAATCTAATTCTATAATTCATTCAATTTCTTCTTTCATTTACCACAATACCCAAATAAGGGACCTACACAAAGGTAAAGAATAATATGGAATGCGATACTTCAGAAGAATAGAAATAGAAATTCGGAGATAGAGGTTTCACTAAAGCGGGATTCCTATTCCACAATGAGAAATTGAGTCCTCGAATAATGAATCTCCTCCACAGGATCAAGCATGTAAATATAAAACCTATTATCGGAAGGATGATAATCATAATAAGGGTGAGAAAGAACAATAGAACTCCCTACCATTTCCAAATAGAGAGAAAAAAGATATGAAAATTCACTTTGTAATGTGGACTCATTCTCATGACTTCCAAAGTCAAATGCGGACATTTGATCATCTTGTTGATTATGGACTTTATTATAGTATGATGTTAGATGTTAGATCATGGATTATTGTTTACTTGATTCAGTTATGATGCATGATGATTATTAGAGACATTTTATATGTTGATGATGATATATATTGTTTGACATGATTATATTATGGATGTTGTTTGGACTTGTGATATTTGGATATTGTGAGTAGACCTAGAAATGAAATTATTGGATGATGATATAGTTTTGATAAAACTATAAATGATATTGTTAGATTGCTTTGATGTTGTTGTGATTCATATATCCAGATGATTTTGGGAATTATATTTATATTATTTTGGATGTTTTGATATGGCCATGAGGCCGAAGGAGGTATTTGTATTTTACAGTTTAAAATATCACAACAAACATCGGGGATTGGAGACCAACCACATTGGAATTCTAGATGAATTCAACAAGGTCACCATGGAAACTTGTGTTTGTTTGTGTTAGGGATTCCCATGTGGGGATCACCTTTAAATGTGACCAAGGGATTATGTGTATTTATTTATTTGGACCCTTTGTTATGTTTGCATGTGTTTATTTTGTGGTGCATTGACCCTTTCATTATTCATTAAATGATGTGTAATATTATGAGTAATCATGTTGTTAAGTTAATTAATTAAAATATGTCATAAGAAAGTAATTAATAGAGTTGTTGGCCTTGCATTAAAGTGTTGTAAGAGATGTTTAATGTGTAACATTTGAGTGTGAAACACTCCACCTTGGAAATTTGAAATTTTCCTTGGAGGCTTTTGGGTGGGACAACTTAAATTTGTCCCGTTACTCTTAAATTTAATTACCAACCTTACCTACAGTTGGAGAGTTGAGATTAGACTTTTATAATGCTTTTTGAGAAGGCAAATTATAGGTTTTTAATTGTATTTTTCTTACATGATTTAATTTCAGTTCTTTGGGGTGTGGGTTGGATTTGAGTGTGTAAGTAAACTGTCATATTATTCACCCACCTATTTATTATACATTGGAGAATGAGGTTGACTTTTGGGGTTGGGGTTGAGGATGTGTGATGTGGCATCCTACTGGATCCACCTCATCCTCTTCCCTTCCCTCTTCTATAAAATTTGAATTGCTTGCCTTGTTTTGGGTTGCTTCACTTTTGGTAAAATCATTAGGGGTGAATTATTTTGCTGTTTTGGAACTTTGGATTTGAAGAAGTTTTGGAAGATTTTTGCATGCTTGATTCTTGGCTGATTTGGATTGCTTGCATTGGGATAAATCTTGCTATTTTGGAACTTGGAAAACTCCATCATGTGTGAGGTATGGAGCTTGGCTCTTGAAATGCTTCTTTTTTGTATATGAAAATGTTAATGTGTGAATGTTTTGGCATGTTTGTGGGCTATTGGGTAGATGGCCTAGGAATGGTGTAGGAGAAGACTATGGGTTTTATTTTGTGGGAGACACAAGTGTGTTTTAGGGAGGTATAAGGGTGGAGGGAGTTAGGATTTTGGTTCCACCTTACAAAGAAATAGCTTGCATTTCTTTACTAATTTTGGGGTGCCATAAGAGGTTGGGGAGGCATAAGGAAATGTGAGGAATAAGGGGTACTTGGGGAGGCATAAGGAATGTCAGGGTTTAATATACTATATTTTGGCGTTTTGTAATTCAGGTGGTGATACCCATTTCCACTTTTGGGAGGAATAAGAAGCATCCCCCATAGTTTCTTGCTCCTTTGGATTGCTTGATGAAGCCCTAGTATTGTTTTTAATGTTTTAATGTAGTTGTAAACTACATTCTATTTTGGACTGTGTTTTGATTGTGAAAATGCTACTTGTGTGTTTATGGAAGCCTATATTTGCCATGAGTTGGATCACATTTTTATTACATTGTGGTTGGGGCTCGGGGCCAATGAAGAAGGATGGCCTCCTTTTCATTGATGTCTTGTTTGGGTGGAGAGCATTGCCTTTCCCTACTCTTGTTGTGATAAAATTGGAAGAATGAGAAATATGCATGTTGCTATTCTAGAGCAAGGAAAAGACATTTTGGCAAATCCTTGTGAAATGAAATCTTATTGTAGCCCTTTCCCACTTTGAATTGGATGATCTATATATTAATTTTAATGTAAAGATAACTTGTATTAACAATGAAAGTTGAAATTTGAAATGTAAAAGAGTTATACTCTATGTTTCTATTTTTGAAGGAATGTGAAAGAATGATACGTATTTTGTATGTTGTATTTTGAAATCAAATGGAAAGGAAGTTGTAAGAGTTTCATTTGAATTAATGGAAGTGTTTTGCCTTGTTCATATGATATTATTTCCATTGGAAATCTATGTTTAACATGCACTATGAAATCCTTGTTTGGAAAGTGGAAAAGTGAAACACGTGAGAAGAAAATGTATTATTTTGCCTTGTTTATAATATATGATTTTGGAAAGAATAGAAACTGAATTCTTGTTTTAATGTTTGATTGAAAGAAAGAAAATTATTCAAGACCAACATGGAATGAATTCAATGTTTTATTTCATGGCGAAAGAGATAGTTATATTATGTTCTGTAAATGTATACACTTCTTTCAATTCACTATATACTTTGTAAAATTCCTTTAATAAATGTTTAAATTACCCTACAAATAGATAAGAGGAAAATGAAATAATAAATTGGACTTGATGAGGATAAAATGATCCCAAACCAAACTAAAAACACTTAAAGGAATATTTCAAAACCTTGTAAAATCGAGTTCAAAGCTCTCATAGTCGTTTGTCATCAAAAATGTAAATGTTCAAATTGCAAATCAATCAAAAATGAATGTTGAAATATTTCCTAAATCCCTCTAAGAACAATTCTCCATGACTATTTGACATGTTGAGAGAGGGAGAAGATCAAATTGAACAAATTTCATAAGTTAAAATTTACCAGTTTGCACTGTAAAATCCTGCAGATCGTTTTCACAAAATTGACCCTTAAACTTTATTAAAATCAAAATTTAATGATTCTTGTGTAAAGAGGACGTCGAGATATTTCCAAAAGTCCTTGTTTTCCCAAAACCGAGCTCTCTATCAAAATTTATGGCCTTCTAAATTTTTTATTCACTTGGTGTCCAAAAAAAAAGGGGGAAATTTTTCATTAGCCGGCCCGCGGGCCCAAATTTTTCCCTTAGAGCTTTGGAAAATTTTGGGAAAATTTTCAAAATTTTCCCCCACCCCGCAGCCAATCAGAGGCTTCCATGTGGCACCATGAGGTGTCAGTGGAGGGTCGATCACTTTTCCCTATTTTCCCCATCGGGAAAATTTTCCCACCGGCTCACTTTCCCCCAACCAAGAGCTGCCACGTAGCGTCACGAGGCATCCACAGGAGTGGGTCCCTTTTTTTTAGCCTTTGGTGTTTTTGAAAATTTTGGGAATTTTTGCTAAATTTTTCCTACCGGCCCGCATGCCCAATCAGAGCCGCAACGTGGCATCATGAGGCATCGGTGGAGAGGCACGGGTGAATTGTATCCTTTTCACCATTCGGGTGTTAAAACCTTTTATCACCGCCGCCCTGTTTTCCCGCGTGGCTTAGGAGGTGCCACGTGTCCCTTGCGGACTTGCGGGAGCATGGGTGTAAAAGTGGCGTTTCACCCTCACGCAAACAAATTTCCAAAAGCCTCCCACGGCCCTGCCAACCCAACTAATCCTCTAGGAAATATTTCTCCTCTTGGCCCGGAGACCCGCCCTTGGGGAAAATTTTCTCCCTTGGGCCCGCAGGCCCGCTTTTGGGGATAATTTTCACCCCAAGGCCCGCCGGCCCATAACTTGAAAAATATGAGGAGGGAGGACTTATTTATATCACTGGAAAGGTGATGAAATTTCCTATCCAATGGGAATGATTTAGGAAATTTTGAATGCATTAATTTTGAGAAAAATCAAGTTGAATCTTTAAATCCTGTTAGAGAGTGGGTATGGTGAGGAATTACCCTCTTAACCTAATTGAATCTTCTAACCCTAAATTTTAGACCTTGTGACCTCTAATAATTGTTAACAAAATAAAAGTATATTCTAGTAGATTAGAATTGATCTAGAACTTATTAGTGACAACTACTATCTTGTAACCTGGTTGTAGACCTTTTAAAAAAATTATTCCATAATTTTCCTATCTAATCCTAGGTTGTTCCATGGGTCTCAAGTGGGTTGTTTTAGCTGGCATCACACTTGGTATCAGAGCAAGTGGTTCAAAAGCTTGGGCCATTGGGCACACTAGAAAACTTGAGACATGAACCTTAAACCTAGCACACTTTTAAATCTAGAAAACAACTTAGTTTAGAAATTACATATTTTAGTAAACATGGAAACTAAATAAAACTTAGAAAGATGAACTAACTCTCTCTTGTCTCTCAAGGTGCAAGAGGCAAAACTAGATGAGGGGTATTTTCACATAGACCTAGACTTACCACCACTAGATCATGTTGTAGTAGCCATCCTACCACATAGTTTTCACTCTTCAGATGTTAATGCCGCTCTACGCAGAGGATCAACAGGAGGGCATGCAACAAGAAATGAAAGATTCACTTCCCTTAAGGGTCATGTATCACCTCGACCTAGTGAGGAGAATGGAGGAGAGAACTTCCATGTAGAGTCAGCCAAAGAAAAGTCAACACAGAGGGGATAGGGTGACCGAGTTTCAGGAAATAAGAGAGGTCTCAGAGCCCTAGGCTTAGGGATGAGCATACAGAGAGGCCTAGAGGCTGTCAGACCATAGCTGCAGATCACATCAAGAGATCCTAAAGCTTTGGCCATCACATTATTTTGGTGACACAAGTGGATTTCAGGCAGAGGCCTAGTTGGTGAGCTTGAGCAATGCTTCAAGATCTGTCCTTCTTCTAGCAACATGAAAAGCTCGTGTTGCGATCCATCTACTGAGGGATGGAGCTGGTGTCTGGTGGTGGACAAAGGAGCAGAAGCTCCATGTTGATTCTAAGAGATAGTTACCTGGGAGCTCTTTGAGGAGCATTTCAGAGTAGATATTTGTCACGGAGGTTCATACAAGTGAATGGATAGATGAGTTCTATGACCTTCGACAAGCATCTCTTATAGTGGATAAGTATGAGAGTAGATTTATGGATCTACTCCAGTATGTTGATTACATGCAGGATGAGCAGGTGCAGATCCACAGGTTCATCCGGGGCCTGAATCTAGACATTGAGGTACATTGCAGATCCATTGTCCATAGACATTAGCTGAGGCCATCGAGAAGGCCTATATAGTAGAGGAGACTCGGGAAAGACCCAAAGTAGGCTAGAGACCGAGTCCGGAACCACATACAATAGATGCAGGACAAAAATCGAGGGGGTCAGTACCTCTTCCTCATGGTGGATAGGGTTTAACACAATCATCTTTTAGACCACAACAAAGAAATAGTCCCACCCACCTTCTAGACCTCCACAGAGATCTGATGCACAGAGAGGTCATAGTATGGGGCCTCCTCCTAGGGGTCCCATCAAGACACAGGTTCCTAGAGAGCTCACTCAACAGGAGCTCGCCAGTAGAGACCTCAGTAGACCATAGTAGCAGATCATCAGGATCCACACCACAAACCTCTAGAGTACCAGCTGGACCTGCTACACAAGGGAGAGGATCAAGTGGTTGTTTTGGGTGTGGTGTTACTAGACATTTTTGGAGAGACTACCCATAGAACCCTAATAAAAAGGGTAAGACACATATCTCATAACCTACTGTTGGTGATATGGGGTGCAGTCATAGATGTACGCAATGGTCGAGAACCACTAGGTAGAGCATTAGAGTATAGTTATTGAGACTACAGGTAACATTGGTGGTATTCCTACCTCCATTTTGTTTGATTCTGGTTCTTCTGATTCTTTTATTACACCATCTTTAGTAGAGCAATGCAGGCTGGTGGTAGTTAGGAAGGGTCATAGTTGGGATGTTGAGATGGCTTTTGGAGCCAAGATCTCTATAGACTCTTTAGTTAAG
Organism: Taxus wallichiana var. yunnanensis; assembly: GCA_018340775.1. Lineage (NCBI taxonomy): Eukaryota > Viridiplantae > Streptophyta > Pinopsida > Cupressales > Taxaceae > Taxus > Taxus wallichiana. The sequence goes on from CM031241.1 coordinate 462,258,814, forward strand.
GAGTGTGTGGTGGATTTGGGACCTTTCACCACTACCTCGGATCTTCATATCCTTTTTGGGCTCTTATGGAGTCATCTTGGGCATGGACTAGTTATCTACACACAGAGCCAGAGTGGATTGTTACCACAAGATTATATCTTGTATAAATGATCTAGGAGTTGAGGAAATGATAGTCAGGGGTCAAGAGACCCATTTCTATTCACACCATCTCTGCTATGCAGCTTAAGCAGTGTGTGTAATGGGGTTGTCGATGTATGTTGTTGTTAAATTCAAAGTGACGATCATAGGATGGGTCTAGTGGACCATCGCTAGATGATCATCCCATTTTGAGAGATTTTGCAGATGTATTTCTAGGGGAGCTACCGGGGTTACCACCCCCATGTGAGATTGATTTTCATATAGATCTGGTTCCAGAGCATAGCCTATCTCACGAGAACCTTATCGGATGACTACCCCTGAGCTCTGCGAGCTCAAGTTACAAATTGAGGGCCTTCTAGAGAAAGGCCTAATTCATCCTAGCATGTCCCCTTGGGGTGCACTAGTGATCTTTGTAAAGAAGAAGGATGGATCCTTGCAATGGTTGTGTATTGATTACCATCTGTGCTGAATAAGGTAACGATCAAGAATCGTTATCCCCTTCCATGCATTGATGATCTGTTTGATCAGATGAAGGGACCTACAAATTTCTCTAAGATAGACCTTAAGTCAGGCTATCATCAGCTGAGATTTTGGAGGTAGACATTCATAAGACCACCTTTCGTATGAGATATGGCCACTATGAGTTCATAGTGGTACCTTTTGGTTTGACTAATGCCCCCACAATATTTATGAGTTTGATGAATGGGGTATTTAGGAATTTCTTAGATCACTTCGTGCTCATCTTCCTTGATGACATTTTGATTTACTCACATACGCATGAGGAGCATGAGGGCACCTTCACTAGGTTCTTCAGTGTCTTCATGTGCAACAGCTTTATGGGAACCTAGAGAAGTGTGCATTCTTCCAATGGAGGTGCAATATTTGGGTCATATCATTTCTGGGGAAGGTATCACCGTCAATCCTTCCAAGATTAGAGCTATTATGGATTGGCCAACACCCACTACTGTGACTAAGGTGTGCAACTTCATGGGACTAGCAGGTTACTACAAGAGATTTTTTCAGACTTCTCTCGGATTGTGCACCCCATCACTTCCCTTTAGAGGAAACGGAAGAAGTTTGTTTGGTCAGACAAGTGTTAGCAGGCCTTCACTACACTGAAGGAATGTCTCACTAAAGTGCCTATTCTTGTAGTGTTAGATCCACAGGGTGAGTTTTTCATTTGCACGGATGCTTCTTTAGCAGGACTTGGAGGTGTGTTGATGCAAGAGGGTAGAGTAATGGCTTTTTAATCTCAAAACTCAAATATTACGAGCTTAATTATCCGACTCATGATCTTGAGCTTGTGGAATTTGTGCATGCTTTGGTTCGATGGAGGCACTTTCTACTTGGTCGAGAGATTCACACTCAAGATAGATCACCTGAGTCTTCACCACCTCTTCACGCAAGCCCAATCTCAACACTCATCAGCGGCGTTGGATGGAGTTTCTTTGTGAGTATGATATGGAGATAGAGCATGTGAAGGGGAAGGAGAATGTGGTGGCAGACGCTCTCAATAGATGGAGACATGTGGCTATGGCCACCTTAGTGACACAAATTTGTGGAACATGATTCTTTAGTAGCTTCCTCTTGACAACTTATACATTGCAGTTTGAGTAGAGATCGAGTCTCAGAGACCCCTCGAGGGAATTTTGATAGTTTTTCCTTAGAGGAAGATGGTCTTCTTAGGCACAAAGGCTAGATTTATGTTCCCAGAGATGGAGGCTTGAGGCAAGACATTTTGACAGAGGCACATCATGCACCCTATTCAGCCCATCCAGGGTGAAGAAGATGCACATGACCTTGAGACAGTTGTATCATTGGAGAGGAATTTGTAGAGACGTGGCCCAGTTCATGTCATGATGTTTAGAGTGCCAGAAAGTGAAGGCCGAAGCATCAACATCCAGTTGGCCTTCTTTTTCCTCATGCTATACTTGGAGTGGAAATGGGACACCATTTCCATGGACTTCATTATTGGGTTACCAATGTCGAGATATCACCACGATGCCATCATGGTCACGGTTGATAAATTGAAAAAGTGGCTCACTTTTCTCCGGTGAAGACCACTTATACAACTAGTGTAGTGGCATGGGTGTATCTTGATGAGATTTTCAGGTTGCATGGGATTCCATGGAAGATCATTAGTGACCACAATACTTTGTATACTTCCCATTTCTGGACTACCATGCAGCACGCCCTCGGATGAGAATCAACTTTAGCACAACATATCACCCCGAGATAGATGGACAGACTGAGTGGGTGAATCAGATTTTAGAGGATATGCTCAGGATGTATGTGATGGATCAACATTCTAGATGGGAGGAGTACCTATACTTGGTGGAGTTTTCCTACAATAATAGTTTTCAGAGTTCTATAAGCATGGCTCATTTTTAGGATTTGTATGGTAGAGAGTGTAGGACACCTCTTAGTTGGGACAAGTTAGAGGATAGGTTTCTCTTGGACCAACTTTGTTGTAGGACATGGAGCAACAGGTGATTTTGATCAGACAAAGACTACAGGAGGCACAGGATATGTAGAAGAAGTATGCAGATGAACATAGGATAAACCGTAGTTTTGATGTGGGCATGAAGGTTTTCCTTCATGTCAGGCCACACAAGATCCCTATCCATTATGGAAAAGGTTCTAAGTTAGCTCCTAGATTCATTGGTCCTTTTGAGATCTTAGAGCATATCGGTCCTTTGGCCTACCATCTAGCATTGCCACCTAGCTTGTCTCACATACATGATGTGTTTCATGTTTCAGTTCTTAGGAGATATGTTGTAGATCCTTCTCATGTGTTATATTAGACATCATTGTAGGTGCAAATCAATGGAAGGTGATGGTGGAGCCCGTTCACATCCTAGATCACATGACCCTGAGCCTTCGAGGTAGAGAGTTGATCAGGTCCAGGTGCAGTGGGACAGATATGATGAGACTGCAGCTACATGGGAGGATGCTACTTTGCTACGAGTTCAATTTCCACATTTGTTCCAGTGACTTCTAAGAGGAAGTCGAGTCTAAGGGGAGGGGGATGTAGTGCCCACTTCCCTTTGACACCTTTTGATACTAATCATGATATTGCTGATTATATTATGGACATGATTATGGACTTTATTATAGTATGATGTTAGATGTTAGATCATGGATTATTGTTGACTTGATTCAATTATGATGCATGATGATTATTAGAGACATTTTATATGTTGATGATGATATATTGTTTGACATGGTTATATTATGGATGTTGTTCGGACTTGTGATATTTGGATATTGTGAGTAGACCTAGAAATGGAAATTATTGGATGATGATATAGTTGTTGATAAAACTATAAATGATATTGTTAGATTGCTTTGATGTTGTTGTGATTCATATATCTAGATGATTTTGGGAATTATATTTATATTATTTTGGATGTTCTGATATGGCCACAAGGCCGAAGGAGGTATTTGTATTTTACAGGTTTAAAATATCACAACAAACATCGGGGATTGGAGACCAACCACATTGGAATTCTAGATGAATTCAACAAGGTCACCATGGCAACTAGTGTTTGTTTGTGCGTGTTTTTTGTGTTAGGGATTCCCATGGGGGGATCACCTTTAAATGTGACCAAGGGATTATGTGTATTTATTTATTTGGACCCTTTGTTATGTTTGCATGTGTTTATTTTGTGATGCATTTGACCCTTTTCATTATTTATTAAATGATGTGTAATATTATGAGTAATCATGTTGTTAAGTTAATTAATTAAAATATGTCATAAGAAAGTAATTAATAGAGTTGTTGGCCTTGAATTAAAGTGTTGTAAGAGATGTGTAAGTTAAATTTTGAGTGTGAAACACTCCACCTTCTTGGAAATTCAAAATTGTCCTTGGAGAGGCTGATTTTGGAGGCTTGTGGGACAAGTTAAACTTGTCCCATACCTCTTAAATTTAATTACCAACCATACCTATGGTTGGAGAGTTGAGATTATAATTTTATAATGCTTTTTGAGAAGGAAAATTGTAGGTTTTAATTGCACTTTTCTTACATGATTTAATTTCAGTCCTTTGGGGTGTGGGTTGATTTGAGTGTGTAAGTAAACTGTCATATTATTCACCCACCTATTTATTATGCATTGGAGAATGAAGTTTAATTTTGGGTTGGGGTTGAGGATGTGTGATGTGGCATCCTACATGGATCCACCTCATCCTCTTCCCTTCCCTCTTCTATAAAATTTGAATTCCTTGCCTTGTTTTGGGTTGCTTCACTTTTGGGAAACTCTTTTGGGGTGAATTATTTTGCTGTTTTAGAGCTCTTGCTTTGAAGAAGTTTTGGAAGATTGTTGCATGCTTGTGCTTGGATGATTTGGATTGCTTGCATTGGGATAAATCTTGTTGTTTTGGAACTTGGAACAACTCCATCATGGAGAGGTAGGAGCTTGGCTCTTGAAATGCTTCTTTTTTATTTATGAAAATGTTAATGTGTGAATGTTTTGGCATGTTTGTGGGCTGTTGGGTAGATGGCCTAGGAATGGTGTAGGAGAAGACTATGGGGTTTATTTTGTGGGAGGCACAAGTGTGTTTTAGGGAGGTATAAGGGTGGAGGGAGTTGGGATTTGGGTTCCACCTTATAAATAAATAACTTGCATTTCTTTACTCATTATGGGTGCCATAAGAGGTTGGGGAGGCATAAGGAAATGTGAGGAATAAGGGGTACTTGGGGAGGCATAAGGAATGTCAGGGTTTTGATATACTATATTTTGGCGGTTTGTAATTCAGGTGGTGATACCCATTTCCCCTTTGGGAGGCATAAGAAGCATCCCCATAGTTTCTTGCTCCTTTGGCTTGCTTGATGAAGCCTTAGTATTGTTTTCATGTTTTAATGTAGTTGTAAACTACATTCTATTTTAGACTATGTTTTTATTGTGAAAATGTTGCTTGTGTGTTTTGTGGAAGCTTGTTTTTCCATGAGTTGGATCATATCTTTATTGCATTGTGGTTGGGGCTCGGGGCCAATGAAGAAGGATGGATTCTCCCCTTCATTGGATGTCTTGGTTGGGTGGAGAGCATTTCCTTTCCCCTACTCTTGTAGTGATCAAATTGGAAGAATGAAAATACACATGTTGCTGTTCTAGAGTAAGGAAAAGATAGTTTGATAGTCCCTTGTGAAATGAAATCTTATTGTAGCCCTTTCCCACTTTGAAGTGGATGATCTGTATATTAATTTTAATGGAAAGATACTTTGTATTGACAATGAAAGTTGAAATTTGAAATGTAAAAGAGTTATACTCTATTTTTCTATTTTTGGAAGGAATGTGAAAGAATGATACGTATTTTGTATGTTGTATTTTGAAATCAAATGGAAAGGAAGTTGTAAGAGTTTCATTTGAATTAATGGAAGTGTTTTCCTTGTTCATATGATATTATTTCCATTGGAAATATGTGTTTAACATGCACTATGAAATCCCTATTTGGAAAGTGGAAAAGTGAAACACATGAGAAGAAAATGTATTATTTTGCCTTGTTTATAATATATGATTTTGGAAAGAATAGAAATTGCATTCTTGTTTTAATGTTTGATTGAAATAAATAAAACTATTTATGACCAGCATGGAATGAATTCAATGTTTTATTTCATGGCAAAAGAGATAGTTAATTTTTGTTCTAGTAAATGTATACACTTCTTTCAATTCACTATATACTTTGTAAAATTCCTTTATCAAATGTTCAAATAACCCTACAAATAGATAAGAGGAAAATGAAATAATTAATTGGACTTAATGAGGAAAAATGATCCCAAACCAAACTAAAAATACTTGAGGGAAATCTTTCAAAACCTGGTAAAACCGAGTTTAAAGCTTTCATAGTGGTTTGCTTTGTCAAAATTGTAAAATTTCAATTGGAATTCAATCACATAGATCCACCTCACAAACGTATCCTAAATCCACATAAGAATAAATTCTCCATGTCTATTTGACATGTTGAGAGAGGAACAAGAACAAATTGAACAAAATTTTATAAGTTAAAATTACCAGTTTGCACTATAAAATCTTGCAGAACATTTTCATGAAATTAACCCCTTAAAATTTATCAAAATCAAAATTAAATGATTTCTATGTAAAGAGGATGTTGATATATTTCCAAAAAGTCCTTGTTTTCCCAAAAATGAGCTCTCTATCAAAAGTTATGGCCTTTTGAAGTTTTTCTTCACTTGGCGTCAAAAAAAATTGGGGAAAAATTTCATTGGCGGGCCCACGGGCCAAATTTTTCCCTTAGAGCTTCAGAAAATTTTGGGAAAAAAAATCCACTTTTTCCCCACCACCCACCGGCCCGCAATCATATGAGAGGCTACCATGTGGCACCATGAGGTGTCGCGAGGTGTCGCACGAGATGTCCTTTTTTTACTTAGCGCTTCCAAAAATTTTGGGAAAAATTTCCAAATTTTCCCCACCTTCCCACTTCCATCAAAAATTCCATGTGATGAGGCAATGGTGGCAAGATAGAGGAGATTTTTTTTTGCCTTTGGCATTTTTGGAAAATTTTAGGAAAATTTTCTAAAGTTTCCCTCACTACCCCGCCCCCACAACTAATCGGGAGCTGCCAGGTGGCATCGTAAGGCATCGGCGAGAGCGAGATGAATTTATCCTTTTTTTCCTTCGAGGTGATAAACCCTTTATCCCCGCCACCCCACTTTCCCGCATTGACTTAGGAGGTGCCACGTGTCCCTTGTGACTCGTGGGAGCGCGGGCGCAAGGTTGGGTTTTTCCCCATGCGGGGAAATTTTTTTTTAAATTCCCTCGTGGCCCCTAACCGACCAAACCATTCATCCAAGAAATATTTCTCCCCACGGCCCGCAAACCCGCCCTTTTGGTAAATTTCTTCCCCTGGGCCCGCAGGCCCGCTTGGGGAAAATTTCACCCCAAGGCCCGCCAGCCCATAACTTGAGAAATATGAGGAGTTAGGAGGACTTCTTTATATCATTGGAAAGGTGAGGAAATTTCCTATCCAATGGGAATGATTTAGGGAAATTTTGATTATTAATGTTGAGAAAAATAAATTTTAATATTTAAGCCTGTTAGAGAGTGGGTATGGTGAGGAATTACCCTCTAACCCTAATTGAACCTTCTAACCCTAAATTTTGACCTTATGACCTCTAACAATTGTGTTTGAAAGAAAAGTATACTCTTGTGGATTAGAATTGATCTTTAACTTGTTAGTGACAATTGTTATCTTTTAACTTGGTTGTAGACCCTTTTAAAAAAAAAATATTCCATAATTTTCCTGACAAATCCTATGTTGTTCTTGGGTCTCAAGTGGGTTGTTTTAGTGGGCATCACATTATGTTTTTAATGTAATGATAAACTAATTATGATCATCGATATAAATTCTTCCTATTATAAATTAGCTATTGCAATTCATTAAAAAAGTAAAGTTAGATTATTATCAACTAATTAAAAGGTTGTCGGCTTTCCCCAAACTATAAAATAGTGGACCAGCCGGTGGTTATGTTTAAAGGCTAGTTAGTAATATTAACTATATTAGTCATTCGAGGGCCACATGATGATCCACTTTTGAAATTTGTGATTTCTACCTCATTGCTTTTTTTGAGGAGGATTTTCTCCTCGGGGTGCATGATACTCGGGATAATATATCCAACACTACCCTCATTTTTGGTTTATAAAATTCTCCTTTCTCGGTTACTTGACTAGATATCTCAAAGCTAGAGCCCAAGAACTAATGATAATATTGATCGATTTACCCTTGTTCTAGAGATTTTTTCATTCTTGTTTTGAAATCAGCCAAAGATAAAGATAACACCTATTGGGTTTAGGGGGAGCATGGAACTATGATTAAACCCGGCACTCATCATTTAATCCATCAAATTAAACATATAAATCTCATCCTATTTGGGATAGAATCTTCGTTCTTCCTATTCAATTAAGGATGTCCATTGTTTTAAAGCTATTGCAAATCGTTAGGTGATTTTGTTAAAGTAGATGATGGCTCCAACCTGCACCTTAATACCACATTCACTCTAAATTTGATGGACTTAGACCTTTCCCAAGAGCTTCCTCCTACAATTAATCTGAAATGAAAGTAGAAAATGGGTTCGAGAAGATGGACTATGAGGGTTTGACTTTTTGCTACCATAGATACTTTAATATAGGTCATCTAATTGTGAACGCGGTATCTCTAAACAAAAGGGCACCAAACATACTTGGTGGATTGATTCTCTACCCAAATACCTCACTATTAGTACTACTTCAGAGTCTTCTTTAGAACCTTAATCACCTCCTCTTGTCAAAATCCCCTCCGTTGCCAACACCCTATTCCATGACGCAAACTCCCATGCCCTAGTATTTAAAAGCTCTCATAATGCATTCACGGAGAATGAATCCACTTTTCCGTCCTTGTTGCACTTTAAGTTAATAAACTCTCTCTATAATTGGTTATCCCTTGCGAACTTGAAAATGAGTTTGATGATGATAGGGGTAAATGGACAGCTGTCAATAAGAAGAAAAAAGGACCTTCTAGAAGGATTCAACTCCTACTCATTTGAAGAATAGATCACCCGTCTTAATCTCTTATTTGTATTTTGACCCTTTTCTTGGTTGGTTTTTTACCAAGCCTTGATTTTGTTTGTTTTGTGTGCTACTACTTTTAGTCAATAAAGTTTGGTTGTTTGTTTCTATGTTGTATCTTTTGTCCTCATTGTTTTATCTCATCTTTTAGTTTTTGTACATGGATAGGATCTCTGTTAAAAAAATTATCCTTATCTATAAAAATCATATTTATTATTATTACTATTTTAAATTTCATCATTATATTTATAATTATTTTAAATATTATCATAATTATAATTATTAGTATTATAACTAATCTAAGTGTTATTTTTATATTATTATTCTTTAATTATTTTAATTAGAGAAAGTATAATAATTATACTTCTAATATTAATAATTATAATAATTAATATTAAAATTGTAATATGTTTTTATTATTATTGGCAAATAGTTTTTTGAAGGGACTATACCCTTGTATAGTAGGGCTCAAAAGCTAGATTTCACCATATTAGCATTACAAAAAGTGATCAAAATCAAGATATAACCAATAAGCCCAACAACAAAAGATAATCTGCTAAGAAAAAACCTCTAACAAAGTAGTCCAAAAACTCTATAATAGCTAATAAACAACTTAACAAAGAACATATCTACCCATCAACAACACATCGGGCCAATAACCTAGATGTAGAAATGATAGCAAACAATAGGACAAGAATCATGCTTTTTCCAAGATGGTGGGGGATTTAGATTTGGCGTATCCCTTCTTTTTCCTATCCACCATTGTCCATTCCTCTTTTCCTTCTTCCACTGAAATCGGAAGAACAACTTCAAGTGACTTGATAGGGATGTGACCCATAGGAAGGGGGTTGAAGAATCCTTTATCGCTATGTTGTCACCTTTCAAAATTTCCCTTCTTTCTTCAAGACAAATTTTCAAAATTTTAAAGAAGTGTCCTTTGGAAGTGTTTAAGTGAAGGGAAAAGTTCAAAAAGTTAGAAAATTCAATCTTTGGGGTCATTTTTAATGTTTTGCTAAGTTGGACATTTTTGTCCTACGTGTCCCAAGTACAAGAGGGCCTCTTGTTCACCAATTTTCCGCTTTACTGCATTGCTTTACCATTGGCTAAGTCAGAAATTTTTGTCCCGCATGTCCCAAGTTCCAAATCAAACCTTTTGTTCGTCAAATTTCCAATTTACCCGCATAACTTTACTATCATAAAATCATCTCCGCATGTCCCACGTGTCTCTTCGTCCCATGGACCATCGGTACTCTCTAAACCCACTTTTGCCACATTCTTATTGGATCGGTATTTTGGCTCCACGTGTCCCTCATGTCCATGCGTTCCATGGCCCATCCGGGCCATTTTGTTCCACCTTTCACATTTCACCTTTTTGAGTCAATGTGGGAGTCATTTATTGCACATTCATTGTCTTCTCTCTCCATCCATTCAAATTCATGGCTATTTAAAGGAGTGTAACCATTCTTTCATTCATGCACTTTCTTGCTCATTCTCTCCCACTCGCGTTCTTACAAAATAAGTTGTTTCTCGCGTTTGTGCCTCTGTGTTTTCTCTTGTAGGGATTGTTTGAATTGTAATACACTCAATCAAAGGTTGTTTCTCTCCCTATCTCTGTCATAATGAAGATTCAATACAAAGGGCATGAGCATATCTCCTCATTAGAAACCTTTGTGCCCTATGTCAAGGATAGTGAAGCTCAGCACCTCGACCTTGATGACTTTTGGAGTAGGCTTGGATGCGATAGCCCTACTCCTATCACCCAATTAATCAAAGACAATGGAATTGCATTTATAGGGGTTTCCTATGTCAATATAATGCGATGATACCATGCTTTCTTATGCGGGCTTGTTTCAATCCAGAATCCAAGGAGATTGTTGATATCCATGGTGAAGTGGTTGCACGACTGGATTCTGATGCTATTTGTGCTTCCCTATGCATCCTAGTGGTGGAAGATGCTCATACCCTCACTCTTGCTCAAGCACAAACACTATTTGACCATGAAAGTGATAGATACAAGGCTAGGGTAGCTAAATCATGGCTAAAGAACCCTAAGAAGGAGCATCCAGACTTTCTAAGTCATTGTTCAAGGTTGATTTTAAGGAAGAACTTTCAGACATCATCACTCTTCTGGCTAGGATCATGGGAATTCCCTCTACAAATGAGTTTCACTTTTGGATGTGTCCCTTTATCAATATCATTTGTGAAGGGAAGTAAAATTTGAATTGGGGTGAGATAATCTGTGAGAACCTAATGGAGTAGGCGATAAATGTTCAAGAACTTGGAAATTCTACATGTCCTCCTATCTCATGTACAACATTGCAAAATCTAGGGAATGGATTGGTTTCTCTTTCATTGAAGATAAGAAGGATGCTCATATATATGAATATTGTCCTCAATTCACTCTCAAAGTCAGCAATCATCACTTCAGGAGAGTCAATGACGCTTTCACCATGTATATTGTGAGGCTTTTAGAAGGAAATACTACTCAAAGATTTTCCGAGGAAGAAAAGACCTTGATCTCTGAATATGGGAGTTTCTTCACTCAATTAAGAAAGTTTTCATACATCAAGCTAGCTGGTTTTGAAGGCCTTCCTCTAAAGCTTCCTATGTTTTTAATGACAAAATGGCTCTTCTGAGATTTACAGACAATTGGACAAACTTCACGGGACATTCGAGATAAAAGATTGTTGGCATCTATTTCCTATCACCTTGGGAAATTATACATGCAAGACAACCCTGGATGCTCAAAACATTGATAGAACTATTGCTCCTCTCACCCTTCATCACTTCAAGCCTAGAACTTGCTTTGATATCAAGGGATATATTGCTAAGAATTTCAGGATGGGTTTCTATCACCTTGCAGATACTGAAGATTATTGGGCTGATTGTGTAGATGATTTTGAGGCTAGGAGAAGGTACTTTGGTAGATTTTATCTTCAAAAAATCATAGTTTTCAATCTCTACAAAGTACCTAATAAGCTCCATGGATGATGATGAAGACCTACAATCCATTGAATATGAGAGTTCCATCAAACACACTCCTCTTGAAACCATTGATTGGTTTGTAAGAGAGAAGGATGATTTGAAAGAGGTGATCAACCCTGTTCTTGTAAGAACTAAGCTTTGGTTTGATAAGAAGATGCAAACCTCTAGGGATCGAGAAAAGCCAGTATTATTCACAAAAACTTCCTCTCTTGCCAAAGAAGAACCTGCACTCAATGTTAAGTGCCTGAACAATCCACTCCTTCCTCTTCAACAAAGGTATACATGAAGAAAGGAAAAGCTATCAAGCAAGAGCAGATTGCAGAAGAAAAGGAAGAATTTCCTTTGGAGTAGCTACGGTTCCCATAGAGCCAAAAGATGTTGTTTTGAGTGAGGATAATAGTGAAGAGCTGAAAGAAGAGGAAGAAGCCCCTGTCAACACTACTTTGAGATGGAAAATAAAGGCCAAATGTCTGAGTCTCTAGGTTTGGTGGACCCTTCTTTTAGGGATATTTATGAAGATATGCCAACTTCTCCATTGGAGACATCTATGGTGTAAACATTGAGTGCAATGAGTACACTTGCACTTGGACCCATTTCTCCTTCTTCCTCTTCCTCTTCCTTTTCTTGGGTTTAACCTTTCGTTGATAGCAAGAAAAGGAAGTCTACCTCTCAAATTGTGGTTCCCAAGTTTGATGTTGTGGCAGCCTTACTCGGTACTACTCCTCCTCCTTTGGAAAAGAAAGCAAAGATTACTTCGAGGCTGGTGTCAGATTCTAAGGGCAAAATTCATGGAGATTGCAAAGCCTAAGGTGGAAAAAGAGGAGAAATACCTTCTAATTTATAACTTAGAACTCACCAGGATTCCACTTGGAGAGTCAACACCTGAAAGTGAGGTTCATAACCTCAGAGAAACTATTACAAGTTATTGAACATGTTGAGAAGGGTAAACAAATTGTGGAGCAATTAGAGGAACAGAACCAAGTTCTTTCAAATTTTATAAAATCCTTGTTGGAAAAGGATAAGGTCCTAGATCCAACTCCACTAACCACTCTTCCACCTCCCATAGTTCTCAACAAGGATGAAGTTCAGACCATCAAAGATATTCATAAGTATGCCACCTATGGAAAGGCCATTGAATCACTGGTTGATGATATGACAGTGGTAGGATTGAACTTCATTGAGGAGGCCTTCAAGTCATATGAGAAGGTGTCCAAATTATAGTTGAAATTCACCACAACACTAAACGGATTGGAAAAAGAGCTGAAGCTATGGTGTGAATGCATCCAGGATCTCCATTTGATGAGTAGGATAGATGAGAAAATTTTGTTATCAAGCAAGGGATTTGATGAGGCCAAGAGTAATTTGTCAAGACCCTAGGTTTTTAGTGTTGAGTGGAAGATCAAAGTGTTGGAGGAAGCATTAGGAGAACTAAAAATATGTGGAAAAAAGGAGAAGCTTTCAAGGCTTGTGTTTTGTCTTGCCTTCCAAGATATTCATTGTCATATTGAGAATGAAGCCTCAAGTGCTAAATTTTCTTTCTTTGGAGATCAAGGCTCATTTAGTACCTTTGTCAAGGAAGAGTCAATGTCTAAAGAGAAGATGAAAGAGGTTTTCTCCCTTCAATCAGCTATCACCGAGGAAAACAAGGAGTTTCTTGAAAACACAGAGTTTGAGAAGGATATGGAGAAGTTCCTTGGTATATGGACTCATGCCACTTCTAACACCACCATCCCAAAGTGCATGAAGAAAGCTAAAGTATTTAAAAGATTTAGACATCGGATTCCTAAGACAGTTGGTACTCCTAATCCTCCTTTGGATGCTTCTACCTCGGAATCCTAAGACACTTCCTCTAATTTGAAGTTGTAAGCCCATGATGTAATATTTGGTTAAAGACCATTCTATTAATGTATTTCTTAAGTAGTCTTTAATATTTTAGATTAAAATAAGTTAGAACCAAATGTAACTATTTTTGTAAACTATTTAATGGGCTCTCCATGCCATTGTTTGTACGGTGGGACTCTGATAATTTTGAAATGTAAAGAGAATTGAAAGTAATCAATATAGAGAATTTCCCTTGTCTCCAATTTTCATCTACTATCCTTTTCTTTTCTTGTCTAGAAATTTGTGAATCATCAATCTTTCATGTTAAGAAACTTTGTGTTCTTATGATATGATTACCTAGAACTTTGTGCCTATGAAATAATATCTGATGTTGCAAATGTGAATGATTCTATTCTGTATCCCTATTTCTAAGTACATGTAAGGTTATATTCTACTATCTATATTACCTAAAAGTATTGTTATATTCTTCCCTTTCAGTTTCTTTGTTCTTCCATTCTTATGTATTGATAATCCATATTGGTATAAAACATTTCAAAATAATCAAGTCCTCATCAATATGAAAGTTGTATATTTGTAGATAAGCTTTATTACTCACTTTCAATAAGGGAACCTCTCCCATAAAGAGGAGGGACTCGTTGTCCCTTGAATTTTGATCACTATAAAGTGTGAAATTCAAAACCAACATACATAATCATCACCTTGAAGAGAAGAATTTGGAGGTAACTATGCCTTGGTATTATTCAATGAACCTTCGACGATAGGTGAATCAACTTACGAGGAGCACTAGATTCCACAACCGGGTCTTAATAGGGATTGATTGCTAGATGTTCGGCTAGAGAATCCTTCCACCATGTAGGTTTGGTTGTGCATTTTAAATGTTCACAATCTTTTGTAATATGACCCATTTAGAAGCAACACCGACATCTGAAAGAAAGTCCCTCATAGTCTAGCCTCTGCACCCAGAATCTTTCACTAATTTGCAGATTGATTTCAGTTGGTAAGGCTTAGGAGGTATATAGATCTAAAAGGATTCGATCATAAGTAGTATGGGTTTAAACTAATGTCTTATCATCAACTCCGCCACACATGAGCCAAGAGTATCCCTTATAGCAATAAAACAAGACATGTTCTAGTGTTGCAAGTAGTAGTCCCGACAAGCGAACCCAAACTAGGTAGGATTTAAAAGATTCTTTTAAAGGATAAAAAGATTAATTGGCTTGGACATGAGCCCGTGTTCACCCTGGACTCCAATGTTGGCTAAAAATTAAGCTCTTATCTTTAGGGTTTCAAAGATAACAATGAAATATGCTTAGGCACAAGGATAAAGATCAATCCTACCTTATATCTTTTCTCTCCATCTTTAAGAAATCCAGTCATGGAGTTGAGAAAGTGTAGGTCAAAATTTGTGAAACATACATATGAGACCTAGTTGGGAAAGATTTTCCTCCTCCTTGAGAACCTTTTGAAGCGGGTCCTCCTCTATTTTGAGCATTGTGGTATCTTGAGAGGGTTTCAAGAGCTTATCAATACACCTTGTATTAGTCTTTGACTATTTGGAAACAACATTAGCAATGGAACGGCCACTCGATCCATGGGTTACTCCCATGTTTCCGTGTTGGCCGACATCAATCGCCCCTTTCAGAGTCGATGTAGAGCATTGCTTCAAAGTAAGTCCACCTGAATGAAGCCACTGTCAGCCGCCATGAGAAGAACCACCGTCGCGATGAAACTAACACTGCCATAGGTAGACCAGGGCAGCCGCCGCGAGTTGATCCAAAGCCACCTCTATGGGAATGGGAATGAGGACTATGGTTTTGTGAGTCATCACCACCAATGCATTCTCGATTAGGGTTGCGATCAATGGACTATTAGAGCTCACCATTATCGATTAGGGTTTGAAGTAAATAATTGTAATATGTAGAGTTATAATATAATTTTAATAAATTACAAGTATAATGATAATTATTAATATAAATTATAATATAAAATAAATTATTATTAGTTATAATTCAAAATAAATTATTAATATTATATGAAGATACATACACACATAATATTTATATTAAGTTATGAATTTTTATATAAATAAATTGTAATTTATTATTATTATTATTATTATTATTATTACAATAATAAATAATGCTGATAGTATACAAATAAATTAATATTTAATAATAATAATAATAATTTCTTTAAATTATAGTAATAATAACATGGTGATAGCAACGACGGATGGGTCGGCAAAGATATTTGGTGAGGAAAACCGGGCACCTCCCAAACTCATCCCCTCGTGGAAAGATGTTGAACTAGAGATAGACATCCCTAAGTTTGTTACTGACAGAGCGAAGGTGAGATTGAAATATGCACTTGTTGGAAGGTCTGCAGGTCAACGTTCGAATATAGACTCGGTGAGGGAGTGGTGTAGCAGAAAATGGCATTGTAAAGTCGATGTCAGTGCACTTGCAGGAGAAAGTTTTCTATTTTGATTCCAAAGTGAATAAAATGTTTACGGATCTGCAGAGAGTACCTCGCGAGGTGCTGTGGATTTTTGGGAATGTTGTTTTTCGCTTCCATTGGTGGGCTCCTAGTTTTCGTCAGGCTCTCGGTCTTCAGGTCCTTCCTATTTGGATCCGTCTTCCAGGACTTCCTTTGGAGTTTTGGGAACTAGAGGTCTATCTGGGATCGCTAGGGTGATGGGTTTGTTGATTGTTGTTGATTCCACTACTAAGGCTTGAACTAGGTTGCTTTTTGCAAGGCTCTATGTCAATGTTCTAGCAGGGTTTAAAGTTCCTAAGAGAATTTTTCTGAACTCGGCTACTGGAAAACATGAACAGGAGATTGTTGTTGAAGATTCTTTAACTTTTTGTTGTCATTATAGGAAACCCAGATTTGATGCAAAGGAGTGTTGTGTTTCTGCAGACATGGCTCGAGAGGTCACTTTCCCCCGGCGGCAGCGGGATGTTGTGGTTAAGAACTGTGTTTCAAACCCTCAGCCTGGCAAATCCTCCAAACCTGTTCAACTTGATGAATCTGTGGATGACGGCTCAGAGGAAAATGTTTTGGTCGATGATGAACCGCCCCTACTGCAACCGTTTGCAGAGATGGTCGTTGCGATGGCTACTGATTGGGACGAACGGGTGCCTATGGAATTGGGGGCCAAGGATGGCGAGGTAGGGATTGGTTTGGGCGGGATGTCCGGCGGGACATTTCAAATGAAAATTCAAATTTGCTGGTAAAGGGCAGTGGGGCATTAATTATTTTCGGTAGCTCACCCCTACTCTTGATGGTAATTTTGTGGTGTTCCTCAGTTTGGGTGTGGGAGGGCCCTCTTCCCTCAAAGAGGCACTAATGGATTGCAACAGTTCTTCTGTAGTCCTACACAAGAAACATAAAGTGGCCACGTTTTATCAGGTTCTTTGGAGCCGCTCTACGGTGGCCTCCGGTGGAGCTTCTTAGGAACTTTACTTTTTTGGCAGTTCGGGTCAAGCCTCCTGCACAGACCAGATTAGCTTTCCTTTGTCTCCATTTGTTTCTCTTTCGACCGCTGGTAGAGGTCGTTTCTGTTGTTCCTGAAACGCTTTAGCTTTCCCTCCTCGATTCCTCTAATAATACATCTTTGAGTGTACGGCTTCTGGAGTTTTATACCTGTTATTACCGAATCTAATAAAAAATAACAATATTATTATAATAATATAAAGATAATAGTGTTATTATTATAATATTAATAAATTATTATTATTATTATTATTATTATTAAAATATTAAAATTATAATAAGTAATAAAAAATAAAAATAATATTATATATAATAGTGTTATTATTATAATATTAATAAATTATTATTATTATTAATATTAAAAAATATTAAAAAAATACAATATATTATAATTCACAATAAGTTCCTTTCTAATAAAACCCAATAATAATAATGACAATATTATTATTATCGTTTAACATTATATATATAATTTTCAGTAAATATAATAATAAAAATAAATATTTAACTAAAATTTATAATTTTCTTTTAAAAACTAATATTTTTAACATTTAATAGTGAACCTCAATAGCACCAAAGGTGTTATTGCTAGTAATTATTTAGATAAAATACACCACAAAAAATATTATTGAAATATGGAAGCAACACATTACTCCACGCCATACTTCACAACTATAGTTTAAGGCGTACATGTTGTTGATGTGAACATACATAATAAATGTCATTAGATGATATCAAAATATCCACCTTACAAAATATAAAATTATAATTAAGATGGGAGAAAATCCATCATGATATCTTCTACATATCTTCCTTGTTCAAGTTATACAATAACCATGGTGCCGCCATCCCTCTGCCATCGACGCTAGGCAAAAGTCAGACCGGTCTTATTCATCCATTTTGAATGTTCACATGATATATGGATGAAGGATTTATTAAGATAGTTGCAAATCCTTACTTGCAGATTGATCCAAATGAAAATGGAATCAAACCACTAGTGCAAGATGGCAATGAAAACCCGAGCAATGAAAAATCCAATAGATGTGGAGTATGAAGAAAGAAAGACGTGTTACAATTTAAGATTTCGAGATGGAAATATAATCCCCATAATTTGAAATCCAAATTAGGAATTAAATATGAATATCCCGAGTGCTTGCTCGGGGAAGCGATGGAATAAAGTGTGACGCCTTCTTCAAACGACCACTCGAGACCGAAGAACAACCTAAGTTTAGCTAGAAAAATTATGGAATAATTTTTTTTTAAAAGCATGTCCATTACGGACTTGAAGAAACAATTATTCTGAAGATTCAAAGTCCATTATAATTTAATAAATGCAATTTTTAACACTGTTGTAACAAATATTAGATCCACATTACAAAATTAAAGAGTATAGTTAATCCCAATATAGTTAAATTTCTCTTGGGTGTTAATTTAATAAATAATTAAATTAACACTATATTTAAATGTTCCTTAATTAATTTTAGAGGTTCAAAGGGACCAAAACAATTAAATTCCCAAAGGTATTTAATTTCACAAGGTCTAAACAATAACCAAGGTCCTTATTATATATGGGTTAGAGAAAATTCTCTTATCCCCTAATGTGACCCTCAAAAGGTTAACCCATGCTCTCGAATTAAACATTTAAGTTAAAAATGGGTAATTTCTCACTTACCCACTCTCAAACTCATCTTTTTACTTCCTCCATAATTTTTCACATATGTAATGCACTTAGCATTTCATGAAAATATTTCCATGAGATAGGAAATTTCTTCCTCTTTCCAATGATATAAAGAAGTTCTCCTAACTCTTCATATTTCTCAATTTACGAGTTGGCGGGCTAGGAAAAGAAAATTTTCCCAAAGGCGAGCTTGGGCCTAGGGGAAGAAAATTTTCCCAAAAGCGTGGGTCCTCGAAGGCGGGCCTATAGGATTAGAGGAGAAAATTTTCCCCAAAAGTGGGCCTCGAGGAAGAAAAGTTTCCCCAAAGGCGGGCTTGCGGGCTCGAAGAAAATTTTTTTCACAAGGGTGCAAGGGACACGTGGTGCATTGTTAAGCCCACATGGGAAGGTGGGTCGTCGGAGGTAATTTGGATTTTAACTCTTTTTTTAAGGGGGGAAAAGGTTAAAATATCCGCATGCTCCGCCGATGCCCATGGGAACACCACGTGTCCTACCCAAAATTTCAAGCGGGGGAGTGCACCGTTGGGGAAAACTTAGAAATGTTGGCTTTTGCATTAAAAGGCGTGAAGGTTAAAAAAACCCGCGCCTCCGTCGACACCAAGCGAAGCCACGTGTTAGTCTAATAGTGACCTGTGGAAAGGCGGCGCAGGCTGAAGAAACATAGGATTTTTCACAACCTTTTTCCAAAATCGATTAGGATCTAAAACCATCCACACCTCCACCGCTAAAGAAGCCACGTTTGAAAAATTAGCTATGGGGTGAGGAAGCGAGGTGGGGAGACTTAAGATTTTTCACCCTTTTTCCAAAAGGTAAAGTTTGAAAGTGCGAGCGCGAACCCCATGGAGGTGTTTTTTAACCCGCGAACCCATGGAGGTGTTTTCAAAAGTGAATTGGTGGGGTTATAGGGCTGCGTGAGGAATTTTGACTTTATTACTTTTTGTGAAAAAAGTTCCTAAGAAATTTTTGGGCCCATGTCCAATTTACAAAATTTGCCCTTTTCTAAAAAAACACTTGTAAAAACATCAAGGCCATAACTTTTTACTAGAAGCTCGGATTTGAGAACATGAGCACTTTTTGAAAAGGTCTTGAACTCCTTTGCATAGAACCAACAAAATTAATTTTTAGCAAACTTATGTGGGTGAATTTTAAGGAAACATCTTTCCTTCCATTAAAATGTGAACTAAAAATTTTCAACTTCTAGATTCTTTTCGATTTGCCATTCTTTCTTCTTTAAATGTCAAACGGACATGGAGGATTTCACTTGGAAATATTAGGATGGATTTTTTAGGGTTTAATTGATGGATTGAGTTTTAGAATGAGTTTCCCCTTTTATTGCAAAAACGTCTCGAGTTTTTTTGTTTAAGTTATTAAGTGATGTATGATAAATTTTCTTGAGCAATTCAACTATTTGAAAAGTGTTTGATCTTCCTTAGCTTACATTATTATTTCAATTTTTCTTTCAAGTTGTGTACTCTGTAAATTTTTCTATAAACACTTGCAGTTTTTACAGTGAATCCAAATAGAAATCATACTTAAACTTCAAATGGATCTACTTTTCGTTATCATCCTCTAAATATTTAAATTCATTCAAATCTAATTTACAAAGTTTAACTTTACCCAATCCATGCGTGAAAACCCAAAATATAGTTCTACTTTCAAAACATGCATTTTGAATGAAACAAAGAAATGTAATATTTCTTCATACGTATTTCTTTTTCAATTTTCAAACAAAGATTTCACAATATATTTCAAACACATATTTCAAATGAAAAACATATCATTTTTGGTAACTAAAATGACTTGTATTGAACTCCAATAATTCTTTTACAACTCCCTTTTTCTCATTCCTCAAAATACAACTTACAAAATATACATCTCTCACATTCAAATGTAGGTTCCATTTCCAAAACAGAGCAACTTTCCACCACAAATATTATTACAATGCCATCCACTTGGAGTTAGAAATTTCACAATAAGGAACCCAAGGAAAAGCAGTAAAATTTCTCTTCATCCTCGGTCCGAGAACAACAATAAGAAGACCCACCATATATCTTTTGACCACAACAAAAAAGGAAGAGAGGCAACGCTCTCCACCCAACCAAGAATTCCAATGAAGAGGAGAAGCCTTCCTCCTCATTGGCCCCGAGCCCCAACCATAAAGCAATAAGAGATGTATTTCAACTCATGGAAAAATAGTCTTCCACAACACAAAAACAATTTTCACATATAGAACATAGTCCAAATACATACTACGTAGTTTACAACCACAAGAAGAACAACAAACAATACTCAGGCTTCATCATGCACAAGCCAAAGGAGCAAGACCTATGGGGGAAGCTGCTTATACCTCCCAATGGGTAAATAGGTGTCCACTTTAAGATAAGCCCGCCATATATATATATATTTCAAACCCCTACATACTCTTATGCCTCCCAAAGTACCCCTTATACCTCCCATTCTCTTATGCCTCCCCACACTCTTATGGCACCCCATAACGAGTAAAGAAATGCAAGCTATTTCTTTTACAAGGTGGAACCCAATCCCAAACTCCCTCCTCAATAAATCTTATACCTCCCCAAAACTCTTATGCCTCCCCACAAGAGATCCCCATAGTCTTCTCCTACACCACACCTAGGAAATCTACCCAACCAACCAACAAGCATACCAAACATTCAAAACATTCACATAAACACAATACAAAAATAAAACCTTTTTACAAGAGTCAAGCTCCTACCTCTCCATGATAGAGCTTGATCCAAAAGTTCAACAACAAGATTTTCCAATCCAAATAGTCCTAAAACACCAACAAATCCAAAAGCATTCACAATCCTCTAACTCTCTCAAATTGCAAGAGCACTAGACCAACATGAAGTAACTACCTGAAGTAACCCCCAAAAATAATTAAAATAAATAGAAAAGGTAGAGAGAAGGGTGAGGTGGCTCCATGTATGATGCCACATCACTCATCCTCAACTCCACCTCACAAGTCAACTTCAAACTACCAAGCACAATAAATAAGGTGGGTGAATAAATCACCTTCTAATTACACACACAAACCAAGTCCACACCCCAAGGACCAAAATTAATTTCATGCGAAAGGTGCAATAAAAATTACAACTTGCCTTCCAAAATGCATAATGAGGCATAAATTGGACTCCCAACTCTTAGGTAGGGTTGGTGTAACAATTTAAGAGGTGTGGGACAAATTTAACTTTTCCTACAAGCCTCCAAAATCAGCCCCTAAGGACAAATCCGAATTTCAAAAGGAAGGTGGAGTGTTTCACACTCCAAGTTACTTACACATTGCATACAACACATAAACCAAGAGCCATCATCTCTAATAAATGCATTTTTTTGACCCAATATAATTAATTTAACAACATGATTACTCATTAATCTAGTCACAAATAATTAAATGAAAAAGGGAAAATACATCACTAATTAAACACATACTAAAATTAAATAAAAGAACTAAATAAAAGAATACATAGAACCCCTTGGTCACATTTAAAGGTGATCCCCCAATGGAAACCCCTAACAACAACCAAACAAAAAATAAATATACATTGTCATGGTGACTCTTGTTGAATTCATCTAGAATTCCAAATGTGGTTGGTCTCGAATCCCTCGATGTTTATTGTGACATGTTTTACTACAAAACACAAATACCCCCTTCGGCCTTGTGGCCGCATCAAATCATCCAAAATAAATATACAATATAACTCCAAATTCATATATATATATAAATCAAAACATCATCACACAAATAAGGACATCATTTACAATTTTATCCATAATCATAAGATCACAAGATTAATTGAATCTTCTAGGTCTACTCAATATGACGAATAACACATGTCCAACAACACATGTATATATATATATATATATATATACCATGTCGACATCATGAAAACATCAGTATAAAATGTCTCCAATTATCCTCATGCATCATATATGAATCAAAATCAACAACAATCCATGATCTCTAATATCTAACTCAAACACTACAATAATGTCCATAAATATAGTCAACAATGACATAATTAATAACAAAAGGTGACAAAGGGAAGTGGGCACTACATCCCCCTCCCTTAGAATCGAATTCATCATAGAAGTCAATATAATAGGTGTGGATACTGAACTCGTAACAAAGTAGCATCCTCCAACATAGCCGCAGTCTCATCATATCTGTCCCACTATACCCAAACCTCGGTCAATCTCTCTATCTCGAAGGTCTAGGGCCTTGTACTCTAAAATGTGGACAAGCTCCACTATCACCTGCCCTTGATCTTGTACCTACAATGAGGTCCAATCTATCACATGAGAAGGGTCTGCAATATATTTCCTAAGTACTGAAACATGAAACACATCATGGATGTGAGACAAGCTAGGTGGCAACGCTAGATGGTAGGCCAAAGGGCCGATACGCTCTAAGATCTCAAAGGGGCCTACGAATCTAGGAGTTAGAACATTTTCAGTAACAGATAGGGATCTTATATGGCCTAACACAAAGGAAAACCTTCATGCTCACATCAAAACTATGGTCGATCCTATGTTGATCTGCATACTTCTTTATCATGTCTTATGCCTCCCGTAGTCTTCCCCTGTCGATCATAACCACCTGCTACTCCATGTCCTGTAATAAAGTTGTGCCAAGAGAAACCTATCCTCTATCTTGTCCCATCCCCACTCTCTGCATACAGTTCATGGAAAGGATCCATGCCTATCGAACTCTAAAAACTATTATTGTAGGAAAACTCCACCAAGTACAAATACTCCTCCCATCTCGACTGGTGATCCATAACATACATCCTAAGCATGTCCTCCAAGATATGATTCACCTGATCAGTTTTCCATCTATCTCGAGTGATACGCCCCTACTGAAATTGATTTCTATCCCGAGGGCATGTTGTATGGTAGTCCAAAAGTGGGAAGTATACAGAGTATCATGGTCACAAATGCTCTTATGCGGAATCTCGTGAAGTCTAACAATCTCATCTAGATACACCCGTGCCACTACACTAGCTGTATAGGTGGTCTTAACTAGAGAAAAATGAGCCACTTTTGTCAATTTATCCACCATGACCATGATAGCGTCGTGGTGGTATCTCGACATCGGTAGCCCAACAATGAAGTCCATGGAAATGGTGTCCCATTTCCACTCCGATATAACATGAGGAAAGAGAAGGCCAGATGGATGCTGATGCTCAGCCTTCACTTTCTGACACTCTAAACAACGTGACACAAATGAGCCACATCTCTACGAAGTCCCCTCTAGTGATACAACTATCTCAAGGTGGTTTGCATCCTCTTCTTCTTGGGATGGGATGAATAGGGTGCACGATGTGCCTCTGTCAAGATGTCCTGCCTCAAGCCTCCATCTCTAGGAACATAAATCTAGTCTCTGTGCCTGAGAAGGCCATCTTCCTCCAATGAAAACCCATCAAACTTCCCCTCAAGGGGTCTCTGAGACTCGATATCTACTCTAGCTACAATATAGAAACTATCATCAGGAATCTGTTGTAGAATCCTTCTCCGTAAATCTATGCTCACTGAGGTGGCCATAACCACATGTCTCCTCCTACTAGAGAGCATCTGTAACCATATTCTCCTTCCCCTTCACATGCTCTATCTCCATATCATACTCACAAAGCAAATCCATCCAACTTCACGACGCCAGCGTTGAGATTAGGCTAAGTGAAGAGGTGGCGAAGACTCAAGTGGTCAATCTTGAGTGTGAATCTTCAGCCAAGATGGAAATTTCTCCATCAAACCAAGGCATACACAACTACCGCAAGCTCAATATCATGAGTCAAATAATTGATCTCATAATCCTTGAGTTTGCGAGAATCAAAAGCAACTACTCTGCCTTCCTGCATCAACACACCTCCAACTCTTTCTAAAGAAACATCCGTGCATACAAAAACTCACCTTGTGGATCTAACACTTTAAGAAAAAATGTTGTTATGAGGAATTCCTTCGATTTCCTAAAGGCCTACTCACATCTGTCTGATAAAACAAACTTCTTCCCTTTCTACTGAAGGGAAGTGATGGGGTGCACAACCCAAGAGAAGTCTTGAACAAATCTCCTGTAATAACCTGCTAAACCCATGAAGTTGCACACCTCTGTCACACTAGTGGGTGTTATCCAATCCATAATAGCTCGAATCTTGGAAGGATTGACTATGATACCTTCCCCAAAAATGATGTGGCCCAAATACTACACCTCTATTTGAAATAATGCACACTTCTCTAGGTTCCCGTAAAGTTGCTACTCACGAAGACATGAAGAACCTAGTGAAGGTGCCCCTCGTTCTCCTCATGCATATGTGAGTAAATCAAAATGTCATCAAGGAAGATGAGCACGAAGCAATCTAAAGAATGTCCTAAACACCCCATTCATCAAGCTCATAAACACTATGGGGGCATTCGTCAAACCAAAAGGCACCACTTGTGAACTCATAGTGGCCATATCTCGTACGGAAGGTAGTCTTATGAATGTCTACCTCTGTAATCCTCAACTGATGATAACCTGACTTAAGGTCTATCTTGGAGAAAATTGTGGCCCCTTCATCTGATCAAACAAATCATCAATATGTAGAAGGGGGTAATGATTCTTGATCATTCCTTTATTTAGTTGGATGGTAATCAATACAAAACCACAGAGAACCGTCCTTCTTCTTTACAAAATACCGGTGCACCCCAAGGGGATACACTAGGATAGATTAGGCCTTTCTCCAAAAGGCCCTCTAGCTGTAACTTGATCTCACAGAGCTCAAGGGTGGTCATCCGATAAGGTGCTCGTGAGATAGGCTCTTCTCCCAGAACCAAATCTATGTGAAAATATATCTCACGTGGGGTGGTAACCCCTGTAGCTCCCCTAGAAAGACATCAGAAAAACTCTCTCAAGATGGGATGGTCATCACATGATGGTTCACTAGACTCGTCATTCGATCTATCACTAACTGTGACAAAGATACATCTATGACAACCCCGTCGCACACACCGCTTAAGTTGCATGGCAGAGATGGTGTGAATGAAAATGGGTCTCCTAACCCCTACTATCACTGACTCAACTCCTAGATCATCTACACATGATATAAACTTATTGTAACAATCCACTTTGGCTCTATCATAGACAACTATCCATGCCCAAGATGACTCCATACAAACCCAACAGAGGGATACGAAGATCCAAGGTAGTGGTGAAGGGTCCCAAATCCACTACACACTCCTTAAATAAGGATTATACAGAGATTTTAGCTCTAGATGCCATCTCGACATCCTAACTAAGACCATGCCTAGCTACCACCAGCCTCTGTAATGTTCTACCAAAGATGGTGTAATAAAAGAATCATAAGAACCAGAATCAAATACAATGGAGGTAGGATCACCACCAATGCTACTTGTCGTCGCAATCATGGTACTCGATGCTCAACCCGCGGTTCTCTACCACTGCATGATCCGATGACCGCACCCCATGTCACCAACAATAGGCTCTTAGATTTGCATCTTACCCTTGTTACTAGGGTTCTATGGGCAGTCTCTCCAAAAATGTATAGCAACACCACAACCAAAACAACCGCCCGATCCTCTCCGATGAGTATCGGTTCCA
Organism: Taxus wallichiana var. yunnanensis; assembly: GCA_018340775.1. Lineage (NCBI taxonomy): Eukaryota > Viridiplantae > Streptophyta > Pinopsida > Cupressales > Taxaceae > Taxus > Taxus wallichiana. The sequence continues at coordinate 462,285,131 of CM031241.1, forward strand.
TCCGTTACTCTAGAGGTTGGTGTTGTGGATCCTGATGATTTGGCTATGGGTTGTTGAGGTCTCTATTGACGAAATCCTACTAACTAAGCTCTCGATGCACCTTATGTCCTAATGGGACCCCTAGGAGGAGGCCCCATACTCCCCCTTTGTGCATCAAATCTTTGTGGAGGCCTATACGGTGTGTGAGTCTGCTGCTATTGTTGTGGCCTAAAAGACGACAATACTAAACCCGGTCCACAATGAGGAGAAGGAGCCGACATCGTCTATTTGTTGTCCTACATCTGCTGGTTACGGATCCATTCTCTATTTCTCACTTGATGTGTCTTTCCCTGAGTCTCCTCTTCTATGTAGGCCTTCTCAATGGCCTCAACTAAAGTCTACGAACAATGGATCCATACTGCACCTCCAATGTCTAGATTCAGGCCCCGGATGAACCTATGGATCTGTACCTGCTCATCCTGCATATAGTCGACATAATGGAGTAGATCTAGAAATTGACTCTCATACTCAGCTACTGTCAGAGATTCCTATTAGAGGTCATGAAACTCATCTATCCTCTGCTGAATGAACCTCCGAGATAAGTACCTACTCCTGAACCAATCCTGAAAGATCTCCTAGGTAACTATCTCTGAATCAAGGTGGATCTTCTGCTCCTTGGTCCTCTACCAAACATCAGCTCCATCCCTCAAAAGATGGATCACAACAAGAGCTTTCGTGTTGCTAGTACAAGGGTAGATCTTGAAGCACCCACTCAAGCTCACTAACCAGGCCTTTGCCTAAAATCCACCTATGTCACCAGAATAATGTGATGGTCGTAGCTTCAGGATCTCTTTGATATGGTCTAAAGTTGTAGTATGGTGACTCCTAGGCATCTCTGCATGCTTATCTCTAGGCCTAGGGCTCTGAGACCTATCCTTGTGTCTAGAAATCCGGTCTCCCAGTCCCCTCCACGGTGACTCTGCTCTTCCTGAATCCACGCGAGAGTTCTCTCCTCTATGCTCCTCGCTGGGTCGAGGAGATGCATGAGCCTCAATAGATGGCTCCCTATCATGTCTTCTGACCGTCCTCCTACCGAACCTCCACGTAATGTGGCATTAACATCCTAAAGCACTTGTAAAATCTAAGGTAGGATGGCTCTACGGTATGATCTGGAGGTGCTAAGCCTAGATCTATGTCAAAGGACCCTCATCTTGTCCATAACTCTTGCATAGACCAAGGCAAGATTTAGTTCATTATTTTATTTTTTATTTTTATTTTTTCTCTATGTTTACTAAAATATGTAGTTTTCAAACAAAGTTGTTTTCTAGATTTTAAAGTGTGCTAGGTTTAATATTACACTAGGTTTAGTGTTCATGTCTCAAGTTTTCTAGTGTGCCCAAGGGTCTAAGATTTGAACCCATGGATCTGATACCAAGTGTGATGCCCCTAAAATGACCACTCGACACCCAAGAACAACCTAAGTTTAGCTAGAAAAATTATGGAATTTTTTTTTCGAAAAGCGTGTCCACTACTGTGGGGCTTAAAACAAAAGTTGTTACAACAAGATTCAAAGTCCATTATAATTTAATAAAAGAATTTTTTTCGGTTATAACAAACATTAGATCCACATTACGAAATTAAAGAGTATAGTTAATCCCAATATAGTTAAATTTCTCTTGGGTGTTAATTTAATAAATAATTAAATTAGCACTATATTTAAATGTTCCTTAACTAATTTTAGAGGGTCAAAGGGGCCAAAACAATTAAATTCCCAAATTATATAATTTCACAAGGTCTAAACAATAACCAAGGTCCTTATTATATATGGGTTAGAAAAACATTCTCTTATCCGCTAACGTGACCTCAAAAGGTCAACCCATGCTCTAGAATGAAACATTTAACTTAAAAAGGGATAACTTTCCACTTACCCACTCTCGACTCATCTTTACACTTCAACCTAATTTTTACATATTTAATGCACTTAGGGTTTCTGAAAACATTTCCATGAGATATGAAATTTCTTCGTCTTTCCAATGATATAAAGAAGTCCTAACTCCTCATATTTCTTAAGTTACAAGTCGTTAGGCCCGAAAAGAAATTTTCCCAAAGGTGGGCTGCGGGGGCCTAAGAGAGAAAAATTTTCCCCAAAAGCGAGCCTAGGGGAGAAAATTTTCCCCAAAAGTGGGTCTGTGGGCCTTGGGAACAAAATTTTCCCCAAAGGTGGGCTCATGGACCTAGGGGAGAAAAGTTTCCCCAAAACGGGCTTCTAGCATGGGGAAGAATTTTTTTCAAAACCGAGCCTACGGGCACAGGGAAGAAATTTTCTCAAGGGCATAAGGGACATGTTGCACGTTGTTAATCCCACACGGGAAGGTGGGTTGTCGGAGGAAATTTGGATTTTAACTCTTCAAAATGCCAAACAGACATGGAGGATTGCACTTAGAAATATTAGGATGGATTGTGTAGGGTTTAATTGATGGATTGAGTTTTAGAATGAGTTTCCCCTTTTACTACAAAATTTCTGAGTCTAATTAATTGATGTTTGATAAATTTTCTTGAACAATTCAACTATTTAAAAGTGTTTGATCTTCCTTAGCTTACATTATTATTTCAATTTGTCTTTCAAGTTGGGGAGTACTTTGTAAATTTATACGATAAATACTTGTAGATTTACGGTGAATCCAAAAGAAATCATACTTCAACTTCAAATAGATCTAATTTTTGTTATCATCCTCTAAATATTTAAATTCATTCAAATCTACTTTACAAAGTTTAACTTTCCCCCAATCCATGTGTGAAAACCCAAACTATAGTTCTACTTTCAAAACATGTATTTCAATGAAACAGAGAAATGTAATATATCTTCGTATGTATTTATTTTTCACTTTTCAAACAAAGATATCACAATACATTTCAAACATAGATTTCCAATGAAAAACATATCATTTGTGGTAACTTAAAAACTTTTATTGAACTCCAATAATTCTTTTACAACTCCCTTTTTCATTCCTCAAAATACAACTTGCAAAATAAAGATCTCTCACATTTAATGTAACACCCTTGACAATTGTTATATTCCTCATTTGCATTTCAAGTGTTGACATGTGATTTTCTTGGTAAAGATGTGTTCTTTTAACTACTGAAGATCTTGCTTGATATGGATAAATCATTTCTTCTCTTTGATTGTAGGGCTGGTATGTTGTTGCTTGCAACAATCTATTTCACTTCTTATGAGTAAGTTGTAATCTGGTCAGAATGGTTGCAAACTTATCCTTTGCAATTGGACTCATCCTTGGATCAATTCCATTGATCCAAGGTATGTTTTAAATCTTCTTATCTAAATTGAATGAAAAACTGACATTCATTGATTAAGAGACTTAACAGACTGAACTTGTGTTTGTTGTAAATTCTTTACTATCTCGAAAGACCATGCCTACATTCTATTTTGTGTTATGCTCAGCTCTTCTTGATTGACCCTTGTAGGGTGCCTAATGGCATTAGGGGAAACCTGCTTTAGGATTCTAGAGAAAGAGAGAAAAATGTGCCCTATATCTATAAGGTCTATCCTAAAGAGATTCGGGACTCAAGTAATTTACCTAACTCTTTCTACACCACTCTACGTGGGATGACATCCTAACCTAAGTTGTTAACACTAAGTTAGTATGAAGGAAATAACCTAAGGGATGTAAATTTATTTCTAATCAATTGCCTATACTATTGGGTTAAGCTACGACCTTTCCTGAGGTGGCAATCTATTTAATCGTAGGTTATATCCTAAGGTTATATATTTTAAACTAACCTAAGATCTAACCTAAGCAATTCTATCTATCCTAAACTAATGGGTATGAAAGGGAACCTATGGGTCAATTGGCAAGTGGGAGCTAAGCGGTGGTTCCTAAGCTTTTAATGCGATGGGATTTTGATTGATTTGGCATTAAGGCATGGCTATACTGCCAGTTTGGCATGGGCTAGTGAAATTTTGGGGGACCTATGTGGAGGCATCTCTAAGTTTGGAAATACATGTGGAAGTTAAATTAGGTCTCACCAACTTTGGATGGTGGTGGCAAGGAGAGATAGGCGGGAATATGCAAATTAATGGCATTAATTCACCTTGATTTTGGTGAGCAAGCTATCTTGGAAGGCATGCTGGTGGATTTTGGGGGTTTTTTTACTTTGCATGCTTCGCGATTTTTTCTCTATATGGAGCTATCTAGTTTTTCAAACCAGCAGATTGATCTACACTTAGTGGCTATTTTTGAATTCTTTGATCTATTTTCGGTTCAAGGAATGTATAAGAGGCATTGTGGAAAAATATTATTGTTGTTTGATCTTTCTTGGAGAAGAAGGGGTGTTGGAAACTCAGCGAAAGTCTTCTTCGAATCAACAGAGGCACTATCAGGCATGATAGGCTCTACCCATTAAGATTTCTTGCTTTCTTCTAAATGATTCATTAAAACAATTCTACTCACTGAAATTTATATTTGCATGATGTATCTGGTTATTTACTTGCATGTATTCATGAAATCTATGTGGGTTTTGGAATGTGAATCCTTTGTTGTTAATGGTAGTTTTTGGGAACTTTCTCTGTACTAGTTATTAGAGGTTTTCATGTGAATTTGTATTGAAACTTTGTGACTTGTACTTGAAGCTCTGAAATTTGTATTTGAAGCTCTATAGCTTGTATTCAAAGCTTTGTTTCTAGCATTTGAGACTAATGTTGAGTGAACTGGCTTGTTGCTTGTTTGGTTCTGAATCTCTGTTTAGTCTTGTGTTTCATGAGCTTGAAGTAGAGCTCCGTAGTTGTTCTAAGATTATATTGAAGCTTCGGGATTTGTTATGAGTTTTTATTGGGACCTTGTGTTTGTTTTGGATTGTGTTGGAGCTAAGTGTAGTTCTGAACCTTTGGTTGAATCTTCGTATTCAACAACTGTACTCATATACAGTTCTTACGAATACCAAACTTACTATCATGTGGTTGAGTTTTGTTCTATACTTGCATTCTGAACTAGAATTTTATTCTCATTTAAGGATTTGAGAATACTAGGACTCATATTGGAGCATTGGTGATTTGGTTTTGAGCTCGTATTTAGGGCTTCGTGTTTCTCTTAGGCTCATATTTGATCTTGTGTTTGTTTGAGCCGGTGTTGGAGCCTTGTAAAGTCTAAAATTATTTTGAAACTCATAATCAACACTGTACAGGTATTCCATGATTGTTTGTTTTGGATTTATGTTGTAATCAAAGTGATTACTTATATTATGAGTTGGGTTTGGCTAGTTTTTGGTTTTGAAAAGCTTTATTCTCTTTATAGACTGTCTTCTCGATAGGATCTTGAGAGTTTAGTTTTGGTTTGAAGCTGATCTGGTAATCTCCTTGTAATATCCTTCATGCCGCTCCTTGAGTGTGATTGGTTTTTATGCTTTTGTCCCTTTGGACTATATAACCTTCTTGAACTAGACAGGGAGAGAGAAATTGAAGTTTAACCTATCCTTCTCTGTTATGAGTGAACCCGTGTCGTGTGGAAAGCTTGACTGTTTTTAATATTATAAGGGGATGGGAATTATGTCCTATAATGGGTCTGGTTGGTCCTTTGATCATGGTAATAGTCGAATAAAGTTTGATGTTATGGGAAGTAGTATTACTCTCTTGGACCTTCTTAATTGGTTTATTGGGTTTTGTTGGAAGTTGAATTTAAAACTAGAATACTGAATCTTGTTTAAAGTATATATATGTATAATATCTCTGTTCGGATAATTTTGTATATCTGTTCTTGTTTGGGACATGAACTTCATACTTCTTGTATCGAGCTGTTAAAGCCATGTAATAAGAATTCAATTCTTGAGTTCGTAATTCCTTTTGCACTTGTATATCTTCTCTATTTGTGGACTCTTATTCCTTGAGGGGATCATAGAATGAACCTCTGGGTTTTAGGAAGAGAAATGAATATGAACCATGGGGACAGTATATAGTTAGGGACTGTACTATGTATTTCTTTCTGAGATTTGAATTTGTACTTGAGCTTGGTTAATGGAAATAGGAAACCAACTTGTTAGTTTTGATTGGAAAGATGCAATGTGCATATCTTCAATCGGCATTCGATTTTGTGTTCTCTTTAGGGAACTAACTAGAGAATTTCTAAGTTTGTATTAGATAATGGATTTCATTTCATAGTATAAATGAAATGAAATATGGATTGGGTCCTTTTTGGTTTGAGATCCTTTATATGTTACTATATAAGTTCATTGACCGAACTTCTCTTTTATTGATTCTCTTCTGAGATGGGAATTTTCTTGTGGATTGGTTAAGAGATTTATTTCATTCGAGTATAGCTTGGATTTTTGGAAAGACATTTTTGAATTATAAACAACTAATCTACTAAAGTTAGTAAAGCTTTCAGCTAGACTCTTTTAATCAACTTGGATTAAATTGGGCTTCTTGTTTAGTTGTTGCCTCTTTAATTAAGGACTCCTTAATTTGTCATCTTTGGACTAAGGCGGTGATGTGTGTTCTAACCACGATTCTTTCCTTCGGAGGAATTATGTCGAGAATTAGATATGTATTGATTCTCTTCTTTGATTATATAGAAAGATGAAGCATGCTAATATGAGTTATGTTGTTACTAACCTCTTTGCTATTTGGAAAAGATAAAAGTGTATTTATATTTCTATGGATTTATGAAATAATTGAATGACAAGACTTGTTGACTGTTTAAAGTGATTGATAGGATCAATTAAGTCTTGTGATATAATTTTGATGTTGCAGATTATATTATGCTCTTTTCTTGATAATGAATTCAAACTCTCTTAATTGTTCTTATTTCTAGATGTTATTACTTATGATTATTTGTATGATGCCTATTAATTGTTTCATAAAAGTAGAGTTGTTTTATGAAAAAATTAGTGGAATGCACTTTACTTTAATGCTTAGTGCTTATCATGCTCAGTTCATTGAACTAACTGTGCTAGAAATTTTGCAGATGGACACCGTAAGTGATAAAAGAAGACAAGAACTTTCATGTTGTATTGGGCTTATTTAATTATGGACCTTATGTAAAGAGTTTCGATTCATTCTTGAATTGTATTGAAAAATAAAAGTTGTATTCTTTTGGGATAGAGGTTGTTTGTTGTACAACATGCCTAAAATACATAGTCTTGTAATGTATAGTTTTATAATGATGAATTGAAAGTTGAGATTTACTTGTATTGGTTGTGTAAATTATCTTGTATTATGAAGAAGATGGGAAACCTATCTTGATGATATTTTTCATATTTTTTATGCTTAATTCGGATAAACTTGATCAGTTGGTTAAAGGGAAATAATTGGATTCCCTTATTAAGATGCAACTTGTTAAGTTGCATAAGATAACAATCTTATCTAAACAATTCTAACATAGTATTGGAATGTGTAATGAATATGCAGTAAAACTATTGAAATTGTGAAAGATAAGAAGGGTATGACAAACCCTAACACTTAATCATGTAGAGGAAGATTCTTCCTTGCTAAAAGAAATGTAATCCAAAGAATGGTGATATGATCGTTAATCATTAGACTTCATTTCTTATAAAGTCTACTACTAGTTGAACCTATTTGGTTGCTACACCTTCTTTGAATGGTTAAATTACATTTAATGGAACTTATGATGTTGTTGTCCTATTCCTTTGGCTATTTGTTTGTTAAGCCAAGTAAAATGAACCTAGAAAGCAATCATAAGTTAAGGAAGTTCTTTAATGACTAAATGAATCAAATTTAGAAAAGAAATTATGGAGTGTTGGATTAGGGTTTAGCAGGGTTGCTTTGTAATCGAGTGATAATCCAAATTAATAATGTATTAATAACCTCCTTGGGGTATGTACATCTTGATGAGGAAGTTTCTATAGGATGTTGGCACACGCCAACTACAAGATTGTACCTTTGAGAAAAAATGCATTTTCTCGAGGATACAACATTGCAGTTGACATGTGGCAACACCCTTCTGCATTGATCATCTAGATCTACACACAAATAAGGACTTGAACTTAGTTTCTCTCTAGGTCAAGTTAGTGGCATGTTTAGGATAGGTAGTAGCTTTCAATGGCTTAGGGTACCTTGGCACATTTGGTTGACTTAGGTCAACCGAGTATGCCCATTTACCCTAAGTCATTATGAGCATCTTCCTATAATAAATTATGTTTCTAACTAGGGCTAGGGTTAAACCTTGGACAAGTGGACTGATGGTAGTTAGTAAAGACCATTCTTGATAACAGAGGAGTGAGGTGAAGGACATATTTCAAAATGATGAGTATGTCATCTAGGAATAGTGACATAAACAGTATGTTGAAAATCTTTGGCCAAAGTATCGCAAGCTATTGGTTGCGTTGTCCTATATCACCTAGTTTGAAACAACGTGATATCAGATGAATATTGGTAATAAATATTCTGATATGTTCTTTAAAAAATCACTCAGTACCTGGTTTAGGGTAGGAAAACCAAAAATATGAAGTATACGATAAGTATTCAATACTTAAAGTTAACATAAATAGATCGGTAGATCACCGAGTTATGAAATAAATAGATCGGTGGATCACCGAGTTATGAAATAAATAGATCGGTGGATCACCGAGTTATGAAATAAATAGATCGGTAAATCACCGGGTTATGAAATGAATAGATCGGTGGATCACCGAGTCATTTACATATGCATATGGTTATCTGTTTGAGATTGATTGGCATGGAATGTGTGTTCTAAATAATGTTTTATTTAGAATAGAAAACATTATGTAAATTATTTTTCCTTGTTTCTAAAGTCTTGAAATGGGAATGTTACATTCAAATGTAGGTTCCATTTCCAAACAACAATTTTCCACCACAAATATTATTACAATGCCATCCACTTGGAGTGGGAAATTTCACAATAAGTAACCCAAGGAAAAACTACAAAATTTGTCTTCATCCTCAGCTCTAGACCAAAAATAAGAAGATCCACCATATATCTTTTTATCACAACAAAAAAGGAGGAGAGGCAACGCTCTCCACCCAACCAAGAATTCCAATGAGATGGAGAAGCCTTCCTTGTCATTGGCCCCCGAGCCCCAACCACAAAGCAATAAGAGATGTATTTCAACTCATGTCAACAAACAGGCTTCCACAACACAAGAAAATTTTCACATACAAAACACGGTCCAAATACATACCGCAGCTTTGTAACCACAAGAAGAACAATAAACAACACTCTAGCTTCATTATGCACAAGCCAAATGAGCAAAATCTATGGGGAAGCTATTTATACCTCCCAATATGGAAATGGGTGTCTACCTCAAGATAAACCCACCAATATATATCATTTACAACCCCTACACACTCTTATACCTCCCCAAATTACCCCTTATACCTCCCATTCTCTTATGCCTCCCCACACTCTTATGGCACCCCATAACAAGTATAGAAATGCAAGTTATTTCTTTTACAAAATGGAACCCAATCCCAAACTCCCTCCTCAACAACTCATATACCTCCCCAAACCTCTTATGCCTCCCCAAAAGAGATCCCCATATTTTCCTCATACACCACACCTAGGCAATCTACTCAACAAACCAAAAGCATACCATACATTCAAAACATTCACGTAAACACAATACAAAAAGAAACCATTTTTACAAGAGTCAAGCTCCCATATCTCCATGATAGATCTTGATCCAAAAGTTCAACAAAAGTTTTTCTAATCCAAATAGTCCCAAAGCACAAAAAAATCCATAAGCATTCACAATCCTCTAACTCTCTCACATACCCGAAGTAACCCCCATTACAACAAAAGAATTCAAATAAATAGAAAAGGGAGAGAGGAGCATCGGTGGCTCCATGTAGGATTCCACATCACTCATCCTCAACTCCACCTCACAAGTCAACTTCAAACTCCAAAGCACAATCAAGTAAGATGGGTGAATAAATGACCTTTTACTTACACACACAAATCAAGTCCACACTCCAAGGACCAAAATTAATGTCATGAAAAAGGTACAATAAAAACTTACAACTTGTCTTCCAAAAATACATAATGAGGCCTAATTTGGACTTCCCAACTCATAGGTAGGGTTGGTGTAACAATTTAAGAGGTGTGAGACAAGTTTAACTTGTCGTATAAGCCTCTAAAATAAGCCCTTAAGGACATATCCGAATTTGAAAGGAAGGTGGAGTGTTTCACACTCCAAGTTACTTACACATTATAAACAACACATAAACCAAGAGCCATCAGCTCTAATAAATGTATTCTTTTGACCCAATATAATTAATTTAACAACATGATTACCCATTAATCTAGCCATAAATAATTAAATGACAAAGGGGAAAATACATCACTAATTAAACACATACTAAAATTAAAAAAAAGAATTAAATAAGAGAATACACATAACCCCTTGGTCACATTTAAAGGTGATCCCCCATGGGAACCCCTAACAACAATCCAAACAAACAAATACACGTTGCCATGGTGACCCTTGTTGAATTCATCTAGAATTCCAAATGTGGTTGGTCTCCAATCCCTCATGTTTGTTGTGACATGTTTTACCTACAAAACAAAAATACCTCCTTCGGCCTTGTGGCCGCATCAAATCATCCAAAATAAATATACAATATAACTCCAAAGTCATATATATAAATCAAAACATCATCAAGCAAGTAACGACATCATTTACAATTTCATCCATAATCATAAGATCACAAGATTAATTCAATTTTCTAGGTCTACTCAATATGACGAAATAGCACATGTCCAAAACACACACACACACATGTCATGTCCACACACACACACACACACACACACACACACACACACACACACACACAGATATGTATAACCATGTCAACATCATGAAAACATCACATAATATGTTTCAATTATCCTCATGCATCATCTATGAATCAAAATCAACAACATTCCATGATATCTAACATCTAATTCAAACGTTACAATAATGTCCATAAATATAGTCAACAATGTCATAATTAATAACAAATGGTGTCAAAGGGAAGTGGGCACTACATAAAGAGCCCATGAAGCCAAACATCAATAATACCTTCCAAACAAGAGAAGATAAAAGGCTTGCAAAGGCTCATGAACCATTTTATCAAATGCCTTAACGAATATGTAATGCTATATATCGTTTATGAAAATGAGTTAGATCTTGAGTAGAGGCTATTATGGAAATGTTTGTGAAGAAATTAAGGGACAAAGATGTAAAGAAAAAGATGAAAATAATAAATCAATGGAAATTAATATGAATGGAGGTGTCAAAACTATTGAATTTTTGATGGATTCAAGAAGGTGATACAAAACCACATAGATATAGAGCACCATATACATGATGGGATCACCGATTTTGAATCAAAGAATAAACAAAATACCTTAAGTGCAAGAAAAATAACATGAGAAGGCAACATTAAGCAAGTGAGACAAGACCTAGGAGGATTTTATATATAGTCAGACCATGTCACATGATCCTAAAGTCAAGATGGAGGATAAAATGTAGACCTAAGGTCAGTTGATTTTCACAAGAGGAATTTGCACCAAATGCCGAGTGATCAATGTGTGAAATGTGTTCTTCATACCTTGATCCCGAAAAGAAAATTGTTCTCTTCTATATAAAGGGAGAAAAATATTCTATAAAAGAAAAGCGTACCAATCCATACAAACAACCCTAGAATTTGATGGTCACCCCTACCTGTCAAAAGGAAAATTTTTGATAGTTTGTCAATTTATACATCTTTCAATTTATGTTTTGAATAATATTTGATTGCCAAAAAAATTATGATGTAAATAAGATTTTGTTTCCGATTTTAAGACAACAAGTTATATTTTTAAAATAAATTAGATAAAATTATTATAAAACATATAAATGAAAATTTAGATATAATGCAACATCTCTTTATTATATTTTATTTATCGTTCACAATTAAATTTAAATTTTGAAATATAAATTTATCATTGATGTCAAATAACACACTGTCATAACTACTCATTTTGTGAATTCAAGATGATAAAAATGAAACTTCCAAACCTCCAATAGCAATGATTTACATGAATTTAGTGTATAAATAAATATTCAACAAATAATGGTATAAATAAACAACAAGCTTGTACCTGGATTGATCTTCAAGTTTCACTAACTTCTTTCTACTTGAAGATGAAATAAAACCTGCAATGAAAATAAATGAAAATTGGTTTGCATTTAAAGATTGCATAGAGATAATAATTCTAAATTTAAGCTTGGAATTAGAATAGAAAATTAGTAAATAGTTTAAAAAATCAGTCTAATATCTCTTTTACTTTCACTTTAAAAAAGGAATAAAACATATTGTTTAATTTAGAAGTTGTATTTGAAGATCAATTGCTTTTTCTACGTTTGTTTTGAATAAAAATCACATTGAAAATCATATGTTATTATATTTATATTTTTAAATTATTGCTTTAATATATGAGATTTTACTATCTCATATAATTACGCAAGGTGTTCCCCTATGGGAAATGGGATGTTTCTATGATATGAATTTGACGAGTTGAGGATGTTTTTGTGTTTCCCGGGAGGAGGGAAAGGAACTTGCGGGCGTTTTATGATTGAATTTGACGGGTTGATGTCTGACATTTAAGGTGGAATTCCAATGGTTTTGGAAAATTGTATGAGATGGGCTTGCTCGACTCAAAGTCTCACTCAAGACACTCCACTAAATGCTATGAATCATGTTCCTTTTTCTCCTCGTCAAATACCATTTTTCTCGATTGTCAGAGGAAGTAGTCATGCAAAGATTCCTTCCTCGAAATGAGATCATTCTCTAGCAAGAAAGCAAGAAACCCAAAGAAAGAGCATTGTAATTCTTCACTGGATAAACACCGTAATCACACAGAAAGTGTGTAAGAAGAATGTTGCTCCGTTTACCTCCATTTGCTTTGATTGTTATGCAAACAAACTGCTCTAGTAAAAATGCTTATTTTTAACGAATGATAAGCGAAAGTACAAGTGAAAGGGAAACGCGATTCTAAATTCAAAAACACCAGGAGCCACCGAATATTTGAGCAGTTAAAGCAATCAGAGTAATTTCTGGTCCATAGACCATTTGGTCTCGTGGACATAACTAAAACCATTCCATTTCATTTCATCAAAAGAAATTTCCTCTTCTCCATTTAAATGTCTTGGCCAGTTTTTAATAGACATTTCTTAGGACAAGTTATTAGGTTTGGAATAATTAGATGTAAAAATCTATATCATGGTTTGGTGGAGGGCCTAAGGCGTTGCCCACTTGTTTTTAGATGATTTGAATGTATTCCACATTTAATATTTGCATATTGAGAGACATTTATGTCTGAGAAGATTGTGTGGGGTTGGTGCATAAAATTCTGAGGTTTATGTATGGAGTAGGTGTGGAGAATTCTCTCGCTTAACAATTATGGATTGAGAGTTTCCATTCCATCAAATTTTCCTCGAACTCATCCTTCATTACTTGTTATCTCTTGGGATTTCAACTTTAGTGTATGCCTAGGCAACACCTTTTACACTATCATACACATGACTAGACTACAACCCATTTGATAAACTATCATTTTTATATTAACTTATTCTACTATTAACTTTCTTCTATACCTTTAACATGAAGTGCATATGAAAGGAGTTTTGGTGGTTTTTGTCATATACGCTTTTGTTTCTTACAAATATAAATCAAGCCACAAAATTCTCAAGCCTTTCACTAATAAAATTTTCACCAACTATTGGGGAATTTTTTAATAAGCTTTCACTTGTTTCTTCATCAAATTTGGCATAATTACCTAATGTTGAAGATGAGTTTGATAAATCTTGGTGCTTTGATGGAATTGAAGAAGTCAGTGAAGCGTTCATGTTATTGAAATTATCTACCAATAATGTTGTTGTGAGAAAAATCATGTCGTGCAATGTGAGGTCCTACTTTGGAATGGCGGCTCAATACAATTTCATATCCCCTATTAAAAACATGAGGAACTGTAAATTAGCATGGAATTTTGGGTATACATGCAGACTCTCGGGACTAAGCCACCCAAAACGACACCCTTGTTGGGTTGTTTCCTACAAGAAAATTAGGTGATAGTGGTGTACAAACTGATCTAGAATGGGAGCCTATAGGAGTGGTTGGTGGCTACATGTGTTGTCCCACGTGTTGTAGCTTTGGCTCGATCTTGAAATTACTACTATTTAACTCCGGATTTCATATTATATCTCTCTTTAACAATATATTAATCATAATTATCAGTGTATATGGTATTATAATTTTATCTTTATGAATAATATTGCATAAGTAGATTCTATTTAAGATTTGTATTTATTTTGGGGTTATTTCCAAGTTTGGGATTCATGAATGAATGTAGTATACACATGATTGACTATTGTATATACCCTTGGCATGCAAATGCTTGCTTTAAACAATGTATGTCTTTGGTTTTGTTTTTACTTGGTCAACCACTTTTTCGTAAAAATAATTTTATTTACATTTCTTAAATGTTTTTATTGTGCCCATATATTTTATCCATCACAACATAGAAATTGATTATGAATTCATACAACATGTTCCCATTATAACGATCCTTCAATTTAAGGTATGTTTTGTAATGATAAAAAAATAGAAATTGTAGTTTGTAGTCGCAACACTTTTGAAGTAAAACTTAACACTAATAGTGCTTGTGGATAATGACATTTAAATATTTGTGCTCTTTTCACCATTTGTAAATCTCATTAGTGATTGTCCAATAAGGTTTCACTTGTTTCTTCGTCTAATTTGGCACAATTACCTAATGTTGAATATGAATTTGACACATTGTGGTCCTTTGACGTAACTGAAGAAGTTGGTGAAGCGTCCATGTTATTGAAATTATCTACCAATAATGTTATTGTGAGAAAAAACATGTCGTACAATTCGAGGCCCTTCTTTGGAATGACATCTCCATACAATTTCATATCCCATATTAAAAACATATCAACAGGATTTCAATTCAATTCTTGAAATAATATAATTGTAGTAATCCCAAATACTTGCTATGCCACTAAAAGGTAAGGCTTTATAGGGTTGCATCTATTAACAATTTAAATACTAAAACATTGCATAAAATAAGATGATCATTTTTATAAATACTTAATATCTACGTTTGTAATGTTGTAATTAGGAATTAATTGTTGTACCCCCATCGGGTCCAACCATGTTGTGCTCGCCTCATACCACACATGAGAGGGTTCATCAACGATATAATAGTATCCACAAATTCTCAATCCTTTCACCACCAAATTTGTCTCCATCTTCTAAGGAATGCTTTGATAATTTTTCATTTCTTTATTCATTAAATTCAACATAGTTAAGTGATGTCAATGACTTGGACAAAACTTGAGAAACAAAAGTAACGTGAACTTGAAGAAATTTGTAAACATTTATTATAGATCTAATTTTTCTTTTATTTCGCATGAAAAACAAGCAGTCGGTGTGTTTTATGTTCCCAGAAAAAATTTGGAGCTGAGGATGGTTGAAAATGCTATGAGTTCCATTGAAACATGATAAAATAATAAAAACAATCCCATCGCGTTTTTATGTTAGTATTAGTGGGTTGATACTAACAAAAATTCAACTTCAACATTAAGAGCATTTATGAAACAAAGAATGCGATCGTCTATTTTCCGTCTAGATTTCCTTTCCCTTGTATTGCTTGTCCCTCTATCTCTTTCTTTGTTACCTTGGTTTCTCTTGTAATTTTTCTCCTTTTATCCTTCGTATCAGTGTCCATATCACTGATCTCATCCATGCCATAATATGCTTTCCAGAATTTCAATAAATTTTGAACCATATCTTCCAACACATATTACCATTCACAAAATGCTTACTAAGAGTGTTGTTGAGCACAACTTCAGTGCTCAATCAATGTCACAAATACATGAAACAACTCTATTCCCTGACACCTATTAGGAACAACATTTATGTATCCACAATATTTACTTTCCTACACATTCCTATCAAAGAACTTAAAACTCTTTCGACCGATAATCTAAAATGGGTTGTGGCATGCAGAAATTCTACAGTTTCACGCAATATGTATACACAAACTTCACTATATAATTTCTTTGCATGAATGATGCATTATATATTTTATTGGTTTAATCCCATTGTCCCCCTACTCTAAGATCTTGTTTATCATTTTTTTGGTAACAAAGTTCATGCCTTTAAATTGAACCCTTTATGTCTCCATCACTTTTCATTCCTCCATCCACTCCCTTTCGGCGTTCACATTGCACTGCTTGTGTGCGATTGCTAGTATATATTTTACTATTACTAACATCTTTTATAGTTTGCAAATAATATAAACCTTCATATTTACAATATGAATAAAAACTAACCGTTCTAAGTTTATGGTTAATTTTTTAATTAAATTTTAAATTGTGACTAAAACTTGGTAAATGGTTCCCACAAATCATGAAAATACTTGTTTTGTAGAGAGGAACAACAAAAATAACACAAAGAATTGTTAAAAGGAATACCAAAAATCATGCAAATATTTATGAAGGCAATGTTAATCAACATGCAAAGATTTGTGAATGATAAATCATGCGAGAATGGGTGAAGGGTTATACCGCAAATCACTAAAATATTTTAGGAAATAAATACGCGTAAATTATAAATAAACTTTAGCTGATGCTATTAGATGTATTGATTTATAGTAACATAATTCATATTATTTTCTAGAAAATTAATTATAAAAATATAAGTAATAAAATCCGTAAATATTGTAGTGCCACCATAAATAATATTAAAACAAAATGTAAAAAAACAAAGAACGAAGTGAATGTATTTGGTGGGGACCAGTGGAAGAATTTAATGGAGGCGTGATGGAGGGCAGTTTGTGTCTGAAGTTGGTTTAGTGCCGTGTGGAAGGTTAGGCGTGTGGCAGGTGGGCTGACATAACACATGGGATTCCTGAACGTCCAGTCAGATTTGTCATTCTTCTTAGACAATAATACAAGCACTTTATTTGGGATCCAAGGCATGGATTATGCTGAAACCTAGTCAATATTGAAAATTTAGAAGTAATTGAAAAGTTGTAGGTGCGCTGGTAGACATTGATGCAAATGTGGGCAGGAAAATGTAAGATGGTGATGAGAAAGCCTTTGCTAGAAGGGGGGTTTTGATACACCTCTCGCATAATATTTGAATAAATGGAAAATTGATTTATCTGTATCAACATCTAGTCTGAAGAAGGTTTATTTGTCTTTGAGAGGGAAAGGAAACTAGCACTTCTGCCGTTTTAACTTTTAAGTGTTGTTTGTAAAAGTAGAAGACACGGGTTTCCATCACGAGACAGTGACACTATTTCACGTATACAAATAAATAGGTTTCCAACGTGCTCAGTTTACATTTTCCTACGCACTCCTAGCCTATGCCAAAATGCTAGCTCTGGAGCAAGGTATGGACATCCATCAAAGACTAAATGACAGGAATAGTATCGATGTTGTAGTTGTAAATGCTCTTGTAGACGGGTATGTAAAATGTGGAAGCATAGACAATCCAGGATCTGTTTGAAATTATGTCCTATAGAAAAGAAAATGTGGTTTTAGGTGGACAACATTGACTGTAGGATATGCACAAAATGGGTTTGTTGAAAAGGCTTAGAAACTTTAAGAAAAAGCAATGGACGGGTATGAAACAGATCCCAAATCTGTTTCTAGCACTTTACCTGTATGTGTTAAGCAAGGATGTTGTTGCCATGGAGCAGTTGGGGATTATTTCTGGGTATGAAATCCATCAGAGTATTTTGGTAGGAGATTCATGTCAATGTTGCTTGAAAATGGAGGACATATGTAAACGTCTCAAAGAAATGTGGCTTCAGGAAGATCCTTTGACAATTAAGTTTCTTGGTTTTATAGTTATTATCTTGTTGTCCATAGTCTATGTGGGCATGGGTTGTGGCGGATGTATTGAATAGATTTTGGAAAATCTAATCCCTATCATTAATAAGTTGATTAATCCTGCAACGACTGTGTGGAGTGTTGGCTCTCTTTGGCTTTAGGACTTCAAGTGTTTTTGTTTGACCAACACGTATATGTATTGGGTTATTTCCAAATATTTAATCATCCTCGTTTCATAGTGGACTCTACTATTGATTTCAAGAAAGTATCATCATTTTAAATTGACATCTTATTGTATTCGATATGGGTATTATATGGGATCGTGACCTTCGGGATTCATTTTGTAGTATCCTTCTTCACTACACTGCTACTAATCATAAGTGGTTATAACTATTTGAACAAATGCATGATATATTACTGGTCTCTGGTTTGTCCTCTCCCATATCAATGATGCATAAATTACTGACGTGCAATAGAATATTATATAGATGATAAGAGCTCAGATGGTCCTTTTTTAGTGCTTATAACTATTTTTTTTTGGGCGTGCAAGCATGTAAATGTAGAATCTTTCTCTTGACACGTGAAGTGTTCTACGAAATGCCTAGAAGAGGGATGAAGCTTTGTTGAATGCGG
Organism: Taxus wallichiana var. yunnanensis; assembly: GCA_018340775.1. NCBI lineage: Eukaryota > Viridiplantae > Streptophyta > Pinopsida > Cupressales > Taxaceae > Taxus > Taxus wallichiana. The sequence continues at coordinate 462,303,623 of CM031241.1, forward strand.
TGAACCTGCCTATAGAACCTTGTGCACTACTGACGTTAATATCGTTAGACATCGTCTCCTTACATTTATCTCTTATAATTTTCATATAATTTAGTTATTCATTTACAATAAAATAAAAATATTAAACTATTAGATACTCAAATTTGGAATTTTGACCATACGCCTAGTCCAATCAATTAAACAACACGTCGTGATTTTTCTACCAAGTCACAATTTAACCCTCAACCGTGTCAGTAACCCTAACCTCGTGCATTATTAGACCTAGGGTTCCAAAACTTGATGCTCATGTCCTTTGTTTGGTCATAGCTAGATGAGTTAACTAAAATGACCATTTCTGTCTAGCTTGCAAAGTTTGAAAACATAATTTCTAGGAGACTTTCAAAACATCACTCGAGCCTCATAAATGTGATGTCAAACATCATATGTTTTCCTTGTTATGTAGAGAGTCGCATAAAGAACTAACTCGACCATTTTTGACCATTTGCGCTCTCTTCGCCACTCCTTTGTGAGCCCTATTAGTCTATTTTACACTTTTAGGGAGATGCAAAAAAAAAATTGGGTTTCATTTCGACTCTCCATTTGTACCTTGAGCAATGAAATGTTTTCCCGCCTTCACAATTGTCTTTTAATTTTACAAGAAAACTTCTTGGAACTTTCGGTTATGAAAACGCATTCCTCGCTAGTTTTGCAAGGTGGTTTTGTAGGATTGTTGTAGCTTTATTAACTAAGTTAAGTTAGACTAATTATGACCGGTGGATCTAGAACCCTAGTTGTTAATTGAAATCCATTCGCCATTTAAATTTTTGTTACATTTTTAAGATGCTAGTGTTTAAGGGAAATTTTTATCTAAATATGGATGATATTTTGATTCCAACTTTTGTATTGTAAAAGTTGGATATTGTGTTAACTAAAATTGAATTTAACAACTTATAGTTCAATTTTGGTGTGCGATTGATGTTCAAATAATTAGTGTGTCTTGTTTCTTACCTCAAAAATGTAATAAAGAGATCTAAATGAAATAGTCCCCTCTAGTATAAACTTCGCATATAACTACCCTTCTTGTGTTATTCTATGTAGCATAGAAAACTAAAAACTTAATATGAACTTAAAATCTTAACACTCTATGGCACCCTCTAGTTAAGAAAATAAGAGCCAAGGTTTGAGTTTATTGTCATATCCTATATGTTTAGTGACGTCGTTGAGAACTTGATGGATAGGAACGACATGGTAAAACTTTGAGTGTTTGGTCCCCTTATAGGATTGGTAATCGTGTGTCTAGTAAGGGGAATGTGTTCTCTAAAAGTAGTACTCCATGGGAAACTAAATTTAAGAATAGAGTAAAACCCTCTTCCGACCAACACTCGTGTTGAGTGGCGAAGATCGCCCACTAACCTTGAAAGTCATCTTTAAGAGTTGGGATGATAAAGCAACTTGATACCCAATCTCATTTATTGTTTGGGTTCTACAATACAAAACTAAGAGTTAACTATGAAACTTAACAACAATTTAGTGTATAGTCAGGTTGTGAAAATGTAACCATATGATGATATGCTTGGAGAAAGGTGAAATTTAGATCGCTTCATATAACATGCATTTAAAACATATTTTGGTGAGAAAAGAGATCTACGTTGTGTAAACTCTAATGTGAACCTAAACCCTTAAAAATAGGCTACACCATCTTTTTCTCCTACATATCCTATTATGTAATGGATGTATGATGTGAAAATATGTGATCTTGTTCTTAGATACTAATCCCCTAAGAGAGGGACTAGTGGCCTCATGAGGTTACAAATGTGCTATTAGAAAATAGATTATAAAATTCATTCAAAAGGCATAAGAACCTAGTTAGGGAAAAATAAAACCTATTATGTTGGACATAAACGATACTCGTGAATCCTAACCTAGAAGCAAAAATAAATATCCCATTATTGAATGAGTGAATTAAACAAGTAATTGAAATAATGTAGATAGTCCTTATTAGACGAGATACATCGTAAGTTAAATGTTAAACAATATAGAGGAAATCTAGTAAGAGGAAAAGGAATGTATGATTCACATATTATGAACCTTTCTAGAACTTAAGTTAAAGATTGAAACATAATTGTAATAAATGTGTAATCCTAAAATATCGTGTCATGGGAAGACCCTATCTATAAGTGTATATTGTAGTTGAATTGTTATGTTGTGCCTTGTCAAAATAAAAGTGGCCTTGAAGTGCATCACGTGTTTTCACGTTATCTATGTGGGTTAATGTTGTGAAAACATATCATGTGTTGTGTGTAGTCCTAGAGATCTCATGTAGTGTCATTAATATTACAATGTAACTCAAAAGAAAATTATTCCGGTAATTTTAATGTTTTTTTCATGTGTGTAAAATATGGGCATTACATTTTGGTATTTGAACGCGAGGTTCATGTTCTCAAACCTGCAGGACAAATTGGAGTTGTGATGGTTTTGCATGATGATGATGGAAATGGGAAGAGTAATGTGATATATGTTATGTGTGACTAACATTGTGATTTCGGTATTATGAATGCACATGTGTTACATGTTTATTAGTGTGTGTTTTTTATTATGTTGATATGCTTGTGATGAGAGTATTCACTCTCCTTTCCGTGGATTCGATGAGGAGTCCACGTGTGATGTGTTGCCTTGGTATGTGTGAAAAGAATGTTATTATGGATGGCAGAGTGTTGGAGCGTCTTATCATTTTTTGATATGTAGGTGTGTTGATGTGTTGTATGAAAAAGATTGGTGTATATTGAATTGGATGGTATCATGATGTCACCACCATGATGTGATGAATCATGTGTGTCACCATGTTATATTATGATTGACTATATTTTGTAATGTTAGTCACTATGTTCATCTTATGTATAATTCATGTAATATGTGATATTCATGTTGTGAATTAGGGGCATATGGTGATCATATGACCCATATTGTGCAATATTTATACCTTGGGTGCATTATGTGGAGACATGATGTATTGTAATCCGTGAAAATAATGATTGTGTTATACCCTATGTATATACCATGTGTAATACGCTATGGTTAATGTGTGTGAATCACCATTGTGTTATTAATGTAGTTATGTGTTATGTCGTGAACCTTACACTAGACGACCACGAGGGAGCAATCATTAAGAGTTTATTTGTGGAGAGAGGAGGAGCGAGACTGATTTTCATAATCTTGAGCGGCGTACGAGTGAGGAAGTGGAGTCTTATATAGACTAAAAAGCCACTTCTATCTATTTAGTTTAACTATATTTGATTTTTTTTTGAAAGTTTAAGACTTCAATCTTTCTCAAGATATTATGGATGCACACCACCTTAGGCTCAAATTATGAAAAATAGTGTCCCTTGCTCTCTCTTATTGGGTTGTCCATCAAACAATCCTATGTGATGTTGACTATGTCAAGCCTTGTGGGAGTATATAAGGATGATACGAGATAGAGATTATGACATTTGTATTATTTTATATGTTATTTTACGATGTGAGGATCGATGTTTGAGTTCCAAGAACTTGATGAGTACCCCTTTAGTGGTCATATGAGGCCACATAGTTATTGTAATTTGTTATTTCTCTATACTTATTTTATTTGTAAATTGATCATTATTTGTTTTCTTATCAAGACCAACAGCTTTTCTTGATTGATGTGTTCCTATATTTTGGGAATTTTATTTTGTTATTCTGATAACATGTAGAATTTTGTACTAACTATGGCTATTTATTTATTTGTTTTGCTTAATTTTATATTTTCATATCAAGTTTAATTTTTTTAGCTATATAGCTTAGCCCAAGGCTTGGGAATTTTGACACTTGGCATTTGAAATGAATTGTTATGTTGGTTCTAATGTTGTAATGTGTTGGAATAGGGTCATGAGATTCACAATGGAGTGGTTGAACGTATGGACCCGCTTCGTTGTATGGAGTTATGTCCCAAGGCATTATAGATAACTAGTGGGTTGTTGAACCATGAATTATTATGTCACTTGGGTTAGAGGAGTTTGGACCTTATGTGCTCAAGGTGAAAAGGTGACCGACCCTTTTGTGGAGCTAATAGGAAAATGTATATTTATTTTATTTCTTAGGACGTATATGAAGTTATTTTGTGATGCTTGGGAGGTATATGTCGTTGTTTTGTGACGCTTCATGAGCTATATGGAGTTGTTTTGTAATGCTTTGGGAGGTATATGGAGTTGTTTTGTGATGTTTTGGGAGGTATATGGAGTTTTGTGATGCTTGGGAGGTATATGGAGTTGTTTTGTGATGCTTGGGAGGTATATGTAGTTGTTTTGTGATTCTTTGGGAGGTATATGGAGTTGTTTTGTGATGCTTTGGGAGGTATATGGAGTTTTTTCTATTCTTTGGGACGTATATAGAGTTGTTTTATGATGCTTGGAAGGTATATGGAGTTCTTTTGTGATTCTTTGGGAGGTATATGTAGATTCTTTGTTATGATTTGGGAGGTATATGGAGTTTTCATGTGATGTTTTGAGAGGTATATGGAGTTGTAATGTAATGATTTGGGAGGTATATGGAGTTCTTTGTGATGTTTTTGGACGTGTATGGAGTTTGTGTTATGATTTATGTGTATTGTTGTGAGTCTTGTTTGTGTTTTGTGATGTTGTTTCCATCTTGATCTTATATAGCTACAATTATGGTTTTGAGTTGCGTGAAACCCCTGTATGTGTACATGTTGGGAATTCCATGTTGTTGTATTCTACTTATGTTACGAGTACCGTGTTAGGAGCATGTGTGACAAGTACTGTGTTGTGAGGGATATGTATGTTATTTCCATGGTTTAGTTGAGTTCTTGTGATGTGATATAGTCGTGAGGGTACATATCATGATATCTTGTGAACCATTAGTGTTGTGTTTGGTCCTGATCGGGTATTTTTATGTCGATTTTTGGAAACCTATGAACATAAGACAACTAAAATATTAAACAATGAAATACTAAGAGTTGAGATTAATAAATTTAAGATATTGTCAAAATAATTTTTCTTCCTTATGGTATTGATATATTGACCAATTGTTTTGTTAAGCGACATGTGTCATTATTCACTTTCTTTCCTACTTACCATTCGAGATTAAGTATTTTTGCATTGAGGATGATGCTATTATAAGGAGAGGGAAATGTAGTGCCACCATAGTTAATATTAAAATATAATTTAAAAAAACAACGAGAGAATGAGTGTGTTTGGTGGTGATCTGATCAGAACTCTTCAACTTTGTAATTATTCACAAATCACAAATTAATCGTTGTTGTTTACTTTCTATTAGAAAATAATAGAGATAGCTAGTGAATGAATTACTATTGTGCTTAGAATCAACAATTGTAGTAAAGGAAAGAATATAAGCTCATAACACCAACAATTTTATCCTAGAAAACCTCCAATGGAGGACAAACCAAATCGGAAGGGAAATCTATCTTTCTTTCCACTTCTATTGGCCAATTCAAATCGAAAAGTATAGGATTTACAATAAGTAAGAAAGAGAAGTATATAATATCTCAACACTTCCTTTCGATTCTTGCTTGCTCTATCTCAACACTCCTTTCTTCAACAAAAATACAGTTTCCAACACTAAGATTTCTTGCTCACTTTCTTCCACGCTTTGATGATATTTTACACTTCTATAATCATGTATTTATAGCCTTTCTCATGTCCTCCCGTGTAGTGGAGAATGAGAAAGGTAATGAAGGAGAAGAGAAATGAACATCCTTTCAAATCCAGAGGTTATTCATTTCAAATTTTGTTTTATGTCCGTAATGGTAGGACCACTGCCCCTATGCAACCGGCGTCCTAGGACTGCCGCTCTATCTTGGGTGGTGGTTATGTAACCACCACCCTACACAGAGTGGTGGTCCTGTTACTTAAAAGATAGAACCTTCATTTATTTTTTTATTCTCTTTGCTGATTGTTTTTTATGAAGTAGAGTTATTTCAGATCCCTATGGATCACACCTCCCCTTCTTAGGAGGCTTTTGGTCCCATAAAAGCTTAGTGGGGGAGTAGATGAGGGAACAATTCCCTCACTTGCTCCTTCAAGTACCACCGGGCTTGCCTTGGTGTCTTTCCTTTCAGTCCAATCTACCAAGACTCCTGTGGACCTCTTCTAGTCTCTCTAAATTTCTATTGTAGCACTACATCCTCCTCCAATTCACCTCGTGAGTCCAAGATGCAATCCTTAATGGAAGGTAGCAATTGTAGTTCTTCATCTTCATCCAGCATGGATGGCTCATATAGGTGCAAGTTCTCACAATTTACTACAAATTACATCCTCATGAATGGTGGAAAATCAAGTCAAAAGCATTTTCCACAACCTACTCCAATATGGTGAAGGGTTCATATCGTAGTGGCTTGAGCTTCCATGCTTGACCTTGTAGTCTCTCCTTGCTCAAGTAAAGCAAAACTTTGTCTCCAACATGAAGCTTGTGTTCCCTCCTATGCTGATCGTGCCTAGCTTTGTACTTTGCTTGAGATTTCTCTAGCTATTCTTTGACCTTGAGATGGATTTTCCGGATCCTCTCAATGAACTTGTTGGATCTAGTCACCTTTGTGTCTCGTGTATCCTCCTCATCCCACTTTGTCCAGTGTTATGTCCAATGGATTCATAGGTAGATATCCAAGGCATGCTTCAAATGGTGACTTCATAGTGGATGTGTGTACTTTGCCCGGTTATAGGAATGCTGAATGTAGGCTAAGGAATCATCCCAAGTCCTTGGGTACTTATTGTTATACCCTTTGATCAACTATACCAAAGTCATGTTTACCACCTCTATTTATCCATTTGTCTATGGATGGAAATGTTGTGCTCCTCTGTAACCTGGTATCCATCTTATCCCACAAATTAGTCCAAAACTTCCCCAAGAATCCCTATCGAGAGACAATAGACTTTGGAAAACCAAAATGCACCCATGCATTAGCAAAGAAAATATATATTGCCTCATGTGCTTTTATTTTCTTTTTACATGCCATAAGAATACACATTTTACTGAATCTATCCACAACAACATAGAGATAGTCATGGCCATGTTTAGACATAGGTAATCCTCCTACAAAATCCATAGAAATGTCCTCCCATAGACGATTAGGTACTTGGTAAAGGCATATACAAACCTTCCTTCCTAGTTTTAGGCTTTCTAGTACAACAAATTTTACATCCACGAATAAATTTTGATACTTCTTCTTGCATGTTGGGCCAATATACATACCTTTGCAAGTGGACTAGGGTCTTACCAACACCAAATGTCCCGCTACTTTCGAGGTATGTGCTTCCCTCATCAATAGAAGTCTTTCTTCTTTAGCACATAAAGTTTCTCCCATTGGTAGAGTAGCCTGTCCTTGAGATAACAATCTTCAATCCCCATCTTTTCAGCCCCTTGGGACTGTAGCTTCTGAAATTTTACCCCAAATTCTTTGTCTTGGGCATATGCTTCTCCATAAGCTTCCTTCGTGAAGGGATCGATCTGAGAGATAGTGGCCAAATAGGAAAGCTTTTCTGTGTGGGTGGCCTAGACAACATGTCTCGCCACCAAATTTGTACTACCCTTCTTGTATTTAATCACTAGATGGAATTGCTGAAGAAACCCCATCCATTTTTAGTGCCTTTCTGTTGTAATTTAGATTGTGCTTGTAAATACTAGAGAGGTTTGTGGTCAGTGTGCACAATAGTTTCTTTACCCAACAAATAATGTTTCCATTTTTAATTTCTGAACTAGTGCATAAATTTCTTTATCATATACTAAATATCCTTTAACTACTAAAGTGAAGGTTTCAGAATGATAACATATGAGTTTACCTCCTTGAAGCAACATTTCACCCATGGCGTAATCACTTACATATGTCTCTACTTCAAAAGGCTACTGCAAACTAGAAAGAGAAAGTACTAGAGCATGACTAATCCTGTATTTAAATAACTCAAAGGATTTGTCTTGTTCCTTACCTTAGTTAAAATCCTACTCTTTGTGGCCTTTGTGTGTAGAGGTGTTACAATCATCAGAGAAACTGGAATGAATTTCTGCATGTATTGTCTTTGCTCCCACAAAAATTCTAGTCTCTGTGGCTCTCCTGTTGGTGTTGGCCAATTTGTAATGGCTTCCACCATCTTTGGATCCACTCATAGCTCTCCTCCTCCAGCCACATGCCCAAGATAGACAAGTGACCGTAAATAACAAATTCACATTTCTTCATATTACAAAGTAGTTGTTTCTCCTGAGAACTTGCAAGACTTGCTGCAAATGCGTTAGATGTTCTTCCCATGTGGCACTAAAAATCAGGATATCATCTAGATATACAATGACACATGAATCTATGAAATCCCATAATACATCATTTATCAATCTCATAAATGTAGCGGGTGCATTGCATAATTCAAAAGGAAGTACTAACCATTCATACAAACCCTGTTTTGTTTTGAAGACAGTCTTCCATATATCCTCCTCCTTCATCCTGACTTGGTGATAACCTGACTTGAGATCCAACTTCGTGAAAAATTTAGCATGTTGAAGTTGGTCCAAGAGATCATCTATGTGGGGAAGTTGATATCTATTCTTTATGGTGATCTTATTCAACGCGCGGTAGTCGATGCACATTCTCCAAGAACCATCCTTCTTTGCACCATCACAATAGGTGAACCACATGGTGAGGTGCTCGGACCTATCACCCCTCGGTCTATTAGTTCCTTGAGTTGTTTCTTTACTTTAATTATCTCAAGCAAGGATTACCTATACAACTCGATGTTTGGTAGAAGTGACTCTAGCAATAGCTGAATCTCATGCTCTACTTCCCGTTTTGGTGGTAATCCACTAGGAGCCTAAAATACTTCCTGAAAAGACTAAATAACACTATCCAAATCTTTCTTTCCTTGGTTAGAAATCTCTAAAATTTCTACCCCATATTGTTTATCCTTTAATAAAAGCAAACAAAACTTATTATGATTTGACCGAATAAGCCATTTTAATTTGTTAGCACTTACCATAGCAACTTGTGTCTTATGCTTGTGTGTGCCGGATGTTGTAGCTGATCCCATCCTTGACCCATCTGCACCAATTTTCCCTTCTCATAAAGATCGCATCCCTAACATACAAGTAAGGACTCAGATTACAACATTAAAAGCATCAAGTGGAATAATGTCATCTTAAAAACATCTATATATTGGGAATTTATCCCAAACTTAAGCTTACATCTTCTTGTTACTTGAATTTCAACACCATTTTCATGCAACCCAAAGGATAATGGTGTGGATGCTCATAAGTCTCAAGACCAAGCTTCTTTACAACTACCTCTAAAATCAAATTAGATTGAATCCGGTATCAACCAAAGCATTTACCTTATTCCTCTTGATCTGGATTTTAATCTGGAATAGTCTACTCATCTCCTCTTCACTATCCATGTTGGTGGCCATGCATCTAATCTTTTCATCTACATTAGATTCATCTTTGATTTCCACCTCCCCTTTTGTCTTTACAACTATCATGGAATTCTTGGAGTCCTTGGTTCGGTTCTTTGAATGTTACTCTGGATGCAACTTCCAACATGTAGTGTCAGTATGACCATTAATATCACAATTCTTGCAAAAATTCTTGGGATCTTTATAAGTATTTAAAGTAGTGGCAGCTTGTTTACCTTTCCCTTTCCACTTACTCTTGTTGTTTTTGCCCATAATCCTTTTTCTGCTGATTTGTTGACTGCTTTACCCTCAACTTTGCTTCTCCTTGGTTTTTCTCATCATCTATGTAGTATGCCTATACACATGCTTCATTAAGATCCTTGGGCTTTGTGGAGATGACTTTTCTTTGAAGGTGAGTGTGAAGTCCTCCCAAGTACTTGGTCAGAATATCCTCATCCTCCAAATCCATGTTTAGCAACATGGCTTGCCTCTGAAACTTTGTAGTATAGTCCTGCACACTTTGACCACTACTTTGTCTAAAATATTGTCATTTAATCATTTGGTCAATTTTATGGCCAATAGGATAGAAGTTAGCTCTAAGTAATTCCTTAAATTCTTGCCAAGACTTCACAATAGGACGCTTCTTCTTTTCACAAGTAGCTAGATGAGTTTCCCACCAAACTAGAGCATGTCCCTCCATTTTGAGACGTGAAAAGGTGATCCTTTGTGCCTCAGTGACATTATGGACGCTAAAATAGACTTCTAACTGTTTCAACCATTTATCAAGTAACTCTGCATCTACTTGTCCTTCAAAGCTTTTGATTTTGACTTTAGTCTCAATTTAAAAGGAGTATGTTTAGATTTTACCTTTTCTCTTGTGTTAGAAGTATATTCTTCATGCTCTTCCCCATCATCTTTCTCATGGTGGCTCTTGCCTATATCAAACTTTCGGTTAAGCCTCGAACCACCGAGTCCATGGAGTCTTGCTTGATGGAAGATGTCTTCTGCAAATCTGCAAGTTCCTCTTGTGTTCTAAACATCCTATCCATTATGGTCTCCAACATCTCGATTCTATGGACCAAGTTCACTTCCTCCATTTCTCCCCGAATTATCTATTTCCACTTCTTTGTAGAAATCTCTGGATCACAAGGTAAAGCTTCTTCGCCTTTAGATCTTGTTACTTTCATATAATTCAAGAATGAAATACCACAGATCCTAGATACTTGTTAGCTCTAATACCGAATGATCTATAAACTCTTCAACTTTGAATTATTCACAAATCACAAATTAATCATTGTTGTTTACTTTTTATTATAAAATAATAGAGATAGCTAGTGAATGAATTACTATTGTGCTTATAATCAACAATTGTAGTAAAGGAAATAATATAAGCTCATAACACCAACAATTTTATCTTGGAAAACCTACAATGGAGGAAAAACCATCGGAAGGGCAATTGCTCTTTCTTCCCACTTCTATTAGCTAATTCAAATCAACAAGTACATAATTTAAAATAATTAAGAAAGAGAAGTATATAATATCTCAACACTTCCTTTCGAGTTACTTGCTTTCTCTGTCTCAACACTCCTTTCTTCTAGAAAAATACGATTTCAGCACTAAGATTTCTTGCTCACTTGCTCCCATGCTTCGATGATCTTTCACACTTCTACAATCATGTATTTATAACCTTTCTCATGTCCTCCCATGCACCTTTGGAGAATGGGAAAGGTCATGAAGGAAAGAGAAATGAACATCCTTTCAAATTCGAGGCGGTTTGTTTCGAATTTTGTTTTCTGTCCGTAATGGTTAGGACCGCCGCCCTATACAAACCGGTGGACTGAGACCGCCACCCTATCTTGGCAGGTGGTACCTAACCACCGCCACTGTGTTGAGTAGTGGTTACGCAACCGCTGCCCTGCCACACAGGCGGCGGTCTGTTAATTAAAAGACATAACCTTAGTTTGTTGTTTTCCTTCTGTCTTGTTGTTTGATGAAGTAGAGTTATTTCGGATCCCTATGGATCAAGCGGGAACAATTTAATGGAGGTGTATGGAGGGCAATTTGTGTCTAAATTTTGTTTGGTGGCATGTGCAAGGGGTTGGCGTGTGGAAGGTGGGCTGAAATAGCACATGGGATGCCTCAACATCTAGTCAGACCTGTCATTCTCATTGGAAAATAATACAAGCACTTTATTTGGTGATCCAAGGTGTGGATCACGCTGAAACTTAGTCAACATTGAAAATTTAGTAGTGATTAGATAGTTATAGGTGCGATGGTAGACATTTATAAAAATGTGGGTGTGAAATTGTAAGATGGTTATGGGAAAGCCTCTTCCAGAAAGGGTTCTTGATACGCCTCTGGCATAATCTTTTAATAAAAGGAAAATTGATTTATCTGGATCATAATTTGTGTGTGAAGAAGGTTTGATTGTCTCTAAAAGGAAAAGGAAACTACTGTTTCCATCATTTTAATTTTTGTATGCAAAAGAAGAAGACATGGGTTTTCCTCCCGAGACAATCAGATTATTCCACGTATGCAACAAACAGGTTTCCAACGTGGTCGGTTTACATTTTCCTACACACTCCTAGCTGATGCCAAAATGTGAGCTCTACAGAAGGGTATGGACGTCCATCAAAGCATAAAAGGAAAAGGAATCTTGTCAGATGTTACAGTTGCAAATTCTCTAGAAGAGTGGTATGCAAAATGTGGAAGCATAAACATGCACATGATCTATTTGACATAATGTCTTAAAGAAAAGAAAATGTGGTTTTAGGTGGACATCATTGACTGTAGGATATGCATGAAATGGTTTTGTTGAAAAGGCTTAGAAACTTTAAGAAAATGCAATGGACAGGTATGAAGCCAATCCCAAATCTATTTCTAGCACTTTCCCTGCATATGCTAAGAAAGGAATCCATTTCCATGGAGTAGTAGGGGTTAGTTTCAGGGTATGACATCCAACAGAAGATTTTGAGAGGATCTTCATGTCAATGTTGCTTGGAAATGGAGGAAATATCAAAACTTCTCAAAGAAATGTGGCTTCAGGAAGCTCTTTGACCATTAAACTTCTTTTTTTTATATTTATTATCTTGTTGTGCATAGTCTATGTGGGCGTGGGCTATGTGGGATGTATTGAATATATTTTGGAAAATCTAATCTCTATCATTAATAAGACGATTAAACCTACAACGACTATGTGGAGTGTTGGCTCTCTTTGGCTTCAGATCTTCAAGTGGTTTTGTTTGGCCAACACCCATATGTATTGTCCTATGTCCAAACATTTAATCATCCTCGTGTCACAGTGGACTCTACTATTGATTTCACGAAAGTATCATCATTCTAAACTGACCTCTTATTGTATTCCATATGGGTTTGATCTGGGATCGTGACCTTTGGGCTTCATTTTGTAGTATCCTTCTTCACTACGCTGCAACTAATCACAAGTGGTTATAACTATAAGAAAAAATGCATGATATATTATTGGTCTCTGTTCTGGCCTCTCCCATATCAATGATGCACAAATTACTAGCATACAATAGAATATCACACAGATGATAGGAGCTTGGATGGTCCTTTTTCAGTGTTTATAACTAATTTTGTTGGGCGGGCAGGCATGTAAATGTAGAATATTTCTCTTGACACGTGAAGTGTTTGACGGAATGTCTGGAAGAGGGATGAAGCTTTGTGGAATGTGGATGAACTTCTAGAGAACATCGTGCTCTACGGATGTTAATATTGTCAAGCATGGTTTCCTTACCTTCATCTCTTGTAATTTTCACATAATTTGGTTCTTTATTTGCAATAAAATAAAAATATTAAACTATTAAATACTCAAATAATTGGATATTTTAATCATGTGGCTAGTGCAATCAATAAAACAACAACTCCTAATTCTACTACCAACTCACAATTTGACCCTAAACCATGTCGTGACCCCAACCTCATGCATTTTTGACACATGGTTTAACAACTTGATGCTCGTGTCCATTCGTTTTGGCGATAGCTAGATGAATTAACTAAAAGGACCATTTCTATCTACCTTGTAAAGTTAGAAAAACACAATTTCCATAGACTTGCAAAATGACACTCTGAGCCCCATAAAAGAGATGTCAAATGTTGTATGTGTTCCTTGTTATGTAGAGATTTACATCAAGCATTAGCTCAACCTCATTTGATCATTTGCATTCTCTTCGCCACTCCTTTAGGATCCCTTTTACTCCATTTTGCAATTTTAGGGAGTTACGCTAAAACTAAAATTTTATCGGACCCTAACCAAAGAAATGTTTTCCTGTCCTTCACAAACCTCTAGTATTTTTACTAGACAACTACCTGAAATTGAATTTTTGGAAAGACATATTCATGGATAGTTTGGAAAGGGGGTTTTGTAGGCTCTCGGTCATTGTTGATTAAAGTTAAAATAGACTCGATTATGACTGGTGGCTCAAAACCTATTCGCAATTGAAAATCGTTCACCAAATCTGATTTTCATCGGTTCCTATGATTCTTGGTATATAGGAGGACACCTATAAATTTACCATTTTTGTAGTTTGCTCATCGGAACACAATTTTTGAATGTGGTTTCTTAGCCTCGAGCCAAATTGGGCGTTTTTGCAACTTGTAGAAAAACATGAAATACGATCGTAGGACCCTAGTCAAGGCAATAACCATCGTTAAAACTCTTTAAAACTTTCTAAATAACTAGATGAAACTCTCTCTTGTGGCTTGTTGTGTGAAATGAGACTTTTGGAAAAATAATGTTTCTCTCTCTTCCCTATCTCTTTCTCTCTCCTCCCTTAAGAAATGAAGTGAAATGAAATGAATATATATATGTCTCTAACTCTCTCTCTCTCTTCTCTCTCTGTATTTTTCTCGTCATGCAAATTGTTATTATTATGTAAATGGGAAAATAAAGACATTGATTATGCTAGATTTAGGTGGATGATTAAGCAATTTATCATTGATTTCATGCTCACATGGTTTTGCAAGACACAAGTACGATGGCGAAATGATGTGGTTGTAATTTAATGTGGATTATTTTAATTTATATTTGAATATATACATAATATATATATATTATATATAATTTTATATATGTATATGGAATATACTTGTGTGTTTGTATATATAAAGACTCATTATTGAAATTTTATGATGAGATGTTAGTTTTAGGGATCTTTGGGAAATGTGCATTTAACTATAGGTGTTCTTTTGATTCAAATTTACATATGGTAAAAAGGGGTTAGATATATATGTTAAATGAAATTATAGAGGATAATTCAACATTTTGTAAAGTATTAAAGGTTTATTAGTGAAGTTTTGTAATATTTTTAAGATGTTAGTGTTTAAGGGAAATGTTCATCTAAATATGTGTGTTATTTTGATTCCCAAGTTTTGTATTGTAAAAGTTGGATAAATATGTTAAGTAAAATTGAATTTAACATCTTATAGTGCAATTCTAGTGTGTAATTGATGATATAATAATTGGTGTATTGTGTTTCTTACCTAAAAATGTAATAAAGAGATCTAAATGAAATAGTCCACCCTAGTATAAAATTCATGCATAACTATCCTTCCGGTGTGATTCATTGTAGCATAGAAAACTAAAACCTTAGATGAACATAAAATTTTACACTTTATGGCACCTTCTAGTTAAGTAAATAAGAGCCCAAGTTTGAGTTTATTATCATAGCATGTATGCTTAGTTACATCGTTGAGAACCCAACAGTAGGAACATCATGATCAAACTTTATCTTGAGTGTGTGGTCCCCTTATAGGATTGGTAATCGTGTGTGTAGTAGGGAAATGTGTTCTCTTAAAGTAGTACTCCATGGGAAAATAACAATAAGCATAATGTAAAACGCTCTTGGTCCGACACTCATGTTGATAGTGGCGAAGATAACCCACTAACATTGAAAGTCACCTTTAAGAGTTGGGATAATAATGGAACTTAGTACCCAATCTCATTTATCGTTTGGGTTTAATGATACAATACCAAGAGTTAACTATGAAACATAAAAAATTTAGTGTACGGTTACTTGTGAAAATGTAACCATAGGATGATGTTCTTGGAGAAAGGTGAAATTTAGATCATTTATATAACGTCTTTAAAACATATTTTGGTGAGAAAAGAGATCTATATTGTGTAAAATCTAATGTGAACCTTAACCCTTTAAACAATGGTCTAACCCATCTTTCTCTCCTACTTGTCCTATTATGTAATGGATGTATGATGTGAAACTATGTGATCATGTTCTTAAAGACTAATCCCCTAAGATAGGGACTAGTGGCCTCATGAGGATACAAATTCCCTATTAGAAAATAGGTTACATAATTCATTGAAAAAGCACTTGAACCTATTTAGGGAAAAATAAAACAACTTAAGTTAGACGTAAACGATACTCAAGAAACCTAACATAGAAGAAAAAATAAGGAAGTTTGTTGCCATGTTAAGTTCCTTTGAATCCTTAATTAATTGTTGGAGCATAACTATAGTAAAATTATAATTGACACTTAACCTTGGGAAGTGTAATCATGGGATGTTATTCCATAGGAAAGTGAAACATGATCTTCCTTGTAATGTGATTAAACCCTCTTCTTTGGATAAAGAACCTATCTCCTATAATAATTATTGTGTACTAACTCAATTATAAATTTATAAATGAATGAAATAACTTGACCCTAAATCCTTGAGAAAAAGATGCGAACCTTTCCTCCTTTGGACTCACACTTGTTTTGTTGTGTAATGGAGGTATGATATAAGATCAAGATGCATGCCCTTAGGAGTGAATCCTAAGGATAATACCTAGTAGCCTTGTGTGTAGGTAAGTAGTCTTGTGTGCAAATAAATACCCTATTATCGAATGAATGAATTAAACAAGTAATTGAAATAATGTAGATGATCCTTATTCAACAAGATACCATAAGTTAAATGTTAAACAATATAGAGGAAATATAGCAAGAGGAAAATGAATGTGTGATTCACATATTATGAGCCTTCTAGAACTTAAGTTAAATATTGAATTATAATTGTACTAATTGTGTAATCCTACAAGATCGTGTCATGGGAAGATCCTATATGTAAGTGTATATTGTAGTTGAATCGTTATGTTGTGTTATGTTAAAAAAAAGTGCCCTTGAAGTACATCACATATTTTTTATCTATGTGGGTTAATGTTGTGTAAACATATCATGTGTTGTGCGTAGTGCTAAGTGATCTCATGTATAAGTGTCATGTGTATTACAATGTAAGTAAAAAACACTTTATTCCGAATTTTTAGTGTTGTTTGTGTATGTGTAAAATGGGGGTTTGAAATATAATTATATGTATGTTAATTATTATATGTAAGATAAAATTTGATAATTATTAATAATATGAATAATAAAAATCGAGTAAATATAACTATCGATATATTAAATAAATGATTTTAAATTTGTTTTAAATGTAAATGTGACCACTGCGGTGTAGGTTAGTTGGTAAAATTATCCATTGTGTCCAATCCTAATTACTATCAAAACCTCACATACTCGTCAGTTCATAACTCTTGTCAAAATGTGTTTGTATTATTACAACTAAGTTTTATAAAATTTTAAATTTTTTAGGTAATATTTAATGTGACAATTTTACAATATTCCTTTTTATATAATACATTGTTATAAATATATTTTTGGTAATGTGACATTTCCATAATTTTATATTAATCATTTTAAAATATATTAACAACATTAAATTTAAGTAAAGTGGAATATCTTTATTATTTTAATATTATATTGTTCTTCTTTTTAAAATATGAAATTAATTTTCAAAAAATATAAATGTGGTGGTGGGTAATTCTACTTATGGTGAGTAGTTCATTTTAATTTATTTTTAAGAATTGAGAAGTTTTTGTCGGATATATGAATTCTCTACAAATTATTATCATTGAGATTGTGGCATGACATCAACAATACTATAAAATGAATGAATTAAAGAGCAAGAGAGATCTGACAAGTATTCTAACATTCACTCAAATTGTGGATATTTTTAGCGGTAGAAAAAAATGCTTATTTGTAGTATTCAATAAATATATATGTTTAAAATTGGATTCTATGGTATTCTAGATTTAATTTTATTCAACTCTTTTTATAATATGTAAAATTCCAAATTTTTGATAACATACCAATTCTATAAACAATTTAATGTGGAAATTCAACACTAATATATATGTTTTATTAAAATATTCCATAAGTGTAAGTGTGATGGACAATTTAATAATATTTTTTTATTTTTTCTAAAAATATGAATTTTTATAATGTAGGATTTGAAATATGATTTTTCTACAAATTATTAGTGCGAATCACAAAGACACCCGAATGGGCTCTTTGGCGAGTGGGGCATTTGGTGTGATTACACAACATTGGACCAAATCTCAAACCTGGGACTTGCGAACTTGAGTTGGACCTCCGAGAAGGTTGGTTCTTGCTTCCTAATCTACCTGCCACAAGCTACTTGAGTGTAGGCAAACCTAATCTATTCTAATCTAACCATTCCAAGGAGACATGGAGAGGGAGAAAGAGAAAGAGAGCCTACACTAATGGTGATACACCGAGAAAGAAGTGGCTGACCACATATCCGACTGTCTGAAGTGGAGAGAGGTGAGCAGAGGAGAGGGTGGAAAAGATGCACCATAAACCAAAGATGAATGTCACACGAACACCACTTCAAGACCCATTAAGCACAACTCCCCAGGAACCTGCAACAAACATTAGAGTATGCACAAACTACCCTGTAACAATGAGAGGTAAGAAGAAACAATAAAATGAGCCAAGGATGGACAGATGCATCACAAAATAGATTATATTACTCTGAAAGTTACATGCTACATCATCGGTGGGCAAGAGGCAAGAAAATGCCATCACAAAGCCATGAGAGGAGGCTTAGACTCTGCATTCTACCCTAAAGATGAAAGAGAGAGGGGGGTAGAGGAGAAATAATGACCAACCCTTAGAAAATTCCCCTCCTTCATAATATATAGGAAGAATAAGAGAGAGAGAGGAGGGAAGAATTCAAACTTTGCTCCAACCACCTACCATTAATGCCCTTGAAAATCTGCCTACACTCTGTCAAGTCCGCTTCTTCATGTCTGTTTAGAGTGTTGAAGAAGGAAGAACGACGAATCAAATCAAATCTGATCTGGTTGTTGAGGCAATCGGATCATACATTAATGGCACGAAGAAGTTTTTCAATTTTTACCCACCTTACCTTCTCGAAATTAGGGTTTCAAGCCTCCATGGCATAGAGGAGGTCGAGACCTTTCCAAAAAGTCTTCTCCCACCCAAATCTAAGCTTCCAATCAAAAGATATGGTCTTTTGAAGTTTGTCGGGTCAGGGGCGCAATATTTAAAAGAGTCTGTCCATACCAGGTCCACATGGCAGCCTCGCGCATCTTGAAGATTTGGCTCCTTCCTTTCACTCTTGAAATCGCACGACTTGACCGACACGTGGTGGGTTCCGCGGGCTCTTCTTTGTTCTTTGTATTCTGCCCTTAGTTCCTCCTATTGGTGGAGACACTGTGTCTGACCTTAGACACGTGGAGGCTTCGCGCTTCTTTGGAAACTACCCCCATATTTTACATTTGAAGTTGCACGGATACGACACGTGGAGACCCCGTCAGACCTTTGGAATTTTCAACACCCATTCTTACTTTTTCGGACTCTAGCTACGTGGCGGGTTGGCACTCATTTGGAAACCGCCCTTCGAGCCGCACCTTTGAAATTGCGTCGTTGAGGCACGTGGCACCCTCCGCACCCTTTTACACTTAGCCGATTTGAGCATTTCCCCTTCGGGCTGGGACACGCGGAAGGCGCGTGCTCATCTAAGTCTTTATCATGGGTTGTGCCCTTTGAATTTGCACTGATGAGACACGTGGCGTTGTCCTCTGGCTCTCTATTCTTAGTCATTTGGGCCCGCTCTATCTCCCCTTTTCAAACTTGGGACATGCGGCGAGCCTGCGCTTGTTTGGGGTTCTGCCTTCGAGTTGGTCTTTGAAGTTGCGCTGAGTTGACACATGGCACCTTCCATTGGCTCTGCCCCATTTTGAATTTTCAACTATCGACTTTGTCCCTTTTTGAACTTGGGACACGTGGAAGCCTCATGCTCATTTAGGGACTACCCTTTGATTTGACCCTTGAAGGAGCACCGATGAAACACATGGAGGACTCCCTATCTCTTCTATACTTAGCCAATTTGGGCCTCTTTGTCCATTTGACCTCTATCCCCATTTGGAGTCGACCACGTGGCAAGCCCGCATTCATCCATGGACCCTATTTGGACCGCGACCCTTGGAGATGTGTCATTGGGATGCGTGGAGTCTTCCGCTTGACTCGAGGACATTTCAACTATCGGCGAGACCTTGACTCGAACCCTTGGCTACGTGGCGGATCGACGCTCATTTGGGAACCCCACTTTGGGTGTGTCTCTTGGAATTAGGACGCATGGCAAATTCTACGAGTCTACTTAGTCGGCCCTGAGCCAACTCGTATGCGGCTAAGTCCCAAACTTTGAGTTCTTTCTCCGATTCTTTTTAGCGCGCTCTGGACTCCTTTTGACACCGCTTGGCCTCATATTTGACCCTGCTCTTTACTTGAGTCGAGCCACGCCTACCCCTTCGATTTGGGATCGATTATAAGCTCGTGGGACAAAGCCGACCCCTCCGCTTTATGCGAAATCATGTTTGACCAAATTTATCGAGGGGGGAAATATGGGATAACAAGGACAAATAGGCATGAAAACCTAGATAAAATCATAAGTGCAACGAGGAACAAAATGAAAATAGTTTCCTTGCAACACAAAGAAATACAACGAGAGAGTAACAATGGCTTTTCGAAATAATAATTTAGAAATAAGTCATTTTCCACCCATTCAACACATCCTCAACTAGAGGATCAACTATAAAGATGAGCGAGACACCTAGATTTTTTCACGCAACATGAGTCTAAACATCATTCACAACTAGCAAATTTCTATCTGGTTCGGGGGGCCAAAAGTTTTACCCATGAATTCCTTATAACCAAATGCCTCCTAGAAGTGCAAAATCTTCACACCTTTACGGTTAAAAGGAGCAGATTTTTTGGGCTTCAGGCGCAAATCATTCTAGATATTTAACACGATTTATAGTTCTCCATGGACTTTCAATTAATTTTCCTTCCATTAAAATTTTATGCTCAAATGAGTATTTAAATTAGTCAACGTGTCAAGGATGTTTGAGATTACCACTCGACTCGAGAAAGAAGGGCCAACAATAGCAACCGGCGCTAGCTCACCCTGAAGAACCTTCCGCTCAACTTGGCCAACTAACCTACCTGTCCACAATTCCTTCTGCACAGTCCGCTTCTCCACCTCCACCTCTGATAAAGAAACAAACAAATAAAGCACAAAATTGACTGCAACGTCCAAAGAAGACACATGTTCCAAAGGCAGAGATCCCATCAAACAGGGTGGGGAAGGTGCTCCTAAAATTGCGGTAGTTTTGACTCACAGTTCCGCTTGATACTTGATAGACACCACAGAAGCCACCAGAAAGCCCATCCAACATTCATCGGCAATTTCAATAGACGGAGTTGAGGGGATCAGGCCACTGTAGCAACAACGGTGCCGACCCCTAACTGTTTCACTGACAACGCCCCAACAACACAATTTGATCTACGAGGGGGCGCCAAATCCAGAACAACGTCACTCTTCCTTTTCCAAGATTGATCAGGAACCCTGCAACTCACAGCAATGTGCCCAACTGTCTTTCTTTTAGCACAAAAACCAGGGAAGATTCACACTCTAAAGGTTATTACCATGACCCATATTTTGAGGTAAGGAGAATAGAGGGAAGAAGATGCTTTCGATGAGGAGCATTGACACAAAATCTTTCAAAGATAAGTCTGGTGCAAAGTAGAGTGGTAGAATCAACAACAATAAATCTACCCAGTGCTTTGGCAATGCCCAAAAAAACATCCAAAGGTAAATCCGACAATCTTACCTAGATAGGGAAAATAGGAGGAACCTGAAAAAGGGAAGGATGAAGCCATCTCTGAGTGATAAGACAGTTTTGCATAAAAACCACGGCCCCCTGCAACACATTCAAGAGATCCTCTTCTAGCGAAAATGCAAACAAAAAGAAAGCCTCACAATGTCCAATCACCCAGAAAGCCTGCATTTTCTACTGGTACCAAGCTCTAACAAAGTTAATACAGGGTCTTAGGCCAGAGAAATTACCAAACAGAGCATGCTTGTATCTCTTTTTGAGCATTAGACACAACCTCATGTGGGACTTGAAGAACAAGAGTGGCATCCTTCCACGATGGGCTCAGTGGAATGATGACCTCCTCCATTTGAGAGCAAAGGCGTTCAGCCCATGTCAAGGCTTTTTATATACCGGGCACTACAAATTCTCTCAAATTATAAAATTTTTATAGAATAATTGTAATAAGAAATAATTTTTTTATGTTGCAGGAACTTAAATTTATAACTTTATACTATCAGATAATAATTATTTTCACCATTCCCACAACTGTATTAAATAAAACATACAATCATGAGAATGCTGAAACACAGATAGCTTTCTACAAATAGCCTCTAGCAACGGGATTGCACAATCTCTTACGCAGTGTGTATTATTCTCTTATGGTTTACCACCCGCCTCTGCTTTTCACATTAATTTTTTTATAAATTGGTGGGCACTTTAAAATTGTGCTTTTAAAATTGGAACTACCGAACCCCAAACTCTGACCGGATGTTAGTAATCTTCAATTTCCCGCGTCATCATCAATAAAATGTCTTGATCATTTCAACCTGCTCTACACAAAAATTAACGTTTCCTTATCAATTTCCTCGTTTATCACGTGAACACGGGGATAGAGAGGAACATCCTTTTCACATTTCATAATTGTTAAGATCCAGTTATATGTGAAGACATATGCGGAGGATGAACAGCGAAGCCGACTCTATAATTCATTCACTTTCATCTTTCGCCTGCACTAATACCCAAAAAGGGGACCTGCATAAAGAAAAAGAACAATATAGAATGCTATACTTCAGGAATAATGGAAATGGAATATCAAGACATAAGAGGTTTCAATGAACTGGGATTCCTGTTCAGCTACGAGCAATTGAGTCCTCGAATAATGAATCTCCTTCCCTGGCTCAACCATATAATGAATCTCCTTCACAGGGATAATAATCATAATAAGAGGGAGAAAGAACAACACAATTCCCTGCCTTACATGTTTCTCGTATGTAATGATAAACTCATTGTTATCCTTTCGATCTGAATTCTGCGCTATTATAAAAGTTCTACTGTCAATGCATTACAAATTTAAAGCTGAATTATTATCGACTAATGTGGTCACCAATGCAAATCGTTCGGAGAAGAGTAAAGAATCATGGAATAGGGTGAAACGAACTCCGTGATGGCGGGGCAGACACCCCAGCGAGCTGAGACATTCATTGAGCTCATAGTCAATCTGCGATTCGAAACGGGAGTGGCTACCCTCCACTGAAATTGCACCTATGTATGGTGAATGGAGAGCTCCCTCATGACCCATCCACCATCGCTGTCCCCGGAAAGGGTTGTTCACGTGGCTCCAAGCAGTGTGATGTGGAGGGTCTTCAAATTTTGAATTATTGGAAAACGTTCCCCCGCTTCAAACTCCTAATGCGTCCAAAATTTGAATTATTGGAAAACGTGAACCCCGCTTCCTCCTAATGCGTCCGTCTGGTAATCACAACACCATCGTTGTTATTATAGTCTTTTGCTCTGCATCATCCCTGTGGTAGTCACGCGAACTTTGTTTCTCATCCCCCATCGCACGCCATCTCACATTTTTCGTTGGAACAGAGTGAAGAATCAGTTTGTATTGTTGTTGTATTCAGTTTGTTAATAGAGAGAAGACTAAGTTGTGTTAACAGAGAGAAGATCCTTTGAAGTCGTGTTAAAAATATTTGTTTAAGGTGCTTGAAGCCGGAGAAAGGAGCAGGAGTCGGAGAAAGGAGCAGGAGCCGAACAAAGGAGTAGTTGACAGTTTCCATTCCCATTTTCCGGTAAGCGCTCATACCAAATATTTCGTGTTATTTGTGTCGGTGGTAGGGTTTTCTTGTTTGCATTCACTTTCTTTCTTTCTTTCTGTACTGGTATGGCTCTGTCTTGTGCCTTGCATATGGATGCCCACCTTATCAGTATTGTCTAAGTCATGGATCCATTGGTTTTAACCTCATGGTCAAGTTCAGGCATATAATTGTTTTTATATCATCATAATGGTGTTCGGTTCTAAAGAGATTCACAAATCTTTGTTTGATTGCCTTGATTTGGTATTTCATGTACATGTTTGTGATTACACATGTATATTAAGGTCTTTTGGCCAATTTGGGCTGCAAAACCTGTAAGTGAATATTTTCTTATTTATAAATGATGCAAGGGTGTTTAGGGGTAAAATAAATTCAAAAGGATCTCTCTCTGTTTCTCTCTAGAATCAGTATATACACCATTCAACCAATTTGGGCGTTAAAAATCTCAATAGAAACAACATTTCCTGCTTTAATTAACCCACTTGGATATATGCATATTTATGAACACCATTCACCAATAAAAGTAAAACAGAACATTTCCGTCAAATTCATTGAAACTGCAATTAGCCCATTTAGGAGTTTAAGTTCTTGATTGAACACAGAAGAAAACCTAACATTGTTTATCTTTTGCTTCTATACTGTTAGACAAATTCAGAGAGACTACTTTGCTACTTGACTTGAAACTTTACAAGCCTTCTTTGATACTGCTTCCTCACATATACATTAATAATACAGATACCTTTCAGCCATTTGAACATAATAATAATACAGATACCCATATCATAATGGTGCTATTATCGTTAGACCAATGAATATTATTTATATTATCCCCACGATTTTGTTCTTCTCCCTCCTCCTTTTGTTTCAAATTGCTTTAGCTAAGAATTTCAAATCTGATCTAAAAACCAAACGAAGTTGTAGATGTTGATCACACCCACAATGGCTAAATGATAATGAATCAGGGCATGAAAGAGCATTGATTAATCCTTGTTCTAGCATATATTGCTTTGATATCATTGTTCTTACAACACAATGGTGAGTGGGCTAATTAGACGGTGGAGAGTTTCATCAGTGATCAATGGTGAATGGGCCTGTTGCATTGTGCAGAATTTCATCCTTGCTGTAATAAGCCCATTTAGGAGTTTAAGTTCTTGATTGAACACAGAAGAAAACCTAACATTGAGATATGTGTGCTATGAATGAATTTTTCTTGTTGGAATTTGTGTAAAAACTATTTTGGTGTTGTTGATTATAATTTTAAAAATCCACACAAACCTCTAGAAATATAATTTTAAAAATCCCAACTAAGTATGACTAAATAAATATGCGATATTGTGGGATATGTACAAATGGGAATGTGTGCAACATGAACTATTTCAACCTTTAGAGTTGTGAGGAGTGCAATTGTGACTATGTGAAGAAGTTTGAAGAAATTCAACTTTTAGAGTTATGTAGGGGCGTAAATAAAATTGAATTTGTGTGCCTTAAAATAGTAGACACCCAAACCCCACATGTAAATAATTTATAATATCGTATCTACATAAACAAAGTACACTTGGCAGATTTATAAACTTTAGTAAGTGATTGGGAAAGTTGGCCTTTTTCCCAGCTTGTCAGATTTCAATCTTTAGTAAGTGAAAACAAGGTGTATACATATACTCTACCCAAAGTTCATCACATGCCATTATAGTGTAATTTGAGATGGTGATTTGGGAAATGGACCTACTATACCAAAATCTAGGTAAATAACTATAAAGAAGTAATAACTTAAGAAGTTAAACATAATGAAATATGCATACCTTTACTTAAGTTTCTACGTTCAAGTGAATGGATGTTGGATCCCGTAACGCCTACTAAAATCTCCCACTTGAGACCCATGAACAACCTAGGTTTAGTTATAAAATTATGGAATTAATTTTATTTTTTAAAGTGCTAACAACCAAAGTCTCAAGGACAAATAAATTCAATTGATAACTTTTCCCATTATAATAATTACTAATTCCACATTATAAAGCAACAAGTGTAATAAGTTCACACCTAGCTCAAATCTCCTTAGAGATTAATTCAATCACCGATTACATTGACATTTTAGCTAAATATTCCCGATTAAAATTTTAGGGTTAAGGGACCAAAACAAATAAATACCCAAGGTATTTAATTCCACAAGATCTAAGACAAGAGGAAGGTTTAATTACAATGGGGAAAAGAATACATATTTAAAATCATCAGAGTAAATTCTTACTTATCCACTCCTAAAACCCAGTTAAAGATTCAATTTGATTTTTCACATGGTTAATGGAATTAAAACTTCCTGAAAACATTCTCATTAGATAGGGAATTTCCTCACCTTTCCGGTGATATAAATAAGTCCTCCTAACTCCTCATATTTCTCAAGTTATGGACCGGTGGAACTTTGGGTGAAAATTTTCCCAAGAGCGGGTCTGCGGGCTTGAGGAGGAAAATTTTTCCCAACTCGGGCCTACGGAATTTGGAGAGAAAAATTCACCGGGAGGATAAAAATGGACCAGAAAAGCGGGAAGAAAATGTTTCCCATACACGAGCCAAGTAGTAGCAAAGGCATTAAACGCTTTTTCACTTTTGGGACAAAGAGAATTTTACACCCGCACCTCCGCCGACACCCAAGGAGGCCACGTGGCAACTCCTTATTGGTTGTGGGTCAGCGGGTTGGTAGGGAAAATTTGGAAAATTTGACTATTAAAAAGGAAGGGCAAAAAGATCGAAAGGAACCCGTGCCTCCGCCAACATGAGAAGATGCAACTTGTCAGGAAACCATTAGCTGTAATTTGGCAAGCCGAAGAGGATAATTTGGAATTTTTTCCCAAAAGTTTTCTGAAGCGTTAAGGCTTAAAAATATCCACTCGTCTGCCAATGCCTCGTGAAGCCACATGGCAGCACCTAATTACCTACGGACCGACGGGGCTGCAGGGAAAGCTTACAAATTTTTCCAAATTTATTTTTTAAAGTGCTTAAGGTTAAAATCAATCCAAGCCTCCACCAATGCCCTATGAAGCCACGTGTCAATCAATGATTGGCTACGGGCGCGAGGAACAGCAAAGGAAAAATTAGCAAATTAACTTTTTAGACTTAAATCATTTTTAGACAAAATGAAGGCTTGCATGGATTAGCGAGCTGCGGGAAACTTCATGACTTTGCACATTTTGGGAAAAAGAAAAAAAGTTAAGTTTTAGCCCACGCGTGCACCCAAGAATATTTTATTTATTTAAAATTTGACAATTAGATTATTTTGAGCCCGAAATGAAGTAAAAACTTCAAAAACTTTTTCGGAAACTCGAGAGATTTTATGGAAAGCTCTCAAGGTCCTCTTTTGACAACATCCCTAGGAACTTTATTTTGATAAATTTTGAAGGGTCAATTTTGAGAAAACGTCTTTTTGTAACTTAGGAAGTGAATTGGTATTTTTAACTTATCAATTTTGTTCGTTTGTCGTTAATTATTTTTTAACTTACCAAATAGGCATGCACGGTTTTACTCGGAAGATTTTAGGATAGATTTCAAGGTTAAGTTTTCTTGATTGATTTGCATTCGAAATTTATCAATTTTATACTAAAGCAAGAAGTCTGTGAATTTTGCCTTTGCCCAATTTGAAAGGTTCTATAAAATTTTCATAAGTATTTTGGTATGTTTGGGGTCGTTTTAACCTTACAAATAAAATTTGATATTTCATTTTGTCTTTTTGATGTTGCAGGGTCATTTTGTTCAATTTCTGATTAATAATTTCTAGTATGAAAGTTATCTAACAAAGCTCAAATTCGAATAGATTTATTTTCATTTGCCAACTTTAAACTATGAATTCATTCCAACCCAATATAACATACTAAGTTGACTCAAGAAAAGTATTCAAATTCCAAATTACAATTCTAAATTCTAAAACATTTATTTAAAAAAAAACCAGATTATTATGACATTTCTCCATATGTATTCACTTTTTCATCCTTCCAATAGAATTTCAAAATACATTCAACAATCATATTTCAATACCCAATAATGCCATTTGAGTAAAGTAATACAATCCTTTATTGATTCAAAGAGATACCTTTACAATTTCTTCTTTCATTCCTCAATTACAATATACGAGAATATGATTTCTTTCATATTCTTTCAAAAGCATGAGAAAAATAGAGTATATCTCTTTCACAATTCAATTTACAACTTTCATAGCCCATACAAACCATCTTTCCATCACATATAATATACAAGATCATCCACTTCAAGTGGGAAAAGGTTACATTAAGAAATGATCTCAGTAAGGATTATCAAATTGTCTTCTTTCTCAGTTCCAAAACAACAGTATGAATTTCCATCATTCTCCAATTTGGTCACATCGAGAAAAGGGAAAGGCAATGCTCTCTACCCAACCAAGACATCTAATGAAAAGGAGAATCCATCCTTTTCATTGGCCCTCGAGCCCCAACCACATTGCAATAAGAAATGTTTTTTTTCAAGTCATGAAAACAATAGGCTTCCACAATACAAAGACAGATTTCTCATTCAAAACACAGTCAAAACAAAACTGTTATTTGTCACCATAGAACAAAACAAAAAACAACACTTAAGCTTCATCATGCAAGCCAAAGGAGCAAGAAACTATGGGGAATGCTTTGGATATTCCTCCCAAAGGGGAAATGTGTATCACCACCTAAGAACAAACCACCAAAATATATATCATTTCAAATCCCTGACATGCCCTTATGCCTCCCCCAAGTACCCCTTATTCCTCTCATTTCCTTATGCCTCCCCAACCTCTTATGGCACCCCATAATGAGTAAAGAAATGCAAGCTATTTCTTTGTAAG
Source organism: Taxus wallichiana var. yunnanensis (assembly GCA_018340775.1). Taxonomy (NCBI): domain Eukaryota; kingdom Viridiplantae; phylum Streptophyta; class Pinopsida; order Cupressales; family Taxaceae; genus Taxus; species Taxus wallichiana. Next base: position 462,331,944 of record CM031241.1, read on the forward strand.
GTGGAACCCAAATCCCAACTCCCTCCACACTTATAACTCCCCAAAACACTTATGCCTCCCACAAAATACCCCATAGTCTTCTCCTACACCATCCTTAGGCCATCTAGCCAACCACCCAACAAATAAAACATTGCCTTCAAACATTCAACCATTCACATATGCATACAAATAAAAGGAGAGTATTTCCAAGAGCTAAGATCTTACCTCTCCATGATGGAGTTTCCCAAGTTCCAAACAACAGTTGTTTCCAAGAAATAATCCAAAAATCCACCAAAGAACAAGCATGCAACAATATTCAAGCTTCTCCAAAAGCAAGACCTCCCAAAACAATGAAGGAATTTGTCCAAGAAAATGGAGTCTCCAAATGAAGCAACCCCAAACTAAGGCAAAGAATTCAAATTTAATAGAATAGGGAAGGGAAGAGGATGAGGTTGGTCCATGTAGGATGTCACATCACACATTCTCAACTCCAACCCCCAATGTCAACTTCATTCTCCAATCCACAATAAATAGGTGGGTGAATGATATGATAGTTTACTTACACACTCAAATCTAACCCACAACCCAAAGGACTAAAGTTAAATCATATAAGAAAAGTGCAGTAAAACCTACAATTTGCCTTCTCAAAAGCATTATAAAATTCTAATCTCAACTCTCTAACCATAGGTGTGGTTGGTAACTAAATTTAAGAGGTATGGGACAAGTTTAACTTGTCCCACAAGCCTCCAAAATCATCCTCCAGGAAAAATTCAAATTTCCAAGAAGGTGGAGTGTTTCACACTCGAAGTTAGCTTACACATCACTTACACATCTCTTACAACACTTTAATGCAAGGGAAATAACTCTATTTATTACTTTCTTATGTCCCAATTTGATTAATTAATTTTAACAACATGTTTACTCAAATTAATTTACCACAATTAATAAAAAATGAAAGGGGTAAACACATCACTTAATAAACACATGCAAACATCAATAAAAGGAACCAAATAAATAAATAAACATAACCCTTTGTCACATTTAAAGGTGATTCTCCCCATGGGAATCCCCAACAATCAAACACACACATACACACAAGAACAATACAAGTTGCCATGGTGACCTTGTTGAATTCATCTAGAATTCCAATGTGATTGGTCTCTAATCCCCAAGGTTTGTTGTGATATTTTTAACTTGCACAATACAAATACCACTTCGGCCTCGTGGCCATATCGTAAACATCCAAATGAATATAATATAATTTCAAAATCATCAACAATATTACTTACAATTTCATCAACAACTATATAATCATCAATTTTAAATTCAATTTTCTCGGTCTACTCAATATATCAAAATATCACATGTCCTAACAACATCCATAAATATATATATTACCATGTCCAACAACATGTTGAAATCTATATAAAATGTCTCTTACAATCATCATGCATCATCTATGAATCGAGTCAATAATAATTCATGATCGACATCTAACACCATGGTAAATCAAAACTATAATAATGTCCATAATATAGTTAGCAGATATCATGATCAATATCAAAAGTTAAGATAAGATCATATCCTTTTGAGGTGATATCCATCTCTCCACAAATCCAAGTAACAAAGGGATAGTTAGATTCCTCCCTAGCTAGAAAATGACATATATTTATGATCTAGCTGCCTCTAAACTCCTGCTGAATCTGTGTTCCTTATTAGCTTGAAAAGGAGAACAAATTTGGATACCAACATGAGTTGCACCATTGCCGGGGATGAAGAATGCATTATCAAGACTGATTTTCTTCTAGTTCATATCCTTTTAGCCCGTCAACAACACAAGTGGCTCCATTGTTGGGGATTGGTTTGAATTTCTGGGAACTAATTTGCATCGTTGAGACTAATTTTCTGATCCACTTTCTTTTCATGTCTATTTGGCTTGTCAACAACACTTGTGGCACCATTTCTAGGGACTATTTTGAAAGTTCTGAGAGAACTGATTTATTCATTGTGATACAGTTCATACTCAGACCCTGGTGAACATTTCTTGTATGCTCTAAAGTGCCAGAAATCTATTTTAAATATTATCGTGTGTTTGACCCTGTATGAAGTTTCAAGTTACAAGTGTTGTATGTAACTTTTCCAGTCTCTACAAATTTGTGCATTAGTATTCATTGATAAATCTTGGTAAAGGAAGGTCAAAACTTTCATTTCCGGTTTATAAGTGTTGACAAACATTTGACATAACATACTTTAGTGCATTTGCAAAACTAAGGTGGAAATCCTTAGTGGCGACTCCCTGATTGATTTGATTTTGATAAGGACCAGTGTCTTAAACCTCTATCAAGTAAGATTTGTTACTAATATTTACAAAGTCTGGAAGGAAGAAGATCTTTCTTTTCTAGGGATCCTGTTAGGACATTGTTTCCAGAGCTAGGAAAAGTAAAATCGGAAAGAAGGAAAGCCTAGAGAGTTGTGGGAGAATAGTAGACAATAAGAGGGATCTTCATTGATGAAAGTGAATGACCTATCATTGAAGACTGCCATTCAAGTGACTTTGAATCAGGTAGCCTCTTTGTGGAATTGAATTCTCCAACCGAGAGAGGCCTTCATTTTATTTTGAAAGGTTTGCTTCCCATTTTGCCCTTGTATTTTCAAAAGTTAACAGGGATTTCCAAGAAGCTAGGTCTTTGGAGAGTCCCCATTTTGAAAGCTACACTCCTGTATTTCAGAGACCCCATGCCCCTCATCAATTTTTTTCTCCCCCAAGATCACCTCCTCGAATCAATATGGCTCAACCCAGACCTCCATTTGTTGTAAACACCTTTGGACCTATAAATTTTGTGGGAATGGCTGGTTATCCAAATCCAGTACCTCAAGATGTAAGGAATAGACTACCAAAGTTCCAGGGAAATAATGTTATAACTAGTGATCAACATCTAAATATTTTTCTCAATATGATGGAAGACTTTGAGATTGAACATGAAGATGTATACATCAAATTGTTTGTTCACACTTTAGAAGAGGATGCAAGGGACTGGTATAAAGCATTTCCAGATAACTCTATTGATTCTTGGGCTAAGATGAACAATGCATTTAGATTGCAATATGGTGATAGGACTAACCCTAGGTTTCTTCTATCATAATTTGAGAATATCAAGAAGAATCCTAATGAGTTAGTACATGATTTCAACACAAGGTTCAATAAGACCTTGAGGAGATTGCTGTTAGGATAAGGCCATGTGATGAATCATGTTTGATCAAATACATAGATGCATTTGATAAAAAGGCTGCTTACTACTTGAGGGACAAGAACCCTACCAATTTGAGGCAAGCATTCACCATGGCTCTACAAATAAAGAATAATATCAAGGCAATTGGAAAACCTCCAAAGAGGGATGGTGTGAAGCTGATTAACCCAAAAAACCTCAAGACAAGCAAGGGTGCTGATTTGGAAGAAGTTGTGAAGACTTTGGTAGGGGCTATCAAGGAAATCTCCTACAAACTAGCCCAAGATGAGAAAGGAATTGGGCAGAGTTCACAAGGAAAACACAAGCAACAAGGCCAAGACAGATTTACAAATCATCAAATATTTGATGACAGAGGCAAAGGACCTGTTGGATTTGGAAATAGGTAGCCCCAAGGCAAGGAAAATAGAATGGTGTTTGATCCCTTGGCTCTAGAGTTTCTTTTATGGAAGAAACATAGGTCATTGATTAGTGTGGAAAATGTTTCATGCCCCATATTCCTTGTGAAGAAGATTAGTAAGAAGAAGAGGCTAATGATGAAATTGATGATGATGCCTACATGATGGAGATCCTGTAGGTTCACCAAGGAAGCAACTTCAATGAGGTTATAAGTGCCCGGTTGCTACCACTTTTTGGGACTGCATTCATAGGGTACCCATTCTTCCTCCCTCTCATACTTTATAAGTAGACACTGTACAAGATTTTGAATTTCCCACTAATGGTTTTGAATACTTGAGGGCATTAATGATTAAAAATTATGATGGAGGAGTTCCTTCTTAAAGAAGATAGGAAGCTATTAATGAATCTTGTAGTTTCCCAAGAAAAGACACAATACCATAAGTAAAGCTGCCAAGGGGCCACAAGCCAAGTCAAAATTTCCATTGCTTACCAAAGAAACCCTAAATAAAAATGCATCTAGCAGAGAGCTTGTTTCCCCAAGTAAAACTTGTGTTCCTCTCCATGCACAAAATGAAAATAATCCCATTCCATCGATGAATTTTCCAATCTTTCCCCTAGTGCTACTTTACCCAAATATGCTCAGTATAACATTACCCAAGTTTTGATTCAAATCAAAATTCCTATCCCAATTGTTGAGCTGCTTAGGATCACTGAGCACAAGGAGAGGACTTTTGAATATTTAGGATTCAAAGGGGAAGAGATCAAACAAGGCGAGAGATGTAAACAAGGTTGAGATTCCCCTTACTATTACAAAGTTGGAAAAGCCACGGTGTTGGAAGAGTGGGGAACCACCGGTGGATCCATTTTCACTACCCCAGTTATCAAAGACAAGCTGTTACATAAGCCGTATGTTTGATTCCTGAGCTTCATGTAATGTCGTTCCTCTTGAGGTCGTGAATGAATTAGGTATCAAAGTAACAACAACATATGGGAAATGCACTTTGCCATGGACTCTAGAGAGGTGCCAGTGGTGGAGTGTGTCAAAGATATAGCAGTGCAACTTGCATCTTATCCTAGAAGGAACTTAAAGCTTGATGTAGTCATTGTTGATTGCCCTGCCAAGTGGGGGATGTTGTTGTCAAGAAAGTGGGCAGCAAGTGTTGGTGGTAGTGTGAAAATGGACATGTCTTATGCCACTATCCCCATTGAAGGAAACTTGGTGAAATTATATGGAGAGAAGAAGACGTTGTACCTGATTGAAGACCCAAACAATGCATCTTATGAAGTTTTGCAAGCAGATGTTGATCTTAACAATTTTGTGATTTTTATGGATTTTAGGGAGTATGAAAGTGTTGAAAATAGAGCTCCTAAGTATGTTGTTTTTTCTAGAATTTGGTCTATGATTCAGCCTTGAAAAATGTTAAAGAATTTGACTTAAACACAATGGAGGAGCTTCAAAGAAAATGGATGGTTTACAAACAAAATAGAGAAGAAAAAGAGGTATATTTCTAGTTGATGAAAACATATCAAAACCTCTTGGCATGGTCATATCCAGGATGGCAGTGCTTAAAATTTTTCCTTGATTGTTTTCTCTTAATCAATAAAATTTCTTGTGTACAAGTGTATAGTTTGTTGTTTGTTCCCTATCTTTTGTGTTTTTGCTCATTCTGGTCCTTGGTGACCTATTTTTGTTGGTTTCTTCGTCCGTTTTTGGAGATGGCTTTGTTTCTTTGCTCTATGAACTGAATCTGTTTCCCGATGGATTTTTTTCACTTTTTATACCTTTGTTCTTGTGGCACTCGAAGGAGTTCCATCCCAGCCGAGCCAATGTTGGTGCTCAAAATAGTCTCACCCCATTTGTGCCTTTGAAAATTTATTGATTTACGACCTCTGTTATTTTCTCCTTCCCCGTGTTGTGCTTGGTCAATCTTTGTTACCATTTTTAGTTATCTATTGGGTCGAGATAATGTATGGGTCCATATTTGTCTCCTCGTTTCTTTGTTCCTTCAAAACTCATGTTTTCCCATTCTCTCTATTTCCCACAGTCAAGATTTGTTGTCCTTGATGTTTCTTCCCTAGATACTTGAAGAAGAATGAATTGATGTGTCCCTGAGGAACGTATTTGAGCCTTGTAACATTTCTAAACTTTCTGTCCTTGAAGAAAATTTCATTTCCAGGCTCAAATGGTCATTTTTTTGTATTTTACGGTTTGTGAGTGTTTCTCATGGCCAAATTTACATCCTTGCATCAACAAGGGACGTTGCACCATTTGGTTGGACATGGCTTGGCTAAATACTTCAAAACTTCTATGAAAAGCCTCAACTCAAAAAAATGTCCACGTGGAGGAATGATGCTCGTTTTAAGATTTACTTTTGGTTTGGCTCTTGAATTACGTCGAGAGGACACGTGGAGGTTTGGCCGGACAGAGGTACATGGAGGCTTCCACTGGGTCTTCTCATACTTAGTCTTTTTAAAAATGTTTTTGGGAAGTTCGGGACACGTGGAGGAATGACGCTCATTTGTGGATCTACTTTTGGGTTTCACTTGGAGTAAATGACGAAAGGACACATGGAAGTTTCCTTTGCTTTCCCCGACATAGACAATTTTTATGCAGGTGGATACATTTGGAGGGACAGGGACATGTGGAGATCCCATGCTCGTTCGAGGGTCTTAAACTTGGGGACCATTTTGAAGTAGTGCCGAGAGGACATTTTGTTTGGAATTTTCAACGGCCAAAGGAGATTTCCCAGGAGCATGAAACTAGGCGTCTTCCACTAATTTTTGATTCTTGAAACAAATTCTATAGGGCTAGGACATGTGGTGAACCCACGCTCATTAAGGGTCTCAAATTTTGGGAACCATCTCAAGGTGCGCCATTGTGACATGTGGCAATTTGAAAAGTCAAAAGGGGCGGGGAAGCGGACCATCGGAGGCAACTTAAAATTTTTTCCTCTTTGTATCAAAAACGTTAAAATAATAAAAAAACGGCCCATAATCCTAACAAAAGAAAAGGTCAAAATTTGTTTTACTCGGTCAAAGGGGCGGGAAGGCGGACTATCGGGGGAAACTTAGAAATTTTGCCTCTTGCATGCAAATGACTAAAATCATCAAAATGACCCACGAGCTTGATGGAAAAGTGTTCAAAGCTTGCTCCAGTCAATGGTGGAGGTGTGGGCTTTTGGAGGAAAAGTGAGAAATTTCCCTTTGAGGGAAAAGGAGTTAAAGGCATAAAAGGAAGTGGGGTTCCACTAGGACCCACATTAGAAACTTGAAGCGGAAGGGTAGAGCTGTGGGGGAAACTTGGAAAATTTTCCTTTTTCCAAAAGAGGTCAAATGACAGATTTTTCCACATTTCCTTTGGGACCCACCTTAGGACACGTGTCAGGCCCATTTTTCAGAAGCGGAGGTGCGAGAGCAAAATGTAAAATTTTTACATTTTTTCAAAGGGTCGAAAAAAAGCAAAAAGAATCCCCGATCCCGTTTTTGAATCCTCCACATGGACATGGCCCATATTCAAATCGAAGATCAACAATAGATTGTGTGTCTAAATCTAATTTTCCCCCCATTTCTAATGTAAAGCTCCTAGAAGTGTGAGTCTTCATGATTTCTTGTTATTTTCTACACGCCAAACAAAGAGGCAAGTTAATTTTGATATCTAGAGTTTGGTGGGAGAGATCTGGAGACATCTTTTTCCATTAAAATGGTCGACTATCCACCGGTTTGGTTTTCCATTTTCTTCTCCCGAGCATGCAAGGAGCCAGATTTGATAGATTAGGGGCGGAGGTGGTTGGTGAATTGAAGAAAGAGTAATCTACTAGAGAAAGGAGTTGAATGCGGGAGGTATTCAAAGAGATATGCACCCTCGAGTGTCCTAAGCGACTTTTGCAGAGTAGAACCTAGAAATCACAATCGTGATCATGGCAAGCACTGGTGCACTCAATGTCTAGATTTTTGGGGGGAAACTTTGTTGTAAATGTTATAAATGGCACAAATTTTTCATGCAAATGGTTGGGAGTTTTTGGAGAGGTCAAGGACTGATTTTTATAGCAAAAAAAGCTTGAAAAACCCCATCCTTTTGAGAAGTTGTCTAGGAATCCTATATATCTCTCTTTGTGTCAAGGTGGTTTGCAAGTGTACAACCATTGACAAGCTTTGAGATTTTTCTGGAAACTTTCCCTTGCTGATAAATTTGATCAGACTTGAGTTATTTTGTGTTAATCTTGAGTAAAGTGTATTTATTTCATCTCTGAATGTATGCAATTAGTTTTTCTTATTTCTGTTGCAATCTTGTACCAAAATCTGGTCCAATCACACAGGTCTCAATCCTTGTGATAGTTTAGTGGCATTTGCAATTTCATTTCTTAGAAGAGCCTTCATCTGGGAGTGAGATAAACGGTTTAAAATCACTTTTCTTTCATTTTGTTGACAGAGATTATCTGTAAGCCTCTAGGTGTACCTCAGGCATGGTTTGGTTTGAATCTTGGTGCTTTATTGGGTTCTCTAACTTGAGCCTTTGTGATAGAATCCCATAGGCTATATGAAAAAGTGCCAATCTGGGCCTCCATTGAAGCACATATTCTAGTTGAAGAAACATTTTAAACTTTTGTGGCATTTTGTTGGTTGAATCTTTCCATTTTGCATAAGCTCTCAAGGATCTGGTGAGTCAAGTTCATCTTGTCTCCCCTCCCACCAAAATCTATTTAAAAACGTCCATACTACCCCTATTTTTTCTCTGTATATCCACACAAGACCAAAATCCATTTGCTAAAATATGCAGAACAGACCAGGATTCCAAATGTCTTTAGTAACCTTAGCCTTGTGTTGAAAATATCTCCATTATCTCTGGAAGTGACAACTCGTGAGAGTTAGATTTGGTCTATTGATCATATTTTCCCAAGGCCTTCTCTATAAAATCTCTACAAAATAAAGGTACCCGTATCTTCTTTCGAGATAACAAAAGTTACAAAATAGGTTCTCTTACTATGGTTGAAATGCACAACCTAAAATAGTTAGGATAACATCATATCCTTTTGAGGTGGTATCCATCTCTCCACAAATCCAGGTAACAAAGGGACAGTTAGATTCCTCCCCGGCTATAAAACGACATATATTTATGATCTAGCTACCTCTAAGATCCCTGTTGAATCTTTGTTGTTGCTTGGCTTGAAAAGGAGAACAAATTTGAAAACCAACATAATGGGAGGGGATGTAGTGCCCACTTCCCTTCGACACTTTTGATATTGATCATGATATTGCTTGACTATATTATGGACATTATTATAGTTTTGATTTAGTATGGTGTTAGATGTCGAGATCATGGATTATTGTTGACTCGATTCATGTATGATGCATGATGATTGTTAGAGACATTTTATATAGATGTTGACATGATTTTGGACATGCTTATATATATTTATGGATTTTGTTAGGACATGTGATATTTGGATATATTGAGTAGTCCGAGAAAATTGAATTTAAAATTGATGATTATATAGTTGTTGATGAAATTGTAAGTGATATTTTTTATTGTCTATATGTTGTTGTGATTCATATATATATTTATGATTTTGAAATTATATTATATTCATTTGGATGTTATGATATGGCCACGAGGCCAAGGGGTATTTGTATTATGCGGTTAAAAATATCACAACAAACCTTGGGGATTAGAGACCAACCACACTAGAATTCTAGATGAATTCAACAAGGTCACGATGGTAACTTGTAGTGTTCGTGTGTGTGTGTGTTTGATTATTAGGGATTCCCATGGGGGATCACCTTTAAATTTGACCAATGGTTATGTGTATTTATTTATTTGGTTCCTTTTTATTGATGTTTGTATTTGTTTATTAAGTGATGTGTTTACCCATTTCATTATTTATTAAATGTGGTAAATTAATGTGAGTAAACATGTTGTTAAAATTAATTAATCAAATTGGGACATAAGAAAGTAATTAATAGATTTGTTGGCCTTGCATTAAAGTGTTGTAAGAGATGTGTAAGTGATGTGTTTGTTAACTTTTGAGTGTGAAACACTCCACCTTATTGGAAATTTTATTTTTTCCTTGGAGGCTTGTGAGACAAGTTAAACTTGTCCCATACCTCTTAAATTTAACTACCAACCATACCTAGGGCTGGAGAGTTGAGATTATACTTTTATAATACTATTTAGAAGGCAAAATTGTAGGTTTTACTACACTTTTCTTACATGATTTAATTTCAGTCCTTTGGGGTGTGGGTTGGATTTGAGTGTGTAAGTAAACTTGTCATATCATTCACCCACCTATTTATTGTTTCTTGGAGAATGAAGTTGACCTTGGGGATTGAAACTAAGGATGTGTGATGTGACATCTTACATGGACCCACCTCATCCTTTTCCCTTCTCTCTTCTATTAAATTTGAATTCCTTGCCTTGTTTTGGGGTTGCTTCATTTGGAGAATCCATTTTGTTGGGTGAATTCCTTACTTTTTTTAGGAGCTCTTGCTTTTGGAGAATTTGAGGATTGTTGCACGCTTGTTCTTTAGTGAATTTTTAGATTTTTTCTTGGAAACAACTGCTATTTTGGAACTTGGGAAACTCCATCATGGAGAGGTAAGAGCTTAGGTCTTGGAAATACTCTCCTTTTATTTGTATGCATATGTGAATGGTTGAATGTTTGAATGTGTTGTTTTATTTGTTGGCTGGTTGGGTAGATGGCCTAGGGATGGTGTAGGAGAATACTATGGGGCATTTTGTAGGAGGCATAAGTGTTTTGGGGAGGTATAAGTGTGGAGGGAGTTGGGATTTGGGTTCCACCTTACAAAGAAATAGCTTGCATTTCTTTACTCGTTATGGGGTGTCATAAGAGGTTGGGGAGGCATAAGGAAATGAGAGGAATAAAGGGTACTTGGGGGAGGCATAAGGGCATGTTAGGGATTTGAAATGATATGTATTTTGGTGGTTTGTTCTCAGGTGGTGATACCATTTCCCCTTTGGGAGGAATAAGCAACATCCCCATAGTTTCTTGCTCCTTTGGCTTGCATGATGAAGCCTAAGTGTTGTTTGTTGTTTTTTTCTATGGTGGCAAACTACAGTTTTGTTTTAGACTATGTTTTGAATGAGAAATTTTTCTTTGTGTTGTGGAAGCCTATTGTTGCCATGAGTCAAAAAAATTTAATTGCAATGTGGTTTGGGGCTCAGGGGCCATGAAGAAGGATGACTTATCCCTTTTCATTGGATGTCTTGGTTGGGTGAGAGCATTGCCTTTCCCCTTTTCATTGTGACCAAATTGGAGAATGATGGAAATTCATACTGCTATTCTAGAACTAAGAAAGAAGATAGTTTGATAGTCCTTGCTAAGATCATTTCTTAATGTAACCTTTTCCCACTTGAAGTGGATGATCTTGTATATTATATGTGATGGAAAGATGGTCTGTATGGGCTATGAAAGTTGTAAATTTAATTGTGAAAGAGATATACTCTATTTTTCTTATTTTGAAAGAATGTGAAAGAAATCATATTCTGTATATTGTAATTGAGGAATGAAAGAAGAAATTGTAAAGGTATCTCTTTGAATCAATAAAGGATTGTATTACTTTACTCAAATGGCATTATTGGGTATTGAAATCGGATTGTTGAATGTATTTTTAAATTTTGTTGGAAGGAAGAAAAAGTGAATACGTATGCAAAAATTGTCATAATACTTTTTTTTTTTTTTAAATAAATGTTTTAGAAATCATAATTGTAATTTGCATTTGAATACTTTGCTTGAGTCAACTTAGTATGATAGATTGGGTTGGAATGAATTTATGGTTTAAAGTTGGCAAATGAAAATAAATCTATTCAAATTTGAGCTTTATTAGATAACTTTCATATTGGAAATTATTAATCAAAATTGAAACAGAATGGCCTGTGTGGTGCTCAAAATAGTCTTTCCCCATTTTGCCTTTTAAAATCTATCAATTTACGGCCTCTGTCACCTTTTTCTTCTCCATGTTGTGCTGCTTAATATTTGTTGCCATTTTTAATCTATTCCTAGGTCGTAGATCACTTATGGGTCCATGGTTTACTCTTTGTTTCCTCGTGCCTCTAGAAAAGGTCTATAATTTGGGTCTCCTTTTCTTTGTTCGTCTAAAAACTCGGGTTCTCCCATATTTTCTGTTCTCCACAGGTCATGATTTGTTTTTCTTGTCATTTCTACCCTAAATTCTTTAAGGAATATGAATGGATGTGTCTCATGTTGGACGTATTTAAGCCTTGTAACATTTCTAAATTATCTTTCCTTGGAGAAATTTTCATTTTCAGGCTCAAATGGTTATTTTTTTGTATTTGACGGTTTGACGAGCATTTCTCCCAGTCAAATTCACATCCTTTCATCGATAAGGGACGTGGCACCTTTGGGTTGGACACGACTCGGATGGGTACTTCAAAAATTCTATGAAAATTAACACTCAAAAATTTTCCATGTGGAGGAATGACACTTGTTTAAGGATTTACTTTTGGGTTTGACCTTGGAGTAGTGTCGGAAGGAAACATGGAGGTTTGGTGAGACAGAGACATGTGGAGGCTTTTTTTGAGTCTTCCAATACTATGTATTTTTCAAAAAAGTTTTTGGGAGGTCTGGGACACGCGGAGGAACCGTGCATGTTTGGGGAGTGGCCCTTAGGTTCCATTTTGAAGAAGTGCCATGAGGACACTTGGAGGCCTCCGCTCACTTTGTATTTTTCGTGGACTTTTCAATGACCAAAGGAGGCTTCCCTTGAGCATGACACTTGGTGTCTTCCACTTTGCTTTGAGCCTTCAAACAAATTTTATCTTTCCAGGGACATGTGGCAAGCCCACGCTCATTCAAAATCTCAACTTTTGGGGACTATCTTAGGGTGTACCATAGTGACACATGGCAATTTGACAAGTCAAAAGGAATGGGGAAGCATATCATTGGGGGAAACTTAGAACTTTTGCCTCTTATGCTCAAAAAGGTTAAGATATCAAAAATAGCCCATGCAAGCCCGAGAAAGGATTAGTCAAAAAAAGTTTCAAGTCAAAGGGGAAAGGAGGCGGACCATCGGGGTAACTTGCATTTTTTGCCCCCTGATATTCAAAGGATCAAAACATCAAAATGGCCCACAAGCCCGATGAAGGAAAGGTCAAAGCTTGCTCTTGTCAAAGGCGTAGGTATGGACCTGCGAAGGAAAGTTAGAAAAATTCCTTTTTTAGAGAAAAGAGTTAAAAGTAAAAAAGGAAGCGCAGTTCTGCTGGGACCCACATTGGGACATGTGTCAAAATTATTTCTCAAGGGAAAAGTTACGGGGAGAAATTGGAAAATTTTCCCTTTTCCAAAAAAGAGGTAAAATGACATAATTTAGCTGTTCTTTTGGGACCCACCTTAGGACACGTGTAAGGCTCATTTCATGAGGGCGGAGGTGCATAACAAAATGTGAAAATTTTCCATTTTTCCAAAAGTTGTAAAAATTCATAGGGAACCCTCGGTTTTTCTAAATTTTAATCTTCCACATGGACGGACCAAATTCAAAGTAAAGATCAACAAAGAATCGAGAGTCTAAATATGATTTTCCCCCATTTCTTGAAACATGCACTTTGGAAGTGCAAGTCTTCATGATTTCTTGGTTTTTTCTACACACTAGGTAGAAAGGGAAGTTAATGTTGATATCTGAGTTTGGTGGGGAGATCTAGAAGATGTCTTTCACCATTAAAATGGTTTGGTGTCGAGGTTGATCAAATTTCTAGTTTTCTTCTCTTGAGCACACAAGGAGCCAAATTTGACATATTAGGGGTGGAAGTGGTTGGTGAATTGAAGAAAGAGTAATCTACCAGAGGAAGGAGTTGAATGTGGGAGACATTCGATAAGATCTACCCCCTCGAGTGTTTGGCGACTTTTACGAGATCTGATCCTAGAAATTGTAATCGTGATAATGGCAAGGACAAGTACACCTAATTTCTATATTTTTAGGAGGAAACTCTGTGGTAAAATGTTATAAATGGAATGATTTTTCCATGTGAAGAGGTTGGAGTGTTAGAGGTCGAAGTAAATTCCCAAGAGGAAAATTTGAGAAAGCTGTCTTTTGAGAATCCATCGAGAAACCTATTTATCTCTTTTTGTATTAGTTTTTATTGTGTCAAGGTCGTTCTGAAGTTTATAGCCATTGACAAGTTACGAGACTATTCTAGAAATGTTCCCTATTTGATAGATTTAATCAAATTTGAGTTATTATGTGTTGTCTTGAGAAAAATGTGTCTTTTTATTTCTAAATGCATGCGAGTAGTTTCACTTGTTTCTCTTGCAATCTTGTGTTGAAATCTGATTCAAACACACAGGCCTCAATCCTTGTGATAGTTTAGTGGCATCTACAATTTCATTTCTCAAAGAGCTTTCATTTGGGATTGGAATAAACGATTTAAAATCACTTTTCTTTCATTTGTTTAACGAGATATTGTCTGTAAGCCTTTGGGTGTACCTTAGGTGTGATTTGGCTTAGATCTTGATGCTTTGTTGGGTTCTCTAACTCGAGCCTTCGTGTTAGTATCTCGTAGGTTGTGTGAAAAGGTGCTGATTTGGGTCTCCATTGAAGACGTATTCTTGTTAAAGGAAAATTTTGGCTGTCCTATGGCATTACATTGGTCGACATTGGTCATTTTGTAATATTTCTTATGGATGTGGCAAATCAAGTTCATTCTACCTCACCTCCCACCAAAAAATTCATTTAAAACATCTAATCCTACTCGTACTACCCCTGTTTGTCATGTGTGTATGCCAATGCATAATCCTCATCACTAAAACATGTAGAAATAATCAGGGTCCCAAATGTCTTTAGTAACCTTTGCCTTGTTGTGAGAATATCTCCATAATCTGGAAGTGACAACCATGAGAGTCGATTTGGTGTGTTGATCATATTTTCACAAGGTTTTCTCTATAAAATTTATGAAAAGTAAGGATTTACCAGTGTTCTTCAAATAACAGAGGTTACAAAATAGGTTCTCTTACCTTGGTTGAAAGACACAACCTAAAATATTTAGGATCATATCACATCCATTTAAGGTACTACCCACTCCTTTTCAAAGACTAAGTGCTAAAAAGCTAGATAGATTGCTTCCCAGTGGAAAATGACACTTATAATCATCTATCTACCTCTGAGTGTCCTATTGAATCCATGATGTTGCTTGGCCATTGAAGGAGATTAGATTTGGGTACCAAAAGGCCCCACAACATCAAAAATACAATGAAATATCAAATTTTATTTTTAAGGTCAAAACGACCCCAAACATACCAAAATACTTATGAAAATTTTATAGAACCTTTCAAATCGGAAAAGGCAAAATTGCAGAGTTCTTGCTATATAAAATTGATAAATTTCAAATGCAAATCAATCAAGAAAAATTAACCTTGCAATATATCCTAAAATATTCCAAGTAAAATCCTCCATGCCTGTTTAGCAAGTTGAAAAAGAATTAATGAAAAATTTGGACAAAATTGATAACCTAAAAATACTAGTACATTTCCTAAGTGACGAGAAAGAAATTTTCTCAAAATTGACCCTTTAAAATTTATCAAAATAAAATTCCTAGGATGTTGTGAAAAGAAGACATCAAGATCTTTCCAGAAAATCCTCGTTTGCCAAAAACTAAGTTCCCAATCAAAATTTATGGCCTTCTAAAGTTTTTACTTCATTTCGGGCTCAAAATAATCTAACTGTCAAATTTTAAATGAATAAAATATTCTTGGGTGGACCCGGGCTAAAACTTTCCTTTTTTTTCTTTTGCCCAAAAGGTGCAAAGTCATGAAGTTTCCGCCACTCTGCTAATCTGCAAGCCTTCATTTTTTCTAAAAATGATCTAAGTCCAAAAGGTTAATTTGGAAATTTTTCCTCCATAGCCCCACCACCCTTAAGTTATTTCAAAAATAAATTAGGAAAAATTTGTAAGTTTTCCCCACAGTCCGTCGACCCGCGGTAATCGAGTCTTTGCCACATGGCTTCATGAGGCGTCGTCAAAGGAGAAGATCTTTTTAAGCCTTAACGCTTCAAAAAAATTTGGGAAAAATTTCTAAATCATCCCGTCGGCCCGCCAAACCGCAACTAACGGTTGGCCGACACATGACATCTTCTCACGTCGGCGGAGGCGTGGGTTCCTTTGGACCTTTTTCCCTTCCTTTTGAATAGTCAAATTTTCCAAATGTTCCCCACCAACCCGCTGACCCACGACCAATAATAAGGTGCCACGTTGCCTCCACAGGGGAATTGTTAGAGGTGTGGGTGTAAACATCACATTTTCCCAAAAGGGCAAACGTGGTAAATGCCTTCCCGCTCCATCGGCCCATGTCTAGAAAAAAACTTTCCTCCCCACTCCACCGGTATGATTTTCTCCTCTGGGTGAATTTTCTCTCCGAAGTCGGCGGGCCGATTTGGGGAAAATTTTCCTCCCCAGGTCCATAGGCCCACTCTTGGGAAAATTTTCATCCCAAGTTTTGTCGTTCCATAACTTGAGAAATATGAGGAGTTAGGAAGACTTCTTTATATCACCAAAATGTGAGCAAATTACCTATCTAATGGGAATGTTTTCAAGAAGTTTTAATTGTGTTAATCATGGAAAACATCAAATTGGATCTTTAACCGAGTTCTGGGAGTGGGTAAGTAAGAATTTACTCTGATGATTTTAAATATGTATTCTTTTCCCCCACTATAATTAAACCTTTCTCTTGTATTAGATCTTGTGGAATTAAATACCTTGGGTATTTAATTGTTTTGGTCTATTAACCATAAAATGTTAATCGGGAATATTTAACTAAAAACGTCAATGTAATCGGTGATTAAATTAATCCCTAAGGAGATTTGAGCTAGGTGTGGACTTATTACACTTGTTTCTTTATAATGTGGAATTAGTAATTATTATAATGGGAAAAGTTATCAATTGAATTTAATTGTGCTTGAGACTTTGGTTGTTAACACTTTAAAAACAAAATTCCCTAATTTTGTAACTAAACATAGCTTGTTCATGGGTCTCAAGTGGGTGGTTTTAGAGGGCATTACAATACGCCACAATGTTTGGAACATTTGCGTGTTTTCTCATGATATGCTTGTTTTGAAACAAATGACTGGTGTATACCAATGTAACAATGTAAATATTTCAATTCTTCGAGTTCAAGTGCTAGAGAGTGTATCTTGCATTCTAAAAAATTTCATACGTGCATGTAAAAGTTAATAGAGGTAGGTTAGATGTATGTCAAGTGTCTAGGGACACTATAAACCAAGAAGTGGTAGCTTTGCTAGCACTTTCCATGGAAGACATTTCAATATGATATATGTATATTTCATTTTTACGTAATGGTAGACATACATTATTTATTAGATTGTGAATAACAAATATTATGTGAATTGTCTCTAGCATATATATTATATATTTTATGGATAATATGATGATACATCTTATAGTGTTGGTTGATAAACCGAGAATTTTAGATACATCATGCTTTATCCTATCTTCTCTTTTAACATACTTGCGATTCACATTTCATGTTTAGTTTGGAAACATCTAGATTCGAGTATGTAGTTTTGAAAAAAAAATGTATGTGGCTAATTTCATCATGAATTGTTTATTGTGCACGATTTTCTCAATATGAATGCAAAATATGAATAAATAAGTTTTTACACCATTTTTTTTGTTTAACTTGTTTCTGAATGCGTCGCTTCAACGATGGTTATGAAAACACACATGAACGAAACATGCGGAAGCTCGGTGACATGGGCTGATCCATGTTCACAATTCATTCTTATGTTTTTGGGGAAGACATAAATAATGATACGGTAATATATAACTTTGTGAACATTAATTGTTTGTCATAGTAACAATTATGTCATTCGTTGGGATAAAAATTATGAAATTGATGTCTTTTCATACAGGTTTCTTCACATTCCATGATGATAATATTTGAATATGTGAACATTACTTATTTTGCAAAATACTTAATATTTTATGTCGGGCTAATAGTTATGCACTTGGACTCCATAGATACAAGTACCTTCACATCACATGGTGCATATGCATTTTGCAAGCGTCACAGAGGAAGAAAAGGGAGATGATCCTCCAATAGTTAATTTCGATCGTCGGATGGTCCTTGAGCCCATTCACTTAGATATCCATGAGCCACCCATATAATATAAAACCTAATATGTTAATGGTTGTATTTGTTATATCTCATCGGCATGGATCATGTGCTAATAGTGGGGATGTTAGGTTTTCCGAGTTGCATATACTAAATAGACATCACCAAGTAGAACACAATCTTCCCTCCATGGAACCTCGTAAGCATGGCTGTAAGCATACGAGGAAACTATCACCTATCTCTCAAGATGGAAACAGGGCATACGTGCAAAAGAGGGAGGCGGATGTGAACTACGTCCCGAGGCGGTGATTCTACTTACGGTGGAGGAGGGTTATCGATCACATTTGTAAAAAGAATGCAAATATCAATTTGAGGAGTTGCGGCTGAGAAGGAAAGAGGGATGTGGATTATGGAATATGTTCCTATGATTTAGCGGAGATCACGAAAGGTGAGAGAGGAGCATTGGTTGAGAGTGAGAGGAAATAAAAACTCAAATATTGGAACAGAGGTAAATTTAAGATTAGTATAGTATTTTATATATAATGTTAGGTTGGAAATCAAAAACTTGATATTCTATCATGAACAGGAAGCTAGAGAAGAGGGTGGAACAAGTAGCAAAAATGTTGACCCCCTACGAATGATAACGTAAGTAATTATTGGTCTTTCGTAAGTAAAGATACAATGTAGTTTTTGTGTATTTTTGTATATACTAACTGTAGGCGTGCATAGGATTATGACATTCCCTTGTGTCAACTCTTACGCTGACAGAGACACTCGATTCATAGTGCAAAATAGAGAGAGGTAAAAAACCACTTAACATGCACTCAAAAAATGTATGTTGCCTTATGTTGTTGATACTTTGATTGTCCTGATGGCTCAATTATTATAGGTGGACATTTGTGATAAGACGCCCCCTTCAATGAGCTTGTGGTCTCGAAATCTTATTAGAGATAACTTCACATGAGGTGAGAGAGGTGGAGATGAAAATTCCAGGAGTTGAAACTTCGTTTCTAGTCGAGGAGAGAGTGGGTTATGAGGGGAAGCATGAGGAGAGGGACAAAAACACCATTTCTGATAGTACGAGAGAGGGTGGAAGTGGACTGGTAAGTTATTAAATGTTCTCATTTATTTTTCTGCATTCTTTTTTGGTGAAATTAAGAAAAAATTATTAATGCAATTGAGATTGTCGTTATTGTAGGCTTTTCCTGGCGAGGCCAAGTCACGTTAATGTCAGATGATATGTTTTTCGCGAGAGGAATGGTTTGTGATAGTAGCCCGCACGTGAAGTGTCATGGCATCACACTCCCCAAATTTACTTGTCAAAGTGATTATTTCTGAGGCCATTGTTCCCACTGCTCCATTGCCCTACCCTAATACATTTGCAAATACTTTGTGAGTGTGTCAAAGGGTTTGCTATTTGGGATCTTAAATGATATCAAACTTGACACTCCTGAAGAGGCAAGTAGTTGTAATGAATGATTTAATTTAATTATGTGTTTAACTGAGACATTCATCTACGTTCAATTATTTACTATATGGTTGGATTTTAGGATGATGCATTACATGTTGAGACAATGCACCATGCTCGGATAAAGACAATGGATGCCCCACCCATTCTTGGCCTCACGCCAAATTTTGTTCATAAACATGATAAGAAACGTATTAAATTTTATGATGGAGTTTTGTCACCATTAGTGTGGCTAACACTAGGAAACGAAGGAGATGAAAACCTTTATGTATAAAATTGTTTGTGAGGAATTGGATTACTATATATGTGTGTATGATGATGATGTTAATGTTAGTGCAAAATCACAACACCCATTTGGTGTGATTACATAATGAGTTATGGATCTCGCTTTTCTAAGGCGGGGTCATTTGGTGTGATTACATAACATTGGATCATTCCTCAGTAAACCATGTATGGGTACTTGGATATGGGAATGACCCTCTAAACAAGGTTGGTTCCTCTTCCTAATCTACCGCCCACAAATGCTATTCCAAATGCTTGTAAACTTAAAGATAATCTAATCCTAATCTAACTTCCAAGGAGACAAGGAGAGGAAGAAAATAAGAAAAAAACAAATAGTTGTTGTGAGAATTGTTATTGACTCCCTATATACACTAAAATGGTGATACACCGATTTCAATTATTATCATGGTACTAAGGAAAGTGCTAATCATCTACCAAAATGGCCATGAAATGAAGGGAGGTGAGGTGAGCGATGGAGAGGATGGATAAAAACATCACTACCATTCTAATGAGAAAATGTCGATTCACATAGAACTCCATTTTTAATCCCCATGAACAAAACTCCCAGGATCTGCAAATGAAATGTCCAAAACATGCACACAATACTCTAGAGCGATGATAGGAAAGATGATGCAATGAAAAAAGAAAAGGATGGACAAATGCATCACGAAATGAGTTTTATTTCTTCACACATTTTCGAAAGCATCATACACGAGCAAGAGGCAAAAATTCCATTTACAGTATGGGAGGAGATTCAAACTCCATTTCAACCCAAGGGAAGAAAAGAAAAGGGGAGGCAAAGAAAAAATGAACAACCACTAACTACCTTCTCGAAATGATGCCTCTGTTACAATATATAGAAGAATGGGAGAGAAGAAAGAAATAATTAAATCCTTCTCTAACCACTCTGAGATATGCATTGAACCCATTTTCGAAATCTCAACCACTAAAAATCAATGCCTTCTACAAATCCACCCACAATATGTCACTTTTGGTTCCCAGTGGATCGAATCAAATCAGATATGGTAGTTAAAGAGATTGGATTCTGCGTTAATGTCCTAGAATAATTTTATTCATTTTTAACCTACCATGGCTTTCAAAAAATGATTTTTTATCCTTCTATGGCACGAGAGGGACGTTGAGACACTTCCGACGGAGTAAGATTCACAATATTTTGAGCCCTGAGTCAAAAAATATGCCCCTTCAAAGTTTGCATCGAGTCTATACAAATGGGAAGGAAAACCAGATTACAAAAATGGGCACCCTCTTTAATATGGGATGCATGGCAGTCAGATTAGGGAAAATCAGATTTGTGGGCTTAGAACTTAACATTTCCATTTTTTTGTAAGAATCACAAAATTTGGAAAATCCTCGCAGCCCCGCTGCCATTTGCTCAGCTTGACACATAGGACCCTTTGGTTGGCCTAGGCTATGCATTGACAATTCAACTGACTCTTTCCCTCTCTAATATTAGACACATTGAGGCACCACACTTGTTTGGAAGGTGGCTCAAAGCTTGCCTTTGGAGGAGTGTCGCGTTGACACTTGTTGGCCTCCACCGATATATGAACTTTTCAACTATCCATTTTACTTCTTAGGCTTTGGGTTACGTGGTGAGCTCGTGCTTATTTGGGTCTCCAACTTGGGACAAAATCTTGGAGATGCACCATACTGACACTTGGCATTCTCTGCTTACACTTCTATACTTAGCCAAATTTGAATCCTTTTCTGTCTGCCCCTTGACTCTCTTTGACCATTTGCTACATGGAGGGCTGGCACAAGTTTGAGCTCCCCCTTTTGGAGAAGCGTCGTTAGGACACATGGTCTCTTCCACTACCTCCTCCATACTTAGTCATTCTTGGGCTTCTTCTAGAACCGTTTTGAGCAAACCGAGGACTTTTGATATTCATCGCTTCTTTCCTTTCTTGTTTCTAGTTTCTATGCGACACCGATCCTTCATTTCGAGCCCACCTGTAACTTTGTTTGATGAATTTAAGGCATGAGTTCACTTGACAGATCCGTTTCTTCTCTTTCTTCTCACACAGGGTCGTTTAAAATTTTGTAACCCCCACCACTCCATTTTTGAGTCCTCCCTCGACCCTTTAAATATATTTAGGATGTGGAAACGCTCAAAATAAATGTTTCTTCTATTTCTTTTTGTGCGGGGTCGAATTTGAATTTCTTGGACTTCTATTTCCACTTTTCCCGGTTCTAGAACTTTAGCTCATGGGTCTAAATAATTTCTTTATGTGTAGGGTTGGTTCGACCAAATTTTTCATGGAGGAATTTGGGATGATAATTGGTGACTCATGGGGACATCTTCCTACTAGATGAAAAAAGTGGCCTTGAAGCATCCATTTTGCATGGAGTTTGCTTGATAAACATGAAATTGATATGGACTTCAAAGTCTTGATCCCCGAGCCACCGCAAGCCCGACTTTGCAAGCCTTTTCTATGCTTTTCCCGCTCTTGAGCTTACCCACACATCTACACTTTTAATTTTCATAAGAAAACTTTGAGACAATGATTTATGAGAGTAGAAAGTTGATTCGACCCATGGTTTCCATCTGTCTCTCAAATGGACTATCTCGAAACGGATTTTAGTTTCTCTGCATTTTTTCCCTATTTCAAATTGCAACTATCACAAGCAAACATAAGCCTTCTTACATTTAATAGTTAAGAACCTGGCCTCATGCCCCTCCTGAAGCAAAACAAAAAAAACTTATATACAAAGACCAAATCATACATGCCTCAAATGAGACATGCAAAGTGTGCATAAGCACTTCTTCTGCTGAAAGAAAAGCTACCTACACTACTCTAACCAAGAGCAAAGGGAGCTCAAACAAATCCTACAACTAGCAAGGAGAAATACCTCCCTTCCTAAAAATAGAAGCCATGCAACCGATTTGCACTTTGAACATGGCTAGTTGGATGAGTGAAAAACTAACTACAAGTTGATCTTCCACCCAAATCACCAAATTATCAATCAAGACAAAACCAATACCTCTTTTAGTTTCTCTGAATTTGGATTGAAGAGGTATGGCATCTGATCCTTGGTTCTTTGTAGCTCACCCTCCTCCCCCGAAAATCGGCATGACCAGATTTGGCTTCTCCTTTGGCTCCAATGAAGCCAAATACACGATTAGGGCAAGGTATGATCCATTTGATATTCCCATTACTCTAATTTTCAACTCCAAAAATGGAGTCCTTTTGTAGACCTTCTTGGATGAATGGTGTGGAAGAAGTGGTGAAACCCTTATGCTCTTTCTATTCTTCATCTTGTGAATAACATGGAAGATTTAAATCTTCTAAAATTGATTCCAAAAGGCTGCTATAAGATGCAGGATGCTGCAATTGAAAGTTCTCCTCCATGATAATAGGTATGCATGTTTGGAAGGTGGATGAAGGAGGAGAAAACAATGTGATTTCAACTGATTCTTCTCCATCAAAATAGTCCTCCAAATCAGACAGATAAACTGTCTCATTGCTGTCCTATTGCAAATGTTCAACCTCTTCCATGATGTCCTCTTGATCTATAATTTGATCACCATGGTTCTCCTCATCCTCAAACATGAAGTTTGAAAGATCAAACTCTTCCTCAACATTAGAGATTGAAGGAGATGAAGTGGGAGGAAGAACTGAAGGTTCCTTTATGGCCTACTCCTCACTTGGAGCCTCTGAAACTATATGGTCCTCCTCTATCATGGGTTCATTAACCAAATCAGACCCTTCGAATGAAAGTAAGGGATATTCAATGATGCTTTCTTCATTGAGTGGCTTCAACTCTAATTTGATCTCTCCCATCTGCTCCTCTTCAATGGGACTTGGAGTTGATTGTCCCTCCTCTTCAACTAGTTTTGCAACTTGGGTTAGATCAGTATCTTCTTCTAGGAAAAGTGCCATAAACAGACTATTGATTCTCTTCCTCTTGTTCTTGTTCTTCTTCTACTGCAAACTCAGCCTCAACCACCACTATTTCTTCAACTCTAACCTCCTCCATTGGTTTGACCATCAAGGGGATCTTTGTAAACCCAAATTTGGTAGCCCAACTCTTCAAATTATCTGTCATTTATTTTCTATTGGGATCCTCTTCTTGTTGTTCTCCTTGACTGGTTTCTTGGGTCTCTTCCCAACATGGACTTGGGAAAGCAAGAGGAGTGATAGGTTGGGGTTCAACTAGCTTTGCAATTGTTTGTGGTGGGGAGGGAGGTGGAACTTATGGTTTGTTTGGAGGGGATGACTGTTTGGAAGGGAAAGGGGAAGAGGAATTGAAATGGGGTGGAAGACTAGGGAATGGAGAAATGGAATCAACACTTGGGGCAGCAAATGGGAAGCTTGGAAATTGGAGCTTGGGTTGAGATGGTGTTGCTTGAGAAAGAGAAAAAGAAAAACTATGAGATGGTGGACTTACCCATTGACAAGGTTATCTTGACTCTAAGTCATAAACCTCGATCTCCTCATTCCATTGTGCATGTTAGAGGAGAATTTTAACCATGAAGTCTATCTTCTGCAGAGGGTTGTAATGTCTTGGAAAAGGACCTTCCCATGGACAAGGTGCCCTGAAACCAATCTGAAATGCCTTAATTTGTGCTATACCCCTTAACTTAACCATTCCAACCTCCATTTTTTGGATCTTCTCCAGCAGACCAACATCTTGTATTTGATTGTCTTCATTGTTTGCATACCCCTACTCTTGGAAAGCTCCATAGCCAAACTGATTTTGGCATTGCTGCTCATAGGGGTAGACATATTGATTTTTCCTTTGCTCAAAATGCTGATTTGAAGGAGTTGTAAAACATATTGGAGGTGGATTGTTCTGTTATTGTAAGTGTGAGTTCCATGAAGGGAATGAAGTCATGATTGCACAACTTCATGGAATGGAAAATAATGAAAGAGATGGAAAGAAGAATGGATGAAAATGAGTGGAAATGGATGGAAAGAATAGGTCTCGAAACTCGGAGAATGGGTTTTGCACCGGATGGAGTCGCCGATGTGCTTGGAAGTGCCTCCAAATGCTGAAACCTTCACCAAGAGCACATCAAATGTGATGAAGTGAAGTGGTAAGGTGCTTCACACCTTTCCCACCGGTGTGCCAAAATTGTTAGTGCAAAATCACAACACCCAAAATTAGTTATGGAACTTATTTTCTAAGGTAGGGGTCATTTGGTGTGATTGCATAACATTCGATCATTCCCAAGTCGTGGACTTGGAAATTGGAACATGACCCTCAAGAGAAGGTTGGTTCCTCTTCCTAATCTACTCGCCACAAGCTATTCCAGTGAATGCAAGCTAATCTAATCGTAATCTAGCTTCCAAGGAGAAAAGGAGAGTAAGAAAACAAAAAAAAAGAGCCCTACACTAAAACGGTGATACACCGAGAGAAGGAAAGTGCTGATCATCTACCAAAACAGCCATGAAATGAAGGGAGGTGAGGTGAGCGATGGAGAGGATGGATAAACCATCACAGACAAAATGTCAGATTCACATAGAACTCCATTTTTAATCCCCACAAGCACAACTCCTAGATCTACAAATGAAATGTCCAAAACATTCACAAAATACTCCGAGATGATGAGAGGTAAGAGGATGCAATGAAAACAAGCAAAGGATAGACAAATGCATCACAAAAATGAGTTTTATTGCTTCAAAATTTACACAGAGCATCATACGTGAGCAAGAGGATTAAAATACCATTTAAAGAGTAGGGGAGGAGATTCAAACTTTTTTCAACCCTAGGAAGAAAAGAAAAGGGGAGGAGAAAATGAACAACCTTATGGAAGAAAAGAAAAGGGGAGGAAGAGAAGAAAATGAACAACCACTAACTAACTTCTTGAAACGATGCCTCATTACATATATAGAAGAATGGGAGAGATAAGAAAGAAAGAATCGAATCCTTCTCCAAACACTCTGAGATATGCATTTAACCCTTTTCAAAATCTCAACCACTTTGAAATCAATACCTTCACGTAAATCTACCCACAATATGTCACTTCGGTTCCGCAATGGATAGAATTAAATTGGATCTAGTAGTTGAAGAGATTGGATTTTATGTTATTTTCCTGGAAGAATTTTCTTTTTTTTTACATACTAGGGCTTGCAAAAAATGATTTTTCATCCTTCCATGGCATAGAGGACGTCGAGACACTTCCAACGGTGTAAAATTCGCAATATTTTGAGACCTAAGTTGAAAAGTATGCCCCTTCAAAGTTTGCATTAGGTCTATACAAATGGTGGTAAAAAACAGTTTGAAAAATGGGCCCCTTCTTTAATATGGGACACGTGGTAACCAGATTAGGGAAAAATCATATTTACGGGCTTAGAACTCAACTTTTCCCTTTTTTCGCAAGAATCACAAAATCTGGGAAATCCCACGCAGCCCCATTGCTATGCTTGGATAGGTGGCACCCTTTGGTTGGCCTTGGGCTATGCGTTTAACAATTCAACTGACTCTACCCCTCTCTGAGATTGGACACGTGGAGGCACCGCGCTTGTTTGGAAGGCCGGCTCAAAGCTTGCCTTTGGAGGAGCATCGAGTTGACACTTGTCGGCCTCTCTTGATCTCCCATGGGAATTTTCAACGGTCCTCTTACCTCTTAGGATTTGGGTTATGTGGCGAGCTCGCACTTATTTGGGTCTCCACCTTGGGACTAACTCTTGGAGATGTGTCACACTGAGACTTGGCATTCTCCGCTTACACTTTTATACTTGGCCAATTTTGAAACCTTTTCTATCTACCCCTTGACTCTCTTTGACCATTTACTATGTGGAGGGTTGGCGCAAGTTTGATATCCCCTTTTGGAGAAGCGTCGTTAGGACATGTGGTCTCTTCCACTGCCTCCTCCATACTTAGTCATTTTGGGCTTCTTCCAGAACCATTTTCGAGCTCGGGGACTTCTAATCTTCGTGCTTCTTCCCTTTCTTATTTCTGGTTTCTATGCGACACTACTCCTTCATTTCCGATCCCACCCGTAACCTATTTGATGAATTTAAGGCATGGGTTTGGTTGTGAGTCATCTCTTCTCTTTCTTCTTGCACAGGTCGTTTACACTATTGCAGCCCCTACCACTCCATTGTTGAGTCCTCCCTCGACCCTTTAAATAGATTTAAGATATGGAAATTCTCAAAAGAACCATTTCTTCTATTTCTTCTTGTGTAGGGTTGAATTTGACTTTCTCGGGCTTCTGTTTTCACTTTGCCTGGTTCTGGAACTTGAGCTCATGGGTTTGAATCATTTCCCTTCATGTTTTCTTCATGTGTAGGGCTCGTTCTACCAAATTTTCCAGGGAGGTGAATTTGGGATAACAATTACTTTAATGTGTTTGAGGTTTACGACTTAGTCTTGCATTATTGATATATTGAATATGGTTTGTGGTTATGGGTTACATAGAGTTATCCATTTACGATATGTTTATAATGCATTAGATGGTTTTTATTCTTGTTATGTGACATTCCATTTACTATATAAATGATGATGTTGTCACTGTGTATTTGGTTAATGTATTGATGTGACTATGGATTGTGGATTACGGTTTTTGGTATGTGGTTACATAGTTGAGTTCTTATTCCTTGTATGTCTGCTTGGGTTTGACATGTTCAGTAATTAATCGCAGATAATTCACAAAAAAAAATTCAAATTTTGTGTATTATGGATTACGGCTTGTGGTTTATTGTTACATAGTTGCGTTCTACATCCATGTATGTGTACTTGGGTTTGATGTGGTTACGAAACTTTCATATATATTTCATCCATGATAATATTTTGTTACGTATAAGTTAAGTGCATTATTTCCTTTCACATTATGTTTGAATGGTAACAGATAATAATCGATTGTTATAATACAGGTTTATTTAGATGGAAAGACTAAAGAAGACTAGAAAGCGCAAGGCTTTGCCTGTGCAAGAACCAAATGATTATGAATCATTCGATAGTGACACTTATCTGTTCAAAAAGAATGCAAAGAGCTTTACAAACAAAGATGTCGGTGTTACACAAGAAGATGACCCTTCCCCGTCAATTCATATGGATTTAGAAATGAAACTTGTAACAAAGAAGACAAATATATATCAAAACTAGTGTGAAAGCTTTGCATTGGAAAATTTATATTTTACGAAAAAATAAGGAAATATTGGATGAAATGGGAAAATTTTCCTCAAGGCAGATGGAGTTGGAGGTCGAAGTTTAGGAGTTAGAACTGGAAATTAAGAATTGGGAGACAATGCGTGAAGCGGACAAAAAAGTGTTCACAAATCATATAGCAAACTTTAATACCATTCTTAAAACACACGAAGATCATAAGGAAGTATGGAAGAAGATGTACATGCACGCCAAGGCAATAATTGAGGAAAAAACACCAAGCACTCCCACCCAAGACAATGATAACAAATGAATATACCAATCATAGAAATTTTATATTTCACTTACATATTTGACAAATTTTACTTATATATTAGACATATATGTATAGATATTGATTATGTGGTATGCAAAAAATTAGTTATATTTGATGAATTTTGCCTTTTTAGCATAATAGATGATATGGATAGATGTATGTGGTTAAATTATGATTATTAGATGTATGTGATTTTACACTAATATGGTTGTTTTTTAGTTGATGTTATGATGTGCACATTAATTAGTATTTAGATCATGTATTTCAATTTTTATATCTGGTATGTGATGTGATGAATAAGGAAGAGTAATATAAGTGTGATTAGAAGACAAGTGTGATTAGAGGAAAATTGTATATATGTGTGATGAGGTTGTTACTTTAATGTGTTTGACATTTACGATTTAGTATTACATTCTTGTTAAATTGAATATGGTTTGTGGTTCTATTTATAGCACATTAAATGGTTTTTATTCTTGTTATGTGACATTCCATTTATTTTATAAATAATGATGTTGTCACTGTGTATATGTTAATGTATTAATGTTACTATGAATGTGGATTACGGTAAATGGTATATGGTTACTTTGTTGGGTTTTGCTTCCGTGTATGGTATATGGTTACAATTATGTTTGAATGTTAACAAATATTAATTGGTTGTTTAAATACAGGTTTAATTAGATGATAAGACAAAAGAAGGTTGAAAAGCACAAGGCATTACCGGTGCTGGAACCGAAAGACTATGAAAAATTCTACAATCCAGTTCTAATGTGTTTAGAATACTTAGAGATCCCTGCAAACAAAAATGTTGAAGATAGACAAGAAGATGAGTCGTCCCCATCAGTTTGTATGGAAATAGAACTAAAACATGCAATGAACAAGGAAAAGTTTTATAAAATCGAGCATGAAAGACTTAGACTACAATATTTAAAATTGTCAAAGATAAATAAGGAATTATTGGACTAATTACTAGATGCTTTCTCGAAGAAGATGGAGTTGGAGCTTGAGGTTCAAGAATTTGACTTAGAAATTAATAATTGGGATACGACGTGAATCCAACAAAAAAGTGTTCGAAAATCAAGTAGCAAGTTTTAATTCCGTTGTTAAAATTCACGAAGGTCACAAAGAATTATGGAAGAAGATGTACATCCTGGCCAAGGCGTCGACTGAGGAAAAAAGTACTAGTCACTCACACCAAAGACTGTCCAAGTGACCTTTGACATAAAATATGACTTTGTAATAAAATGACACTTTCCATGTGACCTTTGACATCAACAGGTGTTGGTTAAACGTATATTTTAGTTTTTAAAAGAGTAAATAATAATTATACCATCAAAACATACTAAAAAAATTTAAAATGGAAAAAGATTTAAAATGTGCAAGTATTGTGAATGTTACTTCTAGTTAATGTACATATTATAGAGAATTTGAATTTCAAGTTCTCATTGAAGCATGTAATTTTCATACTGTGTATACATTACAATGGATTGATGTTAGTTTAAATGTGTGTTACCATTCATTAAGACTACAAAATTGAACCCATTTTTCCATCGCTTTGGAAAAATTGAACCCTTCTCCACTTGAAAAGTAGTTGATGTGGAGTAAATATTTACAACAAGAAGGAAGAGCACCACATGTTGCGCCTTTTTGGTGAACGTGATCACATTTTTCAAAGTGCTGAAAAACACCATGTGTTTTTCAACATGGTGGAAAACGCACCCCTTTTTCCATCGCTTTGGAAAAATTGAACCCTTCTCCACCTGAAAAGTAGTTAATGTGGAGTCAATGTTTACAACGAGAAGGAAGAGCACCGCGGGTTACGCCTTTTGGTGAACGGGTTGCATTTTTCAAAATGATGAAAAACATCATGCATTTTCAACGTGGCGGAAAATGCACCCCTTTTTCCCTCGCTTTGGAAAATTGAACCCTTCTCCACCTGAAAATTAGTTGATGTGGATTCAATGTTTACAATAAGAAGGAAAAGCACCATGGGTTGCGCCTTTTGGAGAACATGATCACGATTTTCAAAGTGCTTGAAAAACACCGTGTGTTTTTCAACGTGGGAAAACGCACCCCTTTTTCCATCGCTTTGAAAAAATGAACCCTTCTCCACCTAAAAATCAATTGATGTGGAGTCAATTTTTACAACGAAGGAAGAGCATCGCGGGTTACACCTTTTAGTGAAAGGGGTTGGGCTTTTCACATGCGTTTTTCAATGTGTCAAAAAACACACCCACTTTCCATCGCAATGGAAAAATTATAACCATATCCACCTGAAAATTAGTTGATGTGGATTCAATGTTTACAACGAGAAGGAAGATCACCGCGGGTTTCACCTTTTGGTGAAAGGGGTCGGGTTATTCAAAGTGCTGAAAAACACCATGTGTTTTTCAATGTGGCGGAAAATGCACCAATTTTTCCATCGCTTTGGAAAAAATCAACCCTTCTCCACCTGAAAAGTGGTTGATGTGGATTCAATTTTTGCATCAAGAAGGAAAAGCGGCGGGTTGCACCTTTGGGAGAACGTTGATCGTAATTTTCAAAGTGCTGAAAAACATCACACATTTTTCAACGTGGCGGAAAACGCACCCATTTTTCCATAGCTTTTGAAAAATTAAACCCTTCTCCTCCTGAAAAGTAGTTGATGTGGAGTCAATGTTTACAACGAGAACGAAGAGCACTGTGGGTTACGCCTTTTGGTGAATGGGGTCGTGTTTTTCAAATTGCTGAAAAACACCATGTATTTATAAATGTGGTGGAAAACACACCCCACTTTCCATCACATTGGAAAAATTCAACCCATATCCACCTGATAAGTAGTTTATGTGGATTCAATGTTTACAATAAGAAGGAAAAGCACCACGGGTTTCCCATTTTAGTGAATGGGGTCACATTTTTCAAAGTGCTAAAAACACCATGCTTTTTTCAATGTGGCAAAAACTCACCCCTTTTTCCATCACTTTCGAAAAAAAAATAAACCCTTCTCACCTGAAAATTAGTTGATGTGGATTCCATGTTTACAATAAGAAGGAAAAGCACTACAGTTACGCCTTTTGGTGAATGGGTCTTATTTTACAAACTACCGAAAAACCCCATGCGTTTTCAACGTGGCGTAAAACGCACCCCTTTTTCCATCGCTTTGGAAAAAAATCAACCCTTCTACACCTGACAAGTATTTGATGTGGATTCAATGTTTAGAACAAGAAGGAAAAGTATCGTTGATTGTGCATTTTTGTGAACAGGGTCACATTTTTTAAAGTGATGAAAATACTATGTATTTTTCAACATGGTTGAAAACTCACCCCTTATTTCATCACTTTGGAAAACAATCAAACCATATCCACCGACAAGTAGTTGATGTGGATTCAAGGTTTACAACAAGAAGGAAGAGCACCGTGGGTTGCACCTTTTTGTGAACGGTGTTGGGTTTTCAAAGTGTTGAAAAACACCGTGCATTTTTCAACATGGTAGAAAATGCACCCCACTTTCCATCACATTGGAAAAATTCAACCCATATCCACCTGAAAAGTAGTTAATGTGGATTCAATGTTTACAATGAGAAGGAAGATCACCACGGGTTGCACCTTTTAGTGAAAGGGGTCAAGTTTTTCAAAGTGCTTTGAAAAAACCATGTGTTTTTCAACGTGGCGTAAAAATGCACCCATTTTTCCATCGCTTTGAAAAAAATTCAACCCTTCTCCACCTAAAAATTAGTTGATGTGCATTCAATGTTTACATCAAGAAGGAAAAGTAGTGTGTGTTGTGCCTTTTGGAGAGCTTTGATCGCGATTTTCAAAGTATTGAAAAAACACCATGCATTTTTCAACGTGGTAGAAAAAGCACCCCATTTTCCATCACTTTTGAAAAAATGAATCCCATATCCACCTGATAAGTAGTTGATGTGGATTAAATGTTTATAACAAGAAGGAAAAGCACTGCGGGTTGCCCATTTTGGTGAACGGGGTCACGTTTTCAAACCTGCTAGAAAACACCATGCGTTTTTCAATGTGGTAGAAAAATCTTCCCTTTTTCCATCGCTTTGGAAAAAAATAAACCCTTTTCCACTTGAAAATTAGTTTATGTGGATTCAATGTTTACAACAAGAAGGAAAAGCACCACGTGTTGCACCTTTTGGTGAATGGGATCGCATTTTTCAAACCGAAAAAAACCCCATGCGTTTTCAATGTGGCATAAAATGCAACCCTTTTTCCATCACTTTGGAAAAAAATCAACCCTTCTCCATCTGAAAATTATTTGATGTGGATTCAATGTTTAGAACAAGAAGGAAAACCACCATGGGTTGCACATTTTTAGTGAACGGGTCACGTTTTTCAAAGTGTTGAAAAACACCATGCATTTTTAAACATGGTAGAAAACTCATCCATTTTTCCATCACTTTGGAAAAAATCAAACCATATCCACCCAACAAGTAGTTGATGTGGAGTCAATTTTACAATGATAAGGAAGAGTACCACAGGTTAAAAACAACAGTCGTTTTTAAAAGTGCTGAAAAACACTGTGCATTTTTCAAAGTGGTAGACAACACACCCCACTTTCCATCGCAGACTGGAAAAATTCTACCCATATCCACCTAACAAGTTTTGATGTGTATTCAATGTCTCAGTAATGAGAAGGAAGAGCACCATGGGTTGTGCCTTTTGGTGAATGGGGTCGGGTTTTCAAAGTGCTGAAAAACACCATGCATTTTTCAACATGGTGGAAAACGCACCCCTTTTTCCATCACTTTGGAAAAAAATCAACCCTTCTCCACCTGATAAGTAGTTGATTTGGATTCAATGTTTATAACAAGTAAAATTAGTGTGGGTTACGCCTTTTGCATAACGTTGATCGTGATTTTCAAAGTGCTGAAAAACACCATGTGTTTTTCAACGTGGCGGAAAACGCACCCCTTTTTCCATCTCTTTTGAAAAATTGAACCCTTCTCCACCTAAAAATTAGTTGATGTGGATTGAATGTTTACAATGAGAAGGAAGAGCACTGCAGGTTGCACCTTTTGGTGAACAGGTCGTGAGTTTTCCAAAGTTCTTAAAAACACCGTGCATTTTTCAACGTGGCAGAAAACACACCCCACTTTCCATCACATTGGAAAAATTATACAAATATTGACCTGAAAATTAATTGATGTGGATTCAATGTTTACAATGAGAAGGAAAAGCACCACGGTTGCGCCTTTTGGTGAACTAGGTTAGGTTTTTCAAAGTGCTAAAAAACACCGAGTGTTTTTCAACGTGGTAGAAAATGCACCCCTTTTTCCATCACTTTGGAAAATATCAACCCTTCTCCACTTGAAAAGTAGTTGATGTGGCATGAATTTTTACATCAAAAAGGAAAAGTAGCTCGAGATGCACCTTTTGGATAATGTTGATCGCGATTTTAAAAGTGCTAAAAAACACCATCCATTTTTCAACGTGGCGGAAAATGCACCCCTTTTTCCATCGCTTTGGAAAATTGAACCCTTCTCCACCTAAAAAGTAGTTTATGTGGAGTCAATGTTTACAATGAGAAGGAAAAGTACTGTGAGTTACACCTTTTGGAGAATGGGGTCATGTTTTTCAAACTATTGAAAAACACCATGCATTTTTCAACATGGTGGAAAACACACCCCACTTTCCATCGCATTGGAAAAATTCAACCCATATCCACCTAATAAGTAGTTGATGTGGATTCAATGTTTACAACAAGAATAAAAAGCACTGTAGGTTGCACATTTTGGTGAACGGGGTCATGTTTTTCAAAGTTTTGAAAAACACTGTGCATTTTTTAACGAGGCAAAAACTCACCCCTTTTTCCATCACTTTGGAAAAATATCAACCCTTCTCCACCTGAAAAGTAGTTTATGTGGATTCAATGTTTACAACAAGAAGGAAAAGCACCGTGGGTTGTGCCTTTTGGTGAATGAAGTCACATTTTTCAAATTACTAAAAACCTTGTGCATTTTTCAACATGGCGAAAACACACCCCTTTTACCATCGATTTGGAAAAAATCAATCCTTATCCAGCTAACAAGTATTAGATGTGGATTCAATGTTTAGAAAAAGAAGGAAAAGCACCATGGGTTGTGCATTTTGGTGAAAGGGGTCATGTTCTTCAAAGTGCTGAAAAAAAAACGTGTGTTTTTTAACATGGAAAAAATCTCACCCCTTTTCCATCGCTTTGGAAAAAAATCAACCCATATCCCCCTGAAAAGTAGTTGATGTGGAATCAATTTTACAACGAGAAGGAAGAGCACCGCGCGTGGCACCTTTTGGTGAACAGGTTAGGTTTTTCAAAGTGGTGAAAAATACCATGTGTTTTTCAACGTGGCAAAAAACACACCCAACTTTCCATCGTATTGGAAAAATTATACCCATATCCACCTGACAAATACTTGATATGGAGTCAATGTTTACAATGAGAATGAAGATCACCATGGGTTGCACCTTTTGGTGAACAGGATCAAGTTTTTCAAAGTGCTTTGAAAAACACCGAGACTTTTTCAATGTGGCGTAGAAAATGCACCCTTTTTCCATCGCTTTGGAAAAACATCAACCATTCTCCACCTAAAAATTAGTTGATGTCGATTCAATGTTTACAACAAGAAGGAAAAGCAACGCTGGTTGTGCATTTTGCGGAATGTTGATCATGATTTTCAAAGTGTTTAAAAACACCGTGTATTTTTCAACGTGGCGGAAAACGTACCCCTTTATCATCGCTTTGGAAAAATAGAACCTTTCTGCACTTGAAAAGAAGTTGAAGTGTATTCAATGTTTACAACGAGAATAAAGAGCACCACGGGTTGCCCCTTTTGAAGAACCGGGTCACGTTTTTCAAACTACTGAAAAACATCATGCATTTTTCAACGTGGTGGAAAACACACCCCACTTTCCATTGCATTGGAAAAATTCAACCCATATCCACCTGATAAGTAGTTGATGTGTATTCAATGTTTACAGCAAGAAAAAAATCACCTCGAGCCGTGCCTTTTAGAGAACGTGATCACAATTTTCAAAGTGTTGAAAAACACCATGCGTTTTTGAATGTGGCGGAAAATGCACCCCTTTTTCCATCGCTTTGGAAGAAAATCAACCCTTCTCCACTTGAAAAGTAGTTGATATGGATTCAATGTTTAAAACATGAAGGAAAAGCACCGCAGTTACACCTTTTGAGAACAGGGTCACATTTTTCAAAGTGCTGAAAAACACCATGCATTTTTCAACATGGTGGAAAACACACCCCACTTTACATTGCATTGGAAATATTCAACCCTTCTCCACATGAAAAGTATTTGATCTGGATTCAATGTTTACAACAAGAAGGAAAAGCACCGTGGGTTGCACATTTTGAAGAATGGGGTCACGTTTTTCAAAGTGCTAAAAAGAACGCAGTGCCTTTTTCAACGTGGCATAAATCTCACCTCTTTTTCCATCACTTTGGAAAAAAATCAACACTTCTCCACCTGAAAAGTAGTTGATGTGGATTCAATGTTTACAACAAGAAGGAAAAACACCGTGGGTTGCGCCTTTTGGTGAACAGGGTCTAGTTTTTCAAAGTATTGAAAAACACCCTGTATTTTTCAATGTGGCAGAAAATGCACCCCACTTTCCATCGCATTGGAAAAATTCTACCCATATCCACCTAACAAGTATTTGATGTGGAGTCAATGTTTACAACGAGAAGGAAGAGCACTATGGGTTGCACCTTTTGGTGAACGGGGTCGGGTTTTTCAAAGTGCTAAAAAACACCGTGCATTTTTCAATGTGGTGGAAAACGCACCCCTTTTTACATTGCTTTTGAAAAAAATCAACCCTTCTCCACCTAAAAATTAGTTGATGTCGATTTTCAAAGTGCTTTGAAAAACACTTGTGTTTTCAATGTGGGAGAAAACACACCCCTTTTTTTCATTGCTTTTGAAAAATTGAACCCTTCTCCACCTGAAAATAATTTGATGTGGAGTCAATGTTTAGAACGAGAATGAAAAGCACCATGGGTTGCGCCTTTTGGAGAACAGGGTTACATTTTTGAAACTACAGAAAAACACCATGCATTTTTCAACATGGTAGAAAACATACCCCGCTTTCCATCACATTGGAAAATTTCAACCCATATCCACCTGATAAGTAGGTGATGTGGATTCAATGTTTACAACAAGAAAGAAAATCTCATCGAGTTGCGCCTTTTGGAGAACATGATCATGATTTTCAAAGTGCTGAAAAACACAATACATTTTTCAACGTGGTGGAAAACACACCTCTTTTTCCATCGATTTGGAAGAAAATCAACCCTTCTCCACCTGTAAATTAGTTTATGTGGATTCAATGTTTAAAACATGAAGGAAAATCACTGCGGGTTGCGCCTTTTGGAGAACAGGGTCATGTTTTTCAAAGTGTTGAAAAACACCATGCATTTTTAAACCTGGTGCAAAATACACCCCACTTTCCATTGCATTGGAAAAATTTAACCCTTCTCCACATGAAAAGTAGTTGATGTGGATTCAATGTTTACAACAAGAAGGAAAAGCACCATGGGTTGCGTATTTTGGAGAACGGTGTCACATTTTTCAAAGTGCTGAAAAACACAAAGTGTGTTTTTCAATATGGCGAAAACTCACCTATTTTTCCATCACTTTGGAAAAACATCAACCCTTCTCCACCTAAAAGTAGTTGATGTGGACTCAATGTTTACAAAAAGAAGGAAAAGCACTTTGGGTTGCGCCTTTTGGTGAACGGGGTCATGTTTTTCAAATTGCTGAAAAACACCATGCATTTTTCAACATGGCAGAAAACGCACCACATTTTCCATCGCTTTGGAAAAAACTCAACCATTCTCCACCTAAAAAGTAATTGATGTGGATTCAATGTTTACAATAAGAAGGAAAAGCACTGCGAGTTGCGCCTTTTGGAGAACGTGATCATGATTTTGAAAGTGTTGAAAAACACCATGCGTTTTTAAACGTGGTAAAAACACACCCCTTTTTCCATCGCTTTGGTAAAATCGAACCCTTCTCCACCTAAAAATTAGTTATGTGGAGTCAATGTTTATAACGAGAAGGAAGAGCACCGCAGTTGCTCCTTTTGGTGAATGGGGTCGATTTTTCAAAGTTCAAAAACACCATGTGTTTTCTAACGTGGCGAAAACACACCCCACTTTCCATCGCATTGGAAAAATTCTACCCATATCTACCTAGCAAGTAGTTAATGTGGAGTCAATGTTTACAACGAGAAGGAAGAGCACCGCGGATTGCACCTTTTGGTGAATGGGGTCGGGTTTTTCAAAGTGTTGAAAAACACCGTGTGTTTTTCAACGTGGTGGAAAACACCCTTTTCCATCACTTTGGAAAAAATCAACCCTTCTCCACCTAAAAATTAGTTGATGTGGAGTCAGTGTTTACAATAAGAAGGAAAAGTAATGTGGGTTGTTCCTCTTGGAGAACGTTGATCATGTTTTTTAAAGTGTTCAAAAACATCATGCATTTTTCAATATTACGAAAATGCAACCCTTTTTCCATCACTTTCAAAAAATTGAACCCTTCTCCACCTGAAAAGAAGTTGATGTGGATTCAATGTTTAGAAGGAGAAGGAAGAGCACTGTGGGTTGCTCCTTTTGGTGAACGTGGTCACATTTTTCAAACTGCTAAAAAACACTATGCATTTATCAACATGGCAAAAATGCACCCCTTTTTCCATTGCTTTGGAAAAAACTCAACCCTTCTCCACCTGAAAATTATTTGATGTTGATTCAATTTTATAAGAAGAAGGAAAAGCATCGCAGTTGCATCTTTTGGAGAATGTGATTGAGATTTTCAAAGTGGTGAAAAACACCATGCGTTATTCAACGTGTGTGAAACGCACCCCTTTTTCCATCGCTTTATAAAACTTGAACACTTCTCCACCTGAAAAGTAGTTGATGTGGAGTTAATTTTTACAAAAAGAAGGAAAAGCATTGCGGGTTATGCATTTTGGAGAACAGGTTACGTTTTTCAAAGTGCTGAAAAATAATGTGCATTTGCAACGTGGCATGAAACTTAGCCATTTTTCAATCACTTTGGAAAAAATCAACCCTTCTCCACCAAAAGTAGTTGATTCGGATTCACTGTTTACAATAAGAAGGAAAAGCATTGCGCGTTGTGTATTTTGGTAAATGGGGTCACATTTTTCAAATTGTTGAAAAACACTGTGTGTTTTTCAATGTGGTGGAAAATGCACCCCTTTTTCCATCACTTTGGAAAAACTCAACCCTTCTCCACCTGAAATGTAGCTGATGTGGATTCAATGTTTAGAACAAGAAGGAAAAGCACCACAAGTTGCATCTTTTGGTAAACATGGTCACATTTTTTTCAAATTGTTGAAAAATACTTTGCATTTTTCAACGTGGTGGAAAACGCACCCATTTTTCCATCACTTTGGAAAAAACTCAACCCTTCTCCACCTGAAAAAGTAGTTGATGTGGATTCAATGTTTACAACAAGAAGAAAAAGCACCGCGGGTTGCGCCTTTTAGAGAACATTAATCGTGATTTTATAAGTGCTGAAAAACACCGTATGTTTTTCAAAATGCACCCCTTTTTCCATCGCTTTGGAAAAATTTAACCCTTATCCACCTGAAAAGTAGTTGATGTGGAGTCAATGTTTACAATGAGAAGGAATAACACCTCGGGTTGAGCCTTTTGGTGAACTGGGTCACGCTTTTAAAACTGCTGAAAAACACCATGCATTTTTCAACATGGGGGAAAACACACTACTTTTTCCATCACTTTGGAAAAAACTCAACCCTTCTACACCTGATAAGTACTTGATCAATGTGGATTCAATGTTTATAACAAGAATGAAAAGAAAAGTGAGTTACACCTTTTGGAGAACGTTGATCTGCAAATAGTCGATAGGTGCTCGATGGGCTAGATCTCATTGAATATCTTCTCGCATTCAACTACCTTCTTTGATGCATCACTCTTTCTTCAATTCACCAACCAATTTCACCCCAAATCTATCAAATCTAGATCCTTTTGTGCTCGGGAAGAAAAATAGAAAATTTGATCGGGCTCGATAGTCAGACCATTTTAATGGAAAAGATGTCTTCCGATCTCCCCACCAAACTCGGATATCAACATTAACTCCCCTCTCTTCCCGGTGTGTAGAAAAAACCAAGAAATCATGAAGACTCGCACTTTTAGGTGTGTTTCGAGAAAAATGGGGAAAATAAGATTTAGACTCTCAGCTGTTGTTGATCTTTAATTTGAATTTGGGTAGTCCACGTGGAAGATTCAATTTTTATAACAGGGTTGGGGGTTCCCTCTGACTTTTTACAACTTTTGGAAAAATGGAAAATTTCACATTTTGTTCCATGCCTCCGCCCTTGGGAAATGAGCCTGACACATGTCCTGAGGTGGGTCCCAAAGGAACCACGGATAAATTATATCATTTGATCCTCTTTTTAGAAGAAGGAACTTTTTCCAAATTTCCCCAGCAGCTCCACCCTTCCACTTCTAGTTTTCAATGTGGGCCCTAGCAGAACCACCCTCCTTTTTATACCTTTAACTTCTTTTCCCACAAAAGGAAAATTTCCTCCAAAGGCTCGCACCTCCACCATTGACTAGAGCAAGCTTTGACCTTCCCTTTTCAAGTTTGTGGACCATTTTTGATATTTTAACCCTTTTGAGCATAAGAGGAAAAATTCTAAGTTACCCCCGATGGTCCGCTTCCCCACTCCTTTTGACTTGTCAAACTACCATGTGTCACAATGGCGCTTCTTGAGATAGTCCCAAAAAGTTGAGACCTTGAATGAGCGCGGGTTCACCACATGTCTTAGCCTAGTAGACTTTGTTTGAAGACTTGAAGCTTAGCGGAAGGTGCCAAGTGTCATGCTCTCGAGCCAATCTCCTTTAGCCATTGAAAAGTCCTTGAGAAAATGCAAAGTGAGTAGAGGCCTCCAAGTGTCCTCCGGTGCTTCTTCAAAATGGTGTCCCAAATTACAGACCTTTTCCGGAGGAGCGACATAACAAAGAGCAAACCATGGATCCATAAGTGATCTACGACCTAGGAAAAAATTTAAAAATGGCAATAAAGATTAAGCGGGCATAACATGGGGAAAAAGAAAGTGACAAAGGTCGCAAGTCAATAGATTTTCAAAGGCAAATCAAGGGGCGAGACCATTTCGAGCACTAACATCGGCTCCGAATCGGGATGGGAACTCCCCGTGAGTGCCAAAAAAATAGGAGTAGAAAAGTTCCAAAAATATCCATTGGGAAATGGAGTCAACTCACGAAGAGAAATAGAGCCATCTCTAAAAATGA
Source organism: Taxus wallichiana var. yunnanensis (assembly GCA_018340775.1). Lineage (NCBI taxonomy): Eukaryota > Viridiplantae > Streptophyta > Pinopsida > Cupressales > Taxaceae > Taxus > Taxus wallichiana. Next base: position 462,372,084 of record CM031241.1, read on the forward strand.
TGTAGAGAAACCAGCAAAAATAGTCACCGAGGACCAGAAAGAACAAAAACACAAAAGACAAGAAACAAACGACAAACTATACACTGTACACAATATTTATGCCTTGATTTAGGGGAATCAATCTAAGAAATGCTTCAAATGCCTGCCATTAATAGGTAATTCGAGAAATTCACCATCTAAGTCCTTGAGGAAGAAAGTATGTTCACCAATTCTAATATCAACGAGTAAGGTCCCATCCATAATGAATCAAATTTACCATACTTTACTTTATTTTCATGCTTGATATCCCATAACAGCACTAGATCTCCAACATTGAAAGCTTTGGGAGTGACCTTTTTGTCAAATAACTTCTTCAGTTTCTCTCTAAAATTTACATGCCTCTGGTGGGATGCCCTCCTCTCTTCATCAAGTTCAACAATCTAGTTAATGCGAGCATCATAAGGACCTACCTCTTGATCTTCCAGTTGTTGCATAAACTGATATGAAGACAGTTGCATATGAAGGGGTAGTAGAGCTTGAGTCCCATATACCAACTCAAATGGACTCTTTCCAGTGACCCTCTTGACAGTGATCCTATCTGCCCAAAGAGAAAACTTTAACTATTCACCCCACTTTCTCTTATGCTTCTCTAATGTTCTTTTGATAATCTTCACCAATTTTTGTTCTTGGACTCACTTGTCCATTTCCTTGGGGATTGTAATTAGAGGCATATGTCAAGTTAATCCCATACTCTTTGCACATTTCCACCAAAGGTTTATCTCTAAATCTCATGGCATTGTCAACAACAATCTTGACTGGCACCCCAAACCTACAGATGATATGGCTCAATAGAAAATCTATGAAAATCTAGTGTGTTTCTCTTTTGGTGGGGATTTCCTCCACCCACTTGGTGAAGTAGTCAGTGGCTACAAGAATCCACTTATGGCCAACACTTGAAGGGTCTAAAATCTCACCAATGAAATCCATTCCCCATTGCTTGAATGGGGCTTCAATTGATACATGCTATAAAGGAAGGGACCTCAAGCTTTCGAGTCTTCCGTAAAAGTGCTTTGAAACTCTCACATTCTAACCAAAAGAGTTTTATCCTTGAAGAGATTTTGTCACCAATAACCAGCCCTCAAGATCTTATGTGATATTACTCTTATAGGAAAATGCCCCCACAAACTCCTCCATGGAGATAAGCAATTATCTTGGGGGCTTCTTTTTCAGTAATGCACCTTAAGAGGACTCCCTCTCGGTTCTTCCAAGCTAACCCATAATCAGTGATGATATATTTCTGGGAAGCTAACTTAAGATCTCCTTTCTGGTTCTCTCTTAAATACTAAGGACAGATAAGTGTTTGTAATAAAAAATTACATCCTTATACCATTCGAACTAATCAACTTTTCAAAAACACCTTCCCTTTCTTCTTCTACCTCATTTATCTCAATAGTTTACAAGTTTCTCTCATCCATAAGCTTAGCTAAGCCCAAACCTCTCACCAACTTGGTGGTTTGGATATCCATATCATATTCTTGCAACTTGTTCACCCACCTGCATCTTTTGCTTGAGACTTCCATCTCTGACAAAATGTCCTTCACCATGGTGTGGGGAACATAAGAAACAATCCTAGAACTCAAAATGTAAGGCCTAAAAACCTTTGTTTCTTTTACCAAGGAAAATGCTTGCTTTTCCATGATAGTGTACTTCAGCTCAGCCCCCTACAAGGCCTTACTAAAGAAGGAAATTGGCCTCTCAACCCCTTCATCATCCTTCTGCAGTAGGATAGAAGAAATAGTGTTCTCAAAATTTAAAAAAATTATAAAGGCTTCTTATAGTCCAAAGCCACTAAAACATGAGCATGCTTCAATGCCTCCTTGATCCAATTGAAAGCTTGGATGGAAGCCTCCTCCCATTTGATGACCTGGTCTTTCTTCAACATGGAAGTGATTGGAATGGTCAACTCAACAAATTTTGATATGAATCTTCTAATGAAGTTTATCTACCCAAAGAAGGACTGAATTCCTTTCTTGGTTCTTGGGATTGGGACCTTGCTGATGGCCTCTACTCTTTTTGGATCAATCATCACTCCTTGTGACACAATGTGACCAAGCAAATTTTCCTTCTGCACTCCAAAATGGCACTTCTTTGGATTGAGTGAGATGCCATATTCTCTACATCTTATCAGCATCTTCTCCAAGTGCAACAAGTGGTCACTTCTCTTTCTGGAGAATATAGTTACATCATCTTGATAAACTGCAATAAACTCGTTGATGTAACCAGAAAAAGCAACATACATTGCTCTTTGAAATGTGGCTCCAGCATTCATCAAACCAAAGGGCATCCTTACATACACATATGTTCCCAAGGGGTAGTAAAGGTTGTCTTGATCCTTTTTGATTCCTTCACCACAACTTGGTTATAACAAGAGAAACCATCCAAGGTGGAAAGCAACTTAGAACTAGTCACTAACTGCAACATGTTCTCCATATTTGGTAAAGGATAATTATCCTTCATTGATACTCTGTTTAGATTCCTGAAATATACACATAGCTTGATGTCACCATTTTTCTTTCTCACTAGGACTAGGTTTGCAACCCAAGAAGAATATATAGTGGGCTGAATAATCCCTCCATCTCTTAGCTTCTTCATTACTCTTGCATCTTGAGAGATAAGAACTAATTGATGGGCCTTTGTTTCTACCTGAATGGATTTGCATTAGACTCCAAGGGAATCTCATGCTGAAACAGATCCTCTTTTTATGCTTTTAGTTCAAAATAGGTCCAAGCCATGCAATCTTGGTATTTCTTCAACAATATGATATATGACCACTTCTCCTCCTTGCTTTGAGGTTGTTGCCTAACCAAATTTTCCTTGGCTTCTCCTTTATGCCAAGGTCATGCTCCTCAATATCCCTCAAGGCTGTAATGCATCTTTTAAAAATGCGATTAACATTATCAAAATTGGACTCAAGAGCAACAAATCCTCTAGGAATGGTATTGGTCTTTAGCTGGATGATGCCCTTGCCAAACAAGGTTTTTTTTCCCTCTATTGTACATACCATTAGGTCTAGATCGATGCATTGATCAAAAAATATCCCTTGTTTTGTAGGAATCTTCTGATCTGTGTATCATCATCAAAACCTACTAGTGTTTAATATTATCGAGATGAGGGTCTTGTCAATACCTAAAACTCATATTAACAATATGGTGACACTGCGATTGTCAAAGCGAGAACCCAACACTAAAATCCTGTCTCAAAATCATTGAACTTTCTATCATGATGCACAATGTTGAATGAATCAAACATCTCAATGAAATCCCAAACCGCATGCTTTTACTTGTTTCATTCGTTGATTCTTTATGGCATACGCTTTTCTCACTTGTTTTACAATTAATTATGAGTGTCTTTTGACAATGATTTGCTTGCACCATATTTTCAAGAAATTTTTAAATCTAACAACAATGCCTCGTACTCAAGAAGGGTGTTAGTGCACTCAAAGCTGAGTTTGAAGGAAAAAACAAACTTTTCCTAACCTGGAGAAAGAAAAAAAAACCAACACCATTTCCAAACTTGGAGCAAGCTCCATCAAATAATAGAGTCCAAGGAGAGCCTGCATGCTCAAGACACTTGCATTCTTCAATCTTGTGATCCTTTCCATCAACAAATCCCACAAAGTTATCTGCATCAACATTTGTGTACAATACTTCATAGGATGCATTATTAGGATCCTCAATAAGGTGCAAAATCTTCTTCTCTCCATACAACCTGACAAGGCTGCCTTCAATTGGAATGGTAGCATAGGAAATATCCATTTGGACACTCCCACCAACACTTGCAGCCCATTTTCTTGACAATAGCATGCCCCACTTGGCTGGGTAGTCAACAATGATGACATCAAGTTTTAAATTTTTACCTAGGTAGGCTGCAAGATGCACCACCAAACCCTTCACACATCCCACTACTGACACTTATCTAGAGTCCGTGTCAGTGCACTTCCCATATGTTGTTGTCACTTTGATATTCAGCTTGTTCATGACTTCCATAGGCATGACATTACATGATGACCTTGAGTCAAACATGCAGTTGTGCAACAATTTGTCCTTAATGATCAAAGTGGTTACGAATGGGTCGAAATTCAACTGAGAGTCCACCAAGGATGTCCCCAAATAGATCTCAAATGGTTATCCTAGTTCCTCCAATGCTGGTTGTGTCTCTAATTCTTCAATGATCGGAGGAGTCTCCACAATATTTACATTTCTCGCCTAGGGCGCTTCTCATATTTCAACCCCAAGTATTGAAATGCTCTCTTTTTGTGCTCAGAATCCTGAGTAACTCAAAAATTATAATAGAGACTTTTATTTGGCTTAAAACTTGGGAAATGTCATATGGGACATTCTTTGGCAAGGCAGTATTGGAAGGAAATCTAACACACTCATTAGGTGGTACATGATTTTTGATAACTTGGGCATGAGGAGGGGTGTGATTCTTGTTTGGAACTGCATGGATTTTGGCACATGCACCTTTCCTAGGAACCTATTTAGGAATGTTTGAAATTAAGGGAGATCTTGGCTTGGGTTGAGGCCCTGTCCCTTTGATAGCCTTACTTCTTGTGTTATATTCCTTCTCTTGAGAAACCACAACATTCATCAAGAATCGTCTATCTTCCTTGGATAGAATTCCTCCATCATACTTCTTTACCATTAAAGCCCTTAAATATTCAAAGTCATTATTGGGAAATTCAAAATCATGTACAGTATCTACTTCTAAAATATGAGAGGGAGGAAGAATAGGTACCCTATGAATGTAGTCCCAAAAAGTGGAAGTTGTCTGGGCACTTATTACCTCAGTTGAAGTCGCCCCTTGTGAGCTAGTGGAACAACCCATCATGCAGACATCATCATCATTATCATCATCAGCTTCTTCTTCTTCATGTTGATCTTCTTCACAAGGAGAATGAGGAATGAAATTTTTTTCAAACCAATCAATGACATCCATCTCCTCCACAACAAAGAACTCGGAAGCCAAACGATTAGGCACCATTCTGTTTTGCCTACCTTGGGGCTGCCTATTTCCAAATCCAATAGGTCCCTTTCCTTTGTCATTAGATATTTGGTGGTTTGTAAACCTATCTTGGCTTTGTTTCTTGTGTTGACCTTGTGAGCTCTACCCAATTCCCTTCTCAGCTTGGGCTAGTTTGTAGGAAATTTCTTTGACAGCCCCTGCCAAAGTTTTCACAACCTCCTCTAGATCAAAGCAACCTTACTTGTCTCGAGGTTTTTTTTGTTAATTTGCTTTACACCCTCCCTCTTTGGAGGATTTCCAATTGCCTTGATGTTATTCTCTATTTGCAGAGCCATGGTGAAGGCCTACCTCAAATTTGTGGGGTTTTTATCTCTTAAGTAATATGCAACCTTTTTATCAAATTCATCAGTATATTTGATCAAACATGACTCATCACATGGTCTTATCCTAACAGGTAATATCCTCAAGGTCTTATTAAATCTTGTGTTGAAATCATGTACCGACTCATTAGGATTAATTTTTATGTTTTCAAATTCTATCAAAAAGAAACATAGGGTTAGTTCTATCACCATACCGCAATCTAAATTCATTTCTCATCTTGGTCCAAGAATCAATAGAGTTATTTGGCAAAGCTTTGTACCATTCCCCTACATATTCTTACAAGGTATGGATAAACAGCTTTATATATACTTCATGTTTAATATCAAAATCTTCCATCATATTGATAAAAAGCTTTAGATGTTGATCACGAGTTATAGCATTGTTTCTTTGGAACTTTGGTATTTTGTTCCTTACATCTTGAGGCACTACATTTGGATAACCAGCCATTCCTACAAAATTTATAGGTCCAAAGGTGTTTACAACAGAAGGGGGTCTAGGTGGGGGCTGGGCCATGTTGATTCCAAAGGTGATCCTAGAGGGGTAATAAATTGATAAGGGGTGGAATGTCTTTGGAACATAGGAGTATGATTTTCAAAATTGATACCCTCTAAAGGTCTCGTTTCTTGGAAATCACTATCAACTTTTAAAAAGACAGGTGTAGAATGAGAAGCAAAATTTTCAAGATTGAATGAAGGCCCTTCTCCAACTAGATAATTCAATTCCACAAAGAGGATGCCTGATTTAGAATCACTTGAATGACAGTCTTGAATGATAGGCTAATCACTTTCATCAATGGAGATCCCCTCCTTATCTATTGATCTCGCACAACTCTCTAGGATTTTATTCCTTCCGATTTTGCTTTTCCTAACTCTGAAACAATGTCCTAGTAAGATCCCTAGCAAATAAAGATTTTCTTCCTTCTAGATTTGCAAATATTCGTAACAAATCTGACTTTGACAAATTTTTAATACACTCGGTACTCATTAAAAATCAGATCAACAGAAGTCACCACTAAGGATTTCCACCTTAGATGTGCAAATGCACTAAATTTGATCTTTCAAATGTATGTCAACACTAGAAACTAGAAATGGAAAGACTCTGACCTTTCTTTACCAAGATTTATCAAATGAAAGCTAGTGCACTAGGTGTGAACATTGAAATAATTACACATAGCACTTGGAGCATACAAGAAGTGTTTTACCAGGGCTTGAATGTGAGTCAGCAGCCCTTGAAACATTGCTGAAGCATGTTGGTACCCAAATTTAATCTCCTTCAAAGGCAAAATAACGTCATGGATTTAACATGATACTCAATGGTAGATAGATGATTATATGTGTCATTTTACAGCTGGGAAGAAATCTATCTGATCTTTTAGCACTCAGTCTTTGAAAAGGAGTGGGTAGCACCTTAAAAGGATGTGATCTTATCCTAACTATTTTAGGTTGTTCCTTTCAACAAGGGTAAGATAACCTATTTTATAACCTCTCAATTTTGAAGAACATTGGTAAATCCTTCTTTTGCATAAATTTTATTGAGAAGACCTTGGGAAAATATGATCAACACACCAAATATGACTCTCATGAGTTGTCACTTCCAGATTGTGGAGATATTTTCACAACAAGGCAAAGGTTACTAAAGACATTTGGGACCCTGATTGTTTCTACATGTTTTGGTGATGAGGATTATGCATTGGCATACACACATGACAAACATGGGTAGTACGGGTAGGATTAGTTGTTTTTAATAAATTTTTGGTGGGAGGTGAGGTAGAATGAACTTGATTCACCAGTCCTCCAAAATATTACAAAATGGTATGTTAGACCAACAAAATGCCACAAGACAATTGAAATGTTCCTTTAACTGTAATACATGCTTCAATGGAGACCTAGATCAGCACCTTTTCACACAACCTACGAGATTATAACATGAAGGCTTGAGTTAGAAAACCTAAGAAAGCATCAAGATCTAAGCCAAACCACACCTAAGGTATACCCAAAGGCTTACAGACAATATTTGTCAAAAAAATGAAAGAAAAGTGATTTCGAACCATTTATTCCAATCCTAGATGAAATATCTTCTGAGAAATGAAGTTACAAATGCCACTAAACCTGTCACAAGGATTAAGGCCTGTGTGGTTGAATCAGATTTTAATACAAGATTGCAATGGAAATAAGGGAAACTACTCGTATACATTCAGAAATAAAATAGACACATTTTTCTTAAGACAACACAAAATAACTTGAATTTGATTAAATCTATTAGCGAGGGAACATTTCTAGAATAGTCTCGTAGAGCTTTTCAATGGTTGTAAAATTGCAACCAACTTGACACAATAAAACTTAATACAAAAAGAGATAACAAAGTTTCTCAGATGGATTCTCAAAAGATAGGATTTGTCAAATTTTCCTCTTGGGAATTTTCTTCGACCTTTAACACTCCAACCATTTGCATGAAAAAATTGTGTCATTTATAACATTTACAACAAAGCCCTTTTCCCCAAAAAAATATAGACATTGAGTGCCACCAATGCTTGCCATGATCACGATCATGATTTCCAGGATCAGATCTGCAAAAAGTCGCTAGGTGCTCGAGGGGGAAGATCTCATCAAATATCTTTCGATTCAACTCCCTTCTCTAATAGATCATATTTCTTCAATTCGACAACCACTTCCACCCCAAATCACAAATCTGGCTCCTTGCATTCTCGGGAGAAGAAAAATGGAAAACCCGGGATCGGGCTCATAGTGGACCATTTAAATGGCGAAAGACGTCTTCCGATCTCCCCACAAACTCGGATATTAACATTATCTCCCCTCTATACCTACCATGTAGAAAAACTAAGAAATCATGAAGACTCAAACTTCTAGGCATGTTTTAGAAAAATGGGGGGAAAATCAAATTCAATCTCTCAAATGTCGTTGATCTTTACTTTGAATTTGGGTCATCCACGTGCAAGATTCAATTTTTAAAACAGGCCTGGGGTTCCTCTGAATTTTTACAACTTTTGGAAAAATGGAAAAATTTCACATTTTGTTCCACACCTCCGCCCTTGGGAAATGAGCTTGACACGTGTCCTGAGGTGGGTCCCAAAGGAACCACGGATAAATTTTGTCATTTCATCCTATTTTTGGAAAAAGGAACTTTTTCCAAATTTCCCTCGTAGCTACGCCCTTCCGTTTCTAGTTTTCAATGTGGGCCCTAGTGGAACCACGCTCCTTTTTATACCTTTAACTTATTTTCCCACAAAAGGAAAATTTCCAAATTTCCTCCAAAGGCCCGCACCTTTGCTTTGCCATTGACTAGACAAAGCTTTGACCTTCCCTTTGTCAGGGCTTGCAGGCCATTTTTGATATTTTAACCCTTTTGAGCATAAAAGGAAAAATTCTAAGTTGCCCCCGATGGTCCGCTTCCCGCTCCTTTTGAATTGTCAAACTACCACATGTCACAATGGTGCATCTTGAGATAGTCCCCAATAGCCGAGACCTTGAATTAGTGTCGGCTCACCATGTGTCTTAGCCCTACGAATTGTTTTGAAGGCTTGAAGCTTGCGAAGGCACCAAGTGCCATGCTTCAAGGAAGTCTCCTTTGGCTCATTGAAAAGTCCAAGCAAAATGCAAAGTGAGCAGAGGCCTCCAAGTGTCCTCCTGGCACTTCTTCAAAATGGTGCCCAAGTTTAAGACTTTGAACGAGCGCGGCTCGCCACGTGTCCCTATTTCCACCAAAATGTTTTAACCGCACAACAATTTTTCTAAGTCCAAGAAAAGTAGCGGAAATCTCCACGTGTCCTCCCGGCGCTGCTCCAAGGCCAAACAAAAAGTAAATCATCAAATGAGCATCGTTCCTCCACGTGGACACATTTTTAAGTTGAGGCGATACATAGAAATTTTGAAGTACAACTGATCCGAATCCAAACAAAAGAGGCCACATTCCCTATCGATGTGAGGATGTAAATTTGACTAGGAGAAATGCTCGTTAAACCGTAAAAATACGAGAAAAATGATCATTTGAGCCCGAAAATGAAAATTTCTCCAAGGACAAATAATTTAGGAAAGTTACAAGGATCAAATACGTCCATTAGAGACACATCCATTCATTTTTCTTCAAGTATTTACGGTAGAAACGACAATGAAAACAAATCCTAACTATGGAGAATGAACAATATAGGAGAACTAGAGTTTTTAGACAATCGTAGAATAGGAGACCCAGACATTACAAACCTTTTCCGGAGGAGCAAGGTAAAAAAGGGAAAACCATTGATCCATAAGTGATCTACGACCAGGAAAAGATTTATAAAATGGCTATAAAGATTAACCAAGAACAACACGAGGAAAAAGAAAGTGACGAGAGGTCGCAATAAATAGATTTTCAAAGGTAAACTAGGGAGAGACCATTCAAAGCACTAACACATTTTTCAACATGGTGAAAACATACTCCTTTTTCCATCGCTTTGGAAAAACTCAACTCTTCTCCACTGGAAAGTATTTGATGTGGATTATATGTTTACAAAAAGAAGGAAAAGCACCGCAGGTTGCGCCTTTTGGTGAATGGAGTCATGTTTTTCAAACTCAAAAAAAAACAACATGTGTTTTTCAACGTGGAAAAAATGCACCTCATTTTCCACCGCTTTGGAAAAAAATCAACCCTTCTCCACCTAAAAATTAGTTGATGTGGATTCAATGTTTACAACAAGAAGGAAAAGCACCGTGGGTTGCATCTTTTGGAGAACATAGTCGCGTTTTTAAAGTGGTGAAAAAATCCATGCATTTTTAAACGTGGTGGAAAACACACCCCAATTTCCATCGCATTTGAAAAATTTAACCCTTCACCACCTGAAAGTAGTTGATTTGGATTCAATGTTTACAACAAGAAGGAAAAGCACTACGGGTTGCGCATTTTGGAGAACGGATCACGCCTTATCAAAGTGCTTTGAAAAACAATGTGTATTTTTCAACGTGGTAGAAAACTCACCCCTTTTTCCATTGTTTCAGAAAAAAACCCTTCTCCACTTGAAAATTAGTTGATGTAGATTCAATGTTTACAAAAAGAAGGAAAATCACCACGGGTTGTGCCTTTTGTTGAACGGGTCACATTTTTCAAACTCGCTAAAAAAAACCATGTGTTTTTCAACGTGGTAGAAAATGCACCCCTTTTTCCATCACGTTGGAAAAACTCAACCCTTCTCCACCTAAAAATCAGTTGATGAGGAGTCAATTTTTACAATAGGAAGGAGAAGCACTGCAGGTTGCGCCTTTTGGAGAACATGATCACAATTTTCAAAGTGCTGAAAAACACCATTCATTTTTCAACATGGTGGAAAATGCACCCCTTTTTCCATCATTTTGGAAAAATTGAATCCTTATCCAATTGAAAAATAGTTGATGTGGAGTCAATGTTTACAATGAGAAGGAAGAGGACCATGGGTTGTGCCTTTTAGTGAATTGGGTCGGGTTTTGGTATTGAAAAACACCGTGTGTTTTTCAACGTGGCGGAAAAAAACCCCACTTTCCATCACATTGGAAAAATTCTACCCATATCCACCTAACAAGAAGTTGATGTGGAGTCAATGTTTACAACGAGAAGGAAGAGCACCGCAGGTTGCGCCTTTTTGGTGAATGAGGTTGGGTTTTTCAAAGTGATGAAAAAAACTGTGTGTTTTTTAATGTGGCGGAAAACACACCCCTTTTTCCATTGCTTTGGAAAAAAATAAACCCTTATCCACTTGAAAAATAGTTGATGTGGATTCAATGTTTACAACAAGAAGGAAAAGTAGTGTGGGTTACGCCTTTTAGAGAACCTTGATTGCATTTTTCAAAGTGATGAAAATACTGTGCATTTTCCAAAGTGGCGGAAAATGCACCCCTTTTTCCATCACTTTGGAAAAATTTAACCCTTCTCCACCTGTAAATCAGTTGACGTGGAGTCAATGTTTACAACGAGAAGGAAGAGCACCGCGGGTTGCACCTTTTAGAAAACGGGGTCACATTTTTCAAACTGCTAATAAACACCTTGCATTTTTCAACGTGGCGAAATTCACCCCTTTTTCCATCACTTTGAAATAACTCAATCCTTCTCCACATAAAAATTAGTTTATATGGATTCAATGTTTACAAAAAGAAGGAGAAGCATCACAAGTTTGTGCCTTTCGGAGAACATGATTGCGATTTTCAAAGTGCTGGAAAAAACTGAGCATTTTTCAAAGTGGTAGAAAATGCACCCCTTTTTCCATTACTTTGGAAAAATTGACCATTCTCCACCTACAAAGTATTTTATGTGGATTCATTATTTACAACGAGAAGGAAAAGCACCGTGGGTTGCACATTTTGGAGAATTGGGTCACGTTTTTCAAAGTGCTAAAAAACAATGTGCATTTTTCAACATGATAGAAAAATCACCCCTTTTTCAATCGATTTGGAAAAAAACCAACCCTTCTCCACCTAAAAATTATTTGATGTGGATTCAATGTTTACAAAAAGAAGGAAAAGTACCACCGTTGCGCATTTTGGTGAATAGGGTCGCGTATTTCAAACTACTGAAAAAGATCGTGCATTTTTTAACGTGGCTGCAAACGTACCCCTTTTTCCATCACTTTAGGAAAACTCAACCCTTCTCCACATGAAAAGTAGTTGATTTGGATTCAATGTTTTCAACAAGATAGAAAAGCACTGTGGGTTGCCCATTTTAGTGAATGGGGTCATGTTTTCAAAACTACTTTGAAAAACACCGTGTGTTTTTCAACGGGCGTAAAAACGCACCCCTTTTTCCATCGCTTTGGAAAAAACTCAACCCTTCTCCACCTGATAAGTAGTTTATGTGTATTCAATGTTTACAACAAGAAGGAAAAGCACTGCACTGGGTTACGCCTTTTGGAGAACATTGATCGTGATTTTCAAAGTGCTAAAAATAATGTGTGTTTTTCAACATGGCGTAAAACTCACCCCTTTTTCCATCTCTTTGGAAAAAATCAACCCTTCTCCACCTGAAAAGTATTTGATATGCATCCAATGTTTAAAATAAGAAGGAAAAGCACCGTGGGTTGCACAATTTGGTGAACGGGTCACATTTTTCAAACTACCGAAAACACTGTGCATTTTTCAACGTGGCGTCAAACACACCCCTTTTTCCATAACTTTGGAAAAACTCAACCCTTCTCCACTTGGAAATTATTTTATGTGGATTCAATGTTTACAATAAGAAGGAAAATCACCACGGGTTGCTCCTTTTAGTGAACGGGTAACGTTTTCAAATTGCTGAAAAATACTATGCGTTTTTCAACGTGGCGGAAAATGTACCCTTTTTCCATCACTTTGGAAAAATATCAACCCTTCTCCACCTGACAAGTAGTTTATGTGGATTCAATGTTTATAACAAGAAGGAAAATGACCATGGGTTACACATTTTGGAGAACGTTGATTGCGATTTTCAAAGTGCTAAAAAACATCGTGACGTTTTTCAATGTGGTGGAAAACGCACCCCTTTTTCCATCGCTTTGGAATAAATCAACCCTTCTCCACCTGAAAAGTATTTGATTTGGATTCAATGTTTTTAACAAGATAGAAAAGCACCGCGGGTTGCCCCTTTTGGTGAACGGGTCATGTTTTTCAAACTATTGAAAAAACACCATGCGTTTTTCAACGTGGCGGAAAATGCAACCCTTTTTCCATCACTTTGAAAAAACTCAACCCTTCTCCACCTAATAAGTAGTTTATGTGTATTCAATGTTTACAACAAGAAGGAAAAGCACTTGCAGTTACGCCTTTCGAGAGAACTTTGATCGTGATTTTCAAAGTTCTTAAAAATAACGTGTGTTTTTCAACATGGCGAAAACTCGCCCCTTTTTCCATCCCTTTGGAAAAAATCAACCCTTCTCCACCTGAAAATTATTTTATGTGGATCCAATGTTTACAACAAGAAGGAAAAGCACTGTGGGTTGCGCGAATCAGGGTGAACGGGTCGCGTTTTCAAATTGCTAAAAAACACCATGCGTTTTTCAACATGGCTGCAAACACACCCCTTTTTCCATCACTTTGGAAAAACTCAACCCTTCTCCACTTGGAAAGTATTTTATGTGGATTCAATGTTTACAACAATAAGGAAAAGCACCACGAGTTACTCCTTTTTGGTGAACGGGTAATGTTTTTCAAATTGCTTTGAAAAACACTATGCATTTTTCAACGTGGTGGAAAATGCACCCCTTTTTCCATCACTTTGGAAAAAACTCAACCCTTCTCCATCTGACAAGTAGTTGATGTGGATTCAATGTTTATAACAAGAAATAAAAGGACTGTGGGTTGCACTTTTTGGAGAACATTGATCGCAATTTTCAAACTCACGAAAAACACCATGTATTTTTCAACGTGGTTGAAAATGCACCCTTTTTCAATCACTTTAGAAAAATTGAGCCCTTATCCACTTGAAAATTAGTTTATGTGGAGTCCATGTTTACAATGAGAAGAAAGAGCACCACAGGTTGTGCATTTTTCTCGAACGGGTCGCATTTTTCAAACTACTGAAAAACACCATACGTTTTTCAACATGGAAAAAAACACACCCCTTTTCTCATCTCTTTGGAAAAATCTCAACCCTTCTCCACCTAAAAATTAGTTTATGTGGATTAAATGCTTAAAAAATTATTAAAAGCATTGCGGGTTGCGGCTTTTGGAGAATGTTGATCACCGTTTTCAAAGTGCTGAAAAACACCGTGGTGTTTTTCAACGTGGTGGAAAACACACCCCTTTTTACATTGCTTTCAAAAAATTGAACCCTTCTCCACCTGAAAAGTAGTTTATGTGGAGTCAATGTTTACAATGAGAAGGAAGAGCACCACAGGTTGTGCCTTTTGGTGAACGGGGTCACGTTTTTCAAACTGCTGAAAAATACCTTGAATTTTTCAATGTGGCGTAAAAACGCACCCCTTTTCCATTAATTTGGAGAAAACTAAACCCTTCTCCACCTAAAAATTAGTTGATGTGGATTCAATTTTTACAACAAGAAAAAAAAGATCACCATGGGTTGTTCCTTTCGTTGAAATGGGTCACGTTTTTCAAACTGCTGAAAAACACCATGCATTTTTCAACATGGCGGAAAACGCACCCTTTTTCCATCGCTTTGGAAAAATTGAACCCTTCTCCACCTGAAAAGTAGTTGATGTGGATTCAATGTTTACAATGAGAAGGAAGAGCACCGCGGGTTGTGCCTTTTGGTGAATGGGGTCACATTTTTCAAAGTGCTAAAAACACCATGCATTTTTCAACATGTTGAAATATTTGATATAGTGTTGAAAAAGGTTGTTTTTCAGCACTTTGATAGTAGCAATTAAACTTCGACATGATAATTTTCTACTGTTGATTACATATTTTCATCATAATTACATCAACTTTCTGTTTTTTAAAATATTTTATACTATTCATATATTATGTGAGTGGTTCTATGTTGGCTAACACCACCAAGCACTTTTTTAAAACACTCTAAAAATAGTCAAAGAGTAGGTCAGTTGTACATGTTCCATATTTATGTATTTTAAATATACGCAATGTATAATCTCATATACATGAATTGGAAATGTTTACAATTATAATTTAGGCCCACTCAACATGCCATACATTTACTTTCCAAAGCTCAACCTGCTCATTCTATAAGATACACCATTTGCATATCCGTTGCATCTGCAACACAATGAATTAAATATTAGACAAGGTATCAAAGGATTTTTACCTTACATACAGTAAATAAATTTTATGATATTAAGGACATTCAATACACACCTTGTGCAGATGCTAAATTGTTGAAAGATAAGCGGTAGCGGGGAGATGTTTCAGCTGCATTTGAACCACCTGCAAAATAAATGATCAATATGTTAGTCTTCGCCTCCAAATTAAAATTTCTTACGAATAGTTGACACTAATAGTTCAATTTTTTAACCTGTATGTTCCATTTGTGTGGTTTATCTCCTCTTTGCATGATTTTCGTTGGGAAATTGGAAGCATTCGTAGTCTTCAGCGTGATTGTTCAAATCTTCTACAATGACTGGCCTCTTACTCACACTGCAGTGGCATTTTTTACTTGCACTAAACCATGGATGCATGCGGGTGGTGGCGATCTCATTGAATCTCCTTTAAAAGAAACATCGAACATATTTGATGCTTCTAGGTCTCTCCTAAACCTTTGAACACATTCAAAGAATGTTTTTTTCTATTCATCTGTACTTAGTCGTGTATCAGAGACTGACTTCAAGAATTATTTGGATGTGTGTTCCATAAAATCTGAATCGCTTTCTATCATCAAACCACCAGCCCCAACTATTTTAGGAGTTCCTGTGATGTATAAGACATTATAGAAAATTATTTATTTACACACTAGGTTTTTCAATATCATAGTACACATGAATACACAATGCCACCTAATCATAAATATGTGTGATGAACATTATCATTGGCATCGATTAATTGATTAAAGGCATTAACAACTAACCATCAACTGTCAGTGAGTGTCGAGGTGGCGAGGAGGGGCCATCCCATAACATGCCATCATTTACAGTGCTTGTCTCTGCATAGGTATTAGCTACAACACGAGAAATGAAAACAATTTCAACACGATGCTTTTTCATTACAACTTATTCTTAGCAATCTATATCACTACTTGCCACATACGATGACATTAAATTATCTTAAAATTCTGTTGTTGGATGTGACAAAGAGGGGCCATGTCGAATGTGTCTTCATTTACCCTACTTGTCTCCCCATAAGTATTGCCTCCTACACGTGAAATGAAAAGAAATTCAACACGATGCTTATTTCGTTACAACTTATGCTTAGCAATCTACATCGGTAACATATGATGGCATTGAACTACATGTCACTTCTGGTGCTTGATATGATGACATCGACACATATTGCTTGCAAAAATCCAATGCCTTCAACACGTGCTTACATGTGTTTCCTCTGATAGCCCAAGCACATTTGCATACGTCCAAGGCTCCGCATTGCCTTACCAAATACCATGTGCTTCTAGTTGTTTGGCTCCTCACCCACAATTGATTGCAATCAGGCATAATTGCAAGGTAATATGTATCAAGAATACTCTTTGCTCTCTCAACCACTGTCAATAGATGTCTTTCTTTTTTGAAATTGGTCAAGAAGCCAAATTTTTGCAACTTCCTCTTGTGTTTGTAAAATGGCTCCACCTTGTACACAAGTGTGTAGAACAAATAGTCCATCTAGCGAGCACATTTATTTTGTCTATCACATAAGTATCTAGTCTTCAAAAACAATGGTAGGATTCAATGGATGCATTTGTTTCTTGATTTTCATGGGAGAAGTTTCTAAAATTTGTTGCCCACATAGCTGTCAAGTGACACGGATTGAAAATCAGTGACATTATAAACCAAGAATTATAATTGATGATAATTAATAAGAAAACACACAAAGGATCACACTCACCAACACGTTCTTTTCTCTCACACCATGTATTCCTAAAGTACTCAAGGAACTTAGTTTCCTCTTTGAATTCATTAAAGAAGTCTTGAATGATTCAAAATGTGTGCTCGTGATGCATTTCGAACCATACATGATGGTACCTAGTCTCTCGAAAATCTTCCACCTAGACTCCTTGCTACAATACTTGTGCACGTTTTTCAACCATGCCCTATGCACGTGCCATAGGCATAGCACTACATGATAACCAAAAACACACCTGATGGCTTGGATTTCAGCCGACGCATCATCCGTAATGAACGCATTGATCTGCCAATCGACACGAATTTGTTTTCCTCATTTTTGGACTTCCGCCAACCACCCGTAAATATATTCAATTTTATTCCTCAAAAAAATGGCCCATGCTACGGGCACCCCATCGTCTTGCTCAATAAAAACAAGCAATGTGTATAATTGGTACTACAAGAAATATGACATCAAATGGTAACATGGGGTTTAATATAACGAAAGGGAATAGTATTAATGATACATAAATTACACATCATTTCAAAATTCATTCCAATTACTTATGCCATATTTGTTGGTAGAAAACGTTGAGTCCATGGAGATTATGGAATTGTGCGAATGTTGAACCATTCTCTCACACATCCACAGTGTTTGTAACCCCATAATGAATGGAACAGTGGTTCCATTTGGGCGTTGATAGTAGAAAAATATGTCTCTTTCCTCCGCATGCCATAAGTTCATGCTCATGGCATCATCGGCATGATTTTGAGACCTTCTACAATGAACTCTTTTCCATGCATTCAACACGTCCTTTCTTGTCATGTATTCATCCCTCTTGCTCGATATACCCATGTTTGATGGATCCTCTATATATTTATCATACACCGTGTCCACGGTGACTCCCATTAACAAAAGACTCTCGATATAAGTTTTGCATTCATTTGATAAGTACGGGAAACATTTAGACGAGGATCATTAATGGTATTTTCGTTCATCCCATGACAACACTCACCATTTACATCACAATGAAATGGATGGTTGTATAATATTATGGCCGTTTTCGGTCTCCCATAAAAAACCTTCACATTGAAATGACATTGGCAACCCCTTTTAATTATACACCTACTCACTTTTTCACTTGTTACTTGACTTATTTCTATTGTCATTTGGACCATACGAACACCAATAGCTGCATTAAAAATGGTAACATCAAATGCTATACAACTGTTTATGAAAATAACGTACAAAAAAATAATTTGTTAGTGAATTTCCAAACCTAGAATATGATTTGGTTGTATGTGGTTTTGGATTTTCTATATTTGTTGAGTTGTGATTTGTGCGGGCGAAGGTAGTCTCAAAAATTTCGTTAGAACCTTCCCCCTTTAGAAATGCATGTAGTCTTGTGAGCGGTATGGCGGCACAAATGTCGACATTTGCTCATCCCCTATTGGTGTCCATTCTAGGTCATCATATGAAAACTAACTCTTTTCCTTTGTAATCTCTTAGACATGAAGATCGATCATGCTCTACCATTTGGGCCTCCTTCCCATCCTAAAAATTATTACATGCAGTTTTGTATCGTTAATGAAATAATTATTTCATACTTACCAAAATAAATTTTGACTTGTGATTCATCATCATCAACATGAATACCATCTTAAAACATTGGAAGCATTCGAATTTTTGTCTAATTCAAAAGCCACGTGTATAAAAGATAATATTGAAATGCAAGGAAAACAACAATTTATAGGACTGCCTACTACTTCCAGTGCACAAGCATATCACAATATGGTCATCTATAATGTGACAAAGAATGTGACATTTAGCTAAAAACAATAAAAACTATCGAAACAAGAACATGTTTATTTAAAACAGAAGTTAGAAATAAAAAAATTAAAATATTAATAACATCTTTAAATATATATATATACACACACACATGCCAAAACACAATAATTAAACAACAATAAAATAATAATTATTGCAACACCCACATACCGTTCTTTTTCAAAAAATTGAGGAATATAGATAATTCAAAATTTTCGATATGCATTTGAATATAAGAATTGGTGCTAAAATTTTGAATCATAATAAAAATTATTTGTTGTACTTTCTGAACAACTAGTATTCAATTGCATACTAAACTATCTATAATATACATATAATTTATAAATTGTTAATAAATTGATGACTATTTTTAGGAACTCTTGCAGTTTTCAAACTTTTTATGTGAACACCCTTCATCTTCAGTTTACGTGGAAGCTCATATTTTCATATCTCTTTGTTTTACAAACAGATGATGGGAGAAATTAGGCTCATGGTATTCATATTCATTGTTTAAAAGAGTAACTAGTACAAAACAAAAATATACAATTAACATTAGTACGATACATGTCAAATCAAATATACGTCATCCAATATGATAAAATAATCACAATATCCATGAAAAATTCAAGTATCGATAAATGCCAATTGTTATCCTTCACCCAAGATGCACCCTTCCATAATATCACAACCGTCCATTGCAAAAGGGACGATTGTGATATTACGAAAGGGTGCATTTCTGAAGTGGAAGTTCGGCGAGTGACTTTAAAAACCTCTCGCCAAAGACAAGATACCACCCAACTATCGTTGTGGAGTCCTAAGGGCAAGGCCCATCATCATGCAATGATAGTTGGGCATATCCATGTGGCATCCTAGGGGCAAGGCCCTTCAACACACTGTCGATTCCTGTCTTTGCAGAGAAGCAATTGTCCCCATATGCCAAATTGAGAGTTAAAGTATGATATCACATAATTTTTATATCTTCAACTTTCATTAAACATTCACAACATTAAAATTACCAATATTTAACAACTAATAAAATATATATATACAAATGATCTCCACATTCATAATATTTACAACTATAACACATCCAAGAAATCAAACTTTTCCTAATGTATTTAATTTAAAACAACTAAGAGCAATGAAATCACAACTAAAAGCTCGAAGATTGCATGCATAGTTAACCAATACCAACATAACATCAACATAATTAACTAGTCTCATACCAATGATTAATAAACACAAATTGTATAAATTACCAAATCCTCTATCATTTATTAACCAACACGTGAATACAATAATACAGTAATAATAAACTAGTTCACACTATTATTCAATGTCTATATACTAAACAAAATATTACAATAATAAAATAGTTCACAATATTATTTAGTGTCTATTTAGTTGTTTTTTGTAATGTCACTCCTAGTGTTTTTCAGTTACTTAGAACACAATAATTTTTAGGGATTTCACATGCGCATGCCACATGACACTATAGAGTTCAAGACATGTGGAGCAGAATATATCGACATCACATGTTGATCTGATGTAACTTATTTAAATTTACTAACCATAGAACATAGCGTCTCAGGTTGTTTGTGCCATCTTTCTAGACCATTATCTTGGGCCATCCTCCATGCATTCCCAAGCAACTATGTAAAAATTTTCCACAAGTGTTTTCTTAAGCCATCCATTGTATATCGAGAACATAAATTTGTTCCTATTTTCACCGTGTGTTAGGGAATAAATATTTTCATCGATATCACTTAATAACATACTAGTGTAATTCCTACTTATTCTTAGAAAGATTATATGATCACTAACATCATTTAGATAATATTGTAGATTTGATTTGTATTCCTTCTACATAACAAAACATTTTTTTTTGCATGTTTGTTTATATAAAATGAACAATAAATTTACAAATTTTTTATAACATTAACATAACATCTCTAGAAGTATTAGCTAAAATAATTCTAATTCTAATGATGAATGGAAACATAATATTAGCTATAATTATTCTAATTCTCTCACCATAAATAATATTAAGTCACCCACATTAAATTAATTTAGGACACTTTAAACACTTATACAACACCTTTAACACTAATTAGTCACCCCACATAAAATAATTGGGATACACTAAACATTAATTTAACACCCTAAAAACTGATACAATACCCTAAAGATTGATGTGGTGTATCTTGTTTTGAAATTATAAGATAGTTTATAGTATATGAAATTAATATATACTTTTAGTGTCAAGGTTTATAAGGTCATTAAGAGTATATGAGACTATTTCTTATTTTTAGTATTTAAGTCTATATTTTGTATTTCTGGTATATAGAAGAGTCTATATTTTGTATTTTTGGTATATAGAAGATATTTTATATTATATGTGACCACTTTGTATAAAGTGTCTTTCGTGTGATTCAAACTTGGAACTTCTTTTTCAAAAGTATGAGTTTTTCATCATTCAGACTCACTAGAGAATATATTAGAGGGTAAATGTTTTACAATTTGTATGTGTTAAGTGAATCATTTTATCTTGTAATTATTATCGACAAATATTTAAAAATTATTAATGTCGCGATTATTTAGAGGCCATTTTGAGATAAAACACAAATAGGTAAAATTACACAAACATTATAGATTTAATTTAGGAGATGTTTTTAGTGTTGGTGGGTTTAGGAGATTCATGTAGTGTTATCGAGTCATCAACTAAAGTTAGCCCAATTAACTATAAGATCGTGTTACATGTAGTATTGTTGAGTCATCAACTAAGTTTAGCCCAATGAACTATAAGATCATGTTACATATAAATGACTCTCATTCAAATATGTTAAAGTGAGATCTCCCTTCCATGCGTATAAGGGCCCACTCATGGTTATGAATAATTTAAAGAAATGATTCTCAAGGGATTCTCTACCAAATCCTTAAAAGTCATGAAATTTTAGAGGTGGAAATTAGGCAACTTATGTTAGACAAGACCAATATTAAGATTTTTGAGGTTTACAATTTCGGACCATAATTTCGAGGGCATGGTAAGTAGGCAATGTGTTGTGATAGAAAAGATTGACATTAAGTTTTGCAAGGTCATAACAAGATCATAAAAGTATTAGGATAGCAATTAAGCAACAATTACTTTTGTGGGGCTATAATAAGGACACCAAAGTTCTAGGATGTAGCAATTAGGTAATGTGATATGTTTGGACAAGACCAACGCTAAGTTTTGTGAGATTACAAGATTATGTTAAGGACACTAACTCTAGAGGAGGAAGCAATTAGGCAACGTGTTATGTTGGACAAGACGACCACTAAGTTTTGTTAGGATGCAACGAGGATGTTGAAATCTAAGGTCTCCCTCAGTGTGGACTAAGTTTGTTAAGAAATAACCTTGACTCGCTAAAATTCCCTAAATAGCGTGCTACTGACTGCTTGTCAATTAGAGGTCGACATTTATGCCCCTAGGGTCTACCTAACTCCAAACTAAGTTTATCAAAAAATAACCTTATTCACAAAATAAGCAAAATAAAATTCCTAACTTGCATCCTTATTAGTGTATTAGTGTGCAGTTGAATAGAATAAAACTCACAACCTACACCCTAATTAATAAACTAAAAACTCTCTCCACACACACACACATATATTTATTCCCTTTGTACCATTTACTATAATACTCTACATTTGACAAATTGAAGTGGAAAAAGATCAGACCGTATAAGGTTTTGAGGAAATTTACAACCAGCACATATGAGATAGTGTTTCCTTATGGGATAGTTATATCACTTATCTTCCATGTTGTGGCTTTGTACCCATACACCGAGGGAAAAACAAACATAGAATGATAGTGTTTCACCTAATTCTTAGACATTTCTTTGAAGAATTAACGAAGCAGATAGGGTAACAGCATAGGGGGATACTTGCTTTAATGTTTGTTGATTGGTTGTTGCACTCGTATGACTTCCAAATCCATAGCTGATTGTGAGAGCTTCCTTTGGCTAGGAGGAACTACCTGTAATGAAAAGAAAGACCACCAGAAAGAGTTAAACAATATGTGCAGTGAACTACCTAGCATGTGCTAGATCTGGGAAGTGTGATACTTCCTAGATGGCTATCAGTCCACTATTTTAAACAATTTAATGTGGTAAATAAAATAAATCCTATTGTAATTCGAAATGATTTAGGTATCTCACTTAAAACACAATAAGAAATATATAATCTAACAGGCTAGGTCAGAGTAGGATCCAAAGGTCAAGTAATCGGTTCCAGGGTCTCTGCGGTCGACGAGGTCTCAGGTAGATCATAGGTGAATGAGGGTGATGTGGAATTAGGTGAATACGTCAATATTATGGGTTGTATGGGAAAATATAGAGACCGATGTTGGTTAAGGGTGACCAAGAAAGTTAGGTGTAATCGGTGCCGATTCTTGTGGAAAACTAGGAATGCCACAAAATGAATTTTGGGGTCTCCTTTGTGATTGCACAAAGGACTCGGTTTAGTCGAATAAGGTATTGGGTGATTTGGGTAGGATTTCATGAGGCTTTAATGGGTATATGGAGGGGTGAGTGTTGGAGGAGGTCAATGGGTGGCTAGGTAAACAATAGGTGATAATATAATGATGAAATGAAATGAACCAAAGAAGTATAATGTTTTACTTACTTGGATTCTGGTCCTGGACACCTGTGAGCAAGGGATGGAGGTTCTAGTAAGATGTCGAAGGCTGCAGTGATCACCAATCGTAGGAGAGATTCTGCATGGGCTGCAAGTGCATTCCTTTTTGCTTGGTTAGATCATATCATTGCTTTGGGGTGGTCATGCGGAGAAAATTATTGATCTCCTTCCTTACATGTGTGTTCTCACCGAAATTCACTCTCGAAGATGTGATATCTCTTTGGAATGTGCTAATCTTTTCCAACCTTTTCCAATGTTTTCCAACATTGAAAATAAGGTTGTTTTGGGGGTTAAAAGGGTAATCGACGGTGGTTCCGGCTTAACCGGTGATGATTAGGGGTAATCGGCGTCGATCAAGGTGGGATTTACTAGGTTTACTAAACTAGGGAGATCCTCTTGATTTTCTTGGATCTCATGTCGTTCACCCATGGATTAGACTGCGAGGTTCTTGTAAGCATGCGGGAATGTGGTTAGAGAGAATTTAGGCATTGATTTTTAGGGTTTTGTAAGTCTTAATTAGCTATGGCAGCTTACTAAGAATAGGTCTTAGGGTGGGTTGGCTTGATGAGGTGTCTAGGTAAGGTGTATGTGTGGATATTATTTAAATTAAGATATTTAAATAATAATTATGGTGAGGATAATGGATTAATTTAATTAGATTAATTAAATTAATATTAGTGAGGTGAAGGGGGCCATGGCTAGGTAAATGTGATGAAGGATGCTTATTTGTCGAGGGACCAAAGGGGAGTGTGACCTAATTTTAGTGTCTACATTTTGCCCCTTTTTCTTCCGTAGCTTGTATTGGTAAGCGAAACTCACAAAAATAAGATGTGGTTGCCCCATGTGTGAGTGAAGGTGATCCCCCTCAAACTAAGAACTGCGAGGCCGAAGGAAGAATTAGTGAGTGATTTGATAAAAGGTAAATGTGAGGAAAAGGTAGGTGGGCACGAGGAAAAAAGGGCTAAAGGTCTACTTGGGTAATTTAGGGAATAAGTCAAGGTTAAAGGTAGCAACAATGATCAAACACACGCACACGTATAAACCGCACATGCTACCAAGGTTGAAGAGGAGGAAAACTCTACATCGTCTAAGTTTTATAGGTTTATCCAAATGAGGTTGAAGTGATTCCGCTATCTAAGGTATAAGATATGGTCGAAACATGATGTAGGTTAGATGCAGGAATGTTTAGGTATGTTCCGGTACACCAAATGTAGGGTAAGGATAAACGGTCATGGCAATAGGCTAGGTAAGGTAATTAGGTCAATAACACAGGTAACTAGCGATGGTCCAAGTCCAAATATCTAGGTCACTGATCAAGTAAGGCCAAGATAGGGGTTTAATAATGAGTCCCAAAGGAGCACAAAGGGAGGTAGTAAATGAGGAGGTCGGAAGGTGAGGTAAATGGTTTTGGTAAAGGTGGCATGGGGAAAATGATCGGGGTGAAGGGTGGGTGAGGTAAAAAAAAAAGGAGGGAGGGGTAAGGTAAAAGGGTAAATTTTAGGTAAATGTGCGGTGAGGGTGAATGATGCTAGTCACGATAACCAATGTCGGTATAGGTCAACTGAAAATAGTGAGGTAGGGCATGCAACCGATGTCGGTTAGGTTGAGTTTTTATAAAAACAAAAAATCCGCATATTTTTTATTCATTTGTTATTTAGCCAAGTGAGAAAATGAAAAAAAGAGAGAAAAGTGTCCAGACGGAACAGAGAATTGAGTTGGTGGTGTGTCTGATGGGTGATTGGTTGGTTAGAAGTGGATCCACGGATCACCTGCGAGGGATTCAATTGGTTAGAGGTTGTGGGTAGCGATATGGTGATGGGAAAGGCCGAAGAGTGATCAAGCGGGCCATCGGTACATGGTGGCGATGTGCCACCGAGATGATGGTAGTGCGACAGGTAAGCACCCTACTCTACATGTATTTGAGTAGATAGAGTAGGGGATTAGGAAATTGTTTGTTGTAGGGGTTGTGTTTTTATTTGTTTTTTGTTTTTATGGGTGGGCAAAGATTAAATTTGGGAATGGGGAAAAATGGGTAAAAAGAGGAATGGGGAGGGTAATAAATGGGATAGGGGGTGGGTGGAGGTGTGAGGGTAGTTTAGGTCATTATAGGTGGGTAAAAGGGGCAAGGGGGGAGGTTTTTTAGAAAAGGGGGTTTGGGGAATCACGGGTTTTACCGCAATGTTGCTGACCAGATCGATCGATTGTGGCCGTGTTGGTAAGGTTGAACCGGTATTGGTCACCAAACAAGTGACCGATGCCGGTTAAAGGGTGACCGGGGTCGGTAAGGGTGAATTGGTATCGGTCACCAAACAGGTTACCGATGCCAAGTTAAGGGTATTTGGGGTCGGTAAGGGTGAACCAAGACCGATCGGGTTATTGGGAACAAGTGTCCGAAAAGTGATGTGGGCTATGTGGTTGAGATGGGTAGGGTGAAAATAGGGTGTGGGAAAATGATAATTGGTAAATATGGATATGATAAATGTAGATTAATGTTTTGATTGTATTGGATGCAGGGGAGAGTGCAGCTACATATGCGGGATAGGGTTCCGCCTCTACTGTGATAGTATGTGGTGCAACGACCCCATAGGAGCTACAACATGTGGAGGCGGTGGGATTGAGTGGAGTCCGGTGATATAGACATGTAGTCCGTAGCCCAGTTTGATGGTCGCTCTCATCGATAGATGGGATTTCACAACCAACACGTTCCACCTACCAATCGGTGAGATTACTATCACCCTGAGGACGTGTTCAGGATACTATGGTTACCCATATTAGGTGCACAGGTCTACTCGATCTCCTCCCGGCCTTAGTGGAGCTGATTATGACTATTTTTGGAGAGGGTATGGCTGATCTAAGATTCCATAGCACTAGCTTGAGCTATAAAGACATGTACCTAGCTCGTCCAGAGGAGACGAGGCTAGTGGTTCTTTTGATGGAGGTAGTGTGTTGCTTTGTAGTTCTAGATGCAGAGGGTGTGGATACTTTCCCCCATCACTGATGAGGGTAATCCATGACATGATGGTAGATAAGACCCACATTTCCTGGGCACTAGCATTCCTTGTGCAGGCACTGCAGAGAGTTGTGGGCATATGGGCTCTACGCAGTTTTAACCTATGTTGTACATTCTTACTACCTTGTTGGGTGTATGAGCACATATTTTTGTTTGGTTAGTAGGGATGCCCCGGTAGATGCATTCCCACCAAGATTTGTGCGGGTGGGGTATAGGTGATGGGTGCCGGCTATTGGAGAGCGGAGATCTGAGAGGCCCACACATGATGTGGCCTATTTTCGATAGCATTACTAGAGGGGTTGTCTGGAGTGGACATTATATGGAGGCCATATGTGGGATTCCCCTCATATAGGCATATGCATGAGGAGCTAGCTGAGCTCCACTAGAGAGATAGATACAGGTCGGCTGTGCTGGAGTCCGAGATGATCCTAGTGGGCCGAAGTCCGACGGTGAGTTCAAAGCTAGTACAGGATATACCTCCATCTTTCCCACAAGATGCTTGGAGAGACGTCATGGAGAGGTCCTTACCTCTACCACAGCCTATAGTGCCCATAGGACAGGAGTAGCAGGTAGTGGACAGGCACTTAGATGATGTCGAGTCATAGAAAGGTACGAGATAGTGGTGGGCGGCTCACTTACGAGTCATACCACCTGCACTCAAGACAACTGATTTAGCCACCATTACGGTGTAGAGAGGTGCCTTACAAGGGCAGGTGGCTACGTTGATTACCCAGTTGGGTATACTACGACACGGTTGGAGGGCTCTAAGGCGGGGGTAACAGCTACATGTACATGTGTGGCCAATATGCAAGCCCGATGGTCAGGTGGAGGAGATGGAGATGGAGAGGAGGGTGATGGTCAGGTGGCGGCCTTATAGGCTCAGGTGGCAAGTTTACAAGGCCAGTTGGCCATAACCTAGGCACAGATTAGGGTCTTACTGGCCCAAATATAGGCACAAGGGCAGGGGGCACCACCACAGGCACCGGGACCGGTCCTAGTTCACAGGCAGGAGTGGGGCAGGGTCCCATAGGACAGTTACAGGGGTCGAGACCTATGGGACCACCACAGACCGTGCCTATATCCAAGTTACGAGATGCCCTAGGTGAGTCTAGATACTATCAGGTCTAGTTCATGGTGGTCGGGATAGACTTCATATCCTATGCCGAGTACAGGGTACAACAGGCATCCAGTGAGAGGACAAAATCTCGCACTCATAGTGTGGAGAGCACAGGGCATCAGTGAGCTCTGAGGCCAGATCGGCCGAGGCTACCAGTGCACGGATACCGGCTCTAGTTGAGGTGCCAGCAGGGACCCATGAGGCCGAGGGTACATGTGATACAGAGATGAAGGACATCCACCGAGATGCCTGATATGTGGCGCCTGGTTTTGATGTATGATAGTTACTATTGTGATATATACTGGCCTGCGTGCTGAGAGATAGTTGTATTTTTTATCACATACCAGCATGCATGCCAAAGATAGCGAGGATGTATGAGAGGTTTTTGTATATATTTGGGGATATACCAGCTGCGTCTTGAGGAGATTTTATATTGATTCATTATTTTATTATATATATGAGACCAGCCTACATGCCAATGACATTTTGTATTGTGTATTGGCCTGCATGCCGATGATTTTGAGATGATGGACATGATGAGATAGCCATGTATATTTGAGATACACATTTATTTATATGATGAGATACATGATATTTCTTGATTTGTTGATGTGTTGATGAGATTTTGATTTGTTGTTTTGATATGGATGGAAATTAGGTGAGTTAGGCATGATGGAGTTAGGTTGGTATAGGCATGGATCGAGTCAGGTTTGTTAGGCATGGCTGAGTTAGGTTTGTTTAGGCATGGCTGAGTTAAGTTTGTTTAGGCATGGATCGAGTTAGGTTGGTTTATGTATGGTTAAGTGAGGTTGGTTTAGGTATGGTTGAGTCATGTTTGTTAGGCATGGTTGAGTTAGGTTAGTTTAGTTGTGATTCAAGTATTTTATGTAATGAATGATAATATGGGTCATATGTGAGATGTGGTAGAATCTATGCATAGTGATGATAGAGAAATGGTAGGCGTAATAGATGTATGCTTGTGATAAGGATTAAAATATGAAGCAACGTGTTATGTACGTGGTTTAATTTCCAAATTTGGGTATAAAAGGGAAACTAAGTGAGGTGTGATGTAATGTGAGGAACATGGAAGATGAATTGTTTAGGGTAGAGAATGGCCAAGCTAACCTCTAAGGGCCCCATGCCCTCAAAGTGCTGCCTACATAGTCCCAGCGAAAAGGAACCTCATGCCAATGTAGTTCTTCCATGAGCTAGGAAGAATATGAGGATGTATGAAAATGAGTTAGTAGGTTTTAGGAATGGTGTGGGAAAATGACAATTGGTAAGTGATTGGAAGTCGGTGAAAAAGGGGCAATTTTATAGCGGTGGTTCAGTGTGTAAGTGGTAGTATCAAGTCCCCATATGTGAGACTAGTAAGAAGGTGAGGAGGACCATACAAGAGACATTATCCTATCACAGTGATCATAACGAGGGTGTTGGTGAAGACTTCCATACTCTTGTGGAGTAAGGAATGTGTTGAAACTATATAGGCGGTACTCCCCCAGAGTGAGGCATTGAAAAACACCTTCTAAGGGATCAGTGGTTGGTATGGAAGTAGCTGGAATGGATGATGTGTCAAAGGTCGATGCGTAGTGGAGCTAATAGATTGGGAAGCTAATGGATCAGCTGTGGAGGTTGGGGCAGTGGTAGGAATGGAGGAGGTATGTGCGGTTGAAGCAGCGGTTGTACTGGTAAGTGGAGGTGTAGGTGAGGAAGTAGCGGTTGCGGAGGTAGACAACTTAATAGGTATGAGTATATCATTGGATCGGTAAATCAGGTTGCATGTTTTAAAAGGTGATGGGTCAGCTGGAATGGTACAGTGTGTCCTTCATGTTCAAACTTTACACAATGATGCAAAGTGGAAGGAATGCAACCCATGACACGAATCCAGGGTCTACCAAGCAATAGGTTATATTGGAATTCCCCCTCCAAGACGTAAAATAATTCTGGAATAGTGTGGGGCCCACGCGAATGTGGAGGATGATGGTGCCTAGTGTAGAGGTGATAGCGTCATTGAATGAACGCAACATGACCGGATGTTTATGCATGTAATTGTCAGGTATGCACATTTGAGAAAATGTATGGGATGAAATGATGTTAATGTTAGCGCCCCCATCAATCATCACATGGTGTACCCATATGTCATCGATGTGGACAGAGATGAAGAGGGCTGGTCCGGGTCATCATTTTGGTGTGGCGCGATCTCTTCCTCTGAGAAGCTAAGGGAGGCTACTTGGTGAATAGGGTGGGGTGAAGATGAAGGTGGTAATTTGGTGAGAGAGGCTACATGATGGGGTGTGATAATGGAGGCTATAGGTGTAGGGTCATTGGGTAAAACCTCAATAGATTGAAGAACCTCCATGAGAGCTTGACGATGGGATTCTAAGGTTTGGATGAGGTCATATAAGGACATTTTGAGGGGATATTGGTGTAATTTTTTGAGCATGGTGCGATGTGTGATGCCATTAGAAATGGGGTACATGGGGCCGTGGATAGTGATTTTAGGCATGGGTACAAGTGGTATGTTGGATATAGGATAGGTTGGTGGGTCGGTTGCCTTTTCTTTTCCCTTATCCTTCTAAGCACGTGTAGTGATGTGTATCATTTTGATTTGAGGGGAATCATTAAATAGAGAAGGTGTAGGATGAGTGGTATAACAACATGACAAGCAAAAACCTACTGGAGGAGAAAAGCCTTATCAAGTGAGCTCAGTGCAACGACATTTAGGTGATGGTGTGGAAAGTTCTCTCATGCAGACAATGTTAATTTTGAATCTTGGGGGTGGCTCTACGAGCTAAGGAGGTGTATGTCATGGTTGTTGAGTGGGCAGTGTGGGAATGGGTGTTGGTGAAGTGGGTCCTCGTCGAGAAGGTCATCATCATCAAAGTTGGCTTCTAGAGGACACAACTAGATAAGGACGTTTTCAAGGCCTTGCAGTTCTCCACATCGTGCCCTAGCACATGATGGTAAGTGTAAATTTTAGTATCATCAAACCCTTTTGGCTTGGGTTTGAGGGGGTCATAAGGTCTGAGTGGCGGTAATGTGATGACAAAAGTCTCAAGGAGGTTGGTTAAAATTTTGGCATAGGACCTCGCTAGTGGATCGTAATGGGAAGTGAACGTGGGTTTGGGTGTAGGTGTGGTTGATTGTTGAGGAATGGTCTTTGGAAGAGGAGGAGTAGATCAAGCTATGGGTTTGGGTGCTGGCATGGTTTTGGGTGTCGGTCGTGTTTGTTTAGGTAGGGGTATAGTAGATGGATGGGTAGGAGGGTGTCTTTGTTGTTCTAAGTACCTTATTGTGGGGTAGTGGAGTTTTTTTTTTGCACCTTCTTGGGTAAAGGTGATATAGGTGTCTGAGGTCTAGAAGGAAAAGAAGATGGGGAAGAGGGTGAGTTACCCACAGGGATAACGAGGGTGTCTTTGTGAAGGTAGATAACGCAGTTTGTGTGTGATGTGTGAGAGACAACGACCAAGTGTAGTGGGTAGTGAAGCAATAGCGAGGGTATTGGAGGTATGGGTGGTAAAGATGTTACAGCACGAGTGTAAGTCATGTTGGGCATCCAGGTAGGTTAGAGGTTTGTGCGGAAGGAATGGGTTGTTGTGTTTTTGGTTTATTTCTGGTGGAGGTTGTTTGACCATGTTAGGAAGTTGAGGCCCTAAAATAGGTGGGACAGTGAAGGTGTGATTGGCATAGTTGGGGTATGAGTTCTATGGGTTTGGTGCTTCTGTTTGGGTGTCATAGTAGGTGTGATTTTGAGTTTGGAGGATGTAGCTAAATCCATTTTGATAGGTGGATGAGTAAGGATGGTGGTCGGGGTGACCCCTAAAGTGGTAATAGGTTTAGTTTAGGAAGATGCCATAGGTGTGGGTTTGGGTTTAGTATAGGTTGGGTTATGGGTAAAGGTGTAGTTTGAGCTGTGACAGTGTCATAGAAGGAGTTGTGATAGAGGTGGTTATGCGTTCGGTTTGATTGGCTGAAATATTTTTGGGTGGATGGTGGAGGTATTAGCAAGTTACCTCTGCATCCGATTGAGACAGAAGCAAAAGGTTCCCCCATAGTAGGGCCCTATCCACATAATCTAAGTGATCGGGAAAATGTGAAAACGGAACATTCGTAGGTGGAGTTGATGAGGAACTAACAGAAATTCCCGTAAAAATTTCTTAGAGACAGGAAATTGGCTAGCTTAAGCTTAGTGGTAAGAGAGCCGAAAGTAGGTCTGCGGGATTTTGGGTAGCTGATGGAGAATTCTCAACAAGAGGTAAAGGTATCTCAACTGGGTCTATGATAGGTGGAGAAGGTGATGGAAGCTCCTCTATAGGTGGAGGAGATGATGGGTGCTCCTCTGTGGGTGGAGGAGGTAAATAAGTATCCTCCGTGAGCTGAATAAGTACTGTTGGTAAAGGTTCTCTAAGTGGAGAAGCCAAAGGTGAAATGGTCTCGATGTTAGCAGAAGGTTCCTCCATAGGTGAGGAAGGAGGTGAAAGGTGTTCCTCTGTTGGTGAAGGAATAAGGGAGGTTAGTTCCGATGCGAAAGAGGTCTTTGGGCTAGAATCCCTCTATGGAAGGAATATGGGGTAATTGGGAGGTGACATGTGCGTCATTAAAAATAGCATGAATGTCACAGGTATGGGTATCATGAGTTGAGGTCTCACCAGTCTGATCAGATGAAGGGGCATGGTTGGGAAATGGTTTCTTGAAGATGTGTAGGTTTTGGTTGGTAGGTGCGTTAGGATTATCCACGGTTAACTCACCTTTCTCGAGCATTTCTTGGACAATATTCTTGAAAGTGATGCAATTGCTATCACTATGACCCTTTACTCAATGATAGTTACAAAAGTCATGTTCTTTATACCATGCGGGCATGGGGCGAGTAGGGTCAAAACCAATGTGTGGTTTTATAGGTGGAAGGGTAATGGCTGGCTTTGATAAGATTTTCTAAGATAGAAGAGTAAGGTTCCCCAATTGGGGTGTATTTGCACGCTCTCGCCTAAATTGAAAATTTTGGATGGGTGAGAGATTAGATGAGGGCATAGCTGATTTGTGAGATGAGTTGGGCTGGCCTTGAGTACCATTGCGTTAGCAATGCCCTTAGATTTTGAATAATTGTTTTGTGGTTTGGAAGAAGAAGAGGTATCATTCAACTTGAATGCTGAATTCTTATTACGTAATTGGATTTTCTTCTCTTTGATGGCCCAAATCTCTAACTTTCGTGCCATAGTGAATGCTTCATCAAATGTTCGGAAGGTTTGGACTTGCAAGGTCAGTGAGATATGTCTAGCACAAGCCCGTGTGAAGAGCTCGATGAGTTCTATTTGTGGCAGTTGGAAGGTGAGTTGGTTGATCAAGCTATGCCAGTGAGCGACAAAATCTGTGATAGATTCGTCCTCATACTTTGACGCGTGGAGTATAGGTTGGTCATGGTAACCTTCTTGACGATATTGATAGAAAAATGATCCAAGAAGGCTTGGGCTACCTGATTGAATGAGAATATAGAGTGTCTAGGTAACCCACTATACCAATCTAATGTAGGTCCAGTCAGAGACATGGGAAAGGTTCTCAAGAGAAAAGCATCATCGTGAGCGATTAGATAACACCCGTGTTTGAACAACCACAAATGTTGTTGTGGGTCTTCTTTGCTATTGAAACGATTGAATTTAGGCATTTCCCAATGCACGGGGTATGGGCGATAGGAATGGATGGGTGGATGGGCTCGTTGCAAATCTCGTCATAGGTGAGAGTGTTGCGGGAGCTAGAAACTGATGCCTCTAATGTCCGTGCATCTTATCTAACATCAATTTGATCAGTCGTTGGTAGGTTCGTGCAATGATTGCAGCCTCTGTAGCGTGAGAGTTTTGGTTTTGGGCATATAACAAGGGTGGCACTCCAGTGTATGGTGTTGCCATGTAGGTTGATTGAGAAGAAGGTAGTGAAATAGGGTTACGTGCACTCCAGTGAATAATAGATGAAATGGGAGGTTGTTGATAGTATGTATATGGAGGTGGAAGGGTCGTGGTAACCCTAGTGGTAATGGGGGCTAATGATTGTGGAATGGAAAGGACCACGTTCTGAAAAGGGGTAGCGGTCACTCGACACCGGAGGGTGGTAGTGTAGCTACGAGTATGTGTGAGACATTAAGGGCGGATGAGGTTACGTTTGGGTAGTAGTTGTCGAGCGTATGGTGGATGTGGCGAGTGCCACGAAGGTGGCAAAAGTGACAATCATAATGCGGGTATATGACCTAGTTGCGAAACTACTAGGGGTAAAGTAGATGGGGCCGATGCAAGAGTGGGAACGAGAGTTGAGGGGAAAGATACGGGCATGTCGTATATCAACTGACCCGAGGCATCTCAAATGGATGAGTGGGAAAGGTAAAACTGCAAGGTGGTAGGGTTTTGGTCAAGGAGTCATGTGAACTCCTCATCTTCGGTAGCGATAGTGATAGGTTGGATGGGATCCATGGTTGGTGATAAAATGGAAGGTGGTGAAGGACTAGGTGGGAGTGGTTGACAACTGGCGTGAAATACGAGTGCACTTGCTTGTCTTGATTCAGCACCATGTGAACCAGTACTGATCAAGTAGGGCTATTTCTCTATAAATGACACAGAAAAATAAGCGGGAACAAGTGAAACCGGTGGTAAAAAGTGTAGCAAGCACCAAATGTTAGTTGGAAAGTTAATCGGGGTAACTAATGCCAATTAGGACAAACCAATGCCGCTTAGGGGTAATCATCACGATCATTGTAGAAAATGGACAGTGAGTGAAAAACAAGGTATAAGGTCGAATCTGACAAGTATGCCAAATTTGATGGGTTTTACAACGTGAATGGGAATGATGGAAGTGACAGGGACTATGAAAAGTTGAAAAAGATGAATAAAATGTCCTTTTGGGTAGGTTAACAAAAGGACCTAGAACTCGACGCGGTTGAGCATAACAGATGATCCACTGGACCGACATCGGTCACCTTTGTGAAACCGAAAAAATGATGAAAGAATAGTGGTTGTGAAATAAAATATGATGTAGAATCAGACCTAGAATTTTGAGAATGATGATAATATGGTCCAGGCATAGTCAGGTGAAGCCAAAATACACCAGATGTGATGAGGAGCGTGCAAGGATGAACAAGAAAAATGAAGAATGTGATCTCTCACCTCAAAATGCAAGCCAAGTAGAAACACTAAGAAAAATGCAATCCTAGGAGTGCCTTTTCTATTATGTTTGTTTAGCTTATGTTATTTAAGGATTGACACATGAACTGTAAAATAGAGTTTTTTGGTGAGGATGGCTTCCTACGAAGAAGGAGATCTAAAAGGTGAGGTTTCAAGTATGTTATGGTGGGGGCGGGCTTCACTCTAAAGTATGACTCAACAGAGAAGCAAGCTGGGGAGTACCTGCCAATCCTCATATTAGTGCAATTGTTGATGTGTGTTCTCGGGAAAGATGTTTAAGAATATGTATTTGTTTTGAATTTGTGCAATTTGGCAAGACTCCAAGAGAGAGATGTGCTTTCTACGATTCGTTTGTCAACCATCAGCTGGTCATGACTCCCAACGTATAGGTTGCCCTCAATTAATGTGAGCTACTGTGATAAATCAGAATGCAATGCACTTATTTTTAAGCCCAAATTGAAGTGTGAAGTTAGATGACACAAAAGATGAAGTGGAAGAGGGATGCTCTTTCACTACAATACTGAAAAACACGAAGAAATGGTTCTTTTTAATTACACCAAAAGAAAGGTTTCTTTTAGAGAAAATAGAAAGAAGAGGTAGGTTACCAAGGAGAAAATTAATGTGTATGCTTTTCGGAAGGGAAACAAACACAAAACTTTTCCTAGGAATGAATAAAATGCAAGGAACCCCATATGGGTCCCATCGGGCGTGCTAAAATGTTTCACTTGATTCTTAGACGTTTCTTTGAAGTATTGATGAAACAGATAGGGTAATGGGTATAGGAGGAATACTTGTTTTAATGTTGGTTGATGGGTTGTTGCATGCGTATGACTTCTGAATCCACAACTGATCGTGAGAGCTTCCTTTTGGCTAGGAGGAACTACCTATAATGAAAAGCAAGACCACCAGAAAGAGTTAAACAATATGTGCAGTGAACTGCCTAGCATGTGCTAGATCCGGAAGTGTGATACTTCCTATATGGTTGTCAGTCCACTATTTTAAACAATTTAATGCAGTAAATAAAATAAATCCTATTGTAATTCAAAATGATTTAGGTATCTCACTTAAAACACAATAAGAAAGATCTAATCTAATAGGCTAGGTCGAGTATCCAAAGGTCAAGTAAATGATTCTCGGTCTCTACAAGTCTGACAGAGGTCTCAAGTAGATCACAAGTGAATGAGGGTGATGTTGGATTAGGTGAATAGGTCACTATTCTGGGTTGTATGGGAAAATACAGAGACCGATGCTGGTTAAGGGTGACCGACGGTGGTTAGGTGTAACTGGTGCTAGTTACTCTGGAAAACTGGGAATGCCACGGAATGAATTTTGGGGTCTCCTTTGTGATTACACAAAGGACCCCGATTGGTTGGAATGAGGTATTGGGTGGTTTGGGTAGGTTTTGGCAAGGCTTTAATGGGTATATGGAGGGTTGAGTGTTGGAGAAGGTCAATGGGTGGCTAGGTAAACAATAGGTGATAATATAATGATGAAATGAAATGAACCAAAGAAGTATAACGTTTTACTTACTTGGATTCTAGTCCTGGATGCCTATGAGTGAGGGATGGAGGTGTTGGTAAGAGGTTGAAGGCTGCAGGTGATCACCAATCATAGGAGAGCTTTTGCATGGGTTGCATGTGCATTCCTTTTTGCTTGGTTAGATCAAATCATTGTTGGGGTGGTTATGCAGGAGAAAATGCTTGATCTCCTTCCTTGCATGCATGTTCTCACTGAAATTCACTCTCAGAAGATGCGATATCTCTCGAATGTGCTAATGTTTTCCAACCTTTTCCAATCTTTTCCAACCTTGAAAATAAGGTTGTTTTGGGGGTTAAAAGGGTAATTGACGGTGGTTCCGGCTTAACCGCAATGGTTAGGGGTAACCAAGCGTTTGTCAAGGTAGGATTTCCTAGGTTTACTAAACTAGGGAGATCCTCTTGATTTTCTCGGATCTCATGTCATTAACCCACAGATTAGACTAGAAGCTTCTTGTAAGCATGTGGGAATGTGGTTAGAGAGAATGTATTCATTTATTTTTAGGGTTCTCGTAAGTCTTAGTTAGTTATGGCAACTTACTAAGAATAGGTCCTAGGATGGGTTGGCTTGATGAGGTGTCTAGGTAAGGTGTATGTGTGGATATTATTTAAATTAAGATATTTAAATAATAAATATGGTGAGGATAATGAATTAATTTAATTATATTAATTAAATTAATATTAGTGAGGTGAAGGGGACATGGCTAGGTAAATGTGATGAAGGGTGCTTATTTGTCGAGGGACCAAAGGGAGTGCGACCAAATTTTAGTGTCTATAGATAGTGCAATCTCTATAGAGTTGGATTGGAGATAATGATTGCTTGAGAAATTGTGTGAGGAGAATGAATAAGATATTGAAACCATTGTAAGAAGATGTGTAGAAGGGAATACCAGGAGTATCTAGATAAGTGGAAAGGAAGGTAAGCTAAAGGTGTAACATGGTTGAGTGTATACAAACCTGCTAAACATAAAGGATCTATTGAATACCTCATGGAATACACGAGGAAGATTTCATGGTTCATTTCTCTTACCCGAGTTGTGTAATGTAGGAGCATTAACACGTGAAATAAATGCAAATCACTCAAAAACATAGGGACAAGTGTTTTATGCAACATTATGCATGCACAATGTAGTGCCCTAGAATAAAGACTTTTGTTCTTATACATAGTAGTCATCTTGCATAAAGGCTGGAGTTACTCCCTAGGTGTAGAAGTGTTGAAGCATGGCACAAAGGTGAAGCTTGTGCATCATAATGGGAGTATTATGCAATTATAACATCTTAAAAAATGGGGCATGCAATGGGTTAGAAAGGAAACTTTGGTTACTTGCACAAACTTGAGTAGATATGAGATGAAGTGACATGTAAGTGTCATATTTTGTGTTGGTTAAATGTAGTATGTCACAAAAGGAAGACCTTGATGGTTGAGAACACACAACGATAAAAATGTGATGAGTCACATCCAAATAGTTACGAGGATTAAGAAGGTGACACACTTCAACTATTTTAGTTACTTATTGTGCCTATAAATATGATGGTTGGAGTTATTGAAGGGGTTGGTAGCCAAAGTAAGAACATATGAGAATGCACAATGTAGTGTCTTAGAACAAAGACATTTGATCCTATAAGTAGTAGTCATCTTGCATAAAGGTTGGAGTTGTACCCTAGGTGCAGAAGTGTTGAAGCGTGGCACAAAGGTAAAGCTTGTGCAACACAATAAGAGTATTATGCACTCACAAGATATTGCAAGATGGCGCATGCAATTGGTTAGAAAGGTTTGCATGCAACTTTGGTTACTTGCACACACTTGAGAATATAGGATATGAAGTGAATTGCAAGTGTTGTATTTTGTGTCGGTTAAGTGTCATATGTCACACATGGAAGATCGTGATGGTTGAGAACACATAACGATCAAATTGTGATGATTCACAACCAAATAGTTAGAGGATTAAATAGGTCAACTACTTCAACTACTGTAGCTAGTTCTTGCGCCTATATATATGATGGTTGGAGTTATTGAAGGGGTTGGTAGCCAAAGTAAGAATATATAGAGTTGAACCTGAGAGAAGACTTCTAGTTGGTGCAACAAGTGTAAAAATAATTGACCATTATTAGTTCACATAGAGTCGTGCAAACCCTGTATGACTAGGGTAGAAGCATTGTGTTTGAACATACCATTCAAGATCCTTGTAATATTTGAATTTCAAGATTGTAATTAAAAATCCATGTTATATGTCTATAACTGAATTTCCTCCATTGAATAAAATTTGTGTTTGGCTTTTGCACTATAGTTGAAATATTGCATTGTCCATGTAGTCTGAGTATTAGCACATGAGTATTATGGGTTGTATGGTCAAAAATTGTCCTTCATTGGACTCTCACAACTAAATCACAATGTCTCTAGCTAATAATAAATCTCGGGTTGGATGAAATGATGTCAATAATATTAAGCATTGTTATTGCAAGAACATCTCTAGCTAATAGCTAGCTAATACATCCCAAGTTGGATGGAGTCATAGCAATAATAGTCATATTGACGTTGGCCTTTTTTGGCAATCCTTCATTTAAGTATACGAACCAAGAAATAAGAGACCCCTACATAAGAAATTGGATAACAAAGTTGAGGACAGTGGTAAAGAAATTAGATGTTATTGCATGCTGTCATTTTGTATCTGTGGAGAATTTAATTTCAGTTTATAACATGTCTCGGTCATTCTCACGTTTTCCTTATTCCTATATATTACAATCACATTGATTTGTCTGTAACTAATTTTCTTAGACTGCACATTGGTTGTTACAATCCCATAGCAAAAACACACAAATAAAAAAAATTCTCTTGTAAAAGACACAAATCTTACTTGTTAGGGTTCGAGAATTGTTTTACACTGTTGTGCAAAATAAGTGCAGCTTAGCTTCTGCCTTGTGTGGAAACTGATTAAAGGGCTCCCTACTGGCACTCCGTTGTTGAGATCCACTGTGTCTGTTGCCCCAATTCAGTGTATTATTGAGATGAGAAAGTACAAGCTGGTTATGTTGCTGCATATTCCCATCACTACTGCTCCCACTACCACTGCTTTGCCACTGAGAATGGGTAGACTCTCTGGCTGAAAAACCAAAACGTGGACGTCCCCTTCGCATTTCATCTCATCGCTGAAATAAATAAATAGTGCTGGTTCGATCGCTGTGCAATGGCTAATAAATAAGTTGGATGGAGTTGTTGTAAGCCAATCTGTCTGTAATTGCGTCAATCTCCTAGGGAGTCCAGCTGAGCAGTGGCGGCGAGTTTGATAGGTGATGCGACCTCCTCCGGCACCGGACAAATGCACATCATGGTGCGTGGCATGTGGGTGGGATGGTAGGCATGGCCACAAAATGCACATACATGGGTGCATTTTCAGTGGAGGGTAGCCGTCTCCAATGGTAGGCATGGCCACAAAATACACATACATGGGTGCATTTTCAGTGGAGAGTAGTCGTCTCCTTCGAAATCAGGATGATGGAAACTGTCTTTCGGCGAGTGAATCATCCACAACCCCCAAGGAATGACGAGGATTCTATTTCAAAATTGGAAGGGGAAAGAGGTGACAACTGGTAGAGGGATAACTGTCGAGAGTTTTGGAGCGCACCAACATTTCAAAATCCCCTCTCCTTCGCAGAATTTAATGAGCTCGATTACAGAGGAAATAGTTGAAATAGTAAAGGAAAGACATTATGACTCATGAGGATTCATTTTGTGGTTGCGTGGGACATGTTACCAAACAACGTCTTGGAAAGAATGCAACCGAAAAGATACAAACCCCATTCAAAATGCTAAATAGGCGAGTTTTGATATTAATGATTATATATGTGAGCAACCCCATAATGAATTAGGGAGGGAGCCGACATGGTGCACCCAAACTTTGGGACAGTATATAACACATTATATTTTACCGGGTAATCCCAAAAATTTGTCAACATAAGCGCACGTGAATTCTCTACATCCTCATCTCCTTTGCCAAAGAAAAATGCAGACACGTAACCCGCCGTGATCCCACCGGGTGGGAGGTGTCCGTTTTGGCGCGTTTTCGGAGTGCGGACCAATGCATGTTACCGCCGAGCCCCACCTATCACCATTTTCGCTGCCACCCGTTGGTTTCAATGCCGCGAGTTACGAGGACAACCAAATCCCAGCGAGTAAATATGGTATGGATACAGATCCAAAGGACCATGTCGTGGCAGCTTGTTGATGGATATTTGTGTGGCATTCAACTCGGTTTAATGCTGTTGAATGCGCCAACGACTCCAGCAGTTGATGCGCGCATATGGTTATGCATTCCGTCACCACCGTCCACCGCTGGTTCGAGTTTCCCGCTCAACCCTCCGCCCAACGCTGCTGGTGCGACTTCGTGCCGTGGATACAGAGATCGCCGGGTATATTTCTAGGTGCGACTTTGCCCAACGCTATGTGCTTAGTTTAGTTCTTTAAAAACCAGTTTGTATTATTTGGTGCTCGTATATGAAACGAACTGATAGTATTATGTGAACATGTGTTGCAGTGGTGGGGAGGAGCTTGTTAAATCGACCCAGTATGGAAGTGAGCGTGATTTCAACTGTGTTTATCAACACATCAAACACGTTTGGAAATTGTTTGATTCTCTTTGAGCGAATACAGTCCTTAGGGTTCTAATAGGTGAGGTTTTTACCCTCACTGAGGCAGTGATAGAAACTATTGCATATTTCTCTGTTCGACTGGTAGATTGTGTTATGTCTTCCAAGTTACGTGATTCCTTTTTTCATATTTTTTTACTCCTGCTGTTTCTGAAAATTACATTACTCTGAACATTAAAAAAAACTAGGTATTCCCAAAAATCTGTCAAAAGAAGCTCGTGAAGTTTGTATCATTTTACTTGTTGAATTAATATAAGATCTCAAGCAGAAAGGGAAAAATACCAACAATTTGTAAACACTGTCCTTTACAATATTTGA
Organism: Taxus wallichiana var. yunnanensis; assembly: GCA_018340775.1. Taxonomy (NCBI): domain Eukaryota; kingdom Viridiplantae; phylum Streptophyta; class Pinopsida; order Cupressales; family Taxaceae; genus Taxus; species Taxus wallichiana. The sequence continues at coordinate 462,413,192 of CM031241.1, forward strand.
TCTATTTTGCATTATTCCGCGCATGTATTGTGAATAAGATTCGGTATTTTGTATGATTGTTGCTTCTCTAAGAATTGGTTTATTTGGTTTGCTACCTGGCCAGATTTTAATAGTCCTTTACTCCATTAATCTTCGGCGAGCTATGTAAACTGTGTACCCTTTTGGAGGAAGCAAGATATTTGTTTATTGAACCTCTTTTTAGTTATAGCGGGGTTTATTGAACCTCTTTTCACTGATATTTGTGTCGTGTGTGGAAAATATTTCTATTCTATCACAGAAATTCTTTAAAGAGAACAATTCTTCGGCATTAGTTGGGTATGTGGGCTAATTTGTATCTTCATTAGCTCATTAAAGAGAGTGTTAGATGATTATGGTGGAGTAAGGCAACCATTGAGCGTGTCCTCATTCCCAAATGATATGCTTTTAACTATGGTAATTATAATGAATGAACATTTAATTCTCAAGATTGTTCTGCCATCAAAATGTGGGTAAATTCCTTATGCCAAGGTAATCATGCAAAACATTCTATGTGATGCAAAAAAAGGTCGCATGGGATTAGTGGGCTAATGTAAACCGCAGATGGAAGTGTAGGCAAATCGTGTCTGTCACACCAATGGGTCATTGTTAAACTTTTCCTAACTACGATTTTAATACTTTAAAGGAGTTTTGAATTTTCTTCCCGTGTCTTGACCTTATTCCATATATCCATCTCCAATATGTTCTTAGCTTTCTCAATTAAAGAAAATGCAGATCATTGATGGAAGTGTAGTTTTACCAACATGGGTCTTTTCAGACATGACCATGATTTAACATACTTTTAATTTTTTGTTAGTGTTATTGTATGTTTTATTTTTTCATTTCCAAGATGTCCTAAGACCGTATCTTGGACTCCAAATCCATTTCAATCAAGAGAATAGTCTTTATTAACAGTAGGAGACCAAGGATCTAACCAATGGAAGCTTTTTTTTTCCAACACAAAGACTAGAAATGGATGATGTTGATATGGTGTTTGAAATCCTTTCATGATTTTGGATGTCTCTAAAAGGCATTCCTAAGACACTACATTATACGATTAATCCTCCAAGAAAACACTTTATAATTAATAATAGTTATATCTCAAGTGTTCTCCATCACCGATAAAGGCTTGTATGTGACAAAGGCTTATAACGTTTCCATTCTTGTATCTATGTAACGTTAAGGACGTACTGAGATCCAAAGTAACGTCAGCCCGGCCATATGAGTATTTATATATATTTCTGTTTAAACATCACAGAGAATAAGGTTAGTGTCCATTGTATGGGAGGGGAGCCAGTCATGGTGCACCCAAACTTTGGGACACTATACTTGAACGTTAAAAAAAAAATCGAGTAATCACAAATAATATGTCAAAAGAAGTGCGTGAGAACTCTCTGACCCCCCTCCTTTGCCAACAAAATTAACCTAGTCCTTGAATCTCAGTACGTCCTTAACCTTACTTGTTTTGGCCTCATAATTTTGTTCTCGGTCATTTATACAGACCACCTCTGCGTTGGGAGCTAGTGATACTTAGCAGTGTATTACCTGGCTACTCGTTATAACAGCACATGCAGAGAGGAGAAGGTACTTGTGATTTCTTTCTTCAGCAATAATATTGATTGCTTCCTTCCTTCTGTACACTGTTATGTTCTTGTTTTTTAGATAGATAAATTGTTTGATTCTCTTTCAATATCTACAGTCCATACAGTTCTAATAGGTGAGGTTTTTACCCTCATTGAGGCAGTGATAGAAACTATTGCATATTTCTCTTTTCTACTGGTAGATTGTGATATTGGCTTACTTTATTCTGATAATGTCATTTACTATTTTCATTACTCGGTGTAATTTTCGAAACAATAGGAGTTTAAATCTTTGAAAAAGGGTATCACATAACTTGGAAGACATATATTCATTCAGTAAACATTTCGATTGTCCATTACAAAAACAGGGCCATACAATATACTTGGGCCATATAACTACTATTACTATATTGTAGTTTTTAAATCGAAAGGCCAATTGATTACATCAAAAATTCAGCCCTCAAAATTAAATATTTACTTTCGATAATATCATTTCCAAAATCCGAGGAATGGCGGTGTTGAATCTGCAGTCGAAGTTGAAGCTGGGGTGTTACTTTGCAATTGCCTGCCTATGTTGACATCCCTCACAGGCGTAGTTGGGAATGGATCAGAACTTGGAGAAGCACTCACTCCAGCTGCAATATTATGTGTTGAAACTGATAAAGGGCAATGTATGCCCATTAATTCTCTTAACATTGGGTCTTTGATCGGAAAAGGATTAATTGGACTACTCAATCTCCTTTTCCTTTCTAACTCTCTTCTTGCTTTTTCAAACTCCTTCTCCTTTATCTCTTGATCCCTTTGAATCCTTTCTGTTCCTTTCTCTTGTTCCCTTTCTTGCCTTTCAATCAACTTTTGGTGCTCCTTTGTTTTCCTTCTATATTCTTTTTCAATCTTTTCCTGCTCCTTCCTTTCCCTTTCAACAATTCTTTCAGCCTTCTTCTCCTGGATTTGTTCCTTTTTTCTTTGCTTCAATTCATCTATCTCTTTTTTTCTTTTCTCTTTCTCGACCAGAAGCTCCATGTACTGATCTGCGGTGATTAGTAGAGATTCCCTACTCAATCTTATACAGAAGCACTATTTGACCTTGATGATTCTCTAACCTTTTCCACAGGGAGTTTCAAGAATCTACCAAGAGTTTTTTGTCCTTGGTCTGCCTCACAAGTTTGGTTTGAATTTGCTCCTAATACCCCTGCTGCCTCTAACTGTGAATCTGCATCATTGTCTTCAGCTTGATTGCCAACATAGTAGTGCACCAAATCTGAGTCATGAAGCAGTGTTGGATGAGAGGGTAAAGAGAGGCTGACCTCTTCATTATTGAAGTTCAAGTTTACGCCAAGATTAAGAGCTGCTTCTTTCATCCAATCAGGAGGGCTATCTTCTGTGGGCAGAGATAGTGATTCATCGATTTGATTAATTCTGTTTGGAGTTTCCAATTGTTCAGCAACACATTCATTTATATTTATCTCCTTCTGCTAAGGTTCGATTCTTTCTCCAATTGTGTGTTAGGCACCATCCGAACATCTTCACTTTCTTTAATAAATCAACCCTAGATAGATGAAGCATATTTTCTGCACTTTTGACATCATCTTGAGAAGATGTGTCAAATGTTACTGCTTGGTGCCATGTCTTCATCCAAGGCATTGGGATTAAGAGGCCATATACCTGTTCTTTTGAATCTCGCTTTAATGTTCTTTAGGTGTAAGAGCCCTTTTGAATGCTTTGCTCCCTAACTCGGCTAATTCAGCCCTTTTCACATCTATCCCATGGTTTGCAACTATCCATTTGCGCCTCTCCTCCTTGAAGTATGTTTTGAATGGAGCAAAGACACTCACATCCAATGGCTGTAATTTATGAGAGGTGTGTGCAGGAAATGTTAACAAATCAATCCCCAAACTCCTGGCTTCTTGAATTGTCCCCAAAGCAACATGTGAACCATGGCCATCAAAAATTAGTAAATGCCTATTGGTAGGAGAAACTCCGCCAGGTACAGATGATGCAAAGTGATGTAACCAGTTCATGAATAAATCCTTTGTCATCCATGCATGTGATTGTGTTGCCATGCAAGCTCCAGGCTCACAACCTGCAATATAATTTTCTAAATGGCTCTTCCCCTTAAAAAGATAGAATCCTGGAATGCTTTGTCCAGTAGCATTTACACAACACAATATGGTAATCCATTCTCTGCTTTTTGGGATGATATATGGCACACTCCTACTACCCCTTTTAGCAAGAACTCTCATACCGCAGTTCCTTCCAGCTTGTAATCTGTTTCATCACAATTCCATATTCGGTTTGGTCCATATGGGTTGGCCTCATAAGCTTTAGACAAATTAATGTAGAAGGAACTCACAATTGATGGCCTCAAACACACTGCTCGATCCTTATCAAGCCCTTCAGCTGTCCTTAATGTTAGATCCGGTGTCTTTTTTAAAACACACCCACCATGACTTACCCGGAAAACCATCCGTGAATGGGTTAGACCTTGTTTCGCAGATTTGTGCCACACATGTTTTAAGTTGTATAATTTCTAACCCGTGTCCCATGTCAGCCATTTCATGACACCAACTCACTATCTCCATCTCTTCTTCATCTGTTAGAATTGTTGGTGGACCCTTTCTTTTAGTGGTGGTAATGCCCATCAGCCAAGAAGTAAGGGTGGTCGCTGGTATACCCCATTTTTTTGCAGCAGCACGTGTAGAGTATCCATAATCTTCAACATCTTTCATGGCATTATTCATATCAGACTTGTTCCAATCAGATCTTGGCTTTGACACTTTTAGTGTTGAAGGGCTCACGCTTATTGCTTGGACATTTACTTCTTCATGTGGTGTGTCATTGGCATCTTGAGGCGGGGCATTGATAGCCTCTTCTTCATGCTCTTCACTTGGCGGAAATCTTGCTCCCCTAATTTTGGCACATGCTGGTCTTACTCTTTTGGGAAGCTGCCTTCTCCTCATGATGTCAATAATAACCTGCTAAGATAGATAAATTTACCAAACACATGTAACTTACTACAATGAGATTTTTAGAATATTGAATCAACTAACGTAAAAGAAGTGCAGCCATTTGATATGAGTGCCTATGTTCTGAGCAATGTAAACTTCAAAGATCAAAGGTGAAAATGTGTCTAGTACAGAGGATGGCAATGTTATAGAAAGAAATACAAATTTGAAATTATGACCAAATGTACATCTACATGAAAAGGCAGCATGCAATATAGTTGAAAGCTTCCTTTTAGTGTAGATGAATATTCACAAGTAATTCCGAGCTAAATTAATGAAAGCTGTAGATGTATGTGTACATGTAGATTTATATTTACAAGTAATTCCAGGATAAATTGAAGAAAGATGTATATGTATACTTACAAGTAATTAGAGGAGGGGAGCCAGTCATGGTGCATTACCCAGTAGTGGTGAGGGTAGTTGACATATTTGACTCCAGTTTTTGCACAGTAAAATATTAATAATTGAATGAATACTATAATTACTATAATTTTATAAATCAATATACTACATGATAGGTGGGGCTCGGCGTTAACATGTATTGGTCCGCACTCCGAAGACGCGCCAAATCTGACACCTCCCACTCCAGCTGGACTGAACGGCGGGTTATGTGTCAAGTTTGTTGGCAAAGGAGATGAGGATGTAGAGAATTCACGTTAGCTTCTGTTGACGATTTTGGGGATTACCCGGTAAAATATCATGTGTTGTATAGTGTCCCGAAGTTTGGTTCGTGCTGCCTTTTCATGTAGTTGTATTTTTTATGCTTCATTCTCATGTAACTATATATTTAATGCTGCTTTTTCCTGTCCTTGTATATTCTGTAGCTGTATTTTTACAAGTAGATGTATATTTCGTGCTGCCTTTTCATGTAGTTGTATATTTTATGCTTCATTCTCATGTAACTGTATATGTAATGCTGCTTTTTCCTGTCCTTGTATATTCTGTAGCTGTATTTTTACAAGTAGATGTATATTTCGTATATATCTATTTGTAAATATAGAGCCATTCCTTAATTTAGACTGGAATTTTTGTAAATATACGTGTACAGAGCATACAGTTAGTTGTAAATATGAAATACAGATTTCATTAATATAGTCTAGAATTACTTGTTAATATACATCTACATGAAAAGGCAGCATAAAATATGAAATACAGATTTCATTAATATAGTCTGGAATTACTTGTTAATATACATCTTACATGAAAAGGCAAAGATATAAAATATGAAATGCAGATTTCATTAATATAGTCTGGAATTACTTGTTAATATACATCTACATGAAAAGGCAAAATATGAAATGCAGATTTCATTAAAAATATGAACTACATGAAAAGGGGAACATACATCTACTTGGAAATGTGAAATACATATTTCATTAATATACTCTGGAATTACTTGTTAATATACATCTTACATGAAAACGCTGCATAAAGTATGCACGGTGGGTTACATGTCACATTTGTTTGCAAAGTAGATTGGGCTGTAGAGAATTCTCAAGCGCTTCTTTTGACAGATTTTTGGGATTACAAGGATTTTTACAGGCTCCCCTCCCATATATAGATTGACAAAAAAATAAATAAAATAAATTGAATGTGCATCAATATAACAACAGAGGTAAGAACTTACTATGTAGCACTATGATGTGGAATACCAGTTGATTACTGCAGCTTGGCACTGTAATTGGCATGCACTAGCAAAATAACTCTTAACTGAATAAAATTTTAGAGCAGTTGAGGAACTGGATTTATAGGAGATATGAAAAGTGTTGTAGTTGAGTGATCCTTGTGCTTTTTTTGATTGGGTAAAATTGGTTGATCCTTGTGATTGTTTTTGATTGGTTGAAACTGATAGGGGTGGATCAAGATTTATGATATTTTATTTCAATACTCATATTTGAAGTTCAATTTGATTTGATTTCTCATTTCAATTCAGTCTTTGTTTCTTGAGCCTCACATTTGTTAAAAAAATGCAGGTATGTCATTAATGGGAGTAGCTGGTACAGAAAAGGGTGAGAAAGTTAATGCTTAAAAGACAACTTGTATTTGAAAATGGTGCACTTTGGACTTCTTCTTGTGAGAACCTGGCCCAAAGTGTGTGCATGACAAGACTTTTTATATTGTAAAATGGGAACTTAAATTATATGAATATTGACATCAAGTTGATATGATGATGTGCTATCAATTTTGTATAGGGATGAAATACAATTATATATCCTTGTATTAAATACATATTGACTTTAAATTTGGCAAACATGGGAGTACAATAAATGTTATTTTATGTTTAAAAATTATATTGACTAGTCTATTGTTGATAGATTCATAGTGTACATGAAAAGTGACAGACACATCGAGTTTTGAAGATTGTTTGTACAATTATAGGATAGTATTCATTCTAGATTAATATTTTACTGTGCAAAAATGGAAAATCAACTACCCTCACCACTACCGGGTAATGCACCATGATCTGCCCTCCCCTACTCGGAAAACGGCTATCAAGTAGGAGAAGATGGTCGATGAGTGTAAAGAAGAAAATTTCGCTCTCTTTGTCAAATATGTCAACTACCCTCAATGCCAAAACTTAGGTATCGTTTATGTCTTGTCTTCGGTGTCAAACCCATGAAAGGTTAGTAATTAGCATATTTTCAAGACTCCCTTAAACATATCGAATATATTGTTATTAATAATTTGAGCTTCATTGGCCCAAATTTTCTCACTAAGATCGACTATCGACTTCATGAATCATTTTCCCATTACAAAACATATGAATTCAGAAAAGATATATCATTCTAGTTGGAGACCTTGAGAAGCTACCATCTATTGTGGAAATTCCTGAACATGCCAACAATTCATATGGCGCCAACCTATAGAAAGGATTCAATACTTCCATCTACTTGAATTTTGTCTTCTAACAACATTGTAATACTCCTGCACAGATTTTCTTTTGCCAACTGCTTCTCAACATTCATATAGTTGTTCCTCTATTTGAGGATTGGGAATCACTCATGACTTGCTTTGACTCATGCCTTTCTCAATAAGAAATCCTTATCTTTAAGGATGCCACCCATTTATTTGCAACAAATGACCATGTCAACCAACACAACCTCTAGATGTTAAAAGGACATAACTCTCACATCACTCGATCCATTACTCGTAACACTAAGCGGAATGAATCAGAGAGCCGATCATGATCAACTATAACGAAATATTTTCATCACAACAGAACCAAAAAGTCATGCCACTTAAAATGGCTTGGGCTTTGTCTATCCACAAATCTAAAGGCTTTACTTTGCATATAGCCATCATGTGACAATGGTAGAACCAAGAAACAATGCCTTACCTTCACCTCAAATTGTAGAGTTCCCTCCTTTTTTCTTCGGCCTCTACTCTAATATTTCCAAAACCCTCTACTTCTATATCAAAAACATGGAGTCACACCTAGAATCTCTATCGGTCATCCCAACCTCTTAAACTGGACTCTCCATTTCACTTCCCCGCCCTTCAATACTTGTATCCTTATCTTCCATTCCACCTCTCAATCTTCCGGCTTCCTCTCTTGGTCTATGTTTAGCTTTTATGTTCTCCCTCTCCTCTACATGTCTTACTAAATATTAATTTACAAAGAATTCACTTCTGCTCTTCCCTTTCAATTTTTACACCATGCTTTGCTCCCATTCTCGGTTCATTCAACCTTCATAACCCTTTTGGTGTTCACATTGCACTAGTCTTGCTATTGCTAGTATTATAATAAAAAGCCAAAAATATTCTACAATTCTTCCAAATTATAAAATATTTGTATAAGTATTGTCATAAGAAAATCTCTTACTTTACAGCGCAAGAAAAAAACTAAATCTTTATATTTTCATATTATAATTATTTTCACCGGCCCATTCCCACAACTAAATTTATACAGAACTCACAATCCTGAAAATGCTTATATAAACACAGATAGTTACAAGAAGCCAAAGTTTATGATAGTGTGAACTATCAGGCAATGAGCTAGCACTGTCCGTAGTATGTATTACTCTCCTACCACCCACGCGCGTGTCTTTTTCACATCAAGTTTAATAAATGGGTCGGTATTTTAAAATCGTGCTTTTAAAATTGAAACTACCGAACTGCCAAACTCTGACTGGAAGTTAGTAATCTTTAACTTCCCCGTCATAATCAATAAAATGTCATAATCATTTCGACCTGCTTTACATAGAATATTAACGTTTTCTTATCAATCTCCTCGTTTATCACGCGAACGCGGGGATATAGAGAAGCATGCTTTTCACATTTCTTAATTGTTAAGATCCATTTATATGTGAGCACATACGCGGAGAATGATCAACCTCTATAATTCATTCACTTTCTTCTTCTGCCTGCAGCAATACCTAAATACGGGACCTGCACCAAGATGAAGAACAATATGGAATATTGCGATACTTTAGCAAGAACGGAAATTGAATTACAAGAGATAAGAGGTTTCACTGAGCTCGGATTCCTGTTCGGCAACGAGCAATTGAGTCCTCGAATAATGAATCTCCTTCCCGGACTGCAGCATCTAATTATAGCGACCTCTGATCAAAGGGATACTAAAAATAATAAGAGGGAGCAACAACTACAGAACTCCCTGCCATCCCCAGATGGAGAGAGAGGAGAAGCTATGAAAAACCGCCTTGTAATGTGGGCTCGTTCTGTGGCTTCCACCGTCAAATGCTAACATTTGATCATCATCTTTCTCTTGTTTTCACAGAAATTTTATATGATTCGCGAATATAATGATAAATTCAATATTATCCTTCCGCTGTGAATTCTGTCCTATTATAAAAATATAAGGCCGGATGGTTATCAACTAACGTGGTCATCAATGCAATCGCAGCATCAACTACCAAACTTGTGCACAATGGATTACAGCTATTGTTTACTGCAATTGTTTCAAACCTAATTTTTATGAATGTTTATTTTTCTTTTCGTTTGAGGTATTATGTTCATTGAGGTTTTGTTTAGAAGCATGTATCCAAATTGCACAGTTGTCAGCTTTTTCCAAACTATAGATAAGAGGCCGGTGATCATGCTCAACTACCAGTTAGTAATCTGAAATATGGTAGGGGACCGGCAAGTACAACTACCAGTTAGTAATATACTTTTAACGCTACATTTGTAGCCCTGGTTACAATGTTAATGATGATCAAAGAAATGAAGAGATGGAGCAATTGTGTAGAACAGACCAACCAACAAGTCAATGCACTTTCTAAAATATTGTGCCTCATATTTGATTCAGCAGAAGTAGCCCTAATTTTAGTCCAGCAAACTGTTTCTCATGGGGAAAATATACCTACAATGATGCTTTCGGCCAAGCGACCATTACAAATCTTCTCGAGATGTCACAGACGCCATTGATACAAATATGTATCACAATACCTGCTCGCTCCTGCTCCCGTCAAACTTCATCAATTGTAATTCTGCCGAGAGGTATATACAATTGTATATTGAGTGGAGTAGTCGCCTCCTCCAAATAAAAAATAATTTCCAAACTAAAAATAAATGGATAGTAGGTCCCATATTTTAAATATCAAATAAGTCAATAAGTTTATAATACTATTTAAGGAGTGATTTGATATATAAATATATTCTATCATAAATCATATATTTAAATAAGTAAATAAGTTCAACATATTATTTAGGTGGTGAATATATAGATAAATAAATAAATACATACAATAAAATGTTAAATTTTGTAAATAAATATGTTCTTAATACATAAATAAATATATTAGATTCTAGATTCACCATAAATCAAATACTTGTATTATTTAAAATAGTTAAATAAGTTTAGGATATTATTTAGGAGGTGAATATATAAATCAATATGTATGGTAAAATTTATATACTCATTAAAAGTGTGTCAAGAAAGAAGACTTCCATAGTCAAATTAAATTTACTATTTATACAATCCAACAAATCTTAAATTTACTATTTACACAATCCAACAAATCTCAAAAAATCAAAAATAAATAAATATCTTATATTATTATGTATATACAATTAAATCAAAACTAATTCATTGTTTTATTAGGAAATCTAAAACAATATATTTAATATATTCACTAAAACATGTATCAAAATTATGAACCATATTTAAATGCCATAGTTAAATTAAATTTACTATTCATATAATCTCTATTATAATATTAGAATTTATTAAATTATATACTATAATAAATTTACTACTTAACTATATCTTATTTATAATTTAGAACATAGTAAGTTATAAATAAACTATAAATTTGATCTAAATTATATTATTATAGATTATAATATAATAAATTTATTATAAATTATAATATACTATTAATTGTAAATCGTAATATAATATTTTTAAAATAAATTATAATATAAAAATTTTCCTATGTACTACAATTGATCAACTCTAACAGAGTGGGAGAGGGCGGCAACAAGATTTTAAAAATTCTAATACACACACTAAGGGTTTCAAGGTTTGGTTCAAATACCCTTGGAGGAGAAAAATCGTGGGCGTGCAAGGGTTGTTGGTAAAAGCACTAGTAAGAATCTGTTTCCCTCTACTCTACTTTCCCATTCCCGGGACGATGTGTAATGCCCACATTTTCAACACCAAAATATAACAAGAAAATTATCCAAATAATTGTTTTTAATTTAATGTTTGCTATATAACACCACATGGCCAATAGAAAAACTTAACATCACAAAAGACACTTACACAAAAATTGACACATATAGAAAACACAATAAAACCATATACATGTTGATGCCATACTTTCCCTAATGAACAAATAATAGACATGACCGTATGCGTACCCAAATTGTAAGGCACTGCTTCATCGTAACATTAGTAACAAGTGCCCCGATGATGATACAGGTCTCCTCGCAAGGTGTTCGGGATCCGGAAAAGCCCTCGAGTATGTGTTAACATCCCGCATGCCCCGCTTAGCCCCCGCGCCCTTTGTTTTCCCCTTTTTCCCTCTTTCCTTGGCCTCTTGACCTTCAGTGATGAAACCGCCGCCTGCAGGCGGCGGCCTTGTAGGCCGCGCCCTCAAGTGGCGGCGGTCCTGTAACCGCCACCCTGCTCAGAGCGGCGGTCCTGTGCGCGTTTTCCAGAACACTCTTTTGACGCGACTCGCGTGAAATATCATGATTCACCAGCTTTTCTTTGCCGACTTGAGCATGCATTTATGTTTTTGGTCCCCTGGAATAGTGTTTTTCCTTTGTTTATTGTTTAGGAGTTCAATTTGGTTTTGGTTTTTGAGTGTTGGAATTCCTATAAATGCATAGCTTGTGCTGAGGCAAATGGCCACCATTTTTTGTTAGAGTCTTCTGATTTTCAGTGGTTTGGTCTGTCACCACACTTAGGATTGATAGCATAGTTCATTTTGATGGGCGCTGCAAAGAAGAAGAATGTATTGCTATATTTTTAGAATACGAGCACGCACCTTTATATAGGCCGCGAGGGAGGCAACCGTGGGAAAAACGGTTATACAACCGACCACAAACAAAAATAAACAAATGTATTAACTTGCTAACATTCCCCCCCTTAATACATTGCTCTTACAAATGTACCCCCTAAACAAATCAAACTTCACCTTGCCGAGAGGCTTGGTGAGAATATCTGCAACCTGAGAATCAAGTGAGGACAAGATCGGGAGCTGAATTTGGTGGTTCAAGACCTGTTCACGAATGTAGTGACATTCGACCTCAATATGCTTTGTTCGTTCATGGAAAACAGGATTCTTCACAAGCTTCAACACACCTTGATTATCGCAGTGAATGATGGGAGGTTTCTCTTCAGGAATCCCTATATCTGCAAGAATGCGACGTAACCAAATTGCTTCGCACACAACTCCTCGTGCAGCGTGATATTCAGCCTCAGTGGATGAGAGAGCAACAACAGATTTGCTTCTTGCGATCCATGAGATAGGTCCACATCCGAGATGAAAAACATATCCTGAAGTGGATTTCCTATCATCAACGGATCCTGCATAGTCCGAGTCTGTATATCCCTGTAAGAAGAACTGAGTGTTCTTCTGATACTCTAGACCAAAGTCAACTGTACCTCGGACATATCTCAACACATGCTTTGCTGCTATCCAATGACATTTCTTCGGCTCCTGCATAAATCTGGCGAGATAGCTCACCGCAAAGCAAAGATCTGGTCTGGTATAAGTCAAGTAAATGAGACTCCCCACAAGCTGCCTGTAGTGAGTGCCATCTACCTGTGGTGAATCCTGGAATCTAGATAATTGCAAACCTTTTTCCATAGGTGTGGACATTGGTTTACAATCTGACATCCCATACTTTTCCAGGAGTGTCTTGGCATATTTCATCTGGGAGACGAAGATATGATTCTTCTTCTGCCATATCTCTAAGCCAAGACAATAGTGAAGTAGCCCCAAATCAGTCATGTCGAAGGATTTCTTCAGATCATTCTTTACATCATCTACAAGATTGTCAGAACTTCCTGTGATCACAAGATCATCTACGTACAAAACCAGAATGACAATCTCTGTTCCTACCTTCTTGATATACAAATTTTTATCTGAGGGGCTACGAGTGAATCCATGCTGCAATAGGTGATCATCAATTTTTATATACCATGCCCTAGGTGCTTGTTTAAGTCCATAAAGAGACTTTATCAGACGACATACCTTGTGTGGTTGATGCTCGTCTACAAACCCTTCGGGTTGGGCCATGTACACTTCTTCTTTTAGATCACCATTTAGAAAAGCACTCTTGACATCCATCTGCTGAAGTTTCCATCCATTTTGTGCTTTTTGCCACAAGTGCACATCTGACTCGATGGTTTTGATCTTCGCAGTGGGTGCAAAGGTCTCGTCATAGTCAATTCCTTCTTGTTGAGCATAACCCTTTGCAACAAGTTGTGCTTTGTGTTTGTCGATTGAACTGTCTCGCTTTATATTTTTTTTGAAAATTCATTTGCAGCCAATGGATTTCTTACCTGGAGGCAGATCGACAAGTTCCCACGTCCGATTCTGAATCAGGGAATCATATTCAGCATCCATAGCTTGTTTCCACTATGGTTGGTCTAATGCCTCACGAACAGTGTCAGGTTCGGTGCTCTCAACAACTGAACTCATGAGTGCAAAATTTACCTCATGTCTTGCTTGACTTCGTGTTCTAACTCCCGTAGAAGTACCAGGAAGTGAGTTCAGGTGTGCATCCCTGATAGTACTCTGGACCCATTTCGGACGTTGGTGCTGCTGATGTGAAGATGTGTTTTCCAGTGTGCCAAGATCAACGAACAAATCTCCACTCAGCTCTTCTTCTCTCTGAGAAGAATCATCTTGCTCATCATCTGGATGTGTGAGAAATCTATGTGACGAGGTCGGTACTGGATCTCCATTGTGTGGCAGGGAGTCAAAGGACGACTCATCACATACCACATCTCGACTCTCGTAGATCTTCTTCGTCTCAGGATCCATGAGACGATATGCCTTTGAGGTAGTACTATACCCCAAGAAAAGACATGGCAGTGTCTTTGGATTGATCTTCTTCCTTCTCTTATCTAGAACATGCATATATGCAAAGATAACCAAAAACTCTTAAATGATGAATAGAAGGTTCACGACAGTCCATACCTCTCTTCCTGTCTTGTTCTGCAAGATCTTCGTGGTGCCTGGGCTTGAGTAAATACACTGCATTGCCCTGGACGTGCCGCCCAAAACCGATCCTCCAACTTGGCGATCGAGCATACAACGAGCCATCTCCATGATGTCCTGTTGGGCACTCGAAATCCCGCTGTTGGGGCGATAGGAGCAACAAATGTTGTTGAATGCCATGTTGCTTCAGGTATGCTAAGAACTTCTTTGACACAAATTCCCCCCCTCGATCTGAGCGGAGGAGAAGAAGAGGCTTCCTGCATCGCCCGGTGGCTTGGCTTTGGTAGAAGGTTTGGAAATTTGCAAGTGCCTCACTCTTCTTCCGAAGGAAATATACCCACATTTTCCGTGAGTAATCATCAATGATGAGCTGAAAGTACACAAAACCTTGAAAGCTAGCTGGCAGGGGTCCGCACAGATCGGTGTGAATGACCTGAAGATGCTCTGTAGAATGATAAGAGCTCTATTTGAATGGACCTCTATGTTTTTTTCCCACAAGACATCCCGAGCAAACAGGTAAGGAATGGGAGAGTGGAGGAAGCCCTCTTACCATTTCCTTCGCACTGAGTTGATGCAGAGCCCCGGCAGAAAGATGACCATATCAAAAGTGCCAAAGTGCAGTGGACTCTGCCGTTGATGCGAGAGAGGGCAACGCTAGATGAAGTGATCGCATCCAACATAAATAGACGGCCCTTCGAAATGCTTGAGCAATGACTCGACTCTCCTCGGGAAATGATGCAGACTTGACCCCTTTCTCAACAAAGAATTCAACTCCGCATTCTATGGTTAAGAAGTTGACTTACGGCACAAAAGATTTGAAGTCAAACCTCGGAACATAAAGCACCTTTTTCAATGTACATCTTCGTGTTCCAAGAGGAATGATGACATCACCAATCCCCGCTGCAATATACTCTTGATTGTCTACAATGGTGATCCGATCTCTAGTGGGCTGGTCACTCGAGTATGGAACAACTTCTTGTTGCCGCGACCATGTGTTCACGGCACCTAAATCAATCAACCGAGACATCTTCTCTCGATGGCTGCAAAGTCTATGAGACTAGAACAATGTCGAATGAGTCGATCTGGTACCTCTTCATCGAGGTGGCATCTTGCTAAGCAATGTGGCCCTTCGCTCTCGATTACGAGCATGCCATCGAGATTTCTTGGAATATCCTCGCCAAAAGTGCTCTCTTCGCTGTAATTTCCATACTTGCGGCCAGACCGTTGTAATAACAGTTCATAGATCGTGTGCGTATCCGTGGAGCAAATGTGGCACCACCGATCCGCCTTGTGATTATACCGCTCCGGGTGGTTCTTTGTGGTGGCCGCCGTGAAGATGGTCGCTGAGCATCCGCTTCGATTTTGGGGGCAGATTGCCCTTTCCGAGGCTTATGTTTTTGCCTCGTGATGAGAGCCTTGTCTTCAAGGCTTCTTGACGTTTTTCATGGCTTCTTCCTACGGGAGATAATTCACTAGGGTTGAAAAATCACCTCCCGTTGAGTAATTGTCAACGTGGTGATCGATTGTCTCAAACCGTGAAGGAAGAGCTTGCAGGGAGGTGAGCGGACTAGCAACTTGTCGTGCATCGGTTCATCGAGTGCAGAGAGTTCTGCACGTAACTCAGCTACACGCCGCAAGAAGGCTTCTACTGATTCACCTTCATGCATACTCATCGTATGAAGCTTTGTCTGAAGTTGCAACTTTGACGTCAGATTCTTAGCTTCGTAGATGGTACACAATGCGCTCCATGCCTGAGAAGAAGCAGTTGCTTCTCGAATGTATGGCTGCACCTCATCAGAAAGACTGAGGGTGATGAGCATTAGTGCTTTCGCATCAGCCTTTTCATATTTTTCCAACAGATCATCGTCTGTGGGAGGGGCGTCTTTGCCAGAGACAATCCCCCAAAGATCTTCGAATTGAAGAATCGTCCACATTTTGGTTTTCCATGCGGTGAAATTTGGCCCTTTCAAGAGTTGGGCATCGGATAGCAATATTTTTGGAGCAGACATTTTCAAAAACTCAAAAATGTATCTTATTTATTTATTTATTTTTCAAAATGGCTACAATGCTTACTGAAGGAATCTGTCCCGAAGATGGGCTCTATAGGCTCGTGCAGTGAGATGTCGACGCTCCTGTGGGCGTTCTATTTCACGTTCATCATCTGCATCATAACCACGTTCAAGTTCTACACAAATCCGCCGTGCTTGACATCGAACGTCGAACCAAAAGTATTCCAACAGTCCTCGGCGCACAATCTCGTCAAAGAGAATGTTCCCAGTGTTGTGTAGCTCATTGATCAAGGCAAAGAATAGTCCAGTGGTGTCTTCGTTGTCATTCAATGCCCAAATATTTGGTGCATTGCTTGCAGTGCTTTGTGCATCGAAATTTGAGACATACGCGCACACACAGTTTTGTAATTTCCCGGCTTTGCTCACACATACAGGGGTTTCACGTTGGATTCACCTCCACGCCAGCAAATGCACGAGTCTCCCTCCACGCACAGATTTCTTCTCTCCACGCACTGACCTCCTTCAGCGCCACGCAGTTTTCTTCTCCACGCACAGCCAACAAAGAAGGCGCACCAGCAATGAATCTTCTCCGAATCTCCACGCACAGCCAACAACAAACAGAGACAGGCAGAGTTCACGCAAGGAACACTCCACGCACACCACGCACAGCAAAATACAAACGGGACAGGCAAGATCTCCTCTCCTCCTTCAGGCACGCACAGCAAAAGAAAAGGCAACAGTCCAGGCTCAGTCTCTCTTCCTTCACGCACCAGAAAAATACACAAAGACAAATTTCCTTCACGCGGCACCAGTCAACCTTGCTCCTTCACGGCGGACAGGCAACGTTTTTCCTTCACGCACCTCCTTCAACGAGACAGGCACACTCCTTCACGCGGGACAGGCAACGTTTGCACACTCCTTCACGTGGGGACAGTAACGCTTTTTCCTTCACGCGCACTTGATCGCTTCTTCTTTCACGCACAGGCACTCCTCAGGCACTCCTCCTCCTTCACTCGCACCAGTCTGCTCTTTTTTTCACGCACGACCTGCTCTGATACCAATGATGGGCGCTGCAAAGAAGAAGAATGTATTGCTATATTTTTAGAATACAGAGCACGCGCCTTTATATAGGCCGCGAGGGAGGCAACCGAGGGAAAAACGGTTATACAACCGATCACAAACAAAAATAAACAAATGTATTAACTTGCTAACACATTTCATACTTCGTTAGTATTGTTCAAATTGTTGGTAAGCCACATATCCAACTTATGCAAGCGTTGTCTTTATTTTATCCAATCCATTGGAACATAATAGCTTAGGAAGCCATTAAAGTTACAGGTTTTGCTCTTCGTATAGGATAGTTACGGTGTTCGGTCACTTCATGTTGCATGGCTCGAGTAAAATCCCGCTAGGAATCGCATAAGCCAAGCTCAGACTCTTGCGCTATCCCTCTCCTACTCGCATTTTCGGTCTGCATTCTAAGCTATCCTTGTCCCAAAATCTACTCCTATCGGTGCTAGCATTACACGCTTTTCTGGATCCACGTGAACACAAAAGAACGAGGAGATCATACTGAGGGGACGAGATCACATACACCATCGGATTCGCCACTGTTCATGGAATCCAGGTTTTAAGTTTCAAAGTTCTAGTCAGAATCATATCAAATAGAGTAGTTAATCGCTTTATTTCAATAAATTCTATTCTCGATATTGCCAGGGGAACCTGTGGGGATTGATAGTTTCTGAGAAACTATGATTCACTCCTCACTTCTGAGGTAGGATCGAGAATCTTGCCGGTAGATTAGACAAACTGTTTTATTTAGAATAATTCTAAAAATCGCACAGGCAAATAACTACACTCGGTTATCTTGTCTGTTTCAAATTATTGTTTAGTTATTATTTCTAGATATGCTTAAAATAGTTTTCTTTCCTTAAAATTATTAAAAGTTTTCTTAGAAGAATAAAAGTTATACAGTTAGATTTATTTCACATAGTTAGAATTTGCTTCGTTACAGTTAGATTTGAATTTTGTTTCATATGACAATCACGGGACCTCAAGAGCCCAGGGAATATATATTTGAGCCAATCATGCCTCAACCAAACCTAGTCATAGCAATAGTTGACATAGACCAAAATCTCAGGATACAAGTATTCCGAACAACCACGCATTTACAACTCGATCGGTTCTCGGCTAAGAGGATTAAACATAGAAGACGACCAAGCACATGCATTTTGGTCAAGTCAGCCAAACTACAGATTACCCTAGAAAACATCCACATGACTGTAGAAGGGCTCGAAAGAGAACAAACATTCGGGTGTGATCCTCTAGTTCCACAGCCAGATTTGGAGACACCCTCATAGATATAGATACCAACTTAAGAATCCAGTTGCATGAGAACGCCCGTAAGGTATTCGAGAAGATTGCACAACTATTGGTTCTAAACATAGAAGCTGAGAAAGCATACGATTACTGGATACTAGGGATTAGAACTTGATCCCGCGTATGACCATAACAGGACCGCAACAACCAAGAGTCTATGGTTGTGATCCACAGATCCCACAGCCCAACGAATCCACAAGTCAGTTAGACATAGACACTAGCCTACGCATCTTGGTATTCAGGTCCACTCCACTTCCACCTATCATCATCGAACAACTGTCCTTACTAGATATAGCGGCTAACGAAGCTAGGGAATTCTGGACTAGGCCAGAAAATCGTCCATAGAGTCAATTATATTCATCATCCACTATATGACCTTATCAGGAGATATACACGAAACAATCCCAGGTCATTTTCCACGTATTCCGCAACCCATAGATCGAATCACGCCAGAGCTCGATATTGATTGGAGCCTTCGAGCAGTCATCCTTGCTGATCGATCTATCACACCAGTCCAAGTTAGAAGGGCCTTCTTTGCCTTAGATTCACAAATTCCACTAGTGCGTGTCGAAGACATTAGACTGCCTAACTAGTTTGTCTGCATATTCTACCCCCACCGGCTGTCTCGGCACGACCTCGGGAGGTCGGGTACGCGGAAGAGTTACTTGTTGATTCTCACGCTCGCCTGTCGCTTTTCCGACGTACAAAATTGGTGAACCCAACGTGAAACAAACAACTGTTTCACCTTCTCTTTGAGAAGTTTCAAATCTTCTCTCAATCACCTTCGCTCCTTCCCATTATTCTGCGGGTATTCATATACCCCCCGAATATGTCGGGATTCGACGCATATGGCAGACCCCTCCTGGGTCTTGAGGCATACTACGCCCAACAGAATAGGTAATCATCACCCTCGCTCTTAGTATGGGGTGACAACTATTCAACTAATCAGTTGTCAACACAAACCCCAAGAATCAGATATAGTTCGTCTTTTCAAACTGAGGAGTTAGATCAACCCCCTCGAACCCAACAAACAGAGCCTTCAGGTTCAAACAATATGATGTTTACCAGAGAATCTGGTTCGTCTCCTCAAATGCTACTCAGACCACAAATTAGTAGGCAATCGGATCCATACCTGGTCTTAGATGATGGACAATCAATACGTTATCCTAGGAGTGAACAACGCTCCCGGGAATGTACCCACCTATAGGAGGTTTACAAATACAACCCGAAATCTCTTTTCAAGAAAATACCTCTATGCCACTGCATACAGGAAATATTCTTGGAGAAACTTGGCAAGATAGCGATCAGTTTATGACAGGATATCACGTACCTTTACAACACCAAGGTATACAACAAACGCCGCTTAGGCAAAGTACCGTGACTTCACCAAATGAAGTCATTTCAACGTTAGTAGAAAGAGTGAGAGGGTTAGAACTGGCTCAAGCAAGTCACAATTCTCCGTTCATACAAACAGGAAGTTCCAATCCTCCATACCACTCTAGCCAGGTAGATCTCCTTACGGGAGTAGGCACGTTAGGCATGCCTCCTCAATATCCACAACAAACGCCAACAAGGCCTATCATCTCTAACACAATTCCTCCTGCCTAGTGTCGAACAAATTCCGTTCCTCGACAATACCCCGTCCTACTTAAACATATACTCTAAATCACCACAAGGAGATATGTTCTCCTCTCCCGGCATGTTTGCTCAAACACAGGGACCTCCCTATGCCCCTGCCAACGCATACGCTGCACCGTATCAACAACCTATCCCACCACCACTCCCTCAACAAACACCATCAATGGTCGAAAGCTATGCGATAGGGACTTATTCAGAATACCTAAAGGAACCCTTAGATTTCACCATACGAAGCGTCATGCTTCCAAGACCTCTCCCTGATTTGCCCAAGTTCAAGGGTGAGGGAGATCCAAACGTGCATATCAAAGCTTACGCTACAGCCATTCGGGAATTACTCCCATGGGATGGGGTTGTTGCTAAAATATTCCCCAAAACGCTGGAAGGCATTGCTCTCGATTGGTATTACAGAATACCTGAGGCTTCCATACATTCATTCAAACAACTTGTGTCTGAGTTCATCAAGGCCTTCGACATGAACAAACTATTAAGAACAGGAATCAGGGAGTTCTTACACATCAAACAAGAGCATAACGAGTCTGTCGCCCACTTCATCCAAAGGTGGCGTACCATCCTTTATTCATCAGCAAGTGCTCCAAACATGGATCAGATGGAACTATGCGATTTATTCCTTCATTCTCTCAGCAAGGAGGTGAAGGAAGAAGTCCAGAAGTTCCCACTAAGAACTTACGATGAAGTACTTGAGAGCGCTCTTCGAATAGACCAAGCAGCGATAGATAGTGGTCGTAAGACATATGGAACAAACGGGAGGTTAATCACCTCCACTCAAAACACTACAACTACCACAAATGTCAATCAAGGACCCAAAATCCTTAACAAAAATCATGGGGTAACAATGGATGGGGTAACCGACCAGCCCAAGAGGGTAAATGTTGTTAATGCTCCGTTACAAACAAACAACCAACGAAACAACAACTTTACCCCGATAATCAATACAGTGGATTTTAACCATCCACAACAACAACAACAACAACGGAGAAATCCCATACAAGGGCCAAGCCAAAACTCATTTGGTTACCAAAACCAAAGTCAAAACCAGAAACAACAATTCCAAAACTTTGGTCCTAATAGGCAACAGTTTGATCGGAATTTTAGGCCACAATACACACCAAACCAACAAAACGGAATTACAACCCCAATTCTTATTGTGGTTTCCATAAAATTCGGGTCACAATACTAGAACGTGCCGTGACTACAATAAATTTATGCAACGCTTGCCAGAAGAACAAAGACAGTTCTTCACAGACCTGTTTTTGGCGGATCCCGTCTCATCATCACCAAATACTCTCGCAGGGGTAGTTTCTCCTCAGAATGCTCCCCTCAAGATCTTTAATGATCCGCTCCCAAATCATGATAGCAATAGGCTGAATCCAACCGGAACAAACAAAGGTGCAATGACGGGAAACAATGATCATGAAGCCTCGACTTCATTAAATCCGTCAATTGCAGCACACAACTGGGAGCTCAACCGAGACCTAAGATAGTCAGTTTGGTAGAATTAGACGTTGAACTACCTATCGAAGCTATAACAAGAACACGAGAGTATTTCTCTCAACCGAGCCCAAGTCATCTGCCAGAGACAGATAAGAGTCATCAAATAGTTGAAAAACCATCGGTGCCTCGTGATTTAATTAGTGACCTAACAAAGACCTTCTCACACATTTCATTTTTGGACTTACTAAAGAACTCTCCCCCTCACAGAGCTACTCTTTTAGAAGCATTAGGTCTAGGCCATCTAATTAACATCACTCCACCTCCCGAAACACAAGTAAATCACGTAGATTTTGATATCCACCCTCCGGGGCAGCCGGACAAGGATGTCGAATTCATTTTCGAAATAAGTAAAATGCCCACAGATGCTGAGATCGCACGCCGAGGTGACCCAGCCTTACACTTGCAAGTGTGGGTTTATAATAACTATGTAAAATGGGCAATGGTTGACGATGGGGCCGCAGTTAACATAGTCCCTTTCTCTTTCCTCCAAAAACTTGGATATGGAGAAACAAACTGTTCCACTACACGAAATACCTTGAGAGGCTATGATAGCCTTAAAGCCACTTCGATAGGAACTATAATACTGCCGGTCACCTTAGGGCCCAAAACCATCTTGACTGAATTTTATATTATAGATCGGGAAACTAACTATAATATGATCCTCGGCCGACCTTGGATACATCGAATGAAGGCAATCCCTTCCACTTTATTTCAAGAAGTAAGATTCTTGCATCTAGGAAAGGTATTTATAGCCAAAGGCGATCCAAAACCTTTCGATTTACACCTAGCTAATTTAAAGAAAAGACCAGGGGTGCACTCAGAATTTGAACTTCCAACCAACCAACTTAATAAACCCTCTGACCCAAAGCCAGAGGAAAATTTGGTACCTACAACGGATCTTGAAACTACCAACATATCCAAAACAATTCCAACCCCTAAAGGTAAAACTAAAGAAACAGTATCATTAGGGACTACTGCGAAAATCGTTGAGTTGATAGAACAAGATTCACCAATGTTCTTACCATTCGATTCAGTAGGCATAGGATTTTCCCTAGGTGTTGGTTCCTTGCCAGCAGAAGATCTCTGTATGGTAGAAGTAGAGTGCGCAAACGCAACAGATGCCCCAACAACTATACTCCCAACTAAGTATTGGACTCTCCATTTCGATGGAGCTAAATGTCATTATGGAGCGGGGGCAGGTATAATTCTTACTTCACCCGAGGAGAAGGTCCTCCCATTCTCTTTTAAGTTAAACTTTGAATGCAAAAACAACGGCACTGAGTACGAAGCCCTCCTCCTTGGCCTTACCTTAGCCAAAAGAATTGGTATTGATAACATCAGAGTCCTGGGAGACTCGCAATTAGTGACAAACCAAGTTTCTGAAGTATATGAAACTAAAGCCGAACATTTGCAACTCTACAAAAATGTCTGTATTAGATTTAAGCAAGGCGTTTAGCTTTATATCCATTGAAGCAATCCCTCGAGAGAAAAATCTTCTCGCCGATTCAATAGCAACCTCAGCATCACGTTTTACTCCAAGCAATGAGCTAGAAGATACTCACTTCACAGTATCCATTCGTGACAAACCATTGATAAAAACAATGAAAATCCTCTTTAAGCGTATGAATCTACCATCCTAGACCATGTTGGAAATGATGCGGCTACTTTGGATTACTTAAATGCCTATGCAACACTACATCTCTCCTATCACATGCTAGATTTATCCCTGATTCCACATTCGTCTTCCTACTTCGGAAATCCCGTAACGGATCTTCCCTCACAAATGGAACCTAGCATATACACAATAGGAAACGGGGATGATCTAGATTTACCTCCAGCACCACCTGAGTTCGAAGAGGGTAACACCTCTTTGATCGAAGAAACAATCGATGTCAACATCGGGACAGAAGAGGAACCAAGAATATTGAAACTAGGTTCTTTGTTAACCCCAGAAGAAGTGGAAATACATACTCAGATCCTCAAAGAACATCAGAAGGCGTTTGCATTTAATTACAAGGAGATGACGGGAGTCGCACCCCACATTGCGGTGCACAACCTCGTCACTAGATCAGATGCAAAGCCAATAAAACAAAAATCAAGACCCATGAAGCCCAAAGTAGCTCTCATGGTAAAAGAGGAAGTAATAAAACTCCTTCAGGTAGGATTCATCAAGCCAGTTGACTACTCCCAATGGGTATCTAACATCGCTCCCGCTTCTCAAGAAGAACGGAAAGATACGCATTCATTTGCATAGATTTCTAAGACATCAACAAAGCGTGTCCTAAAGACGATTTCCCATTACCATCCATAGACGTTATCGTTGATGCAACAGATGGTTTTGAACTCTTGTCTCTCATGGATGGATTCTCTGGATACAACCAAATCAGAATATCCGAGCAAGATCAAGCTAAAACCACGTTTATAACTCCTTGGGGAACCTATTGCTACGCTGTTATGCCATTCGGTCTCAAGAATGCCGGTGCTACATACGTACAATGGGCCATGACATACATATTTCACGATCTAATTCATAAGATCATGGAATCTTACGTGATGACTTATTGGCTAAAGCCAAGAAGCGTTGTGACCATCCCGAAGTACTCCGTCATTCTTTCACGTTTAATAGAATACGAGTCACGCTAAATCTAGAGAAATGCGTCTTTGGTGTAACAGAGGAAAGATCCTAGGTTACATCATATCGTCACGAGGGATTGATGTTGATCCAACCAAATTCGGGGCTGTTCTCGAAATGGTTCCACCTTCGATGAATCTGAATCGTGTCATTTCTCGGAAAGCTAGGTGCAATCCGAGATTTACCTCGACTTAAGCTTCGCCGTTCATCCAATCAACAATTTACTCAAGAAGGACTATAGCATTGATTGGACTGAAGATTGCAATGAAGCTTTTGATGCAGTTAAGCATTTTCTGTTATCACCACCTACGCTAATGCCACCTAAGCTGGATCACCCGTTAATCCTATATTCGCGAGCTACCAATGTCTCGCTGGCTTGCATGTTGGCCCAAGAAGACGATAACAAGAGAGAACGTGTGATTTATTTCATTAGCCGAACACTGCTCGACTATGAAACACGCTATACACAGGCAGAACGAGAATGCCTTGCCATAGTCTTTGCTACTAAACGTCTAAGACATTACATGCTGAATCAAGAAACGAAGGTCATGGTAAAAACGGACCATTTACGGACTTTTCTCACACAAGGGTCCTTGTCTAAAAAGGCTGGACGTTTTATAACCTTAATGGGAGAGTTCGAATTAACATTTGTAAACCAGAAGTCGGTTAAAGGACAAATCATCGTGGATTGGTTAGCTGACAACCCATTAGACGGAGGTGATTTAGTAGATTTAGACTTTCCAGATGAATGCGTATACTACATTGAAACACAACCCGCTATCTCTGAGTGTCCTTGGTACACTGACATCGTTAATTATATCATGGACCATACGTACCCGGAGGTAGTTACACCACAACAAAGAAGGTAGTTGCGCATAATCGTAGCCAAATATGTCATTATAGAGCAGGTGCTCTATCGAAAAGCATTCGATGGAATGCTCTTAAGGTGTGTCGACATAGAAGAGTCCAAGAGGATTCTCCATGAATCCCACAGCGGTATATGTGGAGGCCACTTTGGTGGCCATGCCACCACTTGAAAAATACATCGAATGGGCTATTTCTGGCCCACTCTAGAACGTGACGCGATAGAGTTTGCACGCAGGTGTCATAAGTGCCAAGAATTCTCCCACGAGATCCACATGCCAACACAAGCTCTATAACCAATCGCTACTCCATGGCCCTTTTCTACATGGGGTCTAGACTTAATAGGGAAATTCTCTCCCTCATCCACAGACGGCCATAATTTTATAATCACGGCCACTGAATATTTTACCAAATGGGTGGAGGCCATGCCTCTTACTACTGTACCTGGTTCTGTGATCGCCAAGTTCATTTTGAACCAAATCATTTGCAGGTACGGTATCCCGCAGATCATTATCTCCGATAATGGAACTTCTTTTAAGAATGAAGAGGTTCGTGAGTTATGCAATAAATTTAAAATAAGCCATCATACGGCTTCTTTGTATTATCCCCAAGCCAACGGACAAAGCAAAGTGACAAACAAAACACTGAAAGCCATTCTCCTTAAAACGGTAAAAGAAAACAAGCGAGATTGGCATTTAAAGTTATACCCGCCTTATGGGCCCACCGAACCTCAATAAGAACACCAATGGGAGAAACTCCTTTCTCACTGGTATTTGGGGCGTAAACAGGCTTCTCCAACTCGAGGTTGAAATACCTAGTCTTCGCGCATTTCATTACAAGGAGTTCGGATGAAGACGCTTACAGAGAAGCATCTTTCCCAACTAGAAAGCCTAGATGAAACCATATTATATGTTGAACAAAGGACATAGAGTCTACACCTGACCGGATGTACCAAAGCAAAGATAACAAGAAGGTCTATGAACGTGACATATACGAAGGTGATCTAGTTCTAAGACTAGACAACCGGATCGATAAGAAGACCGGCGAAGGAAGGAAATTCTGCCCAAATGGTTGGGCCCATACCGAGTCGTGAAGGACTATGGAAATGGTGCATACCTCTTATGTACGTTAGAAGGCGAGGAGTTTGGCAAACACATTCAATTCCTCGCACCTCAAACGCTTACGCATAAGCATATAACGCTACCTATATAGCTATCTACATTGCATTTTCATATAAATTAGGATCATTTTGTCCATTCGCTTTTACACATTGTGATCAAGAAGTCTATTCTCAAAGAAATTCATTACAAACTCATGATGTTGTTGGCACAAAATTTTCTAATCATACCTCTCCATCTTCGTGTATCATCAATCATCTTGGAATATTTTATCAAATAAAATCAAACATGACGAAGTCTTAACGGTAACCATACCAAGATCTGCAAGTTTGTTCTCACTTTGATTTCTTCTTAGGATAGGTGTCTTGCCTATGGTCTGTTCTAGAAGCTTCATGGTGTCACATCTATCCCATATACACATCTCTTTGGAAATAAGCATATACTGACATTTTACTCAAAAAGACAAGTCAAAAAGTGATTAAACAGAAAATTTTATTTTTACACATTTCCTTGCCCCACCAACCTTCGGTGATGAGCTTGCGTCTCTTACTAGTGACGTAGGGTTGGGAAAGGATGGAAATGCCCTTACTCGCCTATGCTTTGCCCACGGTGATAAACTCACGCTTCTTACTAGTAGCGTGGGGCCAAGTGTAGGGGGTCCTCTTAACAAATAAATGCAAATGGTCATACGCAAGCAATTCAAACTTTCAAACTTTGAGTCAAAAACAAATGAATCAGATGTCTAAAATTCCAAAAAGAGTTAAAAATCCTAAAACCCATATTTTGTCTACTATGTGGCCATCTACGGGTCTAAGTCTGGATAAACCGCAAAGCAAGTTGCATCCAAAACTATGAAGTCATTCGGGTGGAGTAAGCTTGTAGTTTTCAATTTGGTTCCACCAAAGCTTTGTCTGTCTTTCATCACTATCGTTTCACCATATTTCATAACTTGCGCCCTTCTTGGCTCTTGGTGATGAGCCCTCGCATCTTACTAGTTGTGTGGAGTTAGGAGTGGGGCAAGTTAATCTGTTCATCATACTGGTTATTTTCATCACTTTGCCAAAACAAACATGAGGTATCCAAATTGCTCACAGAAGCTAAGATTTAAGATCACAATATATCTACAATATCATGTATCAGCATCATGAAACACAAAAAGAAAGCAAGCATTTGCATCATCTGTTCTCCATTGCATACATATAAAAAAAAAGCATATAAAACATACATCGTAGTATACACGAGGAAGCTGGAAACAGAAAGGGAAAACACCAGTGACAAGTTTTGATCCAAAAACGAATGCATATATATAAATAATCAATGTTTATATACAATGCCATCATGCTCTAGGCATGGTCAAAACGCTCAAAGAGCCCGTGATATACAAAAGAATCATAAAAACGCATAGAAGTGCAAGAAAATACAAGTGCAGTCTCCAAAATAAGTTCTTTTGCATTCTGTGCAAAACCGCCGCCCTGAGCAGGGAGGCGGTTTTGTAACCGCCGCCTTGAAGGCGGCGGTCGTGTAACCGCCGCCCTGATCAGGGCGGCGGTCATGCCGCGCCCGAAACCCACGCGGGTTGTTAACCCCAAAAAGCCCAAAATGAGAAAAAATAGACCATTTAAACTAAAAATGGAGCCTACCCAGTAGGCGCCCCCCCTAGGTGGACCTTTTGAACCTAACATTTTCAAAAATAACCCCCCCATTATGATGAATTTAACATTTCAATTTTAAAGGGGGAAAAACACAAAATGGAAGAAAACCAACCTGTGATCGCTGAGGTCGGTGTTCCGCTCGTGGAGGCATGATCACGATCTCGCTACGAACGTTTCGACTCTACTCACGTGAGAAACCATCACCATGGGTCCCAGAGCTCAAAATCAATCAAATCGACTCACGCAAATGAATAGGAAAATGGGCCCACTTTCATATATATATCATTCTATTTCGTTTTAAAATGACTTTTTCGCAGGTTTGGAGCGCTGATGGAGGTAAGTTTCTATCCCCGCACGAATGGTACATCCTCATTCCCTATTGCTTTAGCATTTATTTTCCAAAGTTATTGTATCTATCTGCACTTGAGCTCTCTTTTCATTTTGCAGGTAGCGGGAATTTCGAATGGCATCATCTCAACACACATTTAGTAAGGTATAGCTTCTAACTCCCCATTTCGGGACTACCATACTCGGACCCACCGCTTTATGCCTCTTCATGGTTAAAACACTTCTCTCCGAGGGGGCAATATGTACGTACCCAAAATTGTAAGGTACTTGTCTTGCCCGAGCTGCAGTGTAAAGGTAACAAGTGCCCCGATGATGATACAAGTCTCCTCGCAAGGTGTTTAGGATCCGGAAAAGCCCTCGGAGTATGCGTTAACATCCCGCATGCCCCGCTTAGCCCCCGCGCCCTTTGTTTTCCCCTTTTTCCCTCTTTCCTTGGCCTCTTGACCTTCAGTGACGAAACCGCGGCGGTCTCGTGACCGCCCCCAGGCAGGCGACGTCCCGCCCGCTCGTGGCGGTTTGCACGTTTCCGAACGCTCTTTTGACGCGACTCGCATGAAATATCATGATTCACCAGCTTTTCTTTGCCGACTTTAGCATGCATTTATGTTTTTGGTCCGCTAGAATAGTGTTTTTCCTTTGTTTATTGTTTAGGAGTTCAATTTGGTTTTGGTTTTGAGTGTTGGAATTCCTATAAATGCATAGCTTGTGCTGAGGCAAATGGCCACCATTTTTTGTTAGAGTCTTCTGATTTTCAAAGTGGTTTGGTCTCACAGCTTGCTTAGGATTGATAGCATAGTTCATTTCATACTTGGTTAGTATTGTTCCACAGACCCATCTTGTGCAGGCGTAGCCACATATCCAACTTGCCTCTAAATTTCTCTGCAAGATTTGTTTTTATTGTGTCTTTATTTTATCCAATCCATTAGAACAGAATAGCTTAGGAAGCCATTAAAGTTGCAGGTTTTTCTCTTCGTATAGGATAGTTACAGGTTCTGGTCACTTCATGTTGCATGGCTCGTAGTAAAATCCCGCTAGGAATCGCATAAGCCAAGCTCTGTACTCTTGCGCTATCCCTCTCCTACTCACATTTTCGGTCTGCATTCTAAGTTGTCCTTGTCCCAAAATCTACTCCTATCGGTGCTAGCATCACACACTTTTCTGGATCCACGTGAACACGAAAGAACGAGGAGATCATACTGAGGGGACGAGATCACATACACCATCGGATTCGCCACTGTTCTGCGGAATCCAGGTTTTAAATTTCAAAGTTCTAGTCAGAATCATATCAAATAGAGTAGTTAATCGCTTTATTTCAATAAATTCTATTCTCGATATTGCCAGGGAAGCTGTGGGGATTGATAGTTTCTGAGAAACTATGATTCACTCCTCACTTCTGAGGTAGGATCGAGAATCTTGCCGGTAGATTAGACAAACTGTTTTATTTAGAGTAATTCTACAAAATCGCACAGGCAAATAACTACACTCGGTTATCTTGTCTGTTTCAAATTATTGTTTAGTTATTATTTCTAGATATGCTTAAAATAGTTTGCTTTCCTTAAAATTATTAAAAGTTTTCTTAGAAGAATAAAAGTTATACAGTTAGATTTATTTCACATAGTTAGAATTTGCTTCGTTACAGTTAGATTTGCATTTTGTTTCGTATGACAATCACGGGACCTCAAGAGCCCAGGGAATATATATTTGAGCCAATCGTGCCTCAACCAAACCTAGTCACAGCAATAGTTGACATAGACCAAAATCTCAGGATACAAGTATTCCGAACAACCACAGATTTACAACTGATCAGTTCTCAGTTAAGAGGATTAAACATAGAAGACGACCAAGCACATGCGTTTTGGTCAAGTCAGCCAAACTACAGATTACCCTAGAAAACATCCACATGACTGTAGAAGGGCTCGAAAGAGAACAAACATTCGGGTGCGATCCTCTAGTTCCACAGCCAGACGCTGGAGACACCCTCGTAGATATAGATACCAGCTTAAGAATCCAGGTTGCGAGAACACTGTAAGGTATTCTGAGAAGATTGCACAACTATTGGTTCTAAACATAGAAGCTGAGAAAGCATACGATTACTGGATACTAGGGATTAGAACTTGATCCCGCATATGACCATAACAGGACCGCAACAACCAAGAGTCTATGGTTGTGATCCACAGATCCCACAGCCCAACGAATCCACAAGTCAGTTAGACATAGACACTAGCCTACGCATCTTGGTATTCAGGTCCACTCCACTTCCACCTATCATCATCGAACAACTGTCCTTACTAGATATAGCGGCTAACGAAGCTAGGGAATTCTGGACTAGGCCAGAAAATCATCCATAGAGTCAATTATATTCATCATCCACTATATGACCTTATCGGAGATATACACGAAACAATCCCAGGTCATTTTCCACGTATTCCGCAACCCATAGATCGAATCACGCCAGAGCTCGATATTGATTGGAGCCTTCGAGCAGTCATCCTCGCTGATCGATCTATCACACCAGTCCAAGTTAGAAGGGCCTTCTTTGCCTTAGATTCGCAAATTCCACTAGTGCGTGTCGAAGACATTAGACTGCCTAACTATTTTGTCTGCATATTCTACCCCCACCGGCTGTCTCGGCACGACCTCGGGAGGTCGGGTACGCGGAAGAGTTACTTGTTGATTCTCACGCTCGCCTGTCACTTTTCCGACGTCTGACAATGACCCAACCACAAAAGGGACCCAACAATTTGAAAATCCGCAACACATCATTACCATGGTTACAACTTAGTTACGATTAAAATTTCAAGAGCACTTATCGTGCAAGGATAAATTCTCTTTTTCCACCTACATATTCTTGATTTCATTTAACATTCAACTTATAATAGAAACACATAATTTGGATCTTTTTCCTTACAATAATCTCCATAATTAAATAATTATTTGTCACATTTCAAAATGCAACAAAATTCCTAATGTTCTCATTATGATCTTAAGGTTCTTCTTCTCAAAGCATTTATTCAATGTTTAAATTTTACCCATTGTTATGGAAGGGAAACTAATGTGAAGTTGATACCTCTTCCCATAAATATCATTGCATCATGATACCTTTATTTTCCTGTTATAGTTAATATACTTCAATAACTTGTTCTAATCCACAAACATTTTCACATCATGAAAAGAGCTTATGTTTGCTCGAAAGTTTGATTTGACCAAGAGAAATTCATATTTATTTTTAACAACATGAAAATGTCTAGTTAAGTTACAAGGACTTCAAGTATGACATTATTCCTAACCCAAAATCTTATTTACTCTTATACTCCTTACACTTACGTCGTACTTTGGTATCACTTTGGTCTCACTATTGGCATTCTTTTAGAGCAGCTTATAATTCAAATGACACATAATTTACACTTAGGGGTTGATGACTACAAGGAGGGTGACCTTTCACAAAACAATTTATTTCATTGCTATTAGACCTCTAATTATTAAATGCATATTATAACCGAGACAACCCAAAACTATATATTTTTTCAAAGTTCTTCCAATGACCTACTTAAATCGTTTAGTAAATATGCATCAACGTTTCTAGCACAAATAACCTTAAGAGAGGATCCATGATCTATTAACTTCAAAAGAATTCATGGATGGAGGAAACTTCACCCTATAGGAAGCACATGGTAATATGCTACTACACAAAAAGGGACACACTTATTTGACACGAATAAGAAGGACCCAAAATTTTACCAACCATAAGAAGTCCCCAAGCCGCTAATCAACAAGAGGAAACACAAACACACAAAACTCAAGTGCTACTACTTATCATAATTTTATTTTTATGGGTTTGTATAGTTTTTGATTTGTATGGTTTGAATTTTGTATCGTTGTACATGTCGACTAGGGTATGATGCGATGTATAGGGATATCATCACACCTAGAACTGTTATGATCATTTTGACTAGACACTGAAGGGAAAGTGTGTTGTTTTCCTCAAACAACTCAAATCATCCTTCTGTTTGTCAAATGTATATATCATCTTTCAAGTTGCACACCAGTCTTCCCCATCCCCTCTTCAATGATTTTTAATAAATTAAATTTCTAAGAAAGATCATAACTTGCCTAATGCAGTGCTAATCTTTGTCCCTTCATCACAGTAAAACTCCCCTAACTAGATGAAATCTTTTGAATTTTTCCCTAAAAGACCGCATGTAAAGAGATTCAAACAGGGAAAATTTTAATGAAGCTACCTAAAAAAATTATAGAAATCATGGCGAATATAGCTAGAAATAGATTCACCGGGATGGTGAATTATTTAAAATCAACATTTGTGGCATTGTCGAAGTTGGATATTGTTTTTGAAGGAATTTTTTTGATGTAGTGCGAATGAAGCATAACTTATCATATCATGGAGTTAACCATTATTTTCAAGTATAGGAAAAATTTACATTTGAAATGCTACCAAATTTAAAGAACTCACTAGTTATAGAGATGATTAACTAAAATTGGCTAAAGTAGGGATAATGTAAGAATAGTTAATCTAATCTAGGAGGAATAAAAATTGTAAATAAATGCACTCAAGTAATATGAAATGATTAAATATTAGAATAAATGAAAATGAAATCCTAACATGTAAGGAGGTTATGAAATGACTCAATTGATTGAATATGGTTTTCGTAGAGTGTTGCAGGTTTAGCAAGAAAATACATGAGCTAGAACGGTTACAAAAAAATTTCTCAAAAGAGCGGATGTTGAATATTAGAGTAGACTGGAGCACCTGTAAGGTTATTGGGGTTCCCTAGGGTTCCCCGGTATGGGTTAACCTAAACCGGGTTGCCTGGTCCTACTTGGGTGCCCCAATCCTTGTTTTACATTCCCGCCTCTTTTTGGGATCTTTCTAGCCATTTTTCTTCCTTATCTTTTTCTAGTCAACTGTGATGGGATTAATTGCGAAATCAAAGACGTAATAGCTAGGAATGTATATTAAAATTTGTGGGAATGAAGAAATAAAAAATAAAATAAGATGGCCAAAAGGGGTATTAATTAGTACTTTCTTAACTTAAAAACCTTCTAAATAGTAGTATGAGACCACCGTTAAATAATGCCTAATGTGTATGATTTTGTGACTACATTTTCTCCCACTTTATGTTCGTGTGCGTAAACCTTGGTAAAATAAAGTAGATAGAGATACATACTTGATTTCCATGTAGAGTGTAGTAGAAAACATGCCAAAGGACTAGACAAAAATTTGGAATGATTAAAAGATGGAGGAGCATGAAAACTATAGATGAAAAATGAACATGGAAAATATAATGAGAATAAACCTAGGGTGAAACACATGTGTAGTTGCACTATGTTTTGTAGCTTAATGGTTAGTAAGGAGTGTGTCATTGTTCTTGTTATTGCCCCCAATTTGACTATTTTTTTCTCATATGGCCGACCTTGTAAGGATAAAATGATCAAGTAGTCAAATATGTATATATGTAAAAATGGTGTGTAAAATACATGTGTATAGAAATGTGTAAAATATTTAAATGTAAAATATGCTGAAAGGAAAGTATAAATGGAACACGTCCACCTTATCCATGTCAAGAGAAAGGGTGTAGAAGGATATCATGTACTACTGCAAGTTTTTCAAGTGATGTCATGCCACCCTGGATGAAGAAGTGTAGGGAGGAAATGTTCTGTGTCCTCCAACCTTTGATTGATTTTTTTGAAATGTGTATGTGAAGACATCTTTGTATTGTCCTAGATTTTTGGGTGATCCGACACCACTAGCCAAAGTAGTGTAGAGAGGCACACCCATTGTAACCTCCAATCCTATAACTGCTTCCCATAAATTCTAAAGAGACTATGTACTATAAAATTTTCCGTGTATGGGGTTTGTAGAATGGTTTGAACCCACTTGCTTTATGTAAAACCACAATGCCAAGGGAAAAAAGTGCACTATGTTAGTATGTAAACCATCAAATTATTTCCCCCTCTTTGTGGGCCATGTAATGTCATTGCTAGGAGAATGTGGCACCAAAAAGGACCTACCGCACTATGAAATCTCTAACTTTACCATGTAAGGGGAAAGGGAATGCGCTGGTAGAAACCAAGGCACACAAAAATAAGGATGGCTAGCCAAATACATGTGTTAGTCTAAAAAACATGCATGAAATGAAATAAGTGTAAAAATGTAGACAATGTAGAAACTAGCAAGTATGCGGTAGTGCAAATACACAAGAAACAAGTAAGCCACACAAAGTGGGTTGTAAACATGGGACATTACTCACGATGTCGCAAGACACACAAGGCCGTCATGGAACAAAAAAAAAAAAAAAGTGTGCACACAAACATAGGGAAAATCCCGCATACAATGGCAAACAATGGCAAACAAGTATAATCAAACAAACAAGTAGTCATGGAAACAAGTAATCCCGCAAAACAAGTTTTGCACATAGAACACCTATTAGCATGTTAGAGAAATAACCAATATGTAAAATCATGTATGATCAAGTAATGTAAGATTCTACGTCAAAAAATAAAACAATAGCACTGTATGAGGCACATGTGGTTTTCCCCAACGACCAATATAGGAAGGGTAGAAGGCGAGCATCCCTATTGTGTGTAAGAGTCTTATATCTCGGGATCATGCTAAAAAAGTCATGAAAATGCATGTGTGGATTATATAGATAATGAAATATAAAATATCAATCTAACATGTGTAGTAAAGTGATCATGCCAAGTGCTAGAAATAAAAACGACATTCCCCAAGACAACACAAGATGTTTTGGATGGATGGAATGGAATGCAAGATGAAATGGTAGGAGAAACATGCCCCACGAGTGTATGGAAGTATAAGAAATGAGGTTCATTTTTTTATACCCTCGAAGTCAAGAATGAACCATAAATGAGAATGCATCATCGGAAATGGTCAAGTAGTATTATTTGATGTCTAGTGCATTGTGATGAATGCGTATATGTAATGGTGATAGTATGCGACATGTGGAGAGATGTGCATGAACCCTATAAATGAAGCATATATCATGAATTTTTGAATAGTTAAGTGATGATTTAGCCCTAAGAATATATCACTTTGCATGATGATAGAAATAAGTGATAATTTAGCACTAAGCGTATATCACTATACGATGAAAGGATAAGTGACGATCTAGTATTAAGCATATATCACCATATAATGAATGGATTGAAAGTGGGTGGCAATTAATGCTAAAGTGTATTTCACCATATGATGAATGGATGAGTGGTGATGTAACTATTAGTTTGAAATCATGGCACCCCCAAATGAGTTATGGATCAGAATTTCTAAGGCAGGGTCATTTGGTGTGATTGCATAACATAGGATCATTCCCCAAGCTGTGGGACTTGCAAATGGGCGACCCTCCGGAGAAGGCTGGTTCCTCTTCCTAATCTACTTGCCACAAGTTATTCCAGTGGAGAAAATCTAATCTAATCCTAATCTAACTTCCAAGGAGACAAGGAGAGAAAGAAAACAAGGAAAACAGAGCCTACACTAAAACGGTGATACACTAGAGAAGGAAAATGTTGATCATCTACCAAACTACCATGGAACAAAGAGAGGTGAGCAATGGAAAGGATGGACAACAACATCATAGACCATAGATCAGATTCACATAGAAAATGTTCCAAAACCCCATGAACACAACTCCCAGATCTACAAGTGAACATTCAAAACATGCATAAATACCCTGCAATGAAGAGAGGCAAGAAGAGACAACCAAAAATGAGAAAGGATGGACAAATGCATCACAAAACACATTTTTTATTGCTTCAGAGTTTGCATAGAGCATCATCTATGGACAAGAGGCAAAAACACCATTTTACAGAGCAGGGGAGGAGGTTCAAACTCCTTTTTGACCCTAGGGAAGAGAAAAAGGGGGAGGCAGAGAAGAAGAATGAACAAATTTTTTGTGCCCTCTATTACAATATATAGAAGAATGGGAGAGAGAAGAAAGAAAGAATCACATCCTACTCCAACCACTCTAAGATACGCATTGAATCCCTTTTCAAAATCTCAACCACTGGAAATCAATGCCTTCTATAAATCCACCCACAATATTTTGCTTCTGGTTCCCCAACAGATCGAATCAAATCAGATTTGGTAGTTGAAGAGATTAGATTCTGCGTTAATGTCTTGTAAAACATTTTTCATTTTTTACCTACCAGGGTCTACAAAAATGATTTTGTATCTTTCCATGGTGTAGAAGACATCGAGATGCTTCCAACGGTGTAAGATTCGCAATATTTCGATCCTTGGGTCGAAAGATATGCCCCTTCAAAGTTCGTATCGAATCCATACAAATGGGTGGGAAAACAATTTGAAAAATGGGCCCCCTTCTTGTCTAGGACACGTGGCAGCCCAGATTGGAACAAAAATTGGGCTCACGGGCTCACAATTTACCTTTTGTCCTTTTGAACAAAAGAACGCAAAACTTAAGAAATTCCCAGCATTGAAGCTCCACCTAGACACGTGGCTCCTTTTGGTTGGCTAGGAAATGCGCTTCCATCTCTA
Organism: Taxus wallichiana var. yunnanensis; assembly: GCA_018340775.1. Classification (NCBI taxonomy): domain Eukaryota; kingdom Viridiplantae; phylum Streptophyta; class Pinopsida; order Cupressales; family Taxaceae; genus Taxus; species Taxus wallichiana. Next base: position 462,450,109 of record CM031241.1, read on the forward strand.
CCTTTATGTATTTTGAACAAAGGAAACTTTTCACTTTTCCCCGAATCCCGCCTTGGTTTTGACTCGGGTCTAAGTGCTGACTTTTTCCTTGGCTGGAGTTGCGGGTCATTTTATAACTTTTACCCCTTTTGAGATAACAAGGGGCAAAGAATAAACTTTTCCACCAACACCCCACTTTCCCCTGGGACACATGTCAATATGGCACTCGTTTGGGGAAGTTTTCTTTATTTAACCATTGAAACAACAACATGAAGACACTTGGTAGCCTCCACTGACCTATTTATGCATTGACTATTCAACTAACTCTACCCCCCCTTTTAGAACATGTGGAGGCACCGCGCTTATTTGCAAACCCAACCCAAAGTGGCCTTTGGAGGAGCATCGAGTTGACTAGAATGTTTGTGAATTCTCAATTTTTCTCTTGAGATGGATGGATTGAGTATTAGATTTCAATCACACAATCCATAGGATTACATGATTGAAATCTCAATACTCGTGACCTTTTGTTCCTAACCAATAAGGTCTTGACTTGATTTTTTTAGTTATCGTCTTTACTAGAATTTTTGACTTCCTCCTTATAGGAAGGTGAAAATCTTTTATCTCATCTAGATAATTTTGATTACTAGTTTGTGCTTTGATCCATTCTTGTTTTAGTACATTCCTTTCATGGCATTGTTAAATGTTAGCTTAGTGTTACGTGAATGGGTAGTCTTAACATGCTCAGTTCTCACGAACTGACTCAAGTTAATACTTGTGTAGATTACTTTTGTGAGTAGAAAAGGGAAAGATATGTAAAGGTTTCATCGGTTTGAATTATGAAGTTCCTTGTACGAATGTATAAAGTGTTCTAATTCTTACAATGGTACTTGTAATGGAGAAGGAAGGCCCCTTGCCTTGGATTGTTCGGTAATTGTGAATTAAAGTTGTCTTGTTCTTTTGTAGTTAAACTTGTAATTATCTGTGTGAGAAATAATATTCAATCTTTACATTGTTATGAGTATTCTTGTGGTAATATTATTTATCAGTCCTGAAAATGTCATAGCATGGCTTGACCAACTTGTTACCTTCTTGTTCTCAGCCAAAGTTCTATTGATTCTTTTGGTGCCTTTTTATGTGTGCCATGATGAATAGAAATGTTATAACTGTGTTTAGTTCTCTCGTTAAGGAATGATAGTTTCTTATTTTGATTCTTAAACCTTTCATGTTTTGATAACCCTCAATGGTATTGAAACCAATTCTAATCTATGTATATTTAGTGAGTGACAATCCTTCTTTTGAAGTTAAAAAAATGAATTCATAGATGAATCAATAAATAAAATGACAATAAAATTGGGTTTCTTGTTGATAAATTTAAGGATCCTAAATTGGAAGAAATGAGTTTTCTACCCAATGCAAACTAATCTACTCGTTAACCTTCAATTACAAATTAAACTTTATCCTCTTTTTCGTGAAACGTTAATTATTTCAATGAAAAAAAATATGTTCCTTGTTGGCCCTTGGGGATATAGTCAGATCCTAGTTAATAGGGGAGTTTGATTAAGAAAACTTAAGATTTTTTCTCTTCCTTGGGGACACCATGTGTTTTCTTGTCAAACTTAATCAAGAGTTGGCTAAATGAAGCTTCTACCTAAACTCAGTTGAACTCTTAAGTCTCATTAATAGATCGGTCAATAACTAAATAGATCATAATGAAATAAATCGACCTTCTCTCTCTAACCATTGCCATAGTACTTGTACCCCCTCCCCTTTTTCTTAAGTAATGGTAATATTTTGATCCTTGCTCAAAGGAGATTGTCATTCCAAACCCAAGTGGTACCTCCATCAATTGGAGGTCACACTCGTCTCCTTTTTGCAATGGAGGTTGAAAGAAGGATACCGTAGCTTGTGGTTGTTTAGTTATCCTTGTGGGATTCGTTCACCCCACCCCTTGTAGTGTTAGTCTACTAACTAATTAAACAAATAATTGTCAAAGTAAGATGATCCGCTTTGAAAAATTTATCTAAGACTTATGTCTCTTGTTTAAAGGAAAGGACTCTAACCATTTAAGAAGGATCATACGGTTCATAACCTGAATCTCACTAAACATAACTTAAAATTTGAAGGGTGTGTTTCAGTAAAATAAATAACCCTAAGAATATTTTCTCAGTGGGATGTCCTAAACTGTAACTATGTATTGTGGTTGGTCTTTTATGTTTTACCTTGTTGGAGAGGAAAGTGAGTTGTCCTTGATGGGTGTGGAGTGTCTCCTCGTTATCCTTGAGGTCATTGTTATGTCAAGTTGTTCAAGGAGTTAGTTGTAGCCATTGTGACTACTTGTTGTGTCGTTCTATACTTCGAACAAGTCAAAAATAATTATCTTGCTATTTTGCTATGTTGTCTTTTTGTTTAAATAAGTGAGCGTTACAAAACATTTCTTTCATCTTCTTTACCATTTTATTATAGTTTCAAATCTTTCCCTCTCCATTCCTTTGTATTTCATTTTAGAGGTGATCCCACTAGATAAATGCATGTCTGACCAACTTAGTGCATGCAAACTTAACCTTCTTCTCCTCTAAAATGGTTTCCCACTCAAATTATTTTTCTATACAATTCAACCATTCAATTAACTCCTCTTGTCGTAACCCTCCACCATAATCAAGAGCATTAATCTTTATTTTTTCATTATTTCCCTCTAAAGATTGAGTCAATCTCTCCTCAAATGTTCTCTCATTCAATTTTTCTTCATCTCTCTCATTATTTTCATCTCCTCCTTACTTAATTAATGGAGTTACTTCTTCATATCACTATCTGGGTTTGCATCCATATTTGCATGTCTCCTTCTAAGGCATGTAACTTCTCCCGTGAACTCAACATCTTGTCTCTGTAGCTCCTTCATATGCCTATTAATCTAGGCATAACCTCCCCTCCCATATCTAGCCATGTTTATATAAAATAGAGAAAAATGTGACACTTAAAATGTAATATATCACCTTAACTATTCCCGCAAGATCAAAATCCTTCTTTGACACCAATTGATGTGGATCTAGCTGCAAAAAGGTTGAAATGCCTCAAAATAACACACAAATAGTTTACAAATAAAAATCGAAGCTTCCAAATAGATATTTTCTCATTCCAGAATCCACACTAATCTTTTACATCATTGTAATCTTCCTTTTATTCCACATCTACTCTAAAACCCTAAAATGTCAAAAAATCCCTAAAATGCTAAAAATCCTAGAACGCCAAAAAATTACCTACTAGGAAAAGACCTCGAGATGGGCCCCAAAATTTTCATGTGAAATATGCTTTCATAAATTAAGGATCATACAAATTTTTGACTTATTCTAAAAATCACAACAAAAGTTTTAAAATTTTAAGACCTAGTCAAAAACGAAGAAAATGTTATGAACCAATTTTAGACCACTAGATTAAGGAACCCGACCACAAATATGCCAAAATTTCCATAAACTTTCAATAAAGTTTTCCCCTAGCATAATATTAATGAATATCTCTACCACCTGAAATATTTCAAGACGATCCAACAATCAAGTCAAAAGTTATGGCCTTCACAAGTTACACTCACTAATTTGTTAGATCTTGATGAAAGGCAATTATGGAAATGTTTGTGAAGAAAACAAGGTGAAAAGATACAAAGGAATAGATGAAAAGAAGAACTCGATGTAAATGCAAATAAATAGAGGTGAAATCTATGTTAATATTAAGATCGATGTAAGAAGGTAATAGAAAAACTAGGTAGAGATAGAACTCCAAATACATGATGGGAGCACTTAGTTTGAATCGATGAAGAAGAAAAAAAAAAAGCAATGCGCAAGACAAAAACATGAAACACCACTACTAATTAGGTGGGACGAGCCACAAAAGGAGTTTACATATGATAGAGACCATGTCACATGAGTTGAAAGTCATGGATGGAAAATAAAAGTGTAGAACTGAGATCGATTGATTTTTATGGGAGGAGTTTGCGACTTAAAAGTATAGTGTTCAAGGTGTCAAATGATAAACAAACAGATGGACCCTAGTTTGAATCAAGGAAGAATAAAAAGACCCTACGCATGACGGAGAACTTAGTTTGAATCAAGGAGGAAGCAAAATATCCTATGTGCGGGGAAAAAAACATGGTTATGTAGGTGGGACGAGCCCTAGCACGAGTTTACATAGGATAGTGACCATGTCACATGAAGCGAAAGTTATGGATGAAAGATAACAATGTAGATCGATTGATTTTCATGGGAAGAATTTTGAACCTAATGGTAGAGTGCTCGGGATGTGAAATGTGCTCTATAGAAAACAAAAATTTCATCCTATAAAGAATGAAAAATCTTCTTGAAAAACAAAACACCACCAATCTATGCTCGTAATAACGGTTCACATGTGAAGATTTATGAAAAGGATACCAAAACGATGTGCAAATATTTGTGAATGATAAATACGAATACCACAAATCATTGAAAGAATTTTAGAAAATAAGTTTAATTGAAAATTATTCCATACATTTATTTAAATATATAGAAAATTAATTATTATTACATTTTAAAATATTATTTTTTATAATATAAGTAATAAATTGTGTAAATATAATTATAAATATATTAATATTTGTATGGAAAAACAAATATTTATATTATTTGATTTGTTAATTATAACATTTAAATAATGTTGATTGGTTTTCATTTTAGTTAAATATTTTTATTATAAAATTATTTTTAGAATTATTATTTATTATATGAATTAGTTTAAAAATAATTTTTCATAATATGAAATAATGTAATTGTGACATATAGCCATTGTTGACAATGGTAGAACCAAGAAAAAATGCCTTACCTTCACCTCAAAATGTAGAGTTCCCTCCTTTTTTCTTAGCCCGTACTCTAATATTTCCAAGACCCCTCTACTTCTATATCCAAAAACATGTAGTCACACCTAGAATCTCTATCAGTCATCCCAACCTCTTAAACTGGACTCTCCATTTCACTTCCCCGCCCTTCAATACTTGTATCCTTATCTTCCATTCCATCGTCTCAATCTTCCGGCTTCCTCTCTATTGGTCTATGTTTAGCTTTATGTTCTCCCTCTCCTCTACATGTCTTACTAAATATTAATTTACAAAGAATTCACTTCTTTCTTCCCTTTCAATTTTTACACCATGCTTTGGTACCATTCTCGGTTCGTTCAACCTTCATAACCCTTTTGGTGTTCACATTGCACTAGTCTTGCTATTGCTAGTATTATAATAAAAAAGCCAGAAATATTCTATATTTCTTCCAAATTATAAAATGTTTGTATAAGTATTGTCATAAAAAAATCTCTTACTTTACAGCGCAAGAAAAAAACAAAACCTTTATATTTTCATATTATAATTATTTTCATCGGCCCATTCCCACAAGTAAATTTATACAGAACTCACAATCCTGAAAATGCTTATATAAACACAGATAGCTACAAGAAGCCAATATTTATGATAGTGTGAACTATCAAGCAATGAGCTAGCACCGTCCGTAGTCTGTATTACTCTCCGACCACCCACCCGCGTGTCTTTTTCACATCAAGTTTAATAAATGGGTCGGTATTTTAAAATTTTGCTTTTAAAATTGAAACTACCGAACGGCCAAACTCTGATCACCGCTTTACATAGAATATTAACGTTTCCTCATCAATCTCCTCGTTTATCACGCGAACGCGGGATATAGAGAAGCATGCTTTTCACATTTCTTAATTGTTAAGATCCATTTATATGTGAACACATATGCGGAGAATGATCAACCTCTGTAATTCATTCACTTTCTTCTTCTGCCTGCAGCAATACCTAAATACGGAACCTGCACCAAGATGAAGAACAATATGGAATATTGCGATACTTTAGCAAGAACGGAAATTGAATTACAAGAGATAAGAGGATTCACTGAGCTCGGATTCCTGTTTGGCAACGAGCAATTGAGTCCTCGAATAATGAATCTCCTTCCCGGACTGCAACATCTAATTATAGCGACCTCTGATCAAAGGGATACTAATAAGAGGGAGCAACAACAACAAAACTCGCTGCCATCTCCAAATGGAGAAAGAGGAGAAGATATGAAAAGCCGCCTTGTAATGTGGGCTCGTTCTGCGGCTTCCACCGTCAAATGCTAACATTTGATCATCATCTTTCTCTTGTTTTCACAGAAATTCTATATGATTCGCGAATATAATGATAAATTCAATATTATCCTTCCGCTGTGAATTCTGTCCTATCATTAATTATCTAGAGTCAATGCATTAAAAATATAAGGCCGGATGGTTATCAACTAACGTGGTCACCAATGCAATCGCAGCATCAACTACCAAACTTGTGCACAATGGATTACAGCTATTGTTTACTGCAATTGTTTCAAAACTATTTTTACGCCCAAGGTGTTTTCTCTATAGAAAAGGCCCTTCCAGTCGTTTCGACAACTATGTTAAATTTGATGGTTTTTCGGACGTTTTTTCACGGTGTTTAATTTCGACTTATTGTTTGGACGTTTTTTTTTTTTTACAATTCCTAAATCTGTGGCAGTTTTTTTTTTTTTGCACAGGTTATGGAGGTGCAGAGTTGGGGTCGTGGGTGTTCCCACTTAGGTGATTTTTTAACTAGGTCTGAAAACTTGATGGTAATAGCGAGCTCCATGGCTTTGTATGCGAGCCCACCAAGTGCCATATGTTCAACCCCGCACCCCTGCCAGAGTACATCTTCCTTTCTAGGAGACCACGATTTGCATGGTAGACATTGCTCAACTGTCCGGAAGCCCAAAATTGGAGGCCTGTCCTATCTATTTGGCACCCAATCCATTAAACATACTGCCTGCTTGGCAAATGATGGCCTGGACACATCTTCTTTGTCATCTATATAGTTAAGGTAATAGATTACATTTTATGTGTCACATTTTCCTCTATTTTATATAAATATGGCTAGATGTGGGAGGAGGCTATGCCTAGATTAATAGACATATGCGGGGCTACAGAGACAAAATGTTGAGCTCACGGGAGAAGTTACACGCCTTAGAAGGAGACATGCAAATATGGATGCGGACCCGGATAGTGATATCTTGAAGAAGTAACTCCATTAATGAATTAAGGAGGAGATGAAAAGAATGAGAGAGATGAAGAAAACTTGAATGAGAGAACACTTGAGGGAGATTGATTCAAGCTTTAGAGGGAAATGAAAAAATAAAGATTAATGCTCTTGATTATTGTGGAGGGTTATGACAAGAGGAGTTAATTGAATGGTTGAATTGTATAGAAAAATAATTTGAGTGGAAAACCGTTTGAGATGAGAAGAAGGTTAAATTTGCATGCACTAAGTTGGTCGGACATGCATTTATCTAGTGGGATCACCTCTAAAATGAAATACAAAGGAATGGACATGGAAAGATCTGAAACCATAATAAAATGGTAAACAAGATGAAAGAAAAGTTTTATAACGCCCATTTATTCAAACACGCAAGACAACATAGCAAAATAGTAGCATAATTATTTTTGACTTGTTCAAGTATAAAAAGCGACACAACAGGTGGTCATAATGGCTACAACTAACTCCTTGAACAACTTGATATAACAATGACCTCAAGGATAACTAAGAGACACTCCACACCAATCAAGGACAGCTCACTTTCCTCTCCAACAAGGTAAAACATAAAAGACCAACCACAATACATAGTTATAGTTCAGGACATCCCACTGAAAAAATCTTCCTAGGGTTATTTATTTTACTGCAACACGCCCTTAAAATTTTAAGTTATGTTCTAGGAGATTCAAGTTATGAACCGTATGATCCTTCTTAAACGGTTAGACTCCTTTCCTTTAAACAAGAGACATAAGGCTTAGATAAAAATTCCGAGCGGATCATCTTAATTTGACAATTATTTGTTTAATTAGTTAGAAAACTAACGATACAAGGGGTGGGGTGAATGAATCCCACAAGGATAACTAAACAACCACAAGCTATAGTATCCTTGTTTCAAACTCCATTGCAAAAAGGAGACGAGTGTGAGCTCCAATTGATGGAGGTACCGATTTTGTTTGGAACGACAATCCCCTTTGAGCAAGGATCAAAATCTTATCGTTACTTAAGAAAAGGGGGTACAAGTACTATGGAAACAGATTAGAGAGAGAAGGTTGATTTATTTCATTATGATCTATTTAGTTATTGACCAATCTATTAATGAGACTTAAGAGTTTAATTGAATTTAGGTAAAAGCTTCATTTAGCCATCTCTTGATTAAGTTCGACAAGAAAACACATGGGGTCCCCAAGGAAGAGCACAAACCTTAAGTGTTCTTAATCAAACTCCCCTATTAACTAGGATCCGACTATATCCCCAAGTGCCAACAAGGAACATATTTTTTTTCTTTGAAATAATTAACGTTTCATGACAAAGAGGATAAAGTTTAATCTGCAATTGAAGGTTAACGAGAGTAGATTATTTTACACTAGGTAGAAAACTCATTTCTTCCAATTTAGGATCCTTAAATTTATCAACAAGAAACCCAATTTTATTGTTATTTTATTTATTGATTCATCTATAAATTCATTTTTTTTAAACTTTAGAAGAAGGATTTTCACTCACTAAATATACATAGATTAGCATTGGTTTCCAATACCATGGAGGGTTATCAAAACATGAAAGGTTTAAGACTCAAAAGAAGAAACTACCATTCCTTAACGAGAGAACTAAACATGGTTATAACATTTCTATTCATCATGGCACATATAACAAAGGCACCAAAGAATCGATAGAACTTTTTATGAGAACAAGAAGGTAACAAGTTGGTCAAGCCATGCTATGACATTTTCATGACTGATAAATAATATTACCACAAGAATACTCATAACAATGTAAAGATTGAATATTATTTCTCACAAAGATAATTACAAGTTTAACTACAAAATAACAAGACAACTTTAATTCACAATTACCGAACAATCCAAGGCAAGGGGCCTTCCAACTCCATTACAAGTACCATTGCAAGAATTACAACACTTTATACATTTGTACAAGGAACTTCATAATTCAAACCGATGAAACCTTTACATATCTTTCCCTTTTCTACTCACAAAAGCAATCTACACAAGTATTAACTTGAGTCGGTTCACGGAACTCAAAGCATGTTAAGACTACCCATTACAACACTAATCTAACATTTAACAATGCCATGAAAGGAATGTACTAAAACAAGAATGGATCAAAGCACAAACCACTAATCAAAATTATTCAGATGAGATAAAATATTTTCACTTGCCTACAAGGAGGAAGTCAAACATTCTAGTAAAGATGATAACTCAAAAAAATCAAGTCAAGACCTTATTGGTTAGGAACAAAAGGTCAAGAGTATTGAGATTTCAATCATGTAATCCTATGGATTGCGTGATTGAAATCTAATACTCAATCCATCCATCTCAAGAGAAAAACTTGAGAAGTCACAAACATACTAGTCACAATCATAGGCACGAAACAAAACAAGGTTATATGATCCTTCAAGGAGGGAGGTTTCATGGCAATAAGGGTTCACAACCCCAAAAGAAGAAAAAAATTTATAGTTTCAGTTTTAACCAAGAAGTTTACCACCTCCTTCTTACAGGATCTCTGAAAATTAGTGCTTGTTAACATAATCGAAACCACTCTTCAAATACATTTGAAAGATTCACACAAAAATTCATTAATCTTAACAAAAAATCCATCGTAATTGACAATTTATCTTAAAATTATAAAGGAAAAGTAATCCCCCAATGCCATTAATATTTTTTATTTTTTTTACAATTTTCCGACATAGGCCAGCAATGCATTTAAGTAGATGATCCAATCATAACTTCAGGTCTCACCTCATAATGTAACACCAAACGTCATAAGATAACAAGAGTCCTATTTCAATAATGACCAGAGTCATCCCAACACATTCCGAATCCAAAAAAATCAACACAAAGGTTTGGTCATAAACTTATGACCATAATAATGCATTCACTAACGATTCACAAATTATCAAAAGCCTCTCAATGAAAAAAATCCGACCAAGATAAGGTGAGAGTAATAATAATATCAGGGCTACGATTATGAGGCTCCCTTCCAAAGACATCAATTCACTCTAACAGATTAGACCACTCAAGGCGAGAGAAACCCGAGTACCTAGTCAATCCAGGCCTTAGTTCCCAAAAGAAAAGGACATCACATTCAAGATCGGAGACAAAGCAAGGTTCCAAAATAAAAATATATATTAATTGATCGAAGAGGCCACAATGGTCATATAGGTTACATGGTGTAAATTATAATGTACTACCAGATGGTTCAAATATTCAGGTATGTGAACATATGAAAAGAAATCCTCAAAAGAAAAACGTGTAACGATCGATCCCCAACAATTATGGATTCAGATCGTAGTAACTTTCTCCAGGATAGAGATAAGGTTTCCTAAAAATCCCCAAGAGTATCATAACAGGGACAATGAAATCATAGGTTAAGATAGATCATATTTAATAGAGCCCACTACATATGAAGCTAGATTTAACTTCAAAAATCAGTCCTTTTTTTCATCAAGGGTGCTTTCAATATAAAAATGAACAAATAGATGAAAACAACCAACTTTTTATACCCTCTAATAGCAAGTTATTCATATTCTTACCACATTCACTGCTTTATTCAAGAGGAGATTTCAGTTCCTTTAAAAGGCATAAGAAAATATAATCATTCAACTAGGCAGCATAAAACTCCTTAATGGACTCAAAATTTTCAGAATATACAATAGATAAGAGAAATAAAACCAAGCCGATCATAGAGGATTTATAGAGGGCCACCAAAGTATGACAGCAAATCAAAGGGGCGTCTAGGACCTGATTTACCTTTCTTGAATCTAGAGATTCATTCAAATGAAAAAGAGTATCAAGCCATTCGACACCCAAGTACTGGGCATTTAACATTATCAGATACCAATAACATAATATACAAGCATCGGGAAAGAAGCAAAAGGGTCTACAACTGAAAGATAGAAGGAAGCTATTACTGCTCAAAACCAGTTGCCCTATGGGAAGGAGAGAGAAGAATCTCCAGCCATATATTACAACTCACAACCCATAATAGCAAAAAAATGAAGACAAACGTGAGATCCCCCTTTTGCAAGCCAGTCACTCAAAACCAGTGATTCAAGAAGGAAAATAGAGGGACAATCAGTATACTCAAGGAAATAAACCAACAACCACAAAACCAAACCATTTCTAGGTGTCATTCAGGGAAGAGATTATTCATTTAATGGAATCGTCTACAAAAGTAGCAAAACATTGCAAAATTTAGAGTTAACATTCATGTTTGGAGCTTCCACACTATAGCCACGTCGAATCGGGGCTCAAGCAAAGAAAAACCTTCAAAAGATTCACTAGTTGGGCATCCATGTTTTTCTCCAATCTCGATCTCCTCTCTAAACCACCCACGCAGCCGAGTAGCTTAAACTTGGCATTACGCCCCAAAACACAAGCCCATGAGTCAAAATAAAACAATAAGAGAAACTAGGAGGCCAACATGGTGCAAGATGGGGTAGGTGACATTTATTTCACACATTTAAAAAAAATGCTAGGTGCTCAACCACCCTCCACGCCAAAGGGTATTCCAACAACAAATATAAAATAACACAAGCCATACTTTTGCAAGGGGAACAAAGGATTATGCTCAGCACAATAAATTTATTTGGTGGAGGCCACGTGACAAGGGCCAAGTTGTGTTGAAGTGGTGAGAGGTGGTAGGTGGAGGAGTCCAAAATTTGGGCATAAAACAATAACCTCCTTCTAAACTTGCACCACCAGTAACCCCCTACGCAAACACAAGATAACAATGAGGAAGGAGGGAATCCAAATAATCCTATGCCAACCAAAGGATTAAATCACATGCAAATGGGCAAGCTGGAGGGAGCAAGAACCAAATTCTCCATTACTCTAAATGTTTAAAACAACATGTAAGCAGGCCTAAACAACCAAGGGGAGAAGACTGGAAGTTGACGTTCGAAGGTGAACATGGATCGAGGACCGACCATGGCACCATGACGAGGTAAATCCTTCTTTCGAGAGGAACAAAGTTCAGCCTATGGGAGCAACTAGAACGATACAACAAAACAACATAGGAATAATTAATGTTAATAATGATTACAAATGAAATGAAATATAATAATAATAATATGAAATAATGGCCGATTGGCAGAGTAACTTAATAATATCATTATTATCATTATTTTATTTTATTTTATTTAATTAATTTATTTTTAATTTTACAACTTAAAAATAATTATAATTCATAATAATAATAACGATACCAAGATTGACAAACCAAGAACATGATTTTCATTTAATATGGAGTTTGTAAAGGATGTTGTAGGGGCAAAGAATGACAACATCAACACGACACAAGCGAGATGCGGCAAAGAGGAGAATATTGATCATTCTGTGACAATGGCAAAGCCAACTAATGATCAACTAAGCACAACGACGTTCAAATCTTGGCAATATGGTCTCCGAGAAAGAACCGAAGTAAACAATGAAAGGGCACTTCAAGTTTCTTCCTCTAGATTATTCTCAGAAACTCTTTTGAAGGTTTCAAAACCTAAGACAAAAGGAACTCGGATTGAAGAGTATACCAATGAATTTTACAAGTTATCAATCAAGGTGGAATAGGGAGAGTCTAAATAATAGAAGGGTATAAGGTATATAAATGGGTTGAGTATGTGCCAAATCTACAACCTAGACAATGCTTATCAAATCGCAGTAAAAGTAGAAAAAAAAAAAAGAGGAACAAATTTAGAATAGGTGTGAAGAGAGGTCCATCCTCATATTAAATGAGAGGTAAAGGTAGATTTGATTCTACAAAAGGTGAATCCTCTAATGTAGAAGGGCATGAAGATTTTGGTCAAAGGTTACATGTGGTAACTACCAAAGAGGTAGGGGATTTCATAGGGGAAGAGGTTATAATGTAGGATGGGGTTGGAAGATCCTCCAAAAGGTAGAAAAATACACGTTACTAATGTGGTGAAGAGGTTATAATGTAGGATGGGGCTAGAAGATCCTCTAGATTTTGGTGATGTTGTGAGACAACTTAAGGACCCTACGAGAGGTAGTGGTTCTTTTGATTAGTTGATGCAAGATGGTTATTTATTCAGGGGAAAACAAGTGCACCCATGTTGGTTAATTGAGAGAAATTATTATAAGAGAATTATATAGTCGAGGTTGGCTTGACGTTTTGGTATAAGTAAGACAATTGATCTTGTTGTAGAAAAGCAATATTGACCAAATGTAAAGAGGGACATAAGTAGGATTGTAACAAGATGTAAAGTGTGCCAAATGGTTGTGGGCCATGCACAAAATCTTTGGGTTGAATATGCCATTACATGTGCCTACGAGACATGAGTTGATTTTAGTAAGGATTTCGTGTTAGGACTTCCTAAAACCACATGAAAGAATGATTATATCTTTTTGTTGTTGATATATTCTCTAATATGGCACATTTCATTGCTTGTAAAAGAACTAATGATGTTTCCAGTGTTGCAGATTTATTTTTACAATTGGTTAGATTGCATGAACTTCCAAGAATGATGACTTGATTGAGACATGAAATTTTTATTCACTTTAGGAAGACTCTTTGGAGCAAAATGGGGACACATCTATAGTTCAATAGTGCATATCACCACCAAACGATGGGAAGAAAAAACTAGTAAACAAATGCTTGGGAAATCTCGTGACGTTGTATAACTAGAGAAAATCCAAAAACAATGGGACTTAGGTTTACCACAAGATCGGTTTGTTTATAACATCTCGAAGAAATGTGTCTATAGTGTCCACTTCCCTTTGAAACTTTTTGATACTGATCATGACATTGTTGACTATATTATGGGCATTATTATAGTTTTGATTTAGTATGATGTTAGACGTTAGAGCATAGATTATTGTTGACTTGATTCTTATATGATGCTTGATGAGTATTAGAGACATTTTATATATTGATGTTGATATACTGTTTGACCGGGTTATATTATAGATGTTGTTCGGACATGTGATATTTGGATATATTGAGTAGACCTAGAAAATGGAATTAATTGATAATCATATAGTTGCTGATGAAAATTGTAAGTGATATTGTTGATTGTCTTGATGTTGTTGTGATTCATATATATATTGATGATTTTGGAATTATAGTTATATTCGTTTGGACGTTCAGATATGGCCATGAGGACGAAGTGGGTATTTTTGTTTTGCAGGTTAAAATATCACAACACACATCGGGGGATTGGAGACCAACCACATTGGAATTCTAGATGAATGCAACAAGGTCACCATGGCAACTATATTTGTTTGTGTGTTTGATTGTGTTAAGGATTCCCATGGAGCGGATCACCTTTGAATGTGACCAAGGGACTTGTGTTTTTATTTTATTTGGTCCCTTTGTTAATGTTTGCATGTGTTTATTTTGTGGTGCATTGACCCCTTTCATTATTTATTAAATGGTGTGTTAATATTGTGAGTAATCATGTTGTTAAGTTAGTTAATTAAAATATGTCATAAGAAAGTAATTAATAGAGTTGTTGGCCTTGAATTAAAGTGTTGTAAGAAATGTGTAAGTAATGTGTAAGAGATATGTAAGTTGATTTTGGAGTATGAAACACTCCACCTTCTTGGAAATTCGAATTTGTCCTTGGAGGCTGATTTTGGAGGCTTGTGGGACAAGTTAAACTTGTCCCACACCTCTTAAATTTATATACCAACCTTACCTATGGTTGGAGAGTTAAATTTAGACTTTCATTATGCATTTTTGTAAGTCAAGTTGTATGTTTTAATTGCACTTTCTTCATGTTTTAAATTTCAGTCCTTATGGGGTGTGGGCTTGATTGGAGTGTGTAAGTAAAACTGTCATATTATTCACCTACCTATTTAATATGCATTGGAGAATGAAGTTGACTTTTGTGTTGGGGTTGAGGATGTGTGATGTGGCATCCTACATGGATCCACCTCATCCTCTTCTCTTCCCTCTTCTATAAATTTTAATTCCTTACCTTGTTTTGGGTTGCTTCACCTTTGGATACTTCATTTGGGGTGAATTCTTTTGTTGTTTGGAGCTCTTGCTTTTGGAGAAAGTTTGTAGACTTTTTACATGCTTGTGTTTTGTTGATCTTGGGTTGTTTTTCATTAGAGAGCTTGTTGTTTGGAACTTGGAACAAACTCCATTATGGAGAGGTAAGAGCTTGGCTCTTGAAATGCTCTTCTTTTATTTGTGTAAATGTTATTGTTGTGAATTCTTTGGCATGTGTGTGGGTTGTTTGGGCAGATGGCCAATGAATGGTGTAGGAGAAGACTATGGGGTATATTTTATGGAAGGCATAAGTGTTTTGGGGAGGTATAAGTGTGGAGGGAGTTGGGATTTGGGTTCCACCTTGCAAAGAAATAGCTTGCATTTCTTTACTCATTATGGGGTGTCATAAGAGGTTGGGGAGGCATAAGGAAATGTGTGGAATAAGGGGTACTTGGGGGAGGCATAAGGGCATGTCATGGTTTTGATATACTATATTTTGGTGGTTTGTAATCAGGTGGTGATACCCATTTCCCCTTTGGGAGGCATAAGAAGCATCCCCCATAGTTTCTTGCTCCTTTGGCTTGCTTGATGAAACCTGAGTATTGTTGTATGTTTATCTTGTGGTTGCTAAACCGCTTTTTTTTTTTGCAGTGTGTTTAAATGTAAAATTTATGCTTGTGTGTTGTGGAAGCCTTTGTTGCCATGAGTTGAAACACATCTTCTATTGCATTGTGGTTGGGGCTCAAGTGCCAATGAAGAAGGATGGCTTCTCATTTTCATTGGATGTCTTTGTTGGGTGGAGAGTGTTTCCTTTCCCCGATTTTGTTGTGATCAAATTGGAGAATGATGGATCTGCATGTTGTTGTTCGGAGAAAATGAAAAAGATAGAATTGATAGTCCTTGTTGAGATTATTTCTTATTGTAACCTTTTCCCACTTTGAAGTGGATGACCTTGTATATTATTTGTGATGGAAAGATGTTCTATATTGGCTATGAAATTTGTAATTTGAAATGTGAAAGAGATATACTCTGTTTTCTGCTTTTGAAAGAATGTGAAAGAAATTGTATTCTATATGTTGTATTCGAGGAATGAAAGAAATAAGTTGTAAAGATATCCTTTTGAATCAATAAAATATTGTATTACTTTTCTCAAATGGCATTATTAGGTATTGAAATCTGATTGTTGAATGTATTTTGAAATCCTGTTGGAAAGATGAAAAAGTGAATACGTATGAAGAAATGTCATAATGCTCTGTTCTTTAGAAATGAATGTTTTGAAAATCGAATTGTAATTTGGAATTTGAATACCTTGCTTGAATCAACTTAATAGGTTAGAATTGGTTTTGGAATGAATTTTAAAACTTAGAAGATGATAAATGAAAATAGACCCATTCGAATCTGATCTCTGTTAGATAAATTTCAAACTCTACAAATTAATTAGCAAATTGAACAGAATGACCCTGCAACATCAAAAAGACAAAATTAAATACCAAATTGGACTTGTAAGATCAAAATGACCCAAAAAAAACTAAAATACTTAAGAAATTTTCATAGAACCTTTCAAATCGGGCTCAAACCTTTTCACAGTCATTTTTGCTGTCAAATTGTGAAATTTTGAATTGATTTCCAATCAAACAAATTAACCCTTGCAAACCATCCTAAATTTACCCAAGTGTAATCCTTATGTCTCTGTTTGGCATGTTGAGAAAGAAAGAATATTGGATTAGAACAAATCTTATAAGTTAAAAACCAGCTTAACTCGTTTAGTAATGTAAAAATGTTTTCTCAAAATCGACCCTTAAAACTTTATCCAAATTGAAATCTTAAGGTTTAATGTACAAAGAGGACATCGAGATCTTCCATTAATTCCTAATTTGCCAAAAACCTAGTTTCCTATTAAAATTTTTGGCCTCTGGAATTTTTACTTCATTGGGCTTCAAAATTTTCTAAGTTCAAAAGCGTCTTCCATCCCGCCTTTCGTGCCCTGGAGAAAAGTTTCTTCACCCTTCTTTCATGCCCATCTTTCACACATTATTTTCACCGTATTTCATGCCCGTCTTTTGTGTCGGGAGAAAAATTTTCTTCCGCGCCAAGTATTTCGCGCTTGGGAGAAAAACTTTCTTCCACGCCCATCTTTCGCGCCCTCCTTCCTCGCCCGTAAGAAATTTCTTCCCACACCCCACAAGAAGATAATCTAATTGTGCTTAGGGTAACTTTCACCCTCTTAGTGTTTGTAAGGTGATTTGATAATTGTTGTAATGCACTCTAGAAATTGTGTTGTGAACACTTTTTAAAAAATAATAATAATTAAAAAAATAAAAAAATTATTCCATAATTCTTCTAACTAAACCTAGGTTGTTCCTTGGTCTCGAGTGGTTGTTTTTAGATGGGTGTTACGAGGTCAACATGGATCTCTCCATTCCAAATTATATATGGTATGAATCCTAAAGGGGTCCTAGATTTGATTGTGCTACCCAGTGAAGATAAAACTAGTGATGAAGTAGAAGCATTTGCAGAACACATTCTACAACTACAGGATGAAGTGAGGGAAAAGCTTAAAGTTAGTAATGCACAATATAAAGTAGCTGCATATGCCAATAGGAGAGTAAATGTATTTGAAGTAGGAGATATGATAATGGTTAATGATAGAAAGGATAATTTTCCGTAAGGGACATATAATAAACCAAAGTATAAGAAGAGTGTGTTTTGTAGGATTCAAAGAAAATGAGTGATAATGCCTACAAGGTAGAGCTACCTGAAAATTTTTCTATCTCATCAGTTTGTCAATGTTTCTGAATTATATAATTTTCTAGGTCATGATGAAAACATTGTGGTGGAGGAAGAAATAAATTGAGAGCATTAGATACTAAAGAACAAAAGGAAAGGTTAATGTGTGTCTTAGACTAAAAGACAAGAACTACTAGACATGGGAGACACAACAGATATTTGGTGCAATGGGAAACTTTTCCGCATGATGAAAATACTTGGATTACTAAGTGGGAGCTGAAAAATATTGACAATTCAAAATTATTTTAATTTTGTCAACTAAATTCACAAAGAATCGAATTCTTTTCAACTAGGAGAGAATGATGCGGGGAACATAACTTGTGAAGGTCATAACTTTTGATGTGACCATTGGATCGTCTTAAAATTTTCTAGGGTGTTAGATATTCATTATTTTAGTGTTGGGGAAAAAAATCTTGAATTTTTTTACCATTTTGACATAGTTTCAAGGCGATTCCGTTTAAAATTGGCTCCGAATGCGTTTTTGGCTTTTGACTAGGTCTTAGAGTTTTAATAACTTTTTTGTACTTTTCGAATAAATTAAAATTTTACATGAGGCTTAATTTATGAAGAGATATTTGGCATGCAATTTTTGGGGCCCATCTAAGTTGTTTTGCTAGTAGGTAATTTTCAACATTTTAGGGTTTTTGGCATTTTAGGGTTTTTTTGGCATTTTAGGGTTTCAGAGTAGATGTGGGTTAAAACGAAGATTGTAATGATGTAAAATATTAGTGTGGATTCTAGAATGAGAAGAAATCTATTTTGAAGCTTTTTTTTTATTTGTAAACTATTTTGTTTATTTTGGATGTATTTCAACCTCATGTAGTGGATCCACATCACTAACTCAATTTCATCTATGAGACATCACATTATAGATTAATAGATGCATTTGATCAAATGGTTCTTAAATGGTTCTGTTAGTTCGGAATCACAACACCCTCGAATGGCCTTTGAGATATGAGATGGGGCATTCGGTGTGATTGCACAAAAATTGGACCATATCTCAAGTCAATGGGACTTGCAAAACTTGAGATGGACCTCCAAAAAGGCAAGTTCTCGCTTCCTAATCTACCTACCACAAGCTACTCAAGTGCAGGTAGAGATAACCTAATCCTAATCTAACCATTCCAAGGAGATAGAGAGAGAGAGAGAGGGTAAGAGATTCTACACTAAGTGGTGATACACCAGAAAAGGAAGTGGCGAGATACTCTGCTGAGGGAGAATGAAACAGGGAAATGGGGACTGAGGAGGTTAGACAGAAGTGACATAGACCCAGATCCAAATCCTCCATCGAAACTCCATGAAGCACAACATCTTACACCTACAAACATGAAATACATACACAGGGAGAAAACATGAGATAGAGAGGCATAGAGAAACAAAAAATAATGCCAACGATTGAAAGATGCCACAATAATTGTTGAAGAAAAGCTAACTCGGTAAGTCAAAATTGAGCCCAGAGCGAGTTGACTCGAAGCAAAGAAACAGAGCCATAGAAGGTCCCATGTGTTAGCTCATCAAAATTTCAATAGGTGCAACAAAGCGGAGACCCTATGGATGTGCTTTATCCTCACATGGATCTTAGAACATAGTAGGCTAACAAATGATGTCAAGTGTCCAACCACCACAACTTCAAGAGGGAAAGGAGGGGTAAAGTCTTGGAAGCCCGTAGGGTTTCCACGTGGAGCTAATTCCAACTATCAGTGGAAGCCTCCATGTGTCTCTTCAGGCACTTTTGGTATGGTGCTCAAAATCGAGTCCCCAGTGAGCGCGGGCTCTCCACGTGGTCAGAGCCCGAGAAAGACACAACTAGTCATGTTAAAAATTCTAAGCATGGGAAGAGCCAGCGGAAGCCTCCACATGCCTCATCGGTGTAACTTCAAAGATGCAACAAAAGTGGGGTCCCCAAACGAGTGCAGGATCTCCATGTGGTTTGAGCACAATAATGTTGCATCAGACTAGCCGATTGAAAGACCAAGCATGGGAAGGCCAAAGAAGCCTCCATGTGTCTCTTTAGCACAATTTTGGTATGATTCTTAAAAGAAAGGCCCCCAAATGAGTGTAGGATATTCACATGGACAGATCCCAATAAAGTTACACTGCCATTGAAAATTCTAAGCTTGGGGAAGGCCACCAAAAGCCTCCACGTATCTCTTCAGCATAACTTCAAAGGTAAAACCCAAAGGCAGGTCCCCAAATGTGCGTTGGCCCTCCACGTGTCTAGGGTCCAACATAGTTGCTCCTAAATAGAAGGGACTTAGCCAAAACACAAAGGGAATGAAGCAACATGTTTGCGGATAGTGCCAAGTTTCGGCACATCACATTCCTAAGACCCTAAAAGGAAGCAAAAATATTAAGAATGCACCTCGACCTTCAGATGGCCAT
Organism: Taxus wallichiana var. yunnanensis; assembly: GCA_018340775.1. Taxonomy (NCBI): domain Eukaryota; kingdom Viridiplantae; phylum Streptophyta; class Pinopsida; order Cupressales; family Taxaceae; genus Taxus; species Taxus wallichiana. The sequence goes on from CM031241.1 coordinate 462,470,324, forward strand.
AAATTTTGACTGAAGCTCAGATTTGAGAAAGAGAGGAATTTTTGGAAATATATTGACGTCTGCTACTCAAATACGATTGGATAAATTTAAATTAGTGAGACTAAGTTAGTCAAAATTGAAAAATATAGTCCATCATTTTTTAGGTTATCAGGATTCTCACCTACCACCATAATGAAGTATGGGCTTCCTTTCTTGCCCAACAAGGAACAACACATGGAGGCATGGGTTTTGCAGTGGAACCCATCATTGTTGCAGAAAATTCAATGCAATTTTGGGGTGGTTGAAATAAGAATTCAGAATCCTTCTCATCTCCTTTTCTAATTCTTCCTATATATTGTAAGGAGGGGCATTTTTCTAAAGGTTGGACATTTTTGTTTTGCACCTTCCCTTCTTCTCTCTCTCGAAAGTGGATTTGTGGAGTTCAAACCTCCCATTCAAGCTATAATGGAATCTTGCCTCTTGGCCATTGTAGTGTACTGTATCAAATTCGTGGAGAAATAATACATGTATGTGGATGATTTTCAACCCTCTCTTGTGTTCATTGTTTTCATCTAATCTCTCATTACAGTATTGGTTATCTGTGCATGGTAGTTGTATTACATTTTAATGGTTTTTGTTTAATGGAAAAGTAAGTGTTCAACATTCCTTTGGTGCATCACCTCTGTTAGTTAGGTTTATTTTCTTGTATCTTCTTAACCCTGTCTCCTTGGAAAATTAGAGTAGATTTTAGATTAGACCCTCTACAAATTGTATGTGTGCACCTGAACAGAGGAATAGGAACCGGCCTTCATCCAAAGAGTGTTTCCGATTGCAAAACCCCGCACTTTGACAAAATATCCATGTTATGAAATCACACTAAGAGTCTCAATCCATCGAGTTACGAGACATTCAGGGGTTCTTTGATTCCACATTAACGGTTTTGGCACACCGGTGGGACCACTAGAGTTATCTTTTCTCATCTTTCCAAGGTTTCTCATTATCAAACATCAAATACTAAGCCACCGTGTGAATGCATCAACAATTTTGGCATGCCTGGTGGGACAAGAAGTCTTCATTTTTATTACAGCAAGATTGATGTGCACTTGTTGTAAGTTCCCAACTTGTAAGAAGCTCTGAAATTACACATTTGGTGACTCCAAAAGGGCGAATCCACTAGTTTCAGCAGAGTCCAAGATTGGAAAATTCATGAGAATAAATCATACAAGGTCAAGAACAAGAGAAGAATTATTATTTGTCTATCTCGCATTTATCCCCGAAAGAGAAAGGATAGAAGAAGATCTCAAAGGTATCCATCTCCTCTCGAACAGAACCTTATCAACACCTCCACCTAAGTAGGCCTTTCAATTAATCGACTAGAGTTCTTCGATCAATCGGATGGCACAACCCCTACGTCAACTTTACTAGCAGCATCCCATTGGCTCTCAATTCGCAAAATCCAATTCCAACTGCAAAACTAAATAACATTGCATATTTTATCGGAGAGAACCGATAACTCCGATTGACCACATCCAAGACAATCGCAAATGTCTGTGTAATTCATGAGATTGTTGAAATGGACATTGTTGTTAATTTATTGGCATACTCCTTTAAAGGTAAACCTTTGAAATGGTTTAGAAGTCTAACAACATGGTCTATCCAAAATTGGGACCACTTTTTGCACTCTTCACAATCAATTTGGAGAAAAGGGAGATAATATTTCTTTATTGGAACAACTGACAACAATCAAGAGGGTTCCTAACGAATAGTTAATTAACTTCAACTTTAGATTCTAGAGGACATGGGATAGGATTCCATTGGCCGTGAGACCAACAATTGAAGGTTTTTTTCTATACTTCCTTAAAGCTTTAAATTTTGATATTGCCATGATGATTCAATCAATGGGAGGTATAACTTTACCCACAACCTATAATATTGCTATTAGAGCTGAAAATTACTTAATTCAGGATAGTAAACTTGCACCTAGGCCACCTATGCCTCTATATCCATAATTAGGAGCTCCAAGCACTAGTCAAGCACCTACGTTAGCCCCCATTCCTGCTCCAAGAAATCAAAATTTGACTAAAGCTTCTACTTCATCTCCTAGCACTTCAAATGAGCTCCAAGAAGTCATGAAGCAACTAAAAACTTGGGTAATGAGTTAGTAACACTTAAGAGGCAGCAAGCCCAAAATTTTAGATCATATCAGCCTCAAACTCAACCCAATAGGCCTCCATATCAGCCTAATAGGCCACCTATTCAAGCTACAAATCAGAACCAAGTAAAACCTCCTGCCAATAGACCATTCCAACCTTACAATCCCAATGTTGCATCTACATCTAGAGCCTTGGTACCAATGCAAAATAACATGGCTCAAGAATATGACTGGTGCTTTCCATGCAATCAACCTCATAACCAATCAATGTGTTTCAATGGTGCTTTGAATCAAGCTCTTATGGTGACAACAACGGGTGTGGAACAAGAGACAGCCAAGAAGGAAATAAGCAGCAGGAATCAACTCAACAAGAGGCACCTCCGAGTGAGACCACACTTGTCAATTGGTAGGTCAAAGATTTTTGTCAAAGTGTAGAATTCCATACACTGGTATAAGAAAAGAAATATTGGAGAAGGAAACTCATCCAATTCAAATGATCTACACCTCCTATTATTCCACAAGGTGTTAGCAATCAAAGTGTAGTTCCCAATGAGCAAGGTCATCCCAAGCTACCTTCCAAACCACCAGGTGCAGTTGTAACATCCCTTGTGCAAGAGAATATTGTGCAAGGAAAGGGGTAGCAGAGAGATAGATCATCTCCATTCAACATCATTGAGAAGATGAAGAAAACGAATGTAAACATCTCAATGTGGGAGTCATTGGCTATCCCAAGACAAAGAGACCTATTGCAAGCTACTATGGCAAACTGGTTAGCATCAAATCAGCCACCCAATCAACAAGACAAGGTACTTACCAATGCAGCTCAACAAGGAGCATCAGGTCAAGGAGGCCACCAAGGTAAAAATTTGAAGCCCCCTCCATTCTATATCTCATTGATCATTGGAGATAAGTTAATACATAATTGCATGATTGATTTAGGAGCAAGTAGCTCAGTCATGCCAAAACAAATAGTGACATCAGTTAGGTCTTCAATATGAATTCATCTCCAAAGGTGTGGTGCAATTGGATGGAACATCAATAACAATGGTTGGAGTAATCAAATATTTGAGCCTCACATTACATGCATGTCCTAATGTAACGGTGTTGCAAGATGTATCATTCATAGACTTGCCACCGCTCTTTGCATTGTGTTTGTCAAGAGACTTCACTACCAAAATTGTGGGCTATTTGTCTGTTGATTGGTCACACATGTTATTCAGAATGAGGTATTGAGGTAAGGCCACAATCAGATATGAGCCCATTGCAAACTTTCACATAGAGCCTCATGTACCGATTCCAATTAATGCAAATTGTTTAGTATTTGATCAAGAGGATTACCCAAGCACTCATGAAGCAGACACCAAGGTTGGATGCATTCTAGACTTGAATCTTGATGAATGGGAAAACAAGAGGCATGAATTTAACCCTTACAAAGAAATGGAAGAATCTGAATTAGGAGTCTATTGTTTGCATGAAGAAAGTCAACCTCTCCCTAACATCACCAAGTCAGACCAGAAAGATGATAATGAGGTATGACAACTATTCTTTGATGGCTCAAGAAGTAGACAAGGAACTGGAGGAGGAGCTATGCTCATTTCACCACAGAGTACAAAGCATTACTCGACCTTTCACTTCCATCTTTCATGTTTAAACAACATAGCGAGAATATGAGGCCTTGATTCATGGACTTGATAGGCCAGAAAGGAGGCATAAAGAATTTGCAATTATTTGGTGATAGTGAGCTAATAGTCAATCAAGATAGAAGGCAACATGTTGTAAATAATGACCTAATCAAGAGCTACAAAAATAGGGTATGGGACCTAATTAAATACTTTGAAGCTTTCAACATTGTTTTTACATAGCCGGAAGAAGAATGAAGGCGTAGAAAGGCAAGTTGGAAACATTTGTGTGGAGCAACATTTGATGTGGTTATAACACAAGTTGGCAGTGTTTGAGAACGATCAAAAATTTCTTACAAGAAGAGGTTGAATTCTTCTCATGAATTAAACAAGACAAATTAGATCACATATCCATGTGATTATGTAAATAAGCTTCCCAAAGGTTTATTGACATTGGATTCAATATTCAACAATAACACAAAGTTGGATTCGAGCCCATTTCAAGAAGTTTGAGAACGATCAAAGGTAAGATCGTTAATTTCTTCAACAAAAGCTAACAAGGTGATGCACCAAAGGAATGTTAAACACCCATTTTTCAATTTAACATAAAACCATAGAAATGCAATACAACCACCATGCATAGATAACCAAACTACAATGAGAGATCAAAGATAACAATGAACACATGAGAGGGTTGAGAATCATCCATAGACATATATTATTGCTCCAGAGTTGATACAATACATTATAGTTAGCCAAGAGGAAAAAAATTTGTATTACAACTTGAATGGGAGGTTTGGACTCCACAACTCATCTGCTGACCAGAGGAGAAGGGAGGGTGCAAAAAAAAAATGTCCAACCCTTTACAATGAGCCCAACTCCTTCTTTTATAGATGTAGTGAAGAGGGAAGAAGAAAAGAGGTGGGAAACTTGATTTGAAGCTCACTACTACCGCCATCAATGCCACTACAAATCCACCCACAATCTGTCGAGTCCACCACTCTATGTCTGTTCGGCGTGTTGAAGAAGGGAGAATGATGGATCAAATCAAATCTGATCTGGTTGTTGGGGACAATCAGATTACATATTAATGGCATGAAGACATTTCCCATTTTTCACCCACCTAACCTCATCAAAATTAAAGTTTCAGGTTTCCATGGCATAGATGAGGTCGAGACCTTTCCAATGGTGCCAAATTTGTTGAATTTCGGCACTGGATCGAAAGATATGTCCATTTGAATGTTTGAGTTGGGTCCATACAAAAATGGTGAAAACCAATTAGTAGAGAATGGGTCCACGGGCCCAAAATTCACTTTGCACCTTTTGGCACCAAAAATACAAAATGCAAAAATGCCCCGCAGCCCCAATTCATTTTGTCAAAAAACCATCTTCGGCCCACCGGTCCACATTTTCCATTTGGGTGAAAAGTCCTCCCCAGGCCCACCTTCCCACATGTAATTTAGGCTTTGACACATGGGCTCCTTGGGCATCAGTGGAGGTGCGGCTCATTTTTATACTTTACACCTTTTGAGCCAAAAAATTTTTGAATTACCTCCGACGACCCACCTTCCCGCTTTGACTTTTCAACATGGCCACGTGTAGAGTGGCACACTAGTTTGGGGACCACTTTTGATTTTTTTTTGAAGTTGCGCTAAGAGACACGTGGCACCTTCCACGGATTTTCTATTTCCTTTATTTTTTTGCTAAGTCCTTTTTTTTGGCGGGGCCATATGTCTACCCTGAGACATGTGGAGACTTGGCGCTTGTTTGGAAACCCACTCCAAATTTTACTTTTGAAGTAGCAACATGCGACACTTGGCTCTCGCTCCTTCCATTTGGCTTTTCACTACCGACTCTACTTTTCACTTTTAAGGCCAACAATTTGGGATCCCTTTTTTGAAACCACTAGACACACGTGGAAGGCCTCGCTTATTTTGAGTCTCCACTTTGGGATTTTTTTGAATGTGTGCATTTGAGTCTCTCACTTGAGACACACTTGGCACTGGCACCCTCCACTTAGTTTAGAATTTTCAATGGCCAGTGCAACTTTTGGGGCTCTGGACACGTGGAGGCTTGGCGCTTGTTTGAGTCTCCACTTTTGGATTTAACCTTTGAGAGCGCACATGAGGCACGTGGAAGCTTCTACTGATTCTCCATACTTAGCCAATTTGGGCCACTCTGAATCATTTGTGAAGCCCGAAGACTTTGAGTCTTTCCATGTTTCTCTCCTGAGAGCCTCTAGTTTCTTTTTTGACACTGTTTTCCTCCTTCCCGACCCTACTACTCCTCCATTTTAGAGCCCATCTGTAAACCTGTTTGTTGATTTGAAATGTGGGCTCATACGACAAACTGGAACCATCCTTGATTTTCTTCCTACATGGGTGTCATGTTTGATCAATTTTTCCAGGGAAAATTGAGATAACAATTTGGCGACTCATGGGGACATCTTCCTACTAGATGAAGAGATCATTTTCCTTGTTGTATCCATTGGGCATGGAGTCATGGGTGGTAGCCTTGATCTGATCTAAACTTTGAAAATTCTTCAAGCTTGAATCCTTGACATTTTACACTTGGAATGACCTAGAACCTACCCCCGTTGTTCTAGAAATGGACCCTTCGAGACCCAATTTTAGTTGCTTTGTATTTGTTCTATTTTAAAATAAGCAACTGTTACAAAACTATGGGTCTCCCTGTTGTAAATGCTGAAGGGCTTGGTGCATTCACCTGAGGCACATCAAACTGTATAATGACGCAAACCTGGAGCAACAAAAACTTGTGCCACAGCACTTAGGGAAATAAAACCTATGCTACAACAAAACAATGTGCATACGCACTTAGGGAAATTAAAACCTAGGCTAATATTTACAAGGGTGAGGAATTTTTCCTTTTAGTAATAGTGTTTGAGGTAGATCCATTGACTAGAATCTACAATTCTCACCATCCAACTTAGCCAGCCGAAAGGCATTGCTACTTGTACATCTTGTGACCATGTAGGGGCCACTCCAAATGGCATCAAACTTGGAATGCTTTCCTAGTTTTTCCCGATCTACATCCCATTTTAGAACTAAGTCCCCTCTTTGAAGGTCCTTGTTCTTGCTTTCTTATCAAAACTCTTCTTGATCAATGCTTGATCCTTCTCCATGATCTAGCATTACATGCTCTCTTCCTCTCCTACTTCCATCAACTCTGCATACCTGATTTCCATAGGTTCAAACTCGCTAGTTCCAACTATTTCATGAGCTCCAAAGTGGGAACTCCAATGATATGGGCAATACTACCTCTTTTCCATATACAAGCTTGTATGGGGAGCTTCCTGTGGACTTTTGGATGTGATCCTATCAGCCCATAGAGCTGATTTGAGCTTTGTATGCCAAGTTCTCTGATTTTCATCAAGAGTCCTTCTGATAATCCTTAATAGGTTCTTGTTTGTGGACTCTGCTTGGCCATTACCTTGAGGGTAATAGTTTGATGAAGTGCTGAGGTATACACCATTTTTGACAACCCATTCAATGATCCTTGTACCAAGGAATGCCAATGCATTATCTGATATAATAGTGGTAGGGACTCCAAACCTGGTGGTTATTCCTTCATAGAAATCCAAGATGTTGGATTCATTTGCCTCCTTAGTGCCACTGCTTCAGTCCACTTGGTGAAATAGTTTGTTTCTATAAGTATCCACTTGGGCCCGGCTTGAATTTGGGTTAATCACCCAATGAAGTCTAGTCCCCATTGCATGAATGGCTGATCCACTGAGATTGGACGAAGGGGCAGGGCTGCTAACTTTTCCTTCCCTATGAAGAATGCACACTTTTTGCACTTCTTGACCATGAGTAGTAATCCCTAAACATTGTAGGCCAATAATAACCAACTTTCATGATTTTGAGAGCTGTTACTCGAGGAGAAAAGTGGCCTCCTACTTCTCCATCATGGAACTCATGCAATACCCTTTCAATTTGGCCTGTCCCAATGCACCTCAATAGGACACTATTGATATCCTTCTTGAACAAAACACCATCGATAAGTACATATGGGATGGCTTGTAGTCTAAAGTATCTCCTTTTTTCTTTGTTCCATTCTGAGGGCACAAACCTGTTTGGAGATAATGCACCAAGGCTTGGGTCCAACATGGAATAGTGTATCATTAGCTGGCCTTGCTCTTGATCATTCTATAGTAATAAGACAACCTCTTCTTCATCTACTAACTCAACTTGTTGCTTGAAGTGAGCTTCTCACACAAACCTTTCCACGAACCAGTTTGGTCACTTTGATCTCAATGTCATATTCCATTACCCGAGTGATCCAACCTACTCTCTTCTCATTCAAGTCCTTGTTTAGAGAAAATCCTTGACACCAACATGAGATACTAGCAGTTGAATCTTATTGTTCGAGACTAAGTGTCTAACTTCTTCAAACTCCTAATGACAACAAGGACATGCTTCTCAATGAAAGAGTACTTTACCTCATAATCCTCCAAGCTTTGACTGAAGAAGGCTATGGGTGTTCTAAACCTTCCTTGTTGGGCTGAACCAAGATAGCCGAGATTGTGTCTGATCCTCCAAAAGCATACAACATGAAGTCTTTTGAAAATTCTAGGGGTTAACAAGAGTTGGGGCTTGTGATATTGCGAGCTTGATGGCCTCAAAACTCTCTTTTCCTTTTTGTCCATTTGAATGCAAGACTCTTCTTCAACATCATTGTTAAAGGCTTCACAAGAGTGGAAAAATCAGGCACAAACTTGCGAACAAAGTTTATTCTCCCCAAGAAGCTTTGGAGAGACTTTTTGTGTTATGGCAATGGAAGTGTTCGGATGGCTTCAACCCTTTCAGGATCAATTGTTAACCCTTCTCTTGAGACAATGTGGCCCAAAATTTCCCCTCATGTGCCAAGAATACACACTTCTTTGGGTTTAATGACACTCTAAACCTTCTACACCTCTAAAATACCTGTCTAAGGTGGAAGAGATGGTCTGCAACATTCTTTTTGAGAAGATGGTGATATCATCTAGATACACCAGAACTATATTGTTGATCAAGCCTTTGAATGCCATGTCCATAGCTCATGCTGAAATGTTGCTCCAAAATTTGATAGTCCAAATGGCATCTTCTTATAAGCATATGTACCCCATTTAGTGGTGAAGGTTGTCTTGAATTGATCTTCCTCTTTCACCATTATCTGGATTATATCTTGAGTATCCATCTAGCAATGAAAACCTCTCAGAGCCAGCTACAACCTATAAGATTTGTTCCATTGATGGAAGTGGGTAGTGATCTTGAGTGATGCTCTGTTTAGATCATGAAAGTCCACACACAACCTGATTTCTCCACTTCTTTTTCCTCACAGGAACCAAGTTTGCAACCCAACTTGAATGCTTGATAGGGAAGATGATGTTGGCCTCAATTAGCTTGTTCAACTCTTTTCTCATGAGAGGCTCAATGTGAGGGTTTACTTGGCCTTTTTCTTCTATCTAAAAGGCTTAGATTCTGGATCCAAATCGATAGTATGTTGTGCCAACTTTGGGTTGAAACCTCTTAAATATTTGTAAGTCTAGGAAAGACATCTGGGAATTCTTGACAAAGTTGAATGAATTCATATTTTTCTTGTTGAGTACTTACCTTGCCAATCCACAATGTTTTTCCTTCTTCTATGGAAATGGGCTCTGAATCTTCACCCTTTACTTGAATATTTTCTTTCTCCTTCCGAAATTGATCATTTGGGTTGAAGATTGACTCCAAAGTTACAAGACCCTTTGGTAATTTGTTGGTTCTCAGCTGCACCACTTGGTCACCATAACGTTGTTCCAACTTGTCTTGGTTTCTAGAGAACTCAACTTCTTCTTGTAGAAAGTTGACAATTTGTTGATCATTTTCAAGACTTTCCAACTTGTGTTATTATCTAGGGGACAACTGGTCTTACAACCACTTTGATATGGGGCTGAGATTTATCACTCTTGATACTCTCTACAACATCAAATGCTGCCCCAATCGCTGCCAACTGTTTCTGCTTGCTTCATTCTTCTTTCTTGGGATGGAATTGATGTCAATGCTTCAAAATCCTTCGATGAGGTCCCATACCCAGTTCTTGTAGTTCTTTAACAGATCATTCTTGGAAAGATTTTTCCTCCTCTTTGATTCACAACTAGCTCACTATCACCAAACACTTGCAAGTTCTTGATCCCTCTTTTCTTGCCCAATGCAGTCCATGGATCAAGGCCTCATACTCTGTATGTGTTGTTTGAGAAAGAAAATTGGAAATGGAAGGCTAAGTAATATTTCATACCTTGAGGTGAAACAATCATAGCTCCTCCTCCAGCTCCTTGTCTACTTCTTGAGCCATCAAAGAATAACTATCATACCTCATTATCATCTTTGTGGTTTGGCTTAATGATGTCAGGAAGAGGATGATTCTCCTCATGCAAATAGTAGACTCCTAGCTCAGATTCCTCCATTTCCTTATAAGGGTCAAAAGCATGCCTCTTGTTCACCCATTCATCGAGAGTCAAGTCTGGAATACACCCAACCTTGGTATCTACCTCACAAGTGCTTGGGAGGTCTTCTTGATCAAAAGTTAAATAGTTCACATTGATTGGGCTAGGTACATGAGGCTCAATATGGTAATCTGCAAATGGGCTCAGATCTGATCGTAGCCTTGCTCCATACCTTGTTCTAAAAATCATGTGCAACCAATCAACAGACAAATAGCCTCCAATTTTAGCAGTGAAGTCTCTCGACAAACACAATGCAAAATGTGGTGGCAAGTCTATGACTGATACATTTTGCAATACAATCACATTGGGGCATGCATGTAATGTGAGGCTCAAATCCTTTATGACTCCAACCATTGTTACCATTGTCCCATCCAATTGCACTACACCCTTGAGATGACTTCATATTGAAGACCCAACTGATCGGCTATTTTCTTTGGCATTACAGAGCTACTTGCTCCCAAATCAATCATGCAATTATGTACCAATTTGTCCCCAATGATCAATGAAACATAGAATGGAGGGGGCTTCAGATTCTTACCTTGTTTTCCTCCATGGTTTCCTTCAGATGAGCCGCATTGGTAAGCACTTTCTCTTGTTGGTTAGGGGCTGATTTGAGGTTGACCAATTGGCCATAGCAGCCTGCAACAGGTCTCTCTGCCTTGGGATAGCCAATGACTCCCACATTGAAATATTCACATTTGTTTTCTTCATTTGTTCAATGATGTTAAATGGGGATGAGCTATCTTTTTTTTGCCCCTTCCCTGGTACATTTTTCTCTTGCACATGGGTCATTACAACCGGTGTCTGAGTGGGTCTGGAAGGTGGCTTGGGCTGACTCTGACACATTGGGAGTTGCACTTTGAGTGCCAATACCTTGTGGAATAATAGAGGGTTGAGGATTACCTGAGTTTGATAATTGTCCCTCTCCAATATTCCTTTTCTTGACCATGTATTGACAGCTACACTTTGAGAAGGTGTTTGATTCATCCCACATAAAATCTTCAGCCTACCAATTGACAAAAGCATGGTCTCACTTGGAGGTGCCTCTTTTTGGGGTTTCTTGCTATTGATTTTCCTCTTGACTAGGCTCTTGGGACACACCAATGTTTTGTACCATCAAGGCCTGTTTAGTGCACCATTGAAACACATTGATTAGTTATGGGGCTGACCGCATGGGAAACACCAATCATATTCTTGTGCCATGTTGTTTTGTGTTGGAACCAAGGCCCTCGATGTTGAAGTTGTGTTTGGATCATATGGTCGGTAAGGCCTAGTAGCTTGAGGTTGTCCTTGGTTTTGATTTTGATTTGCAACCTGAGCTGGTGGTCTATTTTGCTGGTATGGGGGCCTAGCTTGATACTGAGTTTGAGGTTGATATGGCCTAGAACTCTAAGCTTGTTTGCCTCTTTGATGGTCACTAGCTCATTCCCTAGGTTCTGCAGTTGTTTTATAACCTCTTGTAGCTCTTTTTAAGTGCTAGAGGATGAGGTGGAAGCTTCAGCTGAACTCTGATTCCTTGAGTGGGTATGGGAGCTAATGTGGGTGTTTGACTAGTGCTTGAGCTCCTAGTTCTAGATACAGAGGCATAGGTGGCCTAGGAGCAATTTTACCAACTTGAATTAAACAATTTTCAGCTCTAATGGAAATGTTATAGGCTATAGGTAAGGTTGTGCCTCCCATTGATTGAATCATTAAGGCAATATCAGAATTTAAAGCTCTAAGAAAGTATAAGAAAGCACCTTCATCTATGGGCCTCACGGCCAATGGAATCCTATCCCATGTCCTTTGAAATCTGAGGTTGAAATCTGTCAACTACTCATTAGGGGCCCTCTTGATTGTTGTCAATTGCTCCAACAAGGATAGATTATCTCCCTTCTCTCCAAATTGATTATGAAGAGCTCTCGCATGATGGTCCCAAGTCTGAATAGAGCCTATCTGTTAGACTCCTGAACCATCATGAAAGCTTTACCCTTGAGTGAAGAGGCTAACAATTTGACTGCAATGTCCATCTCAATGATCTCATGAATTGCGTAGACATTTGCAATGTCTTGAATGTGATCACTAGGAGAAGTCTGGTTCTCTCTAGTGAAATATGGGATGCTCTTTAATGCTACAACTGGGACTAGATTTTGTGCATTGAGGGCGAGTGGGTCTTACGCCATGAAATTGACATAGGGGTTGGGTGGTTGTGCCATTATGATTGGCCTAAGAACCCTTGTTGATTGAATGAATGGCCTACCAGAGGAGGTGTTGACAAGGTTCTATTTGGTGGAGATGGAGACCTTTGGGCTCTTCTCCCCTTCTCCCTCTGTCTGGGGATAAGTGTAGATAGAAAAATAATCCTTCTTCTCTAGTTCTTGATCTAGTCTGGATTCTTCTCATGAATCTACCAAGCTTGGGCTGTTGAAACTAGTGGACTCTATCTTTTTGAGTCACCAGATGTGCAATTTCAAAGCTTCTTAAAAGCTAAAAAATTACAACAAGTGCACATCAATCTTGCTACAATAAAGATGGAGACTTCTTGTCCCACCGGTGTGCCAAAACTATTAGTGTAAAATCACAACACCCCTAAATGTCTGTAAACCTATGGGTTGAGACTCTCAGTGTGATAGCATAACATGGAGCATCTCTCAAAGTGTGGGACTTTGAAATCAAGAGAGCTCTCTAGATGAAGGCTCGGTTCCTATTCCTCTGTTCAGTGCACACAAATAAATTATAGAGGATCTACTCTAAACCTACTCTATCTTACCAAGGGGACAGGGTTGAGAAGATGCAAAAAAATAAACCTAAGCTAACAAGGTGATGCACCAAAGGAATGTTAAACACCCATTTTGCAAATTTAACATAGACCATAGAAATGCAATACAACCACCATGCACAGATAACCAAACTACAATGAGAGATCAGAAGATAACAATGAACACATGAGAGGGTTGAGAATCATCCACAAACATATATTATTTCTCCAGAGTTGATACAATACATTACAGTTAGCCAAGAGGCAAAAAAATTTGTATTACAACTTGAATGGGAGGTTTGGACTCCACAAACTCATCTGCAGACCAGAGGAGAAGGGAGGGTGCAAAACAAAATGTCCAACCCTTTACAATGAGCCCAACTCCTTTCTTTTATAGATGCAATGAAAAGAGGAAGAAGAAAAGAGGTGGGAAACTTGATTTGAAGCTCAGCTACTAGCCATCAATGCCCCGCAAATCCACCCACAATTTTCGAGTCCACCACTCTATGTCTGTTCGCATGTTGAAGAAGGGAGAACGACGGATCAAATCAAATCTGATCTAGTTGTTGGGGACAATCGATTGCATATTAATGGCATGAAGACATTTCCTCCATTTTTCACCCACCTAACCTCGTCAAAATTAAAGTTTCAGGTTTCCATGGTGTAGATGAGGTCGAGACCTTTCCAATGGTGCCAAATTTGTTGATTTCGGGCACTGGATCGAAATATATGTCCATTTGAATGTTTGAGTCGGTCCGTATAAAAATGGCAAAAACTAGTTTAGCAGAATGGGTCCACGGGCCCAAAATTCACTTTTGCGCCTTTTGGCAAAACTTGGCTCCTTCCATTGGGCCTTCCTCTACTTTGAATATTCAACTCTTGACTCTATCCCTTTTCTAACCTAGGACACATGATAGCCCGACGCTTGTTTGAGTCTCCGCTTTTTGGGATTTATATTTGAAGTTATGCTAAGTTGACACTTGGCACCTTCCACTGAGTTGAATAATTTTCAACGCATTTATGCAAATTTTGGAGCTCTAGACACGTGGAGGCTTGGCACTTGTTTGAGTCTTTGCTTTTGGATGTAACCTTTGGAGATATGCACCAATGAGACACATGGAAGCTTCCGCTTATTCCTCCATACTTAGCCAATTTGGGCCCGTTCTGAATCATTTGTAAAACCCAAAGACTTTGATCCTTTCCCCATTCTTTCCTGAGAGCCTCTGGTTTCTTTTGACGTCATTTGGCCCTTCACCGACCTCTGCTACTCCATTTTAGTGCTTTCTGTAACCTATTTGTTTTATTTAAAATGTGGGCTCGTATGATGGAACCATACCTTGGATCTCTTCCTGCATTGTGGTCGTGTTTGATCAATTTTTCCGGGGTCAAAATTGAGATAACAAGAGCTAAACAAGCTAATAGAGGCCAACATTATATTTCCAATCAAGCATTCAAGCTGGGTTGCAAAAACTTGGTACCGGTCCAAGAAGAAAATGGGTAAATAATGTTGTGTGTGGACTTCTGAGACTTGAACAAGGCATCTCTCAAAGACCATTACCCACTTCCTTCAATGGAAAAATCCTAGAGGTAGTATCCGGCTCAAAATATTTTCTCTCCTAGATGGATACTCAAGGTATAATCAGATAATGGTGAAAGAAGACGACCAATTCAAAATGGATTTCACCACTAAGTGGGGCACCTATGCCTACAAGAATATTTCATTTGGATTATCTAATGCCAGATCCACTTTTCAAAGGGTGATGGACATGGCATTCAAGGGGTTGATCAAAAAAATAGTGTTAATATATCTTGATGATATCACTGTGTTCTCCAAAATGCAACGGATCACCTTTTTCATCTGAGACAGGTATTTCAAAGATGTAGGAGATTTGGGGTATCATTAAATCCCAAAAATGCATATTCTTGGCTCATGAAGGCAAGCTCCTAGGCCATATTGTGTTAAAGGAGGGATTGACAATTGACCTAGAAAGATTTGAAGCAATTCGAGCATTGCCCTTGCCAAGCCATAAGAAGGCTCTTCAGAGCTTTCTAGGAAGGATCAATTTTGTTCACAGGTTTGTGCCAAATTTTGCCACTCTTGTGAAGCCAATAATGTTGATGTTGAAGAAGAGCATGGCATTCAGGTGGACAATTGAAAGCAAAGTGAGTTTTGAAGCAATAAAAGAGGCTATATCCCAAGCTCCAACTCTCGTCAATCCAGACTTCTCCAAGGACTTCATGCTCTATGCCTTTGGTAGTGGGGACACAATTTCTGCAATCCTAGTGCAACAAAACAAAGAGGGATCTAAAAAACCAATTGCCTTCTTTAGTCAATGTTTGGAGGACTATGAAGTGAGATACTCCTTCATTGAAAAGCATGTCCTTGTAGTGATCAAGAGCTTGAAGAAGTTCAAACACCTAGTTTCAAATAACAAAATCCAATTGCTAGTCTCTCATGCAGGAGTCAAGAATTCCTTTTGAACAAATATCTAAATGAGAAATGTGCAGGATGGATCACTCGTGTCATGGAATATGACATTGAAATTAAGGTCACTAAACTAGTTCATGGAAAGGGACTATGTGAACAACTAGCCTCGAGTCAACAAGTTGATGCAAGCAATGGAAATGAAGTTGTTTTGGTACTACAAGATGGTCAAGAACAAGCAAATGATGATGTTCCTATCCCTTGTTGGACTCAAAATATGATACACTTCCTACAAATAGGCCTATGCCCTCCAGAAATGAGAAAATAAAAGAGGAGATACTTCAGATTACAAGCCATTCCATATGTGCTTGTTGATGGTGTTTTGTTCAAGAAAGACATCAATGGTGTTCTACTGAGATGCATTGGAACATGTCAAATTGAAAAGGTGTTACAGAATTCCATGATGGAGAGGCCGAAGGTCATTTTCCCCATGGGTAACAACTCTCAAGATAATGAAGGCGGGTTATTATTGGCCCACGGTGTTTAGTGACTGCTACACATGGATAAAAAGGTGCAAAAAATGTGCGTTCTTCACAGGTAAAGAAAAGTTAGCAGCACTTCCATTGCACCCAATTTTAGTTGACCAACCATTCATGTAATGGGGATTGGACTTCATTGGGTCATCAATCCAAACTCAAGCCAAGGTCACAAGTGGATTATCATAGCAATAGAGTATTTCACCAAATAGACCAAAGCAAAGAGTGCTCAAGGAAGCAAACGAGTCTAGCATACTAGACTTTTATGAAGGGATAGTGACTAGGTTTGGAGTACCAACCACTATCATATCAAACAATGCATTAGCATTCCTAGGTTCCAAGATCACATAATGGGCTGTCAAGAATGGAACCTACTTGAGCACCTCTTCAAACTATTACCCACAGGGTAATGGGCAGGCAAAGTCCACAAATAAGAATTTTCTAAGGATCATCAGAAGGAATCTAGATGAAAATCAAAGGACATGGCATACCAAGCTCAAATCAACATTATGGGCTGACAGATCACACCAAAGAGGTCAATAGGTAATTCCCCTTACAAGTTGGTCTATGGGAAAGAGGCAGTGTTGCCTATATCATTAGAGCTACCTACATTGGAGCTCATGAAGTAGTTGGAGTTGTCTGAGTTTGAGCCTATGGAAGCTAGGTATGCAGAAATGATGGAATTGGAAGAAATCAGAGAACATGCAGTTCAAATGATAGAGAAAGATCAAGCCTTAGTCAAAATATGGTTTGATAAGAAAGTAAGAGAAAGGACCTTTCAAGAAGGGGACCTAGTTCTAAAATGGGATGTAGATCAAGTAAAATATAGCAGGACATTCCAAGTTTGATGTCATTTGGAGTGGCCCCTATATGGTCACAGGATGTAAAAATAGCAATGCCTTCCAATTGTCTACATTAGAGGGAGAGGAGCTTCCGATTCCGGTTAACGGAATCTATCTTAAACATTGCTACTTGAAAAGGAAAGGTTTCACCCTTGTAAATATTAGCCTAGGATTTTAATTCCTCTAAGTGTGTATGCACATTGTCTTGTTGTAGTTTAGGTTTCAGTTTCCCTAAGTGCTTCAACACAAGTTTTGTTGCTCCAAGGTTACATCACTATGCAACTCAATGTGCCTACAATCCATTTCCAAGACAGTGAAAACTCCATGTCAAGACAATTTTCTACTCTCAAAACCTTATTTTATAATTTTCATATGAAATTGAGAGTGCAGTAGCGGGGTAGGTTTCAGGATCACCAAGTGCAAGTAGTCGAGTTCAGGTTCCAAACAAGATCAGTATCAGGCTATCATTCATGACTCTGTGCCCAATGGATACAACAAGGCAACTGATCTTCCACCTAGTAAGGTGACCCCGCAAGTCGCCAAATTGTTATCCAATTTTTCCCCTTGGGAAAAATTGATCAAAAAAACCTTACACAGAGAAATGGATAGGTTGGTTCAGCCATGCGAGCTTACATTCAATCCCAAAAAATCAAGTTGTAGGTGGGCTCAAAAATGGAGAAGCAAGGTCGAAAAATGAATGGCCAATAGAAATGTTGAAGAAAAGCTAACTCGGTAAGTCAAAATCAAGCCCAGAGTGAGTCGACTCAAAGTAAAGAACAGAGCCACAGAAGGTGCCACGTGTCAGCTCAACGCACTTTCAAAAGGTGCAACAAAGCGGAGACCCTAGGGATGTGCTTGACCCCCATGTGGATCTCAGCACATAGCAGGCTTGCGAATGATGCCAAGTTTCCAACCACTGCAACTTCAAGAGGGAAAGGAGGGGGTAATGTCTTAGAAGCCCGTAGGGTTTCCACATGGACCTAAGTCCAACCATCAGCAAAATCCTCCACGTGTCTCTTTGGCACACTTTTGGTATGGTGCTCAAAATTGGGGTCCCCAAGCAAGCACAGGCTCTCCACATGGTCAGAGCCCGAGAAAGGTATAATCGGTCGTTGAATAGTCTAATCATGGGAAGAGCTAGAGGAATCCTTCACGTGCCTCATCAGCACAACTTCAAAGGTGTGAAAAAGTGGGTTCCTCAAACGAGCGCAGCTCTCCACATGGTCGAGCCCGATAAATTTACACCGGTCCGTTGAAAATTCCAAGCATGGGAAGGCCGGCGAAAGCCTCCACGTGTCTCTTCGGTGAACTTTTGGTATGATCCTTAAAAGAAAGGCCCCCAAATGAGCATAGGATCTCCACATGGATAGAGCCCGATAAATTTGCACCAGCCGTTGAAAATTATAAGCGAGGGAAGGCTAAAGCGAAGCCTCCACGTGTCTCTTCGGTGCAACTTCAAAGGTAAAACCCAAAGGCAAGTCCCCAAACATGTGCTGGCCCTCCACGTGTCTAGGGTCCAACATAGTTTATCCTAAATAAAAGGAACTTAGCAAAAACACAAAGGGAATGAAGTAGCATGTTCAATGCAATGGTGCCAAGTGCCGGCACGTCGCATTCCCAAGACCCTAAAAGGTAGTAAAAAGTCTTAAGAATGCACCTTGACCTTCAGATGGCCATAACTTTTGACTAGGAGCTTAGATTTGAGAAAGAGAGGAATTTTTTGAAATCTCTTGACGTCTGCTACTCAAATACGACTAGATAACTTTAAATTAGTGAGACTAAGTTAGTCAAAATTGAAAAATACAGTCTGTCCTTTTTTAGGCTATCAGATTCTCACCTACCACCATAATGAAGTATGGGCTTCCTTTCTTTCCCAACAAGGAACAACACATGGAGGCATGGGTTTTGCAGTGGAATTAATCATTGTTGCAGAAAATTCAATGCAATTTTGGGGTGGTTGAAACAAGAATTCGGAATCCTTCTCATCTCCTTCTCTAATTCTTCCTATATATTGTAAGGAGGGGCATTTTTTAAAGGTTGGACATTTTTGTTTTGCACCCTCCCTTCTTCTCTTTCTGAAAGTGGATTTGTGGAGCTCAAACCTCCCATTCAAGTTGTAATGCAATCTTGCCTCTTGGCCATTGTAGTGTACTATATCAAATTCATGGAGCAATAATACATGTCTGTGGATGATTTTCAACCCTCTCTTGTGTTCATTATTTTCATCTGATCTATCATTACAGTATTGGTTATCTATGCATGGTAGTTGTATTACATTTTAATGGTTTGTGTTTAATGGCAAAGCAAGTGTTCAACATTCCTTTGGTGCATCACCTCTCGCTAGCTAGGTTTATTTTCTTGTATATTCTTAACCCTCTGTCTCCTTGGTGAATTAGAGTAGATTTTATAGTAGACCCTCTACAAATTGTATATGTGCACCTAAACAGAGGAATAGGAACCGGTCTTCATCTCGGAGAGCTTTTCGATTGCGAAATCCAACACTTTGGAAAAATTCCATGTTATGCAATCACATTGAGAGTCTCAACATGTCAAGTTACGTACATTCAGTGGCTGTTGTGATTCCACATCAATAGTTACATGATTAATATTTTTCAAACAATGATAAAGCACTAAGGCTTTAACCCACATGAGCATATAAAAGGGTCTTAGGCAATTATTCCACCCATGCACTAGTCTAAGGTTTGAACCTTTGAACTAATGATTAAATCTATCAAGTGAATTCAAATAACTTGAAGCCCATGAGGGCACAAGGCATAATCATGCATTTTAATTATTTTACTAACCCATCTTAATTGGGGTTGAGTTAGGGGTTTTGTTCTATCGCCACGTGTTTACTTTGACTCTAGGTTGAGTTAATCTTGGGAAAACCAACTCGAAACCTAATCATTAGGAATGTTTCACAAGCTCTTCTTCGAGCTAGGTAGACTTTGCCAAAAATTATCTTGCCATCATGAATGAACTCTCTAGCTTGTTGACTAAGTTCTTAGAGGAAGAAAATGGCCATTTTGGCCCTTGTGGTTTCGATACTAAACATGGTTTTCATTTATTTTCTCTTTTCTCTGATTTTGGGGCTTGAAAACCCTTCCGGAGATTGATAGTGGATTTAATGGTGGCCATTACATGAAAAATGGTGAGGCCTCTAGCTTCAGTAGCTTATCATTCTTTCTTTCTTTTCGTAAGGTCAGAATCGCATCTTTTGATCTCTAAACCCTATTATGGATTTTTTCATGTGTTTTGGGAAATAATTTGCATTACAAGTTTGAACTGTTCTGGGTACCTATTTTCTATGTCTCCTTCGAGGGTTTTGTGCTATTTTTGAAGGTAAATATTTCATTACCTGTGATCTTATTTTGACTTGTGCCATGCTTTTGAATCTTCTTTTATTCTACGTTCTCTTTTAGCAAGTCAAAGAACCTAGAATTTGTATCCTTAGTGCATTTACTATGAGGTACTGCTTTTTGACTAAAAATCAAGGATTACTTGGCATTGAGGCTCAATTCATTTCCATTTGTGCTTCGGGTTATTCCATTTTTTTTTTTGGTGAATTCGTTGCTCGAGCTCTTACAGTAAGCATATGTTTGTTTTTCGTTTCATCTAGATTTTTGGTTAATGTTTTCTCTCACGACTATTGGAGCTTATCTACATAAATATTATTGGATGTGTATCTCTAATGGGTTTTCGTTATCATTCACCCTCAATATTTTTTTCCTCTTTGTATTTATCTCGGCATGTTGTGGCTTTGGGAAACACTTTCTATTAGAACTATGTTTTGTATTTAGTGCCCCTATTCTTTTCTTCTTCCTGAAACACTTTGTTTGAAATAAAATTCAAATGGAAACCTAGAACACGATTCATTTCATTAATCATTATGATAATTTTACTTGGAATTTGATGCCTTGCTTTGATCACTAGATTTACATATGAGACATTTCTATTGAGATTCATAATTATCTACTACAGAAATATTTTGCATGCTTACTTGTAAACTTTGTGTGGGTTTTCCGTACTCTTGTATTATTTGATAATTCTTTTTATGAATTGATATTACACTATCTTTTTTTTTTGATCCATAATTTGGTTGTTCTTTGATGTTTTAAGGAGTACTACCTTTGTTCTACATTTTCTTACTCTTGATTGTTGAGTTTCAATTCTACTCAAACTACTTGAGCCCTAATGGCTTGCTGAAATTTTTCATTAAATGATTAGAAGAGTGTAACATTTCTATGATTGATGAGTCCTTTTCAATCATTCATAAAGCTTTGTTTCTTGAACGGTAGTTTCCCAAACCATTTGGGATGTGTCATAATTGATCAAACATATCTTTCTATACTATAGACATTCAATGGATTGTATAATGCATTATGAAGAATGTGTTTCCTTTAGCTTGATATTCTTTGATTCCTTAAACGAGAAAAATCTCTTGATCTTGATGAAGCTTCATATGAAGTTATGTAGTCTTCAATATAGCTTTCTTGTTCTTCTATATCCAGTTCATAGTTGCATTCCAGTTGATATTTTTTTGTATATATATGAGAGTGACGAAACATTACAACAAGGTATTTTTAATTTCAAAGAAATGTGTATTATTTCCTTCTTAATGTATGGCTTGTCTTTCCGATCATTGATATATGAACTGAAAATGATGTTACTTTTCCCATTTTGTTAAGATCATGCTTGTAATATTGTAACATGTATTCTCGAATTATCCTTGAAAACCTAAACACGCACACTCAGAGAAATAATTAGAAAAGTAGACGAAGGCTTGAATCCTTTCTTTTAATGTTGATCTCTTATTACGACATGCTTCTAAAGATGATGTTTTGTTCTTTAATTCTTTCTCGTATTGTCGATTTTTAGCTTTTTTAATAAATTCTCGCTTGTTTAAAGTTGTGAGTACAATAGGAATGGTAATCTCGGATCTCTAACATCTATTTTCCTTCCTTTTAGGTATGAAGCCACGTGATGATGAGGATGAAGAAGAGGATCAAGTGAGGACAAGTGAAATCCAATCAAGGGAAATCCATATGAACAAGAAATGATGGATTTCCTTTCTCTTTTATTCATAACTTTACATACGTGTACTTTATTTTATGTACTTGATTTCAAAGTTATTCCAACAGCTTGTGTGATTGTAATTTATAATTATGAAATAAATGAAAACCTCTTAATGTGATGAGTTTTAATTACTTTCCTTTGCATTACTTTTCATTAACATGGTGTTAAATGAATTCTTTGCAACTCATACACACTAGAAAATTTTCACTTAATCATAATTAATGAACTCAAAGTAACTTAATAAAACTAAACTATGAATAAAAGATAAGCATAAACCTACTTCAACCTCTGAAAAGGACTATCCCTTTGTAAGTTTTGGGTTATCCACCTTCATTATTTTCTATCTTTCTCGCCCGTGTCGTGGTCTTGTATTGGTTCCTTAGGGCGGATGCACGATCATGATGGAGATGACACATGGAAAGACATCTTAGGTGGAAGGTCAACATTCTAAAACCAACGCATTGCTAGTTCAAAACCTTTTACCTTTAGTTAGGCCCATTAATCCAATACCTCCAATCTAAGAAACAAAGTTTTGAGTTGACCTCTCGCACGGGTGTGAGAAATTTCAATAGATAGTCATTGAAATAACATCTCATGATGGTGACTCCACAAGAAGGGTCATGCCGGTGACAACTCTACTCCCAAAAATCGAATCCCCGAGAAAGGTTGTAATGGAGACATGTTAGGAAACAAATTATATTTTTTATAATATTATCCACTCAAGTAGTTATGAGTAATAATTTAAGTGAGTTTATGATAAAAAATTACTAACACAATTTTATCCAAAAACAAAGTCTCCATCTCATGGAATATGAAAACATGAAACCTATAAATTAAACATTGTCCAAACAAAAACTTCAAGTATTAAAATAAAAATAAATAAAATTTGGAAAACCATGGTGTTCTGTACAATGAAATTGATCGATTTATGGCGGTGGTGTGTTACAAGGTCGCATCCTACTATTATAAATGTTACATTTATGTTTGTCTTCTTATCCACTATATTTCTTACGAAATTGGGTTGCCTTTCATTTCCCTATATTTTTCATCGTACATATTTACTTCGAGTGCTCTAACTCTATAAAGAAAATGAAAGATTACAAACATACTTCAAATGGAGGAAATTCTATACATAAATCACAATGAAGTTAATAGTTCAAAATCCTTGTCTTTCCCACCCATTTTGTTTTTGTAGACAAGCCATATTTCTTAAAGAGAAAACCTAATCCACCTCCACTCAAATGGTCACCCATGCCTATAATTAGGAATATTCTAATAGGGAATTTGAGGCATACAATCTTGTTTATAATCGTATGGTGTATTTGACCCATAGATATGTCAAATTTTACCTGCAATGTATTTGAATTCATATTGACCTTGAGTACATCCAATTTCATGAGATCGATGATGGAAAAAATAGGGGTGTGAGAGGTTAGGGAAAGGGCCTCAAGGGTTGTTCCCTCCATCGCATACACGAATCTCCCACCCATGTTGTTTACAATATTGAATCAATATTACTACATGCTCCCACTTCTCTAAGATAATCAAATTGTATGGTTTGGGCACACATGATTTTGCATACCATAAATTATAAAGAGGAAAATTTTACAAGGAATCATAGTTTTTTTATGATTACAAATGATGTTGATGAGCCTCTCAATGTCACATTTCGTCATCCTTATCTCTACTACCCATTTATTATTCACAGACAAGCCATATTTCTTGTAGAAAAACATACTCTACCTAACCATACCTATAGTCAATAATCCAACACCTAAACCATGGAATGCATTCTTGTTTCAATGAAAAATTATCGCTTTCCCCATAATCATGCAAAAATATACTCATGGAATATTGGCATTTATATTGACCTTGATAGCATCCAATTTCATGAGATCAATGATGAAAACAATAGGGGTGTAAAATATTATGGAAATGACCTCATAGTTATACAAAATATTGTACACATGTATCTCTCACTTGTGTTGTTTTTAGCGAAGACATCAACATCACTACATGTTCATTCCTCTCTAAGATAGTTAGATAGTAGGTTTTGGGAACGCTATGTTAGCATGGTCCTAATAGGTGTTGTCATTGATGAAAAACACATTAATGACAAAGAAAATGTTGTATGATAATTTCATGATATTTTATGTGATGCTAACATACTGTTCGTATGTATATCGATTCTTCAATGGTATTCAAGTGAAGTGTGTTTACTCTTGCAAGCCTATACAGTTCCTAGGATGTGTAGATTGACAAAGTGAACTTCTTGTATTTGGTAATCATGTTGGAATGATTTATAGCATCATTTTATGGTTCTTGAGAACTCACAATAGTGGTATGGTACAGGTACAGGTGTTTCACTTGGTTACAAGTGCTCATTGGGAGAAGGTATAACAGCTTGGAGGTATGACAAAGGTGTGGTTTGGAGATATATGACTTCATGGATGCTTTCATTCAGGTGTATCATTGAATATGAGGTATGTTTGGGTCATTTTCATAGGTTTCTTGTTCATTTATTGCATTATTTCAATTGTCCCTAGTTACTGGTGAGGATCTAACATGTAAGCATAGGTAAGTCTTAGTGACTGGAGATATTGAGCTATGTAATTGATATTATTATGATTTGATATTTTATAAGGATGATTCATAGTGATCTCAGAAAAAATTTAGATTCCCATGTTCTTTATTTTTCTATATGTGAGGTATTTTGTGAAACAGGCGAAATTCAAGTGTATTTTCATCTCAAAGTTCAACTTCGGATACCCATTGTGAATAGTGTTATTTGAATGGGACCTTGTGGATTTCAGAGAATCTTATAAGCTGAGTTTATAAGGTTTAAAAAAATAATCAGGCTAGTTTATCTTCAAGAGTTTATGAATGAATGTTAAGAAGGTAAAGTGGTCTAGAACCCTAGTTAAACCCTAGCTAGGAGTAGTTTGTAGAGAATGAAGTATTGTGAACTAGTTTTGATTGATAGTGAAAAATTACTAATTTTACTTTTAGGTAACTCCTCATTATTTACATAAATATATGGTTGAGGTCATGGTGATAAGTGGGCCCCACCTAAAAATAGCAGTTTCTGAAGAAGAAGGTTTTAGGACAAAATGGGAAAAAGGACTAGCATGTAAAATTGATGATGTGTGATTATTTGGAGTTTTTATTGATGTCCATAGATGTTTAAGATAAATTTCATGCAGGTTTATGATGGTTTTAGGTCCAAACAGTGAACTAGTCAAAGGGCGATTAGGGATCTTAAATACCAGGGTCCAATAAAATGAGTATAACTTGAGCTACAAGAGGATTGTTGCGATGACTAAAGTTTTTTTAGTAAATTATATTCAAATATATTTATATTTACATATGTATTTCCTCATCATGAGGTCACTTGATAGGGTTACCAGGTCATTCTTTGAGCAAGAATATTTTTGGCAATTCAAGACAACATCTGTTTTGGTGAAAATTTGATGTTGTTGAAGCATGAGATAGATTGGGTGACTATTTCTATCACCTGTAATGTGAATAGGTATGATTATTCATCAATGAATCAATTTTTATGTCTTTAATGTTTTTATAAATTATTTTATGAGCTAACCTTTTGAAACATATTTTTGGTAGGTTGATATGATGAAGGCAAATGTTGTTGTGGTTTGAAGTTAAGGATGTTTAATGACTTATAAATTTCTTAGAAGTGTTCAAAATTTTATTAAATTTATTTTTATTGGTTACATGTCATGTTTTTTTGAGTAAAAATTATTTGGCGATCGATGAATTTTCTAGGGTTTTCAAGGGTGTAAGAAACAACTGTTTTGAAATTTGTAAAGGGACCTCTGACCGAATAAATGAAATAATTTGATTGGTTGATACTATTTGTGACCATGTATGAATTTTTATGATATTTTTATTCATATGTAAAGGTTTTTAGGTCATTACAAAGTATAAATTTATTTTAATGGAATTTTTAAGAATGTGCCCATAGGGTTTGAGCCATTTTGGCACTTATAATGTGGTTTTTAGCTAGGCCGACCTAATTGGGTCACTTGTGACTATTATATTTCAAATTTTAAATTTTTCCTTTATGTATGGGTTTAACCAAAACAATGGAAAATGTTGTGCCTAATTTTGAAATGTGGAGAAGGATATAAAAGCATGTTTTTGGATACTTTTTGGAACTAGTTGTGTGTGTGCATGTGGAGTGACCTAGGTTAAGTGTGAATGCGGGTGTTTGAGAATTATTTGAGACTGACTCAATTGTGTTCTAGGTTGAGAAAAATATGAGGACATGAAAGGAATATTTTTATGATTTTTTAGAGGGTTTGATGATTTTTTTTGTGAAGTATGATCACCTAGGGTTTGATTGAAGAAGTGTGAGCTGAATATTTGATCTCCATCAGTTGTGGTAGAAAAAAATATGAGACATAGAAATCATAAGGTGGTTTATTGGATTCTTGATCATCTTGGGGTTTGTATCCTCCTTGTGGAGTTGGTGCTTCAAAACATTAGGGGTTGGTGCTCTACTAAACTAGGGGTTTGTGCTCCTTGTAGGGTTGGTGCCTCACTAAATTCTAAACATATCAATATAATATTTTTTTCAGTGGGTTTTATTTCCCTTGATGTTTTCCCACTTATATCTTGTGTTCTTGTGGTGTTTCTTTTCTTTCATGGTTATATGCTTTATTGATGGTTTATGGTGTGCACACATTAAAAGTTGAATAAGTGGTTATTGTGATTGTATGCTTATGGTATTTTTAGTTTCAGATATGAAATATAATTTTAAGTTTTTATAAGGACTAATTCACCCCCTTCTCATTCCATTTTGATTCTAACAATTGGTATCAGAGTGGGTCCTTTTATAGAAGTTTGAAAACTTGAAAGGAGATCCTTAAAGCACAAAATGGTGAGAAGCACTATGATTGGAAAGGCACCAATGTTTGATGGTGTGAATTATAGCTTCTGGAGAATGAGAATGAGTTCCTATATCATGGCTCAAGGGTTTGATGTCTAGAATACTATTGCAAGTGGTTATAATCCTCCTACCTCTTCCACTCTCACTGATGATGAGAAGAAGGAATATACCAACAACTCAAAGGACTTCAATGCAATCTTAAGTGGTCTTGGAGAATATGAAATGGGAAAATTAATGCATTGTAGGACTACAAAGGAAGCATGGGAAAAACTCCAAGTTCTCTATGAAGGAGACTCAAAGGTAAGAATTGCTAAGCTTCAAAATTTTAGAAATCAGTTTGAATCTCTTAAGATGAATGATGATGAGAATATTGCAACCTATCTTCTTAGATTTGATAATATTGTTAACAATATGAAAGGGTTAGGAGAAGATCTAAAAGAGGAAGTTATTGTCCAAAAGGTGTTAAGATCCTTGAATCCAAAGTTTGATTCAAAAGTATCAGCTATAGAGGAAGCAAAGGATGTCACTAAGCTAAACATGGATGAGCTACATGGTACCCTAATAGCCTATGAGATGAGGGTAATGGATTCCAAGCCTACTAAGAAGGAGATATCATTCAAGATGGAGAAGGTGGCTAAAGAAAAGGTGGAAAAATATGAAGAATCTACTCTAGAGATTGATGATGAGGAGCTTATTTTTATGGTTACTATAATAATGTGACTTGGGACTGGTAATTATAAAGGTAAGTTACCTTTCGAATCATTTTCATGTGGTAAAATTGGTCATTTTTCTGCCAAGTGTCCTCATAGACATGATAAGAAAAGGAATGATGATCATGATAGTGATAATGAGAAGAAAAATAAGAAATTTGATAAGAAGAAGAAAGGGTTCAAGAAGAATGAATCCATGAGAAAGAATAAGAAGATTCTCTACACTAAAAAGGAATAATATGAGAATGAAGAAGAGAGATTTGATTCAGAGGTTGAATCTGATCACAATGATGTTGGTGATGAAGTTATCTTCATGACAAAGGAGGTTATGAGATCCTCTAGTGGTGGATCTATTCCTTGGGGTGATATTTCACCTGATTCTTGCAAAGAAGAGGAAGGATAAGATGATGTTCTAAGGATTGAATTAGCATGTGTGCAATATAAACTTGAACATGTTGAGAAGAACAACAAAATGTTGGTTTCTCAAGTCAAGGAATATGAGACAAAAATACAAGAACTTGAAGGGAAACATTGGGAAATATCTGAGAAACTAGAAGAATCAGTAAGAAGACTAGAATTGCATATGAGTAACATGACTCTAAGTCTTCAATCTAAGGAAGAGGAAGTGAAAGGTTATTAAGAAGGAACTATAGATGCTACAAGCAGGATAAGACCTATCATAAGTTTGAAGAAAGTAGAAAAGCTCTTAATGATCTCTTGACAAATGAAAAGGGTGCTAGTTTAGGATTTAAATCTGAATTCAAGAGCAACAAAGAGGTGAAATTAGATCTTATTCCATGCAAATAAGTGGGAGAATCAAGCACCAAGGAAGGAAATAAGGAGCCTCAAGCCAAGGACATGGAGAAAAGCAAGAAAATTAGGCAACCTAATGCCTCAAGGTATGAAAGGTCTTTCAATGGATTTTTTTATACATGTAATGATTTTGGTCATAGGGATAAGGAGTGTAGGAGAACTCCTAGAGACACTTAGTTATGGAGAAACATTAGAGATAATTATGACAAGAAGGTTGTATGCTTCAAATGCAATCAAGTAGGTCACATTGCTAGTGAATGTATGAATGACTCATCTAGGCATTTTTATGAGTAAAAAAAGAAATGTAGTGGTGTGTTACAACTGTAACAAGGTTGGTCATGTGGAAAATAACTACTTCCAAGCTTTCTTAGGTCAAATAAGAAGTTACTCAGGTCCTAGAGTGCAAGATTTTGGTGTTCAAAGAGCTAGAATGCATGAAAATAGTCCTAGAAGAGCTTGGGAACCTAGGAGAGATCATGGTGTATCTTCAAGTGTAGATGATGGTGAAAAGAGATGTGTTACTCATTGTTCATAGTAGATAAGGGAATATTAAGGAGTTTACATTGCCCAAGAAGGCTTGGGACCTCTTCAATACCTTCTTTTAGGTATCCTTGGAACAAGTATACCTTTACTATGATTCTTGAAGGTATATCAATGCAAATGAAGCATCCAAGTAAGGGGAAGTTGTCTATGTCATTATGTGTCACCTCTACAAGGTCAAGGTATGTGTGTGTTTTCTCCTCATAGTCTTTTTTGGTTCATGATGTTGGTTCTTGTGTAAAATGTTTGTCAATTAGTCTCGCATATATGTGTTGTGCTTGTAAGTATCTTATGTGGTATAAGAATGAGTTCTCAAGGTGTGTAATTCATCTGTGGTGAGTCTTAAATGGTTTAGTGTCATCTTGAAATATATCTATGATATTCTTAATGTTTTCATTGATATTATTAATGGTTTCATTGATCCCGAACATCTTTCTCATGTTATATATGTCCAAATCTGGTCGGTACTATATCTTTGAGTACTTGTGAGATATTACACTATCTTGTATATGTTCTTAAAAAATTATATGGATTATCATGGGGTATAAATGGTCTTGACAAGTGTGGCATACTGTCATCTATATGTGTTGAGCCAAAAGTATGGTTATTGCATTGGAAAATAGGTGTCTTTTATTCATGTCATGTATGGAGTAAGTCCATGGATGTCTGTGAAGGTTGCTTTTTGTTTTCCAAGTTTTCATGGTGTCATAATTCTAGTTATGATGCACTTATACAGGTGTAAATCATGTCATGATTTCCTTTATTGAATATTATCCCTTGAAAATGATTGTAGGTGTCAAATGTTGTTTTAAGTTCATATAAGGTGGTATGAGTTGTCCAAGTGCATCCGGTCTATCAAAAGTTACTTAAGACTTGTATCATGGAGACTACATGTATCTACATCTCTCCCAAGGTGGTTAAAGAATATTTTAAGAAGGATATGGAGTGATCAAGTTTCAGCTTGATCATTTTATGGATTAAATTGCTCTGTTATGGTCAAGATAGCTCATTGTTTCGAGTCTCTTCAAGTAAAAATGGAGTGCTAAAGGTATGTAAAGTGAATTTTCTTGATATCTTCACATTGAAAAGTTTTTCATGGTGTTTGAAGATGTTTTTCCAAGGTGGAAATTCTAATTTGGAGGAGATAAGAGAAAATTATTTCAAAATATTACTTCACTACCTCTCGACTAGGAGTGCACAGCTTCCCCATGAGCGGTATGCATGGAAGCTCTGGTTTTGAAGGCTCCAATGATGAAATTTTGGTTCAAAATTTTTACTTATCATATAGACACGTGGGGCTAGAGGATGTGAAAATTGGAGCTCAATGTATGTACACATTTCCAGTTATGCATGACAAAGTATTGGAGAGTTTACTTGTAATACAAAGTGAAGAGGGTTTGATAACTAAAACCCTATCTCTTGGTTTCCTCAAGGATTGTCAAGGTATTCACGATGTTATCTCAGTATAAGGGTTGCTAAAATGTTATATGAGGTGTCCATCATGGTTGAGTATGGTATTGATGAATACTTGGGTGGTGTTTCACCATGAACTATGCCTAAACATGTATTCTACAATACAAGAACAAAGTTGATCATGTTCGAGAAATGAGTGATGGATTCCCTCATTTTTGACATGTTTACTGAGGTTTCCATACTTTTGAATTGTTGTTAAGATGTGTGGAATTTCATATGTTGATGATCTCAGGAAGTGTGTACTTGTGTGAGCCTAATATTGCTTCTTAAGAGAAGATGAAGACCTACAGGTTTAAGAAGAGGCAGAGCATGGTTTCAGAGGTATGAAAAGTGTCTCAAATTTCCCACTCATTTGAAATGGTATGTTTCTTCATCCATTCATTATTTCCAAGTGATGGTAGTTGTTGGAAGGTCTTTGTTGCTTGTAAAGGATTGAAAATTGTGTTCTTGCTTCAAAATACCCTCCTACTGGCATGTCGAAGAAATTATTTTGTATGGTGGCACTGATATTGAGGTACAAATGGTGTTTCTCAATCATTAGTTGAATATTTCATCATAGATATGTATGGATTAGTGAACTTATGGTTGAAATGATCAATTTTAGGCTTATTAGTTGAATCTAGAGCTTCATCAAAAGACCAAGACTCATCTACAAAGTGCTTTGAGATAGGGGATGATTGGTAAGGAGTTGTATTCTTGCTATTAATGATAGGGAAGCATGGTTTAGCCCTATATGTTACATGATCTAATTGTTTATAAGCTATAAGTTTCATAATTTATCTTCTCAATGGATTTTTGGTTTTTGACATGTTGATGATTGTCATCTAACAATGTTGGAGTGTTGTTATAGCAAGAAAATTTGTTGCTTATAGGTGTATGGTGGCCAAGAGAGTGTACAAGAATGATTAGGACAAGGGAGAATGTGCATCTCTCTATAGATTGTGTAAATGATGGAAGCAAGGCTATATAAGGTATGTTTTACAAGTGCTATGCTCATCAATATTAAAGGTTGTTTATCTAGCAATCAATTTTAACAAAGAGAAAGAATGAAAAAGGTGCTTATGGACTATAAAAATATGTAATGATGATTTCATGGCATGGTATCAAGGATAGTTGCTAAATTTATGCTTAAAATATAGAAGTAGAAGTATTGAGGCAAGGGGGAGTTATGGTTTGCTTTCTCAAAGTATGTATGAGGATATAGGACATGCCAAAGTTTGTCAAAATTTCTCTAAGAAGACTATTTTGGACTCACATTATTGCTCTTGGTATGAAATGAATGCATATGCCTTGTAATGTATGTTTTTTTGCCTAGAAATGAAGGATCAATGTCATGAATGGTGGTGTAATGTTGTGTCATGGTCATCTATGTCATTTTTGGCATGTTGAAGGTGATGTTACCCGTTCTATGATCGCTACAAAGGCTCTTAAGTAGCTCAAAATAGGGTTGAAGAAGAAAACAAGTGTTTTTGCATGCTTAAGAGGTGAAGAATGATGTTGTATCCATTTATAAGGTGAGATATTGTTTATTTCATGCTTGACTAATTTTTTTCAAATGTTGGAAGTGCTCATTCTAGGGGGACCTTATTGCTTGCATGCCTAAAATGAAGGAAAAATTAGTTTTTGGGGAAAAATCAAGAATTTGAGATTGTTTAAGAAATTTGGTTGATGTTTCTAACCAAAGCATGATGGTATGAAGCTAAATAAGGTGATCTATAGGTATTCCTTTGTCATTAATGAAAAAATGGGAGAAGTCAACGTGTTTTCCGTCCATCAATGACAAAGGGGAAGATTTTTTGGCATGGTCCGAATAGGTGTTTTCATTCATGAAAATCCACATTAATGAAAAATTAAATGTTCTATGATGATTTCATGATGTTGTATATGATGATAACATACTCTCTCTTCAGATGTATATCGATGTTACAATGGGATTTAATGATGTGTGATTACTTTCTATTAAAATATTCAAGCCTATACAGTGCCTGGGAGGTGTACCTTAATAGTGTAAGCTTATTGGATTATTGGGAAGAATGTTGACATGATTTCTAGCATGATTTTAGGTGCTTAAGAACTCACAACAAGTGGTATGTTACATGTACAAGTGTTTCACTTGTGTTACAAGTGCTCATCGGGGTCACTAAAAAAAAAATAAGCAGTATAACAACTGGAGGTGTGATAGTGTGGTTTGGAGATATATGAGCTCAAAAATAATTTCATTCAACTTTATCATGGCATATGAGGTATGTTTGGGTCATTTTTAGAGGTTTCTTGTTCAATTATTGCATTATTTCAAGGATTTTGCACCCCTAAGATCAATTTTCTCGAGGAATTCAAGCAATGATGATCTAGCATGCAAGAATACGTAAGTCTTAGTGACTCAAGAAATTGGCCTATGGAATTCACATTATGATTATTTGAAATGTTAGAGGGATGATTCATATTTCTCTTAGATGCCCATGTTGTGTATTTTTTAGTAGATATGGCTAATTTTGTGAGACATGGTGAAATTTAAGTGTATTTCAAATTTAATGCAAGTTCAACTTCAAATCCTCATTGTGAATAGTGGTCTTTGTATGGGACATTTTGGTTTTCATGTAAGATTATAAGGTGAGTTTATAATGTTTTAAAAAATAATCAGGTCATTTTATTTTAAGGATTTTATAAACAAATGTTAAGAAGGTAAAGTGGTCTGAAACCCTAGTTAAACCCTAGAAACTAGAGTAGTTTACGAGAGAATGAAGTATTGTAACCTAGTTTTCATTGATAGTGAAAAATTAAGGATTTTATCTTATATAGAACTCTTCATTATTTCCAGAAATGTATGGTTGAGGTCATGGTGATAAGTGGGCCCCACCTAAAAATAGCAATTTCTGAAGAAGAAGGTTTTAGGACAAGATGGTCCAAAGGAGTAGCATGCAAAATTAATTATGCATGATGATTTGGAGTTTTTTCATTACCATGGATGTTTCAGAGAAATTTTATGCAAGTTCATAATGGTTTGAGGCTCAAATAGGTTGACTAGTCAAAGGGTAGTTTTGGGATCTCAAATAGAAGGGTCTAGTAAAATGAGTATAACTTGAGCTACAGAAGATTTTTGGTGCAATGATTAAAGTTTTTTTGGAAATTATATTCAGATATATTTCTAGTGATATATGGATTTTGTTATTATGAGGTAATTTGACATTTGGGATCTCAAATAAAAGGTTACTAGGTCATTCTTTAAGCAAGAATATTTTTGGCAGTTCAAAACATCATTTGTTTTGGTGAAATTTTGATGTTATTAGAAGCATAAGATAAATTGTGTGATGTTTCCTATCACCTGTAATGTGAATAGGTATGCATTTGGCATCCAATGAATCAATTTTTATGTCTTTAATGTTTGTATAAATGATTTTATGAGATAACCTTTGGAAATAGAGTTTTTGGCAGTTGATCCGGTGAGGGAAATGTTGTTGTAGTTTGAAGTTAAGGTTGTTTAATGACTTATAAATTTACTTTAAGTTTTCTAAAGAGTATTCCATTTATTTTGAGTGGTCACATGGAATTTTTTTGTTGAGTAAAAATTATTTGGTGAATATATGAATTTTCCAAGGTGTCAAGGGTGCAGGAAACAACTTTTTTTGAGATTTGTAAAGTGAATTGGGCCCAATAAATTAAATAATTTATTTTATGATATAAAATTCTAAGATTTATAAATTTTTATGATAATTTATTCATGTGTAAATGGTTTTGGGTCTTGAAAAGGTATACATTTAATATAAGGGCATTTTTAAGAATGTGTCTATGGGATTTTGAGTCATTTTTGGCACTTGTAATGTGGGTTTTAGTTAGGTCAACCTAATTGGGTCACATGTGACTATTATATTTAAAATTTAAAATTTTTCCTTGATTTATGGGTTGAAACAAAATTAGGGAAAGCTTGTGCCTAAGTTTGAAATGTGGAGAAGCATATAAAAGCATGTGTTTGGGTGCTTTTTGGAACTAGTTGTGTGTGTGCATGTCGAGGGACCTAGGTGAAGTGTGATTAAAAATGTTTGAGAATTATTTTATGTTGATTCAAGTGTTTTTTAGGTTGATAAAAATTAGAGGACATTTAAGCAATATTTTTATGATTTTTTAGAGGGTTTGATGAGCTTGTTTTGTGAAGTGTGATCACCTAGGGTTTCATTTAAGAGGTGAGAGCTAAATATTTAATCTACATCAATTGTGGAAGAAAAAAATCTTATATATACACATCATAAGGTGTTTGAGTGGGTGTTTGATCATATTTGGGGGTTGTAGTCTCCTTGTGGAGTTGGTGCTTCACGAAATTAGGGGTTGGTGCTCCTTGTGGGGTTTATTCCTCACTAAATTAAGAAACATATCGATATATAATATTGTATTTATGTGGGTTCTCTTCTCCTTTAGGGTTTCCCACTTATATCATGTGTTCTTGTGGTGTTTCTTTGCTTTCATGGTTACATGATTTATTGATGTTTTATAGTGTGTACACATTGAAATTTGTGTAAGTGGTTATTGTGGTTGTATGTTTATGGTATTTTAAGTTTCATATATGAAATATTATTTGAATTTTTATAAGGACTGCTTCACCTCCCGAGTATCATTGTGCTTCTAACACGCTTGATTTTGTGAACTATAAATTTTGAAGAGGAAATTTGTAAAGGTAATTATATTTTGTTGGTGATGATAGATGATGATGATGATGACGAGTCTCTCCTTTAATATTTTATAAAATGCCATTACTAAGATATGAGGTGAACAATCAAGTGTTTGCATTTTTATTTCAATTTGGCGATGGACTTGCTAACATAACATCTCTACCTCCATGATTAATGACCCTTACCACCACAACCAAACTAATGAATTTCAAATGGGTACAAATTTTCATGATAAATTACCCGATTTATAATATTTTAAAACATATAAACCAAATACGTGTCATCCCTCTTAAAATTAGCTTGGCTTTGTGAAACCAAATATACATCCTCTCTCCAATGTAATTCAATTGGTTTTGAATTTACATTTGGTTTCGTGGATTAAAAACATCATTATTTGTATTAAGGACCATCCGAGATCAAAAACGTGTTGTATTCGTTGACAATTTTTACACTTGTGCAAAAATGGGCAACTCAAACTTCATCGTTACAATGAAAGGCATTGGTGAAGTATACCTAAGCTAATAAATTTTTGATATTATTGGTTACTCGCTGAATTAGTTAATGATTAAGTGAAATATGCAGCTATGTGTGTTGTTACAAAACGTGTGATGATCACATAATCTGCAATTTCATGATATCTTTAGCAAAAGAACACAAGAGGCCCCAAAGGACAACCGTGTTGTCTTGATGAAGACACTCGCATTACTGAATAGGTGAAGTGCTGAGTTTTGGGACAAAGCAAACATAGGTGCAGATTGTAGAAATCGAGTTCATTATTAAATGTTACAGTTTCTCATTGATTTTCTTTCCTCTATGATTAAGACATTCAATTATATTACTTGAGTTTTTAGTTCATCATATGATCCATACAAAAAGTTGAAATGCATAAATAAATATACAACTCATTTACAGAATTCAATGTTTTATTCATAAGGAAATTTCAAATGTTCCCACACAAGCCATGAGATGTAACTGAAAGTAACATATAACTACTGAAATAAGAGGTACACATGCATGAAAATGAAAGAAAAGAGTATAATTGAACCAATCATTGCCTTGGGGTTTTCTTTGTTGTTCAGGGTAGCTCCATTCCAACTTTGTTTCCTTTCTCATCTTCTTTGTAGAAGCCGTTGTACCTGAAAAGAATAAAATGCACTATCAGTTACGAGCTCAGGGATCAATTCATATTCCCTACTGTCCTATTTCGTGCATATGAACATTTTAATAACATGAGATGTATTTTTCTTGAATATCAAACTGCATACATGCTTTATTCACTCAGAAAGAAGAAAGAGAAAAGAAAATAAGAACATGAACATAAAAGAGGCCAAAAGTCCTAAGTATTTTCTAACTATTTTCTTAAGCGTGCAGGTACAGGTTGTAACCAAGAAGAATTTGACAAGTCATAAGTACATGCCGGAAAGAAGAAAGAATGTAACTCAAGGTTTCAGAATCGTTCTAAAGTGGAAGAAGTTACAGTATATAAGAGAGACTGGAAGATAGAAATACATGTTTAAGTTTGCAACTAAAGAAGAAGAATCAAATTTCAAGAAGCTAAAGTTAACTGGAAAGAAAGGATTACAACTGAAACAAAATGAAAAGAAGATTCTGGGAAAATTTTGATAGGGCTTCACCATGTAAAATGGACATTTTAAATTTTCCAGCAGGCATACAAAAGTTGTAATAAAGATCAAACACAAGTGTTTATGCAGAAAAGAAAGGGAACTATACTTTCAGTCATCAAACTAAAGGATTTTGGAGCATTCATTATAAGCCTAAATAGCTGAAGAGAGATGAAGTTGCAAGATAAATCTTACAAGTACAACATTCTATAAGTACAGTCTTTAAATTAATCAAGTATCAACTACATAGAATAATACAAGTAATAGCTTCAAAGATCAAATTGAATGCAGGATTCATAGTTTACAAAGATAGAAGTCATTCAGAAGGAATACGAAATGTTGCAATATCAGTGGAGTATGACAGACAAGTAGAGTGAAGCCATTTTTCTAAAAACAAAAGCATAACAGTCAAAGGAAGGTTCTAGATACAAACTTTCAAATCTTCAAGGAATGTGTTCAAGGAAGTAATTGACACAATTTTAAACAAGTTACAAATTCTCTCAAAAAGGCTAGGCTATTTACTCGGTGATACAAATAAAAGATGACCATCATATTTAAGGCCATGGGCTCACCTTTTCAGAATATTAAAATACCAAGTCATTTTCCAGGTCTTGAGCTCAAAATAGAGCTTTATGCAGTGAGCCATAAACTTACCAATTGAACAGATCTGAGCTCACATAATATTGGCAATAGAGAAAAGCAAAATCTATGAGACAATCATATAATGAAAAATATCTGATAGGCTCATAACAGGAAGGCCAAGTAACCCAGATTTAAAGAATAGTTGAGGAAGAGTGTACCAATTCGAGCTCAAAGTAAGAGAGGCAATAATAACTCAAGGCCCATGATCAAAGAATGCAATAGGAATTTTTAACTAAAGACCCCACTGTAAATACCGGCGTTATTATCATAAAACCTCAGCTCAAAATGATGAAGCGGAAATCTTATATAGAGAAGAGTGAAAAGGAACATCCACATCAGAACTTGATCTCAGAGGAGAAGTCATCTATAGTTTTAGAACACATAATCTCCATCTTCAGGTAAAAGAATGGGGTAAATATCCATATCAAAGGAGGAATACCGAGATCTGAGTTATTAAAAGCAACAATTCGAGGCACAAAAGAGAAGTTACAGTAAAAAGAATGTCATCCTCAAGCCACGATGAACCAAATCAGTGAAAAGAAAAATGGTTAGCAAAACCGTCAAAAGGAATCAGCTTACAAAACTCAGAGTGGTTTCACAAAATGAATAGATCACAGACTAGGTGAATATTAATGGTTGAATGAAATCAGAGAATGCAAAACTAAGATGATATGAAGTGGATTTCAAATTTTCAGAAAATATTATTAGCCTCAAGAACAGATTGCAAAATTAAAAGGAATGAAGGAGTTCGAATACCCATAACAGTAAACATTTGGATCTGACATGTTTGAGAAAATAAGAATATCCATTTATTATTCAAAACACAAGCTCGAGATAAAAAGATTTGAGTCAAACTACACGCACATCCGAGTTCAAAAATATTCAAGTATTTCAAAATTTAACATTCTTTTAAGGTCAATCACCTTCAAATTGCAGTATAGAAGGAAAAGTACAGATCTTAGTTTTAATCGTAGACCCATTAATGGGTACCGAGTTAGAGAAATAAGTAAAAACTTACTAGTTAAATCGAAGTGGAGAAAACCCTTGAGATATCATCGAGCTCAGAACTAAAAAGGACCAAACCTGAATGAGTTCAACTCGAAAATGACCAGAGTCATCCAAGAGATCACATAAAGAAATGCAAAAGAAAATGGGTATCAGTTTTGAAGTCGAAGTGGTAAGAACCAAATACCAGCAAAAACTCAAGGATCGGAAAACTTACCGACCTCATCAAGCAGTGATGCAAGACCAAATAGAACCGAGCTCCAAGAGAATGATCATGGTGGCCAATAGACCATAGAGAGCTTGACAAAGAAACATCACACACAGATCCCGAAAACAAAGAATAATTGCGCTTCAAAACCAACAATGGCGGCCATTAAAGAACCACAGTTTTCAAAATATACAGAGGCATGAATGGTTTAGAAGACCATAAATGGAAAAGTTCAGAGCTTCAAGTAACCATCAATGGTGTCAAAAAAATTTCCAGGGCTCCGCCGTAAGCTAAAAAACCAAATGAAATGATCATCATGTTCAAGTTACCTTTACCATAATAACTCGAGAGGAGATTCAACAAAACCCTAACACAGGGTCAAGCATCAACGATCAAGCTTCAACCGAGTACAAAGATCAAGGGCCAAGGATCGAGCTCGAGGCTCAAAGAAATTAACCACAGTCAATCCCCACCGACCGCATTCAATGCAAGCCGAAACAATTAACCATAGATCGTAGATCGACGGCCAAGATGAAAACAGCATACATAGATCGATGGTTTAAAATGATCAACAATATCAAAGCAAACTTAACTTGAGTTGCATGTGCCACCGAAAAACTCATGGAGGGGTGAGTCACCGTGGAGAAGGGGCCAACCCACGTCATCAATTTTAAAACAAAATCATTACGATGAAATTCAAAGGATCAACTATAGTCTAGACTTTAAATAATGCCAAAATCTGACCAAATTATGCCACAATGATCACCAAAAAGGTGAATATTTTAACTATATACTATTCAAACATGCAAAGCCGACAAGTATTACATGGTCGTGTATATCCAAAAGGTGGCAGACTATATAGTGTAGCCTATGTCAAATAATCAAAGGTGGCCGAGTATGGTGTGGTAACTATTACAAGTGCCCCATGTGTATCTAAAACCATGGTAATGTGCTAAGTCCACAAAGGTGGCCAAAATCAAACAAAGACAAAGAAATGTCAATATCAGGCTGAGAGTGGTCCCAATCAGGATAGATGTTTGGATGAATTACTTTTGCAAAGTATTGCAAATAATGTAATTAATTTTTCTCACTCACAGGAGTTACTTTTACATGCTTCACAAGAGGTCAGAACAGAGAAGGAGATAAGTTGCATGC
Organism: Taxus wallichiana var. yunnanensis; assembly: GCA_018340775.1. Lineage (NCBI taxonomy): Eukaryota > Viridiplantae > Streptophyta > Pinopsida > Cupressales > Taxaceae > Taxus > Taxus wallichiana. The sequence goes on from CM031241.1 coordinate 462,509,912, forward strand.
TCATGGAGAGAGACTTGCCTAGCAAGTAAACTTATTATTAGCAAACTATTCACCCTGCCTTATTAAAAATAGAATAGTCAACTTTAGTCGACTAAGATGTAATCAAAGACTATTAATGCCTCTTTGTACTAATAGATATTATTTTATCCCTTTATTTATTATTAAATAAAGGATAAAAATAGGATGCATTGGCAGTACAAGCCTTAAGCTATTTTTAAGAAGGATGGGAAAATTTATGTTGCTATATATTGTGTGCCTTTTTGCAAAGCACAAGGAATTTTTGGATATAGGAGTATCAAGAAATTTTTGACAGCTTTTTCCTCCGAGTGTGAAGTATTTTCTGCCTTCCCAACTATTGCAATCTTGTGTATGTTTCTATTAGTCTTGTGAATGCAAATTCCCTGATAAATCATCTTACCCTGTTGCAAAATTTAGTAGTTTCTGCATAATATTAGTGTGCATGTTCATCTTAGCAGTATTGTTGTGATAATCTCCCTCAATACCTCCAAGTGTTTTGCCCTTGATATTCTCGTAGAAGAACCGTGGCTCGTGCATCAAAAATCCTTTTCACATATCAATCGTATATATACTCACCAAAGCCCTTATGCAAATTTGGTGTATCACCTTAGTTTAAATTATCTCACAGTCATTTTTTCCCCTTAAACCCTAGAGATTAGTTTAGGATACATCAATAAGGAACCGCCTTGATACCGTAGACTCACCTCAAAATAGGTATACCCACAGCACTGAGGTGTTTCCATCAGATCTACGAAACAGAGAGATCAAACTTTATAAGCTTAGAAAACCTACACCATCTCTCTATAGGGTGCACTTTTGAGAGATAACAGCTTTTCAAAGCATGCTGTGGGACCACGAATCAGATCTACGTATAAGTTATGACAAATCTATAAGTAAGCATTACAAAGTCACTTTCGAGAGAAAGTTGTAGCAATTTATTCTAAGGATTTTAATTTCTTTTGGCGACTCCGTGAAGCGATATCGACCATTATTATAGCATGTTCCATGCCTAAAGTGACTACGAGATCATCGGTAAGAGGAATTCCTCTTGAGTTTGTTTCTTTACCTTTGAATTCTGCTAGAAGGAGAAGAGTTGGTAATACTTTACCTTATAATAGACCTGGTTTTGATAACCCTCCTCCTAATATTCCTTCACCACATATCAATTTCTCTATTAACATCCCAGTTTTTCAAATGGCTATTCAACCTCTAAGGAATTTTGTGACCTTTACTAATACTAGCCCATTAGTAATCCCAGTTTATCATGACATTCCTAATGCTGCCATGAAAAGTTTTCCAATATTCACGGTGAAAATCAAAGTTACACCTATCTAACATATCAAAGATGTTACATACCATATGTACTCGTCCATAATATTACTCATGAAGACATAGCTTTAAGACTTTTAGCTGCATCTTTTAAAGGGAAAGCCTTGCAATGGTATAGAAACCTAGAAATTGGAAGCATAAGAACTTGGGATGACTTAGGTGAAAAATTGCTGAAACAGTTCTAGGATAATTTAGATCATTTGTGTCTCATTAAACAATTATCTACTATTAAAAGAGCCCCTCATGAGTACATGTATAGCTTCAATATCCATTTTTCTAGGACTTGGGAAAGAATCCCAACAAGTGTTAAGCCTCAAGCTGACCACGCTTTCCTTTATTACCTCAGAGCTTTGAATAGTGATATTTCCGCTATGATTCAATCTATGGGAGGCAATACTCTTTCGATGCTTATGATATTACTATAAAATCTGAAAACAACCTTATTCAAGATGGAAAATTAGTACCGGCCTTCAATGTCATTTATGGAAGATTTAGCACCTATTCCTCACCATTATTATGCCTATAGAACCTACTATTGTAGCCCCATCGATGATTTGTTTAAAGCTTTACAAACTATGGGAAATAATATTGCTTCAATTGAAAATGACCATTGCATTACCTAAGTAAACCCTACCGTGCTCCTTATCATCAAAATCAATAGAATTTACAAAACATACAGCCCTATCAACATAATCAAAATTATAGGCAGCCTTACTAGCAAAGGAAATTTGACCTAAAGGCTCCTAGTTCATCTAATGCTTTAGTCCGAGTTAACATGGCTACATGAAAGAATGGTGTCAACCTTGCAATCAAACTCATTCAACTCAACTTGCCCAAATGATTTTCTCGAACTCGAATCTTGTTGCACAACCTCAATCAAACATTGTTCATGCCTCAAATGGAGGGTGGGTAGCAAGAAACTCATGTTCGAAAGCACCAACAGCAATTTAGCCGCCAATGAGGAGGGTTTCATTGTAGTCACTACAAGGGCTCAAGGAAAAGTCATTGAAAATCAAAAACAACAAAATAGGCTTGTCCTGCCTACTGTCACTAATAATACAACATCTAGAATCCCAAAGTCAGCCAATAATCCTATTGTTCCCAAAAAAACAACAAGTGTTCCAGCTGATAAAGGCCATCAAAAATAGCTACATCCTGACCCAAGAAGACTATTTATACCTCAGATATCCAAGGCAACTAAGCATAATCAATTTTTGCTAAAGCCTACTCTAAGATAGTTGAATCCGTCTCTAAAATTGTTGTTTCTTTTAACATTTTTGATGTAATGAAAAATCATAACGTTAACATCTCAATGTGGGACACTCTAATTATTCCTGGACAGCAAGATTTACTTTCTCATGAACTAGTTAAGCTACGATTTCTTCAAATACGTAAGAAAAGGAAGTTTAGAAGGCGATATGGTCCTTGGAACGTTTGAACAAGACCGCATTAAAGAAGTTAAGTGGATGGTTCGTAAATTTCCGAATGCTCATGACATCAAAAAACCACCACCATTTTATTTTTCACTAAGTATCGAGAACATATAGTTCATAATTACATGGTGGACAATGGCACAAGTAGCACAGTTATGCCAAAAGCAATTGTAGAAAAATTGGGTCTGCAGTATGAGCCTATAGAAAGGAGTGTCTTACAGCTTGATGGAACTGCAACCAATACAGTTGGCATAATCAGAAATTTAGAGGTGACGTTACATGCTTGCCCAAATGTTTCTATTCGTAAGATGTTATTATTGTAGTTTTTGGGTAAAGAAAGCTCGCCAAAATTACTTTGTGAACTAAAGCAGTGTCAGCAGCCCTCAGAAGTGGACTCCTCGCATGGTGATCCGTGCCCTTATCTTGTAATAGATTGAACTCTGTATATATCATGAAGCAATAAAATACCAAAGCTTTGTGGATGTATCTTCCCCTCGCTATGTTTTCTTGCATTCTTCTTGCCACTTTAATCTTTCTACAAAAATATTGTGTCTATTTTTATGTTCTCATAGCAGGATCCATTATCATCAGTGTATGCTTGGAATATCATTGTGAATGCATTTTGCTAGATTATGGAGAACTGTCATCACCTCTTCTAGTGTGCACTTTGCCTCCTCATTTCACACATTTGGAGACTACTCTCACATCCTCCTTTCTCGGTGTATCACCGCTTTAGTGTAGGCTTTCATTTTATGCATTCTCTCTCCCCGGTCCCTCGGAAATTTAGATTAGAACAGCTTAGCTTATCTTGCATTAGAGTAGATTGTGGCAGTAGTTTAGGAGTAAGAACTAGCTTTCTCTCGGAGGTCTATCTCAAGTAGCAAGTCCCACAACTTGGAGATAGTACCCATGTTATCCAATCACACCGGATGCCTAGAGTGATCAAAATAGAAATCGATCAACATCCAGGTGCCGTGATTCAGTGATTCGATAACAGCTTCCTAAGCACGACGCTGTGGGACCTTAGAGGTCTTTAATTTCATTGCAACAAGATTGATGTGCACTTGTTGTAAGTTCCAGCTTTGAAGGAGCTTTAAAATCGCACATCCGCGACTCCAAAAGAGGCATAATCTGCTGGTTCCCGCAGCTTCAAGCCCGGTAAATTTATGAGAAGAATACAGGACTGTGTCAAGAACTAAGGAGGAAGGATTGTTTGTTTATCCGCATCTATCTCCAGTGCAGAGAAAGAAGGGGAAGAAGAGCTCAAAGATCTCGCATCTCCACCTAATAGAACTTTGTCTACACCTCCACCTGGTAGACCTTTTCTCGCATCAACAAGGGTTCTCAGGCCAATCAGAATGGCGCAACCACTAAATCCCTTTGTCAATTTCACCGGGCAAGCAGCCACTTGCCCTCAATGCACGTAATCTAGTTCCACCGCAGCATTGAAGAACATTCCATTTTTCACTGGAGAAAATCATACCACTCCCCGGTGATCATGTCAAAGACATCGCTAACGTCCTCAGCAATCCATGAGATAAACGAAATGGATGTGGTCACAAACCGCTGGCATCATCATTCAAAGGGAAGGCATTACAATGGTTCAGGAGCCTTGAAGCTGGTTCTATCACAAATTGGAATCAGTTATGCATAGTTCTCCATGAGTAGTTTGGAGAAAAGGGAGACAATTTGTCTCTACTAGAACAATTGACAACTATCAAGAGAGCCCCCAACGAGCAACTGACTGACTTCAACTTCAGATTTCAAAGGTCTTAGGATAGGATTCCAAAGGGCAAAGCCAACAAAGAAAGGTGCTTTTCTATACTATCTTAAAGCTTTGAATTCTGATATTTCTATGTTAATTCAATCTATGGGAGGCACAACCTTACCTGCTGCTTATAGCATTGCCATTAGAGCCGAAAACTATCTTATTCAAGCTGGTAAGCTAGCTCCTAGGCCTCCCATGCCATTATATCCAAGTTTAGAGAGCCCAAGTACTAGCCAAGCGCCTGTCTTAGCTCCTATTCCCACCCCTAGAAATCAAAATTCAAATGAAGCTTCTACTTCATCCTCTAGTGCTTCAAATGAACTCCAAGAGGTCATGAAACAATTGCAAAATTTGGGAAATGAGCTGGTTACTATCAAAAGACAGCAAGCTCAAAGTGCTAGACCGTATCACCTCAAGCTCACCCTAACAGCAACCATATCAACCTCAAAGACCACCCAATCCAGTCAGTAATCGAATCAAGCAAGGCCTCCCCCTAATAGACCATTTCAGCCCTACAACCCCAATGTTGCATCCGCATCCGAGCTTTGGTGCCACCCAAAATAACATGGCCCAAGAATATGATTGGTGTTTCCCAGTGCAATACCACATAACCAATCAATGTTCTTTAACGGTGCATTAAATCGTGCTCTAATGGTGTAAACCATTGGTGGGTCGCAAGAGTCCACCACGAAGAAGACCAACAAGAAGGGGCACCTCAGCAAGAACACCTCCGAACGAAACTACTCTTGTCAATCGCGGCAGTCAAGATTTCGTGGCATGAATCAAATACCCTCTCAAAGTGTCAGCACCAACACAAGGTCAAAGAGGAGAAATTTGGGTGAAGAGCAGCCATTGACTTCGAGTAATCCACAACCTTCTACCACTCCACAAGCCACTGGCAAGCAAAATGTAGTTCCAAACATACAAGGAGCATCCAAACCAGCTCCTAAACCAAATCGATGCCAACCGCCACTCATTCGCAAGGAATGAACGTGCAGTGCCAAGGGAAAGCAGAGGGATACTTCATCTCCATTCAAGATTATTGATCGATGAAGAAGACAAATGTAAACATATCCATGTGGGAATCACTATCTATCCTGTGATGAGAGATTTGCTACAAGCTGCCATGAAGGACTCGGTCAACTTCAAATCAACAGTCCAAATGCAAGAGAAGGTACTCACAAATGCTGCCCACTGAAGGAAATCATGGAGGACAAAGGGTAAAATGTTGAAGCCCCCTCCATTTTATGTTTCATTGATCGTAGGAGATAAGTTGGTGCATAATTGCATGATCAATTCGGGAGCAAGCAGCTCAAGAATGCCCAAGAAAATAGCTGATCAGCTAGGACTCCAATATGAAGTCATCTCCAAGGGTGTAGTGCAATTAGACTGGACAGCAAAGCGGACAACGGTTGGAGTAATCAAAGGTTTGAGCCTCACACGCATGCATGTCCTAATGTAACAATGTGTTACAAGATGTGTCAGCTTATAGACCTACCACCACTCTTTCGTGCATTATGCTTGTCAAGAGACTTCACCGCTAAAATCGGAGGCTATCTTTCGGCGGATTGGTCACACATGTTTTTCGTAACAAGGTATGGAACCAAAGCCACAATCAGTGTCCGAACCTATCAGCAAACTTCCATATTGAGCCTTACACCCCAAGCCAAATCAATACCAACTGCTCAAAGATTCAATCAAGAAGATTATCCAAGCACCGATGAAGCCGACACCAAGGTTGAAGCATCCCGCATTTGACTCTTGATGAATGGGCAAGCAAGGTGCATTCTTTTGATCCTTATCAAGAAATAGAAGAATCTGAGCTAGGAGTCTATTGTTTACATGAAGAGAATCAACCTCTCCCCAAAGATCACCAAGCCGATCATAAATACATGAATGAAGTATGGCAATTGTTCTTCGATGGGTCAAGGAGTAGACAAGGTGCAGGGAGGAGGAGTTATGCTCATTTCACCGCAAGGTATAAGGTATTACTCACCCTTCCGTTTCCAGCTTTGCATGTTCAAACAACACACCGAGTATGAAGCCTTAATTCATGGATCAGACCGGGCAAGGAAGAAATGCATCAATAATTTATAAGTGTTTGGTGATAGTGAGCTGATCGTAAACCAAGTCAAAGGAAAAAATGCTGCCAAAAATGATCTGTCAAGAACTACAAAAATCGGGTATGGGATCTTATCAAGATTTTGAAGCTTTTAGCATCATTTCCATCCCAAGGAAAAAGAATGAAGCTCACTGATAGATCGGCAGCAATTGGGGCTGCATTTGATGTTGTGGAAAGTATCAAAATGAGAGAACTCACCTCATATCAAAGTGGTCAGAGACCAAATGCTCCAGATAACAACACAAGTTGGCAAGTCTTCGAGAATGATCAGCAGATTGTTAATTTCCTGCAAGAAGAAGCTGAGTTCTCCATGAGAAATCAAGACAAGCTGGAGCAGCAGTATGGCGACCAAGTGGTGCAGCTTAGGACTAACAAATTGCCAAAAGGCCTCATAACCTTGGAGTCAATCTTCAACCCGAATGATCAGTTCCGGAAGGAGAAAGCGAGCATTCAAGTAAAGGGTGAAGATTCAGAACCTATCTTAGTAGATGAAGGCAAGACATTGCAAATTGGCAAAGTAAGTACTCCACAAGAGAAATCTGATTTTGTTCAGCTTTGTCAAGAATTCCCAGATGTCTTTGCTTGGACTTACAAAGATTTAAGAGGTTTCAATCCAAAGTTGGCACAACATACTATTGAGTTGGATCCGGAATCCAAGCCTCGCCGTGCAAAAAAAGCAAAGGCCAGTAAATCCTCATATCGAGCCTCTCATGAGAAAAGAGTTAAGCAAGCTCATTGAGGCTAGTATCATCTTTCCCATCAAACACTCAAGTTGGGTTGCAAACTTGGTGCCAGTAAGAAAGAGAAACGGAGAAATAAGATTGTGTGTGGAATTTCGTGATCTAAATAGAGCATCACTCAAAGATCATTATCCGCTTCCATCAATGGAACAAATATTGCAGGTTGTCAGAATGGTTCGTAAAGGTTTTCATTGCTAGATGGATATTCAAAGTTATAATCGGATAATGGTGAAGGAAGAAGATCAATTCAAGACAGCCTTCACTACAAAATGGGGCACGATGCTTACAAGAAGATGCCATTTGGACTCCAAATGCCGGAGCGACATTTCAGCGAGCTATGGATATGGCATTCAAAGACTTAATCAATGATATAGTGCTGGTATACCTCGATGATATCACCGTCTTCTCAAAGAATGCAAAGAGACCATCTCTTTCACCTCGCATAAGTATTTCGTAGGTCTAGAAGGTTTGGAGTGTCATCAATCCAAAGAAGTGTGTATTCTTGGCACACAAAGGAAAACCGTTGGGCCACATTGTCTCTAGGGAAAGGCTAACAATTGATCCTGAAAGGGTTGAAGCCATCCGAACGCTTCCATTGCCACACCACAAGAAATCTCTCCAAAGCTTCTTAGGAAGGATAAACTTTGTCCGCAGATTTGTGCCTAATTTTGCCACTCTTGTGAAGCCTCTAACTATGATGTTGAAGAAGAGTCTGGCATTCAAATGGACAGCAGAAGGCAAAGAGAGTTTTGAAAACATCAAGCATGCAATATCACAAGCTCCAACTCTTATCAACCCAGATTTCTCAAAGGACTTCATGTTGTATGCATTTGGAGGATCAGATACAATCTCAACTATCTTGACACAACTGAATAGAGAAGGTTCAACAACCCATAGCATTCTTCACCAAACCTTGGAAGATTATGAAATAAAGTATTCTTTCATCGAGAAGCATGTCCTTGCTGTCATCAGGAGCTTGAAGAAGTTCAGACATTTGGTCTCAAACAATAAGATCCAACTGCTGGTGTCTCATGCTGGCGTCAAGGACTTCCTCCTAAACAAGGATTTAAATGAGAAGAGAGCAGGTTGGATCACTTGGGTGATGGAATATGATATTGAAATCAAAGTTACCAAGCTTGTTCGTGGCAAAGGCTTGTGTGAGCAACTCGCTTCCAAACAACCAGACAGTCAAAAGGTGAAGAAGATGTCATCCTACTACTACAAAGATGATCAAGAACAACCAATCGATGATGCACCCATCCATGTTGGACTCAAGACCTTGTGCATTACCTCCAAACAGCTTGTGCCCTCTCTGGAAGTGAGCAAAGCAAAGAGGAGATACTTCAGATTACAAGCCATTCCATATGTGCTTGTTGATGGAGTTTTGTTTAAAAGGACATCAATGGTGTTCTATTGAGATGCATCGAATAGGTCAAGTTGAGAAGATCTTACACGAGTTCCATGATGGAGAAGCAGGAGGCCACTTTGCTCCGTGAGTGACAACTCTCAAAATTATGAAAGCTAGTTACTATTGGCCTACCGTGTTCAACGATCATACTCATGGGTCAAGAAATGCAAGAGATGTGCATTCTTCACGGGAAAGAAAGGTTAGTAGCGCTACCCCTTCATCCAATTTCAAAGGATCAGCCATTCATGCAATGGGGATTGACTTCATTGGGGTTATCAATCCCAATTCAAGTCAAGGCCACAAGTGGATACTAACAAAGAATGCAGACTATTTCACCAAGTGGATCAAGCAAAGGGCACTCAAGGAGGCAAATGAATCTAATATCTTAGATTTCTATGAAGGAATAGTCACGAGGTTTGGTGCCCTCGCCACTATCATATCAGAAAATGCATTGGCATTCCTTGGCACAAAGATCACTGAATGGGCTGTCAAGAATTGTGTGTATCTCAGCACTTCATCGAACTATTACCCTCAAGGTAATGGCCAAGCCGAGTCTACAAACAAGAACCTACTAAGAATAATCAGGAGGACTCTGGATGAAAATCAAAGAACTTGGCACGCAAAGCTCAAATCAGCCCTATGGGCCGATCGGATCACACCCAAGAGGTCTACAGGAAGCTCTCCATACAAGCTTGTATACGGGAAGGAAGCAGCTTCTACCTATATCACTTGAGTTGCAGCCATTGAACTCATGAAACAATGAACTAGCCGAGTTCGAACCTATGGAAATCAGGTATGCAGAGCTGATGGAATTAGAAGAGACAAGGAGAGCACGCAATGCAGCACTCATAGAAAAGGATAAAGCATTGGTCAAAAAGAGTTTTGACAAGAAAGCTAAGGCCGTGATATTGCAAACCGGAGAGATTTGGTACAAGTGGGATGCTGATCGTGCAAAACCAGAAAGCACTCCAAGTTTGATGCCATCCGAGTGGCCCGTACATGATCATCGAATGAAAAGGTAGCAATTCTTTCCAACCGCTAAGTTGGATGGTGAAGAATTACAGATCCCACCAACGGGATCTATCTCAAACGCTCGCTACTAGAAAGATAGATTTTCACCCTCAGAAATATTAATTTAGAATTTCCATTCCTCTAAGTGCTTATGCACATCAGACTCATTGCTAGAGTAGTTTTTATTTCCCTAAGTGCTTGTGCACATGTCCTATTGCTTCTAGTATGTGCATGTTTGCAGCTCATCAAGCTCCTGGAAAAGAATTTGCAGCCATAGGAAAACCAGCTCAACGAATGTTTCAATGGCTCAAGGACACAAGTTTTCAAATTTCAGATCAGCTGAGAGGTTATCAAACGGACTCCATGCCCAATGGATTGCTACTAGCAGCTGGCCGTTCTTCATCTGGCAGGCAGATGACCCCGCTGAGTCACCAAATTGTTATCCAAAATTCACCCCCAAGGTAAATTTTGATAACATGCATCAAATTCTTTAGTCCCAAGCAATTATATTGATTCAGGGTGAAAGGTCATGTTTCTAGGGTCCCCTCATATTTTTCTAACTCCCCTGTCCAAGTAGAAGAGAGCAAGTTCTGAGAAAATGTAAAAAATTGCATAAAAAACAAGCTCGGGCCAGAAAAAATCACGAAAAATGGCTAAGTCCTAGTCCAGGCGGTCCTTGGGACGCGGGACAAAAGTACGCGAACCGGCCGAACCGGCGAAATGAGTCAAGGCAGCCCGAAACAGCTTGGGGACGCGCGGGACAAAAGTACGCGAACCGGCCGAACCGGGTGAAATGAGTCAAGGCAGCCCGAAACAGTTTGGGACGACGGGACAAAAGTACACGAATCGCCAACCGGCGAAATGAGTCAAGGCAAGCTTGGAAACAGCTTGGGGACGCACGGACAAAAGTACGCGAACCGGCCGAACCGGGCGAAATAGGGAACTTCAGCACTGGGCCAAATGGGACAAAGGGACGCGCGGGACGCGAAAAGCCGAAGCGGCCGAAGGCAGAGGAGAAAAGTCAACATTTGACCCGTGGAACTTCAAACGGCCATAACTTTTGACTCCGAGCTCCGATTTTCACAAAATTGGACTTTCTGGAACGAGCACGACGTCCTCTACGCCAAAAAAATTGGATTTCTTAATTTTAATGAGGGTAGATATATTTAAATAAAATAAATATATTCGGATCCAAATACCAATGCTCATTCCTGTCAAATGACAGTAAAACCCCGCTGCACCCAAAATAGCCGCCCGCACTCGTAAGGCCATAACTTTTGCATTTCTCAACGAAATAGCACAAAATTGGTACCGTTGAATCGTGGTTCCGAGTTCGATGCACAGCAATCAATAAATTCTAGATTTTATTAGGAATTGATTGAGTTTTTAAGGAAATGTGGACGGGTTCGAATGCAAAGTGTTTTATTCGTAGCTGGAGTGCAATTAAGAGGCATGGTCATCATTATTTCTCTCGCTGCAGCACATGGGACAAAGATGGGGAGCATTTTACAATTAATTTATAACCATTTCACTCAATTTAATGTCTCTTAAGGTGGTTGAAAGACAGATTTCGGGATTTCCATTTTCCTTCTCTTTCCTTCTCATTTTTCTATAAATTGGAGTGTTGGGCTCATCAGAAAGGAGAGAGTTTTTGGTAAAGCTCCGCCAAAATTACTTTGTGAAGCCGCAGTCACAGCCCTCAGTAGTGGACTCCTTGCATGGTGATCCAGTGCCCTTATCTTGTAATAGATTGAATCGTGCATATCATGAAGCAATAAAATACCAGTTTGTGGATGTATCTTCCCCTGCCGTGTTTTCTTGCATTCTTCTCCCTCCCTTTAATCTTTCTACAAAAATATTGTGTCTATTTTTATGTTCTTGCAGGATCCATTATCATTGTGTATGCTTGGAATATCATTGTGAATGCATTTTGCTAGATTATGGAGAACTGTCATCACCTCTTCTAGTGTGCACTTTTCCTCCGTATTTCACACATTCGGAGACTACTCTCACATCCTCCTTTTCTCGGTGTATCACCACTTTAGTGTAGGCTTTCATTTTATGCATTCTCTCTCCTCGGTCCCTTGGAAATTTAGATTAGAACAGCTTAGCTTATCCCGCATTAGAGTAGATCAGGCGGTGTAGTTTAGGAGTAAGAACTAGCTTTCTCTGGAGGTCTATCTCAAGTAAGCAAGTCCCACAACTCGAGATAGTACCCATGTTATCCAATCACACTGGATGCCTAGAGTGATCAAACTAGAAATCTGATCAACATCCAGGGGTGCTGTGATTCGGTGATAACAGGAGGTTAAAGAACACATGTTTGGTGTGTATTATATGCATGAAGAAAATACACCACTTCCTTGCACGTCCAAAATAGAAGATTCAAAGCAGAAGGGATTTGGAAGCTTCATTTCAATGGAGCTAAGAACAGAAAGGACAGGGAACATGTTTGATGCTCACTTCTCCAACAAACGAAAGGTATTTCTCACTTTGAGTCTCCAATGTGCATGTACTTGTAATGTAGTTGAATATGAAGCATTAATTCATGGCTTACTTTGGGCCAGAAAGAGAGGTATCAACACGTTACGAGTCTTTGGTGACTCTGAGTTGGTTATCAACCAAGTGAAGAACTTTAATGTTTGTAAGAATCCATTAATGAAGTCTTACAGACATAGAGTTTCAGACTTAATGGAATATTTCAATGCTATTAATATTCAGTCTATTCCTAGAACTGAAAACAAGCATGCGACATGACTTGCACAGTTTGGGACTAGTTTTGAAGTGCTTTGGAATAGATTGAAAATAGAAAATCCAGCCTCATATAAAGCTAATTGTTAGGCCCTCAATACCTGATAATGATTCAAATTGGCAAGTTTTTGAAAGTGATGATCAAATCTATAGGTTTTCAGAGCAAAAATCTGAAGTTTTCCGAGTTAATCAAGATAAATTACATCACTTATATGGTGACTAGATTGTTTAGTTGAAGACAAATAAACTACCTCGAGGTCTGGTCACATTGAAGACATCTTCAGCACTAACGATTAGTTAAGAAAGGTCAAGACTAAAATGTCAACCCACGCTGATAATTACAAAGAGATCTTGTCATTAAGGAAAATCTATTTCTTCGAAAGGTATGTTCGTTAACCGAAAATGCTTTTATCGATCTTTGCAAGGAATTCAAAGATTTTTTCACTTGGAAATACCAAGACCTGAAAGGATTTGATCCAAGTTTAACACAACATATAATTGAGTTGCAACCAAATTCTAAACCTATTAGACAAAAAAAGAGGCCTATAAATCCCAAAATAGAGCCTCTAATGAGGAAACAATTATCTAAGTTGATTGAATTAGGTATTATCTTTCCAGTTGAGCATTCAAGTTTGGTAGCCAATCTTGTTCTTGCGTGAAGAAGAATAGTGAAATCGACTATGCATATATTTTAGAGATCTTAATAAGGCTTCATTAAAAGTTCATTACCCACTCCCAAATATGGATCGATTTTAAGAATAGTTTCTAGTGCGCATGCATTATCTCTCCGGATGGTTATAGTGGATATAATCGATTTTATTCTAGGGAAGAAGATAGATATAAAACAATTTTTACCACTAAGTGGGGTACTTATGCTTTCAAAAATATGCCTTTTGGCTTTTCAAATGCTCGGTGCAACGCTTCAACGTGCAATGGACATGGATTTCGTAGCTTATTAAATAAATTTATCCTTGTTTATTTAGATCATGTTATCGTATTTTCAAAAGATTCTCAAGAACATCTAATGTATTTAAGGTAGAGTTTTCAAATTATGCATACAATTTGGAATATCCTTAAATCCCAAGAAGTCTATCTTTTCAAAGGCATCAAGGCGAGCTACTTTGCCATATTGTTTCTAAGAAAGGTTTAGCAATTGATCCTTTCAAAATCGAAGCTATATCACAACTATCATTGCCTCATCATAAGAAGGCATTACAGATTTTCTTGGAAAAATCAACTTTGTTAGAAGATTTGTTCTAGATTTTACAACATTGGTTAAACCATTAACAGCCATGTTAAAGAAAGAGAAAACTTTCTCTTAGACCAAAGAAGGGAGAGAAGGTTTTGAAGCAATCAAAACAGCTATCTCTCAGGCTCCTACTCTTACAAATCCAAATTTTGATAAAGATTTTACAATGTATGCACTTGCAGGAGCTGAAACAATCTCAGCTATTCTAACTCAAGTTAATGATGAGAATATTGAATAGCCAATTGCTTTCTTTGGATAGAGTTTGCATGATTACGAAACAAGGTACACATTTCTTGAAAAATAGGTACTTTCAGTAGTCATAGGACTAAAGAATTTTAAGTACATGCTTTCAAACAATAAAATCCATGTTCTTGTTTCTCATCCAAGTGTGAAAGCATTCTTACTAAATAAAGAATTGAATGAGAAAAGAGCAAACTGGATAACAAAGGTTATGGAATATGATGTTGATATCCGGGTTGCTAAGACAGTTCGAGGGAAGGGTTTATGTGAGTATATAATTGTTGATATGGAAAAATAACAAGCTACGTAACCGTATGATTCAAAACAGCATGCTGAAATTACGTATCAGCAATCGGATACCATGGTCCAACCGTAAAATCATCAACTCGAACTTGATCAAGAGATTCATGAATCATGGTGGATGACTAATTTGGTTGACTAATTACGACAAGGTACCTATCCGGAAGGTATGGACAAAAATAAATGAAGATATTTCGTGCTACAAGTTGTTCCCTATATCTTTGTTGATAGTGTGTTGTTCAAAAGGGATATAAATGGAATCTTGCGCTATGTGTCGACTACGATAAAATTCAGAAATTACTATCGGGAATTCCACGAAGGACCCATAGGAGGTCACTTCTCAAGACGTACTCATAGCCTTAGAAATTATGAAAGCTCATCACTATCGGCCTAGCATATTCAAGGACTATTTTGAATGGATTATAAAATTTAAGAAATGTGCTTTCTTTGTTGAAAAGAACGTTTAGCTTTGTTACCTTTACACTCTATTTCAAAACAACCTTTTTTGTCGTGGGGTCTTGACTTTATTGGCATGATAAACCCGCTTCTTCATAAGGACATAAGTGGATCTTAACTCTACAAATTATTTTACACGATGGACTGAAGCAATAATCTTAAAAGATGCTAATGAAACTTCGATACTATCCTTTTACGAAGGTATAGTTTGCATATTTGGTGTTCCAAAGAACTATTGTATCGTATAATGCTTTAGCATTCCTCGTGCAAATATAACAGATTGGGTTGTCAACCATGGAAGTTACATAAGTTCTTCATCTAATTATTATCCGCAAGGTAATGGCTTAGCTGAAATTACTAACAAGAACCTTTTAAGGATCATCAGAAGAAAACTCAAAGACAATCAAAGAGCTTGGCATCTGATGTTAAATTTAGCACTTTGGGCTGATAGGGTGACTCCTAAAAGATCAGTTGGTAATTCACCATACAAACTTGTGTACGGAAAGGAAGCAAGAATGCCTATTTCAGCTTGATTTACCTACATTGAATTTTCTACACCAAATAGAACTACTTGAGAATGAACCATTACAAGTTCAATATGTAGAGTTAATGGAATTACAAGAGCTAAGAGATAAAGCCCATTTGAATATGGAAAAGAATCAGAAACAAATAAAGAAGACTTTTGACAAGAAATCCAAATTCAGAATCTTCAATGAAGGAGATATTGTGTTAAAGTGGGATGCTGATCCTGTAAAGCTAGGAAGACATACAAAGTTTGATACAATTTGGAGTGGCCCTTACATGATTTCAACTTGTAAAGAAAACAATGCTTTTCAACTTTCAAAGATGAATGGAGAGGAACTTCGCATTCCTGTGAATGGTATGTTTCTCAAACACTATTATTGAAAATCTTACAATGATTGTTAGAGTAGGATTTCCTTTCAATAAGTGCAATTCTCCTGGACATCGCACTATTTTTCAATTCAATAAGTGCATTCGTGCATGTGATCTGTTTACTGATTCTTTCCCGCTTTATTTTCATTTTGAAAGGGTTAGACCTTTCTTAAAAGGCAATTTTTGGTAACATGTTCGACTCCATCCCCAATGGACAAGAGCAAGGCACTGATCTATAAGCTAGTAGGAATCTTTCCCCGTAGGATCGCCAAAATAATGAAAAATTTTACACTTGTGCAAAAATGGGCAACTTGAAACTTCGTCATTACAATGAAAGGCATTGTGAAGTATACCTAAGCTAAGGAAGTTTTGATATTATTGGTTACTATTGAATTAGTTAATGATTAAGTGAAATCTGTAGCTATGTGTGTTATTACAAAATGTAACAAATCACATAGTCTACAATTTCATGATATCTTCAACAAAAGAACACAAGGGGCCCCAAGGATAGTTGTGTTGTCTTGATGAAGACACCGTATTGTAGAATAGGTGAAGTGTTGAGTTTTGGGACAGCAAACATAGGTGTAGATTGTAGAAATCAGAGTTCATTACTGAATGTTACAGGTTCTCATTGATTTTCTTTCCTTTATGATTAAGACATTCAATTATATTACTGAGTTGTTTAGTTCATCATATAATCCATACAAAAAGTTGAAATGTAGAAAGAAATATACAACTCATTTACAGAATTCAATGTTTTATTTATAAGGAAATTTCAAATGTTCCCACACAATTCGTGAGATGTAACTAGAAATTAAAATACAGCTACTAAAATAAGAGGTAGACATGCATGAAAAAGAAAGCAAAGAGTATGAGTGAACCCATCATTTCCTCGGGGTTTTCTTTGTTATTCAAGGTAGCTTCAAATCCAACTTTGTTTCCTTTCTCATCTTTTTTATAGAAGCCACTATACCTGAAAAGAATAAAATTCACTATCAATTATGAGCTTCAGATCAATTCATATTCCTACTATTCTATTTCGTGCATATGAACCTTTTAATAATATGAGATGTATTTTTCTTGAAGATCAAACTACATACATGTTTTATTCACTCAGAAAGAAGAAAGAGAAAAGAAAAGAACATGGACATAAGAGAGGCCAAAAGGCCTAAGTATTTTCTAACTATTTTCTTAAGTGTGCAGGTACAGGTTGTAGCCAAGAAGAAATTGACAAGTCATAAATACATGCCGAAAGAAGAAAGAATGTAACTCAAGGTTTCAATAACTATTCTGAAGTGGAAGAAGTTACAGTACAGAAGAGAGACTGGAAGATAGAAATACATGTTTTAGTTTGCAACTAAAGAAGAAGAATCGATTTCAAGAAGTTGAAGTTAATCTGAAAGAAAGGATTACATGCTAAAACAAAGTGAAAAGAAGATTCTCGGGAAAATTTTGACAAGGCTTCGCCATGTAAAATGGACATTTTAAATTTTCCAACAGGCATACAAAAGTTGTAATAAAGATCAAACATAGTGTTTAAGTAGAAAAGAAAGGGAACTATACTTTCAGTCATCAAACTGAAGGATTTTGGAGCATTCATTATAAGCCTAAACAGCTGAAGAGAGATGAAGTTGCAAGATAAATCTTACAAGTACAACATTCTATAAGTATAGTCTTTAAATTAATCAAGTATCAACTACACAGAATACTACAAGTAATAGCTTCAGAGATCAAATTGAATGTAGGATTCATAGTTTACAAAGATAGAAGTCATTCAGAAGGAATACATAAATGCTGCAATATCAGTGGAGTATGACAGACAAGTAGAGTGAAGCCATTTTTCTGAAACACAAGCATAATAGTCAAAGGAAGGTTCTAGATACAAACTTTCAAATCTTCAAGGAATGTATTCAAGGAAGTAATTGACACAATTTTGAACAAGTTACAAATTCTCTTGAAAAGGTCGAGCTATTTACTCGGTGATACAAATAAAAGATGACCATCATATTTGAGGCCATGGGCTCACCTTTTCAGAATATTAAAAGACCAAGTCATTTTCCAGGTCTTGAGCTCAAAACAGAGCTTTATGCAGTAAGTCATAAACTTACCAGTTGAACAGATCTGGGCTCACATAATATTGGCAATAGAGAAAAGAAAAATCTCAGAGACAATCATATAATGCAAAATATCTGATAGGCTCAGAACAGGGAAGGCCGAAGTAACCCAGATTTAAAGAATAGTTGAGGAAGAGTGTACCAATTCGAGCTCAGAGTAAGAGAGGCAATAATAACTCAAGGCCCATGATCAAAGAATGCAATAGTAATGTTTTAACTAAAGACCCCACTGTAAATACCGGGTGTTATTATCATAAAACCTCAGCTCAAAATGATGAAGGAAAGCTTATATAGAGAAGAATGAAAAGGAACATCCACATCAAAACTTGATCTTAGAGGAGAAGTCATCTACAGTTTCAGAACACAGAATCTCCATCTTCAGGTGAAAGAATGGGGTAAATATCCATATCAAAGGAGGAATACCGAGATTTGAGTTATTAAAAGCAACAATTCAAGGCACAAAAGAGAATTTACAATAAAAGAATGTCATCCTCAAGCCACGATGAACCAAATTAGTGAAAATAAAAATGGTTAGTGAAACCGTCAAAAGGAATCAACTTACAAAACTCAGAGTGGTTTCACAAAATGAATAGATCACAGACTAAGTGAATATGAATTGTTGAAATAAATCGTAGAAATGAAAAACTAAGATGATATGAAGTGGATTTCAACTTTTCAGAAAATATTATTAGCCTCAAGAACAAATTGCAAAATTAAAAGGAATGAAGGATTTCGAATACCCATAACAGTAAACATTCGGATCTGACATGTTTGAGAAAATAATAATATCCATTTATTATTCAGAACATAGGCTCAAACAGAAAAGCTTTAAGTCAAACTACACGCACATCCGAATTGAAAAATATTCAAGTATTTCAAAGTTAACATTCTTTTAAGGTCAATCACCTTCAAATTGTAGTATAGAAGGAAAAGTATAGATCCTGGTTTTAATCGCAGACCCATTAATGGGTACCAAGTCAAAGAAAGAAGTAAAACTTACTAGTTAAATCAAGTGGAGAAAACCCTTGAGATATCATCGAGCTCAGAACTAAAAAGGACCAAACCTAGAATGAGTTCAACTTGAAAATGACCAAAGTCATCCAAGAGATCACACAAAGAAATGCAAAAGAAAATGGGTATCATTTTTGAAGTCAAGTGGTAAGAACCAAATACCAGTGAAAACTCAAGGATCAAAACTTACCGACCTCATCAAGCAGTGATGCAAGGCCAAATAGAACCGAGCTCCAAGAGAACAATCATGGTGGCCAATAGACCACAGAGAGCTTGACAAAGAAACATCACACACAAATCCCGAAAACAAAGAAGAACTAAGCTTCGTAACCAAAATTGGCAGCCATTAAAGAACCACAGTTTTCAAAATATATAGAGGCATGAATGGTTCAGAAGACCATAATTGGCAAAGTTCAAAGTTTCAAGTAACCATTAATGGCATCAAAAATTTTACTAGGGGCTCCACCGCTAGCCAAAAACCAAATGAAATGATCATCATGTTCGAGTTACCTTTACCATACCAACTCAAGAGGAGAGTCAAAAAACCCTAACCAAGGGTCAAGCATCAATGATCAAGCTTCAACCGAGTACGAAGATCAAGGGCCAAGGATCAAGCTTGAGGCTCAAAGTAATTAACCATAGTCAATCCCCACCAACCACATTCAATGCAAGCCGTAAACAATTAACCACATGTCATAGATCGATGGCCGACAATGAAAAAGGACACAAATCGACGGTTTAAAATGATCAACAATATCAAAGCAAACTTAACTTGAGTTGCATGTGCCACCGACAAAATGCATGGAGGGGTGAGTCACCATGGAGAAGGGGCTAGCCCACATCATCAATTTTAAAACAAAATCATTGCGATGAAATTCAAAGGATCAACTATAGTCCAGACTTTAAATAATGCCAAAAGCTAACCAAATTATGCCACAATGATCACCGAAAAGGTGAATATTTTAACTATATACTATTCAAACATGCAAATCCGACAAGTATTACATGGTCGTGTATATCCAAAAGGTGGTAGACTATATAGTGTAGCCTATGTCAAATAATCAAAGGTGGTCGAGTATGGTGTGGTAACTATTACAAAGTGCCCCCATGTGTATCTAAAACCATGGTAATGTGCTAAGTCCACAAAGGTGGCCAAACTCAAATGAAGACAAAGAAATGTCAATATCAGGCTCGGAGGTGGTCCCAATCAGGATAGATGTTTGGATGAATTACTTTTGCAAAGTATTGCAAATAATGTAATTAATTTTTCTCACTCACAGGAGTTACTTTTGCATGCTTCACAAGAGGTCAAAACAGAGAAGGAGACAAGTTGCATGCTCATGGAGAGAGACTTGCCTAGCAAGAAAACTTATTATTAGCAAATTATTCACCCAGCCTTATTAAAAATAGAATAGTCAACTTTAGTTGACTGAGATGTAATCAAAGACTATTAATGCCTCTTTGTACCAGTTTGTATTATTTTATCCCTTTATTTATTATTAAATAAAGGATAAAAATAGGATGCATGGGTGAGTACAAGCCTTAGGCTATTTTAGGAAGGGTGGGAAAATTTATTTTGTTATATATTGTGTGCCTTTGCAAATCACAAGGAATTTTTGGATATAGAGTACTCGAAGCAATTTTTGCTAGTTTTTCCTCCGAGTGTAAAGTTTTTTTCGCCTTCCCAACTATTGCAATCTTGTGTATGTTTCTATTAGTCTTGTGAATGCAAATTCCTTGATTAATCATCTTACCCTGTTGTAAAATTCAATAGTTTCTACATAATATTAGTGTGCATGTTCACTTAGCAAGATTGTTGTGATAATCTCCTCAATACCTCCAAGTGTTTTTGCCCTTGATATTCTGTAGAAGAACCGTTGATCATGCATCAAAAATCCTTTTCACGTATCAATCATGCATATACTCACCAAATCCCTCATGCAAATTTTGTGTATCACCTTAGTTTAAATTATCTCAAAGTCATCTTTTCCCCTTAAACCCCGTAGATTAGTTTAGGATACATCAATAAGGAATCGGCCTTGATACCGGAGACTCACCTCAAAATAGGTATACCCACATAGCTGAGGTGTTTCCATTGTATCTACGAATAAGAGAGATCAAACTCTACAAGCTTAGAAAACCTATAGCCATCTCTCTACAGGGTGCACTTTCGAGAGATAACAGATCATGGATCCATATTGAGTATTGTGATTCAAATTTACTCTTATATGGTATCTCCACACACCACCGACATGATCACAAAATTTACATCTTCCCTCCATTCACCCAATATTTCTCTTCGCATGCGGATAAACATTACATTAATAAAATCCAAATGGTCAGATCATTAAATCTACATGTGTAGCCATGTATGAATTTATTGTTAATCATCTCTTTTAATTATCCTTGAATGATAACCATGAATTAAAAAAACATGTATTCAAAATTGTTGGCTCTTTAACAAATTGTCACTTCAAACCGATCAACCAAATTATAATATTTAGATTAATGAGTTGAATTATAATATTAAAACTAAAAGATTCACCATTTATAATCTTATATGAGCTAGACTAATGATGTAAATCCCAATAGACACACAAAAAATAATTTTTCTTATTCCAATCCTTGAAATTTTAGCTACACCGATATGCCTTTAAAAATTAGATTCTCGGTGTTTTTCGTGACACATATCAAGGAAATTGAAAGTTGGAGTTTGTAATAAAGGTCATTGGATAATAATGACATATGGATTATTGATGAGGGAAACCCTAATATATACCTTAATCATTAAAAGAGAAATTCTAATCGCTGAATGTACATGAAATATAAGATATATATGGAAATTTAAATTAGGAGTTTTTGTATCTATTGTATGTTGAGTTTTTATTTTGAACATATGAAAGTTTCCTTATTTGTAGGTGGTGACAAAGGATACTTTTGATGTGACTAGCTATCATATCTCTACACATAGTACACCAATGGGTACCACATAAACGCCGATAAATGTTTTCCTTTTAAATTTTCATTTTTAACATAGATTTGGTCAAGGGTCTATATAGGCTCGATCATGACACCATGAAAAGTATTTCTTAAGATTCTCGTAAGGGTTTAGAATAGATGGTAGGTTGATTTGTTGCACCTAATTTGTGCTCTTGAAACAGAGGTCACATGTTTGAATTTTTGTGGTGGTAGGGTATGCATGTATCATATTTGAAGAAATTTTAGGTACCTTTATGTACCGGGAACATGAGGTAGGGTATGTATGCCTCATATTTGAAGTATAATTAAGTGCCTCATATGTACGAGGAGCACATAGTAGTCTCATATTTTCTAAGACACTTTGAAATAAACGTAACTATTTTTATTTATTTTTTTGAATTGTTAAATAATGACCTATTTATCATGTTCCCAAAAAAATGAGTGCCTACTTATAAATATTTATAATGGGTAACTATCATAGTTTGGGTTCTTTTTAATTTGAATCTCTCTACAAATTTGGTTGAGCTTATCCTTTTGGTGTGGGGGATGACAAATTTTTTAATTTTCATTCCAAATTATATATAATTTTTATCTTACATAGAAATCCTAGATGAAAATGAAAAGAAATTCCCTAACACCGGTGTGATTTGGGACATAGGCCACCGTACATACCCAAAATTTTAGGGTACCGCATTGCTGAGAACAACGTTACACGTGCGCTAATGATGATACAGTCTCCTCACAAGGTGCTCGTGGATTTGAAAATCCCTCCAAGTGTACATTAACATCAAGCATGCCCCGCTTAGCCTCTGCGTGTTTTTTTTGCTCTCCCCCTCTTTTCTTTGTGTTTTGGTCTTCAGTGACGAAACCACCACCCCGCTAGACGGCGCCTCGTGACCGCCACCCAGCATAAAGCAGCAATCCATCACGCGTTTTTCCAGAATGTTTCTTTTATCGCGACTCACATAAATTTCAATGTTTACCAACTTTTTTCACCGCCTTTGCTCATATTTATGATTCTGGTTCCCTGAATAGTGTTTTTGCATTGTTTATGGTTAAAGAGTTCAAATTGGTTTTCACCTTTGGGTAAATGGGGATTCTATAAATAGTTGGTTGATCTTCAAGCAAAGTGCCCTCAAAATTGCCTCTCATCTTCTCATTTCATAGTTTTAGTCTTTCAGTTCTTAGGAATTCATAGTTTTCAGTTGTTACATGCATAGTTAGTGTTGTTTTGCTGTTTAGAAGCCACATAATCTTCTTGTGCTAGTGTTATTATTGTTTCATACAATCAATTGAGATAGGATAGTTTCATTTTCAGTCTGAAGCCATTAGAGTTGCAGGTTTTGTTCGTCAAGAAGAATAGTCTCAGGTTCTGAATGTTTTGTGTCGCATGACTTGCAATAAATCCCACTAGGAATTGCATAAGCCAAGCTCTGTTCTCTTGCGCTATCCCTCTCCTACTCGCATTGTATTCAGTCTACACCCAAAGCTACCATTATTCCAATACCTACTTTTGTTGATGCTAGCATTACACACTTTTTTGGATTCATGTGAGCACGAAGGAACGAGGAGACCACACTGAGGGGACAAAGCCACACACAATCGGATTCGCCACTGTTCTGCAAAATCCAGGTTCAAGCTTTCAAAGTTCTAGTTAAAATATATCAAATAGAATAGTGAAATCATTTCATTTCAGTTAACCTCACTTTTGATATTGTCGGGGAAGCTATGGGGATTGATAGTTTCTGAGAAACTATGATTCATTCCTCACTTCTGAGGTAGGATCGAGAGTCTTTCAAATAGATTAGATCAGTTATTTCGTTATTTAGAATAGATTTACAACTGCACATGCAAGTAGCTATACTCGGCTTCCTTGTTTGTTTTAAATTTCATTATTAGTTTAGTTGTCAATTGCTAGATATTTTAAATAATTTCTCTTTCAATTTGTTCAAATAGTTCATCAAAAACACAAAAATAGAGAAGTTATATATGTTGTAGATATACTTTACATAGTTTTACTTTGCTTCAGTTAGATTTACATTGTTTCTTTTGTATGACAATCACGGACCTAGGGAGCCCAGAGAATACGTATTCGAGCCAATCATGCCTCAACCCAACTTTGTTGCAGCAATAACTGACATAGACCAAAATCTCATAATTCAGGTCTTCCGAACGACAACAGACCTACAAGAAATTAGCTCACAATTAAGAGGATTAAACAGGATTAAACATACGAAGGTCAAACCAGCCAAACTACAAATTACCCTAGATAAATATCCACATGACTATAGAAGGCCTTGAAAGAGAGTAAACATTCGGTTGTGATCCTTTGATTCCACAAACAGATGACGGGAGACATTCTCACCGATATAGACACCGCTTAAGAATTCAAGTTGTCGTAATGCCCGTAGCATACTCTAGAAGATTGCACAACTGTTAGTTCTAAATATAGAGGCCGAAAAGGCATACAACTACTTGGATACTAGGGATTAGGGATTGATTCTTCACATGACCATAGGAGGTCCACAACAACCACAAATCTACGGTTGTGATCCACATGTCCCACAACCCAACGGGCCCATGGGACAATCAGACGTTGATGCTGGTTTACGCACATTAGTATTTAGATCCACTCCACTTCCACCAATCATCATCACACAATTATCCTCACTAGACATAATAGCTAATCAAGCTAAGGATTTCTAGACTAGACCAGAGAATCACCCATAGAATCCACTATATCCATCATCCATCTTATGACCCTATCTGGAGATATACACGAAACAATTCCAGGTCATTTTCCCCGTATCCCACAACCTATAGATCGAATCATGCCAAAGCTCGATATTGATTGGAGCCTTCGAGCAGTCATCCTCGTTGACCATTTATCACGCCGATTCAGTTAGGAGGGCCTTATTTTCCTTAGATTCACAGATTCCATTAGTGTGTGTCGAGGACATAAGATTGCCCAATTAGTTTTTCCATACCCCACATATAATCCATCCCCACCAGCTTTCTGTATGACCTCGGGAGGTCAAAGTGCGAGGAAGAGTTACTTGTAGATTCCCATGTTCGCTTGTTACTTTTCCATCGTATAAAATTGGTGAACCCGACGTGAAACTTCCTACTTTCTGGTTCGGAGTCATATTTCTACTTGTTCTTCTAATTGGTATACCGCTTCATCTTCTCTACCTCTTTAGCCTTCACATCAGCTTCACCCACAAAATTGGTGAACCCGATGTGAAGGAAACAATTCTTCCTCTTTTAGTTTTTATTTCTTCCATCCACCTTCACTCTTTCCCATTATTCTATGGGTATTCATATACCCCCCGAATATGTTAGGATTCGATGCATATGGCAGACCTCTCCTAGGTCTTGAAGCATACTACGATCAACTAAATAGATAGCCATCACCCTCGCTCTCAGCATGGGGTGACAACTATTCAACTAACCAATTTTTAACACAAACTCCACCTCAAAGGACTAGATATAGTTCTTCTTTCCAAATAGAGGAGTTGGATAAGCTCACTCAAACGCCAATAACCAAAGCCTTCGGGCTCGAACAACATGATGTTTACGGGAGAATCTGGTTCATCTCCTCAGGTGTTGCTTAGACCAAAAATTAGTAGACAATCAGATCCATATCTATTTTTAGATGATGAACATTCAGTGCATTATGCCAGGAGTGAACAATGCTCTCGGAGTATGTACCCACCTATAGGAAGTTTACAAACATGACCCGAGGTCTCTTTTCAAGAAAACACCTCCATACCTCTACCTATAGGAAATGCCCTCGGTGAAACTTGGCAGGATAATGACCAATTCATAGCAGGGTATCATACCCCTTTGCAGCCTCAAATGACACAACAAATGCCCGTAAGGAAAAATACCGTGTCTTCACCAATAGAGGTCATTTCAGCCTTGGCTGAAAAGGTTAGAGGGCTAGAACTTGCTCAAGCAAATCAAAATTCACATTTTGGACAAGTAGGAATCCCCAACCCTCCACATCATCCTAGCCAAGTAGACCTCCTCATGGGAATAGGCACGTTGGGCATGCCTCCTCAGTATTCGCAACAAGCGCCAACTAGAACCACGTTTGCTAATGCCACTCCTGGTGGAAAATATGATACCTCCCGGTCTAGTACAAAATAATCCATTCCTGGGCAATACTCCTCCATACTTAAACATGTATTCCAAGTCACCACAGGGAGATATGTTCTCTTCTCCCGGCATGTTCGCTCAACCACAAGGATTTCCTTATGTCCCTACAAACACATACGCTACGCCATATCAACAACCCATTCCACCTCCACCCCCTCAACAGGCATCATCGATGGTCGAAACCTATGCGATAGGAACTTATTCAGAATATTTGAAAGAGCCCTTAGACTTCACTATACGAAGCATCATGCTTCCAAGACCTCTTCCCGATTTTCCCAAATACAAAGGGGAAGGAGACCCGAATGCACACATTAAGGCCTATTCCATAGCCATTCGAGAACTACTCCCCTGGGATGGAGTTGTTGCTAAAATATTCCCCAAAACTTTAGAGGTATTTCCCTCGATTGGTATTACAGAATACTTGAAGCTTCCATCCATTCATTTAAACAACTCATTTCAGATTTCATCAAGGCGTTTGACATGAACAAACTGTTGAGAACAGGAATCAGGGAATTCTTGCACATTAAGCAAGAACACAATGAATCTATTGCTCATTTCATCCAGAGATGGCGTACAGTCCTCTATTCTTCAACAAGCGCTCCAAACATGGACCAGATGGAACTATGTGATTTATTCCTTCATTCTCTCAGCAGAGAGGTAAAGGAAGAAGTCCAGAAGTTCCCACTAAGAACTTATGATGAGGTGCTTGAGAGCGCCCTCCGAATAGATCAAGCTACGATAGATAGCGGTCGCAAGACATATGGAACAAATGGGAGGTTAATCATCCCCAACCAAAATACTATGACCTATCCTACTACCACAAACATCAATCAAGGACCTAAAATCCTTAACAAAATCACGTGTAATAATAATGATGGAGTAATCGACCAAACAAAAAAGCAAATGTTGTAAATGCTCCACCACTGGTTAACAATCAACGAAACAACAATTTTACCCCAACAATCAACTCAATGGATTTTAATCATCCACAACAACAACAACAAAGGCAGATCCAGACACCGGGTCCAAGTCAAACCTCAAATGGATATCAGAACCAAAGGCAACAAACGCCAAACTTTAATCCTAATAGTCAACAATCTTTAATCGAGTTTTAAACACAATACATGCCAACCCAACAACCTAGGAATTACAATCCCAACTCATATTGTGGTTTCCACAAAATTCGAGGCCATGACACTAGGACTTGTTGTGATTACAATAAGTTCATGCAACGTCTACTAGAAGAACAAAGACAAATTTTCATAGATATGTTCTTAGCAGATCCTGCATCACCTGCACCAAATACTTTCACGGGAGAAATCTCCCCTCAAAATGCTCCCCTCAAGATTTTCAATGACCCGCACTCCCAAATCACGATAAATTAAATCCAAAAGGGACGAACAAGGGTGCAATGATAGGAAACAATGATCATGAAGCCTCAACTTCGCTAAATCCACCTGTCGCACCGTAATTAGGAAATCAGCTACGACCCAAGATAGTCAATTTAGTGGAGTTAGACACTGAACTACACATGGAAGCCGTAACAAGGACACGAGAGTATTCCTCTCAGCCAAATCCAAGTTACCCGCTAGAGACAGATAACATTCAACAACCATTAGTAAAACCCGTAGGTGCCTATGATTTAATTAATGACCTAACAAAGACCTTCTCTCACATCTCCTTTTTGGACTTATTGAAGAACTCTCTTGCCCATAGGGATGCTCTTTTAGAAGCATTAGGTTTAGGTCATTTAATTAACATCACTCCACCTCCCGAAACACAAGTAAACCATATAGACTTCGATATTCACCCTCCAAGGCAGCCGGATAGGGATACCGAGTTTATATTTGACATAAACAAAATGCCAACAGACACCGAGATTACATGTAGAGGTGATCTGGCCTTACATTTACAAGTGTGGGTTTATAAAAATTACGTTAAACGCGTAATGGTTGACGATGGGGCAGCAGTTAACATAGTTCCCTTCTCTTTCCTTCAAAAGCTAGGGTATGGAGAAACAAATTGTTCCACAACTCAGAATACGCTAAGAGGCTATGATAGCCTTAAAGCCACTTTGATTGGAACTATAATACTACCAGTCACCTTAGGACCCAAAACAATCCTCACTGAGTTTTATATTATAGATCGGGAAACCAACTATAATATGATCCTCGGCCGACCATGGATACACCGTATGAAGGAAATCCCTTCTACGTTATTTCAGAAATAAGATTCCTACACTTGGGAAAGGTATTCGTAGCAAAAGGTGATCTAAAACCATTCGATATACACCTAGCAGACCTAAAGAAAAGACCAGTGTTCACTCTAAGTTTGAACTCCCAACAAACCAACTTAACAAGCCAACCGACTCAAAACCGGAAGAAAAGTTGGTACCTACAACAAAACTAGAAGTTACGAAC
The DNA here is from genome assembly GCA_018340775.1 of Taxus wallichiana var. yunnanensis. Lineage (NCBI taxonomy): Eukaryota > Viridiplantae > Streptophyta > Pinopsida > Cupressales > Taxaceae > Taxus > Taxus wallichiana. The sequence goes on from CM031241.1 coordinate 462,538,316, forward strand.
CTAATCAAGAATATCCCAGCCCTCAAGGATGAGGCTAACATTGTAGAAATAGTATCATTAGGAACTACGGCAAAAATAGTCGAGTTGCTAGAACAGATCTACCAATTTTCCTGCCATTTGATTCTGTAGGTATGGGATATACCCTAGGAGTTGGTTCTCTTCCAGCAGAAGAACTCTACATGGTAGAAGTAACGAAGTAGAAGAAGTAGATGTAGCAAATGTCCCAACATCCATCTTCCCAAGTAAATATTAGACTCTCCATTTCGATGGAGCTAGATGTCGCTATGGGGATGGGGCAAGTGTGATCTTTACTTCTCCCGAGGGAAAGATCTTACCATTCACCTTTAAACTAAATTTCAAATGTACAAACAATGGCGTTGAGTACGAAGCCCTCCTCCTTGGCCTCATCTTAGCTAAGAGGCTCAGTGTTAATGACATCGGGTGTTAGGATACTCTCAATTAGTAGCAAACCAAGTCTCTGAGGTGTATGAGACTAGAGCTGAACATTTACAACTCTACAAAACAATGGTATTAGATTTGAGCAAAGGATTTAACTTCATATCAATTGAAGCAATCCCGCGAGAACAAAACCTTCTCGTAGATTCGATAGCAACCTCAGCTTCATGCTTCACTCCAAATAGTGAGTTGGAAGACACCCATTTCATGGTATCCCTTCGTACTGAACCATTAGTAAAGAAAATGTCAAACCCTCTTTTAACAAACATAGCTGAGAATACATATACTATCTTAGATCATGTTGACAGTGATAGAGCCACTCTTGATTACCTAAATGCCTATGTGGAGTTACATCTCACCCATCACGTGGTAGATTTATCATTAATCCCACATTCGTCTTCTTACTTTGGAAATCCCATGGCGAGCTTCCCCACAAAAGGAGCTCGACATATACGCGGTAGAGAATGGAGACGATCTAGAACTACCTCCAGCCCCGCCTGAGTTTGAAGAAGGTAACGCTTCTTTAATCAAAGAAACAATTGATATTAACATCGGAACGGAGGAAGAACCAAAGATCTTAAAACTAGGATCTTCGCTAACTCTTAAGAGATAGAAATACACATTCAATCCTCGAGAGAACATCAAAAGGATTTTTCATTTAATTATAAAGAAATGACGGGAATTACACCACACATCACAGGTACATAACCTCGTCACCAAACTAGATGCAAAGCCAATTAAACAAAAATTGAGACCAATGAAACCCAAGGTAGCTCTCATGGTGAAGGAAGAGGTAATGAAGCTTCTCCAAGTAGGGTTCATCAAACCGGTCGATTACTCTCAGTGGGTATCTAATATCGTCCCCATTCTCAAAAAGAATGGGAAGATACACATCTGCATAGACTTCCGAGACATTAACAAGGCGTGTCCCAAGGATGATCCATCCATGATGTCATCGTTGACGTAACAACTAGATTTGAGATTTTGTCTCTCATGGATGGATTCTTGGGATATAATCAAATCAGAATATCTGAACAAGACCAAGCCAAAACTACATTTATAACTCCTTGGGGAACTTATTGCTACGTTGTTATGCCATTCGGTCTCAAGAATACCGCGCTACTACTAACCAAAGGGCAATGACATATATATTTCATGATCTTATTCATAAAATCATGGAATCCTATGTAGATGACTTGTCAGCTAAAGCCAGGAAGTGTTGTGATCACCTGGAAGTGCTCCACATCATTCTGTCACGTTTGATAGAATACGGAGTCACACTAAACCCAGAAAAATGTGTCTTTGGTGTGATAGGAGAGAAACTCCTGGGTTACATCATATCATCATGAGGGATCGATGTAGACCCAACCAAAATTCAGGCTGTTCTTGAAATGATCCCACCTTCGGATGAATCTGACTTAGATCGCTTTCTTGGGAAACTCAAAGTGCAATCAAGATTCATCCCAGATTTAAGCTTTGCCATTCATCCAATCAACAATCTACTCAAGAAATATTATAGTATTGATTGGACCAAAGACTACAATGAGGCTTTTGAAGTAGTTAAGTGTTTCTTGTTGTCACCACCTATGCTAATACCTCCTAAGCCAAACCACCCTTTAATCTTATATTCATGAGCTACCAATGTCTTATTAGCCTGCATACTGGCTCAAGAAGACGATGACAAAAGAGAATGCGCAATCTATTTCATTAGTTGAACATTACTCGATTATGAGACATGTTATACGCAAGCAGAATGAAAATGCCTTGCCATAGTATTTGCAACCAAATTCCTAAGACATTACATGTTAAACCAAGAAACAAGGGTCATTGTAAAAATAGACCATTTACGAACTTTTCTCATGCAAGGGTCCTTGTCTAAAAAGGTTGGACACTTTATAACCTTAATGGGTGAATTCAAATTAACTTTTGTAAACCAGAAGTTTGTTAAGGGACAAATCATTGCAGATTGGTGATCTAGTAGATCTAGATTTTCCCGATGAATGCATATACTACATCGAAGCTAGACCTCCTATCTCTAAATGTCCTTGGTATACTGATATCGTTAATTATATCATGGACCATGCATATCCAGAAGGTGCTACACCACAACAAAGAAGGTGGTTACGCATTATCGTAGCTAAATACGTTATTATAGAACAAGTGCTCTATCGTAAGGCTTTCAATGGAATGCTCCTAAGGTGTGTTGACACAGAAGAATCCAAGAAGATTCTCTACGAATCTCACAGTGGAAATATGTGGTGGCCATTTTGGAGGTCATGCCACTACCTACAAAATACATCGAATGGGCTATTTTTGGCCCACTCTCGAACACGACGCAGTAGAGTTTATACGCAAGTGCCATAAATGTCAAGAATTTTCCCATGAGATTCACATGCCGGCACAAGCTCTACAACCAATCACTACTCCATGGCCTTTTTCTACATGGGGCCTAGATTTGATAGGGAAATTCTCTCCCTCATCAACAGATGGCCATAACTTCATAATCACGACCACCAAGTATTTTACCAATTGGGTAGAGGCTATGCCTCTTACCACTGTACCAGATGCCATGATCGCCAAGTTCATTTTGAACCAGATCATTTACAGGTACGGTGTCCCACAAATCATTATCTCTGATAATGGTACGTCCTTTAAAAATGACGAGGTCCATGAGCTATGCAGTAAATTTAAAATAAACCATCATACGACCTCCCTGTATTACCCTCAAGCCAACGGATAGGCTAAAGCAACAAACAAAACATCGAAAGCTAATCTCCTTAAAACGGTAAAAGAAAACAAATGAGATTGGCATTTAAAGTTATATCCGGCCTCAGGGCCCATCGGACCTCAATAAGAACACCAACAAGAGCAACTCCTTTCTCATTGGTATTTAGAGAAGAGTTCTCCCACTTGAGGTTGAAATACCTAGCCGCATCTCACTACAAGGGATTCTGGATGAAGAAGCTTATAGAGAAGCACATCTCTCCCAACTAGAAAGCCTAGATGAGACCAGGGATAGATGCTTTGAAGTATGACATAGAGTCTATGCTTGACTTGATGTGTTTAAATATAATAAAAAGGTCTATGAATGAGAAATATATGAAGGAGATCTAGTTTTAAGACTAGATAGCCGATCGATAAGAAGACCGGTGAAGGAAGGAAATTCTAGCCCAAATGGTTGGGCCCATACCGAGTCACGAAAGACTATGGAAATGGTGCATATCTCTTATGTACATTGGAAGGTGAGGAATTCAACGAAACAATCAATTCCTTGCATCTTAAATGATTCTATGCATAAGCAACCAGCACTATTTATATAATTATATCTACATTGCATCCTCATGTAGTTAGGTTCATTTTGTCCACTCGTTTCATAAAATTTTGTGATCAAGGAACTTATTCTCAAAGTAATTCATTACAAACTTCTGATGGTATTGGCATAAGCCTTCCAATCATACTTCTTCATTTTCATAACATCATCACCTATTTCTGAATCATTTCATCCATATAAAGCTAGATATGACAAAGTCTTAACGGTAACCATACCAAGGTCTACATGCTTGTTCTCACTTTTGGTTTCTTCCTAGGATAGGTGTCTTGCCTATGGTTTGTTCTAGAAGCTTCATAGTGTCACATCTATCCCGTATGTATATCTCTTTGGAAATAAGAACATACTGACATTTTTCTCAAATAAATAAGTCAAATGTAGATCAAATAGAAAATTTTATTTTTACACATTTCCTTGCCCTACCAACCTTCGGTGATGAGCTTGCGTCTCTTACTAGTGACGTAGGGTTGGGAAAGGATGGGAATGCCCTTACTCGCCTATGCCTTGTCCATGGTGATAAGCCCATGCTTCTTACTAGTAGCATGGGGCAAGGTGTAGGGGGTCCTCTTGATAGAAAATGTTAACAGTCATAAGGAAAATAATTTGAACAAACCTTTGAAATCTTGAGTCAAAAACAAATGAATCAGATGTCCAAAATTCCAAGAGAGTTCAAAACCCCAAAACCAGATTTTGTCAACCATGTGGCCATCTACGGATCTAAGTCTAGATAAACCACAAAGAAAGTAACATTCTAAACTATGGAGTCACTTGAGTAGAGTAGGTTTGTAGCATCCTAATTTGGTTCCACCAAATCTTTGTCTATCTCTCATCACTACCATTCAACAAATTTCATAGCTTGTGCCCTTTCTAGCTCTCGATGGTGAGCCCTCGCATCTTACTAGTTGCGTGGAGTTAGGAGTGGGGCAAGTTCATCTGCTCATCATACTGGTTTATCATCTCATTTTGTCAAAATAAATATGAAGTACCGAAAAATTGCTTATAGAAGCTAAAGTTCAAGATCACATTGTGTCTATGTTATCATATATCAACATCATGAAATACAAAAGAAAGAAAGCATTTGTGTCATTTGTTCTCCATTGCATACATTCTAAAAGCATATAAAAACAAACATTCTAACAAACATCTAGTTTACATGTGAAAACAAATCACAAAATCCTAGATACCAAGAGTCTGATCCAAAAATAAGTATATATATATAATATCAAGTTTCCTGTACAATGCCATCATGCGCTAGGCATGGTCAAAATGCTCAATGAGCCCAAAAGGTACAAAATAATCGTATAAATAATCTAAAAGTCACTACAAAAAGAGCCAAGTGGCCTCTCAACCCCTATGAGATCCCTCCAAGGTACACGACCACGTCTAGGACTCCAGCTATGCCAGCGCTCTATGTGCACAGAGGGCTCACGATCCCAAGGAGCAGCTATAGCCTCGCTATGAGAGCGACTCCTCATTAGGTGCTCTGCTGTCCTATACCTAGCCAACTCAGTACGAGAGGGTAGTCACCGTCTTGGCCACATGCCGAGATGGGAAAAAACATCGGTATACCTATAGGCTACCGAGGGCTCCCCTACATCAACGGATAGCTCAAAGCACGAGTCCTCTCCATGGGGATTAGCAGGTATCGCATCGGTACATACCCAAAATCAGTCTCGCCACTCATCAACAGCTCTTGAAGCAAAGGGAGAAAACAAGTTAGAAATAGTCAAAGGATAAAAACAAAAATAAACAAGAGGAGAAATAACAACTAAGGCAATCCTAGATAGAAACAAATATTAAAAGAAGGGTGACAACTCACTTGGATCTCCGGGCCTCCAAGAGGGATCCCTAGGATCAGCGCCTACCACAGATGCCGCCGCTAACTGATGTGCTCCTCCCGTGTTTGGAGCAACATAGCGTCTTTCTACGGACTCATCCTCCCCACCCAAGTCCTGAGAAGGCGGATCCTCTGAAAACTAGAGTCACCCTCTCTCGCACTCGCTCCGCCTCTCATCCTATAAGATATCCCCCGAGTGTCATGCCACTCAGGATCGCTGTCCTCCTCTCCACCCGACTCACTGACCTCAACCTCGGTCTCCTCCTCCGTCTCTCCCCCTGTGAACTCCTCAGACTTGGAGTCTATATCAATGGGGTAAGGGGCCGTGCAATCCTAAGGGTGCCTCGCCTAGGAGCACCGGCTCTCCCTCAAGCATGTACTACCCGCCTAGCTGTAATAGGGACACCAGAGTAACAACGGTCCAACCCTAGCCTCTAGGACCTCCCCTAGCCTCCCAAACTAATCTGAATACTAGAACCACTGGGGAGCATACCAACGTAAGGAAGGCCAAACTGCTTGAGGCACTCGATCAAAGGGGTGTGTCTCCACCTTCCCCATCCTATCCACAAGCTACCCTGTGGTAGAGCAAGAGATCAAAGTGAGGGTCTCCTCGCCCCACAACCCTGCCATGGCCTGATAAGGTGTGGCCTCCATATCATCGTAGTCAGGGAGGAAACTAGGCTGGTGAGGTGCTCTAAGCACTGACATATCTGTCCATCTAGATGCCCTCACGGCTCCGGGATTCGCCACCTCTACGCCTCTCCATAAGGGATGATACGCTCGTATACCCACTCATAACCAGTGGTCGGATGGCTAAATGACTTCCCATGTAAGCGAACCACGCGGTACAAATCATGATAGGTGGTTCCAAGAATGTCATCTCCCTGTGCATAAATCCACCCATGTGCCTCAATCAGCAATAATAAGGGACCAGCAGAGAGTAAGGTGTCCCCTCCCTTGTCCCCGATCAATCTCGAGGCAAGGATCCCCATAATATCCTCGACAAATCAAGGGGATAGGAAAGCTAGGAATTGAACGGACCCTCACCCCTTCTTCAAACCAGAGGAGATAATCGTGCATCTCCCATGTATGAAGCCCACTATGCTATCTGAGCCCGTGACCCTGCCTGCCTCAAGCGTAAGCCGCCTCCCGATGATCGGGACCCCAAGATATGGTAGACATCCTCTAGGGTGATGATCCACTCACCCTGACTCCCTGGAAATCGGAAAGTGTTTCGATCAGCATCCCAATATGAAAACAAGTAACAAAGTATGTGACTAGAAGGTGCAACATGCGGGACCCGTGATATACATAATATACCAGCCCTCTGAAGAGTATCCTACTCAGCCTGAGAAAGTGCATCCAACACTGCTAGAAGCTAGTCACACTCTCTCTCTTGGCTCCATCTGATATATTCCTCCTTCGCCTACATACACCCAAAAACACGCAAAAAGGAGTAAGTTAGTATTCAAATTGCATTAAAAAAATCATTAAAACATACAAGAATACTAAAAATGCAAAATTTGGCTCAAAACACTGAGTTTTGGCATTCTCATTAAGGACTGTCGCCGCCTAAGCAAGGGCAGCGGTTCCATAACCACCGCCTTAAAGGGTGGCGGTCATATAACCACCGCCCTGCTCAAGGCGGCGGTCGTGTCCCAAATTTTCACATGGGTCACGTGCCCTAAAAATGCCTAAAAACATGAAAAAGGACTATTTTAACGAAAACAAAGCTTACCCATTAAGTGCCCCCTAACCCTATTAACATCGACATTTTCAAAAATAATCCCTCCACGAAAAAGATTTCATCATTTTAACATTTTGGGGATAAAAACGTTAAATCAAGAAGAACTAACTTGTGATCTCGCTGGGACGATGTTCCGCTCGTGGAGGCATGATCACTATCTCGTCATGAATGTTTTGACTATACTCTCATCAAAAACCATCACCATGGGTCCCAAAGATCAAAATCAATCAAATCAACATGTGTAAATGAATAGGAAAATGGGCCCATTTTTACATATATAGCATCTTGACTTTTTTGAATGCCCTTTTCGCAGTTTGGAGCGCCTACGAGGAAAGTTCTTATCCCCACATGAATGGTAAGTCCTCACTTCATAGTATTTTAGTATTTATTTTTCGATTTATTTTATCTATCTACACTTGAGTCCTCTTTTCATTTTACAGGTAGCGGAATTTTGGATGGCATCATTTCGACACACGACGTATCAGGTATAATTTCTAACTTCCCATTTCGGGACCACCATACTCAGACCCACCATTTTACGCCTCTTCATGGCTAAAACGCTTCTCTAAGGGGGCAATATGTACGTACCCAAAATCGTTAGGGTACTACACCACCAGAACAATGTTACACGTGCCCCAATGATGATACAAGTCTCCTCAGCAAGGTGCTTGGGATTCAAAAATCCCTCCAAGTGTACATTAACATCCCGCATGCCCCGCTTAGCCTCTGTGTGCTTTGTTTTGCTCTCCCCCTCTTTTTCTTTGTGTTTTGGTCTTCAGTGATGAAACTACCACCCTGTCTGGGTGGCGGTCTCATGACTACTACCCGGATAGGCGCAAATGGTCTCAGAACCGCCGCCTACTCAGGAAGTGGTCCTTCACGTGTTTTTCAGAACGTTTCTTTTATCGCGACTCGCATAAATTTCAACATTTACCAAAAAAATTCACTTCCTTTGCTCATATTTATGATTTTCGTTCCCTAGAATAGTGTTTTTACATTGTTTATGGTTAAAGAGTTCAAATTGGTTTTCACCTTTGGGTAAATGGGGATTCTATAAATAGTCTGGTTGATCTTCAAGCAAATGGCCCCTCAAAAATTGCCTCTCATCTTCTCATTTCATAGTTTTAGTCTTTCAGTTCTTAGGAATTCATAGTTTTCAGTTGTTACATGCATAGTTAGTGTTGTTTTGCTGTTTAGAAGCCACATAATCTTCTTGTGCTAGTGTTATTATTGTTTCATACAATCAATTGAGATAAGACAGTTTCATTTTCAAGTCTGAAGCCATTAGAGTTGCAGGTTTTGTTCATCAAGAAGAATAGTCTCAGGTTTTGAATGTTTTGTGTTGCATGACTTGCAATAAATCCCGCTAGGAATTGCATAAGCCAAGCTCTATTCTCTTGCGCTATCCCTCTCCTACTCACATTGTATTCAGTCTGCACCCAAATCTGCCATTGTTCCAATACATACTTTTGTTGATGCTAGCATTACACGCTTTTTGGATTCACGTGAGCACGAAGGAACGAGGAGACCACACTGAGGGGATAAATCCACACACAATTGGATTCACCACCGTTCTGCAAAATCCAGGTTCAAGCTTTCAAAGTTCTAGTTAAAATATATCAAATAGAATAGTGAAATCATTTCATTTCAGTTAAGCTCACTTTCGATATTACGGGGAAGCTATGGGGATTGATAGTTTCTGAGAAACTATGATTCATTCCTCACTTTTGAGGTAGGATCGAGAGTCTTTCAAATAGATTAGATCAGTTATTTCATTATTTAGAATAGATTTACAACTGCACAAGCAAGTAGCTATACTCGACTACCTTGTTTGTTTTAAATTTCGTTATTAGTTTAGTTGTCAATTGCTAGATATTTTAAATAATTGCTCTTTCAATTTCGTTCAAATAGTTCATCAAAAACACAAAAATAGAGAAGTTATATATGTTGTAGATATACTTTACATAGTTAGTTTTACTTTTCTTCAGTTAGATTTACATTGTTTCTTTTGTATGACAATCACGGGACCTAGGGAGCCCAAAGAATACGTATTCGAGCCAATCGTGCCTCAACCCAACTTTGTTGCAGCAATAACTGACATAGACCAAAATCTCAGAATTCAGGTCTTCCGAACGACAACAGACCTACAAGAGATTAGCTCATAATTAAGAGGATTAAACATAGAAGATGACAAAGCACGTACGTTTTGGTCAAACCAGCCAAACTACAGATTACCCTAGATAAATATCCACATGACTGTAGAAGGCCTTTAAGAGAGCAAACGATCGGTTGTGATCCTTTGATTCCACAAATGAAGTGGGAGAAATTATCACTAATATAGACACCACTTAAGAATTCAAGGTGTCGAATGCCTATAGCATACTCGAGAAGATTACACAACTGTTAGTTCTAAATATAGAGGCCGAAAAGGCGTACAACTAATGGATACTAGGGATTAGAGATAGATTCTTCACATGACCATAGGAGGTCCGCAACAACCAAAATTTACGGTTGTGATCCACAGGTCCCACAACCCAACGGGCCCACGGACAATCAGACGTTGATGCCGGTTTACACACATTAGTATTTAGATCCACTCCACTTCCACCAATCATTATCGCACAATTATCTTCACTAGACATAATAGCTAATCAAGCTAAGGATTTCTGGACTAGACCAGAGAATCACCCATAGAATCCACTATATCCATCATCCATCTTATGACCCTATCTAGAGATATACACGAAACAATTCCAGGTCATTTTCCTCGTATCCCACAACCTATAGATCGAATCACGCTAGAGCTCGATATTGATTGGAGCCTTCAAGCAGTCATCCTCGCCAACCGATCTATCATGCCATTTCAAGTTAGGAGGGCCTTCTTTGCCTTAGATTCATAGATTCCATTAGTGTGTGTCGAAGATATAAGATTTCCCAATTAGTTTTTCCATACCCCACATATAATCCATCCCCACCGTTTGTCTCGGCCACGACCTCGGGAGGTCGGTGTGAGGAAGACTTGCTTGTAGATTCCCATGCTCACTTGTTACTTTTCCTTCGTACATGCCACCTTTACTAAAATCAAAGTAAACATGAATGGAAATTTTAGTGGTTTATAAAAGAAATAATAAAGTAAATGTGAGAAGAATGGAATGGTCTCTAAGCACTTCAAAATGTCATTGGGGATTGTACTCATAATGAAGCAACAATCCAAGGAAGCCATGAATGCTTCAATATAGAAACAAAAAATGGGTGATAGATATGTTTTTGTCACATCAATTTAAAATGATGGTATTAAATAATTTGAAAGGGAAACGAACAAGATATGGAGCATATTGTTGAAGGTGATGGTTTATGGGATTCAGGAGGAAAATTGAATATGAAAAAAATTAAACAAACACAGAAGAAAACAATCTCATCAAGAGTTTTGGTTTATGAAGTGAATATTTTACAACACCAAATCATAATGAAGACAAATCAAGAATTTTTATAAATGTAATCATGGGTGATCAAATAGATATATGTAAAACATAAAAGTATATATAATTAGAATGTGGGTTGTCATGGATGTTAACATTGTATTAAAGCATATTTTTAAGAAATAGAAGATACCATAATCTATGAAAAGATACAAAACATGTCTTAGAAGAATAAGCTATCAATGTTGTTTCCAAATCCATAAAGTATAACAAAAAATCCCAAACTTCTACAAACATTTTCAAACTATGCATAGATGATAGAAGTAAACTCGTATAATAAAGACAATAAAATGAAGAAAAATGCAACCACAATCATTACAATATATATGATGAAGTTATCCATGCAAGTATCTAGACTATATAGCATACCTTGCCTATTCTCAATAAACCGTGGTATGTACAATAATTTTTGCTATTTCTCCTAAGATTCCTTACTCACATCTATTGCACATTTTACCATGTTACTATTAATTTGTTTCTATCCACTCGGTGGAAGGGAAACCCATAAGTTATTATTCAAAATTCAATAATATGTATAAAAATATCAATAAATAATAATAATGATAGCTAGTAAAAATAAACTATGACATAAAGGATAGTGTGTCAAATAAAGTTATCATCCCACCCAACTTTGATTCCCTACCTCCTACACGAGTTTGAGCTCAGTAAATCAATGATATAAAATGTCGCATATTCAAAACCACCTAAGTATCAACATAATACTACCAATCATACATGAAATGTACGATGGAAATATCAAAGGAGATATTTTTAAGGAATCATATTGGCGGGAGACAAACAATGGGAGAGGAAGAGTGGTGAGAAAGAAGGAGTTGGAAGGTGGAGAAGTGTGAGGGTGGTGAAAATGGAAAGGAGAAACAATGTGAAACTGAAATTTCCAAAAACTATAGAAAATATATGTCAATTCTTTGAAGGAGACTAGAGGTATTGTTTAATACGATGCAAAAATAATTAATAGAGATATTTATGAACATAAGGAGTGGTAGAAATGTTTTTCCAAAGTGACAATGTGTTTGCATTTATATCTCTTGTATTTACAGAACATGAATATATGGAGTGGATGTATCATCGAAAGGTGTCGATGTCATGCGCAACTCTCCCCATCAACTATTATGATGACATCATCATCCAAAAATCACTTTCAAAAAGGGACATGTTGGCCATTTTGTGTTAGTGTTTTCATTTATGTCAATTCCATTGATGGAAAAGGGTTTCATGGTATTGTGTGAGTTTTCATGAGGTGTCTTTCGGTTTCTAACATGAATTTTGATTGGTAGTGACTTCGTTTGGTGATGTTATATGAGGTCTTGGAGCATGATTTATTTTGCATAGTCACTTTATGATTCCTCCTAATGTGGTTATAGGTTTTCATGAGGTCAAACAAGGTTGGTATGATGTGTCAAAAGTGGCTAATAATTTCCATATGGTCTCCAAGGTCGGTTTATGTGATTCATGTTGTGAAGCGCCATTCTAGGCATATTCCTAGTCCTAGAGAATGCAGTATGGTATGGTGACTTGAGTTCTAGAGATGATAAGTATTTTTGGAACATGATATAAGTATTATGATGTGGTATATCACATTTATAATGAGTTTCAAGTCAATTCTCATACATTTGTTGGTGTTTCATAGAGTGTGATTTTGAGGTAAAAAGTGATCTTCTAATGCTTGTTTTGGATTGTATAATTTTACTAGGACCCAAAGGTTTTGGGAGATATTCTTACATGGAAATAATAAGGTTTATAAAAATTAATTAGGTAGTTTGATCATCACATTTTTATGAAGGGTCATCAAGAAGATAACTTGTTTTGAAACCCTAGCTCAAAGTGACTTAGAAAAAGTTGATTATATTGAGACTCTCTTTATTATTTTTTCCAAATTGATGATTGGATTTTTATAGGAACCCTCTAGATTTCTAGAAAGGTTTATTATAGCATGTGATTGTATGTGGGCCCCACCTAAAAATTCTAGTTTCTAAAGAAGTTCGGTTTATGGAAATGTTGCTGTAGAAGGTGATGAAAAAAATAACATTGTTTTTATCCTAGAATTTTTACTTGATGTCCATAATGGTATTTTATCATCATTGAGCTTGTAGGGGGAAATTGTTCCTTATTTATGAAAACTGGCCTATAGGTAGTTTTGGGGCACTTCTCGGAGCAGCTTAAAGAGATCGACTGTCAAGTCCTTCCACTTAGAATTGGAAGGAAATATAAGGTTTTATCGACAGTAGATTTAGAAATATTTCCAATAGTATATTGTTTGTGTCTTTATTGTGAGAATTGATAGGTCATCCAACCTATTTTGTGAAGAAGAAGGTTGTATGTTTCTCAGGACATAATTGCTCTAGCTAGAAGATGGAGGTAGATGTTGTATGAGATTGATTATTTAATAATTTATATTAGTTGAGAGTGAATAGGGATCCATTGTTTTCCTATTGAAGGAATTTGTAGGTCTTCAAAGTGATATCAAGGGTGTAAACTAGTCGAGTTTCCAAAATTTCTTTCTGGGAAGCTCATTTTAGTGAAGAGGAAAGTTAGTGTGGTTTGCATGTATGGATGTTTCATGAGCTATAAAAAGCATGGATGTGATCTACATGTCAGTGTATTTCCAATGAGTGGTTATATGCCATATTTGAGATTTTCTTGGATGATATTAAGGCCCAAAGGTGAAGAATGGTTCTAAACATTTGTTTTGTGAAGGATATGATCCTTCTTGATAGATTTATGAGGAATTTCATTGTTTAAAGCTAATGTATGACCATGGATGATTTTTTTATTTCATATTTTACATGTGTTAGGAATTTGGGAGCTTGTATAATCATGGTGATGATGTTTGTGATCTTTGATGAATCAGGTGATGGGGTTTTGAGCCATTTTTGGCTTGTTTGGATGTGTTTGAGCAAGACCAAGGATTTTTTAGTGGTGAATATTCATAATTTGGTGAATACTCCATTTTAAGAAAATTTGAAAATGTAAATTGTTCGGAGCAGGTGTCGGTGACCGAGTTCACCTAAAATTTATAATATATATTTATTTAGGGGTCAGCTTTGCCTACATTTGAAAACATCTCCTATAAAAACCTAGGTGATTCATCGGGTAGTATACTACTAACTTACTACTATTTTACTAAGGTACCAACATATAAAGTACTATGAACTTGTAGGGTAGGTTGTTGACACACGACAAGAGGTTTTTTATGCATGGAAGGAAGTTGTTGACACACTTCAGAGGTTGTTGATGTGTGAAAGTCCTATGTTGTTCACACATGACGAGAGCAGAGGGCAGGCGCATGACATGAGATTTGCGGTCATATGATAGTGAGATTTTTGTCGTGTGACAACAAACCTCCTGGAATGCGATATTAAGGTTGTTGTCACGCGCTAGTGAGGTTTCTGTGATGCATGATAGGAGGGAAGAGGTCAGATGAATGATGAGAAGATTTACATTTGTACAACAACAAGGTTGTTGTTATGCGACAACAAACCTCCTGTCGTGTGATAGTAAGGTTGTTATTGCATGACAACAACCTTGTTGTCATATGACCGCAAATCTACTATCGTGCATCTGCGCACCTTCTTTGTCATATGAGTTGAAAATGAAAACTTCTTTCGGTAAAATTACACACAAACCCCAAAAATTCACCATGTTCGTGAAAGTGGTTTTGGGGATATTCACCAGAATATTCCACCTTCGATTTCCCATAGGTCTCTTAAAATGAACCACGGAAAGACCAAGCTACACGCCTCTATTTTATGAATGTGTATCAATTCATTAATATTTTTTAGAGTTTTATTTGTTTACATCCTTGTGTAGGACCTACCTATGTTGTATTTTAGTGTGTAAAGTAAGTGTTTTACTTCAAATGTGGACTAGTGCTTTGAGAGGGAAAAGTGTGACCTATTTGAGAGATCAAAATAGGGTATAAAGCATGAAATAATATATGATGATTTATTAAAAATTATGAATAATTTTAGAGAGTTTGATTATGTAAGGATTTGGAGCCAAAGCAGTCCATGGAAGGAGAAGAATGGAGCAATTTAAAGGAATGAGGGTTTGAAGTGAGTTTGAAGTGAGTTTGAAGGTGTGTGAGATGAATAGGTGATCTTAATTATTTGTGGCGTAGAAAAAATATATCATATATCTTCATCCAAAGGTGGTTGAGTTTTCTTTATCATCTTATGGGGTTTTATCCTCCTTGTGTAGTAGGTGCTTCACTAAATTAGGGGTTTGTGTTATATTAAACTAGGGGTAGGTGCTCCTTATGGGTTTGGTACCTTACTAAATTAGGGGTTGGGGCTCCTTGTTGGGTTGGTGCTCAACAAAATTTGAAACATGGCTATGATTAAGTTTTGTTTGAGTGACTTTTCTTCCCCTTGAGTATTTCCCACTTAAATTTGGTTTCCATGTGCTATCGTGTTCTTCTTACATATGCTTTTATGTTTATGTTAAATTGATAAATCTTAATGAATGACCTATGATGGATTGTTGATAAATGTTAATGGTTAAATTGATTGAAAGTTTGTATGCGCATTGATTTACTCCCTAGGGTTTTTCTTCCAATAATTGGTATCGAGTAAGTCCTTGAGAAGCAAGTTTCACAACTTGAAGGAGGCTCTCTTAAAGCACAAAATGGCAAGTTTTGAAGAGATTCCTTTGGTCAAAATGAGATATTATTTGAAACCATTAGGGTTTGAAATTTGGCAGTCCATTTATGATGTTTGCACTCCCTCTCCAATAGGTATAGCCGATAAAAAGTCTCTTGAAGAAGATAGAGCAAACTCGAAAGTAAAAATGGTGATGATGCCCTCGGGAGCTGGATTTGAGGATATCTATGATATACTTGAATCTCTCTATGTACAAGATGATGTTGATGTGTTTCATGATGAAGAAATCAAATGAAACCCTAAAGATGAAAGTGAGTAAGTCAAAGAGATTCATGGAACAATGATGACTAGTATGGTTGAAGTATGCAATTTGGACTACAAAGCCTATATCCCTAAGAAGTATTCAAGTTATAGTAATCATAAGTCGGTGAAAGTCTTCACTCGGTGGAAAGATCATTTGAGGATGTTATCTCCTATCCATCACAAAGGAAAGGTAGGTATCAATTCATGTATGTAATGCACTCAATTCTTATCATGTATTCCATAAGGAATGTGATCATAGGAATGTTGACAAGAGGAAGAAGGAGCAAGATGGTACCATCATGATGATCTAAGTCTACTTTGAAGATTTCTTAATCATGGGGTGCGAAGTACCAATGGAAGAGAGAATAAGAAGAACCTTTATAGTAAGGTGAAGAATAGACTTTAGAAAATAAAAGAAATTAATGTATTTTTACTTTATTTTTGTAATTTTAATTTCAAATGTGTCCATTTTAAAATAAATTAATAACTTGTTAGTTTTTCTATAATTATTTTTAATTTTGTAAGCATCTATGGTAAGCCCTTATAAAATAGTTTCCAATGATCCCGATAAAAAGTGTGGCACAATGAATAAAAAAATAAAATATGATAATGTACTCTTAATCAACTTCAACATTAGTTACACCACGTGCACAAACATTTAAAAATGGTTGGCTTACATCAATACAATGTTGAAATTCGTAACAAGGTATCTATACATTCAAAATACAACCACTTGCAACATATAATCATTAGTGAAAATGTAGATTAAATATCAAAATGACATGTATGTTCAAAATTTAATCATCATACACACATATAGAGACATAATGTATTTATAAAATGTTGATATATACACTTCTAAATTTCATATTAAACTTAAAATAATTTAAAAATTAGATATTACATATTGTGAATTTTGAGATCCATGTATATTAACATTAATAAAAATAATAAAAACATAATAATATCTTATTGATAAAATATAAAAATTCAAAATCTCGTATAAAAAATATATATCATTTAATTTTTTTATTCTTTTGATTTTGATTTATAGTTTGTTTTACATTTTTTTGTTTTTATTTCTTAAAATATAAATTACACTACAAACAATGGATTTGATATTTTGCAAAATAATTGAACCTTAAAGGCCTCGGAAACATGATTGATTAATTTAATTTTTAGCTCTTCGAGATCTCATTTTTTCTACTTTAAATTTTCAATAATATATTTTGTTTGACATAATATTTATATTATAAAATACTTTAAAATATAAATTAATTTATTAATTTTATATTTAAAATTAAATAATGAAATTAAAAAAACTATTTATTTATTTTAAATTTATTATGTAAATTTTCTAAACCATCACTTAGTTTTATTAAGGCATGCACTCCATCAACATATAGCATGTAGTATTTTTTGTAGCCTCAATCTCACATATAAAAAACTTGTGTAAACAACTAACCTAAAGAATTCTATACACCTCACCCATGCCTAAAAAAAACCAAAAAACCAAAAAAAAAAAAAACTCAAAAGGGAAAAAAATTGTAATATACTGATTGATTAACCTGATTTGATGAACATTTTCTTGCAAAAGCTGAAGACCCCAACTATCCCTCATTAACTTTCGCTTCAATAATTTCCCGTAAAAACCACTTCCGAAACGGCCATTTCCGGTCGGCCGTTTATTATAGAGATACGTGCGCAGCACAAATATGCCAAATTCAACGAAATGTTAAACAGAATTGATAACATATTATTTTGTTGTCCCATTTTAGACAGGAGAGTGCGAATGCCGAAGAAAAACAGAATATCATTCTTTCCGTCAATGTAGAAATTACTCAACAATTGTTTTCCGGGTACAACTGTCTGCCAATTTTTATGTTCTGTGTGTTTCGAATCAGTGCCCGTAATTCATCATCAGGAAAATGCACAAAAGAAAGAAAAATACAAACAAAACTCACTTAAATAGTTGGGGCGAATTGAAGGACTGAACGCTCTGATTGGGATTTACCGACACAGGTTGTGCTTGTTTTGTGATAATTATATAGCCTTATATTCAAATGCATTCAAATTAGATCATTTATCAAAACACAAAATTTCAGATCGCAAGGAAAATAATGCATGTTTCATTACATTCGAGAAACATATAAATTTCCTTTCAAAACAAGAGAAAGATGATGATCAAACGTTAGCATTTGACAGTGGAAGCCGCAGAACGAGCCCACATTACAAGGCGGTTTTTCATATCTTGTCCTCTTTCTCCATTTGGGGATGGCAGAGAGCTCTTCTGTTGCTCACTACTATTACTTGTATTGTTATTCTCATCATTAGCTGTTATAATTAGATACTTGAGACCAGGAAGGAGATTCATTACTCGTGGACTCAACTGTTCGTTGCTAAACTGGAATCCGAGCTGAGTGAAACCTCTGATCTCTTGGAATTCCATTTCCATTCTTTCAATCATATTCTTCTTCATCTTCATCTTTGTGCAGCTCCCCAAAGATGAAGGGGAAAGTGAATGGAATATTATTGAAATGGCTTCACTGTTCATCCTCATCATACGTCTTCAGCTTATATAAATGGATGAAATGTAACGAATATGAAATGTGAAAAGCATGTTCCTCCCCGTGTCCGTGTTCACGTGATAAACGATTAGTTTTATTAACAGAATCGCTACGCGTATGAAATGATTATGACCGTTTATCGACGATGACGTGGGAAATTGAAGACGTCAAGACGTATTTACTAAATTCCGGTGAGAGTTGGGTAGCTATGTCTACAAGTTTGAATGCGCCTACTTTTGTAGGTCAATTTACATTCAATTTTCACAGCAACCCTTTCCAGCGCCAATACATTCATAATAAGTTTTTCCTTTTTCTTCAGAAAAATGGTTTCTTTTATTTATTAGTCCGTCTTTTCGGAGGGTTACTATATCTTTCAGCTCCATTTTAACAAGTTATTAATAAACATGTTTTCAACCAATAAGAAATTAATATTATTTTCTTACATTGATTTTCAAATGTCTTGAAATTTGAACATGCTCATTTTTACCTAAAAAATCTTTAAAATGTATTTATCTAGTTTGTGATTGGCTAAAAACTTTTACCCCTTATTCCCACCTTCGCGTAAAACTAGGCACCATGATGTCATCACATTTATTGTGGTTGTCACCTCATCTATGCACACATTAATGAAAAGAGATCTTATATTATATTAATTCAATAAGATACAAGATAGCTTTCAACAAAAAAATGCGGGTGGTCAGTATGAGAGCACGCCCCAAAACCACAAACAAACTAGGCCAAGCCTAGGAAAACAAAACACACTAGGCAATGCCTAGGAAACCATCAAAACAAAAATTAAACGCCTAGGAAACAAAAACACAAAACTAAGCAACAACAACAAACATCCCCGAAGCAGGAGGATCATGGTCATCAGGCCAGCCCGAACCAGGGAGGTCCTTGCCAACATCTGGAATGTCCCAACCAGTGGGGTTCTCCTCTTCATTGTCCGTCGCCACCCGAGTAGGGAGATGGCGAGAGGGAGGTGGGTAAACTTGTCTTGAAGGAAGGCGGGGGCGGTGGGGAAATATTCCAGCCATCCAGGTGCAGCGGCTCGGGGGGCGACAGGTGAGCCCCACCCGAGTTGATGAGTAGAGGGGACCCCCAGCCTTGTTGGCGGCGAGCTGGTGGCATAAGACTCCTCTTGGTTGAGGGGGGCGGAGCGGCGAGCCCGGTTGAAAGAACGTCCATTGAGAGCAGCTAGGTCACCACCACCACGGCCATGCGGCGAGGAGCGAGCAGTGGCGAGATGGCGATGGTGGCTCCCAAAGCAACATTACACGGGGCATCCCCCAATGTCGCAACAAGAGTCTCTGTAGGTGGTCCACCTCCAGGGCAACTTTATTAGCCTTGGACTTGAATCTCTTCGAATAATCAAAATTAGAAAAGAAACAAGCATTTCAAAAGCACATTGGAGATAACCATAGACTTGTTATACATTGAAAATTGTTGATCAACTTCAAAATTAGCAAAGAAAAAAGCATTCCTTTCTTTCCATATCCAAAACAAAATTTCCCCTCTAAAAACATGCCAAATTTGGGTGAACATGTGTAGAATTTTGGGGTTATCTCCTAAAAGGACATTCTGCCAAGTAAAACATTGAGGTCTGAGAGGAAAGAAAAAGGAATGGATCCAATTCCAAGCAAGTTGATTTTCAGAAAAAACTAGAAGAGGTGCATTAAAGTTTCCAAGTGGCCACAAATGGACACTTGGGAGCCAGACCCCAATTTGAACAAGTCGAGAACCCACTTTGGAAGACCTTGGTGTAGAATACACCAGAGAAAGTGGGCAATTTTAGGTTCCACATAATACGACCAAATATGTGTCAAATCACCTTCTCCAACAAGATAAAGTAGAATGAATCCCCCATCGAGTGTTGAGTTTTTCAACCATGGGAAAATGAGGGAGAGCCAATGGTAGCCTTTACTGGTTGAATAATTAAATGGGGTATCAACATACCATTTCTAGTCCATCCACCAAGGGTGAGAGGAATGCACAAAAATCTTGTGCAACATATGGTCAGGGACCGAATTGATAACTTCTGTAATACTAGCATGATCCTGGTTGGTCAGCCAAAACCAAGTTTTAAGCTCAGGCCAAGAATACCAAGATTGAGAGTGTTTACAGAATAAATCTTGAATGGTACAAATTTCACATGTTTGAAAAGCTTGAGCGCGAATCCCTCAGGATATCTACAAAACACTTATCTTGAGCCTGAAAGATCGGTGACCACCATAGAGAATGATGGTTAATGGAGAGACCATTATGAAAATCATTGCCTTTCCATTGAGCCATGGTTTGATGCACTCCCATGCCTTCCATATGCTTTTAAGCACAAAAGTGCCAACAACTTTAACAAGAATAGGAGAGCAATAAGGAGATTGACAAACCCCAAACCTTTCCATGCGGGCGGCCGTAAGGTGACCCTTCTTCGATGCCATGGCACAAAGAACTTTCCACTTCTTTTCCTTCAATGCATCAATGATCCATTTCACACAGAGTGCCCCCTTGGCGTTGAATGTCAATAAGGCCCAACCCCCCAGAATCATGGGGAAGGCAACATATCTCCCAAGCAACACGATGAAAACCTTTTCCAATGGAAGCATTGGCCCAGAGAAAGGCTTTGAGGAGCTTCTCTAGCTTCTAATAGATGCTTTGGAAGGCACCCAACATGAGGAATAGTAAACATGTGTGGCCACAAGGACTTTGGAACAAATTTGGAATTTTCTGCCAAGGACAAAGGTCTGGTAATCCAAGTACTCCAATTTTTGGCCACCCATTGAATAACATACTGCCATAGCTCGGTCGGCGATGCTTGAAAGGAAAAAGGATGCCAAGAAATTTAAACATTTCACCGTGGGCAAAGAATCTTCCACTCAAAAGAGTCCAGCCATCGGCACTTGGGAGGAAGGATTGTCGGTAACACTAGTTTTCCTCCATTGAATGGAAGAACCAGATGCTAAACAAAAGATATCAAGGCAATGCATGGCATTGCGGATATTGATTTTTCCTCAATGAGCGTGAGAAAAGAATCATCTCGAAAAGTGACCATTAAGCAATTGAGAATTGGTCGCAAAGGCAATGTTATTCCCCTGACAGCCCTTGGGATTTGGCATGGGCTAAAGATACCCAAAGCCTTCAAAGCAAGACACATAGAGTGCAGGCGCTAGCGGGCACCCTTGGTGAATGGATCAAACAATCCAAAGGACTCATAACTAAGGCCATTAATAGTGATCTAGGAGAGGCATCGGCAAATAACATTCGATGATTGAATGAAGATGGGGCCAAAGCCAAGAGCTTGAAGCATGGCAAGAATAAATGGCCATTCAATCCGATCATAAGCTTTCTCAAAATCAATTTTAATGAACATAGCAGATTGATTGGATCTGGCGAGCCCATTCCATGCCTTCCCAAACAAAATGATGTTATCCAGAATATAACGCCCTGAATGAACCCATTTTGTTCTAGTTGGTTGATGACAAGGGAAGAATATTACGCAGCATATAGCCAAAGCTTTGGCAATAATTTTGTAGGAGACATTCAACAAAGTGATGGGTCCGCCAACAAGTAATTTTCTCTAGATCCCCTAGTTTTGGATGAATTTAATATTCCCTTTGTTGATACATGGCCCCAACGACTGGTTCTGAAAACCCTCGAGATAAACTTGAAGAAGATCTTGGGCCGGAAAGTCCCATAAGGCTTTATAAAATTCACATGGGAAGCCATCGCATCCAGAGCCTTATCATTGGCCATTTGCATGACCACTTCGTGGAGGTCATCAATGGTGAGCATTCGATCACAACCACCTTTTGAGCAGGAGAAAGCTTACACGACACAACAACCAACATTGATCAGAGTTGTTTGTCATTTGGTAGAGGGTTGTTGAGCTTGAAAAACCAACTTATAATGTTGCACAAATGCACCTAACATGAGTTGGGATCAGTGACCCAAACTCCATATCATAGATGGCACAAATTTTCTAAGAAGGTTTTTTGGCTCTGAGAGAAAGAAATAATTCTTTTGAAACCCAATCACCAATTTTAAGCCAATGCATGTGGGCACGAATTTGAGCTCCCGAGCATTGTAATTGTCAATAATTTGAATTTGTTGGCAAAGCTTTACAACTTGAAGTTACAGGTTTTAGAGAAGGGGTTTCCTTGAAGTGCCACCACCACTCGGCTAAGAGTGGAGGTGTTAGCGGAGTATGAGTGGCGTCTAATTTTGGCCAACTGTCTGTCATAGATTCTAAGAGGAATCTAGTAGTCTAAGTCATAACGTCCTCCCACCATTGAGTCTAGCTAGCATGCATAGGTGGATGAAAGCGTTGATAATGACTTGCCAGGGGAAAGCTAAGTTCCACACATGCTTGATATGATTGAGAGTGGGCCCATGTTGCATCAAGGCAATATTAAGAAAGAATTGGCCTTTATGACAAAAAGCACACTATCATGCCAAGTGATATGAAATCGAATGGGGGAATGATCCGAAGGAAAAATCAGGCATGACCTCCACTACATTCGCAAGGAATAAATGTTGTCAAACTCAAAAAATCTTGAGATGATAACATAGCTCTATCGAGTCATTTAAGAACATGATCTAATCCTCCTCGAAGATTGGACCAAGTGAACCAAGCTTCAAAGTGGGAGTGCGAGAGGCATTAGGGTCATAAAACCCAAACTTATTGCACATGAAAAACCATGCCTCCCTTTCACTAATTGTCCACCTCATAGGTAGGTGGCGCATTTGTCAGTGGGTGACTCAACCATATTAAAATCACCACTTATGACCCAATAAGCATCGGGAATTGTGTAGGCTATCCACCACCAAAGATCGGCCCTTTCGGCCATCGTTAGAGGCGTATATATTAATGAGGCCAAAAGGGTGGTCATCAACATTAAAGAGGACCCATATGGCATGGTTGGTGGGTTGATGCCATGGTCAATCAAAAAGGGCCACCATTTGGGAGAAAAAAGGGAAATTAAACCCCCACGCCCCCTTCATGATTACTACAAAAGGCCAGGTTGTCAGGCCAGATGGATTTACAAACCATCTGTAATTGAAAACTTGTAAACTTTCACCTCCTACAAAAAAAAAACATCTAAATTGGAAAATATTTGTCGAGCTTCATGAAAAACATACTTGTGATTGGAGTCTATAAGACCCCAACATTCCAAGATAGAAAATTCATGGGAAACGGTGGTCAAGAGCCATGCCATCCGCATCCAAGCCATCAAGGGTGTCGAACTAGGTTTTGTAGGAATTGAGCAATGTTATGCTACAAAAAATCCTGCAAATCAATTTTCTTCCACTCGACGTATTCGATGTTGTACTCCTCTTTCTGTTGAGTCCACATGCGCATCGGGCTATGATCCTGAGAGATGCGAGAGGACTTCGGGGCCTTTTGGATGGCCCCTGTGAGTGTTGGTTAAAATAATGGCGGTGGTTGCGACATGGTGACATTATAAACAAAATTTTTCTGGTCCATGAGAACCGAGGCCACCTTGGGCATGCTGGAGAATTTAGGTAATTGGAATGATGAGTTGGCAGTAGTAGTTGGTTCCTTAGCAACAATAGTTAGCTCCTTAGCTTGCGGGCTATGGGGTTGTTCTTTAACAATTGGCTCACACGAGGCCATTTTTGAACTAAAGGCCTTAGGATTGCTGATTTTTATTCTTATTTTTGGCCCCTAGTTGTTTTCCATCCTTCCTCCTAAGGGGTTTGGTTGGTTTGGAGCCGATTTCTTTGGTTGTTAAGTGATTGCGAGGGACATAAAGAGGACAGTCCTTGATCTTATGATCAGAGGTAAGCATCGAAAGCAAGTATTAGGCAAGTTGATATACAAAATACGTTGGGAGTAACACTTGTCTCCCATCTAGATTTCCACAAATTCTTTCAGTTCCTGAGAAAGATCTACCTCAACACATACACGCTTATGTGGATGAGCATGATAAAAATGTTATGGTTTGAGGCAGACCACTCACCCTATGGAAGAAGCAATTTGATGCAAAAATGAACACAAGGCAAGGGTAGGCCAGGAAATTCTACCCAAACTGACACTTTAAGTGTAGCATACTCAGAAACCACAAAGTCTTTGGTCCATGGAGAGAGGACCAACAAGGAGTTATGAACATACCAAGTGGCTTGTCGGGCCAAAATGTTGGGGGCATTGGCTGGGTCAAAAAAGTGAAAAAGAAACATCCTTTGGTCATATTTTGTATTCTTTTGATCCATACCTCATTAGGATTCCAAGTCATGTTAACCCAAGATTTGAGCATGCTTTTAGAGGGGATAGACCCAAAAAATACCCAATGAGAAAAAAAATTTCCCACCATTGACAAGTAACATTAAAATTAGGAATAGGTAATACAACATCAGGAGGAGAAGCATTACCTCATGGAAGACTTTCAGGATGAACTTCGAGGAAATTTTGGGGGCGGTGCCATTGATCAAAACTCCACTATCTCCGATCACGGTTATGTAACCGAGCTTGAAGAGAGAGGTCATTATACATAGGTGCTTAGAGGGTGAGAAACCATAGGAAATTTGATGGTATAACTATCCCATCTAGTTCCCGTGTGTGCATGTGGAACTAAAGGTAAACGTGATTAGGAATGGATAAGGTTGCTTTATAAAAGGTAACCTTACTTTAGAAGGGTTTAATTTATGTTTAGCAAGTCATGGGAGTTGGGGGTGTTTTAATTAATCAAAGGTGATTAACTAATAGGTAGATGTAAGCTTATAGAAGCTAATTAGAGGAATATTAGTACGATTTAGGCTATTAGAAGGGGATTAAATCAATTAAATATTGATTTATTGGTTAAATGGAAGGGAAAGCTAATTAATTAATAATAATTAATTAGTCTAGGTAGAAGGGGTGATTAATTAACGGAAGGTCATTAATTAGGTTGTTAGTTGGATAGGCGACTTAATCAATTAGTGTATTGTAATTAATTAATGACAATAAGAGGGAATATGAGCGCTTTTGACGATATGTCGTTGATTTGTGAGAAAAGGGATAATTAGTGCAATTTAAGTATTTAAATTGCTTGGGCATAATTATAGGTGTCTACATTTGCCCCTCTTTGGGGTGGCATAAGTGACGTCACTTCAAAGATAGTAGACAGGAAGAAAATTTTGAAGGGATAGAAGAAAAATTAGTAGGAGGGAGAGATGCCCCCTCGAGTGTCGATAGGGTGATGAAGGAAGATGATTGACGATCGAAAAAGGTGAGAGATAGATAGAAGAATGGTAAGGGATAAGATGCCTGGTGAGATAGAAGATGAGGGTGAGCGAAAGTGATGCACAAGAAATATGGAGTAGGGGAGAGAAGAGCTTGGCCTCTAGCATGCAGTGTATTGGAACAATTTTGATGTCATCATATTACCATAAAAGCTACGCATCGGTCCTTATGAAAAATATAAGCTTACGACAAAGGTAGAAGGACATGAAAATCCATACTACAAACAATTGTCCATTACGAAAATACCAACTCCACGCAACATACAACAATGCAATGCAATACGAGAATGAAACAAGATCATCTAACGGGAAAACAAGTAATGAACGCACATACCTAACCCAGCAACAGTCAAGACAAGCTTGTACAAATGTTTTCTTATCCTAAAGAGATCCACAAGTTCGTGATTAACGACAAGGGTTAAAAATGAAGCCCCGAGCAAGGATATATGCAAGGGGAAATGACAATGGACATTTGGTCCAAGTAGAAAGCATTGTGCGCAACGAAATAGCACCAGGAAACAAATGTGCCCCAGAGTACAGACGAAGCAAGCAACTAGCTTTGTGAATGGTTGTGAATCGGTGATCCGTAATTCGTATTAATCGGGAATACGTGAGACAAACCAGCAGGGATATGGAGAAAATACCATACGCAAGACACAAGTTTCAGCCATAATAAGCAAGCTACCATTTTTTTATTTTTTATTTTTTATTTTTTACTTTTTAGGATTTTGTGAAAAAAATTACCTGTTTTTGGATTTTTGACATGATATATATATATGAGATGGACATTTGTTTATTGTTTCTCATGGATAGATAACTATGTTTGTGATACAATGTCTAGTTTGGTTGTCCTTATGCTACCCAATTCAACATGTCACTTCCTTCCCTTTGAAGGAGTTCCATCACACTATCTAGATCTAGACATGTTGTAAGTATTGCTATGCGTTGGTGATTTTTCGAAGAAGGTCTAAGGAAAATAGACATCGTGATGATGTAATATCGATGAGATAAAAAGGGATTGTCCTAGAAAATAAGTTTTATGAATGAATAATCATAAGGAACAATCATGCAAGTGTGAAACACAAATCCAATCAACAAGGAAATACACCATATGAAAATGCATGTGTAAAGTTTGATGCAAAGGTGATCAACACAATGTCAATATTTACGTCAAGCTCGAAATGAACAAGGCGTAAATATTAACAAAGGGTAGATGCGACTCCCAATCAAAGGATACCACGAAAATTTCAACAACCAACAAGACCTAAATGTTAAAGGGTGGGGTTTACAAATGTAAGCCAAGTAACCACACCAATTGGACACGTCTATCAAGCTTCGCGGAGAAGTGAGATATTAGTGTCAAAGTGGTATCAAAACGACGCAAACAAAGTAAGCGACACCTTTCAAGATTTAGGAAAATGTTTGAAATCAAACTAAGTCAAAGTATACTAAGGATGTGTTAAAATGTGGGTAGCGTAATGCCACAATGCGGAAACTTAGATCATGTTTACGAGAAACATGACATAAGTATCTTAATTATGTCGAGACAATGCAAACAAGGTAACAAGTCAAAGGGAGATAAAATGATGAATCAATCCTAACTATGATGATGATCCTGACATGTGTATCAAGATCACAAAGGCTACCAATGATATAAATATGCCTCCACACACTTTAGACATTTAACTTACCCACCGCAAAACATGGATGGGCGTAAACAGACAAAAAAGTGGCAGAAGCAATCGATTGGTAACACAAAGGTAGTCACCCTTCTTTTGATCAACAAAGTGTCAAAAGAATGTGAAGGAAGAAGATCAAAAATGGGGATGAAAAAATGTTGGCTTTACTTCGGCAGAGTTTTGCCTCACCTTAAGGCAAGTGAAAAACTAAGCGAAAGTAACACGTCACACGTTTCATGATGAAAGATGGCTCACAACTCAACACTGTTTTGAATTGGTCAAAGTGGGCTCTGGCCAAAGTATATTCTCCTAGGTGGTTCTCTCGTCCTAGGTGTTACAAAAATTATCGACAAGCGGAAAATTTACCCAAATACTCCCGACTATCTTGGGAATATCTCAACTTTTCCCCCTCAAGCACAAGGTGGGCAAATAAATCCATCATGTACTTAAAAGGTCGCGTAGGGACAACTTGTAACTCTATCTCATAAAGTAATCACTAGTCGATAGGTAGTGCGGAGCACTTCCCCGCTTTGTCCACAAGGTTCCCTCTTCATGGACTACTTTGGGGTTCTTGGAACCGCCCCCATTGTTATAGCTTAAGGCATTATACCAAAGGGGTTATGTTCTAGTTGAGTGGAGAGGAAGTACCCTTTCTCGAAACCTGTAATACAGTTTTTGAATATGTTGTTCATTTTATCTTGTTTAATTAGGTGTGGTTTGCTCAAACACCTTTTGGCAACCTATAAAAAACATGTATTATCGGGTTTGTGTTTTGTCTTTGACGCCTTTCTTTGACAAGCGTTAGGTCCTGTAGACAACAAGTTTAGTAATTTTCCATTGCAAATTGATATCAATAAAGGGAATTTACACCTTGCTTTTGATTCCTAAGATCACCAAAAGGCACGAAGGAAGAGCATACACAATGTGAAAATTCTTACTAAATCACATAAAAATTACTTTATCTTTTAGAACAAGTGTTTTTAACATATGATACAAAGTTGTGCAAGTGTTTTTGATCTCCAAGATCACTTTTGAAGGCGTGAGGAGAGAGCATACACACTTTACAAACCTTGCTCAAGCTAAGAAATGAAACACTTAACTAAGTTAGTCAAAAATAAAACCAAAATAACCTTGCAAATAACTGATTAGTGCTACAAAAATATTTCAAAGTGTTAGAATGGCCAAGAAAACACTTTTTTGAACTTTAAGATACGTTAGAAAATGACTATTTACCTAATAATGTAAACCATAAATTTTTGGTAAGTCAAAATCCTAATTTTATGATTCCATTGTGTATTTCACTTCAATACCTTTCCAACGCAACAAAAATGGAGTCGTTTCAAGTTCGGGAGCAAAATTTATGGCCTCCGAAGATTGCTAATGATGCATGCGCCATTGTTAGTGTACTGTACCTTTGTCGCTTGTGTACATGCGCCATCGCTTTTGTGTACTGTGCCCCTAATTTGGTGCCCGTACCACCGATTTGGTGCTCGCGCCTCTATCAAAAAAATGACAGTCAGAGTTGTACCTGCGCGCACAGAATGGTATGTGCACTCCCTTTCCTGTAGGTGGCTAAAAAACATGGGATTTTTCAAAATTATCTCAAAAATATCAAATTTTTATCGATTTGCTTCAATTTTGGTAGCACTTCACCTCCTTTGATCCTGCAAAGAGCACAAAAACAAGACAAACCTAGCTTAACTAGTTAGGAAACCTGATTTTAGCCATTAATACAAGAAAGGTTAGTGAAATCAAAAACTTGAAACTAATCTAAAAACTTTGAAAAATTAATCTAGAAAGCTTGAAACTAATCTAGAAAGATTGAAACTAAAAAAATTAGAAACTAAAACAAAAAGCTTCAAAGTGACTCCATTAATGGAGGATGGACAAAGTGTCTCCCACTGGCATGCCAAATGTGTGCATGTGGGACTTAAGGTAAAACATGATTAGGAATGGATAAGGTTGCTTTATAAAAGGTAACCTTACTTTAGAAGGGTTTAATTTATGCTTAGCAAGTCATGGGAGTTGGGGGGTGTTTTAATTAATCAAAGGTGATTAACTAATAGGTAGATGTAAGCTTATAGAAGCTAATTAGAGGAATATTAGTACGATTTAGGCTATTAGAAGGGGATTAAATCAATTAAATATTGATTTATTGGTTAAATGGAAGGGAAAGCTAATTAATTAATAATAATTAATTAGTCTAGGTAGAAGGGGTGATTAATTAACGGAAGGTCGTTAATTAGGTTGTTAGTTAGATAGGCGACTTAATCAATTAGCGTATTGTAATTAATTAATGACAATAAGAGGGAATATGAGCGCTTTTGACGATATGTCATCGATTTGTGATAAAAGGGATCATTAGCGCAATTTAAGTATTTAAATTGCTTGGGCGTAATTATAGGTGTCTACATCCCGAAAAGGCCGCGGAATGACAAGTTCGCGAGGAGGAAACCCTGTCAAAGCCGACTCCAGGGAGCTAAGGCGAAGCAATCTATCACAACAATATTATAATTTTTGAGTTTATGATGCAATACAATTAAACACATATAGTGTACATTTAAAGATAGAGAAATTAAAGAATCATATTCATTTGTATCTATTATTAATAGAATTTATAAACGACTGTTTTATATTTATTTAACTATTTTTAATATATACTAATACAATTTACTTATGAATGTATGTAAAAATTGACAGTCACATTTTAAATATGTAAGTTGCATGTGATGGTTCTATAAAATATTTGCAAGTATTTTATATTTAAAATTACAAAAATTATTTAAACAACCGCCAAATTTAACCCCGAATCTAATCATTTTTCCTACCTTCACGTCAATCGAGATGCCATGATGTCTTCATATTTATTGTGGTTGTCATTTCATACTTCACTCTCCCTCGATCGAAAGCCACGTCAATCACTTTAAAACAATTTAATGTTGATCACTTGAAAATAATCTAATGTTAATTATTTTAAAACAATTCAATACTAATTACTTAAAAACAATCCAACAATTCAATAGTAAGGTAGGGACTAGTCGCATTGTGAATCTTGTTTATTTAAAGTTAAATAAATAACGTATTCATCTATTTAATATATGATTGAAATGATATATTGGGAATATAAAATTATATTTAATTGTGTTTGAGGCTTCATTTTGTGAGGCAATTTTAAAAATACAAATGTCAACATTAAATTGATAAGTACTAATATGTACATGAACATAAGTGTCAATAGTCATTTAGAGGGGCATTCTTGTTCATGTATTCTTAATACTATCCAAATGATATTTCCAAAGCCAAGGTTTGTTATGTTGTTTCGAAACTTCAAGCTTGGATTGCACAACTCCACTCATGGATCTCTTTGCAATGGTGACCCTTATTGGGAGGTAAAGTTGATATTTATCTTTTTGCTAGAGGATTTTTCATTATAATGTTTGAATCAATCCATGAAAAATATGTCATTTTTGACAAACTCTCGAAGTTTCAATCTAACCATCTCGCTTATGAAACAATGGTTTCCCTCTTTTAACTTGATCCACCAAGCATTCTCTATCAAGCCTCTATGGATCGATTGCCCCACCTATTACTCCAATTTTGGAGTGACGACTACCTTGTTTCCATTGGAAATGCTTTGTGTAGATTTCTAGTCTTTGATCCTAAAACTTATAATTACATCCATACTATATTTTCCCGCATCATGGCGGATTTGGACACCTCATTAGATCTCCCATCAACTATGGAGATCAAGGTTTGATAGAATTTAGACTCAACCATGGGCTATGAAGGGTTTCCCTTCAAATGTAGGAAGTGTTTTTCTTTAGGGCATATAGCTTCTAACTACCAAACTTTGAAACACAAGGTGAATTTAAGAGTCTCGCGATGGAAGGATGACTATCGTGACCATCTTGTTATTTTTAGTAACATGAAAAATGATTTTGTTTCTGATTTTAAAAAGGAAAATATAATAGCTACAACTCTGACCACTTTATTAGAGGAAAAGGTTGAGGAAGAAGAAGCATGGAGAAAGACTATCCACTGAATGCAATGACAAGTGTAGTGGTTATGGCTTTAATAGGAGATGTCTCAGTCGAAGGGCTAGTGTCTCTTCCATAGGTAGAACCACATAGCAAAGTGAAATTAAATTTAATATATCATGGTGGAGCCCATCCCATCATGGAGATGGAAATTCTTTTCTAAATTTCATAAAAGGAACATACCAATGATTGGACAAAGGTGGTGGGAAAGAAGAGAAAAGGTCAAACACAAGCGACCCTTTATTAAAAAATGGGAGATGGTAGTAGGAGCTCCACAACTTAAATTGCTAATGTCCGATGGACTAGTTGTTGCTCCTAGTCTATACAACGGTTATTTCTGTTCATAGGGGTTGTTACGTAGAATTTATCGTGAAGTTTTTCTATCTTTTTCATGTTGGTCACTTTGCTCTTGAAGTTTCATGGGTGTTTCTATCAAGGTAGGAGTGTTTAGTTGAATTTTGAAGGTTGCCTTTTTATTATAAGATGGATTTTAGTAGTTAGATGTAATCTCTTATTTTTTAATGGTGTATGTGTAAGGATCTTTTGGGACTCACAAAACACAACTTATTTAACTAATAAACAAAATATTATCAAAATATTTAAGAACATGAAGTATAGCTTTATGCACATAAATAAACAACTTGAAAAGTTGTCATGTTCACATTAAAATCATTTCAATATTAGATACATATGTTTCCTCATCTATTCTTATTCTCATTAATGAATCTCCTTTATCACGTTCGCCTCATTTAATCTAGCACTTGCAAAAAAATTGTGTTAAAATCAAAAAAATTCCAAATAAAAATGCAGAATTAATTATTTGATTTTAATGCAAAGTTTTAACTATCCTCAATATTTTTATTAATCCCTCAAAAATCTAAAATTTGAATTTGAATGGGATTATATCTTGTATATTGAAGGAATAACCTTATTGATCCATTTTTCAAAAACTTTGACATAACTCATAACCGACATAGCAAAGATTTGGAAGAGAACAAATTCAAATTTCTAGGAGACCAAAGATTCAAGAGGTAAGTGTCACTTACCTTATAACTATGAATAGAATATCAAAATATATAAATAATGTCAAAAAAATTACATAATATTTACTATGTGAGTAATGTCTTCATAAACATTAAATATGTAAATATAGATCGAGTATTAGTTATAACAACAACTAAAGAAAATATGAATATACATAAGTTCTTTTTTTATAAGAACTTAATATTTGAATATCCACGGCTAATTTTATATTGAATAGATGAATATACCCTAGCATTACTAAATATACATTGAATATATAACTATAACTTTGTCCTTTTCTACTACACATTCAAATTTAATGTACATTGAAATTACAAAATATACACAATACATTGAGTTATTTTAGTGAATGTTCTTATTTTAAGTATATATTGAGTTGTTTCTATGCATGTTGTGAAAATTTAGTATTATTATTAAATATCTTGTTATTGTTGATGACCTGGAAATAGGGAGGCAACTGTTGATATTTTATCGATGATAAAAGGAAGAATATATGTGAGGCTTACCGATTGATTACAAGCGACTTACAAAATGAATAATGGATACGATATATATATATATTGCACAACCATAAACTAACAAACATGATGTTGCATAGATGCAACAAAATACATATGTGAATACAATAAAACCAATATAAATGGTTTGAACAACATAACCATATATCAATAATATAAAACCACCTAATTACACGAGCAACCAACTAGTTACCATAGTAACTAAAAAAACTCAATAACAATCTAGTTGGCTGTTGTAAACATTAAATACAATGCATAACTAACCTAATAAACTACTTTTACGTATAGCTTACCCAATTAATTTTTCGTTGCCTCAAGGGATGTGGAGATGAACTCTTTATACAACTCAAAATTATCACATGCAAGTGACTTTGTCAAGATATTTGCTCATTGTTCAACTATGGGGAAAATTGAAGTCATATATCATGTGTTTCAAGAAATGCTCACGTATGATGTGAATTTGTACCTCAATATGCTTGGTTCTCTCATGAAAAACTGGATTGTGAACAAATTGAGAACACCCTCATTGTCAACATACAAGGTAGTGGATTTCTCCTATGATACTCCAAGTCCCTCATGTATGTGACATAGCCATATCGCTTCACGATAACTCCATTTGCATCATGATATTCATCTTTAGTTGAAGAACGAGCAACAAAGTTTTCTTTCTTTCTTCCCCATGATATTGGTCCGATCCCAAAAAATAATTCAAATCCGAAATGGATTTCCTATCATCAATTTTATCTCGCATGATCTAAATTCAAATATCCAATCAATAAGAACTAACCATTCATCTTATACTCTAGACCAAGATCCATAGTACACTTGAGATATATCAATATTTGCCTTGTTGTGTTCCGGTGAAAAATTTTGGGTTCCTACATGAACTTGGAAAGATAGGTCACTATAAACCTTATATATGGTCTAGCACATGTGTGGTAAATGAGAACTCCCAATTAACTCTCGATAAGGAGTTCCATTTACTAGAGGAGATGGATATGAATGAGATAATTGTAGTCTCGTCTCCATGGGTGTGGAAATTGGTATGCAATCCATCATCTTAAATTTCATGTGTTTTGTATTGGTATACTTCAATTGAGATAAAAAAATTAATTCTCCTTCTATCATACTTCTAATCTAAGATAATAGTGTATGAGTCTCGAGATCTATCATGTTGAACAATCTATTAATCTATTTCTTCGTAGCATCGATCATCTTCACTTTGTGCTACTACACGATGACTAGATCATCGACATATACAACAAATGGATTCTTAATAAGAGCAATGAACCTTTGACTATCACCTAGAAGAGGAATAATTCCTTTAACTTCCATGTGTATCTCTTCTAACAACCTCTTTAGTGTTAGAAAAATAATACATTATTCTAGACTACTTTTACTATTCTCATCTTTTTCCTCTAGAGAAGACCTTCCCTAATTCTTTCCTCCTCTAGGTTTTTCCTCTGTAGAAACTTCTCCTCCATGTATAAATAGACGTAACTGTAAGAATTCTCCTCACCAATATGCCTTCTTCATTTGTATCAAAGCATACGTGGCGGGAACAAAATTTGTTTCTCGTGGCCTGCCTGATTTGGTGGAGGTACTATTGATATTTCCACATACGTGGACAATCAAATTAAATCTACTTTTGAAAAGGCCGGCCGGCCACTCTGAGTAGCATCCAGTTGGCGGTTGTTTGACCTCCCTCTTTGACAGACGAGCCATTCACATACAATGTCGAGTTGGCTTTGATTGGTCAAGTCGTGTGGAATTTTCAACGTGGTTGCTATTAAATTGTGACCTGCGAATTGTTAGTTATACGCTGCCGAGTTTTGGAGGCCACATCAAATTCTATCCAGCAGGGGAGTCGAGTAGAGTCTGTGCCGAGGGCCAAGCCATGCCAAGATTGTTCCAAGCAGAAACCAGAGCCGAGTTGTTTGGAACAGGGCCGAACCAAGTTGTCTGGGTGAGTGCACCGAGCTAAGTGGAGGCGGCGAGCTAGTGGAGGTAGATCGGACCAAGAAGGGCCTGGGGAGAGTTTTTGGAAGTTAGAATCAGCGGCCGAGCCAAAGTACTACCTCCAAATCCATTCCAATATTCTAGGTTGGGTACATGAGCAAAGAAATTCCAATGGTGCAGGTCAGGAACCTCACTTAGAACACAAGCTGAGCTACAAGGATCCACTGTAAAACATGCCGAGTGAGAGCCGTGTTATGAGAAGCGAATGCATCAATCTGCCGTGCCACCTCCAGAAGTAAGAGGAACATGTTTATGATGGGACCAAACAATGGCCTTACCAGCATTTTCGGTGGTATTACAGGTGTTATTTGGATGAGTAGAATCCATTAAAGAATATATTGAGCTTTTTTTAATGTTGCGGGTGCAACATAGTTCTATTGTTGTCGGTACTCTGATGCAGAGGTATCCTTGTCTAGTGTTATGGCAAGATTTTAGCCCAAAATCTGCTAACCATTTTATTTATTTATATCAGACGTGAAATGCTTCCCATGAAGATGAATATTTTAAATGATATTTTGATGGCAAGGTTATATGGGATACTGCATAGCTGCGCAATCCTGAACATAGTTTTCAAGGGACAAAACTGGAGGGCTCGCCAATATTGAAATATAGATGTTGTCACCCTGAGGAGATAATCCCATCCAAGCCGTATGTGAGGCGTCCGTTGTGACCTTATCAAACGATAAGTAACTTTTTCTTGGAGCACCAGAGGACTGCTACGAATCGTGAAGGAGCAAGTAACATATGTCACGTATTCCAGTTGCCGAGAGCAGCAATGCAAGCAATCCACAAAATAACTCGTTGTTAACAAGCCAAGAAGAAAGCACCGGACTTTACTTTTCCTTGTTGGATACCCTTCAGAACAACGGCAATCTACAATTTGACGAGCTTGTGTGTCAAGGACTACTGGAGTGGTTCTAGTTTGACATACGGTGTTAAGCCAAGAAGGTACATGCGGAGCTTGAAAAAGGCTACAAAGAAGATGATGAACATGAGATAGAATGCCCACACAAGCGTCCGCGTCTCACTGCGAGAGAGTATCAAGCCCATCTAAGATCTATTGTTCATCAAGTAAGACATTGTACTTTCAAAAATTTAATTTTTGACATCATGTCAGCTCCAAAGATATTGCTTTCAGATGCCCAACTCTTGAAAGGGCCCAATTTTGCTGCATGGAAGATGCACGAAGATGCAGATCATTCTCATGTTCAAAGATATCCGGGATATCGTCAATGGAGAGCTCCTCATCCCACCGACGGTGATGATCGTATCAAGTATGACAAGGCTAATGCCAAAGCGCTGATGTTGATCACATTAAGCATATCCGATGAGGTACAACCACACATTCGAAATGCCACAACATCAAAAGCAGCATGGGATACTCTATCCACTATCTACGAAGCCAAGAAATTGGGATTCTTCATCTCTAGTCAAAGTTGCATACCATGAGCATGCAAGAAGGTGAGAAAGTAGAAGAGTTTATGTGTCGAGTAGATAGTTACGTGCAAGAGAGCTAACTTCGCACTCGAGAGAAGAGGTCAAAGATAAGTTTCTAGTCCCACTCACATTGTGAGTTCTTCCATCTCAGTTCAAGACGTTCATCACCACACTGACCATCACTAAAAAGGAGGTGAGTTTTTCCGAGCTGGTGAATTTTTGCAACATGAAGAAGCCATTCAATCAGTACAAGAGGAGTTCGAGGACAAAGCATTGATCTCCAGGCAGAAGAAGACAAAGAATCCTCACAAAGGTCATCAAGAAAAGAAGACACAAAAGAATTCACAAAAGAAACAACAAAGTAGAAGTTTCAAAGGTGGATCGATGGTGTCACATCTGCTCCACGAATACGCATGACACCGACAACATTGTTGGTATAATGGCACAGCAACGTGATTTTGGAGAAGAGAGCACATCTAGACAAGGTGATTCAAATAAATCCAAGTGGCATCCTCGCAAAAAGAAGCAGAAAGGACATGTTGCAGCCCAAACCAGATGATGAATCGAGATGATGATGCTCCAAAATTAGCAAATTGTGGCACACACAAAGATGATTTGGTGCTTGTATCCCAAACATCACAGCCATCGAGATAATATTTGGCTAATTGATTCAGGTGCGGATAAAGCACATGAAAGATAGAAAGCTTTTTGATTCCCTGACTAATCGACCCACTGGTGATTAGATTTGTATTGCAGACAATAAGGAGTATACGATAAAAGGAATTGGCAATGTGACCATTCCTCTTGGGACAAGAAAATGTGATCTCACAAAGCTACTCTATGTTCCTGGCCTAACCACAAATCTCATGTCTATCTCTCAGTTGTTGAATCACAAGCTCAAAGTGGAGTTCCTGGTTCAGAATGGCATCAAGTCCTTTTGATATCTCAAAACGGTAAGATACTTGCTAGAGCATTTTTAAAGGATTGTTTATTTGCACTAGATGCAGTTTCATCCTCTGCAATTATGTTATCTACCTCCACGGTGGAGTCCATTGCACTCTGACATTATCGGTTTGGACATCTTTTGGCCAGCTCCCTCTATCAACTCAGTTCGAAGAAAATGGTACGAGGACTTCCTCCTCTCTCTTAGTCATTACCTCTTTGTCCTAGATGTCTGGTGGGAAAACAACATTGGGATCCATTCAAGACAAGTACATTCCATGCCAAGAATCGTCTAGTGGTCGTGCATACCGATCTGTGTGGACCCTTGCCTGCCTCTTTTAAGTGATTTCAGTATTTCCAGTTATTTATTGATGATTATTCCTGCAAGACTTGGGTGTTCTTTCTCCGAAAGAAGAGTGAAGCATTTGAAAAATTCCAAATC
This sequence comes from Taxus wallichiana var. yunnanensis, assembly GCA_018340775.1. Lineage (NCBI taxonomy): Eukaryota > Viridiplantae > Streptophyta > Pinopsida > Cupressales > Taxaceae > Taxus > Taxus wallichiana. Next base: position 462,576,009 of record CM031241.1, read on the forward strand.
TTCTATCGGAGTGTTGTTTAAGAGAGACCGGGAAGCCCCTTTAAGTCCTCTTCTTAGATCAAGTGGGGTAATTCATGTCAAATAATTTCTTGGCATTCTTGAAGGAGCAAAACATCACACAACACTTGACTACCCCTATACTCCATAGTAGAATGGAATTGCAAAGCGTCGTAATAGGACTATCATGGAGATGGCTCATTGCATGCTCTCTACTACAAAGTTGGACAACAAATTTTGGGTGGAAGGGGTCCACACATTTGTATATATTCTGAATTGATCACGTACCTACAAAGATCTTGAAGGAAAATACATTGAAGAGGTATGGAGTAATCGTAAACCTTCTATTTCTCATTTGAGAGTATTTGGTTGCATTGTTTATATGCATGTTCCAAATAAAAGAGGAAGAAGCTTGATACAAAGACAATCACCGAGTACCACCTCCAAAGCATATATTCTATGGATCCATATAGTACCACCTGAGAGAAGCATATCATCATTTGACTTATTTCCACAAAAGGAAGATTCAACACCGACCTCCTCTCATAAACTGCTCACACATCCAGATGATGAGCATGAGGATCCTATAGAAAAGAATGATGAGCTACAAGGAGAATTTTTGTTGATCTTGGAAATTTGGAAAGCAAATTTTCACATCAGCAACAGTGGCAATATCACCGAAATGGGTCCAAAGAACCATAAGAGACTCCCACCTAAACTCTCTTCTAGACACTTCATCAGGAGTTTGTATGAGAAGTCAAGTGAGAATTGAATTAAATCTCACACTCATGATTTCAGTGGTTGATGGCACCGAACCTGGTTCAGTTCATGAGGCACTTAGTCAGCCAGAGTGGAAGAAATCCATGGATGCAAAATATGACTCTTTGATACAAAATCAGACATGGGAACTTTTTGATCTGCCTGCAGGTAAGAAGTCCATTGGCTACAAGTGGATTTTCAAAACAAAATACAGGGCAGATGGATCTATCGACAAGCACAAATCATGACTAGTTGCAAAGGTTATGCTCAACAGGAAGGAATTGACTATGATGAGACCTTTGCACCCACTACAAAGATCAAAACCATCAGGGTTTTCTGTGCACTGACAACACAAAATGGATGGAGACTTCAGCAGATGGATGTTAAAAGTGCTTTCTTGAATGGTGATATTAGAGGAGAAGTATACATGAACTTCCCAAAAGGATTTTTCGATGAACAACATCCTCAAAAGGTATGTTATTTAATTAAGTCACTTTATGGACTTAAATAGGTACCTAGGGACATGGTACATAAAAATAGATGATCACCTATTGCAGCATGGTTTCACTCATAGCTCCTCTTATTCAAATATGTATATCAAAAAGATAGATAGAGATATTTTCATCTTGGTTTTGTATGTAGATGATCTTGTGATTACAAGAAGTTCTGACAATCTCGTCGAAGATGTTAAGAATGATTTGAAGAAATATTTCGACATGATAGATTTGGGGCTACTTCACTATTGTCTTGGCTTGGAGATATGGCAAAAAAAGAATTATATTTTTGTCTCCTAGATGAAATACGCCAAGACACTCCTGAAAAGTATGGCATGACAGATTGTAAACCTATATCCACTCCAATGGAAAAATGCTTGCAACTTTCGAGATTCCAAGATTCACCTCAAGTAGATGGTACTCTCTACAAATAGCTTGTTGGGAGTCTCATTTACTTGACATATACTAGACCATATCTTTGCTTTGTTTTGAGCTACCTTTCTAGATTCATGCAGGAGCCGAAAGAAATGTCACTAGATAGCAAGGAAACATGTGTTAAGATATTTTGAGGTACATTCGACTATATCTAGGAGTATCATAAGAACTCCCAGTTCTTCTTACAGGATATACAGACTCGGACTATGTTGGATCTTGATGATAGGAAATCAACTTCAGGTTACATTTTTCATCTTGGGTCTGGTCCTATCTCGTGGATTAGTAAGAAGAAAATTGTTATTGCTCTCTCATCCACTGAGGCAGATTATCACGTCCACACGAGGAGCCGTGTGTGAAGCAATTTGTTAAGTCACATTTTAATAGATATGGGAATTCCTGAAGAAAAACCTCCCATCATTCACTATGACAACCAGGGTGTATAAAACTTGTGAAAATCTTGTTTTCCATGAGAGAACCAAGCACATAGAGGTTGAATGTCACTACATTCAAGATCAAGTTTTGAACCACCATATCCAACCTCAAGTATTGCCCGACGACGCTCGGATCGCGAGATATTATCACCAAGTCCCTTGCAAAAGAGAAATTTGAATTATTTCAGGGAAAATTTGTAAAAATAATGTATTAATGGGGGAATGTTAGAAAAATAATACATTGTTCTAAACTACTTTTACTATTCTTGTCTTTTTCCTCTAGATAAGACCTTCCCTAGTTATTTCTTCCTCTAGGTTCTTCCTCTCTAGATACTTCTCCTCCATGTATAAATAGACGTAAATGTAAGCATTCTCCTCACCAAGAAATAAATCATTTATTCTTGTGTCAAATAGCTCTACCATCATTTGGCCACATGGCTTATTTTATTGTTCCAATTGTACTTCTATACTTTGCCTCAATTAGAATAAATGGAGACTGTGGATGCTTTTTATTGTTCCAATTGATGGCATCTCGCACCAAAAAACTTGAACACATATCTAGTATATTTTATATCTAACACAACATCAACATGGTTAGAGTCACAATATCCATATAGACATAAATATCTATTGATTTCACTTTTAACCATCTTATAAGTTAAACACTAGTTGTATAAAAACTTACATAACAATATGCTTAAAAACTAATCATGTTATATTACAAATATGTTGAAAAAATTCAATGTATTAATCTTGTAAAATATATATTAGATGTAATCGTATTGGACGTCTCCAATACAAACACAAAGGCGTCCCCAAGTGTCATTTGATATGCATATAATAATATTTTAGTAATCACATACTAAGAAATGTTTTATCAACAACATATATATCTTCATTATCTATTTTAAGCCCTTAAAAATTATAATACTGATAGATAACATATCTGAAAAGATAACCAAATCATGCAAGAATAATCACAACATACATTGAATCAAAAAAGATCCTCTAACTGTGGACACATCCCATGGATTTATGTGGAGTTTGCTTCAAAAATAATTAAGGAAGGGTTTTTGGTGATATTTTACCATGTAAGCACCCTTTACACATTTCATAGGTGGAAAGATTAAGCCGAGACATGTCATACATGATCTTAAAGAAATTATCTTAGTATTTCATGCCAAAAAAATGAACAATAGTTTGAATAAACTACTAGGAAAAAATGAAGCAAAAATTTTAAACACATATAAGCCATTTTTGTGTGTTTTCAGCTATAGTTACTTCTAGTTCATTCTCAATAAACAAATCATAAATTATAGTTATTTTGAGTTAACTATGAATGAAAAAACACTTCTTTTTCAATTCAATATCGTACATTCAAATAAAACATTTACTTTTCATTTAGAAGTGATAGATGTAGTTTATAGAGTTACTACATTAGATCTATGATTATTCTCTTCATTTTCATCTTGATTTTGATCTGATTTATTCCATTTTTTATTTTTGAAAAAAAAAATGACTTTACAATCTTCTTTCTTATGACCAAATTTACCACAGTTATAATATTTACCATCAAAACTTACTCTTAAGTTTCCAAGTTTCTTATCTTTACTAGGTGGTTTTGGTTTTTGATTCCTGTTAAATCTAGAAGGATTTTTAGATTTCTGAGTGAGATGTGTCCGAGTGGAATTCTCTTTTAGATCAAAATTAGTCATAACCTACTCTTCTTGGATTAGAAGAGCACTTAGAGTTTGCAAATCGGGATGTCCTCCTCAGTTTGATATTTAGAATTTAATATTGAAATGAAATTCCTAAATCTTTCATGTATATTTAATTGAATAATAAAGTATAGTAATTTATCATGAATTAAATTACAGTTACATCCATCTAACTGAGACTTAATATTCTTAATTTTTGCTAGAAAAAATATTACCTTTTCATCTCCATTCGAGGAAGTAACATTGTTTCTAGAATCAACTTTATAATTTTTTATAATTACGTACCTTCATGCATTGATTCTAGTTACGTCCAAGCCTCACTCAAACTTTCCTGATTCTCGATGTGAAGAAGGAATTCATCCTGTACGCTCCACAAAATAATAAGCATTGCTTCCTATACCCTCTATTAATATGCAACAACATTGTTCGTTGTCACTTTTCTTCCACTTGGATCCTTCTCAATATCATTCACGACCATCCAAAGCTTACATGACATGAATTATACCTTCATTCTTATCTTCCAGATGTTGTAATTAGTTCCTTTCAACATCTATGATTTTTCAATCCTAAAATTATTAGATGCCATTTTCACTTAAACAATTTTAACAAATAAGAATGAGTTTTTATAGTAACACATATTAAAAACTTCCCTTGTATTGTTCAAACCACGTAAGTCGTATTTTGATGGATTCACGTCAAAAAGAACTTGTCAAACAAGTATTCTATATACAATATATTAGTTTGATAAGAATTCTGATTTTTTGAAATGTGAGTGAAATTTTGTTTAGTTTTACAAAAAAACAACAACTTAGTCATCATGTCATAAGAAAAAAGTATTTGATTATCGAAAAAATATAATATACACGATACTTTTGAAAAAAAAATCACTACTTATTAAGAAAAAAATAAAATAATTTAATAATTTGATTAAAAAGAATGAATAAAAAATACATCTATACAAAAAAACATTGGAGCATAGCTCCTATGAGAGGTAATCACACTTTTTTATCTCGGCCGAGTTGGTTTTACCAACTCATCAAGTCGAATCTATTTATCAATACTTTTGAGCTGAGATCACTAATATTGTTATTCAACTAACCCAGATCTTTCAATTTACAACTCAATGCAAACTCCCGTGGGTGAGTTAGGTATTGCAATATCTGACAATTCAATTTGCAAACTCATTACAGCCAACATGAAGGATCCGAGTCACAAGCCATCACCATATTAGTCACTGCAAAAATCAAATGCCAAAATGTGACCAAGCCATGGATGATAATCCAAGTGTGTCACTTTTTAAACCCAACCATCACTTCCCACACAAGATACATGGGACTAAATTCCCTACATAAAACAAAAAAGCATGGCCCATGACCATATAAAGCAGCCTCTCAGCAAAGAGGGGGATAGGTCATCCAAGTGGGGGCTGGAGGTTGGTGTGGGTGTGTGGTGCTAGTTTTTCCACGTGGAGTAAGGTAGTTGAATCAGAGGTAGGGGATGTAGAGCTCCCCATGCGGAACCAAAATAAATGTGGAGATTTGAATGGGGTTTCCTTTAAACCATAGTCTAAACTATGCAAAGGGCCAAAAATCATTAGTTTTAAAATTTTAGGCTATAGGTATAAGTAAATAGGTTTTGATATATAGAATTTAAACTATATAAGGTATAGTTTATAAAACTAGGTTTAACAAAATTTGATTATATATTTTATAATTCCTATAAACTATAGTTTGAAAATAATTTTTATAAAAGCCTCTGGGTCCCAAATTAAAGTTGGTATTCAATTTATAAAAACAAACCAATTTAATACTAAAGTTTTGGAAACATTTCAAATGTAACTTATTTAAAAGGGGTACTAGGAGGGGACATAAACATTTGTTTTTGAATTCCAAAAGTAAATAAATTAACTTGGTGTTTTACCAACGGGGGGACAAGAGTTTTGTCTCGGCCAATAGAAAAATTGAATTTCCTATTCTGGTGGAACTTGTCTCCTGGATTTTAACCTTCCTTTTAACTTTGAATGTCACCCCGAAATTATTCCAACCTACACATTTGAAAACTATAGAGAAATGAAAGAATATTTAATTAAAATACATTTTTACCTTTATTTTGCATGTTATGGTAATTCTTCCAAGTTCGAGTTTTCACGTGAGGGGGTAAAATATCTCGAAGTCCTTTTGATTATTTTCCACCTATGCACACTTATCTAATTATCTGTCTCGGAGGGGAGGGGTGCGTATTTATTAAATTTTTCCTAACCACTTAACCAATGTCACCCCTGATTGGATTAAATAAAATTAAGATTAATTATGTACCTTACTCTAGTATGATGTTACGACCAAGGTTATAAAACAGCTATATAAAAATTTATTAATCCAAATAGTAATAACCAAACATTTAACTAAGAAAATAAACGAAATAACACAGTGACACCAACTTATGTGCAAAACACCCGACGAGTAAGAACCACAGTCAAAAAAGATATTTCCATTTATCAAAGAAACATTATTACATCCAATAAATCCCCTTTCCTCATTTCTATCCGAAACCATTCACCAAAAGTGAATTTACCAATATGACCACGATCATATTTGTTTGACCCCATGGGTCACGAACCATATCAAGTGACAGGGTGTAATTAAATGCACTCCCGATTTAATATAGATTAATTAGTTAATTAACCAATTAAACATAAACACAAATTTTATATTAAATAATTAAGAATATAACTATTCTAAAATATCTAATTATAAACTAAGGTTTATAGCAACTCAAGATTACATTCTAATGTAAATTTCTATAAAAACAATTTAGCCGATAATAGGAGATTCATGGATTTTGTTTACACCTAGAGTAAATAATGTTATAGAAAGTGTAAAACAATAAAATGATGTAAGGGTTTGTTACTGAGATTTATAAGTTTGATCTTACCAATTCACAACTATCCATACATAATCATAATAATACATTAATAATGGAAATAATTATAAGTGATAAAATGATAGCTCAAACACATAAGATGATATGAAGAATTAGTTGTAAAGGTCGGAAAAAGAAGATCCAAATGTGCGAGACAGTGGAAAAGACAAATCAAAAACTAGAAATATTTTGGTATCAATCATGGAACTAAAAATGAGCTCATAGTACTATAGGAATTATATACGGCCTAAAGCTAGAGGCATATTAGTGAACCCTTTAGTAGTTAGACTCAAACTTCATGTGTGATTCACTTATTTGGATATGTTCTTTGTTGTATTTTGTTCTTTCTTTCTCAAACTTGGAATGACCTATAATCACCTACAAAAAGTGGAAAACCTATAATACCAATCATCAAATAATTAGATAACTAAAAGGATACATCTTGTGCATGGAGTGGTTGGACTACTCTTGGCATTTAACCTTAACAAACAAATCTAATTGTTGTTTTACATGCACTCATGTGAGATTAAGCCTTGTGTAGTTCCTATAGGTTCTTACACAAATGTGAGTGTGATCCAATCCAACCCCCTATGAGTTCCCTTGTGTCTCTTGACACAAATGTAATTGGATAAATATAGAATATATAAGGTACCCAACATGATAGTAGTTTGTTGTAGTGTGTTTTAGCTAAGCAACCTAACCCCTTATCCCTTGAAACCCTTTAACAATGCTTGGAGTGACTTTACTTTTTCTAATACATGACTTTACGATCATTGCATGCTTGGAAATGTAGGAAGATAGAATCTTGGTTAAGTGATTCATACCTTTACTAGCATCTAATATTAATGATGTACAAATAATTTAGAAAGATATAGGAGAGAGTTAAGTTCTTTTAGAGTTATATTTGCATAATAGCTTGTAAGATTGTCATGTGAGTTATAAAGTGATATTGAAATGCTTATATAGCCTTTCGTAGGTGAATTATTTTGATAAGGATGACCTAGGTAAGAAGGTGAAATGACAAATAAAAATAATTAAATTGAAAAAAATTGGAGGATGGAAAACTTTATGACCTTACAAGTCAACCATAATCTAATTTCACATCTGGACCAAACTATACAATTTAGGAAAAGAGATATGTAATGCAAAATATAAAGTTATAACATGATGTATATGGATAGTTTATTGCTTTTATTAATTAATGTTTCTAGAATTAATGACAAAGAAAAGTGTGGAGCTAAGATAGTCATAAAATTTTATCGAGACTTAGAATTTTAGAATTTATATTAACAAGAGAGCATATCCAAACTTTTCTTTACCTATGGATAGTTTATTAAAATTTATTGTCTAAGTTTCCCATCACTTTAGGTGTGTAATTGAGTATGTCATGTTTAAAAGAAAAACACATCTAAGTGTGAACATACATTTTATCTTTACTCTATAGTTGTTCTCTAATGTGTTAGCATTTACACGCCTTATGGTGAAACTTACAACACAAAGTTTAGTAAATTTATATATTATAAAATGAACTCTAACTCAAAGTATAGATAACTCTTGTAGCTCTTTTAAATTTTAACTTGAATAAATTAGAGTAAAGAATATCTCAAACATGAAAGGAATACACATGTACATTATGTGGAGGGAGGATACCATGTTCTTCTTGTTCTCTGGATATTTGTAAAAAAATTGAGATGTGAAAGGATTAGGGGTGATCTGAACTCAATTGTGTTGAAGGAGATATTGGAGTTTTGAGCTCATGCAAATCAACACCAAAGGAGAGAGATGAACAAAATTACTCCATAAAGAGAGAATACTAGCATATCAAATAAATCTCAACACTCATATCGTCTCGTTTAGATTTTTTGAGAGAAGAGAAATGACATCATATGAATAACATATCCACGTATACCTTCCACAACCCCAAGGACTACATTTCTATAGAAGAATCTAGGATTGGTTTTATAATTGTCATAATTTTTGAGTAAGATAAAATCACATGATAAAAATAAATGGTTATATTTTGCCCCATTGTGTGTTGTATTATTGATACTAGGTGTATGGATTTTGGGATAATTTTGAGGAGAAGAATTCCCATGCCCTAAAACATTGTTCTTGTAACCATGTCTAAGTAATATAGAGGAGAATGAATGAAATAGGCATGTCCATTGTATCATAGTCCGAGTTAAGTAATATGTATCTTAAACTATTTAAGAATTTTTAAATAGTTGTTACAATATTAGAATAACGAGATTTTCTAAGAATGTGACCCCTTTCCAAGAATTTCCATTGTGGTCAAGACAGGACTTTACTTTTATAAATTGCGAAGATAACACAACACCGAATAAGATTCCCTAATAATCAATATATGTAGAATAATACCCTTGAATTGTGCTCCTTAAGTTTAGATTCCACTTCGACCACCTTTTCTAGTATTTATACTTATTTTTTTAAATAGGATGGATAGGATATGGACCTTATAAAAATCATGTTCTTATGTCTTCGGTAATATTTATTTATATGTGAAATATATATATTGATGAATTCTCCCCATATCTTTTTTATATCCCAGTGTGTGTTTCGGGATAAAAGAATCCATATAATGAATATGTATGCCCAACTCAATATATATATATATATATATTCACGTATTCCATCCGAGTCCATATCAAATCAGATTATTCCTGTGAAAAGTTTCCCTAAACATTATGGGATCATTATATCACATATAGATTGGTGACCTCATGGTAGTCAAGATGTTCTCCTCTCAAGATATATTTCTATAACCTATTGGCAATCATCTTTTCCTCTACTTTCTTTTCCTCTTCAAACTTGTTTGTTAAATGGATGTTTTTTCTTTTTCATGCTCTCCTCCGATTCATCCTTATTCCCTTCTTCACCATCTTCAAATTCATCTTCAATCCAGGACATTATTTTTTTCAAGGTGTTCGCAATGTAGGATTTTCTTTCACTTGTATAATTTCATGAATTTCTTTTAACATTAATATTAATTGTTCCCAATGTTCTAACCAAGGATATCGGGCATGGATCCATGTAATATCAAATAAAAACCCGTTCATTATAGCAAATCATGGGGATTCCTTGATATGCTTTGTTTGCATAAAAGAGAATGTTTTCAAACCTGTAAAGCTTTAAATCTTCAAAACTTGAATTTTCTTACTCCATTTCGTACTGTATTTAATAGGAAACAAAAATGTTTGCTTCTAGTGGAGTCTATTTTTTTCTTTTCTTCTTCTTCTTCTTCTTCGTTTCTTCTTCTTTTGTTGCCCATCTATCCATGGTTCCAGGACTTCCTCCGACCGTTAGACTTTTCTTTTCTAACTCGCTCCATCTATGAACCAATCCACAATTAGAATAACAAATATCTGATGGTTTAGGGAGAGTTAATTATCCTCCTTAGTGATTTCCATCTCCAAATGAGATCACAAAACTAGGTGAGCTAACCGAAAATTCTAATTTCGGCAAAGTTCAGTCATTTTAATTTTTGGGAGGTGAGTTCAAATTGTGGCACTGAGCTAATGGAATCATTTTTATGAAATTTCAGTGAGTCAATATATTATCAACGGATGAATCAAATGACCAAAATCGGTTTTAACCCTAATGGTGTCCAAAAATATGAAATTCGGGGAAGATCACTTGAACTATGTATCCACAAAAAAATATGGTGGATGATCGAGCATTATGGTTTCATAAAATCCCTATCCTAAACCTCCACTCAAACCTCATATAATAAATCAATAAATTATAGAAGACTAACCCATATGACTTCAATATCAATAGAGATCTCCTTGGGATGGAACACCATACGAAAAGGAAGGAGTAACTCCACAATCTCCCAAGATGGGAATGGAAATAACAAGGTGACATAATGATACTCACATCCTTTATGGACTCATTAGCTCAATATAATTAATCGCAATGGTCATGGTAAGAGCTCGAGGCATCAACATGGCATTACATGAAAGGATGTGACCAACTCAAAGGGGCACGACATGGGGAGCTCATGTGGGCTAGATATAATGTGGGAAAGATATACAAGAAGGTGGAAAAATCGGCATGGGAAATGTGAACATCTCGGTGAGCTCATGAGGATAGTGACAATGACAACATCGGTATGGGAATAGAACCTTGATCTATCCACAAAAATTGAGTGTATTAACTAACTCACCCAACTCGGTGAGTTGGTATAAAGTTGTCCGATAACCCATATCAACAAGATTTTTGGGCTGAGTTAGGGTATTTAAACCCCCTCCATTCTACACACAAACACCTCTCAAAGGAAATTCAAAGGAGAGGATGAAGTGAGGGAATTTTAGAAGGCCTTGAGAGAGAAATAAGATAATATTTAAAGAGTTAAGACATATTTTTAAATAGTCATGATGATAAAATACCTATTATTATAGGCACTTGTAAAAAAGGAGTTAATGATTTTTAACTCACCAATCAGTTTTTATTATTGAAAAATAATTTGCCATAAGTGACTATACCCAAAGACAAAAAAGGCTCAAAATATTGATATTACAATGAAACAGTCCAAAAAGAGATCAAAATTAGATGTTTACATGATAGCATGACTACAGTTTAACCACTACAAAGCAAAGTACCAAAATACCTACTGAACTTCAAGTCAACAACAAAAAAACAACAAAGTAATAGCAACTAAATTGTCATTCAACAATGAGGCTTATAAGAAGAACATCACTTAGATTCTCTATCAATTATTCTCTTCAACTCCTATAGGGCACTTGAATAAGGTGATAGCAATAACCTAATTGGGGTCATTCTTGTCAATCTGATTGAAGAATTGAGCTTGTGTTGGTCCTTCCCCATATGTTTTCAAAAATATTGTTGAGCATACAAACGTTCTTCACTTGTTGTTCCTAAAAATTGTAGACTATTTTGAGAGCTCTGACAATAGAGTCATGTTTTCTCCTCATATTCACAACCCTGTTATCAAGAGAATTGAGTTTCTTGTAGATCTCTTGTATTTGGCTTTCAACAAGTCCAGGATCTTCCTCTATTTTTCTCTTACCTTGTCTTCTTTCCAGCAGCTTCATTTCTTTCTTAAGGGCCTCTAAGTCTTTCTCAAAATCATCCATCCACGATGTAGGTCTCCATTTTTCTTCTCGGTGTTACTTATATGATCGGGTTGGCCCATATGGAGAATAATTTGGGCAAGCCCAAAATATATTTTTTTACTATTGCGAGAATTATTTTTGGAGGAAAAGGATGGTTAAGGGGTATGAGGGATTTTCGGATCTTATCTTCCTCCTGTGTCCAAAAGTAGTGGGGGTAGGGATGATGGGTTCAGGAATGGGATTGAGATTAGGAGGGGTAGGGTCAAGTGGAATGGTAGGGTTTTGTGCAAGACAATGTCGATGTAGAAAATAATAATCCCTTGGTGAAGGGGAGTAGCACGAGTGTGCTTTTGAACCTCAAGGATAGAGTTCTCCAGGTGAATTCAAGATGAAATGAGGGAAACAAAATTTTATATTCCTCCTAAAATGGTTTAGAAAAACTAAATGCTTCGAAAGGGACCGTGATGTACCTTCCTTCAAGTGTCACGTATCTAACCATCATTTTGGTGATCTCATCGAATAGTGTAGGAATAGAGGCACCTTGATGCCAATAGTTACAAACTCCAATTTTTCCTCCACTTCCGGAGAATGTCTTGGTTTTAAACACATTATCAATTCTTTTATTAAAACCTTGTTGCCATCCAAGCTAATACATGTGATTTCAACAATGAGTTCTTCGGTTACATAGATGGTCTTGTCCCTATATGCCACAACTATTTTTCCACCCATGACAAACTAAAGAGAAATATGTTGGTCGTGACCTTAGATCCTTTCAATAAGATTTGAAATCACCCCAATCTAGAGATAGTTCCAAAGAACAACATCGGATTTCCATGCAGGGTCACAGATTGGTTATACTTGACACGGCTCTCCTCCCATATTTTCTCTGCCTTTGTCTTTGTTAGATCCTTCATTTTCCGCTTTAGTGTACTCATATAAATGCGCCAAGAGCCACTTCTTATCATCTCCTTTTTTACCCAAAAAATGTGCAAGGAGTTAGAGCATTTATCTTTCATCATAAGCTTGTGGCGGGGAGTTGTAATGACCTTTACCTTCACATGTGTGAAGGACACCTTATTAGTGATTATGGACTTCAAGTGTATTACCATATTTTTCATTGATGATAGCATTTTATACTTGGCTAGGTAGGATCTCATTAGTATACCATATGTCCATTTTTTGTTAAGAACCCCAATATTTGCTAGAGTATCTACAACTTTATTTCCTTCCCTATATGAGTGAATAATTTGGAAATTGGTGAAGGATTTGCAAATATTTATGGATTCATTAATGAAATCCTTGATTGTCCAACTAGGGGGATGAATTTGATTTAAATGGTTTACAATATTCATATAATCCCCTTCTATGATGAGGTTAGAAATATTACAATCTTTGGCCATTCTAATACCCCATAATGTTGATAAAGCTTCAGCATAGTGATTTGATTGATGTCCCATATTACCTGCATAAGTAAGTAACTAAATAGCCTTTGTGATCTCTGATTATTCCCCTCCTCTAGCAGCTCCAGGGTTACCCTTTGAAGCTCCATCAAAATTGAGCTTGTACCATAGATTAGGAGGTGGAATCCAATGTATCAAAGACCTGTCTATATTAGTATGACCTTTTCTCTAAAGATTTCCAATGTCTATGTTCCATGTTGATAGAATAGCTTCCTCTTCCTGAGGATATTTCTTATTCTTTCGAGGTCTGAATCTTTCTAGGTTATCTTTGACCTTAATAGTAATTTCCTTCAATACCTTTTTACACAATTTTCTATTATTCCTGAAGATGATTCCATTCCTAGCTTTCCAAAGATTCCAAATGGTATGAGGAAAGATCAATTTCCATATTCTTCTAACCATGCAATGTTTATAGGGGGATCCCATTGATTCTAGGCCTGCACAAGATGTTACTAGGAAAAATCCATCCCATCTTAAAATTTATAAGGATTAGACCCCATACCTTTGCAGCATACTCACAATGTAGCAGCAAGTGTTTTATATCCTCAGCTTCTTTCTTGCACATACAACACATATTTGGCATAATGAAACCCCTTTTGATTATATTATCATTAGTTAAAATCTTCCCCTTTAACACAAGCCAAAGGAAAATATTTACCTTAGGAGTTAACTTAGGGCATCCAAATTTTGTTCCAATTGAACTCACATTGTATATTTTCAAAAAGGTGTTATATCCAGATTTAATAGTATAATCACCATCAAATGAATTAACCCAAATGAGTTCATCCTTGGAATCAGTTTGATTTAAAGGAATAAGAGCAAGTTGTTCTTGAAGAGAAGAGTTGTTGGTTCCAAATCTATCATGTCCACCTTAAGTTGTTTCCAAGTTCTCTTGTTTCCCTCCAAGTCTATATAGTCTTTCACTTTGTTGTCATATTTATCAATCAAGATGTCCTTGATGGTTTAAAAGTTTCCTTCAAGCTGAAAGTAGTCCAATTATCCTACCAAAACCGAATGTCATTTCCATTTCCCACTTTCCATCTACTTCCTCTTTTGAGAATATTTCTGATTTGAAGCAAATTGTTCCAAAAATAGAACCATTGGGCAAGTTGTTCTTTGAAGAGAAAGGTGTTCACATGGTTTTGAGCCAAATACTTGACTCTGATTATCTCGGTCCAAGGTTGCTCTTCCTTTAACAATCTCACCCATTTTAGCAATCAGAGCAACATTCATCTTTCTTATGTCTTTGATACCAGGCCTCCAATTTTCTTAGGCATGCAAACTTGATCCCATGTAACCAGATGATATTTGAATCTTTCTTCAGTTTCATGCCAAAGAAAATGCTTTTGTATCTTTTCAATGCTTTCCATGACAGTTGAAGGTATGCTAAACATGGACATTATATAAATGGGTAAGTTCTGAAGTGTGCTTTTGATTAGTAAACATTTCCCAACACTAGAAAGAACAACACCTTTCCAACTAGCCAATTTCTTATGAAATATGTCCAATAAGGAATTCCAAAATGCATAAACACTTTATTGGTCCCAAGGGGTAGACCAAGATAAGTGGTAGGCAAAGAGCTAATTTTGCATCCTAAAATGAGTGTAATTCTCTTTTGTCTTTCCAAAGGGGTATTGAAAAAGTATACCGAGCTCTTGTCAAAATTAACTTGTTGTCCAGAAGTTACCTCATAAAACTTGAGAATGGTTTTATAGCTTTAGCTTCTAGAATGGAGGCCATCAACAGCAAAATGGTGTCATCAACAAATTGTTGATGAGAGGTTGTCTGATTTGTAGAGGTAGGTCTGAATCCTTTTAATAAACCTGCATTGATGGCCTTAGTGATAGATCTACTAAGGCTATTAACCATAATTATAAAGAGCATAGGAGATATAGGATCTCCTTTTCTTGCCCCCTTACTACTTGTAAAGAATCCCACTGGAATTCCATTGACCACAACAAAAAATATGGTCATAGATATACAAGCCTGTATAATCTTTCTTGAATTTAGTGGGAAAGCCAAATTTTAATAAAACCTTATCCAAAACTGCTAAGATACTCCATCAAGGTCTTATACATATCAATTTTAATGGTCATCCCTTATTTCTTACTTTTATCCATGGAATGAATGGTTTCATGAACCATGATCACCCCATCTTGTATGATTCTTCCTTTAATGAAGCCACTTTGTTGTTTTGAAATCAAATCAAAAGCAAAGGTTGAATTCTAGTGGCAAGAATTTTAGTAAAAATTCTATAAATAACATTTACTAAGATGATAGGCTAAAAATCCTTGAAATCTTTAGCATCCATCTTCTTGGGAGCCATTACAATATGAGTATTATTTAGTTCTTTGAGCAGATCACCCAAAATAGAGAATTCATTAACATCTTCAAGCAAGTCTTCCAAAAAATATCCCAAAACTTTTGGAAGAAATTAGCGAGCCCATTGCCTTATCTCCTTCCAAAGTGAAAACAACACTTTTTAGCTCCTCAATTTTCACTAATTTGGTGAGACCTCTAAATCTCTCATTAGAAATAATGTCCCCAGGGATGGCATCTAAAAGATAAGAGATTGCTTCTTCATTACAAACATTATTCTCAGTGAGTAGATTTTCATAAAATCTTAGTGCTTCAGTCTTTATAGCATTTTGATCCTTAGTAATAATGCCACTTCCATTAGAAACTTCAGTAATTCTATTGTAGGCCATGTGCTTTAGTGTGGTCATGTGAAATAATTTTGTGTTTCTATCTCCTTCTTTCAACCAAATATCCTAGGATTTCATTCTCCAGAAGGTTTCTTCTTGATTGCAGATGTTATGAAATTCAGAAATTAATTCCTTCTCCAAATGATGGTCTTTAGCATCCATACCTTTTGAAGAAACTCTCTTTTCAAGATCCTCTAACTACTTTTTCAAATCCTTCTTTTTTCAAAGATATTCCCAAAGACTTCTTTGTTCCAAACTCTCACTTTCTTCTTTACATTTTTCAATTTCTGCACCAATCTGAATTGAGCAGTTCCTTCCCCATCCCAATGCCACCATTCTTTAATCCTGTCATTAATGTCCTCATGATCCAACCACATTTTTTCAAATTTAAAAGAACTATGCGAGGGTTTGGACCAATTGAATAATTTTGGTATTCACCAATCAGTTATAAAGCATATTAATGTCTTAATCTTCTTGTGTGATCCTAGAGTCCGATCATGGAGCCAAAGGGATGTGATATAGTATTGTAGAAGTGCATGATGGAGCTCGATTCTTCATGTGATATGTGTATCATCAATTTTGTTACTTGGAGGCCATGGGGAGAGTTTTAGTTATTGACATAAGCTCATTCATGACACCAAATTTGACTTAGCTCTACATAGAGGCCGGAGGTTGTGAAATAAAGTGGAAGTCAACAGAAGGTGGAACTCATTGACACTAGGAAAATTTCATCTTAGCTCTAAATAGACATTGAGGTCATGCAATGGATTGGAAGTCATCGGAGGTGTCAAACTAGGAAGATGTTTGAGCACCGAGCTTCCAAGACTAGTATAGATTCTATAGGATCGATTAACACTAGTTTGAGTTGAACATTAATTGTAGAATTGTAAGTTTAAATTTACTTATAATCAAAACATTATAATTAATTGGTTCATCATTTAGTAAACCCAAAGACATAGCAATTTATGAACTCTTTTATTAACTCTTTTGCGGTGTCGGTTCCTTTTTCTTGCATCGCATTCATTAAAGTTGATTATTTCCAATAAGGATCCATTTGGTATAAATTATGGAATTAAATTAAGTAACTAGTTTGATATCAAAACTAATGGTTGGTTAAGTGAAATGGACTTCTACCAGTTCATACTATGGCCCATTTTACTCACTATATTGGGTATTATGCTACACATGGTGAATCTACATCGACAATATCAAGCACATCAAATTGTTGAATTGAGATGGAGCATAGAACTCCTACATTCTGCATTCCAAGAAGAGTGTCATTACCAATGGACCCAGAAAAAAAGGATAGTCCTTAGGTATGTGCACATTTCTCTATGACTAGGCATGATAAGGAACAATGATGGTTGTTCCCAAATCGAGCACCAAGTTGGTTCCAACATCAAATGGTGGAATGTATAAAGACACCAAAAATACTAGTAGAACTTAAGTTACTAAAGCTACAACTCATAAAACACACTATGAGTCCAAAGAAGGGTTCTCAATTGAGAAAACATCTATAGCTTGTGCAATTAGAGAAGCAATATTTCCATGTCGGAGTATGAGACTCAGGAAAAATTCCTTGGAGGAGTAATCACATAGTTACGGTGTGAATTGCAAGTTAAGGAAGTACTCCTAGCAACATTCCAAGATGGTAAAGAGGAGGAGAAGAAAGGTATGCCCACCAATACAAACATTATAAGTGATTCATTAAATTTTCCTTCTCGTGAAGTTGTAAATCCTACTTTTGGTGAATTTGAAAAGTACACTAGAGGTATAGGATCAAAATTGATTTTTAAAATGGGATATGAAGGAAAAGACCTTGGTGTGAATAACCAAGGTATAACTAACCCTATCTAGGTGGAGGAAATACCTCGATATGTGGGTCTAGGATATAGAAGTGGAAAAAATGAGGAAGGAAAAATCTCGAGAGAGTCAAGGCATCAAGCGTAGAGCCCAAGCCACTAGTCCTCCCAAAGTTGCTTGTATCAAGGAATAGACCAAACTCTCTAAAGAAGAATGATGAGAGAAAAGGAAAATTTGACAACCCTAAGAGGTATGATCATGTCTTATTTGATTACAATAAGTTGCCCATAATAACCTCGAGTTACTTGTGGAAATATCCATGTGCTTATTGTGGATCCAATAGCCATTATGTGATTTTGTGTGGAAAGCAAAAGAAACATGCCAAAGCAGTTATGGCCAATGAATAAAATTGAAACTCTAACTCATCTTAAGGAGAAGACACAAGACCAAAGCCACCAAGTAAGTGAACACTTCGTGACAGGTTTATCATGCCTAGTGTTTTCTTGTAAAATTGGTAATCAAAGATCTATTATGAATTCCTCATGAAGACCAGATGGAGATTATCTATCCCGATTTGGCATCAAAATGGCACAAAGATAAGGTAGTGGTCCCAAGTAATATTGGTCCTAGGATCGAACTAATTTTTTTGATTAAAGAAGTAATAGTTTGAAGTCAACATCTTAGCTATGGAGATCTCTATAAGATATTACATAGTTTTGGATCCAAAAATAGAAGAAAAGAAGATATTTGGGAAAAAAGAATATATTTGGGGACAAAAAGCCTCCTTAGTGGGGAGGTGTGATCCGAGAGATCAAATCCATATGTAGGAAATTTTCCCTAAATCTCTTGGGATCATTATATTACGGTAGAAGGCTTTGAGATGTTTCAATGATCAAGCACCTATTAGAATGAGTAAAATGGATATTGTATGCTAAGAAGCGAGCTAGCACTATATGTACCCACATGACTGCACAAAAAATCTAGGCGTGATGGACACCAAGGTGTTCGCAAGATGGATTAAGGCACAAACGATGCGGTGACTTGGCACAACATGGCAGTGTAATAACAAACAATTCTTCATAGTGTCGAGGAGAAAAAATATAGTGTTTGTTGAACCTCAGTCTTGAAAAAGTGATAAAAATGTTTGCAATAAATCCATTTTTGTTTTCGGAAGGGGACTTTGGTTAATAAACCATAGTACTTAAGAGAGAAATAATGCAATATTTAAAAAGTTAAGAACTATTTTTTTTAATAGGCATTTTTTAAATAGATGATAAAAACATATTGTTATAGGAACTTGTAAAAAGGAAGTAAATTATTTTTAACTCACCAATCAATAATAAAGTCATATTGATGCCTTAATCTTCTCATGTGATCTCGAAGTCAAATCGTGGAGCTAGAGGGATGTGATATAGCACTGGAGAAGCACATGATGGAGCTCTGATTCTTCATATGTTGGACATATTGTAAAGTTTGTTTCTTAGAGGCCGTGGATGAGAGTCGTAATTATTGATGAGATCATTGATGACGCTAGATCCAGTTAGATCTACATAGAGTGCCGGAGGCCATGCAGCAGTGGAAGTCAACATGAGAGTGGCACTCGTCGACCGATCTAAAAATTATCAAGTTTTTATTCACCGATCTCGAGACCCCCATAGGCTTATTTTATTTGCTGATAAGTTACTCCTTTTAATTAATCAATTTAAAATTAATGCAAGCATATAAAGAAAATTTTTACAATGATTGATTATGGAGTTCAGAAATTGCCTACGTCTCTAGGTTCTTATCAAACAGTTCCACTAGTCAAAACTTGTAAGTTACAATAGTACTTTCACAAGAAAACCTAATGGAAACTATTAAGAACTTGCTTATAAGAATATCCAGACCTTTAGACGACAAGGGTGAAAGATAGCACTCGAATTCCACCTTCCTAGCATATTTGACAAGCTTTGTGTACCCAACTCCACTATTTGGAATCCTCCAGATCTCGATCGGCCTTCCAGATGCTTCGTAATGCCCTATGACACTCCATCGATATTCTAGGCTTCATAATAATTTAGTGTGGCGCTATGGGCTAGACTAGGTAGTATTAATAACTCCTAGTCACAATAATTTTAATTTACTATTGCCTAAAAAATAATAGGTCAATAATAATTAAAATAATAATGCCTAAATAAATTAGGACTTCACACAACTATGTCATTGACATAATATCTAACTCTCCTCTTGGCTCGATCTTCGCCTTTCCGAGCTCTAGGAATGAGCTTCCAAGTTGTGTGTGTGTGTCCATTACAAAGAAATGGGTCCCTATTTATACCCAAATGGGGCCCTAAAATAATGCATTTAAAAAATTATCTAAGGCTAATATTAGCCTCACCCATAGCATGAAAAATGGGATAATATCCCATAGTGGGTGGCTTAGCATAATAATTGGGATAAAATCCCCACATTAGCCTCCTCTAATAATTTCCACATAATGTGGATGCATTTGAAAATGTGTAATATCCCACATTAGGTGGGGAGGATAATGTTTTAGGCTTTAATAAGCCTTTTCCACGCATGTAAAAGTGGTCAAAGGACCACTTGAGGCTTAACCGCCCCCTCCTCCTTCTCACGTGGAAGCTTCCACCATGGGCTTTGCATGCCCCACCGCTTCACCACGTGGTCTTTGGCATATGTGTGGGTTGGCGGATTTGTTTGGCTGAGTCATGTGGTGTGCTTTGTGACCGCCGAGATATGTGGGAATGTGGTCTCACCAAGATTTGACCCAAACATTACAAATTGAAATTGTATAGTAATATGGTGAATAATATAAAATTCAACCATATAATACTATGATATTCAAAATGAAATATGGCTAAGTGGTGGCAAGCCACGTGGTGGCTTGTGGACCCACCACGTCGGTGATAATACCATAGTCCACATGGCGGTCGGGCTCCCCTCCGTTAAAAAAGTTGAGCCTCTTGCTCCCACGAGTTATTTCATTTTATGACTGTCAAGACCGGAGGTCAAAACCAACAAATGACTCCCTTTGCATTTTTTCCACATGTCACAGTGCCTTTGGTCCAATATTGACCTATTGACCAGAGTTGACTTTCCCATAAGACCTGAACTTTGACCGGACATAACTAGAGCTCCCAATGTCCGTTTGTCACGTTCTTGTAGTCATCGAAAAGCTCTCGAAAATATCTTTTATACTGACACAATTTAGGGATGTTTAGGGAACTTTTATATCAAAAATGATCCCTAACCACACCTACCTAATGAGAAAGGTTTTTTGTTCCAAAAATCTTGTAACTCCAAATCACATTGCTAAGAAGAGATCACCTAGCTTGTAGTATTCCTGCGCAACTCCACAATCAACAAATGATGGTTCAAACTCTAGGAATTGTGGCACTTGGGCTCCACGACCTCCTGCCTACGTCACTCGATATTCAAAGAAGACCTCCACGCCTCCGTTGTATGGTGCTAAGTTTCTCAATGAAACCTCAACACTCCTACTATGTGGTGTTAAGCTTCCAGATATCTAACAACAAGGATCTTTTTTTACTCTATAACACACTCCTAGCTCTAATTTGATTTCTTGAGAATCTAAACTGGTTTGAAGGAACTCCATGCTACTTAGAGCTATGATTGATCCGATGTCGATGATGGACAATGACTTGTCCCTTTTCAGACCTCAACATCTTCGTTGTACCTCCTTTGCTATGCAATGCTAAGTCTCTTGCGAACTTCAACGCCTCCGTTTGTGCGTGTTAAGTCTCTTACATACCTCAACACCTTCATTGTGTGCGTGCTAAGTCTCTTGCAAACCTCAATGCCTCCTTTTGCGATGTGTTAAGTCTCTTATAGACCTCAACACCTCTGTTGTGTAGTGTTAAGTCTCTTGCAGACCTCAACGCCTCTCTTGTGTAATGTTAAGTCTCTTTACGAGACCTCAATGCCTCTGCTTCACATGATGCTAAGTATGATAATCAGCTACAATTTGAATGTGTGGTGCAATTCCTTGACTTCGAATGACATTCCAAGATAATCTTTTGAGAGCTCCTTTTGTTGATAAGCAATATCAGGTACCATTCTACTAGATGCCCATGATGGCCTCTTCACGAAAAAATTTCCAACCCGACGTCAATGTCAACGGTGATTCACTTCCATTCTAATGCACATGCATCATGATGCCTCTATACTGAGAATGAAGTTCGAGTGACTCCTATGAACTCTATTGTCTACACAAATGGTAGATCAATCTCCAAGCTTTGTATGAGTTAAATCATGTATCCAAGCTATAACAGGTACTCACAAGCTGATTAGGAGATATGTTTGGAGCATTAATCAAATTTTCTAAGTAAGAAAATCCATTGAGTATGGTAAACCTTTCTCTCATCAATTTCTCACAATATTTGATCTCCAAACAAATACTGCATATTATTCATCAATCTGAATTATGCAATATATAATTGAAAAATTGTTGACTTACCCATTTTAAAGGACTTTCACTTTCAGGTATTACCTGGTCCTGGGTTGAATTGTCAACTGGTGGTGGAGTAGAAACTTCCTTTGCCTTTACAATAGGCCTTCATTCCATCTTTGGTTCTCCATTACCCTAATGGCAAGATGGATGCAGTTTCTAACAATTGTCCACCCGATGCCCATTCCTCTGGCAATGAGCACAAAAATTCCTCTTAAAATCCTTTTTCTGGGATGAGGAACTCTTTCTTGCCATTTCTCGACTCTGCATGACGAGATTGGTCTTTCTGATTTTCCTTATTCCTGATGAACGACATCAACTTCTTCATCAATGTGTTCTTCTCTTCCAACATCTAGCCACATAATGATTATGCAATCCACAAAAAGTACATGGAAAGGAATTCCACATCTTAAAAATCATAACCATACTTCTTAAGCTGAAAAATTGGATCAAAGTTTTATTGTGCTTATGATTATGGTAAGAAACTGGAGGTGGAATCTCATTACCTCTTCACTGATTTCTCTTACCACATCCTGCCTATGACAACAAAGCACAACTTTCCTTCTCAGAATCTTCTTGTAGGACTAGTGGGGTATTCACTTTTCTTTCAAAAGCTTGTCTCCCATCAGCGTTCTTGGAGCATTCTCCAATATCCATTCCCGCACTAGAAAACCCAAACCTGCAAAATGAGGATGATCCTTAACTTGTATTGGGTTAGCAATGCCTTGGCCATTTTACCAAGGCATATTCCTTCAAATCCCATTTTATCTAGTAATTTGGATCCAATGCCTCTAGTATTCTTTTCAAAAAAACCAAATACTTCATTACCTAAATCCAAAACTGAATGGGAGGAAGAAGAAGATTTCAGTGGTGAAAAACTTACAGTGCAGTCATCTGTCATGGTCTCTGCATCTGAAGTTGAAGGTATTTCCTTTCTCTGATCACCACATTGCAACCTTGCCAAGAGCTCATCCTTGGTTTACAGTTCTGATTTCAAACAAGCATTCTCCTCTTCCAAGGGGTAATACATTGATCGTAGGAGATAATTTTCTTCCGAGATCTAGTGATTATAAGCTTCAATTTCCTCGAGCTTTGTCTGTTTTTAGACATCTTTCCCAAAGTGCACTTGTTCCCCATTCACACAAACTGAACCAACCGCACCAAATTGGAAGCAATCACTCTATTAATTTAAGATTTACTTGAATCAAAAATGGAGCTAAACTAGCTCGATACCAACTTGATCCAAAATTATCAAGTTTTTATTCGCCCGATCTCGACCCTATAGGATTATTTTATTTGTCGATAAGTTGATCCTTTTAAGTAATCAATTTAAAATTAATGCAAACATATAAAGAAAAATTTCACAATGATTGATTACAGAGTTCAAAAATTTCCTACGTCTCGGGTTCTTATCGAACCGTTCCACTATTCAAAACTTGTGAGTTCTGATAGTACTTTCACAAGAAAACCTATACGAGAACCTTCGAACAACAAGGGTGAAAGGATTGATTCAAGGCCCAAAATCATGTTTTTCGAGGTCCCCTCGGCTTTTTTCTAACTCTCCCATCCAAGAAGAAATCCCAACGAGTTAGAAAAAATGGAAAAAATGCAAAAATAAGGTTGCAGGACTGTTTTGAGGCATTTCGGTCTGAAGGGCTCGGGTCGTACCAGTTCGGGTTGAACTAAGGTTCGTCGTACCAAGCTTGGGGCCGAAAAAGCAAGAAAATCGGCTAAGTCGGACATTTTGTCCCAGGCGGTCCGCGGGACAGTTGGGACATCGGGACGCGGGGACGTGCAAAGCGAAATGGCGAAAGTGGAAAAAATCATCAAGTTTTGTTTTCGCGCGGTTTGGGACATCCGGGGCAAAAATGCGCGGGGGCGGATCGCGGAATCGGCGGTTTGGTGCAAGATCGGTTTTCATTTTAGGTGGTTGGAGATATTTGTCCCAAAAAGTAGTCAGGAGGATGCGAGTTGGGACAAAAAAAAGTACGAGGAGGGAGCCGAAAAAAAGCCGATTAAGGCTGGAAACTCAGCCAGACTTTAAAGGAAAGGAAGCTGAATCGCCGGGAGAATTTTCACGGGGACATCTGGGCCAAAAGTACGCGGGGCGTGAGGGCGCGGAAAGCCAAAGCTGAAGGCAAAGAAGAAAAGTCAACGTTTGACATGTGAAACTTCAAACGGCCATAACTTTTGACTCGAGCTCTGATTTTCACAAAATTGGACTTTCTGGAACGAGCACGACATCCTCTACACCACAAAAATAGATTTCTTATTTTTAATGAGGGTAGATATATTTAAATAAAAGAAACATATTCGGCTCCA
The DNA here is from genome assembly GCA_018340775.1 of Taxus wallichiana var. yunnanensis. Taxonomy (NCBI): domain Eukaryota; kingdom Viridiplantae; phylum Streptophyta; class Pinopsida; order Cupressales; family Taxaceae; genus Taxus; species Taxus wallichiana. Next base: position 462,600,616 of record CM031241.1, read on the forward strand.
ATCAGTTAATGCTCATTCCCGTCAAAAATGAAAACACCCTGCCAGGACCCAAAATAGCTGCCCGCACTCAGAAGGCCATAACTTTTGCATTTCTCAACGAAATCACACAAAATTGGTACCGTTGGAATCGTGGCTCTGAGCCCGATGCACAAAAATCAATAAATTCTAGATTTGATGAGAGATTGATCGATATTTTTAAGAAAACGTGGCTGGGTTCATAACAGTGTTTTATTTGGTGGTTGGGAGTGCAATTAAGAGGCATGGTCATCATTCTTTCTCTGCTGCACACACAGGATAGTATGGGGAGCCTTTTGCAAGTAATATATAATCATTTTACTCCATTTAATGCCTCTTACAAGTGGTTGAAGGACAGATTTCAGGATTTCCATTTTCCCTTCTCTTTCCCTTCTCATTTTTCTATAAATTGGAGTGTTGGGCTCATTGTAAAGGGGGTAGTTTTTGTAGCAAAGCTCTATAAAAATTGCTTTGTGAAGCTAATGTGTTGCAGGCCCTTGTTGTGGACTCCTTGCATGGTGATCCAGGCCCTTATCTTGTAATAGATTGAACTGTGCATATCATGAAGCAATAAAATATAAGTTTGTGGATGTATCTTCCCCTGCTGTGTTTTCTTGCATTCTTCTTGCCCCTTCAACCTCTTCTTTACAAGAATATTGTGTCTATTATTATGTTCATGCAGGGATCCATTATCATTGTGTATGTTTGAAATATTGTTGTGAATGCATTTTGCTAGATTATGGAGAACTGTCATCACCTCTTCTAGTGTGCACTTTGCTTATGTATTTCACGCATTTGAAGACTACTCTCACACCCTCCTTTTCTGGTGTATCACCGCTTTAGTGTAGGCTTTCATTTTATGCATTCTCTCTCCCTGGTCCCTTGGAAATTTAGATTAGAATAGTTAGTTTCCCCTGCATTAGAGTAGATTGTGGCAGGTAGTTTAGGAGCAAGAACCAGCTTTCTCTGGAGGTCTATCTCAAGTAGCAAGTCCTGACTTGGAGATAGTACCCATGTTATCCAATCACACCGTAGTTCAAGTATATGTGTTTATGGAAACATAAGGGTGCTTGTGATTCGGTGATAACTGATTCACAGCACCGGTGGGACATTAGAGGTCTTCACCTTCATTACAACAAGATCGATGTGCACTTGTTCCATGTTCCAGCTTTGAAGGAGCTTTAAAATCGCACATCTGGTGACTCCAAAAGAGGCATAATCCACTGGTTTCAGCAGTCCAAGCCTGGAAATTTATGAGAAGAATACAGACCAGGTCAAGAACTAGGGAGGAAGGATTGTTTGTTTATCTACACCTATCTCCAGGAAGAGAAAGAAGGGGAAGAAGAGCTCAAAGATCTCCATCTCCACCTAATAGAACTTTGTCTACACCTCCACCTGGTAGACCTTTTCTCGCATCAACAAGGGTTCTCAGGCCAATCAGAATGGCGCAACCACCGAATCCCTTTGTCAATTTCATTGCGGCACCCACTTGCCCTCGATACACGAGAATCCGGTTCGAATTGCGCGTTGAAGAACATTCCATTTTTCACTGGAGAAAATCATACCACTCCTGGTGATCATGTCAAAGACATTGCTAACGTCTGTGCAATCCATGAGATAAATGAAATGGATGTGGCTGTCAAATTGTTGGCATCTTCGTTCAAAGGGAAGGCATTGCAATGGTTTAGGAGCCTTGGAGCTGGTTCTATCACAAATTGGAATCAGTTATGCATAGTTCTCCATGAGCAAGTTTGGGGAAAAGGAGACAATTTGTCTCTACTAGAACAATTGACAACTATCAAGAGAGCTCCCAATGAGCAGCTGACTGACTTCAACTTCAGATTTCAAAGGTCTTGGGATAGGATTCCAGTGGCCGTCAGGCCAATAGCTGAAGGTGCTTTTCTATACTATCTTAAGGCTTTGAATTCTGATATTTCTATGTTAATTCAATCTATGGGAGGCACAACCTTACCTGCTGCTTATAGCATTGCCATTAGGGCTGAAAATTGTTTGATCCAAGCCGGTAAACTAGCTCCTAGGCCTCCCATGCCCTTGTATCCAAACTTAGAAAATCCAAGCACTAGTCAAGCACCCACTTTGGCTCCTATTCCCACTCCTAGAAATCAAAGTTCAAATGAAACTTCTACTTCATCCTCTAGTGCTTCAAATGAACTCCAAGAGGTCATGAAACAATTGCAAAATTTGGGAAATGAGCTGGTTACTATCAAAAGACAGCAAGCTCAAAGTGCTAGACCATATCAGCCTCAAGCGCAGTACCAGGCTAGGCCCCCATACCAACAAAATAGGTCACCAACTCAGGCTACAAATCAAAATCAAAGCCAAGTAAGGCCTCCCACTAATAGACCATTTCAGCCCTATAACCCCAATGTCGTATCTACTTCTAAAGCTTTGGTACCGGTGCAAAATAACATGGCCCAAGAATATGATTGGTGTTTCCCATGCAGTCAGCCACATAACCAATCAATGTGCTTTAACGGTGCATTAAATCAGGCTCTTATGGTGCAAACCATTGGTGGGTCGCAAGAGTCCCCACGACGAAGAGGATCAGCGGCAAGAAGCACCTCGGCCAAGGAACATCTCACGAACAAAACTACTCTTGTCAATTGGCGGTGAAGATTTACGTGGTATGAATCAAATACCCTCTCAAAGTGTTGCAGCCAACACAAGGTCAAAAGAAGAAATTTGGGTGAAGAACAGCCATTGGCTCCAAGTAATCCATGACCTTCTACCACTCCACAAACTGTTGGCAAACAAAATGCAGTTCCAAACACGCAAGGACACCCAAGCCAGCTCTAAACCAGCTCAAATGCCGATTGTTGCTTGCCCATGTGCAAGGAATGAATGTGCGAAGCTAAGGGACAGCGAGAGGATGCTTCATCCCCATTCAACATCATTGATCAGATGAAGAAGACAAATGTAAACATATCAATGTGGGAATCACTATCCATCCCAGGCCAAAGAGATTTGCTACAAGCTGCCATGAAGGATTGGTCAACTTCAAATCAACAGTCCAAATGCAAGAGAAGGTACTCACAAATGCTGCCCAGCCTGAAGGAAATCATGGAGGACAACAAGGTAAAATGTTGAAGCCCCCTCCATTTTATGTTTCATTGATCATAGGAGACAAGTTGGTACATAATTGCATGATTGACTCGGAGCAAGCAGCTCAGTCATGCCAAAACAGATAGCTGATCAGTTAGGGCTTCAATATGAAGTCATCTCCAAGGGTGTAGTGCAATTAGATGGGACAGCAGTGACAACGGTTGGAGTAATCAAAGGTTTGAGCTTACCTTGCATGCATGTCCCAACATAATAGTGTTACAAGATGTGTCAGTCATAGACCTTCCACCACTCTTTGCATTGTGCTTGTCAAGAGACTTCACTACTAAAATTGGAGGCTATCTTTATCGGTGATTGGTCACACATGTTGTTTAGAACAAGATATGGAACTAAGGCCACAATCAGATCTGAACCTATTGCAAACTTTCACATTGAGCCTTACACTCCAAGTCAAATCAATACCAATTGTTCAGCGTTTGATCAAGAAGATTATCCAAGCACTGATGAAGCTGACACCAAGGTTGGAAGCATCCCAGATCTAACTCTTGATGAATGGGCAAGCAAGGTGCATGCTTTTGATCCTTATCAAGAAATAGAAGAATCTGAGCTAGGAGTTTATTGTTTACATGAAGAGAATCAACCTCTCCCCAGCATCACCAAGCCAGATCATAAGGACAAGAATGAAGTATGGAAATTGTTCTTTGATGGGTCAAGGAGTAGACAAGGTGCAGGAGGAGGAGCTATGCTCATTTCACCGCAAGGTATAAAGTATTACTCAGCCTTCTGTTTTCAGTTTTCTTGCTCAAACAATACAGCTGAGTATGAAGCCTTAATTCATGGATTGCACTGGGCAAAGAAGAAGGCATCAAGAATTTGCAAGTATTTGGTGATAGTGAGCTGATCGTAAACCAAGTCAGAGGGAAAAATGCTGCCAAAAATGATCTGTTGAAGAACTACAAAAATCGGGTATGGGATCTTATTGAAGATTTTGAAGCTTTTAGCATCAATTCCATCCCAAGAAAAAAGAATGAAGCAGTGGACAGACTGGCAGCAATTGGGGCTGCGTTTGATGTTGTAGAAAATATCAAAAGTGAAAAATCTCAGCCTCATATCAAAGTGGTTGTGAGACCAGCTGTTCCGGATAACAACACAAGTTGGCAAGTCTTCGAGAATGATCGTGATTGTTAATTTCCTACAGAAGAAGCTGAGTTCTCCACTTGGAATCAAGACAAGTGGAGCAGCGGTATGGTGACCAAGTGGTGCAGGCTGAGAACTAACAAATTACCAAAAGGCCTCATAACCTTGGAGTCATCTTCACCCGAATGATCGATTCGGAAGGAGAAAGTGAACATTCAAGTAAAGGGTGAAGATTCAGAACCTATCTTAGTAGATGAAGGCAAGACATTGCAAATTGGCAAAGTAAGTACTCCACAAGAGAAATCTGATTTTGTTTAGCTTTGTCAAGAGTTCCCAGATGTCTTCGCTTGGACTTACAAAGATTTAAGAGGTTTCAACCCAAAGTTGGCACAACATACTATTGAGCTGGATCTGGAATCCAAGCTTGTCAGGCAAAAGCAAAGGCCAGTGAATCCCCATATTGAACCTCTCATGAGAAAAGAGTTAAGCAAGCTTATTGAGGCCAATATCATCTTCCCCATCAAACACTCAAGTTGGGTTGCAAACTTGGTGCCGGTAAGAAAGAGAAATGGAGAAATAAGATTGTGTGTGGACTTTCGCGATCTAAATAAAGCATCACTCAAAGATCATTATCCACTTCCATCAATGGAACAAATATTGCAGGTTGTAGCTGGTTCAGAAAGGTTTTCATTGCTAGATGGATATTCAGGCTATAATCAGATAATGGTGAAGGAAGAAGATCAATTCAAGATGGCCTTCACTACAAAATGGGGCACGTATGCTTACAAGAAGATGCCATTTGGACTGTCAAATGCGGAGCAACATTCCAGCGAGCTATGGATATGGCGTTCAAAGGCTTGATCAACAATATAGTGTTGGTATACCTAGATGATATCACTGTCTTCTCAAAGAATGCAGCAGACCATCTCTTTCACCTCGGACAAGTGTTTCAGAGGTGTAGAAGGTTCAGAGTGTCGTTGAATCCAAAGAAGTGTATATTCTTGGCACACGAAGGCAAATTGTTGGGCCACATTGTCTCTAGGGAAGGGCTAACAATTGATCCTGAAAGGGTTGAAGCCATCCGAACACTTCCATTGCCACACCACAAGAAATCTCTTCAAAGCTTCTTGGGAAGGATAAACTTTGTCCATAGATTTGTGCCTAATTTTGCCACTCTTGTGAAGCCTTTAACAATGATGTTGAAGAAGAGTCTGGCATTCAAATGGACAGCAGAAGGCAAAGAGAGTTTTGAAAACATCAAGCATGCAATATCACAAGCTCCAACTCTTATCAACCCAGACTTTTCAAAGGACTTCATGTTGTATGCATTTGGAGGATCAGACACAATCTCAGCTATCTTGACACAACTGAATAGAGAAGGTTCAGAACAGCCCATAGCATTCTTCAGTCAAACCTTGGAAGATTACGAAATAAAGTATTCTTTCATTGAAAAGCATGTCCTTGCCGTCATCAGGAGCTTGAAGAAGTTCAGACATTTGGTCTCAAACAATAAGATTCAACTGCTGGTGTCTCATGTTGGTGTCAAGGACTTTCTCCTAAACAAGGATTTAAACGAGAAGAGAGCAGGTTGGATCACTCGGGTGATGGAATATGATATTGAAATCAAAGTGACCAAGCTAGTTCGTGGCAAAGGTTTGTGTGAGCAGCTCGCTTCCAAACAACCAGACGGCTCAAAAGGTGAAGAAGATGTTGTCCTACTACTACAGAATGATCAAGAACAACCAGCTGATGATGCACTCATTCCATGTTGGACTCAAGACTTGGTGCATTACCTCCAAACAGGCTTGTGCCCTCCAGAAGTGAGCAAGGCAAAGAGGAGATACTTTAGATTACAAGCTATCCCATATGTACTCATTAATGGTATCTTGTTCAAGAAGGACATCAATGGTGTTCTATTAAGATGCATTGGAACAGTCAAGTTGAGAAGATATTACACGAGTTCCATGACGGGGAAGCAGGAGGCCACTTTGCTCCACGAGTAACAGCTCTCAAAATCATGAAAGGCTGGTTACTATTGGCCTCTTGTGTTGATGATTGCTACTCATGGGTCAAGAAATGCAAGAAATGTGCATTCTTCACGGGGAAAGAAAGGTTAGCAGCGCTGCCCCTTCATCCAATTTCAGTAAATCAGCCATTCATGCAATGGGGATTGGACTTCATTGGGGTTATCAATCCCAATTCAAGTCAAGGCCACAAATGGATACTTACGGCAACAGATTATTTCACCAAGTGGACCGAAGCAGTGGCACTCAAGGAGAGGCAAATGAATCCAATATCTTAGATTTCTATGAAGGGATAGTCACGAGGTTTGGTGCCCCTGCCACTATCATATCGGACAATGCATTGGCATTCCTTGGCACAAAGATCACTAAATGGGCTATCAAGAATTGTGTGTATCTCAGCACTTCATCAAATTATTACCCTCAAGGTAATGGTCAAGCCGAGTCTACGAACAAGAACCTACTAAGAATCATCAGAAGGACTCTAGATGAAAATCAAAGGACTTGGCACGCAAAGCTCAAATCAGCCCTATGGGCTGATAGGATCACACCCAAGAGGTCTACAGGAAGCTCTCCATACAAGCTTGTGTACGGGAAAGAAGCAGTTCTACCTATATCACTTGAGTTGCCAGCATTGGAACTCATGAAACAGTTGGAACTAGCTGAGTTTGAACCCATGGAGGTTAGATATGCAGAATTAATGGAGCTCCAAGAAATTAGAGAGCATGCAGCCCAAGCAATAGAGAAGGATCAAGCCTTGATCAAGAAGACTTTTGATAGGAAAGCCAAGGCTAGAACCTTCCAAATTGGAGATCTAGTGTTGAAATGGGATGCAGATCGTGCAAAGCCGGAAAGCATTCCAAATTTGATGCCATCTGGAGTGGCCCTTACATGATCATTGAATGCAAAGGTAGCAATGCTTTCCGACTGGCTAAGTTGGATGGTGAAGAATTGCAGATTCCGGTCAATGGGATCTATCTCAAACGTTGCTACTAGAAAGATAGCTTCTCACCCTTGTAAATATTAATTTAGAATTTCCATTCCTCTAAGTGCTTATGCACATTGTCTGCTGTATTAGAATAGTTTTATTTCCCTAAGTGCTTGTGCACATGTCCTATTGCTTCTAGTATGTGCATGTTTGCAGTTCATCAAGCTCCTGGAAAAGAATTGCAGCCACAAGAGAACCAGCTCAACAAATGTTTCAATGGCTCAAGGATACAAGTTTTCAAATTTCAAATCAGATGAGAGATTATCAAATAGACTCCATGCCCAATGGATTGCTACAAGCAGCTGGCCGTTCTTCATCTAGCAGGTAGATAACCCCGCTGAGTCACCAAAATTGTTATCCAAAATTCACCCCTCAAGGTAATTTTGATAACATGCATCAAATTATTCAGTCCCAAGCAAGTAGATTGATTCAAGGCCCGAAATCATGTTTTTGGGGCCCCCTCGGCTTCTCTCTAACTCTCCCATCGAAGAAATCCCAACGAGTTAGAAAAAATGAAAAAATGCAAAAATAAGGTTGCGGGGGTATTTGTTTTGAGGCATTTTGGAGTCAAGAGGCTCGGTCGTACCGATTCGGGTGAATTGAGGTTCGTCGTACCAAGCTTGGGGCCAAAAAAGCAAAGAAAATCGGCTAAGTCGAAGTCCTAATTTTTCCCGGCGGTCTGCGGGGCCAGTTGGGGCGTCGGGACGAGGGGGCGAAAAAAAGCGAAACAGCCGAAAGTGGAAAAAATCATCAAGTTTTGTTTTCGCGCGGTTTGGGACATCCGGGCCAAAAAAGGAGCGCGGGGCGATTTGCGCGAGCGATCAGCCGATTTGGCGAAGTAGTCCATTTCGGGGCGGTTTGGAGATATTTGTCCCCAGGCGATCCGGGACGGTTGGGACAAAAAAGTACGCGTGGGACGCAAAAAAGCCGAAAGAGCGAGGCGAATGGAATCTCGCCACGTGTCTTCACCAGCAAAGAGAAGGAAGCCCGAATCGGCCAAAGCAAGAGATTTTCATCCGGGACAAAGTACAGCGGACAAATGCGTGGGGCGTGAAAAGCGAAGCATTCGAAGGCAAAGAAGAAAAGTCAACGTTTGACCCGTGAAACTTCAAACGGCCATAACTTTTGACTCCGAGCTCTGATTTTCACAAAATTGGACTTTCTGGAACGAGCACGATGTCCTCTACGCCACAAAAACTGGATTTCTTATTATTTTTAACAAGGGTAGATATATTTAAATAAAAGAAACATATTCGGCTCCATCGATTAATGCTCATTCCGTCGAAATGACGAGAAAACGCTGCCGCTGCGGACCCAAAATAGCTGCCCGCTCGAGAAGGCCATAACTTTTGCATTTCTCAACGAAATCACACAAAATTGGTACCGTTGGAATCGTGGCTCCGAGCCCAATGCATAGAAATCAAGAAATTCTAGATATTTGATGAGATATTGATTGATATTTTTAGAAAACGTGGCTGGGTTCATAACAGTGTTTTATTTGGTGGTTGGGAGTGCAATTAAGAGGCATGGTCATCATTCTTTCTCTGTTTGCACACAGGGACGGTATGGGAGCCTTTTGCAAGTAATATATAATCATTTTACTCCATTTAATGCCTCTTACAAGTGGTTGAAGGACAGATTTCAGGATTTCCATTTTCCCTTCTCTTTCCCTTCTCATTTTTCTATAAATTGGAGTGTTGGGCTCATTGTAAAGGGGAGAGGAGTTTTGTAGCAAAGCTCTGCAAAATTGCTTTGTGAAGCCAATGTGTTGCAGGCCCTTGTTGTGGACTCCTTGCATGGTGATCCAGGCCCTTATCTTGTAATAGATTGAACTATGCATATCATGAAGCAATAAAATATAAGTTTGTGGATGTATCTTCCCCTGCTGTGTTTTCTTGCATTCTTCTTGCCCCTTTAATCCTTGATTACAAAAATATTGTGTCTATTATTATGTTCTTGCAAGGATCCATTATCATTGTGTATGTTTGAAATATTGTTGTGAATGCATTTTGCTAGATTGTGGAGAACTGTCATCACCCCTTCTAGTGTGCACTTTGCTTCTGTATCTCACGCATTTGAAGACTACTCTCACACCCTCCTTTTCTAGTGTATCACCGCTTTAGTGTAGGATTTCATTTTATGCATTCTCTCTCCCTGGTCCCTTGGAAATTTAGATTAGAATAGTTAGTTTCCCTGCATTAGAGTAGATTGTGGCAGGTAGTTTAGGAGCAAGAACCATCTTTCTATGAGGTCTATCTCAGTAGCAAGTCCTGACAACTTGGAGATAGTACCCATGTTATCCAATCACACCGTAAGTTCAAGTATGTGTACTTATGGAGACATAAGGGTGATGTGATTCGGTGATAACAGTGAGTGTCAAGGAAGGGACCAAGCCAAAACTTTTCATCATGTGTCATCCTATGTGTGTCTTGCATCAATCTCAATATACCTTATGAATGCATGTGTGTAAAGAGTATAAAGAAAATATCTGCCATCTTTCAAACCATTGTGACAAATAATATGTATAAATTGACTAGATAATAAAGCAAACCATAAACATGACCTTATTCTATATTTTTACACATGTGTGATTGTTTGTGTATTATGTGATTATTATTTTTTTGAAGTGTTCTAAAAATAGCTATATTCAAGAAAGGGGTATCACAGAGATAACTTATAATAGCCTCATAAAGAGGCACATTGTACTCAAAGGGTAAAGGAAGAATAATCCCCACCTGTGGCATAAGAGATAAATAGGGATCATGTATAATCTATCTAAAAACCATAGCACTATGTATTCTATAATAACTAGGTGGGAGACCCTTATGAGTGGTATGTGCATCTGGAGGCCTAATAGAAATATAAGGATGGAAAGATGAAAATCTCGGAAGAATAAGAGGCATAACAATATAGTAAATAAATATGTATGTAGTAATGAAATTCATAAGAAAACCATGTGTGTAAATACTAAATAGAGTAGTCAACAAGAATTGAATTGTTGTCATGTTATAGATAAGTATGAAAAGATATTACAGAAGAAATGTAAAGAATACATATTGTGATGAATTCCACGAGGAATAATCAAAAGAATGGGTAGATTAATTAGGATAACTAGAAATAGAATCTTAAATAGATATCAATTGTAACAAAGATATATGACATTTCTTATCCGATCATATATATTTGGTGGAAGAGCTATCAATGTAGTATTGTCTACACCCAAGGGTGAAATTAGAGTGACGGTTTCAAAGAAGATACAACCATACTTGAAATGATTATGGTAATACCTATGTTGATAACGGATCAATCATTACATAAATTCTCAATAAACACATCATTATCGTGAGCATGTATAAGAAAATACTAAGAAAATGCGAAGAAGGGAATGATCCCTTAGAAATAGCATATGAAGTGGTAGGAAGGGTAAGATATAATGACCCTCTAGAAGTATCAAGTAAACTATAAATCTTTGTATAAGGCCTATAAGAGAGTGACCCGCTATAATTAGGATGTTGAACCAAAGTACCTATCTGTAGATTCATGAGGAATTTAGGAGTAGTCATTACAATTTTGTGGTGACATTGTTGTAGTATAGAATACTTGAATGGGATTCCTCTAATAGTATTCACCTTATTATGAATAAATTTAACACAATGGTATAAGATAGATATGATAGCTATGAAATTATGTATCCAAGGACATCTTACACACATGTCACATGAAGGGATAAAATATGTAATAAAAAATTAAGTAGCTATGGTATCAGAACCAACTGTGAGAGGGAGAACAATATGCCCTAATTTGATTTTAGGATAAAGATTTAATTTCTTATTACTATATCCGGATAATGAAGAAACTTGAGAGTGCATGAATTATGTATGATAGTTTTTAATCAAAAATTTGAATATGATGTTGGTTAACAAAAGCATGAATGTAGAGTGTATTTGAAATAAAATCATAACCGATATCAGTGTCATCAAAAGAAATAACCAATCGATGTGGTGGAAGACATCCAATGGATTTCTATAATGATTGTTAGGTTGTGGAGCTAAATAGCTTCACTGGAGCATGCATTACAAAGTGACTGGCATTGGTCAAATAATGTAAGACATCGGTCATGAAGGGGATGACATCGGTCACCTATGACCGATCGGTCAGTAAGTAGGAACCGTCATCGGTTAGGGATAACCGGAATTGGTTACACATGCGTGAGTGTTTTATTTAACTCACATGAATTAGATCTAAATTTAGTATTAAAGCAGATCTATTGATTGTAATTGCATGGCTAAATGCCCTAAGTTTGTATATGCCTATATAAGCATGAAGAGCTAGGGTTAGAAGGTGAATTATGAGAAGTATTGAGTTAGATCATTGACTCTCCTAGATTGAGAAGATGAAGAAGAAGAAGAGAAAGGAATAATATGTTACATGAAGACAGAGCTTCATGGAGAGAAGTCTGAATGCAGAAGGAAATAGAAGTTATAGTTATGACAGGTACATCTAAATGGTGAGAAGGTGGTTATGTCTTCTTTTGTATTTCCTTTGTATTGTCTTGTCTAAATGTAATGACTTGCATAGTATGCAAAGCACATAGAGTTTCTTCTTGTAGATCCACATGTTGGTGAGATCTTGTATTGTAGATCCATGAGATCATGATGTATTGTTGATCCATGTAGATCTAGTCTTATATTATTAGATCCATAGGTTGTTGTGAGATCTTGTATTCATAGATCCATGAGATCATGTTGTATTGTTGATCCATGTAGATCTAGATATTGTAGAGGATGTTGTCTTCATGTTTGCACAGGTTGATGTAGTGATGGAGAGACAAACTTACTTCTTGGTGCATAGTTATAGTTGCACATATGGTAGACCCATGTGAGAGGTCTTGTTGCAAATCCATAGAGAACTTGGTAGTAGTTCAGAGATACAGTAGTTCCTAGTTATATAGATCATTGTTGGTGGTTTGGAGGCACGGTTGTAGTGCACTCATGGAGATCCATTTAGAGATTTGGAGGAGAGGAGATACTCTTGGAGAGATGCATTGTACTCTTGTATTGAACAGTTGGTTTGTACTCATATTATATTATATATGAGATCTCTATCTTTGGTGGACGTAGCCCACATTGGGTGAACCACGGTACATGTTGTGTTATGTGTGTGTACTTTTGTGTGATTTGGATTATTCTTGTTTATACTTCCACTGTTGTAGATTTTGGGGAATTGTTTAGATCTTGTGTGCATGATTGGGTTTGTTATTGAATCATAACACTATTTCATAGTCCCGAATTCCCAACAACTAGTATCGAGACCTTACTTAGCTTGGTTATTTCAAAGCAAGGTTTTGCTTCAGTATATTTTTAGTGATTTACTGACAGGTGTATGAGAGTAGGGTTTGTTTTTCCTGATGTGAAAATTGCAGGAAGAGATTTAAATCTCACTTGGAGTTGGAAGAGTAAGGTTCTTAGAAATTATAGTGATTGGCATCGGTTAGGTGGCAACCGGCATCGGAAGGGTGACCATGGTCGGTAATAGAATAGCGCAGGCAGTGTCGATTCAAGGTGACTGTGGTCGATTCTTTGGGCAACTGGTTTTAAAGAAAATCACATATCTAAATAAATGGAGAGATGCATGGAATCTATCTTCGTTCTTTGAGAGGTTTCCACTGGTTCTTGGAGGCACAAGAATGTTGGTCAGATTACATATCCGGGTTATAGAGGTATGGTTTTATCTTGGTATTGCGGTTCTTTTTATGTTTTGGTTGCACATGCATGTTTGGGATTACGAGATCGATTATGAGATAGAGGAGACGATTATGCATCCTTTGGTGCAGTTAGATGCATGGGCTTTGTTAGAGAAGTAGAATATAGTAGCACAGAATGAAGATGGGGTTTCCATCAGAGAATCATGTTCTTCAGTTGAAGATGTGGTTGAGTATCTTGGTGTTGGTAAGGTGATGTATTTCATCTTGGTGCAATTTTATTGCATGTATTATTGTTGTTAATTTTTTGTACAAGATTTGGGTGCTTCTTGAAATGACTGGCTCAACACAACTATTGGCTTTGGTTGGCGAAGTAGGCACCTGGTTTGGTGACCTATGCCAATTTGTGGTGTTGTGTTCATTCTAAAGCAACACAACGTCGGTCGGGAATCGACATCGGTCATAGAGGGTAATGCTTGATACCAATCGGGAAGCGTGGTCATGGTCTCTGTGACAACGAGTTTGCATAGAGTTTCTTACAGTAGAAGAGGGCATGGATGGTTCAGTGTCTTGTTTTGGAGGATTAGGTTTCTTGCACTTGAGTTTACAGGAAGAAATAATGCAAATCACTTCATGTTTGGATCGAAAGAGAGACGGTGTTGACTCGGTTAGTCCAGGTGATATTTTGAGTCAAGTATCTATGATTCATGTTTTATTTCTTTCATTTGGAGCAACTAATATTATGTTTAGATAGTGTGCACAAATTTACACCATGGTTTTTATGTGTTGTTTGAATTTTATTTCCCATTGTGTGGAATCTTGAGGATAAGGGTATTAGTCTAAGGAAGAGATCATCATTGAAAAGTCATGATTAGACACAGTAGTAGGTAATGAGATATGTTGAGTACACATGATAAAAATAAATTGATTCACCTACTTCCCAAGAAGTCCAAACTTCTATGATGTAGAAGTATTCCTTGATAAGAAGGAATCAATTTATATTTTCTTTCATCTAGTTTTATTTCTCACCTAACATATACACTTTTGAGCTTGGTAATTATAAGCATTGCATGGGATTTCGTGTTAAGTGGGAGCAAGCCATGGTTATTGGCATTGCGAGGATTGGATACATGATGCACATGCGAGTGAGAGGAGATTGCTAATATTTAGAGCGGCGGAGGCACAAGTTGGTTTTAGAGGAAGTCACGGATTTGCATGTATTTTGAGTTTATTTCTTTGTGATGTCACTTCTGGCTTATTTTGTGGTGCTGGATATTCCTTAGGGAAGGTAGTTGATGGTTGATTCAATGGTTTTAGATGATAGAGAAATTTTTTAGATTTTGAAGGGTGAAAAAGGAAAAATTTTCTGAATTGTGAGAGGATTAACCGTGTGTCATTAGGGTTAACCATGGTCGGTCGAGAGCAATGACTAGGGTCGGTTAGGAAACCGTGGTCGGTTTGGTCACAGTTTGACAAAGTAGTGTTTATTTACCATTTTTAGATGGTGCCCTTGTTTTGCTTTCATCTTAGTTGATTGTGCAGAGTATGTTGATGACATGTTTGTTGGTATTTACACTTGGTATTAGTTGCATAGTTTAGCATGGTTGTTTGTTATTGACATTGATGAGCACAAGATTTATATTTGGCTTTTAGAGTTAGTCGGTGGCATACTTAGAGCTTCTGGAGAGCTTGGTGATATGGATGGATGTACATGGTGAGTTTGTACATGTGGATAGATTCAGTTTTGTGAGTCTATGATGATGCAGATGTTTGATTTGCACATGGATGCCTATGAGAACAGTTTAGATGCCTTGAGCATGAGTAGGGGATGTTTGTATTTCCTCTTGTTAATATGTTACTCCATGATAGAGATGTTATCTACAGATGATTTTCTTGGACATGCTATTTGTTTATGCAGGGTTGGATTTGAAAATTACAACGTTTGGATTCTTTGAGTTATACGGTGTTTGTGGATTGATCACCCACTGGTTAGATGTATAACTCATTTGGGTTGTCTTACATAGGATCTTGTTTATTTCTTACGCTTATTCCAGTTTTACTTGTCTTTGGTCAATTACATTGGTAGTAGCATGAAGACATGGATAGATGGTTGGAGAACATGTTTTGTTTTATTGTAGTTATGGCTACGGTTGTGATTGAGGGTAAGTATTTCAGTTTGAGTGGGAACTCTTACAGTGTGTTAGTCATGATGGCTTATTGCATGAGGAGCTTGGTTGGCTTAATTGTTTGATACCAACAATTGGTATGGTGTTATGATTCAGTGGGAGCTTGAGGCTTGGTGTCACGGATCAGTTGTAGCTTCATGCAAGTTTGGTAAGTCATGGTTTTATCTTCTTGGTTTGAGAAGATGGTTTGATCTTCCTAGTTTTATTTTTGAGAGAATTGTTGATGGAAAGAATAGATGGTCTTCATGGTGTGTAGAGGATGGTGATGTACATGTACAGGTACAAAGGTTCAACAATTTATCTCCAAGTGGGAGATTGTTAGGTTGTGGAGCTAAATAGCTTCACTGGAGCATGCATTACAAAGTGACTGGGTTACACAAAGTGACCGGCATCGGTCGAGCAATTAACCAAGATCGCATCGGTCATGAAGGACATCGGTCACCTATGACTGGCATCGGTTAGGCAAGTAAGAACCGTCATTGGTTAGGGCTAACCGGCATCGGTTACTTTGTGCGTGAGTGTTTTATTTAACTCACGGGAATTAGATCTAAATTTAGTATTAAAGCAGATCTATTGATTGTAATTGCATGGCTAAGTGCCCTAAGTTTGTATATGCCTATATAAGCATGAAAGATAGGGTTAGAAGGTGAATTAAGAGAAGGATTGAGTTAGATCCTTGATTCTCCTAGATTGAGAGGATGAAGAAGAAGAAGGAAAGAAAGAATAGGTTACATGAAGATAGAGCTTCCATGGAGAGAAGCTGGATAGAAGGAAATAACAGGTACATCTGAATGGTGAGAAGGTGGTTATGTCTTCTTCTGTATTTCCTTTGTATTGTCTTGTCTAAATGTAATGGCTTGCATAGTATGCAAAGCACATAGAGTTTCTTCTTGTAGATCCACATGTTGGTGAGATCTTGTATTGTAGATCCATGAGATCATTATGTATTTTGATCCATGCGAATCTAGTCTTATATTGTTATATCCATAGTTGTTGTGAGATCTGTATTCATAGATCCATGAGATCATATTGTATTGTTGATCCATGTAGATCTAGATATTGTAGGAGTTTTGTCTTCATGTTTGCACAAGTTGATGTAGTGATGGAGAGATAGACTTACTTCTTGGTGCATAATTATAGTTGCACATATGGTAGACCCATGTGAGAGGTTTTGTTGCAGATCCACGAGAAACTTGGTAGAATTTAGATATCAATAGTTCCTAGTTATGTAAGATTTGTTGGTGAAGGTTTGGAGGCACGGTTGTAGTGCACTCATGGAGATCCGTTTAGAGATCTGGAGAGAGGAGATACTCTTGGAGAGATGCATTGTACTCTTGTATTGAAGAGTTGGTTTGTACTCTTGTTATATTATATATGAGATCTCTATCTTTGGTGGGTGTAGCCCACATTGGGTGAACCACAATACATGATGTGTTATGTGTGTGTACTTTTGTGTGATTTGGATTATTCTTGTTTATACTTCCACTACTGTAGATTTTGGGGAATTATTTAGATCTTGTGTGCATGATTGGGTTTGTTATTGAATCATAGCACTATTCCATGCAGTCTTGAATTCTCAACAACGAGGGGGACTATACATGAGAAAAATCACACATGTATGCATATCTTATATACTCGACTTCTCAAGCTCGGACCAAGATAACTAAAATATAGAATATTATGCGAGGATGGGAAATGGAATATGAGAATGGATATAATAGGGGATGCTAGAGATGGAAAATATGAAGATGGATAATTATTAATATGCGTTGGGAGAGAAATTAGTAATTGGTTGACCTACTGAAGTATGATATTTTTTTGTCGTCAACAACAAAAGTCTCTCCTTATCTCTTAGTGTGAAATACTATAATCTAGGATGAATGGTGGATAATGTTTTGCACAATTCCTAATCTATATCGGAGTGATCCAAATATGCTTCGACTAGGTTGACAAACCCTTGGGAAAATATTGTTTATTTTGAGGTATTCTTCTCCATAGAAGGTCATACAATAATATGGGTGTTAGAGAAGAATATTAAGGATTTACAAAGTGGTTTGCTTGATTGTCCTAGAATTGTTCGATTCTGGATAATTTTTTTGTGGAATGGAGTAGAGAAAAATAACAACACGTATAATCCTAAATCTACATCTACCCAATAAAGGTATATAACTTATAGATTGATGATAGATTCAAAGACTCTCTTACAAGGTTGAGTTGGACCGAAATGGTCATGTGTGGGAATTCATTCATGAAAAAGAGTAAGAAAGGAAAGGAAGCTAAAGAAAAATAAGAGGCTAAGAGTAGGTAGTGTGACTTCCTAATAGTTGTATTTTTTTCTTTTTGTTCGGTTTCTTAAGTTATTTCAGTGACGTCTCTTAAGATCTTTGAGATGAAAAAACACTCAAATTTTGATGGGAAATTTCATGCTAACTATGACACCTGGGAACTTCCCATCTACTCCTATAATTTGACATTGAGCCTATATATAAAAACCTCTCTTAGTTTCTCTCCTCTCTAACAGAGTTTTCTCGGGATGGTAATGAATGCAACATGCAAAAAATGTCGGTTTAGTCATTGTTAAGGTGGTTGGGGTAATATAGTGCAAAAAACTTGTGCCACTAAATGGACATATCCCACATGTGTAGGTCGGCTTCTATTTGCTATCAAATGTGTTTTTCTTTTCCCAACCATCTCAAACTTTCCCAGCTACATCGTTTGCGTGTCTATTAAGATCCTTGAGATTGAAAAACACTCAAACTTTGATTAGCAATTTTTCACTAACTATGACACTGGGAACCTAACATCTATGTCTACAACTTAATGTTAGGCCTATCTACGAAATCCTCTATTGATTTCTCTCCTCTAGACAATTTTTCAAGGTGGCGTGAAGCCAAAAGTGTCGATTTGAGTTAGTGTTAAGGTGTCTCGGTGATATCTTGCGAACGTAACCTCATGACACCAAATGGATGGTGCCCAAACATCTAGGTAGGATTCTATATGATATCAAATGTTTCATTTTACTATCCAACCATCTCGGAACTTCCCGGGGACATCACTCGGACAACGTCTCTTAAGATACCTAAGACCAAAACACTCAAAAATTGATGTGAAATTTCTCACTAACCACGCCACATGGGAACCTCTCATATATACCTATAGCTCAATGTTATGACCTTCTAAAAATCCTCTAGTTAGTTTTTGGAGTGGAAGCGAATACAACTCACCAAAAAGTGCCAATTTGAGTCAGTGTTAGGGTGTGCAGGGTGATATCTTGTGAATGCACCTCATGGCACCAAATCACGGTGCCCACACATCCACACAAGATTTTATATGATTCTAAGGGGTAATTTTTCTACCCAACTATCTCGAACCTTCCTAGATACATCACTTGGGCGCGTCTCTTAAGATGATTGAGACCAAAAACACTCAAACTTTGATGGTTAATTTCTCACAAACTATACCACTTGGGAACTCGGTATATGCACGTGCTTGGCATCAAGCCCATATAAAAAAATATCTTGGTTTCTCTCCTCTCTCTAAGGTTTTCTTGGGGTGGCAATGAATAGAATGCGCCAAAAATCGTTACTTTGAGCCAGTATTAGGGTTCCTAAGGAAATATCTTGCAAATAAACCTTGCATCACCAAAAATATGGTTCCCACACATTTATGTGGGATGTTATATGATATCCTAGTTGTTTTTTCTCTTCCTAACCATCCCAAATTTTCTAGCTACATCACTTGAGTGGCGTCTCTTAATAGCCCCACATAAAAAATACTCAAACTTGGATGAGAAAATTATTGTAAACTATGGCACTTGGGAACCTCCCATATATGCCTAAAACTCATTTTTGTCCCATCTATAAAGGCCTCTATTGGTTTCTCTCCTCCTAGGCGATTTTCTTGATTGGCAAGGAACACAACATGCAAAAGTGTCAATTTGAATCGGTGTTAGGGTGTATGCGAGGTGATATCTTGCGAATAAAACCTTGTGACATAGAATGGATGGTGCCCACACATCTTGAAGGAATCATATACATTATCAAAGATGTCATTTTTCTACCCAACCATCCTAGACATTCCCAAATACATCACTCGGTGGCGTCTCTTAAGAACCCTCGAATAAAAAGCACTCAAACTTTGATGGGAAAGTTCTCACTAACCATGTCACCTAGGACCCCGATGTTTATTCCTATATCTCATCATTAGACTCATCTACAAAATAATCTCTTATTTTCTCTCCTATACGTTTGGTTTTCTTAGGCCAGGTAGTGAAAGTAACACACCAAAATGAGTTAGTTTGAGTCAATGTTAGGTTATCCAGGGTGATATCTTGTGAATGACACCTCATGGCACCAAATAAATGGTGCCCTTGCATATGAGTGGACTAGTATACACTATTAGAGGAATGTCACTTCCTAAACATCTTAAACCTTCCTACTTACATTTCTCGAGCGACATCTCTTAGAGACCCGATACCAAAAACACTCAAACTTTGATGAGCAAGTTTTTGTTAACCATGACACATGAGAACCTCCCTTTTATGCTTACATCTTGATATTGATCCCCTCTATAGAGTCATCTCATTTTTCTTTCCTCTCCACACAAAATTTCTTAGGGTGGCGGTGAATGCAACGCGTCAAAAAACATCAATTTGAGTCATTGTTAGGGTGTTTGGGGTTATATCTTACGAACAAAACCTTGTGGAACCAAATGAATGGAATCCACGCCTCTATGTGGGCTATTATATACTATCAAAGGCATCATTTCACTACCTAACCATCTCAAAACTTCTCAATTAAATTTCTTGGGTGACTTCTCTTAAGAGCTCTTAAACTAAAACTCACTCAAACTTTGATGGGAAAATTCTCACTAATCATAGCACCTAAAAACCCCTTGCCTATGCCTACATCTCAATTTAGGGTCCACCTAAAAATATTGTCTCATTTTCTCTCCTCTTCGATTGGTTTTCTCGGGGTGACGGTGAACACAACATGCCAAAAGCATCAGTTTGAGTCAATGTTAGGGTGTTCAGCCGATATCTAATGAATGTGACATCATGGAACCAAATGGATAGTGCCCACATGTCCAAGGGACTTATATACACTATCGAGAGGCATTATTTTGCTTCTAAATTATCCGGAGCTACATCATTTAGGTGGTGTCTCTAAGAGCCATGAAACCAACAAACACTCAAATTTGACAAGTAAATTCTCATTGTGGCACACAGGGAACCTTTTGTCTACACCTCTAGATTAGTGTTATGCCCATCTACAAAATTCCCTCCTCCTCTCAAGTTATTTTTCTGGTGGCAATGAAATGCAATGCCCCAAAAAAATTTTAGTTTGAGTCGATATTACAGTGTTCGAGGTGATATCTTACAAACATAAACTTGTAGAACCAAATGGATGCCACCCACACATCCATGCATTTTGGGATACACCATCGAATTTGTTGTTTCACTACTCAACGATCCCAAAACTTCCCATCTGCATTGTTCGTGTGGCATCTCTTAAGATCCCTGAGACCAAAAACACTAAAAATTTGATGGGTAAGTTCTCACTAATTGTGGCACATAGGAAATGCTTATCTATGCCTACATCTTGGTGTTATGTAATCTACAAAATCCTCTCTTGGTTTCTCTCCTATCTAGTTTCTTTTCTTAGGGTGGCATCTAATGCAACACGCCAAAAGTGTTAGTTTGAGTCAATGTTAGAGTGTTCGGGGATATCTTACGAATAGAACCGCGTGGCACCAAACGGAAAATGCCCACACATATGAGATGGCTAGTAAACACTATTGGAGGCATTTGTTTCTTCCAAACCATCTTGGAACTTCCCGACTACATCACTCAGGCGAGTGTCTCTTAAGAGCTCTTAGACCAAAAACAAGTTCAATCTTTGATGGGAAATTTATCACTAATTGTGTCACTAGGAACCTCATCATTGGGCCTTTCTAAAAAAATCCTCTCTCGGTTTCTTTCCTCTCTATCTAATTTTCTCGAGTGGCAACAAATGTAACGCACCAAAAGCGTCAATTTGGGTCAAAATTAGGGTGTCTGGGGTGATATCCTGCCAAGAACCTCGTGGCACCGAATGGAAGGTTCCCACATATCTAGCTTGGCTTGTGCATGCTATCGAAGGCATAGTTTCACTATCCAACCATCCCGAGACCTTCCCAATTACATCACTCAAGCAACATATATCTAATTTCCCTTGGTGTTCTTATAAAAGTAACATATGATTATAATAAGAGAACATATGATTGGATTGTTGTTTCACCATATAAAATTGGCCTCTTATGTTTTTTGCCTCATTCTAGTTTATTTTAAGTTTAATTTATTCGTCAACTTTTCTTGTTGTATATTTTGTTTTTGATCTTTTACATTGGTTTTATCTTGTCAGTAATAAAATATTTCTCAAGTGCAAATGTTCAAATGTCTTATTCCTCCTTCCTCTTCATCATCTAAAGGACTATTATTTTTAAGATTCTATAGATTTCTCTCTCATAAAACTCTTTTCCTAATCTCCTCTCTATTATGTAGATCGTTTATGGCTCGAGTACATTTTTCCCCTTCTTCCCTTCTATGTTAGTATTCCCTATGTTCTAAACCAGTTCACATCATTAACTCTCATTTATTAATCTCCCATGACCCACGCGATTCTTAGTTTCAATTTCATTTTATGCAAAATCATGCACTCCTAACATTTCCTTCCTTTCCTCACAACTCACCATCTTATAGCATATGCATCCCTGTTTTATACAGGGAACAATAAAAGGGCCTAAACATTATTTATTCTATCATGTTTATAAGATGGACTTCTACATGTTTTAGAGACAACTGGGTTACCCTATACATGTGTCAAATTTGGTCTTCATTCATGCGTGGAATTCTATTTTCACTAGCATTTCCTAGGTATGTAGCAATTGATTAAAAATGTCATATTCATATCTTGTGGCATGGAATGGAATCTTTACTAACATTTGTTAGAATTGTAAAACATGAAGGAAGTATTCAATTTCAGCATGTTATGAAATATTATTGTAACGTTCTCACTCCAATGGAGGTCTTCCATTGCCTTCCTTCAAAGATTTTGTGGTTCTCATCCTCCTATGTTCCCCTATTTCAAACCTATAGTAACTACAAATACTTTTCTTTCGCTATTTAGACAACCTTAACAACAAATCATGTGTGTCCCTTGTTGTCATTAATCATATTAGGCTTATTAAAGAGGGTTGTGGCCTATTTAGCATTCTTTGGATCACGGACACACCTTCTGTCATTAGTATTAATTGATAGACCTCATGATGCCAAATATTTAATACCATATATATGCAATTACAATGTAATATAAATTGTGATTTTACTTCTACATATATAGATTATTCTCCTCTCTTTAACATCAATATGTAAATCCCGTTGTGCAAGCTTTTCATGTACCATACATGTATGTCAATCACAATATAATAGAAATTGTAATTTTACTTCTGCATATCTTAATTATTTCTCAATTAATAAAATATAAACAAAATCATATTAAATTTTAAAAGAGACTTAATCCACACATATATTAGCACTTAATGTAAAGCAATCTTAGAAATCTCTAACCATAAATGAGACCAAATCCGCATGTAAATTTGCATACATAATCTCGTATATGTAACAGCAGGATCTAGATCTCCAAACACAGGAAAAGACATTTTTCTCGAAGCTGGAAATAAAACCAGGTCCCTTCTTTGTTGCTGCAGATCTGACACAGTGCACCTGATTTTACAGATTGCTTTACACAGCATTACCAATAATCTGTACAAGAACGTTGTCCATGTTTGAAATGATTTGCATCTCTCACAACAATTTGCCTTGCAACAATATTGTTGATAAACTTGGTTGCAGTGTGGCAGTCAACACATACTCAAAGGTTCTTGTCGGTTGTAACAGTTTGTATAAGAGGGAGTGTTAAAAAAATTCAAACACAATTGCCAGCTTCTTGCCATGGTGGCAAAGGAATAATTATTTTCCGTCCTTATCCACATCAATCAGTACATGTTTTGAATCTGGAAAATATCCTGCTGCCTTCATCTCCCAAGACAATTTCTCCAACTTTGCATAGATCTCCTGTGTCTGTGGGTGTGATCTGTCTCCTACACAAAAAGCATGTACCATTTTATGGCCTTCAATCCAACTACATCCAGGTATCTTTTTAATTCCTCTATCTTTCATCAATCTCCTTACCATTTGAACCTCACCCCACCTGCCCACTTCTGCATAGATGTTTGACAGAAGAACATAAGTTGCAGCATTTTGAGGATCCAGCTCAAAAAGAAGAGTTGCTGTAAATAATCCTAACCCTATATTCTTATGTGCTCTACAGGCACCAAGCAAACACATCCACACAACCACCACAGGTTTAATTGGCATTTTGATGATAAAGTTTAGAGTTTCCTCAAGATAGCCAGCACGGCCAAGAAGGTCAACCATGCACACATAATGATCAATTGTAGGTGTAATGCAATAAGAGGCACTCATGTCATTGAAGTATTTACAGCCCTCATCCACTAAACCTGCATGGCTGCATGCTAATAAAACACAGGTGAAGCTTACATGGTCAGGGTATGTTCCAGAGTGCTTCATTAGTTCAAAGAGTTTGAGAGCATCCTTGCAAAAGCCATTTTGTGCATATCCTGCAATCATGGCATTCCATGAGACCACATCTCTTTGAGGCATTTTGTCGAACAGTTCACGTGCCTTGTGTATGCTTCCACATTTTGCATACATGTCTACCAGGGCATTTGCAACTACAACATCTGACAAAAATTGCTTTCCATTATGCTTTGATGGATGTCCATACCCTGTTCTAAAGCTCCCATTTTGGCACAGGCTGGGAGGATGCTGGCAAACGTTATAGAGTCTGGCTTTACACCTGCCAATTGCATTTGCTTGAAAGTTTCCAAGGCCTTTTCAAAAACCCATTTTGCATGTATCCAGTAATCATTACAGTCCATGAAACCACAGTTCTTTGAGGCATTTTGTCGAACAATGCACATGCCTTGTGTATGCTTCCACATTTTGCATACATATCTACAAGGGCATTTAAAACTACAACATCTGACAAAAGTTTGCATTTCATTATGCTTTGATGTATATCCATACCCTGTTCTAGGGCTCCAATTTTGGCACATGCTGGGAGGATGCTGGCAAAGGTTATGGAGTTTGGCATAACACCTGCCAATTGCATTTTCTTAAAAGTTTTCAAGGCTTTTTCAGAAAACCCATTTTGTGCATATGCGGCAATCATCACGTTCCATGAGACCACATCTCTCTGAGACATTTTATCGAACAGTTCACATGCCTTATGTATGCTTCCACATTTTGCATACATGTCTACTAGGGCATTTGCAACTACAGCATCTGACAAAAATCCACTGTCTATTATGCTTTGATGGATGTCCATACCCTGTTCTAAAGCTCCCATTTTGGCACAGGCTGGGAGGACGCTGGCAAAGGTTGTGGAGTCTGGCTTTACACCTGACAATTGCATTTGGTGAAACAGTGTCAGTGCTTCATGAGGATGCCCGTGTCTTCTGTAAGCTGCAATTATGATATTCCATGAAAAGAGATCTCGTTCAGTCATTTGGTCAAACACTTGGCGAGCATCCACTAAACATCCGCACTTGTCATACATGCGTATAAGGGTATCTTGTAATAGTTTGTGTGTGGCAAACTTAAACTCTCTCTGATTGATGTGGGAGTGAATTTGCTTACCCTCTGAAAGGGCTTTCTTGGAAATGCAGGTCTGCAATAGGTGAAAGTATGTATAGGAGTTTAC
Organism: Taxus wallichiana var. yunnanensis; assembly: GCA_018340775.1. NCBI lineage: Eukaryota > Viridiplantae > Streptophyta > Pinopsida > Cupressales > Taxaceae > Taxus > Taxus wallichiana. The sequence goes on from CM031241.1 coordinate 462,625,569, forward strand.
AGGGGGTTGTGTTTAGTAAGCAGAATGTGTAGCGCCTCTTTCAACCGACCTTCTCTACATAATGCTGTGAGATTGAGATTGAAATCGGAAGCGGTTGGCATTGGGATTGTGTGATTAAAATTGAGGCTTTAGAAATCTGCATTGTTAGACAATTTATTTCTATCACAATGACAATGAAACACTGTCATCGTCTTCATCCTCAAAATTGGTTTAATGGGTTTTTGTTATTTACAATAATACAGAGGAAATGGGTTTTAACAAAGACAAGCAGTGAACACAGACCTGTTGTAGAAACATGGAATTATACCTGGGCGGAGACATTGGCGTCCTTGAGCAGCAAGTCAGAAACCAGTTGACAGAAAAATGAAACGATTAAGTATTATACATCACAACCCAGTTGACAAAGAAATGCAACGAATAAGTATCCTGCATCACGGTCCAGTTGATAAAGAAATGCCTAATCTGCGCTTTCAACCTCCTGATTGATTTAAATTTGTACTCAATTTCATTCAAGTAAATTGTCTCCTTTCATGCGTTTGATTGCTGTGTTGATTAAACGTCGTTATATCAGGAGGCAATGCAATGTCATTATATTAAAAACGGGTTACTTGAGGAGGGAAAAAATAAAACTCTCTCAACAAAGCTAATATTTCAACAGATCAAAGCTATTCAAGTTGCTCAGCAGCGGCTCACGGATTTGCCAGAGATCACAAACGCTTTTGTTGAGCATTACCAGTTAGTCTTCCAAGCTCAAGAGGCTACCAATGAGGACCGCTTTGCAGCATTATAACGAAGCGGTTCCGGTCAAGCTTTCTCCTAAGGATCGTGCTCGATGCAATGCTCCTCTTTCTTTGGATGATTTTTATGTTGTCCTTGTGCCTTGCTAGTAGGCCTGGAAATTGACAGGCTGTAGGCCGTTTTTGTGATTTTAGCGAAATTTTTTACAAACCGTGGAGAATGACAGGGCAATTTTTTTGAAAACCGTAATATTTTTTAAGTGTTTATATAAAAACATAATACCTATTTATATATCTATGAACAGATTATAGATATATCTATAAAAATTATTGGAAATTACAGCCATCTGAAAGAGCTAAGCCATCAACAAATTTTGATTTGACAGGCATAGATAATTTGAAATTCTAGGCCTGCTTGCTATGATAAATCTCCAGGACTAGATGGCTTTCCTTGTGAATTCTACAAAGCCACTTGGTCTTTTGTTGGTCCAGACTTGCTTTGGGTTTACAATGAAGCTCTCCAATCCAATTCTCTAGGAGTTTCATCAATCAAGGAAACATTAAGTTCATTCCTAAAGCTAGTGATCCGAGTTGATTACTAGTTGGAGGCCTATCACATTGTTGAATGTTTCCTACAAAATTCTTGCTAAGGTCTTGGCTCTTCGCTTTAAGGAGCTCATTTGTTTCGCCGTATTCATACAAATATTTCTTTATGTACGAGTGCCATTTATTAGATCTTCGCAAAAGCCATTTCAAATTACTCTTGACATACAAAATTTCCAATATTGGAAGTAATCCTACATCATCAAGATCTGGCTCCTAATCTATAAAATCAATGAATGTCAACCAAAAACCATACCAATTTAAAGTTGATCTTTTACCCAAAGATTGTTAGCCTGCCTGAGCGATGGGAATTTGTCAAAGGTCATTACATTCTAGATAATCATATAGTTGCTTGGAAGGAATGAAATGAATTCTGAGCTCGGTTATCTCTGTAACGACCCTTATTTCTCAAAATTGACTTTGAAAAGGCTTATGATCATATCGAATGGCCATTTATTTTGGCTATGCTCACAACCTTAGGATTTGGAGAATTTTTACCTCGGTGGTCCGAACTTTGTTCTCCAATGCTTTTGTTTGCCTCACTCTCAATGGGCATAAGTCTTCCTCGATTGGTCTCTTTCGCTCTATCGAGACAGTGTGCCCTCTTGCGCTTTCCTATTTGTCTTAGCCGTCGATGCTCTTAGATATCTCATTACTCAACGTGTTGATCAAGGTTGCATTCGGGAATTTTTTTGCCGGATCACTTGAATCGACTCATTAATGGGAATTTTTTTATGATTCCTTTCTTACCCTTGCTAAATCTTAGTAGAATTTGGTTGTTGTTTTTGATTGCCTTGACATCTTTTGTCTTGCTTCAGGATCCATCATTCAAATGGCTAAGACATTGGGCTATCGGAAAATTTGTTGGCCTATTCCTGATTGGTTGAAAGTATACCCCTAGAAGTGGATGGGACGCAGAGAACAATTAAATTTTTGGGCATTCCTTTTGCCTTTGATAGTGATTCTACCACTCTATGGCAGTATGTGATTGACAAAGTTGAACATAAAGTTTCTCGGTGGTCTTCTAAACCCCTTTCCTTAGTTGGTAAATTCTAGGTGTGTACCAAGATTCTTGTGACCACCCATGTTTACTATTCTGTGTGTTGGTGCCCATCCCGGGCTTCCTTCACCAAGCTTGTCAAGCTACTCTGGGACTATCTTTGGTCTAAAAGTTTTGGTTCGGTTGGATTTCATCGGGTGTTCTAAGAAGTGTGTTGTTTACCCCGCGATCAAGGTGGCATGGGTATTATTGATGTTTATAGGAAAAGCATGGCTTTATGTTCTAAATGGGTGGTGAGATGTCTTTCGAGCAATTAATCTTGGAAAATTATGCTTGACATTGCATTGCTTCCAATGTTCCTTATGGCAAAAATATTGGAATAATATAGGGTTGCACACCTTAATTATCACTAGGGCTCTGTCAATATTTCTAACACCTTCGTCGCCAAAATCATATGGAAGGCCTTTGAAGTTGTGAAACCCCTATTGTATTGGATTGGTGATGGCTTTTGCACCAGGATCTCTTTCAATTCCCAAAATATATGGTGGTCTCCCATTATTACGGATGATATTATTCCACTTGCAGAAACTCCGGGAATCAAATCTCTCTAATTATCTCGAAAGGGATTCAAACCATTCTAGATTTGGCTTCCCGCATAGATTGGATTTACTATCCCGATATCAAGACAAAATTTAAACTTACCAATTTGGACCTTCGTCTATCTGCAGAATTCAAGAGTTGATGTCGATGTCACGTTACATAAACTGTGGCTTAAGCCTTTGGATGCATGGTGGCACGATTGGCGATGGAATCATGATATTTTGTTTTTTGCTACAGTGTTAGAACCATATACCAACTATTGAGTCCCATCTCTCCTATCATTTCCAAACTCAATACCCATTGGGGAATGTAATTTGTGTAGTCTAGTTGGCTTCGTAGGCTTTCCTATGCTTGGAGCTCCTTGCTTGAGCCTAAAGTCAACCATTTTCTTTAGTTCCTTATTTATCATGACCTTCCACGATTGGCGAGCCTCTGAGTCGAATTCCCAATCCCAAATTCCCTTTCTACTCTAGACCTAAATCTTTTAAGCATTTTTTTCCTTGTCCCATGCTCAAGTCATCTAGTCTTGGATTCATTTATTATTTCAACCCTACCACCCTGAATTCTTTCATTGGCGTCTGGCTTTGTTTGGAGATTTCAGTCCTTGGCCTAATTATATTAATACTCTATGGCAATTATTTAGAGCTTGTATTATATTTCATATTTGGAAAGCTAAAAATATATGATATTCCATAGTGATCAATTTGTTGATTTATTCTCCACTGATGACAAAGTGGTTATTTTGTCTCTTTGTCTATGTGCATATAGATTCAATCTCAATAAGAAAAAGTTGCTCTGTAGTTTTCTCATTTGTAGGAATCACTCACACAATGGGGGAGTGCTCGTGCATGATGATTTGGGTCCCTCCTGGCCCTTTTCCACTACCACCTTGGCCATCTCGGCCTTGGCGACACCTGCCATCCACGATCGCAAATTCCTCTCTCGCAGCCCACATCTCTACCTCTCCCGGGTGTCGCCTTGAACTTTGTCCTCTTCCGGGATGGGCTACGGTCCTCCTCCTCTCGAAGAGGAAGGTCATGGCTAGATCTCTGCGGTGGGCCTCTCATTCACTTGGAGTCCAGATGTTTCGTTTGTTGGATCTCCACCCCCTTTGTCGGGATTTATTGTGCCTTTGCAAATGGAGATGTCAAATCGGGATGGCTACTTAGGTTGATCCTCTTTCGGCCGAGCCGCCGTCAGTGGAGATTTCATCCCTCCTTGGGATGATCCTCCTCCTCCTCCGCAGTGGCTTGTGCTTAGTGCTCTCTATTTTTATGTAATTCTCATGCTTTTTGTTTTCCCTTTGGGCATTTTGTGGTGCCTACATGGCTTTTTTGTGGGACCGTGAGTTTTTCGGTCACCCCTGCTCTTGTAACTCTCTTTTATTTTAATTAATATAAAGGGTAGTTCCAATAATAAAAGAGCTAATATTTTATAGACATGCTTTGGATGCATCTAAAATTTTCATGAGCCATTTTATCTTATATGGTGTCATTCTTTAGACTCTATGTGAGAAATAAAATATAGATTGAGATAGATGATTTTGAAGAGATGAGAGCTCTTTCAAATTTTGTGTTTTTCCGAGGACGTTTTGTTTTGGTCACATTATTGATTGTTTTGTCGATATAGGTATTATTTTATTGCATTATGCCAACCTTTACCATTCCCTTAGGGAAATGACTTCAAAAATTTGCCATATTCTTGATTTAAAAAAATTGCCATATTAATGGCAATCTACGTGAAATTTATGTTAATTGATTTAGGTTTGGTAGATGAATCTCTTTATGACCATGACATTGAAATAAACGAGAAAATTTGTCCCGAAGGTATTTCATGAGGTAATGATCTTTCTTTAAAAAATTCTCTACCTAATGTTGTGTTAGATTTTCCTAAATTTTACAAAGCTTGATCTATGAGGATCTATCAATAAGCAGCTCTCACGGTATTACCAAACTTTTCTTCACCATTTATGGTTCATGTGGTTCTACTTCCCTTATGTGATTGACTACGGTACTCCGAGGATCTCATCCATAGGTCGATGGTACCTCCAAGACCATCCATCATCTCTTTTTGTTTTTTAGGATGTCATACACACTTTTGTAATGGTACAATGCAATCCATGCATATTAGTGATGATGCCACCCAAGCATGCACCAAACCTTTTGCAGCTACACACCATTGGCTTTGGTAGCCGTGTAGTACACCTCTAAGCCAAACCACAAAGAAAAACTCACACTATGTGGTATCGTGAGGTACTCAAAACCTTATAACCGTTTAATCTTAGAGATGTTGTTCAATGCGATTATACATCACACTATGTGGTACTCCCAATGCTAGCATTATGTTAAAGCGTTGTTAAAGCATCTCTTTGCATGTTATGTATCTTTGAATCTATTCGAATAGCACAAAATCTTAGAAGAAGTGTTTTTGGTAGCACAATGACCATAAAAACACCTTCATTGTTGATTATAATCACACATTTAATTTGATCATGAGTCAAAAACACCTCAAAAAAATACAATCTCTACTTCAAAAAATAGAAAATCTCAAGTAAAATGAAATTTAAGGCTTGAAGTCTAAGGGCTCTACCTTGTATTTTATCTATGGAATTTGGGTAATCCCGATTATGAAAATATAAAACAAGGTCATGATATTAATCATCTTTTGACAACAAACACTCCTAATGATATCATTTGGCCATATTTGCACATATTGAATTCATAATAAAACTTTACATTTAAACAGTTAATAGTCTATGCTTTGATTCATATGGGATAATATTCAACAATAGAGGTTACATACTTATAGCACAAAGTGATCCTTTAAACAAGGAGTCATATTTAATTTTTAATCCCTCATATCACTCAAGTTATCTCTTAGATCCCATTATTCTCTCACCCAACTTCCAATATCTCTCCTTACGACTAGAGAGGTGAGTTTTAGTTCTGACTCGCGTACATTATTCATACTCACTCAATATTACTAACCCATTAACAATTAACAAAGATAATGTAAGTACTAATTTCCTAACATTCCCCCCTTAGTACTTACATGGTAATTTTGTGTTTTATAGGACCAAATGAAGGTAGAGAGGGAACAGTCATTCTATACCTCTCATCAACCATTCATTGTTGGGAACACATTTACAAAATCAATGTGGTAACTACGAACAGAACCATATGCCTCTCATCAACCATTCATTAAAGGGAACTCATCAACCTAGTTGATCTAGTGATAAGAATTCTCCTATGTTTAACCTTCTTTCTTGTATCTTCTAAACACTATTATTTTCATGAAGTACAACATTTGGGAAAAGTAGGAACTGTACCACTTATTATAAACATGTGAATATTAGTTTACTTTATCTTGATTAAATTAGAAAAATTTTGAAATGTGAAAAATGGCTAAACATGGTACTAAGAGATGGTAGTCTAAGGATGGTTTCAGGTAATGTTAAATGATGTATTCCTTGATATACCCAAAGGTACGTGAGGTCTGAATCTATGTTGGTGTTGTTATGAGGCATGGTATTGGGGCCTACCTCCTCACTTCACGGTCTCGCAATGATAAGGGTGTCGGGTTCTTAGCCAATATATTGCCCACCAATGTTTTTATACTCGGCCGAACACTCGAGTCGGCTTATCCTCTTGGTGATGAAATCCAAGTAGGTCCACATGGGAAGGAGTGTTTAGATGCAAGTTATGTTTGATGTGGTTTGGTTGTGTGTGAAGGGAGTTTTGTGAATGCAATTCCTTAAACCCCTAATTAAGCTATGTGATCGGAAAATATGAGTGTTCATTTTAAGATCCAAAGGAAATGTTTTAATTCAATGAGAACAAACACCCAAAATGCATTACTGAAAGAAAATGATGAAAGAGAAAGAACATACCTATAATTAATTTTTATTTTTAAAGTTTTAAGAAACAACAACAACAATCCACTCCAAGCTAAAAGGTTAGGTGAAATAAAAAACAAAATAAATAAAATCTAAATGAAAAGGGACTAAGGTCCCACTTTAGGCGTCTTAGGATGTTTAAGGTGTTTTTCAATTAGTACTTATAAAAATGTAGAAAATACCAAAAACTCAAATAATAGGGTTTACTAGATACCGTGCCGACACTCACAATGTCGAGATGATCTAACATGTGAGCAATGAAGGGGCTTATCCTTTCACCAAGTGAGAATACCTATAAGCATTTAGACAACTAGATAAATAAATATTAGATAAAATGATAATGAGTTGCTCGGTAAGTGTCATGTCGATCCTAGGAATCCAAAGGGACTTCCTTGAAGGATGTCAAATCATTTTGATACAATTACGTTGATTTTCTAATGAGAAGATAGATAATGACAACATATTTAGAATTTGAGAGGGATAGTAAGGCCTTGTTAAACTTCGTAAGTGGACTAGGCTAGGGAAGTGACAAGCTCAAAGTCCTCAAAGTAGTTGTATCATAATTCTTCGGTGGATTCTTGCTCTTCTTGAATGATATTCATATATTCTTTGATATCTTCAATTTTGGTGTGAATGCGGTGGTGGTGAGCAGGTCGATTTCATGGAGGATGTCAATTACTCCCACATGAACAATTGTTGGATGATCAAAAGGTCGTAAATTTCGGTGATGGGGTGCGAAGGACTTGGAATTGCACAATCTACATAATAGAACATGCTTTCATATAATAGACTATACCAAAATAGATTTGATAGAAATGTTGATTATGATAATAATTGGTAAATTGTTAATATTTGATAGGGATCGTCGAATTCGGGAAGATCGTGGGAGATCGCTAGCGATCTATGTAAAAGTTAATAATCTTGATAGAATAGATATTTTGACGGAAACATAGAATTAAGGTAGTTTAATTAGGACTCTATCTGATGTGTAAATGGAATGAAATAGACAAAAAGGAAACTTGTTTACTTTGACAAGAAAAATGAGATGTTGATGCTTTGATTGCTTGGAGGTGCTTTGTGGAGCTTCAAATGTCTTGACAGTGTGTCTAAGGATGTATGAATACTTGTGATAGGGGCGTTTGAATTCCTAATGTGACAGAGCTTCACTACAATGGTTCTAGATTCCCCAAGTAGGAGCTCTAAGGTCTATTTATAATCATTGGTGATCTTTTAGGATCACCAACAATCCGAGAAAATTTAGGGAAAGCAGCTTAGAATTGGTTTTAACCACCTCCAAGTTAGGATTTCATAGGTGGGGTGCGAGGTAAAGTGGTTAATATGTTAAGAGGTAGGGTAATGGGGGTAAAAAATGGGTTTAGATGGGTTAGGGGTGGTTAAGGAGGTTTTAGGGAGGTTAAGTTGGGCGAGTAAGGTTTACGGGGGTAAAATGTGATTTTATGGGGGTAAAAATGTGATTTTATTATAATGATAAGTTTAATTATTTAATATGTCTGCAAGGTGTAGGCGGGTCACGTAGGGTGATGAAAACTCGGTGTCTACACCTACGACTAGTAATTTATGAGATTCACAAAAAATGGAGTCTTGCAAACCGTAATATGACTATGTGTTGCATTTCCTCACCGGCGAGACAATTATTCATGGTGTAAATGATGACTTCATCAATTGTGTCTTCAAAGGCATCTAAGTTGTCTTTAATGGCATTTACCATGACTTAAAATTTTCCCTACTCCCACAACTGTTCTACTAAAATTTGTGCTCATGCGCAAGATTCACGATTGGAAATAACTCTTTTAAACCTTTTGTGACTATATTATTTTATGATTTTCCAGTTTATCGATATATTCACCAATGTTAAATTAATAATAGGACTATTGCTAATGGTGGAAATTAATTTTTGGCTATATTTCGTTCAAAATAGTGTGACCGAATTTCGAAATGTTTGTTGTAAATGAGTAAAAGACCCTTCTGACTGAATGATTGTAAACTCAAATTGTGCCCTAACGGGAACTTGAATTTATTCCCTTCTCTCTCTCCTTGATTTCCCCCACTTTAATACCAATGTTACAATATGTGGAAGAAAATAAATAAAAATTAGAATGTATAAAGAATGAATGAAAAGAAACTAGAATGCACACATTATCATTGTGTGTCCGTCATTCTATTATGTAAAATATGGTTATAAAGTGATTGAAACGGTTACAACCATTTATTAGTTAACACTTAACTAATATTAATATAGTGCTAATAAATAAGCCTTATATTAAGCATTATATTTCAATACGGTGATCATTGTGCACACTCCACTGAAGTTTTTAATAAAATTCTTATAGAAGCTCGCCAAACCATAAAAAATTACATACCTTAATTACATTTCTTGGTGACATCCACTCCACCATTGTGCACACCTTCTCGAAGTCCATTTGTAATCCATATTGGCATATCACAAAGCCCAAATAGACCAACTTGTCACATGAAATTACATTTATTTATGTTCACAAGTAACCTTTCCTCTTGTATGTGCTTCATCTTTTGTGAAAAATTTCTAGGTGTTCCCTCCTTGTATTAATGAACATGAGTATATCATCTAGATATACAATCACAATTTTCCTAGGAATGGCTTCATCACTTCGTTCATCAACCTCATGGACATTCTCGGGGAATTTGTAACCCAAACAACATAACCAACCTCTCATACGGGCCTTTATTTTTTTGCATGTTGTCTTCCACTCATCTTCCTCTCTTACGTCAATTTAGTGATATCCACTCTTCAAGTCAATCTTATAAAAATAACATGTGCCACTAAGGTAATCCTTCATATTATCCATTCTAGGCTGGGAACTTATACTTAATTGTGATCTTATTGATGGCTCATGATTCAAAACACATGTGATTTATTCTCCTCCCTTATTTTATATTAGTACTATATGTACCACACACAAGCCCAAAATTTTATGCACTATACCTCTATCTAGCATCTCTTGAACTTTTTGTGCACCTTTTCATTTTCCTCTATAATCATCCTACGTGGCACTCTGTTTGGAAATATTGAACCTAGTATCAATTCAATAGTGACTGATAATCGCATACTAATAGTAATCCTTGTAACAATTCCTTTGTACTATATCTCCAAAAAAAATTAACATTCCATGCATTGCACTTGGGGTTTCCTCATCCCCGTGTAATATTTGTGCACTTCTTTTGGTACTAATGTGTAATATGCTCTTTCCTCATCCACTTCTCATAGGAACTATTTAACTAACATGATAAAAAAATCTTACATAAAATACATAAACTATTGCACAAGGTTATTCTACACCACATTGATGAGTTGTAGGTGTTTTATCTATTTAAACTAAAATTATTCTTCAATACTTGTGAGCTAATATAAAAATTATTTTGGATCTAATCTTCTATGTAATGATGGTACATCCATATGCGGCCCTTAACCCATTCTTGAGATAGATTTTAGGAGCCACACTTCTCCAACATCTATGGCTTTTTTTCATGTGGGTAAGCTCACAAAGATGGGGGAAAAAGGGAGTAAAAAAGGACACATTTTTCCCGAAATTAGCGAAACTTGAACTTCATCAAATCAATCTACTGTGTTTTTGAAGTACCTCTCTACCTCCTGACTTCACAGTGAATTTGGCATGCCTATGCTCAAAATTTGACAAAGTGATAAGAATAAGTATCGTAGAGCTTGAAATATAGTTTCTAAACTACTAATTGTTTTTTAAATGGTTGAGATTAAGAGGCTCAAATGTGGTGCACACACAAAGTATGTCTATTTTTGTGTAAAAAAGATAAGAACCTATTGTGTGTGCGCCCCCCCATTTTTTGAGTTGTATATTTTTTTTCAAATCCCTTTAGTAGAAAGTTATCTAAGACCATGTATGAGGTCCCACTAAATTTTCATAATTTTTGGATGAATATATAATTTTTTATTAATTTTCAAAGTGCACATATCCCAAAAATGAAATATTTGTGTGTGCACCCCCATAACTTTGAGAAAAAAGTTATTTTTTAGTTTTTTTAGTGTGTGTAGAATGGAGTTTAGAAAAAACCAATTTTTTTAATTTGGATGAAAAAATCATAAATTGTGCACCAAAACATATGCATAGGTTTTTGTAAGAAAACAAGGCACTAGTAAAAGAAATTATGGATGAAAGCCTTAAACTAATCAAATTTTAGAAAGAATTATATCGTCATCAAGGTAAAAATGAGCTTGACATCGTAGTATAATTTATTTTTGAATATTATGTTTTAATGCATGAGATATTGGGGTGCACACATGAAATTTTGATGTTTTTATGTCAAACATGGTTTTAATCACGCAATACACAATCCAAACTCTAGTTTGGAAATCCAAGCCTTTGGATTGGGTATTCCAAACCCCAAAAGATGATGTTGAAATGTCCATTTGGTAGGGATATGGAAAAATCATGAAAACATAACGTGAGAGTGTTTTGACTTGTAGGGATCACGTTATAATGCAACCTAGATTTTCCCTTTTTGCATTATAGTGTGATTGAGCCATAACGTGAGCGTGTTATGGCCAAAATGGCCAAAAACAAATGGATTTGTCCACTTTTTGGCCCCCATCTTTGTGCATACACCCATGTTCTTCATCTACTTCATCTCTAAGCATCTCTTACATTATGTGCATCTCATATTGTCCCTTCATAATTACTTTAAGTGTCCTTGACCACTTGATCCTAGTCCTTAAACCCCTTAGTTCCATCATTACTTCTTCTAATGCACCTATAATAATAGCTACATTTGTTGCTCCCCATGCACATCCCTTCTTGGTGGCACATTGCTCCTTGAATAGTTACCTCATCATCGGTGTTATACCGGTCCTCATTATCTTTTTTCAAGGTGTGTAGCATCACTTTGATACTAATTGATGACATGACTAGTCGGATCTAAACAATGCTACCATTTGTAAAGTCCAACACAATGGAAAATGAACACAAAGACACGATTTTCTATTAATTCAAAAGCCTTAATGACATCTACACAACTTTCCCTCTAATGGGTGATTACACCTTTAAATGAACTCAAAGATTGTCTACATGGGTGGCATTATTCTCTCTAGGAATCCTTATAGCTCGTACTTATTCTAGCTCAACTCTTCCATCTACATTATTCTTACCCTTAGCCTCCAACTTTCTTCGTTCTCAAAAACCCTTTAATATGGCATGGACCTTTCCTTTTATAGTCATTTCAAAAAATCTTTCAAAACTTTCTCCACCTACCTTGCTTAGACTACCATTAATGGAATTGAACTACCCTAATGATGATTTGGGAAATCATCTAATGTCCATGTCAATATATTATCTAGTGGTTTGTCCTCTTTACTTTTTGTACACTCTTCCTATCAACTTCCACCTACTTCTTTGTAGTCTTTTGACTCTACCTTTAGTGCCTCCATTCCTTCACACAATCTGGTGTCTAGCACTATCCCTTGAAAATATTTACACACTTTGTTCACCATAGGGAAATCCTTTATGTGCCACCTTTGTGTCTTTACAAAAAAATTACGTTGCACACTACTAAAAGTTATTACGTAAATTTATGTTCCCCTTCTTGCACTTTTCTCACATGCCTTGCATCTCAAATCCTTGCACAAACTTCTACGCACTCTCCAAAACACCGTAGTTATTATTCTCCCATGATGCTCCAATGCATCATATCCTAATCATTATAATATTTATAAAAGATTCATAATTTAATTGGGAAGCCTCTGGAATCACTAAATCTATGGGATGGGCATAAAAAATATTGAGAAATGAATTCACTATTTTAAGATAACAATGTTGTCTAAACAACCACTTCCAATTAAAGAAAAATACTTAAATCATCATACAGTTTACTCTATCTACATCATGATGAACCATCTCCCCAGTGGCTCCATTTTTGTTGAATAATTTGGTCAATAAATCAAGATTTGAATCAGAATTATGGATAAGTGGATCACAAGACTTCAACATCAATAAGGATAATGTTTTTTCATGATTCTTAATCATTGGAAATTTGATATGGCTAAGGACAGCCATTATAAGCACTATGGTACCTAAAATCAAGGATCTACATTGAAGGAAATGGCACCATGCAAGGTGGAAAAAACTTATCAATTTGTGAGATATCGCGAATTGATCCTCAAACAAATTACTTCCTCCCTTCGGATTTTTAGATCTCTTTCCTTTAAGTCAATTTGGATTCCAAGGATGAGCTGGTTTGGAATAAATGATGGGAAGTAATGATAAATGGTTATAATCTTTTTTCATAGTAATCATCTTTTTAATTGGAACAAGATTTGGATAAAATATATCATTAAACTTTCTTTGGTGGGTTCGGAGGTAGAATTCTCAAACTTAAGAATTATTAGAAGAGGATTTATAATTCCTATGGGTCCATCTTTGTACATTGACTATGAAGACATTTAAAATATGTGATGTATTTATAATCATGTGATTATGAAATAGAATTTGGAACTTTTCCTTTCTAAATTGAATACATCTCTCAGATTGTCACATGCCGAAGGATCATTTAATTATTTTGATACAATGGAACCCAATTGAGTGGCATTGTGTTATCAAATAATATGGATTCGGAAATTGGCTATCCCACATTTAATTGAGGATTTGGAAGGATAGAAATGATATCATTTTCAAATAAAATCATTATAAACTTTTTGAAAAATTTCTCAATCAATTAGGATATTGCCATGATTCAAACCTCCCAGATTATTATCCCGAGTGAAGAGTACATCTTATCGATTAAAATGGAGCAATTATAATAGTATAGAAAGATCTTCGATAAAATGGCATCCTTGATTCTAATTGTGTAAAGAACTTATGATTCTTGGAAATGTAATGCACTTGGTATCAATTTTGGGACCACAAAGGTAATTTGATTAGGAGTTTTGGAAAAATGGGAATTCAAGCATCATCATTTTTCCGAAGCATTATTACCTCTTCTACCACGATCCATTGAGATTCCACACACACCTCTCAAAATATTGAGAACCTTTTTGTTGAAGGGGACTCCTAAATATCATTAAACTTCTTAATCAATGTCCTCATCTCCTAGTTGGAGTTTAAAGATTTTATCTTTCCATAAGCATTAGTCATCCCCTTCTAATCATACATACTTACGGGAGGGTTGAAATTTAGCGGACAATTTCTTATGGCATTAAATATATATATAAATCTATCGCCTTACATAATACATATTCATAGCTTTCATCTCGGACCTTCATTAAAGGGTTCCCTAAGATGAGTCAACTCTTTGGAGGATCAACAACATTATACTCTCACACGTGTTTAATGATATGATGAGGAAATATAATTTCAAATATACATGATAGTAAGATTTTATTATGGGTTGGATGTTACCTAGATTTGAAAATTGTGCATAATAAATGTAATGCATTTGTTGATATCAGCATTCATGACTCCTAGAAACAATGATATGTAATGTGATTGACATTTTACTCTCACACGCGACTTCCCACCTTTAGGGCGATTGAGGAGTTCATCGAGGGTCATGCCAAATGTTTCCATTAGCCTCCGGTGTCAGTTTTCACACTTTGGGGGTGGCAAAAGAACCATTGAGGAGCTTGATAAGATTGATTCCCCTATATGCTTGCATTTGAGTATGTTTCATGCACGGAAAGTGAAATCGATCTAATGATAAAGTGCCAATAAGTTACAAAAATATATTTCCTATTAGTTGACTTACAATTTAACTAATTATCAAGTTTTGTTGTTTACCCATGTCTCGTTTGAAAACTAGCTCCCGTGGAATACTTAGAGCTTCATTGTACCACTTGGATCTTGATCCATTCTATCTCTGATGCCCTTTCTCACTCTTATGTCAAGAACTCTTCTTTTGCATTCAAACAATATATCCCTTTCAAAAACTATTTGCCATGTCCAAAAAAAATGGGGAAGCCTCTTGAATAATATTTTTGATGGCTAAAAATTCCAATATAACTTTCTAGTTTAATAAGAAACAATACTAGCTCTTCCCAAGAGACTAGTCATCTATCTACATCAACACCAGTAAGAAAAGTGTTTGTTGAATACTCATCCAATAAATCAATATTTGAATCAGAATTATGAGATAAAGATCACAAGACTTCAACATCAATAAGGTAATATTTTTGATGATTCTTATCATGAAAATATGATATTTGCATTATCATTTATGACTAGTGAACCTAGAAGTCATGCAAAATCTACTTAAAGGGAAGAAATTTGCAATGAAAATTGAGATAGATTAAATTGAGGCAAATGATAAATGAAATCCTATTCATCTTTCAATTGATAAATATATCATTGGAACCAAGTGGGTCTACAAGACCAAAGTTAAGAGTTATTGGGTTTCACTAGTTTCTAGATTTATGGGCAATCCATCACTTAAACATTTGCAAGAAGTGAAAAGAGTTTTAAAATATGTAAGATGTAATTATAATCATGTTACTCATTTTAGACCAGAAATTTTATTATATACAATTGAATACATAGATTGTCACATCCCGAAAACAATCATTTATTATTTTGATACATTTAGAGAATTGAGTGGCGATGATCGCCATAGAGATAGTATGTTGTTGATTGATTTATCTTGCTTGATTATTATTTGATATGTTTCGATAAAATCATTTATTTTCAATAACTAACAATTATTTGAAGATTATTGAATGATTCAATTACTTATTGATTATAGTCAAAAATAAATAAAATGTTGTTATTGATTTTATAGAAGATTTATTATTTTGGACATGTAATGCACTTGGTATCATTGTTTGTGCATGTGTAGGAGTTCTCGACAAGTGAGAAAGAGCATCATCAAAGCGCTTTACCTCCAACCACAGCCATACAGATCCCCACACACCTCTCAAATATTGAGAGTTGATTATAGTTTAACTTGAATGTCCATAATTTAATATTTTTAAACTTTACCCTCCCCTTCAAATAAACAAAAAGTGGCAGTTTGAAATTTAGAACAATTTCTCATATTTAAATAATATATAAATCTATTTATATAATGCATATTCATAGCTTTCAATCTGCAACAATTTAAGATTTTCAAAATCTAAACCATATTGTTAAAAGATGTCATCACTCTTATTATGCAATACTTGTTATATTGTTATTATTATTATTATATACGCATATATGTTCTTTATATTTTATTATGGGTTGGATCGTAATACGATTTAAATCGTGAATAATAATGTAATGCATTGAATTGCATTTTGGACTTAGAAAACAAGTATTATGACGACACCTTGACATTTACTACTATTGTTTTATAATAGTTCAAGTATTTCCCATGTAAGCGATATCACGTTTTTTTAGTGGGTAATTTGTGTGTATACTCGATATTCTGTAACACATGCCACCCACTAAAGTGAAAACTTGAAATAAACAAAAATATATATATCCTATTAGTTGACTTACATTTAACTAATTATCAAGCTTTTGACATACCCATGAAAACTCTCCTTCATGGAATACTCATTACCACATCTTTTCTTCTATCTATGATGATGCCCTTTCTCATTTGTCAGAAACTATTACATGCACAAACAATAATACCAAGTGTAAATTACATGTCCAAAATAATAAATTAAAAAGATCAAAACATGGATTTAACTCCACACCCATTGATGCCACGGATTGATTTTATTTGACATTTTCAATTTGTTACAAATTCGAATATAAATATTTATATCACAAGTGGTAGCGTTTTGTGGAGTAGTTTGTTTGAGCTTAACATGAATACATGAAGACTTCCATACATGTGCAAATTTTATATCAT
This sequence comes from Taxus wallichiana var. yunnanensis, assembly GCA_018340775.1. Lineage (NCBI taxonomy): Eukaryota > Viridiplantae > Streptophyta > Pinopsida > Cupressales > Taxaceae > Taxus > Taxus wallichiana. Next base: position 462,642,259 of record CM031241.1, read on the forward strand.
TAGTGGTAGACTTTTGTGGCCATTTTTTTGCACTAAACATGAATACATTTGATACCATTTTGGATAGTTAATTACTTTTGTAGTTGATGTGGTTTGTAATTATTTCGGGAAATTGTGTTAGTGTTGCATTGGTTGTTTGGTTGTTTTTTTGTGCAGTCAATAATATGTTGATAAGGGGTGTGATTGATAGTGGTAGTGTAGGAATTTAGATGTAACATTACATTGAAATGTTGTATGTGTACATTTAAATTTGTTACAAATTCATACATATACATGTACATATACAATTGTAAATCTTATATCACTACATCTGAACTAAACATGTATACATGAAGACATTTGTACATTTGCAAATTTTATATCATGAATGGTAGCCTTTTGTGGGCTGTTTTATTTTCACTAAACATGAATACATTTGATACCCCTTGAATGGGACTGTCGTTTTGGATACAAGAAGTGTTGAGTAAAGTAGTAGTGGAGGTGCTATTAAAATAGAGGGTAGTATTTATGACGGGTTGAGTGATAGTAGTCTTGAATCTTTTTTTCTTGCTCCAAGTCCCTTGTGGCCTTGTTCAATCCTTATGCATTCCTCCAATGTTAAAACAAAGCTTAACCTAACATGAACACACCCACCACCTTTGAGGGGAAATAGTTCGTCCAAAGAACCCTTCTCAACTATAATTGGCATTCCAATCTCTGAGACGAGTTGATGTCTCCACATGAGAGAAAATAAATATTTCAAATAAATTCTTGATACCTTACATCAATGTGGGTATCAAAAAAATAATATAAATGAAACTATTTGAGAAATTACATTGCCCTTCCTATCAAAAAGGGTCAACTATTCAATCGTCTCAAAGATTCAATACTGGGTTGCACCAGAATTGAGATGGTCATATGCAAGGAAAAATGACACGATACAACTTTGAGCTAAGAATTTGCAGTAGTCACTCACAATGCAAAATTTGAATTCCATGCCATTGTTTGTGAAAGGAATGATAACCAGATCGTACCAAGCCAAGAACACAGATGTTAATCAAACACCACGATCTATAAGATGAAAGCAATTCACCAGAATAACTTTACATAAAACCTTTGCAAACAAATGAGAAACAATATCATATATTATTATGGAACTCAATGCAATACATTGAGAATGGGCCTTGCTTAAATAGGCAAGGAATAACAATCTAAGAACTAGTCAAGGTCATAGATCAAGCCATAAATCAAGGAAATAACTAGTCATCAAAGAACTAGTCAAGACCATAGATTTAGGAGAGAACTAGACATCAAGGATCTAGTCAATACCATAGATCAAGGAAAGAACTATACCTAACAACTAGATAATATCTCCTAATATCTAAATAAGATAAAAGAAATATCCACACACATAAGTGGGTGAGGATAAATACAATAAAGGTAAATAAAGTACCTAGGTGAACATGAGCTAAGGTAAATACCTACTCTAACACCCCCCCTCAAGTGAAGCTAGGGGCCAAAATAGATGTGGCATGTCCACAGTATGAGTCCCGGCAACTAGGCCTGATGAGGTACTCATGTACAATAATTGGGAAAAAGGGACACCGCAAGGTACCCAAAACCAATAACAACAAAGTAAAGAGAGTAAAGACCCACTCCAAGGCATCCCAAGAAGCTCGGCTCAAAAAAATTTGTATAATGTTGAAGAAGTTTGGTGTGCACTGTGGTTTGAATCCACTACTTAATCACAAAACTCAAAAACAATTGACACTGGGCTCCACCAGAATAGCTCCATACAAGGAGACTATCAACGAGTGATGTCGAAAGTGCAAAAAAACACCAAACATAATTCGATCAACTACTGCAAATAGGTGTGCCACGATCCAAGAACAAAACCAAAGCAACAAGGTAAGGACACAAAATCTAGAGTGTCACGATCCAAGAAAAGCCAAGGTAACAAGGTAAGGACACGAAACCCGAAGAAGCAGGATCAACACCACACCCTCCCATACTGTTGAATGGGTGGAGTGACACTACAAATCTATATGAGTTGCCCAAAATCAACTACTCAAACACTAACAAAATAACACTGGAATGCACCAGAATAGATCCCCCATAAGAGATACATCAACATGCCAAAAGTGTCGAAAATACAGATACAAAATCTCTCAACAAATAAGAGAGATACACTACACTTGCTAAATAAAAATGCTCAAAACAAGAAGCATCACAATGCATAAGGTATAGAAAGTGGAGCAAGAGGCCGAATGGTGGAGGAGCCACGCTTGTAGAGTCCTCTCAATGAATGCCTATGTCACCTCCACGAGTGATCAGATATCCACCCCAAATCAACATGGATGGATGAAGAAGATGCCTGCATATGACTTGGTGTAAAATGCACAATGGGTGCATGCAAAAGAACATCAGAATGTGTGTCAGGTTGATCATGTCTAACAACTGAAATCTCAAGTTTTTCAAGCCTAAGTGAAGATGTAGAACTCATGTGTTGCTCAGGATCCTCAGAAAGAGTCGAGAAAAAAAAAAATGAGCTTTGTCAATGTGTGATCCTAATGAAGTATCTGCTTTCGAAAACCAATGTCATGACGATAATTCCACTTCACATGTGGAATAGAAGAAATAATACCCTATGAATGTCTACCAATGACTCCGCTAGTGAGACCCATAGAACGGAGCATGCGAGAATTGAATGCAGTGGTATGCTTCCCAAAAAGCCATGCAACTGAGCAAAAGTAGGATACACAACATGTGGTACTGTAATAGGCATAGATGTGGAAGAGCATGCAGTAACAAGCCTCACAGGTTTAGAAGCATCAAAAGTAGGTTTAGGCTCAAAGACTGGTAGATCAATGTCAATGGGTACAAGAGCAACAACTACAAGTGGACTAGGAGCATGGATATGGTTGTCCACAATATGATGGTGATGTTGTAGGCTAGCAAGTTTGTTCTACAGGGAGTGTATTATTGTATCCTTATCATGAATGAGTGATTGTAGAAGAGAATTTTACTTCTTGAGCGATCTATTTTCTTCCACAAATTTTACAATATCCTCTTGAAGTCCACATACTTTAGAGAAAAGCATATCATTCTCAAAATCCATGATAGGTACAAACTGTAACTCCCAAAAATTTAGGATGTCGGGCTCAGCCAAATTATGTCCACAATTGATTACAACACTCCTCCATATTTGGCACTTTATAATTATAGTGCAAGTATCAAAATAAATAACTCCAATGGAAAGATCACAAAAAACAAGCACTTTTGCAAAAATGGCACTCAAAACCAAGTTACCGATCAAAAGTTACAAGCTTTTTAATATTTTGCTCTATTATTTATTTTAGGTGCCACTAAAACAAAGTAAAATGTTGTTGCCTTCACCACACAAATAAAATTAAAGGGGGCTGAAGTTAAGCACCTACTAGTAGGAATCCTACTTTAAGTATGAGTCACAAGATAAGACCAAATCCCAAAAAGTATATGAATACAGATTTGCAAATAATTTATTTACAAAATAAAACTTCCTAGGCACAAACCGAGACAAATACGCCACAACAAAAATTACTCTACGATCTCAAAAAAATAACAGACCCAAAAAATAATCTCCATCTCGATAGACGAACCAATGTGTTTCTCTCAGAAAGGAAACCACGATGTCAAACGGCCGAGTTTACAACGATCTAACACCTTCCGGATCCAATGGAAGCCTGCTAATGCACGAACACAAATGTTAATCAAACACCATGATCTATAAAATCAAAGCAATTCGCTCTAATACCATGAAAGGAATAACTTTCACATAAAAACCTTTATAAGCAAACCAATTATAATAACTTTACATAGAAACCTTTGCAAACAAATGAGAAACATATCATATATTATTATGGAACTCAATGCAATACATTGAGAATGGGCCTTGCTTAAATAGGCAAGGAATAACAATCTAAGAACCACCAGGTCATAGATCAAGCCATAAATCAAATAAATAACTAGTCATCAAATAACTAGTCAAGACCATAGATTTAGGATAGAAACTAGACATCAAGGATCTAGTCAATACCATAGATCAAGGAAAAAACTATACCTAACAACTAGATAATATCTCCTAATATCTAAATAAGATAAAATAAATATCCACACACATAAGTGGGTGATGATAAATACAATAAAGGTAAATAAAGTACCTAGGTGAACATGAGCTAAGGTAAATACCTACTCTAACATTTTGCCTCCATTTTCCTTGGAAGGATTTGTTTGGAATTCCCTTTTCCCAATACCAACTAAACAAGGAAGTGGAGTTTAAACAAAATCATTAGTTTACCTTTATGATTTACCATAACAAATAAAAAGCAACACCATCGTACGAGTTACTCAAAAACTGGAGTGGCATGTTGGACTGTTACTAAAGATGTAACCTCAACAACAAAAATCAATAAAGCAATCTATAGAAAATGTAGAGCATCCTACCTTTAATTGACACATATTCGCCTTCTGTTCAATATGAGACAAGATGCAATTAGAGCCATAATAGATAATTCTGATCATTCATTCTTACACTATGTTTTTCCCAAAGTACAAACCAAAACCATCAACCCAAGATTGAAGAAAATATACAAAAATATTCTATATATTATTTACTAGTCATTGGATTTGAAAAATTCAAGATTGTCAATGGACAAAATACTGAATATTCAAAAAAGATAGGAAGGCATTATGTGGTGTACGTTAGGAACATTTATCTTTAAGAAAAATTTGAATGGAAATATTGTTCAAATTTGGAAAAACTGAAAACTATCCACAGACAAGGGTAGTGTTTTGGCTTTTAGCACAATCATTTCACAAAGCATTGTTGAGGAGGGCAAGGCTAAAAATGCTAGCCATAATGAAAAGAATCAAATAACTATATTTTTCTGTAAGCATCCTTACCAAACAAGATGCAAAAGAAAACAAAGAGTACTAAAGGATTATCACTTGCTCCAATATCATCACCAATTCAAGATGTCACTGACAATGACGCTTTAAGTAATGGTTTAAAGGGCATTTATGATCATGATTTGAAAGAACATGGATGCCGACATCTGCCTCAACATGATCTCGAGGAAGCAATATTATCAAATGATATACAAAAGAAAATAGGGAGTATCAAAGAGGCATCACTTTCTCTAGCATCATTACCAATTGAAAATTTCACTCACAAGGGGGTCTCATGTCATGATTTAAAGGATATATCTGTACAAGATATTAAAGAAGCAACTTCAACTATTCCATCTAAAAAGCTCACTTTACCTAAAGATTCACCCTTGCTGCCTTCCAATATGTTATTTCCCAAAATCCAAGTTGAAGAGCTCATGCAAGCAAATACCCTATTTGTAAATGAACAAAGATGGCTTGCTCAGTTGCACCATGTGAAAGATGGCCTTGCAGAATCGAAAAATTCATACACCCATACTTCCTTAGATAAGTTTTCCATGTTTGGACTTGAGCAACTAGAATTTGTAAAGTTATACAACTTTACTACTTGCAGACTTCCTATTTAAGGGTAGCCTTTTCACCCAAACATTCATTTGTCCTTTCTTAGAATATATCACCTTCCAAGGTCTAGGGTGAAGACACCAAGAAAGAAAATGTTCCATTTGCAAATGAAAATATAATGACTACTCTGTTACACCCCTATGCAAGAAAGCCTTGTAGAATGGGAAAATTCGGATGCCAATAATCCTATAGATAATTTTCTCTTGATTGGGCATGGGAAAACTGAGTTTGAAAGGAAGGATATAACATCAATACTTGCAGACTCTATGGTAGTTTCTGATATACCTTCTCATCAAGCTTTGGTAAAAATTCATGAGATAGGGGAAACTCATGCACTAGGGTCTTCGTTACACCAAGAAAACAGAAATTTGTCAATAGTTTCACCAAAATCTTGTCTTATGTCGATTATTCACATGGTCGTGGTTTTGCTAATTTAGATACTCAATTTGTTACAGGTGGTGGAAGTTCTGGCATGCCTCCTTCAACAAAAGAAGGCATTACTACCTCAAGGTTATCTACTTATTTGAGTGAGATACCATTACAATATTCAAGGGATGGTTTGAATTCATTAACTCCTTTGGTAAATAGTCCAAGTGACACAACAGGTGAGGAAAATATTCCCTTTTCAAAAAATTTTACTGAGAGCTCTCAGAGTGACCAAACTTCTCAGTTACATCAATCTGTTCATTCTACTAAAATTTCCAAGTAGTGAATACTCATGTATGTTAGAAATAATAGGCATCAAACTATAGGAGAATAGCTTTTCTCATCTTAGCAGACTCAAAAACCAGTAATTTATACATACATTTGTCAAAGATCCTGTATTTGTTGAAGTTCTGAAAAAATCAGTGTCATCACGCATAGGCCAACCAAGGCGAAAACAATCAACCGACCAGTGAAAAACATCAGATAAATATATGAAAATGACTAAAGCATTAAATTTAGAGTTTCAGTTGAGATTAATTTGAAATATGTCAAAGTTGATGATTTTTCGCAAACCAGAAATATTCGTTCAAGTCATCATAGTTGCACCAAGCTGAATGGCGTGTTGTTCCATTCCCATTTTTCTTGGATTCCTAAAATACAAAAATAATTAGCATATACCCAATCCACTTATTATCCCACCCTCCATAATGTGTAAGTTCCTAAAAATCTGACATAAGCTACACAATGAAGCACCTTTTCAACTATATGATATAGAGGTGTTATGACTTTTTCCAGGAATGATTCATCATCCCCACCATATGCTGGTTTGATATTCTCTCCTGTGATAACACTGATGTTTCCCGCAAACATACCATGTAGTTCATAGGCCATCTACAGGGAAACAAGAACAGATGTAAAGCTTCAGGAAATTGAAAGCACATAAGATCAGTGTCAAGGTCTTAAACATCAAAATATAATTTAATGGAACATGTGGGTGGCATACTCACATTATGAAAAATGTAGCAAAGGCATTCTGGCATAAAGCGAATGTTTGCATCTTCACCCCATATCAGCAGGTAGAGTGCCATGTAAAGTATTTTACACTGGTGCACCTCCTGTTCTATTTTTGGAAAGCTGATAAGGTACAGGCCAGTCATCAAGGGCAAGCACAATTTAAACCCCATCAATATCCAATATTTGGTAATACCACAGCAACACAATTTTAGAGGCATATAAATGTATACAAACACTTCTGCTTCATTAAGGAAACCTCAAAAGCAAACAAATTGCAACTCCATAAATATTTGAGATTGAAGATTATCATACACCATGGCACAACCTTGAAGACATATAAACATGCATAAGCGACCTCTCTTGCATAAAAAATAATTACACAATTTAACAATTATTCCATAACTGACATTAAACTGTGCTTCCGTGCAAGAAATTTGCACCACTTCTTGTAGTTCTTGAACAACTTACTCATTACTGAATCTATTGCACGTTCATCAAGCTGCAAATGTAAAATTTGTAAATCAGGCAAAAGAATGAACTTGTCATTCACATTCATACAAAATTCATGGCTACATATGTTCGTCAAGATAAAGGAGGACCGACCACATTGAGAGGCATTGGCTTTGGCTCTAATCTTATGTGTACATTGGCCAGTAGAAGAAATAAATGCTCCCTTTGGTTTGCAACATTGTCAGTCTGAAGACAAGAAATATTCATAGAATGCAGATATTTGACAACAATTCAAAATCAGTAATATTTGGACTAAGAATAGAAATTTATCATTATGACATCATTTAGACTAAACACAACAAAAAGATTTGACCTGAAAGCCAAACATAGCCTGCAACCAATCAAAAAGGTCTACTTCTCTTGTCTTCTGTTGCTTCTTCCAAAATGAGGGAGGCCAATTCAATCCATGAATGTTGCGAAGGGCGCTTCAGCAGCTTTAATCTGGGTAAACAAGGACTGTCATTCTCAGAAACAATGCTTGTAAAGATAAACACAGGCACACACAAATATGCACATAGGTACATTAACCTCTGCATTATGAATGAACCAAAATATCCAAGTATCATGTAAGTTACTTCACATAGAAAGTACAAGCATACACCCTTCAACAGTCCAAGAAAAGTAAGGCATAATAACTCATTCAGATAAAGTGAGAAGTCCCACTTAAGTACATGCCTACAAAATTCCTTAGTAACCAGTTTGAGTTTAGCAGTCCATCTAATTTAGTTCAGAATTTTCTTACCTCCTCCAGTTGCATAATTGCTTGTGAAACACTTGCAGCATCAAGGGGAAGGATATATAGGGATAGTTAAGGATATATAAGGATAAATAGTAAGGATATATAAGTAGCCCTAAATCTCCAACATTACATTGATAGTGGTAGTGTAGGAATTTTGATTGATAGGGGTATTTCTAGTTTGTTGTTTGTTGCATGAGATAAAAATGAGGAAGAATCCATAATTAGCTCCTCTCGGTGTGTTCTCAAAAGGCATCCCAGTCTTTCGACATTAAAATTTTCCTCACGTAATTTCTATTTCATTAATGTATGTATTAGAATAGGATGTTTTAATTATAATTAGTAGTAGCGTCGATAGATAATAACGGCGCCATCGATGCAGAGCCGAATAATGTGGAGTACGGTAATTTTACCAAAGTACAATAGGAATGTTGTAAAAAGTAAATATTTGTCACTAAGTGGTCCCTTCCTAATGTTAAAATGTCAAAGTTTGGGTAATTAGAGAAGTAGGGTCTACATGATTAGGAATTAGAAATATTATATTGGTAATAAGGACAAGGAGTGAGGTCATAAATATTTTGTGTATTTTATTTGTAAAAGTCTAAAAATGTGGAACCCATGTAAAATGATAAGGTTTATCTTATCTTAAAAGATAAGCTTACATGTATGTGATAAGAGTTAAGGTATGGAATATGATTCGTCGAGTGGATTTCTTATCTATCTTAGAGATAAGATGGATAAGCCTGTAAGTTCTATAAATAGAGAGGCCACCCCCTCATTTAGCATAGAAGGAAGTAGTGAGAAATATTGTAGGAAGTGTGCGAAGGAAGCCATCGCATTAAAGGTGTGTTGAAGAAGCCATTAAGAGGTGTAATTGTAAAGTTTCTCCCATAGTCTTGGTGAAAGGCAAGTGAAGTCAATAACACTTGAAGTACCTCATGGGTGAGATTGTAACAATTTCATGTTAATATTATTATTTACTTTGATATTTCAATTTGTCATCATTTTGTCTTATCATAGTCGATAGTATTCTTGTGTTATGTTGTTGTTTTGTTTCAGATTACATCCACCAAACTAAAGGCATGTGCATTAGTAAATAATCATAAAGCACGAGGAGTTCCCGGTGAAGAATTATCATAGTGCCGGATTGGTGATGACATTTTGGTTCCGTTCTTTGGGACCATTCTTCGTTATGGATTTTAATGGAGAGATATTCCCACTTAGTCAAAAATCAATTGGATGGTAACCTTATTTTTATCTGTGCATAGTAGTTACCATGGTAAAGTCATTTTTTCCGTGAATAGTAGTTACCATGGTAAAGTCATTTTTTGTGAATAGTAATTATCACGATAAAGTCACTTTTTAAAATGAATAGTATTTACCGCATGAAACTTCACTTTTTACCGTGAATAGTGTTTACCACAGTAAAGTCGACTTTTACCGCCATGATAAGTCAAGTTTTACCATAGTTTACCGTGGTCATTTCTATTTTACTTTGTAGAAAGGTGTAAAGTCACTTTCTAGTATAGTGATTCCAATTATTTGTGCACATATGTCTTGTTGATTGTACTTGTGGGTTGGTATTTCACGGTGGTTACTTTTGAAAATGGGAAAGATTCCTATTTTTTCAGCTCAATCTAATGAAGATGTTTCTTCTTTCATTCAAGAGTTTAAACGATCTTGTATTTGTAATGGCCTCATAAGAAGGGAACAATGGACTGAATTTTTCCTACCTTTTTGGATGGTTCGAAGACTTAGGTGGTTTGAAACACTAGGTGATAATGTGAAAAATTCATGGGATTTATTAACTGAAAGTTTTCTTGAAGAATTTGGTGAACAATTAAATATGCGAGATCTCATGATCGAGATCACAAAGCTATCCCAAGGAGAGAAGGAGAAGATAAGGGATTATCATGCTCGTGTTCTAGAGCTAAGGAGGAAGCTCGATGCCCAGATCCTGGAAGGAAGGATTAGCGGATGGGTTGATGAATGGCGTGGATAATCTCCTATGTAAGCACTTCATTCTTGGGATGAAGCCGATAGATATCGTATAACGAGTGAAGTATGACCGCCCATGGCCTACCATTGAACAAGCAAAGGAGATTGCGAAAGAAGGCAAGAAGAAAGCATGGAAGAGGAGCCCAAAGAAATTGTTGCTAAAGTAGAGCCTACACCAAAGACCTTTGGTCCAGAATCCACAACCACTCCCGGTGAGCACAAATATTTCTCCTAGTACATCTACTAAGTATGAAGATCTGGCTCAAAAGATGGGTCAGTTAACTATTAATCTTCTTCAAGGAAAAGAATTTAGTTCTCAAGGAGGAGATAGAGGTCCAAAAGAAATATTTCTGAAGTTGTATGTTATGGTTGTTATAAAAAGGGTCATTATAAGTATAATTGTCCAGATAGAGCTTCTACATCATAAAGGAGATAATGATAAAGGAAAAGTACACTGAATTCTTTTGATGTAGTAGATAAGAGCAGAAATAATGAAGTAGATGTGTTTGTAACAAAAAGAAAGAAAGAAAAAGATAATCAAGATGGAAATGATCCTAAGAAGATGAAAGGAGAAACTAGTAAGAAACATAGGAGAAGAAAGTTGGGTGTGCAAGATTTTATGATTTCACAGGGGCAAGGACCATACTCCATCTTGGAAGATCTGTCCAAAAGGCCTGCAAATATTACATATGGTCAACTCTTGGCTATGTCTTCTGAGAAGAGGCGGGAGCTGCGAAGTGGACTCAATGCTCGACGAAGAAAGGAGGTTGAGGTCCCTGTTTTGGAGGCAGAGGTAGATCCCTATGCTCCACAAGCCGAGGTATTATGTAATGGTATTTCAATTCATGATGTCTTAGTTGATGGGGGTTTCGATTAATGTAATGACCAAATCTATAATGAATATGTTGGGTTTAAAAATTGATCGCCTTCTTGACACTTACGTTAAGGTCATTAAATAAAGGAAAAACTAAACCGAAAGGTGTAGTTTCAAATGTGGCAATATCTCATTATGGGTGTTGTATGTGTGGTAGACTTTCGGGTGATGAAAAATGACTGGTGTGCTTTTGCATACCCAATGCTTTGCTTTGGGAAGACCATGGCTAAGGAGAGTTCATGCAAGAAACTACCGGAATGAAGGTTTCATGACACTTGGACGTGGTAAAGAGAGGGTGAAGATAAACGTGATCCTCGACATCATAAGCGAACACTGTGGATTCAAGTGATGAAACCGATGATTGGACATCCTCTCCGATTACTCTAGTACTAGTGAAGTGGACAGAAGATGAAGAAATTGAGGTTGATGTTTCACTCATGGATATCCTTCCATCCACACCAACTCATGACCCCATAAAATTATCTCAAGAAGAAGTTGATGATCGTCTCCAACAAATAAAGATTGGTGATGCTGTGATGGAGAGTGAGAAGGAATCCTACCTCCTCTCTCTTTCAAGGTACATACACCTATTCACTTTTGATTACAAGGAACTCCGTCAAGTAAGTTGGGTAGAACATTGTATTGAGCTAGTAGATGGTGCTAAGCCCATAAAGCAAATGCCATATAGAATGAATCCTAATTTTTCCAAGACTGTAAAAGAAGAAATAGATAAGTTGCTTGATGCAGGATTCATATTTGTTGTGGAGAATTCAGAATGGGTTTCTCCCATTGTGATCTCAATAAAAAAGAATGGGAAGCTACGCATTTGTGTTGATTACAGGAAGCTCAATAAGGCAACAAAGAAGGATCATTACCCTCTTCCATTTTTAGATCAGATCTTGGACGAAGTAATGGCCAGAGTGCTTATAGTTTTTTGATCTTATGGATATGTGGCTACAACCAAGTTCGACTAAAGCGAGAGAAAGATCATGAAGACCACGTTCACCACTCCTTGGGGAACGTTTGCTTATAGATTTATGCCTTTTGGGTTGTGTAATGCTCGGCAAAATTCCGTTATTTGATGAATAGGGTGTTCGAACCCTACATTGGGACCTTCATCGAGTATTTGGATGATTTTGCATCTATGGGAGTAAGTTGGACCACCTGCACTGAATGGAGACAACATTTCAAAGGTTAGATGAAGCACAAGCCTCACTAAACCCTACAAAGTGTGTCTTTGGATGTTCTAAAGGTGTTTTGTTAGGGCATGTTGTATCCAGAGATGGTATTGTGCATGCGATCCCGATAAAGTTTCAAAATCAAATATTTACCATTTCTTATGAATAGAAGTAAGTTGAGATCATTTTTAGGCCATGTGGGTTACTTATAGAAGGTTCATCAAGAATTTCTCAAAGATTGCATAGCCTTCTAACCCATTCTTGAAGAAGGATGTTACTTATGAACCAGGAAATAAAAGGCGCATGAAGCTTTTGGACAAGCGAAGGAAGCCCATGTCTTCACCTATTTTAAAGAATCCAGATTGGAGCAAGCCATTCATTGTGTATACCTGATGCCTCGAATACGACTAGGAAGTACTTTGAGCCAAAAGGATGAAAATGGGAATGAACATCCAATTTACTTTGGGAGATGCGAACAAATGAGCAAATGTTTGAGGTAAATTATCTGAATCGAAAAGAGGCTCATTTATCATTTTTGTGTAAAGAAGTTTAGGAATTACTTGCTAGGGAAAAAATTTCTAGTTGTAACAGATCATCAGGCTCTAAAATATATTGTAAATAAGCCTAACCCATCAGGGAGGATAGCAAGATGGATAATTTTGCTACAAGAATTTGAATTTGATATTATAGATAGGCCATGAAAGAAGCATGTCAATGCAGATGCACTCTCTCGAGCCTATGATGGGTTAGGATCATCTTGTGATGATGATGATTTCCCGATGCATAGATTTTATCCTTGACACAATCCCTAGTGAATACATAGATATTTGGAATTATCTTTAATGAATTCAAGTTTCTGATGGTGCCAATGCAAAGACTAAGAGAAAGATTACTCAAGCTAGTCCTCCATATTCTATTCTCGCATGGAGTATTATTTCGAATAGGACACGATGGACAAGTCAAGAGGGCAATTGGACGTGATCAAGGAAGGAGCTGCTAGAAGAATTCCACAATGGTACATGTGGAGGGCACTTCTCTGGACAACTTACGGCGAAGAAGGATCTTGAATGCGACTTATCACTTTAGGCCCACTCTTTTTAAAGATTGTTATAATTATTGTAAGACATGTGATATATGTCAAACACATGGTAACCATAAGACTTTGTCAACTCCATTATGCCCTATTCTTCCACTTGGTCCCTTTGAAAAGTGGGGAATAGACATTGTGAGGTCCACTTCCAACCACCTCACGCCAAAATAAGTATATTGTAGTTTCCACATTATTTGACCAAGTGGGTTGAAGCTAGGCCATTAAAAACGACTGGATGAAGTGGCAAGGTTCATATATGAACGTATTCATGTCACCAGTTATTTGGTTGTCCATTAGAAATTATAACGTGATCAAGGAAGCCACTTCATTAATGAGGTGGTAGAAGCCCTAGTCAATAATTTTTCTATTAAGCACGGGGAAGGCAACAACATACAAACCAAGCACAAATGGACAGGTGGAACGAAAATTTTTGTGTTGTGTCAAATTCTAGCAAAAGATGCAGCCTTGCAGGTACATAAATGGGATAAAAGGATTCATGCAGGCATTGTGGGCATATAGGGCAACATCAAATTCAAGAACAGGATACTCTCCATTTCAAATGGCTATGGCATTGATCCATTCTTCCTATTGAGTTTGATATTCCCACTTTGTGAGAGTTATGAAAAATGAAAGGATGGATGAAAGTGATTCAAAAAAAAAGGTTGGTACATCTTCATTTGCTAGAGGAAATGAGGGAAATAGCTAAGGATACTAAGCTTTATAAGAAGAAAATGAAGCGAAGGAATACTTTGATCAAAAGATCCAGTGGTCTCCATTTCATGTGAATGACTTAGTTCTAGTATATGATTCCATAAACAAAAAAAGATTTAGAAAAAATTTCTTCCAAAATGGATGGGGCCCTACAAAATAGTAAATTTGTGCATGAAAATGGTACGTCTGCATTGGAGGAATTGGATGGCACTCCCATTACGAAATGGGTCAACCACGACAAGTTGAAGATTTTCCAAGCACCGAGAATAGTCTACTCAGGACGGAGTAGAAGCTAGAAGGGGAAGATGTCGACATTAAAATTTTCCTCCATAATTTCTATTTTATTAATGTATGTATTAGGAATAGGATGTTGTTAAGTATAATTAGTAGTAGCGTCGATAGAAGATAACGGCGCCGTCGATGGTGTTTGACCAATAATGTGGAAAGACGGTAATAAACCAAAGTACAATAGGAATGTTGTAAAAGTAAATATTTGTCGTAAGTGGTCCGGTAATGTTAAAATGTCAAAGTTTGGGTAATTAGAGAAGTAGGGTCTACATGATTAGGAATTAGAAATATTATATTGGTAATAAGGACAAGGAGTGAGGTCATAAATATTTTGTGTATTTTATTTGTAAAAAGTCTAAAAATGTGGAACCCATGTAAAATGATAAGGTTTATCTTATCTTAAAAGATAAGCTTACATGTACAGATAAGAGTTAAGGTATGGAATATGATTCGTCGAGTGGATTTCTTATCCTATCTTAGAGATAAGATGGATAAGCACTGTAAGTTCTATAAATAGAGAGGCCACCCCCATTTAGCATAGAAGGAAGTAGTGAGAAATATTGTAGGAAGTGTGCGAAGGAAGCCATCGATAAAGGTGTGTTGAAGAAGCCATTAAGAGGTGTAATTATAAAGTTTCTCCCATAGTCTTGGTGAAAGGAAAGTGAAGTCAATAATACTTGAAGTACCTCATGGGTGAGATTGTAACAATTTCATGTTAATATTATTATTTACTTTGATATTTCAGATTTGTCATCATTTTGTCTTATCATTTCGATGGTATTCTTGTGTTATGTTGTTGTTTTGTTTCAGATTACATCCACCAAACTAAAGGTGTGCATTAGTAAATAATCATAATTAGGAGTTCCCTGAAGAATTATCATAGTCAGATCCATATTGGTGATGACAGCCCGCAACTCCCGGTTACCTCACAAGGCATCAACAAAGTTTAATTTGCATGTCCTCGAAAGGAGCTTTCCATTTTTCGATGAATGTTCAATACCTTGAACTCTTGGTCCATGAACAGGGAATTAGTAGCTTTAATTTTTACCTCACTTATTTATATTGCATAAGACCCACTCCCTTCCCTTCCTCTCTTCAACATTATTCTCTTGGATTTTATGTTGCAAATCGATATAACATAAATATATACTTAGTCCTCCCTTTACAAAGGGGACTAAATACTTATAATTTTAATCAAGATTTGAATTGTCATGTACCTAGATACAATAAATAATCATTTTCAAGTGTACATTTCCATCAAGAGTTATGAAAAGAGAAACATTTGTCTTATAAATTTCAAAAAAACAAAAATCAACAGGCAGAAAATACCTTGATCCCTGCTTCATTGCATACATCACAAAACGGGACTTCAAAATTCTTGAACAAGCTACATAATTCAAGGAATGCTCGAATTCCCATTCCAATTTTCCCCTACACAGCCATCGGTTTTTCAATAGGTCTTCGAGAGTTTTCTCCTTCTGAGCCATGGAAAATTTCTTAAATGCTTGATGGTATCTGGTTGAACTCAACCTGTGATTCTTGCTTAACCTACATTTTAACCAAGAAGCACCAAATACTGAAAATCTTTCACCGTAATAACTAAATAGAGCTATGTCATATACTCTCTTGCATAATGCACAAAAGTAAAGTAAGCAGAGATCAAATTCAAATGCAGGTATAGCCATCAAAAATATTTTCCAAGCACAGATATGCCTAATGGAGGTCAAAGTTCTCATTTTTATAAAATTGATCTGTGAACCAGACCGGTTAATCTAGCTAACAACTTCAAAATCCCTATTGTTTCAGTCATCTGAAAAAATATTATAGCTATTTTTAGTCAATTAGCTAATTTCTATTGATATTTTTAAAAATGCTAATTAGAAAAATATCCAGGTGAATACTAGTCAAACTTTTATATAATTATATTTGTCAAAATTTACAGATGACTAAACTTGTGTAAAATTTCTCATTTCTTAAATTTTATCTGGTTAGTATGAAAGTTTGGTCATACATTCATCAAATGGGAAAAATATCAGCACTCTTTCTCACACAATTAAAATTTCTTGATTGAACCGTTGATATCTTTTGTCAGAATTTAAGGTTACCTGGGTTTCAAGGCGAATATTCAACTCATCAATATTAGAAATATGCCCCTTGTCAGATTGGTCTTGAAGAATTGCTTCCATCTACTCAGCATCCAAAGAACTCAATCAATGAACATAACCAAGTAGCTCGCCTCAAATCTAAGGCACAGGAACATATTTAACAGGTTTTACATGGCTCTTAAAATTAAATAATCGTCCCCCACAATACCCAGCACAATTTTCTTAAAAAGGCTATATACTGAGTTCTCTTACCAAAGCCTTGAAAAAGAAATTTGAGGAAGCGAATACTGAGTTCCCAGTTTGGCATGTTCATTAGCTACTTTGTTGATCATACCATAATAAACTCGACCGTCATACTGGTTTGTGCTGGCTCTAACCTCAAATTGCAGAAAATGTGGGTACTACACACAAATCACCAAGGATTCCCTTTCACAGCATCCAACTCGAGTTCATCTCCAATGATTCCCTTTCATAGCATGCAACTCGATTTCCACCGCTAAAAAATAGAAAAAAAAGCAGCTAAAGGCCCGTTAAATTTAATGGAGCAGTGGAAAATGCCCGGATGCCATTAGCCAAATCCTACAAATTTAATGCAAATCATCGTAAACGTCCACAAGGGACTTTCCCATGGGGAATGCCTTCGGTGTAATAATAATAATTATTATTACAAGGCTATCTTAAAATAAAAGAGAACCGTAAAATATAATTGGTTAATTAGATCAACAAGTAACGAGATCAATAACTATACCATGTTGGTCATATGTGAATAAACGCTTATTGAATTTTATGAGATGAATTACAACTTTACATAACTTCAATCGTAGTCTTGTTAGTTAGAGAGTCACTTGAAGTAATTGATTACACTTTTCAATACATAGAATTGAAAAGGGTGTCAAATGTATGCCGATTAGTTATTAAAATATAGGAGATGATTGGTTATCACGTAGTAGTTTATGTGGTAGCAATGATTTAAGCGAAACACAAAATTTGGTCCTATAACACAAGCTGTGGGAATTGAACCTACTATCATGAAAATGGGATCGCTACATATAAAATAATGATTAAACATAGGATAAGGAAGCATGGTTTTGTTTAGTCAAAACATAGCTTTTTCCATTTAATGATAAATTTGGAGTAGAGAAGTGTGTTGTGTTCAATTATTGGTTGAGAAAGAGTCTATAGTCGCGATAGGTGTTAAGCCTATGGGGTTATAATCTTAGGGGTGATAGATAACCTAGTGCATAGAATCACTTATGATGAATGCCAAGAGGGGACATAGGGTAGGTAGTGGATTGACACACAAGCTACCCTCTTGAATTATCACTTTGGATTATTCATGCTCTAGCATTTTGATGGATTTCAGGGACTAGGTGGGTACCTACTTGAATTTCATAGACTTTTGGCCAAAAGCAAAATCATAGGGTTATGATTTTAGGATGTATATTATTCCTACCCCGTATAGATTACCAGTTGATTAGGTAATGGCTTACACATATGACTCTCTCTTTCTTCATTGATCACCACATCTTCCTTCTCATGAAGGGTAGGGACACTCTTAAGATTTGAGAGGTGTGCGGGATCCGTATGGCTCGTGGTTAGAGGTAAGAGCTTAAATGATGCTCTTTCTCTCGTTGTAGTTGGAAAAAATGGTTCTCTACTTCTTGTGTCTTGATATTCTGAGGTAAAAATTGTACCAATGTATTTTCTAATGTGATTTATGTAAAATGATCTGAAGTGAAATTGTACCTTTTAAATTGAATGTTGATGATTACCTTGTTGAAATTGTTAAAAGACCTTACATTGTGTATGATGGATTCTTTAAGAAATTAGAGCTAAGTAATGAAGACATTAGATCTTACTAATAAGTGGCTAAGTTGTATTCGACCAAAATATGTAAATGTTATGTAGGATAAACCCATTTAATTAGAACTCTAATTATGAAATGCTTTCATGTGGATACATTTGTGTGATGAAATTGTGTAAATTGTTATATTGATAAAGAAGTGTAAATGAATAAATAAGTGATCTTAATTTACAAATTAGTCAATCAAAGTCAATGTTGATTTATATGCATGGTGGTATTCATTTGAAATTATCAACTCATTTGTCTTGAGTTATATGAAGTGTTTATGCAAAAATGGGTGATTGAATAAGCATGTATTGAATTGCAATTTTACATTGAGGATCAAACATTTAGAACACTTGTATCATGTAGAGACACATTGTACCAATAAGTGAAATGTTTTTATGATTAAGTTGAAATGAACTTAGAGTACACGTAGGCTAATTATGGACATCATAAGCCTCTCAATGTGTAGGTATGATAAGTAGAAATAGGTAAATGTTAGTAACATGTTCTTCCTAACTTAAGAGAGATTTCATGAATTTATCTTAATCATTGGGTATTAAACAAAAAAATAGGCGTGTTTTCATGGTTAATATTACAAGGGATGTTACATAGATTCAGATTGGAGAAGTCTTGTTGATGACAGAAGTGTACTTCAAGTTATTACTTCATAGTGGAAGTGGGTCGATGTCATGGTCATTAAAGAAGTTGAATATGTAGCTCTTACATCTTATTTCACACAAGTCATGTGGTTGATGATACTATTATTTGATTTTAAAGAGGCTCAACTTGAGTCTATCTGTATTTTTGCGATAACAATGGGGCAATAAAATTGTCCAAGAATTTAATTTTCCATGCTATAACCAAACATATAGAACTCAAGCATAATTTTATCATATATTTGGTCAATGGTAGTCATATTTTCATTGGTTATGTAGGAATTGAAGATCATTTTTTTGATATTTTTACCAAGGGATTGATGAAGCAAGTTCATGGAAGACTTAAGGAGATGATAGACATTTATACTCTTTGCATCAAATGGGGGAATATGGAGTATGATACCAATATGGGCACCTTATTATTTACTATTAGATTTTTTTTTTTAGTTTTTAGGATATTTTTTGTTTAAGTGTAACATTCTATTTTTAGAATTTTATTTTTTTAGATTTAGATTTTATTTTTAGATTGGAAGTGCCAATTGGAGTATAGTTCACTAGATGTGCACTTGACTAAGTTCAAATAATTATACATTCATCCCTAATAGGTGGGAAAAACTTTTCTATGTATAGGCGATTGAGTTTAGTCTTATTTTAGGCCATTTTGTTTATAGGAGAGTGTGGGACACCTATTTTGACTAGTGTGCATAATGATTATGCATGTGTCACTTAAACTAATAATGACTTCTTGCATGTTGAATTTATTTTATTAGTGGATGATAATTTTCATCTTGAGTATATTTTTAATCATATCTAGTTTACTTTAGTTCATCTGTAATGTATGATTGCTAATTAATATGAGCCTATTTAGATCATAAGAAATCAATTTGTATGTTGTCTCCAAAGTGAGGAAAGGATCTCACCAAAATGGCTACAAGGCCATGTTTGGATCTTCCTTTACTACTCAACTATGAGAGAAATGGATGCAAAGATGAAGAAGTTATTCCAACAATGGAGAATACTCTATCAATATGCCTATAGTAATCACTATTCAAAGTGTGGTGTGGTGTGAAGGAAGGAGGTAGGTTCTTTATATAGCTTTCCAATTTGGGAGAAGCTAGAAACCTAGTGAATGTGGGATAAAAGATAAAGTAGAATTAGAAGAGATAAACATGATTAGAAAGAATTGATTAGAATTAACAACTCATGGGAGTTGGAGATGATTTAATTAATCAACTAGGATTAATTAATAGGCTAGGATAAGCTTAGAAAATCTATTTAGAGGGATTTAGAGGAAAATAGGTAGGATTAGATTTATTTAAGAGGGGGATTTAATTAATAAGAAGGTTTATTAATTAAATACAAGGTTATAAAGGCTTAATTAACTAATAATAGTTAATTAATTGATTAGAGAGGATTATAACTAACAAAGTGTTCGTTAATTGGCATCCGGAATGGGGAAAGGCTAGTTAATTAACGAAGTGTCATTAATTGACCAAAATAGAGGGAAACATTAGTTAATTAGTGGAAAATCACTAATTATAATGGAAATGATGGGAAAGAGGATAATTAGTACAATTTTAGTATTAAAACTACATAGGCGGATTTTAGGTGTCTACATTTTCCCCTCTTTGGGGTGGTGTAACACAAGTGACACCACTTCAAAGATAGTAGACAATTATAGACAAGTAAATTTTGAAGGAATGGAAGAAAAATTAGTAGAATGAAGGATGCCCCTCGAGTGTCAATGGGGTGATGAAAGAGGTCGATCGACGATTCGAAAAAGAAGAAGGAAATAAGAAGAGTCGACACAAGCCTAGTAGGTGAGTGTGCAATGTGAGTGAGTGGGAAAGAAAATCATGTGTTTCAATGGATAGAAGAAACAAGGGGGAGGGGGATAAATATAATCCCTATTTCCCTAGGTGGTGTTGAAGAAAAAAATTATAGAAGAAAATGGTGATGAAGAAAAGTGGAGATGAAGAAAACTCACATATGGAGATTACAACATATCAGTTGGCTTAGAAAAAAATTGTCTCATCATTTTGCTATATGATCTATGTCATCAACTCTTTATTATATATAAGCATGCAAAAAAATATAAAATGACATGAAAATCCATAATACTAACATTTTTGCACTACAAAAGGTAACTAATTCAAAGCAACATACATAAATGTAATGCATACGAGAAAGTAAACAAGTAAGACCAACAAAAAAACAAACACAAAAAAATGTACTCAAACAAACAATGTTCAAGATAGTTGTACCAATGTTTTTGTTATCTAAGCTTCAGTTCCCAAATGTTTGAGTTAACGACAAGGGTTAAAAATGACACCCCAAGAAAGGATACATGCAAGGTGAATAAATGGAGGACACATAGGGTCCTATGAAAAATCATTTGTGCTCTATGAAACTACCCCAAGCAACTAGATGTGCAAGGAAGGGCAGACATAGTAGGAAAACCAACTTTGTTAATGGAGGTAGATCCAAATGATCTGCAAGTCATGTGCGAGAACAAGTGAGGACCAAAGAAAGATGTTTTGTAGGAAAATTTTTGATGTTTGAGGACGTTGTGTCCTATAAATGATTCAATGTGTGAATTATTTTTACCATTTTTTGGATTTTTGAAAATTTTACTTTTTGGATTTTTGAATTTTTACCAATTTTTTGATTTTTATTTTTAACATTTTTTTTTTTTTTTTTGATTTTTTAAAATTTTGGGAAGAATGATATAGAAGAATGACGATGTATGTGGTACATTGAAAAAAATCCATGGAAGCAAAAATATGCCCCAGGGAAGAAAAGGTCACATGAAGCAAAAAACATGCCCCAACGAGGTGAAAACATTAGAAAAATGACCATTTAATAAAAATAATCATCATGACGGAATGCCAACACATGAACATGAAGAAGAAAATAGAAGAACAAATTAGTTATCTGGCCCCTGGGGAAAAAAAATGAAGAATTAGGGCTTGGAGGGTATAAATAGTAGGGTGGGAGGGGTAAAATCCATCGCGACCCATTATTTGCTATTATACTCTACTTTTTGTGAGAGATTTTTCTTTGACGTTTTGAGAGATGATGGTGAATTATGAATCCATAAACATTCACATTGATCGAGTTCGAGAGTTTGGGAGGGTTCCCAAGATGGTATCCCAAGTATAGTAACACAAAAAAATTTAAATTTTAGTGCATTTATTACTTGTTTTAGCTAGGGAAGTTGTGGGTTAACACTAGCGTAGGCCTTTTAGCATGCTAGTAGTGTAGCCTTTCATGCTAGCATGAAGGGTCACACACTTAGCTTAAAATGTGAGCATGGGCATTACACTATTAGTTAGGTAGAATAGGGCACACTAGCATCAAAATGAAAGCATGGGTGTGAAAAGGGTCACACTAGTGTGGCATGCACTAGCTATGTAAAATGAGAGAAGAGCGTTAAAATGCATGTGTTAGTGTGCAAAAAGCATGCACTAGTGTGAAAAGGCATGCACTAGTGCAAAAAGGTATGCATGCTAGTGTAGAAAAATGTTCATTTGAAAATTGGCCTTTGAGAAGAATTTTTAAGAATTTTGAAGATTTAGAAGAACTTAGGAATGATTAGAAGAAATTAGGAGTGATTAGAACACCTTAGGAAGATGTTTTTAGAATAAATGATGTTAATTGTTTATTTTTTGTTTTTGGTAATCTTTGCAGGTGAGATTACTCAATTTAG
Source organism: Taxus wallichiana var. yunnanensis (assembly GCA_018340775.1). Taxonomy (NCBI): domain Eukaryota; kingdom Viridiplantae; phylum Streptophyta; class Pinopsida; order Cupressales; family Taxaceae; genus Taxus; species Taxus wallichiana. Next base: position 462,664,929 of record CM031241.1, read on the forward strand.
ATGTGTGTGAGCAGTGACATGGACGCCTTCGAGCATATGAGCAGACTTTCTCTCAATGAGAGCGAGTGAGGATTGATTTCCATTTTGGAGGTGACATGATTATCACATATTACATGTTCCACACATCATGTTGGACCATAGCCTCCTTACTTGCCTTAGCTTGAGAGGTGGCATAGTGAGAGCTAGACATTCAAATTCCTACTAGTGAGATGACCATGACCTTGGAGGATGTATATCGATCCTCAGAGTTCCCATCCAGGTAGCTTGGTGACATATGATGGGCACATTGTGACTAGATTTTTAGAGCATATATATGGGATCTTTTTCAGCTAGAGGATATTCCTCGATAGGGCATGGCCAATATACACTTTACATAGTGTTTTTGAAGGACTTGAGGATTTCATGCCTACCAATGTATCTTATGGCTCTTGTTAGGGATACCTACTTTTCTTTGACAACTAGAGGGACTCATTTTCCACTCAGGCTTGATAGGAGTGGTGCACAAACTTATGGATGGATGGGGAGGTATTTTCTTGGGGTCAATGCATATTGGCCCATTTGTATAGGATTTACATTTGATTGCATATAGAGGTATGAGGAGCTTGGGCCCTATGCTACACTTTTACATATTTGGTCATGGGATCATATTGCTATCGGGTGCCCACTTGGAGTGCTATGAGCTAGAGCACTAGATGAGCCATCTTGTAGGGGATGGGAGTCAGTTGGAGAGGATGTCAGATCTCATCTGGGAGACACTACATACTATAGATGAGCATTTTATGACCTACAACTATGGATGGTGACTTGGTGACCATACCATATACTATACCCGATGGTGTGAGGATGCCTATAGATTATTAGCATTACTGAGGTGGACCACTTTGTGATTAGCATTCACAGACATATTTTAGAGAGTGGTATCACATTGTTGACAATGGTTCAATGACATTTTATCTCATCTAGGGAATTCCTAGGGAGATGAGATGTGGTACAAGCACATGAGACTTTTGACTTTGGGCCCCACATTAGACCATGGAGGGCACTTGATATTTTAGGTGTCATCCCATAGAGATGGGATGGACATAGAAAGATAGTGGACCTAGGGACCACTATGGATTATGGGCCTTGGTATGCTATAGTAGTGCTTAGACAGATGCATCACTATTCCATGTAGGCCACCATAAGCTTGGTATAGTAGTAAAAGCAATAAGGACTTCGGGGTTAGAACCTATGAGATAGGTCTATATTAGGCCAGCTAGAGGATGAGGAAGCATTACAAGGATATCAGGGACAGGGACCAGGGACACAACAATCCACAGTACATACCTCCTCCACAAGTCATCAACCATCCACAACATATACATCCACCACAACCCTCCTCCTACAAGATCACAACATGTTTTAGAATAAGTGCCTCCTACATAAAAGGTTTATTAATATACCATATGTAAAGATGCAATATTACAACACAAGTTCTTCATAGGATGATTCATTTGATGATTGAAATATTCAAGGTTGATACAAGGTCCACCATCACCTCTCAGAGAGAGAAGCCAGATAGCCCACATATTGCAGTAGGTGAGGGGATGGGGATGGATGTGGGGGCATGCACATAGGACCACCACAATTGGACATACAATCCTCCTAGGTTACAAGTGCTTCCAGAGCAAGGTGGGCCATCATAGGTGGCCATTTTACAGCTTGAGAGAGATATGGCCTTGCAAGTGGGAGATATATCTTTTATTACTATGCATACCTTATAGATAGGTTGAGCGGGGTTGAGAGGTTTCGATGCTTTATCAATCTACTTTGAGTACAACAAGTGTACTACGAGAGGGAGACATCAGACCATGATGAGATCAGCTCATGACAGCGAGAGAGAGACAGGAGAGAGAGAGGACTAAATATAGGGGTTAGAGGATCATGGGTAGATGTTAGAAACAAAAGAGCATGATGCTCTTCATTAGGAAGCATTAGTAGGAGGGTCCCTAGATTTAGTGTATGACTTTACAATAGCTTTTTGACTTGAGGAGGCATTATGCATTATAGGGTGTTATATCATGTTGTGGTTCCCAGAGGGATAGAGGGCACCTCCTTATATTTGATTGTGGTAGTCATTCTAGATTCACACATCATCATCAGTTATGCTAGATCCATACAGATGCCTCCCCAAGTCAAATGCCACCACCCCCACCATCATAGGCCAGGAAGTCCAGTGTGTCAGGTGAGAGTCGTGGTTGACTCTATTATGTAACCATGTATTTATTTTTTGTTTATGCCTCGTGATGAAGGAAACAATTTTGACTCGATGTATATGTATTTTTTTATTATGCCTCGAGATGAAGGCACACATTTTTGACCCATGCCCATAGTGGCTTGCTTTTTATCTGATGTATATCGAGACACATTTTGTATATGGACATTGATGATTTACATGGATATGATGATGATGGAATTTGATATTTATCACATTTTGTTTTTTTATGAGATAGTACATGTTTAGCCCATGTTTTTATTATGGTCTATGATGAGGGGGGATAAAAATAATCCCTATTTCCCCATTGATGATATTATATGATGTTAGCTTAGCATACATGTTTGATGTCATTTTATGATGATGTATCTTATCATTTTTATTGATGATATATGATTTTAGATGTTAGATGTGATGTATAGATGTGATGATGAAATGATAACAAACAATGTACAAGTAAACAAACAACACAAGCACAAAAAAAAATTAATCAAATATAATATGTACACATGCTAAATAACAACAACACAAGTATGTATAAGCATAAAAAAACATGCAAATAAATTAATCTAATGAACCCAAACAACAAACTTAATTAAAAATACTTAATCTAAGTAAGAAAAGAACACACTAATCTAGAAAAGCATGTAAGACAACAAACAATAAGCCAACAAAACTATGCATAAATAAACAACCAAGTAAGTAAAACACTACTTTTTTTTTGTGGGACAATTTTTGAAACATTTTTGTGTGTTTTTGTATTTTGATATAATGTTATATTGTTTTTTGAATTGATTTTGAGAAAATTTATTTTGATGTTTTATTTTTCAAAGTATATTTTGAATGTTTAGGGATTTTCTAAACTTTTTTCCAAAGCTATGTAAAAATGCGTGGATGCCCCAATGTTAGATGGGAATGTAGAAGGGAAAACATCACACATATGTATAAGAAAGTGAAGATGCAAAGGATTTCCCCCAGTGTTAGATGGGAATGTACAAAGGAAAACTTCTTGCATATACAAGTGTAGGATCAGCCGATCAAGGCCACAAAGGACAATCTCAAAAGAAACTCAGACACAGGAAAAAAATAGCTTAGGATAAAGCCAATACCCCCAGGTGTGAGATGCTTGTGAACAATGGACCCTCCCATGGCGCCGAAAAACCGGTTTTCACTAAAGGACTTGTCCAAAGTGCCACAATTGTGTGGTTTTCACACTTGGATGGATTTATTTCTCTTTAATTTTTGTTTTTTTTTTTTATTTTTATATTTTTTTTTAAGGGACCCCCATGCTTAGCGCATAGAACCATTTTGAGGATGCATGGCATTCATAGGCTCCCTAAGTTCATCACCATCATAATTGGAAAGTTTATATGCTCTTGAACCAAATTTAGTAACCACAACATATGGTCCCAACCAATTAGGTTCAAACTTGCCTTTCTTTTCTCGATATTTGGTAGTGTTGAACTATTTTCCTTTAAGACAAGGTCTCCTACCTCAAATGTGAGAGGTATGATATGTTTATTGTAGCTTTGATGCACTCGATTCTGATACACTTTTAAGTGATCTAGTGCATGTGAAGGCACTTCTCATCCAATAACTCTAGTTCTGCAAGTCTAGCCACTCTATAGTCTTCCTCTTTGTCTAGATAATCTTTCAAAGATATGTGCAAAGAAGGGAGCTCGATCTCAAGGGGAAAGATAGCCTCTGTGCCAAAAACAAGTGAATATGGAGTAACACTAGTAGGGGTGTGAATGGATGTTCGATAATCCCAGAGGGCGGGATGAATTTGTAGGTGCCAATTACTGACCAGTTTTGTTAACCATATTTTCCATAATGTGAACAAGAGTCTTATTCGAGGCTTCAACCTGTCCATTACCTTGAGGGTAATAGGGAGTTGACCATTTTTGTTTGATTTGGAAGCGTTGGCACAATGCCTTTACTTGTTTATTTTTAAAAGACTTACCATTTTTAGATATAATGGTAGCGGGAATTCTGTAGCAAAAAAGATAATGTGGTTCATTATGAATTTGGAAATTTTCGCACCGGTGACATAAGTAAGAGGGATAGCCTCTACCCATTTTTGAAATACTCAGTGGTAGTTATGATGTGGTTGTGGCCATCAAAAGATGTGAGCATAAGTTTCCTAATGAGGTCGAGTCACCACTTTGAAAAAGGCCTTGTGTTGTAATGGGTTCAATGACTATTGTCGGAGCATGTATTAGATTGTCATACTTTTGACACAACAAACATTTATCGACATACAGATAAAAATAAGTTTCCATGGTAGGCCCAATAATAGCCTACTCGATGCCAAAATTAGTAAGAACTTGACAAGGTCATAACTTGTACTCCGGGTGTCCGATTGGGTCCATTTTTTAAACCACCTGTTTCAACAAGATGAATGCACCAATCAATCGGCCCTGCCAATTGGAGCATGTTTTGGCACATTTTCGGGCCCCAAATCCACCATCTTGAGGCCAAAAATTAGGATTTAAGTAGTAGTTTGGTTTTTTCTATTTTAGGGAATTAGTTAATTTTAGTCTCTTAGTTGCATTATGAGCTGGTAAGTTGGCCATTCCTCTAATTTAGGCACGTAGAAGATGCATGGAAATTTATGTGCTCGTATGAATAAGCATGCGAACTTACTAAGAATAATAGGTTCTAGTAAACTGCTAAAAATAGTAATTTCCGCCACCTAGAGTAGATTTAGTCAAATTTAGTTAGAGTTTGCTTGGAAACTCGAGTTGGGAGTTGTTTTCCTATTTAGGAAACATTGTAATTCATGATTCGATAATGAAGAAGCGAGATCTATTTTCTTTTGGAGTTCATATTATTTGCAGTATATTGAGTTTGTTTAGAATTTGGCTATATTATCCCCTTAATAGATTTTTAGCAAGAACCATTCCACTTGTGTAGGCCCCACTAATGTTGTCATGCACATATTTGACTACTAAGATAGATTCTTTTGAATTAAGGCAACGTAATAGATTCCCGTCATAGCCTCTACGATAGAGCGTACCTCTAAGGAGGGTATAACGGGCTATGCACTAGATTAGGTTTTGTTTCTCAAAATGGGAAATGTCGGGGAAAGGTTCCATTATGTAGGTAATTATAAATGTCAACATACCAAGGGGATAAGGGACCAACAAATTCACATACCAAACAAGATTCCAACATGTCATACGTTGGTGTTCTTAGATGTTCCACAAAGAATGACATGTCATTGTTTCCAAGTGGGATGCGTAACATAGATCCAATTGTGGCCATGGCATCCACCGAGTGATTCTATCCTCTAGGTATCTATTGGAACATGATTTTTACAAATAAATCCTTCAATGTATCTACCGGTTTCTTGTAAGGGTGGAGCTTCTCATCCTTAACCTTATATTCATCATTTACTTGCTTGATGATTAATTGAGAATCACCTATAACATTAACATGTCTGATGTCCCATCATATAGCAATTTTTAGTCCTATAATCAAGGCTTCATATTTGGCTATGTTATTAGTGCATGGGAAGCCAAGTTTGAATGCCTGAGGAATCATATCCCCACAGGAGTGATAAGCACAACTCCTACTCCTAAACCGTGAAAGGTAAATGATCCATCAAAGTATATTTTCCATGTGATGGATTCTTCAATATACATCATAGAAGCCTGACAAGTCTAGATTTAATGGTTTTATTCCTATAAAAGGGGCTTCAACTAGTTGATCCGTAAGTACTTTCCATTTGACTAATTTATTTATTGACATACTCAATATCAAACTCATTGAGCAAGATGATCCAATTATCCATCCTCCCATTAAGTGTTGGTTTTGACAATAAGTACTTAAGTGGATCAATTCTAGATATGAGCTTGATCTTGTTATTCAATAGATAGTGGCAAAGTTTTTGGAAAGAAAAAACAATGGCCAAGAAAGCTTTCTCAATTTGTGGGTAGTTAAGCTCATAAGCAATCAAAGTGTGACTGAGGTAGTAGATGGATTTTTCTTTTTGATTTATATCATATTGAGCCAGAAGCGTGTCGATTGTAAATTGAGTGGCTGAAATATACAATAGCAGGGGATCACCTAGAGTAGGTGACATAATAATAGGGTTTGGAAAAATACTCCTTAAGTAAGGTGAATGCTTGTTGTTGTTCAGGACCCCAATGGAAATCAACATATTTCTTAAGAATGTGTGTAAAGGAATGACACTTTTCTATGAGTTGAGAAATAAATCTTCGAATAGCTTGGATTTTCCCTTATAAAATACATAGTTGTTTGAGGTTCTTTGAAGTAGAATTTCAGTAATGGTAGTGACCTTTGTTGGGTCAACTTCAATTCCTCTTCTTGATATAATGAAGCCTAAAATTTTTCCGATAGATAACACCAAAGACACATTTCTTTGGATTCAATCTAACCTTGTAATCTCTGAGACATTGGAAGATCCGCCGTAAAATTTCAAGATGTTCTTCCTGTTCTTGGATTTTCCTAGGATGTCATCAACATAATCTTCCATTATATCATTAAACATATCATGGAAGATGACCATCATGGCCCTTTGATAGGTTGCACCTACATTCTTAAGACCAAAGGGCATGACTTGATAACAGAATGTCCCCAAGGGGTTGTGAAGGTAGTTTTATGTTGATCCTCTTCGTAATTTTAATTTGATTGTAACCTGAAAATCCATCCATAAGAGATAGCATTTCATAACTTGTAGTTGAATCGAAAATCATGTCAATGTTAGGAAGAGGAAAATCATCTTTAGGATATGCCTTATTAATGTCTCTAAGTCCATACAAATTCTAATATAAATGGCTTTTTTTACACGGGTACCATGTTAGAAATCCATTTAGAATAATCAATCGACCTAATGAAGCCTACTTCCAATAGTTTTTCTAGATCTTCTTTAACCAAAAGGGTAACACGAGGATGCATCTTTCTAAGATTTTTCTTGATTGGATTTGCTTCTTCATACACAACTAGGTTATGCACTACCAATGATGGATCTAAGCCTAACATGTCCACATAGGACCAAGAAAATATGTCTAAAAATTTTCCTAAAAGCATGACAAAGGTCTTATATTTTGTCTTTGAGAGGGAAGCTCCCAACTTAACAATTCTAGGTTGATCCTCTGTTCCAATATTCACATCTATAGTCTCCTCCATGAGAAGTTTGGATTCATCTTCCATACATGTAGGATCGGGAGGGAGATTGAGATCTTCATCTAAGGGTGTCTCAACAATATTTTCACCCTTAGAGTGGTCACTTTTTATGTCCATCGATTTTTAGTCCGCATGAGTACCTCGAAGAGGTTTTCACTATGGGACCTGGAATTTTTATTTTTACAAGGCTTCTTTGACGATATATTTTTCCTTTTTTCTTTTAAGTACGCAAAGTACATGTGTCAAGATTATGGAGAAGCCCTTATTATGGTCACCAACAGGAATGTCATCACGAGACCCATAAACTCACCAATTTCTTCGTCATCCTCAAAGAAATCAAGTGACACGTGTTGTTGTTAGTCCCAGGTTTGACAAGGGAAGGATGGACAAGATTTAATTCAAGAATGGTAGGGGATATGGTTAGGATAGCCATGTTAGGAAACAAGTTCGTAGAGGAAAGGTCTTCGTATATACTACATTGGGAATCTATTTTGTTGTCATAATTAGATGAACTATTTTCTCTCTCAAAGAGGTTGCCTCGATCTTCGAAGGATAAGACCCATACGTTCGGATACCAATACCATATTTTTCTACTTTGTGATGTGGTGTCGAAGAGGTTCCCACACACCTTGTTTGTCTATGCCACATTTTCCATCCTTGATACCCCATGGCATACATCATTTTATTTGGGATGGCATACTTGGGTTCTTGATAACACAATGTCATCTCATCATCAAGAGATTGTGATATAGAAATGTCGAGTAGTTTTCATCTAGCCAAAAGGCCACCAAGAGTAAAATTCTTAATTATACAGTGTTCTCGGGATGGTTGATATTTTTATCAAGGCCTACCACATGTTCTAGGTGATAGGGGAGTTTGGAAATTAAGAGGGTGTGTTGGAGGCTATATTCTCTACATCCATTTGCAAAAACTTTCATCTCCCATGAAGCAAAATGGAATAAATCGATGTATAAGCACCATCCTTACAGAACACAAGGTATCCGATCAATGCGGGAACTAAGAGCCTCTAATTGAAACTGGGTAGCCAATTCAGTGGAAGGACATTCATAGGAAGTAGGGAAATAACCCAATAATGCTTTGTAATGGGTGAAGGGTTGGGGGTCCCCCAAATGGTAAAAATTGTCCTTCATGGTATAATTTAATGCATTGATGGAACATGGAAGGCACGGCCTGCATGGCATGTATCCATGGGTGACTGAGGAGCATATTGTAGGGAAGGTCCAAGTCTAAGACATGAACCGGTATCATGACTAATAGGCCCAACTTCCATAGGAAAAGTGATCATACCAACTGATTGTCACTCTGCATTATCATAAGCTTGATCATCATGATGATTTTAGGCTCCAAATCCATATCAATGCACCCTAGCTATCGTCCGAAAGTTTTAAAGTACAAATATTTAGGCCAAATCCACCATCCACAAGCACCCTTTTGATATTTTTACAATTAAAAATGACTTTTATATACATAAGTAGGTTGTGTGTATGATCATCGCTAGTAATCTCATACTAGCTAAAGGTAATGTTTTCGAGAGGAGGACAATCTACGCGATAAAGTATTGGAAGCACATAGGATCAATATCAATTGAAACTCCTGGCCCCTTCAAAGTGTTTTGCAAAGGATGTCTTTATGAACATTAGATATTTTAAGAAGATCTAAGATTGAAATCTTAGCAATGGTCTTCTCAAGTTGTTCTAAAATATCATAGTGACTATCTAAGGGGTAGGCAAAGGAGGTTCTAGGATAACAAGGTGAGCACGTCACATTGCCATGGCACACTCTCGTGCCTTGATCTTAATAGTGTTTACATGCTCAATAGATGGATCAACACAACCAATAAGGGAATCAAAGGGATTAGTGGAGTCAACGAACATGATTGGCACTTTTAGTTTGAGAAAATGACCTTGATCCAACTTTTTATCCACTTGTTTATGTTTAGGAAATGGATCTTTGTAAATTCCCAACTTTTGATTAGAATATTTTTTGGGTCTAGGTGAATCCATTTCAACTCTCTTCTATCAATAAGTTGTTGAATGAAGTGCTTTTAACTTCAAACATTTGTCAATGATATGGCCCTTAACACGATGATATTCACAATATTCATGGTCTTTATACCATGATAGTTTAGGTGCATCATCTGCATATGGCGTAGTGTTAGGAAACTTGATCATGTTCACTACATCTAATTGTTTCAATATAGACAACAAAGAATCTGTGAGAGGAGTGAACACATGTTGTTTGACCTCTCAGTACAATGGGTCCTTTGGCAAAGCTTCAAAGGAGCATTATTATGGAATGCTTGCACATGTTTTGAATTGGTTATACCATCACCTACAACATTTTTGTTCTTGTTTTGAAATAATTTAGGCTTGTTTGCAGGTTTGGTTTCATGATTTTCTCTTGAAAAGGGTTTTAATGTCCCTTTAGATAATAAATCCTTTTCGATATGACTTCCTTTTCTATGACTTCTTCAAAATTATTACCACATTGCATTTACAAGTGGAAAGTAATTTTGGGATGTAGATTTGGTACATGAAAATGCTAACAAGTTGTTTCTCCGGTATTGAGCAAGGGAAGCGACTAGCTAACCCTCACCATCTTTGTAAGAAACCAACGAATTTTTCATTATTTCATTGTTTGGAATTGCATAAGTCTAACATGGTAATGTCACTTTCCATATTGAATGAAAATTGGTGCACAAATGTTTCCACTAATTCAGCCCATGTGAAGATAGACCCTTTAGGTATATGGAGGAACCATTCAAGTGCTTGGCCTCTAAGACTCCATGGGAATAGGCAAATGAGATAATTGTCACTATAAGAAACTTCTTGGAAAGCCATGAAGAAGTATTTAATATGATCACGTGGATCACCTTTACCCCTATATTTATCAAATTTAGGGAAATCAAAGTGAGGAGGAAAGGGTGTTCTTAACATCATCTGTATCAAAAGGATAAGGGCACAATTCTTCAAATTGGTCTTTTATTGTGTCCTACATTGCCACGGGGGGGTTCACTAGTTAGGCAATATCCTAGCACATGGGTTCATATTGAGGTAATTAAAATTAATAAAATTAAATTCAATATACCGGTAGACATGAGGGGGTGAAAGGGTTTAATTTATTAATGTTTTGAATCAAGTATTGGGGGTAGGTTGGAGAGGTGGGCCAAAGGAAAGGGAGGTTTATTTTAATATAAAACTAAAACATTTGAACCCTAGTTTTTAAAAGTAAATACCTTAAAATTGAAAAAGGAGTGTGGTCATAAATTAAATTATAATCTCTTTTTTAATAAAGAAATCTAGATTCTTAACCAAGAAATAATAAGATGGTAGAAAACTAGGATTGAGTATGCTTTTCAACACAAGTGATATTATTTCACCATATTAATTATTTGAAGAACTATTGATAAATGATTAAAGCTTAACATATATAAGGTGATTTATAATAGGTCTTCAATGGCTTCAAACTATCTTTTGAGAGGAAATGCATATTAAAAAAAATTGAGTGAGAAATATAATATATGTTTTGTCTAATATATTAGGGTAGAAATAAAAAGGGGTAAATAAAATTGTAATTGAAAAATGAGTTAGTAAGGGACATGGAAAGAATAGGGGGTATTTTCATTATAATAATATAACAGGAGGGGGTATTATCAATTGAATAATTAGAGGTAGAAACTAGAATTAAGGGTATTCTTTAATACCCTTCGAACACACGTGTTATACCATACTTTTACTAAGTGAACCCCCATGTACATTTCTTTCTTACAAATTGGTGAGGGAATTTTTCATAGACTGTCATTCATGATCAAATATTTTTCCACGTGTAGGTGAAGCAGGCATATATATATGGTTATATTTGGATGTTTCACCACCTCGGTTATCAGTGTATAGATCATGATACACAACCTTAAGTTTTTCGTGACATGGAGTATTTATGTAAAACTCTTGCTATGTAGCCTTGGGTTTATCTATACGTGGAGTTTTATTAGTTATTCTCCTGGGTCTTTAAAGACATGGGAATTCAAACTTGCACAACCGATTTACTAAGAGTTTTAGTAAGTGTTGTTAAATCAGTAACCTCATCATTTTGGGTTTCCTTGTGATTTTCATATGGATTTGGTTGTTCATGCTCTTCATGTTATTTGTTTTCCACATTTCCATCATGGTTAATGTGAACAATGGGTATATGATAACTACCAATGTTTTTAGAAGGGGTGTCTTCCTCATTCTGTAGACCGAAAGTATATGCATGTCCCGTATTTAGTATGTCATCTATAGATCGAAGGGGTCGTTTCTTCCTCTTCTTCTCCATGAACCATGTTCGTGAGGAGAGTATGGTCAAATTTAGGTGGCATTTTATCCCCTAATTCTATGACACACACTAAGACTTCATTTCTGTTTTGGAATAGAAAGTTATCCATGTGGGCGGGGTCAAATTCAAAGTTATCTCGAGGAGAGTTCCCCTCATCACCACTATGGTCAACCATGTTTTCTTCTTCAAATAAGGGGTTTAATTTATCATTGACGAAAGGATTTGACCCTAATTTTTTGTGCCCCATTCTTATAATAGGAGGCATAATGGGAAGTGTTTAGCTAGGGTTTGATAAATGTGTACAAAGACTACAAGGACCCTAGGAAAAATCAAGCAACGTGATGGCATGCGGATGTCTCAATGAATGCCAAATAAGCAAGGAAAATAACCTTAAAGAATCAAGATAATTTGAATCAAGGAATCAAAGAATAAAATAATCAAAGAATACTCCAAATGATATGAAACTGTATGATGAGAAGAACCAAGGACAAGTCAAACAAGTTCGAACAAGGATCCAATCACAAAAGTATATGTATTCCCTATGTCTCAAATATGGTTTGGTTTAATAATGACAACACAATGTCAATACTTAAATCAAGTTTGGGATAAACAAGATTTAAGTATTAAAATGGTGTTGAAGTGATTTTGATTCAAGGTATACCCAATGAGTTTTAAGACAAACAAAGTCCAAGTTTTAAAAATGGAAGCTACAAATGTGAGCAATAACAACACTTAGATACTTTAATCAAGATTTTAGGAAAAGCGAGATGTTAGTATCAAAATGGTATTGATATGATACAAGTAGCGTAACAACACCTTCCAAAACTTAAGGCAATGTTTGGAAAAAACAAGGTCTAAGTATAACAAGGATTTGATACTATGTGAGCAACATAACAATACAATCTAGAAACTTATATCAATTTCTACAAGAAAACAAGATGTAAGTATCCAAAATGTATGGATATGATGCGAGCAACATAAAAACTCAAGGGGAAATCAATGATGAGATAACCTAACTACAATGAGATGATCTTGACATGGGTATCAAGATATAGGCTTACCAAAACATGAGGATGTACCAACACACTTTCAACACTTAACATTCCTATCATGCGACATGGTCATGTAAGTGACTACAAAAGTGGTGGACATGATTATTTTTTTAGTTCCATGTATGTTGTTCTCTTTTTTCCAAAAATGGAAATAAGAGAACAAAGGAGATAGATCAAATGGGGATGAAAAATATGCGGCATAACTTTGGCAGAGTTTCACCTTGTCTTATGACAAGGTAGAAACTAGGAAAAAGTTTTTCTTTGTAAGTTTCATGATGAATGTCACTCACACCAACTTTAATGGACTCTCCCTTGTTCGAATAACAAGGTTTTGACTCCAAAAAATTTGTTGCTTTGTGAGAGCTCTTTAGAACACGATGGATAAATTCAAGTTGGCCCTAATGCTAAATGGTTGCCAAGTTTTTTCTCAACACTCACCAATTATTTCCTAAGAGAGGTACACTTTTCTAGTAAACTAGACAAAGGACCATCACCCCACAATCAAATTAATGAAGGGTCATTATACGGGAAACTTGAAGCTTATTCTCACGATTTTTTATTCTAGTCAAGTGGGTAGTGGGGCACTTCTTGTTTCGTCCACCATTTCTCTCAAGGTGTGGACTACTTTGGGGTTCCTGTGGTAATCCTCATAATGAGTTTTATGGATTATGCTAAGATACTTCCCACATTTTAAAGTGGACGGGTTTTAACCCTTAATCGAACTTGCAAATACAATGTTTTGAATAAATGGTGTGTTTTTTATCTTGAATTAAAAATGTGGTTTAATACACCATTGACAACCTGCAACACACTTGTAATTAGTATTTGTTTAGATCCCAATTATTTGACAAGAAAATTAGGTCCTACACTCAAAAAGTTAGTAGTTCTCCAAGAAATCCACAATATTATGAAAGAGGACTAAAGGTTGCTTTTGATTCTCAAGATCATCCAAGGACACAAGAGAAGAGCATACACAACAATTAATCCAACTAGATGGAAATGAAAAAATTTAAATCAAAGGACCATAAAAATGCTTTGTAAAAGGTTCATTTCCTTAATAAAAATGAATAATGAAAATTCCAAGTTAATCCAAATGTTAGAAAAAGAAGACTAAAGCTTCTTTTGATTCTCAAGATCACCAAAGGTGCAAGAGAAGAGCATACACAAAATTTAGCCTAACTCAAGTAAAGCATGGAAAAACAACTTTCATCAAAACATTAGACATGTTAGAAAATTGATTCAACATAAAACCTACAAAATAGAAGTCAGAAAAACCTACAAAATGAAAGCAAACATTAAAATCATATTCTAGAATTTCTTAAAATCTAAGGAAAATTTTACACAAAATGCTAAGCAAAGCCTTTTAACAAAACAAGTGCAAGCCTAACAACAATAGCACAATCCTGGAAATGGTAGCTTAAGCCTACCAACACCGACACTGGGAAAACAACAATAACACAAGGCAAGTCTCTAGTGTGGACAGAGAAGGAAAATAGTTTAACGCTAGTGCAGACAGAGTGACGCTGTAACACATGGTTATTTCAACAATAATGCGTGAGCTACACAGAGCCGAAAATCCAAAGAACACTAAGGTAAGCCCAATAATGGTAACACAAACATATTAACAAGAGTGAAAGCATCTTAACATAGTATGCAAAGCCTTTCAATGTTGATGCAGGGTTCGAACACTAGCGCAAGGCACTGTGGCAACCTAAAAAAATGATATTTTGAAAAAACCAATGTCAAAAAGCTCAAATATTTGTTGATTAACTTCAAATTTGGTAACACCTCACCTCCTTTATTCCTACAAAGAGCACTCAACACATGCAAACTTAACAAAACAAGTTAAGAATAAAAGATTTATCAATAAATGCTTAAAAGAGGGTTAGTAAAGCAAAAATGAAACTAAACTACAAAAACTTGAAATAAATGCATGAGACAATGGAGTAAGTCCCACCAAGCATGCCAAATGTATGCATACTAAACTAACTAAGCTAATTGAATGAAGCTAACACCAAGTAGCTCCTAAACAAAGTTAATATAATAAGAACATCAATGATAAATATTTAAAGGAAATAACTTCTAATGCATAAAAATGAATTTAAACATCTAATGCAAAGTCATCCCTTGAATTGGATGTGCTTTGTAATGTATGATGCTAATTAATATGAACCTATTTAGATCATAAGCAATCAATTTGTATGTTGTCTCCAAAGTGAGGAAAGATCTCACCAAAATGGCTACAAGGCCATGTTTGGATCTTCCTTTACTACTCAACTATGAGAGAAATGGATGCAAAGATGAAGAATTTATTCCAACAATGGAGAATGCTCTATCAATATGCCTATAGTAATCACTATTCAAAGTGTGGTGTGGTGTGAAGGGAGGATACTAGGTTGTATATATAGCTTTCCATTTGGGAGAAACTACAATCCTAGTGAATGTGGGATAAAAGATAAAGTAGATTTAAAAGAGATAAACATTTTTTATTATTGGTAAATAGTTTTAAAGGGACTATACCCTGTTACAAAAAGGGCTCAATAGCCAAATATAGCTATAAAGGAACAACAAAAGAGGATCAAAATCCAGATAAAACACTATGTCCAATAGTAACTAAAAGATAGTTACAAGTAAGAAACAAAACAAAACATAAACTGCAACAATACAACACAAAGCAACATAGAAACAACAAAAAGACCAAAAAAGTAGTGACCAAAATGATGCTCACAACCCGAGTGATTTTACTTCTTGGACACTCTGTCGATTCTGGACTGGATAGTTTGCAGTGAGGTGAACAACGCCAATGTGGTGATGTGCGTTGGGTCAGTTGCGTTCAGCTGCGAGATGGTCTGGCTTCTCTCTTTTTCATTCCCCCAAATAGTGTCAGGGATCCCACTAAGCATGGTAATGCTTCGAACATGTTGCTCTAAGAATTCACTAATGGCATTGAAGATAGCCATGTTGTGATCATGCCTATCTTTTTCTCTCCCTAATCTACTATCCAGAGTTCAACTTCTTATAAATGTCAGCAATCTGATCCTTCCCAATGTCATTATCATCATCAATTTTTCTTTTTCCTTTCTTTTTCCACGCTATAGGTCCTTCTTAAGTTGCTTCATCTCTTTCTCCAAAGACTCCAATCTATGAGGTACATTATTCCCCTCCTGATGCAGGGCCATATCCAGGCCGAATTGCTAATATGTAGCAAATTTTGTGTAACTTCTAGCTCTTTGGTGCTTCTAAGAACCCGGGCAGAGTGAGGGGTGTCAGTTTTTGGAAGCTTAGGGTTCTTGGTCTTGGGTTTGGAAGAGGTGTCCAGTATGGGAGTGGGAGCAGTGGAGGTAGTGATGTGCGGATCACTGGGAGTGGTCGGGAAGCTAGGGAATTTGGAGACACAAAGCTTATGGAGCAGGAAGATGAGGCCCTGGTGGAGAGGGATAACATGGGAGTGCTTCTAAAATCCAAAATGGAGTGCTGAAGGGAATTTAGAAAGGTAGTGTGGGAAGCAGACCACAAATTGCCTTCTAAAATGATTAAGAAAAACTAGGTGCTTAATAGGGACAATTTTGTATCGCCCTTCCAGAGAAATATACCTAACCATCATATTTGTTACTTCATCAAATGGCTTGGGGATAGAACTTACCCTACCGCCCGAAACAAATTCAAGCTCCTCTCCCTCATCAGAGAATTTCTTAGCCTCGCGACCCTGTCAATCCTTTTATTGAAAAAATGATAACCCTCCAACTCGAGGCCTGTAGCCTTAGCAATCAACTCTTCATTAATAGTAACACGGTGGCCACCATATTTCACCTTTCTATCCTTCCAGTCCATTACAAAATGAACCGAAATATTCTTGATTGTGGCCTGAATGCATTCTATAAAATTGGAAATGCCGCCCTTGTGTAAGAGGTTCCATAGCTCCTCATTGTTCTTCTAGGCTGGATCACTACAGGCTTCAATTGGCATGAGGAACCTCCCATTTTCTTCTTCTCCCTGCTATTCCTATAAATTTTCTGCTCAAAACCCTCGTTTGAATCTTTTTCTTCCTTATGTTTGTCCTGGTTTTTAAGAACCCATCCACCTGTGTGAGGTTCATGGGCGTTAATATGGCCGTAGTTAGGATGATAATTCTCACATGTGTGATCTTTCACCTCTGCTAAAGCCCGCTCCATACCATTATTATTTCTACTCCATGTTTGAATGCCCATATTTATCCACATTAATGCTATTATGTACCTCCTTAGGGATGTAATTTTCATTATCCCATATGGTTAGATTATTATTGATGCCAACATTGGCCAAGGTATCTCGCAACCTTATTCCCCTCCCTATAAGTATGCCTAATGATGATATTCTTGAAATTTTGACAAATACTTATGGATTCCATAATAAAGTCCTTGACAGTCTAGCTAGGAGGAGAAATTTGATTTAGGTGATTGATGATGTTTAGTGAATCTCCTTCCAAAATTAAGTTATGTATATTATAATATTTGGCAACCCTTAGCCCCCATAGAGCAACTAGGGCTTCTACATAATGATTTGTTTGAATCCCCATTTTACCAGCATAAGCAGCAACTAAACAACCTTTATGATCCCGAATTACACCTCCCCCAACAGCAAAACCAGGATTACCCTTGGAGGCACCATCAAAGTTTAGTTTATGCCAGTTAATCTCAGGAGGGATCCAATGAATCGAGACCTATCAATGTTTGAGGTATTCCTAATCTATAAATTTGCAGCTCCTATCTTCCAGTTGGAAAGTATATATTCTTCATTCTCAGGATATTTCTTATTTTTGGGAGGTTTGAATCTCCCAATATTATCTTTAATAGCATGACCAATCTTAACAAAGCTAAGCTTGCAATGTTGTTTATTGTTTCTAAATGATATCATTCCTATCTTTCCAAATCCTCCAGATAATATGGGGCATGACCAGTTTCCAAAGTCTTCTCACAACACAATGCTTAAAAGGAGGATTCCATTGGATCCAAAACTGAATGAAATCCTTAGGCACAATCCAGAAAACATTGAACTTGGAAAAGACATAACTCCATATCATCAAGCATACTCACAACTCATGGGAGTTGGAGATCATTGAACATAGAAGAGATAAACATGATTAGAAAGAATTGATTAGAATTAACAACTCATGGGAGTTGGAGATGATTTAATTAATCGACTAGGATTAATTAATAGGCTAGGATAAGCTTAGAAAGCTATTTGGAGTTGATTTGGAAGAAAATATGTAGGATTTGGATGATTTAAGAGGGGGATTTAATTAATAAGAAGGTTTATAAATTAAATACAAGGTTATAAAGGCTTAATTAACTAATAATAGTTAATAAACTTATTATAGGAGGATTATAACTAACGAAGTGTCGATAATTGGCACCCAAAATGGGGAAAGGCTAGTTAATTAACGAAGTGTGCTTAATTGACCAAAATGGAGGGAAATGTTAGCAACTTTATGGGAAATCACTAATTATAATGAAAATGATGGGAAAGAGAATAATTAGTGCAATTTTAGTATTAAACCGTGTAGACAAATTTTAGGTGTCTACACTTTTTACTATTAGTTTTTACTTGTCATGCAAATTTAGATTGAGTCTTTTCGTAATTGTTATATTAGTCTTGTTTATTGATTAATAGTAGAAACATTAGTGGGATACTTTTTTATAGTGGATATGTTTTTGCATTGATTTTATCTCTAATTTTATTCACAGAGCATTTACAAAAATGGAATGCTTGATTCATTATTTGAATTTATTTAATGTGATGAAGGAGTTTTGCTTCGTGGAGTTGGATTGGGGTTTAATCTGCAGCTTTTACATGTTGCTTTATACAAACCTACTATCACACCATTGATCCTTTTGATCTAGGTAGGATTTTACTACTCTACTCGATTTGTTCCTCCCTTCCACCCTTTAGGTAGAGTAATAACATTTACTAATGGCCGCCACTTTGATCTTACATCATTTGATGTAGGTATAGCTAAGCGGAGCTCTAGACAATAGTGACACCAAAGAAGGCTCGGAAATTTGTCTTGAAGTTTTTCTACGAGGTATTGGTTTTGACCTAAACACCCCTTTACCTGATGTTTTTCTTGAATTACAAAAATTTGATAAAGTTTGTCATTGGATTGAATCATATATCCTTGTTGGTTATTTTGTTCACCAAATCCCCCTAGTGATCCTACTTAAACAATGAGTTCATAACCACCGATGATCCTATCATTTAGCCACTTTTTTCAATGTAATAACCTTCAAATCCTCATTCCATTGTTCCTTAAAAGTGGATTTTAATGCAAATATTAATTTTTATGGTTAGTTTAAGGATGAATGTTGTTGTTATTACCTTAGGAGTTTCTTTAGTAGTTGCATCTCTTTTATTGTTAATCTAATCCCTAACTTTCTTAGAAAGATATTAGGTTTTGTATTTACATGCAATTTGAACACAAATACCTACATTTGCAGGCATTGACTCAAGAATATCTGAAGTTCATGTGTTTTGGACGAGCTCCAAAGGTTTCTTAGTTAGCTATGAAGGTTTCTCGGTTATTTTGGAGGTTTCCCAACCATCTCTAGAGGTTCTTGACCGAGCTTCAGAAATAATACTTCCATCTCCTAAATCAATGAAGAGTTGAAGTGCTATTTTGGGAATGGATCTCCTCTATTCTAAAACTAGTAATTACTATAATTAGATAGTGCCATTTTCGTAAGTGTATTTTGTAATTTAGGTGAATAAATTCCAGTTGGACTCTCATATCTAGTTGGGTCTAAATTGAGTCCCTATCCGAGCCCCTTTAATCTCTCCTTCTCTCTTCCATAATATCTAGAGACTTGTTTTGATTTAGTAAAAATGGATAGACTCAAATTCTTAGGATTAGATTTCTATTTTAGCATACTCCTATATATATATATATATATATATATATATATATATATATATATATATATATATATATATATTGTAGTTATATGAATAAGAAGGGCGACAATTTGAAAATTGCTAAGTAAGAATATATAAATTTTTGTAATCGTTCTTTATGCATGCATTAATACAAGGATCTTAGTCAACGTTTCAGTAAAGAGATTTAGTATTTTTCATCCACTTTCAAGGGAAGAGAAAGGGCCACTCTCTCCAAGAAATTTGGATTCTTTGGTAACTTAGTTTACTTTTATCTTATCTTTCTAAATTTTTAGTTTAAAGCATTTCAATCTATTTCAATACATTTAAAAACCTACAGGTGTGTGTATGTGTGTTTAATTGAATTATGTCATTTCAATTAAGTAAGAGCTTCATTTCAATTCAGCAAGAGTTTCATTTCAATTCAACAAGATTTTCATTTCAATTCAGCAAGAGTTTTATTTCAATTTAGCAAGAGTGTCATTTCAATTCAGCAAGAGTGTCATTTCAATTCAAGAAAATGTGTGATTTCAATTCCATAAAGCGTGATATTTTAAAGAAATAAGTTTATTTCTGCAATTTTAATTCAGTTAAGTATAATTTTCTTTCTAAATATGTGTGTGTAACCAATCATGTCACCAAACTATAGACCTATTGCATATAACCTTATGACACCTTTGCCTCGATTAAGATGACATATTAAGAAATACTAAATTATTGGGCTTAACGACACCCTATCATTTTTGGAATTGTTTTCTGGGAACCAAATAGTGCTAATAGGGAATTTAGTGGATTGACAAAGATTGGAAATACTATTTTAGAAATTTACGAATAGACCTAGAGACTCACAAGGAAGGTTTTTTGCAAAAATTCCCCTCAAAACCACAGGAACTTCTGCACCTATGAAGGTGTAGGAGGAATCCAATCCGTTGTAGAACTCATCGATCATTCAAATTCAACTTGAGGAAATAAAAGAGGAATTTCAAAACCTTTAAAAGAAAAAAATAATCTTTGAGGAAGGCTTGTCAAAACAATTGTTACCTACTTTTACAGAAAGTGCTTTAGAAATTAAATAAAACATTGAGATTGAATTTTCAGGAGATATTGAATCCTCACAAATCATATACTCAGAATACGAGAAAGAGTTCCTCTCCAAATAGATAATAAACCAATGGTTGACGGAGAAGGCAATGTTGAGAACCCTAGACGTAAGGAAAGAAATTTTTCTTATCCCATACACTTAGAGACATATGAGGAATCTCCTATGAAAAATATTTCTCCAGCTCATCTACCTACCTTTAGAAGTATGAGCACTGAAGATCATTATCAGTATCTATTTGAATTCAAATTTCTTTGTCAAACCTACAATTATATCACCGAAAACTCAAAGCTCAAATTGTTTCCATCTACCTCAAACAAAAAAATATACTCAAGGGTCAAGGATTAGTGAAGGTTGTTACTTAAATTTATCGAATGATCACTACCTTTCAAGTGGACTAATTGAGATTAGATTCAAACTCTTGAGTACGATCAAGATATCTATATTTTGATGTGTGGTTATTGTTGTGCTAAATTAAATATAATGTAGTGAAAAAAATTGAATCTCAAAGCAACACAATACATGTTTAAGAAAGGGATTTTATAAAAAAATTTACCATGGGATATACCTTAGTTAGGTGTGTTTCAAAAGTGAGGTAGATCTAATCATGTCTAGTTTCCATGAGAAATTATGAAGTATTTATGCTTAAGGGGATGTTATTTCTCACACTATCCTCAAAGATAGATAATATTGGCCTACTATCTTTAAAGATTCCCATAATCATGTAACGACATGTCATCAATGGAAGATATTTGTTAAAAGAGAAAAGAATAAAATAATTCCTCCACAACCAATCATTGAGAACATCCTTTTTACTTAATTGGGTTGTATTTTATAGGTTTTATCAATCGTGATTCTTGAGAGTCATAAATTTATTTTGATAGCCATGGATAATTGTACAAAATGGGTAGAAGTTTTTGCAACCAATATAAGTACAACAAAGGAATTCATCAAGTTTCTTGAGACTAACATCATAACTATGTTTGGACGCCTCTTTTCTCTTGTATGTGATAATGGACGAACTTTTCAATCTATTAAATTTACATAATGGGCCTATGATCATCAAATCACACTCGTATTCTCTTCAACTTATTACCCCCAAGGTAATGGACTAGAAAAATGAAAAAACAAAAATATTTTGGATGCCATTAAGAAGACAATCCTTGACAAACCAAGATTATGGCACACATTTCTAAAGTATGCATTATGGGAAGAAAAACTAGATTCAAATCAGCTTTAAGGACTTCACCATATCCGTTGGTTTATGGGAAAGATATTGTGTTTCCAAAAACTTTACAGCTTCTAACACATCAATTTTTGTGTGCCTATATGTAATGAGGAGGAAAAGTTATAAATATAGTTCTAAATTTTATACAATTGCATGATGCTAGGGGAAAAACACTTGATATTTTCATAAAGCACCAAGAGATTGTCAAATGTTGGTTTGATAAAATATCTAAGGTGAAATCCTTTAAATATGAAGATCTAGTCTTGCTTTGGGAAAAATTAAATGAGAAGAAAGGTCAACATGAAATTTTTGATCCATTATGGATTGGACCATATCATATTGCATAACCTTTAGGATAGAATGCCTTCAAATTGAAATATTTACAAGGTAATGATCTGCTCTTACCAATCAATGGTCAATATTTGAAGCACTACTTCATAGTTACACCATCTTCCATCTCCTTTAAATAAGCAGCGATGTTATTTAGAGTAGAAGTAGACTAGATTCATGTTTTATTAGATTAGATTTATGCCTTCATAAATTAGTTTCATGTTTTGAATAAATTGAAAATATATCATGATTTCATATTCCATTACAAATAAATAGTCATTGATTAGAATAGCCAAAAAGAAAGTCTTCTTAAGTAAGTAAACATAACTAAAAATTAAAGGTTGTTTAGTTTTCTTGAAATTGAAGTAACTAGGAAAAATTATGTGTATAATTAGAGTTCGAATGATTGATGTTATTACTAATCGGATATAAATTTTCACACAAAAAGAGAGTCAAACACATTTTTACAACTTAAAAATTTCTTCCAAACTGATAAAATAGATGTCTTAGACTTTTTTTTAATCTTGTAGCGACATCCGTATAAATATCTAAACTGGTTCCCAACCCCTAAAAACTATTGCAAAAGTAATAGAAAAAAATAGTAAAGCTCCTCTTTTAAATCTGAAAATAAAAAAACTTTAAAATAAAACAAGAATGGTGATTTGAGCAATCTCCATCGGGCTATAGACACCTAATTTACATTGGAAAAATACTTTGAGTTGAGCTAAGAGTATCTTTATCATGGCTATATATGTTTGGTTAACAACAAAGTAATGCTTAAAACTTTTGATGATGGAGTCTCTGATTTGATTTTTTTATTAAATCAATTTAAGTTTTTAAGAAGGATGGATGAATGCACATAACACACAAGTTGGCTCTTGAAAGGTGTGAAAATCAAGTAAATTTGAAAGTTATAAATAAAAAAGTTTTGAAATTTATCTATCAACAAAACACTTTTTATTTGTTATCAAATTTTCATTGTGAAGCTGAGAAACCCAAAGATTGTAAATTCTAAACACTCTTTATTTATTTATTTTGTCACAACAGTTGTCAATTGTTATGTATATAACACACCCCCTACTTTCTTATGAAAATGGGGACCCCCTTGAAAATCTGAGAAATTTTATCATGTGGAAATTAGATGTCAAATCAAATGAAATCTAAATTAAAATACTACAAATCCTTAAATACTCTCAAGAGAAATCCATAACAGGCATGATGTAAATCATTCATGTTTGCATACTTACGGATTATAGTTTTCTCATAATCATTAGGTTTTTAATCTTCCTTTCTTTTATCAATAAATATGTGCTTTCATGGTATATTTTAGTGTCTTTAACGTGCAGGGATGATCATGAGAAGTTTAAGAAAAACTGAAGTCCTTTAATCTAAAGTAATTGTTAGAAACATGTAAAGAAATCCATTCACCTTGATTCTACATTATGCAAAGAACGTCATTTTTATCCTCAGGAATATTCTTTTTGCAGACAAAGCATCAATTTACACCAAGTATCCATCCTGAACACGCGTAACTAATTAGTTCTCTAGGAAGTTTGGACAAAGTTTCTAAGGTTTTAATTCTTGCGGAGAACGATTTCTTCATTGATAGACACACATCACACATTGGCCTTACATAGCCTTTTAGAATTGGCACAAAGACTGAGAATTGAAAAGATCATTGAAGGTTTCACCGATGGTGTAAAAGTGTCATTCATCATATTAATGCAGTGTTTAGAGACTGCCACAAGGATTGAGAATAAATAGATTCACAGGGAACGGTAATACCAATAATGGCCACATGGAGTTCATTGATCAATGATATCTAGTCATTTAAAAAGGTTGGTCAGAGGAAAGACACTATATGTAGCCACGTGTTGGCATTTTGTCCCTCACCAAGAGTAAAATTTTCATCGATGACGAATGTGTGTCATTCATCAAAGTTCTTGATAGTTAGAAGGGAAGGTATAGACAAGGAATCCATGGAGATAAATAACACTAGTTTTAGACAAGTGTCATGTATCGGTGAGGATTAGGGACCACATCAGAGGAAATATCAATGTTAAATCAAAAGGTTGAGTCACCAATATTAAAAACCTTAAGTTTCCATTTGTCTTTAATGAAATCAAAGCCATACCAATAGATAAAAACAAGAAGAGACTGAAATATAGACACATTAAACGCACATAAGATTACAAATGGTATTTCAGCTATCACTTCCTATTTTTAAAGAGTTTGATCTCTCATTCATAGAATACAGTTTCGAGATGAAAAAAATTTGCATAGTTGTGCTAAGGAAACTAAGAAGAGTTTAAACACAAGAGTTTGATTGGTTGAATCAGAGAAACAAGAGGAGGAGAAAAAGTAAAATGGTGCCTAAATCAGAAGCTTCAGGTTGTTCTTCATCTTAAATATGGGAGATAAAAGGAAACTTAGTTTAATAAAGTATTCCTTGTTGATCTCCATAAGTGTCGCACCTAGATTCCCCTCCCACATCACCAGTATTATTGATGACATCGAAAGGTTGTTAGGGATCGGAAACCTAGATAGAGTCTCGTGCAAATAGGAGAGGCTCTACCTTGCTTGAAAAGAAAGTGTGTACGTAGGAATGTGCAATAGGAAATTTAATGTAGGTACATGAGTTCCTTATCCAAGTTTTCTTTCCACTCTCACCGAATCTCAACATCCTAATGGTATGCTTGAGAATATCTAAGACTATGGGAGATTGGATGTTTATGATTTTAAGGTGTTTGTTGGTTCGTTACCATTTCTAGCCATTGCGGGAAGCTAGTGGCTTAGGGAATACATCATAAAGAACTTGGTTTGGAGATTTTGCAAGTAAAACAATCAATTAACATTCATTCATAGCTTAATAATTTTGTAAAATCCAATTAAATTAATATTCATCGATGAGCATCATTGTAACATGAATATACATTGCATAGTAATTACAATTACAATCTTTAGTGTTAATACTATCAAAGTTGATAACAAAGTCAAAAATAGAGTAGGGTAGGGTAGAAAGAGAATACATAGCAAATTTTCATAGTTTTCTCAACTCATTTGAATACCAAGGATCATGAAAACCATTCCCACGCTTAAATCAATATGCACTCGATCAAGACACAAACATGTGTGAGAGCCTAAGGGTAAGGGTTTAAAATATGAAGAGGATTGCACAATGTTGTTGGAAGTACATGATGCATTCTATGATCTTCTAGCCACCAAAATGAAGATATTACATTCAATCAACAATATAGATACTTAAAACTTATTGAAATTGAAGCAAGATACACTTGAAGCTAACTTAGGCTAAGAATGTGGATAGCCAAGTGAGAAAAGTAAGTGTAAATAAAACTCTAAGAATATTTTGTATTCCAATTCTATGACCTTTATAATGAGTTTGATCTAAGTATTTCTAAGAAAAACTCAGTGAGAAATGCTTGCAAGAATTAATGGTGGTAGGCTCTTCAAAACATGGATTAAACAATATAAACTACATGGTAGAAGTATAGTTAGATTACATTGAATTTCAAGTTAACTATCAAAAAGGCTTGTCATGTCAGAAAACATCCTCTGTAAGAAGGTGGATCTCCATTAAATGGTGCGAGAATTGACAACAATCATGGATATGCTACACACATATTTTATAGGTCTTAAGAAGTGTGGATTCCATGGTCGCATAATGTAATTCTTCATTTAATGAATCGAACTACCTTTGACATGGCATGCCATGTGCTTTGAACTACACTCTCTAACAAACTAAATGGATATGAAGCCATGATTTTTAGGAGACCTAATTTTTCTCCTAGATGACTTGACACTTTATTGTTTTGTGCATGACTAATTTGTGGCACACAATATCATGTGCACTAGGTTTGCATAATAAACTATGTGTTAATATTTTCCTTTGGTGTGTTAAAGTCCCGCACAATGATGATTCCTTTGAAGTCTTTGGGCAACGATTCTTGTGTATTATCTCTTGTGTCACAATCGCACACTCTTCCCCAACTCCTTTCCTTCTTCCTACATACATAGAAAACAAGGGGAAATTAGCATTGCGCACAATAATTTAGGTGGGGAAGGAATACTTGTCTGCATGCATAAAGGAGCATGCACGTTATTTCTTCGAGTTTTTAATGTTGTATTTTGATTGTGAGTGTGCATGGAAAGAATTGGCTCAGAAAAAAACCCCATGTTTAATGTGGTTGGGAAATTGGCTAAGTGTTGGACATGTGCAGAAGTTAACTAATTTTCACATTGCATGGGACGAGTGGAAGTGTCGCAGATCATTGAGGGTTTCATGCACTCGGGTTTATTTGTGCAAGGATTAAGAGAAGCTAGTTTTGAAATGTGAAGGAGACCACATAATGGCTCTGGAATAAATGTGAAGGATTAAGGGAACTCGATAAATTGGTAAAATTATTGGGTGAAGGGTGTGTGTAATAAATCGCAATAGAAATATTTTGCATGCATAGGAAAATGGGCACATGTGAGGATTGCATAGAGGTATTTGAATTTTTGTATAAAGATAATAGACATATTTATGCACAATTTTGTATTACCTTGTGAAGGTCAAGAGGTTCTATGATTTTGTTTATGAAATTAGGGGTGTGTTGTGGACACAAAACAAATGAAAACTCTATTGGAGAATGCTCTAGAGCATTCTATCAAATTCAGTGTCTTTGGTTAACTTTAACAAAATAGACAAAGAACACTTGAATATTTTGTGTTATCAAAATGTAAGAGTGTAATCTAAAGTTTAAATTTGTAATAATACATACTAAATCAAGAACACTTTAAAGAGTATAGTGTGTGCAAATGAATTTATTTACCTTTCCTTAGAGTTTTTTGCTTAGCAGACAAGGAATTCACATGGTGAATGCAATTATTTGCATGGGATTATTATATTTTTTGTATTTTATGATTTCCAATGGGAATGTATGGAGGGAGAGGCTAAGGAATTTCTTTATTTCCAATTAGTCATTTATATCCCTAACGAAGATACATTTGGTTACGATCATGGCCTTTCTCTATTGTCATCCGGTGTTTATAGCCTCGATGGAGATTACTAGAAATACCCTTGAGAAAAGAAATATTTTAAAACAATTTAAAATTTGAGTGACTTATTTTCCTCTTTTCTTTTAGTGCGCACGTAGGATTACACATGGGTTTGGAATTAGTGTAGTTAGGTGAAAGGATGGGCGGAAACAAATTATATGCACATGAGTCCTTGGCTTCACATATCGCTGAAAGGTAACATTAATGTGAATGTAATTGCATAAATATTTTGTAGTGCTTTAATATTTCTAAATTTTCATGAACAATTTAAAATAGAGATTAAGTTCTTAACTTGAAAACAGAAAACAATCAAGTAACTTACTAAATTTTGTTGTACAGATTACCAAATTTATTGAAAATACACCTTTGTTAGAACAAAACATTGTTAACCATATAGTTTAACTCAACAACATAAACTTCAATAATGAACTAAGTAAAATAGGAAATTTTGGAATGAAAATGCATGAGAAATAACTTTCTGAGAGGGGACAACCTAAACTAAGCTTGCACGAGGTGCACGAGTTTATTAATGATTATTGAAGAAAACTACGAAAGCAAAGCGCAAACAAAAAGGAAAGTTAATCTACAAAGCAAAGAAATATATTTACAAGGTGTGGGCCTACCCAAAGTGTTGTGCACCAAGGTGTTGTATAGAAAATGTGGCTCACACATACAATTAGTGTTTGAGGAAGTGTACATTGGTTGACAATGGTACAACCTTGCCATTGACATTCTTTGAGTTGAAAGGTGTTTTCACTTAAAATTTCTACAATTTGGAAGGGGCCAAGCCAAAGCTTGTCAAATTTTTTATATTTACACTTCTCCTCATGTGCTTTATCCCGAAGTAACACTAGGTCTAATATTCTAAAAGATTTGAAATTAGTTATCTTGTCAAAATAATGTTTGATGACCTCTTGGTGACGACTAAAGTAAGGGTTATATCATGCTTTTCATCTAATTACATGAGGTTGATAAGTCTAGCCTCTAATTTTTCATCTTCCCCTAAGTATTATTGCATGAATTTTGAGCGTGGGGATTCTTAGGTGCACTAAAAAGATAGGGCTTATGCCATATACATGATGGTAAGGTGTGGTGACTAGCACAAACTTAATGTGAGTTCTTTTTACTAGATGGCATACTTGAGTTGATTATTCCAATCTCTCTTATCTTTATCTAATATATTCTTTATAATATTCAAAATTTCTTTTTAGTTAACTCTACTATACCATTTCCTTTTGGATAGTAAATAGAAGAAAATATCATAATAATCTTATGATCATATGTCCATTTAAAAAATTGTGTGGAAGAAAAATAAGGGTCATTATCACATACCAGTGTGAAGGGCATACTAAACTTGGTACTGATGTGGTCCTCTATGATTTTGATGATGATTTCTAGCTTGCGATTCTTGAATGGTTGTGATTCTTCTTGGTACGTGAAATGGTCAAAGGTGGTGAGGATGTACTTGTGGCTGGATGAAGAATTCTCATTGATAATGTTGTGAAAGTCCAACACCCATTTTGAAAAGGGATGCACCTCAATAATTGGTTGCGGTGGCATGGTGAGATTGTGCTCTCATGTTGCGAAAATATGGAAACTTCTAACATGAACATACAAATCTTATAAGAAAAATGGCCAATAGTAACCCGCTCTTTTAAGATCTAATGTACAATAGAATTTCCTAGCCCGTGTCTAGTGTTGTACTTCTTTGGAAATCACACAATACTACGGAATATTCTTCTTTAGATATGGATCAAAAATATATGCATTCATGGTTACTAATGTAGAGTGTGCCAAATTTAATAATGAATTTATCGCTTTTCAAGCATAATGATCTACATTTAGTGCACTTCGAGTGTGTAGAACATCTTTGATAAAACAAATAATAAGCTATATCTTGGTACCACTCATCGGGAATGAGAGATTTAACCATTTACTATTGGAAAACAAACTTTGAATCAACCTTTCTCATTGCACGACTCAAGACCATACCTTTTAATAACTTCATTAGATGGATCTCTAAGTTGTACTCTTGGAGGAAGGTCATCCATTTTCCATTATGCTCACCAATTGATTCTGCATCAACATAGTCTTAACTGTAGGATCATACATAATGGGTATAACTTTACTATGTATTATGTAGTGTCTTAACTTCTTCAAAACCTTGATTAGAGTGAATGAATGTTTTTCAATTACATAATAACAAAGTTTGGGCGTTGTGTAAAGGTGAACTCATGAATGAAACAAGTTTCTCACTTTCTACTTTTTCTTTCTTCTGAGTCAAGACGACTACACAAAAGTGATCATATGTAAAGGCATAAACGACCAATAATATCTAATATAACTGCAACAATTCATTAGTCACATACACAATCTAAAGTGACGCATTGTTATAGAAACTAAATTTCTAACAAGGTATTCTCCCTAAGTCAATGACCCATGCAGAGAGTATCCAAGCACAAGTCTTTATTCATCTCACTAAATAAGCCAATGTTTGTCATAGTCATAAAGATATGCAATAATCTATGTGACCTCAAGCAATTTAGTTCATGTTCTCTTCAACCCTTAAAGGTTCATACAATAATAATGAAAATGTTCTTGAAATAAACAAGGTCCATCAACAAAGAGAGTAATAACATATTCATATTTCCCCAAACATTATGTCATGAAGGTGCATTATGAAACTTAATTTAAATGATGTCGGTGGGAGCTAAAAATCCCGATTGTTAAATTCAATAACAATGCAAGGATTATGCCAATATTTAGTTGGTGTCTAAATAGACTAAAGTTGTATTTGATAATTATTATGACAACCTAATGACAACCTTACAAGTGTCAAGTTGGGGAACCCAAAAATGGGGTGTTACAAGAAGGGTTAAGAAGTTGAAGACACATTATGTTGAGTACAAATGGAATTACTAAACTCTTGAAATATATTGAAGACCTCATGGATTGCACATGAGTGGGAGCTTATGGTTCATTTCTCTTACCTAGGTTACATGATGTAGGAGCATTTGGCTACATAAAAATTTCCAAATCACCCATAAAGAACTAAGTAGGGATAAGTGCTTATCACAACCATGCAAAGAGAGTAGTGTAATTGAATAAAGGGTTGAAGTCTTGCACATAAGTAGATCTTACACAATGGAAGAAGTTTTGCATTAGGCACATAGATGCAAAGGAAAAGTGCAAAAGGAAAGAGTACACAACAAAATGACAAGGGCACAAATGGGAGTATGAACCATTTGTAGAGTTTTGCACAACGTTGTAATAGACGGAAGCTTGTGGGATTGGATATAAAGTTGAAAGGTTTTGCCAAACCTTGGTTGTTTGTGCAAACTTTCACAATAGGAGTTAAAGTCTTGGACACATGGCAAGTTATATTTGCATGGGCTTGGATGTCAAGTGTCAACATACAAAGAAGACCACACCAAATTGGGGTGCGCTTATGAGTTGAGCTAAAAAGTCATAGGTACATGGTTGGTTAACATGGAAGTTGAACCGTTTCAACTTTTGTAGCTACTTCTAGTGCTTATATATATGGTCAAAATTCATTAAAGGAATTGACAAACAAAGTAAAAATACACAAAGATAGGTCTAAAAAGAAGATTATGAGTTGTTGTGACTTGAGTGTGAAGAAGGAACCATTGTTGGTTCAAACAAAACCTTGCAAAAGCTACTTACATTTTTTTTGGATACCCTATTTAGAATCTTTGTAATCTTTAACTCTCAAGCCTATAAGAAGAAGGCCATACTATGTTGGACTATAATTAAATTCCTCCATACATTAAAAACTAGTTTTTATCGAAATCAATGTTGCAAATTTCATCGCCTAAAACAAATGATTATATAAACAATAAAAACACTTTCACTTTTGTTCCCCTTTAGATGTTCTACGCTTTCACTTTCCTCTGTGTTCACTATTCATTCTATTATTTATGTCATATCATAATGTTGCTAGTAAATATATATTTTAATTTCTCAAATATTGTTATAAGTATACATTTAATTTATGATGTTCCCTTGTTTGAAAATAATATATCCTTGACTTTTGAAGGGCAAAGTGATCGTTTAAATTATTTATAAAACCATCAAAAATGAAAATTGTGGAATGGATAACGGTCAATGGTTTAAACTATTCATAAAACCTTAGAAAATGAAAATTGTTGAATGGATAACGGTCATTAAATTTTTAATGGGAAGGCTCTAGGCTTGGATTTTGCAAGGTGTTTAGAAATTTTTAGTCATTTTAGATGTCAAAATACAGTCACTTTTAAAATATGACCGTCATGCTTGACAGGTAAAATTATAAATTAAATGTCAAAATGACATGTACATTATAAATTTAATGGATAATATATATATATATATATATATATATATATATATATATATATATATATATATATATATATATATATATATATATATATATATATATATAGTAAATCTACTTATTATTTTATATATATTTTGGAATTCATCAAAATATAATATAAATAAAAATCAAATTTAAGAAATATTTAGAAAGAAAGAATCTTGCGATTGTTATCTTTTCATGAGTATGAAATAGAAACTATGAAATAGAATTAAAACTATAGATTATTAATTACTAACTTAGTAACTATCCAAATAATCCATCCATGAATATGATCCAGATTCCACGGTTACATACCATGTTTATTTTTGTTGTTTACTGCTCTAAATTAAAATTTTGGACAAATTTGTCTTTTCCCAATGGTCCCGTCATCCTTTTTGTCTCCTTATTATTCTGCCCGAGAGTCGAGACTCACCATTGACACATATCAGTTTTAAACAACAGAAGCTCCATCATAGCATTGATCTGCGCGGCCAGGGGCAGGGATGCTGAAATGACACAAAATAAAAGTGGAATTTGTGGACAGCTTCCACTGTAAGCTGGTTCATGTCAATCTGGCATCGGTAGTGTGGTAGGTTGCGAGTCCGCAAATACAAAAAGCCAAGTGGTAATTTCAAACAAAAAACTTAGAATCTATTTTTTTTAATTTAGTTTTCCCTCATCTCCAGCCTCTATGATTCCTCTGAAGTTCTGAACTTGGAAGACAGGAATGGGATAAAATCTTAACCGACTGTTGCAATTGCAAAGCTTGGGGTTGGCGGAGTTGTAGTGAAACGCACAAACGGCTAAAAGGGCATAGCATGCTACGTAGCGTTCAAGTTCAACACAAAGAAATAGTTGGCAGCGAGAAAATTGGCATAGCGTACTCCTAAAATTGTTGTTACTACAGTAAGATCTTCCTGAATTTGAGTCGAGTATTAAACTTTGTAGTTTTATAATTTGTGGTGCATTATTATAAAGAAATTAATATTTAAATTGATTTTGCAGGTTTTGTAAAATGTCAGAAAGAAAGAAGAAACAAAGGACAATCAACCAAATGTTTAAATGGTCAATTCCATCTCAAGATCTTCAACGTGAAGGTATTTTTGAATTTCAACCTAATATTGATTTGAATGAAGATTTTAATGAAAATATAGAAATTATGGGAGGTGAGGTCGAAACAAACAATACTTGTTGGCAAAGAGGTAAAACATAAATTTAAGAGAGTTTATAGAGTAGAGTGAGAAAATAAGTATACATGGTTAAAAAAACTATCCATGATGATAAAACTTCTATGAAGTGTGAATGGTGTGAAACATATGGAGCACCAAGTCCATGGGGAATAGGAGATGGTTGTACAAAGATGCGAGAAGATGCAATCAGTAACCCATGAAAAATCTAATGTTCACAAACTATCACAGGGCAAAATGGGTATGTGATAAGCAAAAAAAGGTGATATCTATTCGTAACATATAACACAGATTGATGATTCTAACAAGCATAGATTTATCACAACCATGAAGTTGGCATATTGGGTTGCAAAATAGGATTAATCTTTGTCTACATATGACTCTCTTTGTTCACTTGTCATGCCATTAGATATATCATGTATGCCCGAGAATAAAGACTATGCATCATATACAAACCGAAAGGCAACCAATCAATTTTTTTTCCTATATCTAAATATTTTGAAGAGATACAAATCTTGAAGATGAATGAGAGTCCTTGTATCTCTTTCATGTTAGATGAAAGCACTGATCGTAGCCTAGATAAACATCTTGTTGTTTATGCAACATTTCTAGATTCACAAGGATTGGGGTTGCCAGTCTCTCAATTCATGAAACTTATTAGTGTTGGTGATGGAAAAGGAAGAACAATTTATGATGCACTACAAGGTTTAAGAAATGAATGGAATATTTTGAACAAAAAATTGATAGTTGTTTCTACGGATGGTGCTTCTTCTATGGTGGGAAATGAAAATGGATTTGTGACCTTGTTAAAAAATATGTGCCAAATTTAATAGTTGTTCATTGTGTTGCTCATCGTGAGGCATTAGTTGCATCAGATGCTTCTAAAATGATACCAGAGTTAGTGTTTGTTGAGAAAGTGGCAAATAAAGTCTATTCATGGGTTCAAAATTCAACAAAAAGAACTAATGAGTTGATTGCATTACAGGAACTTATGAAACTAGAAACTCTCCAGTGCCTTCAGATTCATGGAGTCAGATGGTTATCTAGGGGACAAGTTATTGAAAGGCTAGTGGCATTGATGCTTGCTATAATGACTTTGTGGAAAAGTGAGAAGAAAGAATCATGGTATGATAAGGCAAGAATATTTTATGTTTAGTATTGTTTGCACATGCTTGTTGATGTTATGTGTGAACTTAACAAGTTAAACAAAGAATTTCAAGTGGAGCACATTGATGTCACTTCTCTTGGAGCTACTATTGATGCCACTATTAATACTCTAAGGAGAATGTTTCTAAATAATAATTCATTTCCAAATGGTGCTTGCTACTTATCAAAATTTTTGGAGGCATCTCAGTTTGGCTATCTACAAATCACTGATAAAGAGGGAGTAGTTCACAAATATGAATTTATTTTACACATCTATTCCCAATGCACATGGTGATACTCTTAATACACAAAAGCAACGATTCAGTCCTTGTATTGATGGCACATTACAAAGTTGCATACAACTTACAAAAGATTATGTTCAAAGACTAATAGATTGTCTAAATGCAAGGTTTCCTGATCTTTCTATTTTCAATGCAGTGAAGTTGTTTAGTCCCTCACACTATTCACATGATGTTTTGGTTAGAGAAAATAATTCAATGCGTTGGCTTGAAAAACTTTTCCAACATTTACAATAGATTGTTTGTAATGAAGGGATGGACATTCCATCATTTGACATCGAGGCTTGTAAAAAAGAGTTGCATCAATTTATTGATACACTCCACTCAGGGTGTGAGGGATTTTCTATTAGAGAAGCATGGAGGGTTTTTTGTATTTCTAAAAGTTGGCAAACCAACTTTCCAAACATGTTAAAACTATGGCAGAGTACACTTGTGATTCCTGCAAGTACAACAACATGTGAACGAGGGTTTTCAAAGCAAAACCTAATTAAAGATATAAGAAGATCAAAGCTAGAAATCATAACATTGGATGCACTCATGCGAGTATCACTAAATGGACCTGATCCTTCTATAATCGACTGGGAGAAAGTGTATGACATTTGGAGAGGGGAAAAACAAAGAAGGTCACAAAATATTTTGTGAAAGCATGGTTGATCAATGTAAGTTTTAGCTCTTTGATAAACTCATTTTATCTAAATAAAATTTGTAGTGATGTTTTATTTCACATGATGTTTATATTCTACTAAATATCTAGAAATATTATGCATTTAATTTTATATTATTTATTTCAATTTCATTTTAGAAATTTATTTAAAGTTATTTTTCAATCTTGTAGATGTAAAATTTTACTCAATTTTTTATTTTTGTAATAGTTATTATAAAAATAAATTTGACGTGCATATTATATTTTGAACGTCAAATGACATCCATATAATTTTTTAGACCGTCAAATAAGATTATTGTGACATGTAACATTGAACGTCAAAATCCAGCAATGAAAGGCTCGGCCAAGACCACTGAAAACCCAACAGACTGATTATTTAAATTTGAAAAATTATAAAAGAAAACTAAACTTTAATACATATCCAACCGCAGATTTGTGTTGATAATTTTTTTTAGCTTTGGAAATTCCCAAAAACTGCAGAAAGCGACAAAACTTAAATACCCACGTTTCGGCTGACAGCAAACCAAGATTTATTTTAATAAATTGTGAATATTATATTGGCCCAAAAAAAAGCAACTTACTTTAATAATTTTCTGAAAAGCGTGCATATCTTATCCAGCCAGCCTATAACGACGGAAAATGGATTCCCCATGATGTCCTAAAATGTGCCACCTTCACATGTAGACACATTGCATGCATGGCTTTAAATTACGTATCATATTATTCAATTGTTTTTATAACTAGCAATTGCACATGAGGTGCAAGTTACACGGATGAAAATAAAAAACATTTATGCCGAAACAGTGTTGCTGGAATTGTGTCGCCGGAAAAGAGCCTGCCAGAATTTGACGTTTTCCAACAAGGCTCTCTTCAAAGGAGACACCTTCGGTGTAAATATCTCATGTATTGAAATATGGGGAGATATGTTAATTTCTAAGTTTTTTTAATTTTTTTTTATTAATAATTATAGAGGTGTTTCTACAATGGTAGGTAAGGTTTGTGATGGAATATATTGTTCAATTTTATTCTAGATATTAAATTTGATGTTCATTTAACGGTCATGTAACAATTTATTTATAAATCTAACTTCTATTAAACTCTCACTTAAATAATTTATTTCTTTTGTATTGAATAAATCAATCAAACAATAGTAATATCTTGGCCGTTAGAAATGTTTAAGTCTTTCTTTTTCCTAAATGATTCCATTTGCAACAAATCAACGGAAATTGATATCTGTTGGTGTATTTCATATAGATATATTTATTATATTTATTTTTAATTACTATTTTTTTGATATACATATGTTACCCTTGCATAATTAGATAAGTTACTATTTTTTAAGAAGTGGCGATGAATGACATTTGTATAGTTATATTATTATATTAAGTTGATTTTTTTTTTTTGGAAAAAGAAAAGGGCTTCTAAATATTACGATTTATCGATTGATTTTTCTAAATAAGAAGAAAAAAGTTTTAAGGGACAATTGAATAAACAACAAATTTAAAGTAGTAATTGGTTTTGTGATGGTCAAATAAATGTCAAATTTAAAGTTGAACATAAAAATGAACATGTATCTACATTACATCTCACTCCATTGTCATAATAGAACACATATCTCCATTGTAATTGTAAATTAACATCTATAAATATTACGCGGAGATCTCATTACATAGAATTAGATGTTAAATTTAAATTCAAATATAAAAATGAATAACTCACTATAGTACACTCCACCCTCTCTATCATCATAATTAACATTTATAAACATAAAACAAATATAGAGATATATACACAAAATGTTACTTGTTAAATGATGCATCCATAAAAGAAATTCCTTCTTTTGACATTACCACACGGATACTCAAGATGATAACTTAAAATCAAATGCTACCAGCCCATTTGATACTGGTTGAAACTTTATTTCTTGATATAAAGTATAGCTTATTCATAAAAAATATAACAACTACATTAGTGAAAGTCGAAAAAGCTAAACACTAGCACGACAAATTAAACAAGTTTTTTTAAATTAAAAAAAAGCTACCCAATTGAAAAATAAATAAAAACTTAAAAGTTTCCAGGATAAGTGGTCGTCAAATTTAAAGAGTTAACCGTGGGCCTAGCCCCGGCCGCCGTGCCTTAGCTCCGTCATCCGAACCGGAGACTCGGCGAAAACTTAATAAAACCTTCCAAACGAGAGGATCGACTTTCACAGCCGGGTTTTAATCGTACGAGATTCCGCAGGCAAATTACGTTCTGTTACGTACGGCTCCGGAGTCGACGTAAGTATTAAGAGATGCGATTAAACAAAAATTCAAATAAAACAAAGAATGGCGGGCAAAACAGTTGCTAGATTCAAGAATTAAGCAAGGGATGCAAGAAAACAAAAATTCAAGAAACGGAAGAATGGCAGGCTTCGCTGTATGGAATGACATTCAGTCATTTGGAGTTGGAATTCGAAGCAACTGACACAGGCGCAGAGATTTATATTATATTATTCAGAAGAGATGAATGTTGTGAAGTCTCAGGCGTGGCAGCCCTGTAACAGGAAGCGTGGTATTGCATAGATAGGGCAACACAATATATGTGTGAGAATGAGCAGGCAGTTGCAGGCGCAGAGAACTCGTGTGGGGAAGTATGAGTTGGGGCGCACCCTGGGAGAGGGCACTTTTTCCAAGGTAAAATTCGCCAGAAATATGGAGAGCGGGGAGGGTGTGGCAATCAAGATCTTGGAAAAGGAGAAGGTCCTCAAGCACAAGATGGTACAACAGGTAATTTTCTGCACTTTCCCTCAAATTTTCAGGTAAAATAACTACATAGGTTACACCATTAAACATTTCAAAAGAAAACTTTAAATGTAGGAGAAACAGAGAACAGGTGAAAACAACAGAGAGAATCTATCAATCCATTTTAGATTCAAATCATAACAAAAAATTCACACGGAGAAATCATAACAATGTTTTCTTGAATGGAAGTGAAAACATTGAAAGAGAATATTTTCAAATCTTTGTTTAAAGTTTTTCATGATATGCTCGGATCAATGTGGAGGGGCAACTGTTTCAATTTTCTTGCTCAAAGTGGTCTCATGGAACCGGCTAAATTCAAATTAGGTTAAATTTTTAATCTATTTTCTTAAGATTATGGAGCAGCGGCTCGATGGAAAGATCACAACCCTACATGTGCTCCAGCGCCGAGAGGTCCTCAAGCAGAAGCTAGAGGTGGGGGCTGAAAGGTTGCAGCATCTATTCAAGAAATTTTAGGATCTTTTCGTCCAAGCC
The DNA here is from genome assembly GCA_018340775.1 of Taxus wallichiana var. yunnanensis. Taxonomy (NCBI): domain Eukaryota; kingdom Viridiplantae; phylum Streptophyta; class Pinopsida; order Cupressales; family Taxaceae; genus Taxus; species Taxus wallichiana. Next base: position 462,703,273 of record CM031241.1, read on the forward strand.
TCTTATAATTTTAACTTTAGCCTTTCCTTTCTCAAATGTATCAACATAGAATCTCCCATAGAAAATGACCCCTGTTCTTGTATGTGTCATAGAATTTTCCAGGTGTCATGGGATCGCATGCCGGCGAGGTGTTGTGGGATAGCATGCAGCCTGGCTGTGACCGGAGCAGTAGTAATGCACGCTGGGGATGGTGAACTGTGTTGTGAGCAGAAAAAACCTCCGTTGGTCGAGGTTAGAACTGGGAGGATGTTAAGAAGCATTGTCACTTCAAAAACAAAAAATGACTTTTTGATCCCAATTTCATCTCCAATCAGTTAATATTTTCATTGATTTTGTCTTGCTGCTTCTTCACTTGCTCATGTGCCCCCTGCATGAGTCTGCAAAGGTATCTGCTTTTGCTTTTTCGTGTCCATTTGTTTTTGTAGGTGCGAACACACACCGTAACTGGTTTAGACATTTCCTAACTAGTTCTCTTTGCGTTTCACACCCAATAAACTTCATTAGAGAGTTTGTTAGATTAGTTTTTATTTAATCTATTTTTAAGTGAGTTTCTTGCACTCACGTACATAGTTGAGGAGTTGTTAAGAATGTGTCTTCTCCTTGATTTGTGGAGATATCCTTTGTCTCCCAACATAGGCTGTCTCACATATTGCTAAGGTGAGGACAATCATGTTTGCAGCCTATTTATTTACCTGTCCCCAGATGTGGGAACATGGGCTTTTTGCTGAATAATACTGGTGTGTTTTGGGTGTGTGCAATTGCTGGTTTTTTCCATCAATTTATGAGTTCATTGTGTGCAAATCCTTCGCTGTGTTCTCTGCACGATCCTGTAGGTTGCTCATATACCATTGTTGGCAGATTCAAAAAAATTTGTTGCTCCTTTGGGAAATGTTCTAAACACAAAATCTGAAATGGGGAATTCCTATAGATTTATTTACAGAATTGTTAGAAGCAAACTCTGCTTGCGCCAATATCATATCTCACTGTCCTGGTTTATTCCCTGTTATACAAGTAAGCAAATTTTCCAAACATTTAATGACTACTTTTGTCTGTCCATTTGTTTGTGGGTGGTATGCTAAGCCATATTGCAATTCTGTACCCAACTTCTTCCAATGTGCTCTCCAAAAATGATTAAGAAATTTAGTATCTTTATCTAATGTTATGCTTTGTGTCAAACCATGTAAATAGAAAATAAAAACGAATTCACTATATTAGCAGAATCATTGGTCTTTTCACATGAAAGGAAATGCCCGATCTTTGAAAATCTATCAACCACAACAAATACAAGTCATTTCCTCTCTGCATAGTTGGAAATCCAACAACAAAATGCATGGTTGATTCTTCCCACGATCCATTTTGTACTGGTAATGGCTTGTACAATCCAATATTTTAACATGTCCCTCTTGCCAATTCAAAACCTAGCACCTTTCCACATACCTCTTAACATCTCTAGAGATTCCAGGCCTAAAAAATATATTTCGTCAATGAATGCTTGACTTTTATCTCGTCCAAATAGCCACCCAATCCACCACGAAGTAATTCGGTGATTAGAATTTTCTCTCATTGAACATTTTGGAATGCACATTTGTTACTTCATGAATAAAAACCTCCCTTCAATGAAGTAATCTCAATACTCACTTTTTCACCAACCCAAGGTTACTTGTAATCCTTTCAAGATTCTACAAAATCTTCATCTTTTACCTACAATTCCTTCATGCTTTCCTAACCAATTATTTCTACCGATATGATAGTCAGCAATGCAGCTCTCCTACTCAAAGCATTTGCTATCTTATTAGACTACCCAATTTTGTGCCTGGTAGCAAATGTATTAACTCTGCAATTAAACAAAAATTCAAATAAAACAGAGAATAACGGGCGTAATAGTTGCTAGATTCAGGAATTAAGTGATGCAAGAAAACAAAAATTCAAGAAACGGAAGAATGAGAGGCTTAGTTGTATGGGATGACATTCAATCATTTGGAGTTGGAATTCAAGCAAACTGACAAAGAAAGGAGCAGGCGCAAAGATTTATATTATTCAGGGGAGATGAATGTTGTGAAGTCTCAGGTGTGGCAGCCCTGTAACAGGAAGCGTGGTATTGCATAGATAGGGCAACACAGTATACGTGTGAGAATGAGCAGGCAGATGCAGACACAGAGAACTCGTGTGGGGAAGTATGAATTGGGGTGTACCCTAGGAGAGGGCTTTTTTTCCAAGGTGAAATTCGCTAGGAATATGGAGAGCGGGAGGGTGTGGCAATCAAGGTCTTGGAAAAGGAAAAGCTCTCAAACACAAGATGGTACAACAGGTAATTTTCTGCACTTTGCCTCAAACTTTCAGGTAAAACAACTACATAGGCTACACCATTCTACATTTTAAAAGAAAAATTTAAACGTAGGAGAAACAAAGCACAGGTGAAAACAATAGAGCGAGTCCATCAATCCATTTAAGATTCAAACCATAACCAAAAGTTCACACGGTGAAAACATTGAAAGAGAATATTTTCAAATCTTTCTTTAAAGTTTTTCATAATATGCTTGGATCAATGTGGAGGGGGCAATTGTTTCAATTTTCCTGCTCAAAGTGGTCTCATGAAACCAGCTAAATTCAAAATAGGTCAATTTTAAAATCTATTTTCTTAAAATTATGGAGCAGTGGCTCGATGGAAGGATCACAATCCTAGAGGTCCTCCAGCGCTGAGAGGTCCTCAAGTAGAAGCTAGAGGTGGGGGCTGAAAGGTTGCAGCATCTATTTGAGAAATTTTAGGATCTTTTTGTCCAAATCTCTTATAATTTTAACTTTAGCCTTTCCTTTCTCAAATGTATCAACATAGAATCTCCCATAGAAAATGAGCCCCCTGTTCTTGTATGTGTTATAGAATTTCCTAGGTGTCTTGGGATCACATGTCGGCCAGTGTGTCGTGGGATAGCATGCAGACCGGTTGTGATCGGAGTAGTAGTAATGCATGCAGGGGGTGGTGAACTGTGGTGTGAGCAGAAAAAGCCCCGATGGTCAAGGTTAGAACTGGGAGGATGTTAAGAAGCATTGTCACTTCAAAAACAAAAATGACTTTTTAATCCCGATTTCATCTGCCATCAGTTAAGATTTTCGTTGATTTTGTCTAGCTGTTTCTTCACTTGCTCATGTACCCCCTGCATTAGTTTGCAAAGGTATCCACTTTTGCTTTTTCATGCCCATTTGTTGATGCAAGTGTGAACACACACTATAACTAATTTGGGACATTTCCTAACTAGTTCTCTTTTGTGTTCACACCTAATAAGCTTCATTAGGGAGTTTGTTAGATTAGTTGTTATTTAATCTATTTTTAAGTGAGTTGTTTGTACTCACGTACATAGTTGTGGAGTTGTTAAGGATGTGTCTTCTCCTTGATTTGTGGAGATATCCTTGTCTCCCAACATAGGTTGTCTCACCTATTTCTAAGGTGAGGATAATACTGTTTGCACCTATTTATTTACTCATTGTTACCGAATGTGGGAACATGGGCTTTTGCTGAATGATAGTGGTGTATGCAATTGCTTGTTTTTTCCATCAGTTTTTGAGTTCATTGTGTGCAAATTCTTCCTTGTGTTCTCTACATAATCTTGTAGGTTTCTCCTATACCATTTTTGGTAGATTCAACAAATTTATTGCTCCTTTGGGAAATGTCTAAACACAAAATCTGAAATAGTGACATTCCTATAGATTTATTTACAGAATTGTTAGAAGCAAACTCTACTTGAGCCAATATCATATCTCATTGTCTTGGTTTATTCCTTGTTAAACAAGTAAACAAATCTTCCAAACATTTAATCACTACTTTCGTCTGTCCATCTGTTTGAGGGTGGAATGCTAAGTCATATTACAATTCTATGCCCAACTTCTTCCAATGTGCTCTCCAAAAATGATTGAGAAATTTAGTATCCTTATCTAATGTTATGCTTTGTGTCTAACCACGTAAATAGAAAAAAAAATCACTATTTAGCAAAATCATTGGTGTTTTTGCATGAAAGGAAATGCCCCATCTTTGAAAATCTATCAACCACAACAAATACAATGTCATTTCTGTTGGCCATTGTGTGTTTGTGTTGTCATGGATGTCAACTCTATTGATGGAAAAGGGTGTCATGGTGTGGTATGTGTCTCCATGAAGTGTTAGCCAATGGTCAAACATGAAGGTTGATTGGTAGTGTCAAGATTTGGAGTGTTCTATGTGGTCTTGATGCATGGTCTAGTGAGCTGAGTCACGGTATGAGTTCTCCCAAGTGAGTTGTTGAGTTTCATGAGGTTAAACATGGCTGGTATGATGTGTAATGGGCGTACATGGGTCCTTATGAGGACAGCAGGGTCATGTCCCAGGTTACATCATTGAGTCAAGTCATTCTAGGCCTATTCCTAGCCTTGGAGCATGCAGAATGAGGTAGAGATGTGAGTTGTGGAGTTGATCAGTCTTGTCCAAACATAAGTACAATGTTGTGATAGTGTACATGAGGTGTATGGTGAGGTGTAAGAGGGTAATCCTGCAATTTATAGAGGCAGAAGTAGTTAGAAATTGGTTACATACAGTTGAATGCATATGCTAAAAATAACATTGAGGAAGTTTCTCATGCCTCCTGGATAGTTTCCTTTCTTTATTCGGGTTTGTTTATGACAACATCACAATCACCTCGGTGGTCTTACTTTGGAGGTTTATTTCTTGGATGTGGTTCTTCAATATTTAAAATATAAAGACTTCGTGACTAAATTATTTAAGACCATTTGGGCACTCGGTGTTTGAACTCATAAACCTACATTCCTTAACACATATTCTTTGAAGTTTGCATCCAAAAAGGTGCCTTTTCACACCATTAGGTTTGCATCAAAAGACTTCACTTTTATCGCACGAAATGGAGCCACATAATGAAAGTTAAGCTTTCTCATCTGGGAATCTCTCGAACCTTTCCAAAAATGGCAAATTTTTTTCTCCTTAGTAAAAAGGAAGCCATCCCGGAGAGCTTTCCCTCAGGACATTTTCCAGAAAGCGCTTTCTAGAAAAAAAGGGGAAAGCTGTTTCCCCTACGTCCCCAAGCGTCCCCGGGGGCGTGATGAAGGAAGCGTTTTTTCTTGAACCTTGATGGTGTGAGGAGGACTAGGGATGTCATTGTTTTCAAAACCTCTAAACACATATCGACATCGTTGCCAAAGGTTTCATCAAAACTTCCTTCATCGCGTGAAGTGCCCATCGGAAATCTCTCGGGAAGAAAGCAAAGCCATTTTCCTGATGTGAAGAACCACATCCAAGAAAGAAAAGTCTCCAGAGCAAAGACCACCGAGGTGATTTTGATGTTGTCAGCAAAAGGTAAAAACACTTGAGTGCCCAAAATGCCTCGAACAAGCAAAGTCTTTCCTTCGTGAATGCTTGGGTACCGAATTTTGATACACATCGAAAGAAACCTCCAGAGAAAAGACGAATAAGGAAAGGAAACCATCCAGGAGGCACGAGAGCCATGCCAAATACCAATAACCATCATAACTCTTATATAGACACTCTAAATAAGGGTCCAAACATAACTCCATAACAAAAAAGTGGCGCATACACCATAAAAAATGCTACCCATAAGCGGTGCCCCCGATCCGTCTGTAAAACTTTCCATTGAACTCCGGAAGTGTTGGGTGAGAACCACTGGCAGTTGATGATGAAGTCAGTCATGGGTTCAGAAAAGACCTCCTTGCAAAAATGACGGAGAGCACTTAGGCCAAATTCAGTAGGAATGTTGGGGTAAAGGCTCTCTACATCAAATGTAAACAACAAAATCTCGCGAGGGAATACCCTATCATGCAGATCATGAACCAATGATAAGGAATCAACCAGGTGATTTTTCTGGGCAAGGAGAATAGGAAAATAGTGTGATGTAGCCAATGAGAGGCCGACTCAAAAAGGAAACCATAGTAGGAGCAGATAGGTCTGCCCACTAGATGGGGCTTATGAATCTTGGGCAGCAAATAGAAGACATAGACTCGAGCATATTCGAGTTACCTTTAGAAGGTAAGCGTGGATCAAAGCCAAGTAAGCCAAGGGAACATGCACGATCAACAAGTCTTCGAAGAGAAGAAAACATGGAGTACCAGGGAACCTCAGGGACATCTTCATAAATGCTTGCGATCGAGAGTTGGCAAAGACCTTCTAAATATACCAATCGCGTGACAACATAGAGATACCCAAATTTTTATCAGCCGGGCAAATGACAATGGAGTTGTCATTCGCAAGTGAAGTGATGGCTCTCTTCCAAGCACGAGGAAAGGCAGGAACATAAGGAGAAGGAGTGGACACCAACTTCTTTTCCACCAGGATTTTTCGAAGGTGATAATTTTCTCCAGAGGCCTGTACCTTTCATTAGGAACCCAATGGGGTTTAGAAATTCTGGGACCAAAAACCAACAAAGCCAAAGAAGACGCAGCCAAAGGAAGATCAAACTCTACATGAACGATTGCACGGGGCATGGGCGGGGGATTAGGAAGATACTTGAGACCAAGGCTCAAAACATCGACATCAGCGGTATAGAGAGGCCGAGTAGAAAAATTATGGACAACAAAATTGGTGATCTTGCCATCAACTTTCCAGACCTTACCCCTAAAACAGGAGGCGCGCAGAACGATCTAGAAAGAACACAACCACCCATTTATTTAATTGGGTTTCCGCCGCCCTAGCGTCGGAACCCACCTACCTAAGCCGCTTTGGGAGCAGATGGGGCGAGTTCACCTTCTGTGGAATGGAGCTAGTGGCGTGGGAAGAGTTTTCGGGACTCGAATGTGATTGCATGGCAAGGCACGAGAGGGGGAATGCGGTTCTGCTGACTAGACTATTTTCCCCTTCGATGATGGCGTTAAGAGGGGTTCTAGCTGTTTTTTGGACCAGAAAAGAGGAACTGATTAGGAGCATCTTTTGAGGGGGATGAGGCGGAGCCGAAACCAAAGATGGTTCTTTGGCGCTGTTGCACAGAACTTTGACCCTTGGGAGGAGGGTTAGGGTTCTTCTTGCGAGGCTTCCTCTTTTTCTTCTTACCAAAGATCGTAGGAGAAGATGGGGAGAACCAAAATTATTGCCGGACATGGAGCGGATCAAGCTTTCCAACTCGTCATATTTCTTTAGCAAGGGACTGATCTCTTTCTTAACCAAATCGGCTATCGAATTGGCAGCATCACTCATGGTGATATCAGGAATATTTTCGGCGGCGCGGTCACGAATGGCAGCAGCTTCGACACGAGCATTATCCTGAATAATTTGTTCGGTGAGCCAAGATTGAGGGTAGGAGTTGAACTTTCCCACCAGTGATTGAACCATGAAAGGGCTAACTCTTGGGAGATAGCGAAAGAAGTGATCAGAGGATCCAAAACATCAGTAACCTTGGGACGGAGATGCAAATCTACAAAATTTTCCACCGAAGACTTCGATTATCAACAACCTTTTTGAAGGCTTCAATGTATAGCGTGAAGCAAGCTTCCCGGAAGCGGTGAGTCTCCTTATTAAGAGCTTCAAGCCAAGAAACCTGAAGTTGTTCATTAGGAACCACAAGCCGAGGAGCATGGATTTGTAGATTGTTAGGTACCACCTTGAGAAAATCGGCCTCCATTTTAAAGAGGCGAAGGGAACATCTCTTCAATCTTTTGTTGAGCTCATTTAAAGTCTTTAAAGGAAGCATCGAGGATGATTCTAGGGAAGGAGGAATGATGGGAGGGGGTGGATTGGGAGCATCATTGGGAAAAGAAATTTTGCTTCAATAGCCTTTAAGAGGGGGCCCAAATGATACGAACCGGCAGTATCTTGAAGCGGGGATCCCAAAAAAGGCCTAGGACCCGCGAGGGCATGAGGGCCACTGGGGAGGAGGTAGGTATGAAGAGGGCTGAGCAAGGCCGGTCGGAGGAAGGGTAGAACCAACAACGTGAGCCATGGTAACTTTAACTCGTTTATTGAGAAGTTCCTCAGAGACCAACGACGTTAACACACTTATCCACACCACCAAAAGAATCGACAACGCCAAAGACCACCTTAGAAGACAAAGCAACGTGAGCCATAAACCGAGTTTAGGGTTTGTGAAAACATAATAATGGCAAAGCGAAGACTTTAAACCAAGGGAAAAATGGCAAAGTCGAAAGATAGAGAATTAAGAGTCAGGTAGACACAAAAAAGAAACTTTTATCGATCAAAGTAAAAATCCAAACGCATTTGGACTAAATGGTCCTCATCAACGGAGTGAGAAAATACAATGAAGTAAAAGCCTTTAAATAGGCTACTCACGCCATGAAAGGGCACGTGACATGATTATCCATATCTCGAGGCGACCTTTTGGGAAAAATTAATTAACTAAACACACCGGTAATTAAGCCTAGGAGCCAACGGGCAAAAAATAACATGGGCCCATTTTTGTCTTGGAGGTCACCCATCCAAGACTACTCCGGCCCAGGCGTGCACAACTACGGAGTTATAAAGGGGATCCGATAGCAGCGCATCAACAAAGCGAATACGAGGAAGGAGTAAAGGCATAAATTAACCAAAAAACCTTAATGAGGTCTAAGTCTCTCAACTAAAGGCGATTTTTACAAAGAAAAGAGAGCGCAAAGGCTTGTGATTTCTCCAACATATGAGACCTCGGGAATGTGCCGAAGTTACTGATCAGCATACCACATCTCGAACATGGGTTGAAGAACATCGAGCTAAGTCGAAGTTTTTCGCCAAAGTGGCAATTATCCAACTTGAGAACAAGCGGGATGGACTTAGGCTTGAGACCTTTGCATGCAGAAATTCTGGAGAAGACTTGGGTCAGCATAGAAGGTCGATCATCAAAACGGACCTTATCAAACAATGGTAGAAGAAAACGAATACTGTAACCTCTACCATGGAGTTTGTTGAAGAACCAGTTACGGATAACAAGGAAGCCATCCCGAGAGCTTTCCCGGATGAGAAAGCGCTTGAGCTCACTGACGATGAAGGAAGTCTTTTGATGAACTCTGATGGTGTGAGGAGGTAGGGATGTACTGATATGCGTTTAGAGGTTTCTGAAAACATTGAGTGCCCAAAATGCCCAACCAAGTCCTTCCCCTTGTGAAGAACCACATCCAAGAAAGAAACCTCTAGAGAAGAGACCACCGAGGTGATTTTGATGTTGTCATAAACAGACCCGAATAAAGAAAGGAAACTATCCAGGGAGGCACGAGAGCCATGCCAAATACCAACAACGTCATCAATGAACCTCTTATAGTAGATAAGACTACTCAAATCCATAAGGGTCCAAACCTATAACTCTTGATAACATAAAAAGAGGCAGGCATACACCACAACAAAACTACTACCCATAGCAGTGCCCCTGATCTATCTGTAAAACTTTCCATTGAACTCTAGGAAGTGTTGGGTGAGAACCAACCTGGCCAGATTGATGATGAAGTCAGTCATGGGTTCGGAAAGACCTCCTTGCATAAATGATGGAGAGCAATTAGGCTAGATTCAATAGGAATGTTGGGGTAAAGGCTCTCTACATCAAATGTAAACAAAAAAATCTCGCGAGGGAATACCCTATCACATAGATCATGAACCAATGATAAGGAATCAACCGGGAGAACAGGCAAAATAGTGTGATGTAGCCCATGAGAAGCCAGCTCAAAAAGGAAACCACATTAGGAGCAAATAGGTCTACCAACCAGATGGGGCTTATGAATCTTAGGTAACAAATAGAAGACACAAACTCGAGCAAATATAATATGTTCTGGAAAGGTGATTCAAATAGTTCTCTAGTAATGTATGGCTTGGCTCTTGGTGAGCCAATTTGATGGATCTTTCAGTTAGTTTGTGAAGAAGGTATGTTGGATTTCAAGACAGGTTTGCTCAAGCTGAAAGATTGAGTTGGTTGAGGCATCAAATGGATTGGTTGATTCTTTCTATCACTTGGAGAGTTAAGAGTGATGAATTTTGTTCATATTGAAGGCCTTTGAGGTATTCGAAGTGGAAAAAGGATGCAAACTAGTTGAGTTTGCAAAACTGGTTTCAAGAAGCTTGATTTGGTGAAGAGTAAAGTTGTTGTAGTTTGAACATATGATGTTTCATGAGGTATAAGTTGTATGAATGTGTTCTAAAGGTCTTGAGGTTTCCATACAATGGTCACATGCCATAGTTGAGTTGTTTTAAAGTGGTCTCGATGCCCAAAGGTGAAAACAAGGTGTTGGAAACAACTGTTTGGTGAAGGATATGAACCTGGCCCATGTTATGAAATATTTGATTGATCCAAGAAAATGTGTGACCATGGTTGATGCTTATATATTATATTACACATGTATGGTGAATTTGGGAGCTTGAATACTCATGGTTTTGGTATGAGCGGATTTTTCTCATCCTAGTGATGGGGTTTTGAGGCATTTTTGTGCTTGTATGGAGGTTTTGGGAATGACCGACCTATATGGGTCATATGTGACTGTTGTAATGAAGGTATTTGAATGTTATTATGATGTATTGGTCGAATTAGTGATGAAGGACTGATCTCCCTTGGGTTAGAATGAAGAGAGAGGCTATAAGGCTAGTGCTTTGAGTCCATTTGTGGGCTAGTCATGCATGAGGGAAAAGTGCAACCCAAGCATATTTGTTTATTAGGTTTGGAGGCACGATTTGAAGGCTGATAGTGTGTTACAGGTTGAGGAAGGATAGAGATCATGTGTGCAAGAGTTTAGAGACAAGTCAAGTCAAAGAAGAAGAAGATAGATTGAGCTAGAGGAATAAGGGTTTGAAGAAGATAGCATGAGCTGAAATTGAGATCTCCATCAGTTGTGGCAGCAACAAAATTCAGATATCATCATCATTAGGTGGCTGAGTTGGTGCTTGGTCATCTTGTGGGGTTGAGTCTCCTTTTGGAGTTGGTGCTTCACTAAACTGGGGTTGTGCTCCTTATGAAGTTGGTGTTTCACTTAATTTCTTTGCTTTATGTAATATAAGTAAGTAGAGTTTCAATGGGTTTTCTTCCATATGAGGTTTTCCTACTTATATCTTGTGTCTATGTGCTTCTTCTCACGTGTTATGGTTGTTTGAATGTATTGCGCACTAGATAAGCAATGGTTGAATGTATGTGAATGGATGAATATTAATGGTTGTTTGATTAATGGTTCATGAAATAAGAAATTTGTAGGACTGATTCACCCCCTCTCATTTCATTGTGCTCGTATTAGAGCACGTCCTTCAAGTTTAACAACTTGAAGGATTTCCTTTGAAGCATGGGTTAGTCTTTAGATGTTGAAGCAACATTAAGGAAAAGGAATGTAACTTAGTCGGTGATTGATTGCTTACAAATTCAGATCAAGGATATGGAGATAGAGCATGGTAAAGTCATCAAGGGTTTGGAGTCACGGGTAGAATGTATGTCAAAGCCCTAAGAGATAAAGAGGATACTTGTTCCAGGTATGAAGAGGTTGAAGGCTTTGGAATCTGATTTAGAGGATGCTTAATGTTTGAAAATTTATGGCAAGTTAGAAATTTTTTTTTGAAGCACTTGATGGGTTTTTAAAAGGTCAAAGAGCTACAAATAAGAAAATAAGCCTAGGGTTTGTTGTTGCAAATCACAAGCACCCCTGGATGCGAGATCGTTTCACTCCATCCGGTGTGATTGCACAAAATGGAAACCTCTCTCCAAGCATGGGGACTTGTGAAACTCGAGAGAGGAATTCCAGTTAGAGGCTGGTTTCTCGAACTCCTCCTGATTTAGATCTATATTTTGCAAAACTACAGAGGTTTAGATCCTAATCCTACTCTAACTTGCCAGAGACAGGGGTAGAAGTGCAAAATCAAACTAACTAAAGATGGTGATGCACCAAAAAGGAGTGGTGAAACATATTTGTCATGCTGAAATAGACACGGACCAAAGTTCACAACATAAAACATACACAGACCGATAATGTATAATTTAGTATCCGAAATCAAGCAAATGATACAAATAGAGGATTGAAAATTCACAGAGTCATTATCATTTCAATGTCGAACACACATTATACCCTCGAGAGGTAAAAGAAAAAGCTGATCCTTGGAGAGGTCTCGATCCTTGCATCAATCACTTCTTTGGAGGTGAAAGAAGAAGTCTCTAAGTATGAAAAATGTTCCCCCTTTAGAAATTAGCCAAATCTGCTTTTACATTGCATGGTCGAACCTGTGGGACAAAAACGTTGGGAGCCCATTCTTTCTTGAATGCAGTGCATTAAAACGGTATGGGGACCTTACAGATACCTCACTTTGACCGATTACAGGAGAATGCGACCCATTTTGCATTAAATGCAGTCGATGAATGTCACTTCGGCCATGAACACGCGTCAGATCCGTTTCTCAGTTTTCTCTCTCAGTGCACGCACTAAAACTCAAGATTAACCCCGAAATCATGTAGAGAATTTCACAAGCTTTCCGTTGATATAAAGAACATGCAAATCCGAGCTCGGATCGAAAGATATGTCGATCCAAGATTTAGGGCACAAAGCAGCTGAAAACGGATTTTTAAATTTCTTCCCGCTCTGCCACCGGATGACACGTGGCATGCATTGATTGGTCGCGTGATTCTTTCTCCTTCCCCATCGCCTATTGACACGTGTCCTCTTTTTATTGTACGGTCAATTTTGAGTGCGTGTCAAACCTCGCCCTTTGACTTTTGGACCATTTTTCCTGTGACACGTGTCGTGATTTGATTGTCCGCTTTGGCTGGCTTTTCGCGCCCTTGGCGTCTTTTTGTCCCGATGTCTCAATGGTGTTTGGGACAAAAACTCCTAACCACCCGAAATGGGCTTCCTTGTCCCTCATCCGCGGTGACACGTGTCATAATCCGATTGGCCCTCGGGTTTCTGATCCGCGCCCCACGCGCCCTTTGTCCCAATCTTGTCCCAAGGTCGAAAGTTCCCCGTTCCGGCCGAACCGGCCGGTTCGCGTCCTTCGTGTACCTATGTCCCACTTGCTCCCGGACGTCCCCTATGCTTCGCGGGCCGCTGGAGGCTTTTCGGCCGATCCGCGCCTTGACGTCCCAAATGTCCCGATGGCTCCTAGTACTAGGACTTAGCCATTTTTCGTGATTTTTTTTTGGCCCAAGCTTGTTTTTGCAGCCTTTTTGCCCTTTCTAACTTGCTCTTTTCAACCTCAGGCGGGAGAGTTAGAAAAAATCAGGGGACCCCAGAAACATGAATTTTGCCACTGAATCAATCCATTTGCACGGACTTGAGAATTGATGCATGTTATCAAATTAACCACTGGGGGTGAATTTGGATAACAGTTTAAAGGTGAACATGTGAAGAATGATGATGAAGCTAGTCCAAGTTCTCGATCAGGTAAAAAGATGACCAAGAGGCTGATTTCAAAAGGTCTAACCTTGTAAGACAACCTAATGCTATGAGGTATGGTTCTTCATTTAATGGTTATTGCTATATATGTCATGATTTTGGTCACAAAGCTAGAGATTGCAAAAGGAGGTCTCCTAGGAATGATGTAGGTCTCTTCAAAGGTGAATGCTTTTCATGTTGTGAGCAATGTTTTAAAAATCGGAACCGGCTGAGGTCCGGACCGGAACCGAACTGGACTGTTCAAACTTAATGAACCGGTTTACAAAAAAAAACATAAAATTTTATATTTTTAATGAAAATAATATATTTGAAAGGTTAAAACCATGATTCCAACAATTACACACAAAATATGCAAAGTTTGCTCTTATATATGTAAGAAAGGTGTTTATAGCAAAATGGCACGAACTCCAAGTCCAATACACAATACATATATCATATATGAGATTCCGAAACAAAATACATAAACAATGAGGCTCTAAATGGCCTCCATAGTCCGAGACTCCAAAAAAACAACATGCTATGAGTATGATCATTGATACATTACAAATACTACAAGTTACAAAACTCTAGAATAAACTAGATGACATCAATGATCAATCATCAAACTCTGCACCGCTGCGGAAATGGGATCCTCAAGGTCATCCTCATCAATATCATCACCGACCTCTGGCTCTGACTCGGACTCATCCAAATCCTCAGGTACATCTGCAACAACTGTATTGGCACGGGTCGAGGAGTAGCACGAGTGCGACTAGTGCTGTTGTGTCTCGTGACGATGGCGGCGGTGCTTTGCTAATGGCTCATCAGATTCTGATCCAAACCCATCCACCCCAAGTCATCGGGATCAAACTCTGTTGGCTGACTCTCCTCTACCCATTCTGAGGTTGGATCTATATCATCCAAGACAATGGGATTAGTATCAGGTCTTCGGTTCAACAACTGGTTGCGCCTTAACCGAAGGTTGTACTGCACAAAGACAAGATCATTCAACCGTTGTTGTTCCAAACGGTTTCTCTTCTTCGTGTGAATCCGCTCAAAGACGGACCAGTTGCGCTTGCACCCAGAAGCACTGCAAGTTTGGCTCAGGATCCTAATTGCAAACTTTTGCAATTGAGGACACTGACTACCAAATGAATCCCACCAATGTGCTGCGATAAAAAGTGTAAATGTTTAATTAGTAAACAATGACGATAAAAAGTTAAAAACACAGTTAAAAATTAAAAGTAAAACATAAACTTATAACTTAAAGGCTAAAGCGTAATTCAACAAATTAGATAAAGATTGTCTTATGCTAAAAATTCATGATTATTCATTAAAATTTTTAATCAAATGAACTTCAAAAAACTTAGAATTTCTTACCTGGTTGGTCCACATCCCTTGCAATCTTTGCAAGGTTTTTCCCAAAGGTACCTGTGGCTCTGCTGAAGAAGTTGATCTGTCGGTGAACCTCAAGTTGTTGCATCTCATCAGGGACCATGCGCTCTAGGCACTCGTACAAACCATCTTTTACTTCTCTTGTTTGATCTTCTCCAAGCTGAGCTCTGTAATGATATTTCGGGTTCAAGAAATACCCAGCTGCATGTATAGGCCGATGGAGTTGATTGTTCCATCTATTATCTATGATCTCCCATATAGGCCCATACTTAGTTACCCTGTCTTTGTATGTTGCCCTTATCTGCTCCTTTTCCTGATCCATAGCCTCATAAATATAGCCCATGGCTAATTTTTCCCCATCCACCAACCGCAACACCTTAACAAGAGGCTTGGACAACTTTCACAATCTTTGCTTTTTTTCCAAAATAAATTATCAAAAAGTTTCTTCTTTGTGTCTTTCCCATCTTGTTTCCGGCTCCACTTTGATGCATTCCATTCATCACTTGAAAACATCTTTTTCAAGTTCTATTGTTGGGAAAGAAGAGATTGCAACGTGAGGAAGTTTGTTGCAAATCTTGTGATGGCTGGCCTAACAAGTTCTTTGCCCTCAGTGTTCTTCCTCATTAGGTTCAATACCCATGAGTGATTGTAGATGTATTTGGTGATGCTTTTGCCATGCTCTACAGTGTTCTTGATCCAATATTTTTCCCTATATCCTCAAGCATGAGGTCTATGCAATGTGCAACACATGGAGTCCAAAATATTGTTGTGTTTAGCCTCTAACATCTTACCAGCAAGAACATAGTTAGAGGCATTATCTGTTATGATTTGTACAACATTTTCCACCCCCACCTCTAAAACAATCTCATCCAAAAGCTCAAACAATAAATTTGCATCTTTCACCCTATCAGATGCATCTACTGATTTCAAAAACATTGTACCTTGTGGACAAGAGGCAAGAAAATTTATTATTGTGCGGTTCTTGCCATCACTCCACCCATCTGACATGATAGTGCATCCTGTTTTGGCCCATGAAGCTTTGCAACCTTTCAAATATTCATCTATGGATGCAACTTCTTTCTTCAAAAGTGATCCTCTCAAGTCATGCATACTAGGGCCTTTGAAGCCCTTACCAATAACAACAATGGAATCAAACATCGGTTGGTAATAAGGTGAGCGGGCAACATTGAAAGGGATATCTATATCATACCACCATCTAACAATGTACTCAAAAGTTGCTTCTTTGTATTGCTTCTTCCAATGGTTATCCAAGGTGGGCTGATTTTCTGTTGGCATGGAGGCATTAACACTTGCGGTGTGTGTTGGCTAGATTTTCTGAAAAAAAGCACAAAACCTTTTTAGGCAGGTCATTTCTTGAGGTAGTCATGAGATAAATCTCCCTCATTTACCGGTGAGGCTCATGTCGGGTTTGTCGAATTAAAGTATCTTAATATCTATATGGGGTTTTACTTTAACTACTCGAGGCATTCATGAACCATAATTCGAAGTTCTTTTTGACTAGCCTTCTCTTCTCATGTTGTTTAAAGAAAGGAAAATTTATAGAAGAAAGGAATTATGTAAACACGGTGCAGAAATGAGGGTAAGATGTGCATCCCAATCAATAGATAGCAGAGTTGATCCATGCACATAAAAGAAACCAATAGATATAAACACTTGATTCTAAGCAAAGGTAGCTCTAGATCTAGATTTGAAATAACTTTTGTCTATTTAAAGATCTAAGATAAAAAACAAAAACTGAAAATACACCGTGACACAAAATAAATTTCAAATCTCTTATTTATATTCCTTTACTTAAGTGGCTCTTAAGGGTTTAACACAAAGTTTCATGGAACACTAGGTTGTTGCTTTTTACAAATTTTGATCTTTTTACCCGAAGGTTCTTCTCTACTTATAGAATGTAGAGGGGCAATTACAAGTCGGAAGCTTTTAGTTGAACGGTACATGTGGAAGTAGGAAAAGAAACAACGACAATCGTCCTCCTGGAATTCCTCTTTGCATGACATGCATGATTTGCAAATACCCAAATAGAACCTTCTATTTTATCACGTCTAAGCCACCTATTATCCAAAATAGTTGACTTTTATTAAATAATGGCTTTTAAACCAATCATTTGAGTTGTATAATTTAATTGATCGCTTAATTACTTTGTCGGAGGAAAGAAGAAGGAAGAGGAAAGATGCGGTCTTGTTCTTTTTTTCATGTTCTGCATTCCCCTAGTGATTCTTTTGCCTTTGATTCTCACCAAACTTTTCACGGGAGTAGTTGGATCATCTGGAAGCCAAGGAAGAATCGGATCAAAACAAGCTACGATCTAAAGCGGCTAAATTTTGCCTTCGCCTTGTCTTCTCTTTTATCCTTGAAGCTTTTGCATTTTCTCCTTGTACATGCATTAAATGGTCATGTATCCCGTAAATAAATAACTCTTTATATTTAATTGCATGTGAGCAATTAAAAATTTTAGAGAAAAGCACTCCTAAATGCAACTTCAATGAAGGTTTCAACTGGAAGATTGGAAGCACATGCACAAGATCTTCCAAAGGAATTTTCCAATCGCTTGTGACTTCTTCACCAAGTTGCATTCGAAACAAAGAGGATGAAGCCTTTGTCTTCAAGGAAGCTTTTGCGATTATGAGATCTCGGATCTGGATCTAAGCCTATTAATTTCACAAATCTAGAAGCTACGCATGATTCCGCTGAGCTTTCTCTTTCATCCCGCTTTGCCATGGCTGGAGCAATCTTTGTCTATCTTTGTCTGAACAATTCTTTTTCTTCTTATTTGTCCGGAATTCTTCAAAACTGGTGCAGATCTAGATAATTCTTCAGATTCGGAGGATATATTCAATGTATTGGACATTGATTAAAGCTCATTTTCTTTTGTAAAGCACCTGTAACGAATTCCTGCAATTATTTCATACAAAGATGGCAACAACTGTGAACACGCAGGAATTTCCGCCTCTGGCAATTCCCATTATAAAAGAAAAATCATAACATGAAATTTTCTGTGAATTTTAATCATAAAAATCTGCATAATTCAAAGTGTTGCCCCAAAAATTGATGTTTTGTTTGCATGCAAAGTGAAATGATTTTTCCAACTTCACCCGAGCTTCTTATTTATGCAAATTATCCAGCCACAAAAAGTCAACTTCCTTCAACCTTGTGTGCCAAAATTGGAAGCTTTTAGCATTAAATCCACCTTCTTCAGCAAAAATCCTCTTCAAAATGGAGCAACTTTTCCTCTGGGCTGCACTTCTTTACCCGTGAATTAATTAATTCACCCTTAAGGCAGCCCATGCTTATATAACCCTCATAATTCTATAATTAATAATTGCCCTTCCTATTCTTAGGCAATTAATTAATTAAAAATCATTCTTCTATTAATTAATGTGCTAAAATTGCATGTTTAAGGACAGCCATCCATTAAATTAAATTTAATCGATTTAATCATCCACTCTTCACTTCACTTAAGCTTCACAAAGAGTGTAGCAGACAGTTTTTGAGCAGGAGGTGCTTTAACCTTAGCCACTCAAAATAGAAATTAATTTAATCATTTAATACTTTAAAAAGTATTATCTTTCTCCCAAAAGGGGCGCACTTTTTGACATGAAGGGGCTGCCATTAAATAAATTAATTTATTTAATTTTAGAACAATCTATTTTCAACCACCTTTTGTCCTTTGCCTTTGTTGACTTTTCCACAAGCCTGGGCGCCTATTTTGGGTGAATAATTAATTAAATTAATCAATTTAAAGGCTGCCATTACTTTTCCAAAGGGGGCGCACTTTTTGACATAAAGAATTCTATTTTTAAGAATCACATGACAATGGGATTTTTACCCTATAAGACAGCCACGAAAATCTTGATTCACTTAAGTCGCTTGACTTTCATAATGGGATTATTTACACTGCAAAACGCCAAAAAATCCCATGATTCACTTAAGTGATATTTCTTTTATTCCACATGGAAATTTTACCTGCAAGGCGGGTAATAAATTCTCGCCACTCTTTGCAAAGCCTCCTAATTTTCCCATTGCTGAAGGACTTTTCTATCATGGGAAAAAGTACCCTGCAAGGCAGGTACAAAATTCCCACCTGCCTGCTGCTTCTAATTTTCCCATTATCCATTATGATTCTTTGTTTTCCAAAAATGCAGCCAGCCCAGAAGAGGCTTTTTGGTGCGCGACTTCGTCTTTTCCCAGTGTGAATTTACCTCGATGGCGACTTCCTTCACGCCAACATGCGTATGTGATCCCGATTACTTGCTCATATGCCAAAAATCGAATCTAAGTTTTCTGGAATTGATCTAGAGAAATTTCATGAAAACTTGAAATGGGAAAACACAAAAAACAAAAAAAGCCAAAAGTCACAAATAAAGCATTCAAAACTTATTCCTAGTTAAAACCCTTATGGTATATAGGAATAATGATATGTTCGATCACAATATGGTTAAAGGAACAAGGGAGCGCAAATTGCCTCAATCTCTTTTCTCAAAATAATTAAATACAAATTTCCAAAGTAATCGAACAAATCTCGACGATAGAATATAACAATTTTGGGCATCCGGGTATTTGGCGAAAATGACTAATATGGCTCTTTGGGAATATCTTGGCAATAAGAACTTTCATACAATAAAAACAAAAAAGCGACCCATTATTTTAAAAATACGAAAATTTTTCTGATAGGGTATCACGGATTCAAGATGAAATCTGGGGATACCACATGTGGAAGATGGAAAAAGCTTTGAATGGTCTTTCTTTTTTTTTAGGCCGGTTTTCTTGACTATGAGTGGATGGGGAGGCATATACCGAAAGAGGTCTCTAAATCCTTGATCTTTTTGATAGCAGGGTCGAAAGGAGCAAGATCCTTCAACACTCAAGGCATGTTCCCTCCTCCCTATTTCAGCTTCCATCTCTTTTTGCCTAGCCTTCTTTTTCTATGTTCTTGAAGCATGTTTCTTCATTTCCAACCTAATGGCATCAATATCAAACTGCATCACATGGGGTAACTTGGCCTCTTTGACCAAACCAAGTGTTGTTACAACCTGAATCCCCCTTGATGTGTTTCTTACAATATTTATAAAAACTTGATTATCAATTACGTCAAGCCATGGGTCCATGTAGGGTCTTTTGTTTTGAGGGCCATCATGCAAATGCAAACAAATTGAAATGCAAATACAAACAAAATAAATTTCATATTTCTTATTTAATAAAATTTACAAAAAGGGCAAGTTTAAAATGTAACATACCTTTCAATGTGAACAAAAATGAGGTGAAAAATGCTCCAAGCTTGTATATGGCACCACAAAGAGCCCACACTCCAAATGTAGATGTAAATGCCACCACAAAGAGCCCACACTTGATGCCAAACAACGCCCAAACTCACTCCAAATGAACACTATTCAATGCTGCCCCAATCCTCCAAATCCTTGCAAATAAGAGAGGTGCTCACAAATAGAGGTGAGGTGCTCACAAATGGATGCCAATATCACCACAAAGAGCCCACAAGCAATGCCAAACAAGCTCCAAGCCTCCAACTTCCAAGCTCACTACAAAAAATAAACTCTTCAATCTTATGCTCACAAATGCTTTTGCTCACAAATGCTCAATGAGAGAGGTGTGAAGTGAATAGAGGGGGTGGGGTGTATTTATAACACCAAATTAGGGTTTAGAGCAATTAAAAAATAGAATTTTAATTTTAAAAGTCGGTTTTTTGTATTGGATTGCCGTATAAGGGTGTTTTGACAAAAACTGGCTAGTTTGGGTCGGAACCGGACCGGTTTGACCGGTTTGAGGCCAAACCAGCCGGTTCCATACGGAACCGGCCGGTTTGGCCTCAAACCGGTCAAACGTCCGGTTTTACTAGCGGTTCGTGCAAAAAAAGGTTAAACCGGTCAAACCGGCGAAACCGGTTCCGGTTCCGGTTTGACCGATTTTTAAAACAATGGTTGTGAGTATGGTCATAGGGCTAAGGATTGTGGTTGGAACCTAAGTGTGCTTGAGCCAAGAAAGAAGAATGGGATTGTGTGTCACAAATGCCACAAGCAAGGGCATATTGCAAGATTTTGTCATCAAATAGGATCTTTAGGGTACTCTAGCAGATTTCAAGCTCAAAGTGGAAAGTTTTTCAAGAAGAAGACTCTCATGAATGAGTCCAAGGATGTTATGTCAGATCCTAAGGGAAAGAAGATGGTTGTTCAAGCAAGAGAAGTTAAGAGATCAGATTCTCAGTCTGAAATGCAGCCTAATCCAATGAAGTTTGTCAAAGAAGGTCCTAGTGGCTTCAAGATGGGAGACAAGTTCAGTCAAGGAAGTAAATTGCCTTAGTTGAAGGGCTCAGAAGTGAAGAAGACCACATGTGCCTAAAAGCAATTCATTCTCCTGTACATGAGAAGCTGAGGATTCTAGGAGTTTGGAACACATCAAGTGTTGTAAGGTATGTTAAGCAATTTCTCCATGAGTTTTTGCGTCATTATTTGTGTAGGTGTCTGAGTTTGTCTTGTTGTCCCTGTTTGAAGAAGTCCATGGTTGTCATTGAAGGTATGTTGGGGTCAGTCTAGTTCATGTCTTGGTTTTGGAAGTCTATGGTATCAAGTCAGTGAGTCTTAGGTTCTGTGTTTGTGTCTTAAAGCCATCATGTTGATGCAAAAGTGCTATCATTGTCTTGTTGAATATCAGTTAAAGGGCTGTATGTATCATCAAGATGTCTAAGTATGCTGGTAGTACATTATGTAGTTCAAATTCTTGATATTGTTGGTCAAATATCTGTGTGTGTGTGGAATGAAGTCTTCAAGTCTGTGTCATGCAAAGTAAAAGTCTAACGATCAATCAAAGCACATCAGTGTTCTGAGTTTGTATTGCAATGTTGAAGGCATCTTTGTGTTTCTGAGTCATGAAAAAAGTCATAGACTTGGTTGAGTCCTTTAAGTCCGTCAAAGGTCTCAGTCATGAAGATAGGATTATCTCCAAGAAGTAGTGTTCAAGTCAGTGTCTTGGTTTAAGAATGAAGTCATGGAGCTGTCAAAGATGCTCAGTCTGCCTTGAGGATGTTTGGGCTCTATTATATCCTCAAAGAGGTTGTCATAAGTGCATAGGCTTGTGAAGTGTGTTGTTGACCTTAAAGTGCACTATGTTTGTGAGGTCTGTGATGTCATGGATGAGTGTATAAGTCTGTCATGAAGCTATATGCTCTATCACAAGTGTATCAAGTTGCTTCATGGGTCTATAGTTCATACAAACAAGTTAAAGTTGCTGTCTGAGCTGTAGGAATGCAATGGTTGAAGGCACTGTTCATGTACATTTCTAGAAAGACTTCTTGAAGGATTTAAAGTGGTGTTTGGTCAATGTCATGTGTTAGTCACATAGTCTTGTGTGTCAAAGTGTGAGTTTGTCAAGTATACTGTGTACAAAGTTACCAAGGTCTGTAATGATGTATTTAGTACTTCAAAGTCTGAGTGATCTGTGTAAATATCTTAAAGGGCATTGGAGTGTTCTCTGTCTCATGTCAAGAGAAAATTAGTCATTGAAGAAGGAGACCTGTGTGAAAAGGATTAAGTGTCCAAGCATGCTCTTATGAGGCCATAACTGTATTGCAAACCTGTGTATGACTTCTAGAATCAGTGACAGAGCAAGGAAACAGAGTAAATGTGTGTGTAATCTTGAAACATGGGCAAATTCTCATGAATGTGATGCAGAAGAGGGTATGGCAGCTATTTCAAGGGTTTGTGTGTTCTTCAAGAAACTCAGAGGTTTGTATAAGATCACTCAAGTATGATATGAATCTGAATCATGTCTCCAATAGCAGAAAAAAGTCACAGAGTATGAGTTGACAAGGTGATACAGTCTGAGACAAGGTATGGACAAAGCTTACTCAATGCAATTTTATTTGGAAGGGCAGAAGGGCTGTAGTCATTGGGTGGGAGTGGTTGTTGGTTGGGTTAGAGTGTGCTCAAGACATGTAAAGAATATATCAAAGTGAGTCATGAGCATGATGGGATCCTTATCCCAGGGAAGTCTCTATTGGTATAATAGAAGAGTTATCAGTCAAGGTCTGAGTCTCAAGGTGGAATGAGTAAAGCAAAATCTGTACATGGCCTTTTGGAGTCATGAAGTCATTGACCTGGCTTGTTAGTGTATTATGAATGTTTGTCAAAGTGTATCTAACCTGGTGTTGAGCTCTGAGAATGGTTTTGGAGGTCTGTAATAGTGTTTTCCAGGTATTAGTAACTATAGAATGGTCTCCATAAGAATCCCGAGGAATGGAAAGCTACAGAACTGTCAAACGCACAAGAAATCATGAAGGTTGCTGAGTTGCATAAGGTTTTGCCTGGATCATGAATGAAGTTCTTCAAGTTGACATGTGTACAGTGGTTGAAGAAAGAAGATCATTCTCTGTTTTTGATCCAAGTTTTTGCTTCTAGAAGTCTTTCACAGGTGCATCTGAGATAGTTGAAGGTTGAGAAACTTTTGTAAGTTCATTTCTTGCAAACACAGAGCTCTGAGAAAACAGTTTACCAGGTATGAAGGTATAGAATGTTGAAGAAGTTCACTCTATTGTTGCCTCATGAAGTGAAGATAATCAAGGTTGCCTGAGCTATGAAGGAAGGTCTGCAAAGTAATATGAAGCATGTCAAAGTGTAGAAGTCTGTGCCATGTCAAGATGTCTCTGCAAGTGAAAGTTTTGCGTTGTCAAGTCAAGATGGCCTTTGTCATAAATGTGGATTGGTCACCTGATGAAAGTCCTCTTCATGCTTGATGGTGTATGTCTAATGTTTCTGAATCTTCACAAGTCAAGTGATTTGATGTGAGCATGCACTGAAAGGATGTCCCAGTTCAAAGGTGCTTACACCTAACATTGTCAAGTCTGAGTTGTGAAGAAGGTCTTAAGTAGGCAATGCAGAGTGGTGTCATGATGTATGGAAGGTTGTTTTAGCTTTTCAAGCATGAGTGGAAGATGAAAATGAAGTATTCAAGGTTCGTAGATCAAATTGTGTAAATTGAGTACTGTGATAACTATCTACCAGGTCAGTGACAGAGTATAGGAAGTATGAATCCCTGTGTATATGCTGCAAGGTGCAGGTTCAATGTGGTTCATCAAGACTGTGAAGTGCAATCATCCTTTACAAGGTCTAATTCTGAGGAAGTTGACTGAGTTAAGGTTTGTAGCAGTGCTTTCATCAAATGCAAGGAATATATAGTGCTCCTCAGGTATGTCCATAAAGAAAGATTACCAAGATGACAAGATATAGTTCTGATTGTGCCTCTTAAGTCAGGGAAATCTATATTTGATGACTAAAAAAGTGTACAAGGTATGTTGAAGGCTTGTAGGGCAGAGTAAGTTGTGTTTGCATGAAGAATGGTTTGTGAAACATGTTTGTCTCCATTATGGAAAAGAGTGAAAGAGGTTACAGTGCAGGTATGACTGTCTCAGAGCACTAAAATTGCATAACTGTAAAGGCTTGTAAGACGAAAAACTTGAATCTTGTGAGCACTTGTATCAAGTATGTTCACTCCCAAGGGGAGTTAGACACCATTGAAAGAGTAAGGTTGCAGGGTTACTCAGTTCATTCTCCAATCACAAGCCAAAGCCATCCAAATCAGAGTTTCAAAGTGCTCAAGAAGGTCTGTATGTTGATTTTCTTGTTGAAAGGAGTATCAAGAAGTATGGTACAGGACATGTCAAGCATAAAAATTGTCAATCAGTGAAGCTGTCAAGAGTTTGTTCTAATAGTTATGTATTATATGAGCTTAAGTTGACTTACATTGTGTAAAGATGAACTTGAATAACCTGAATTTGCATTGTAGTGATGGGTAAAGTCTCAGCAAGCCTGTGAAAGTCTTATTTCTGTCAAAATAAGATGATTGAGCCTAATCAAAAGGTCATCTCTGTACTGAAGTTGTCTCAAGGGTTAAGAGTTCCTCGTGAAAGATGAAGGCACTGTGTAAGTATTCCAGATCTTTAAGTGTAATGTTAGGGCCAAGAAGGTGTCAAATCAGGGTATTCTCTGTTTCAAGGTCAGAAGATCAAAAATTAGCAATATGGAGGTAAATGAAACACTACAGGTCTCTGATGTTGTCCTAAGGCAGGGGGAGAAAGTATCTTACTTGCATCTAATTTATGAAATTGCTCAGGGTACAAACAAGGTATGTTGAACTTGCTATGCTACTCCCTTGAAGAAGAACTAAATGTGACAGGTTTATGAGTGAATGTATAGATTCAAGGCCCTAGAATGGTCTTCAAATGTCTCAAAAGTGACTGTGGAAAGCAAAACAATGCTACAGGGTCTAAGAAGGTAAGCAAATGCAGGGGGAACATATTTGATTGAAAATTAAGTGTGGAAGATGGTAAAACAGGCTGGTAGAGTTGTATTGCAGATGCATGTGGAACTCTTTAAAGGTAAAGGAGTCCTCAAGTCTAAAAAAGTGAAATTAAATGTTTCAAAGGTTGAAATGACTGTGGAAGTGTCTTAGGGCAGAAGCAATATGGTCAAGTCATCTTCAAGTCATAGAACCAAGGTATGCAATCAAGTTTTTGAGTTTTCAGTTAGAGTTTGATAATATGAATCCAGGGGGAGTAATGAGGAGTCTCATGAAGTACATGGATGCCTAGAAGCTTGTGAAGTTTGTCAGAAATGCGCTGAAGTTGGAACTTAGGGACAGTGGTTCTAAATGTGAAAATGACAGTATTGGAGGCAAAAACTTGATTTTTGAGCATGGTATAGTCCTAAAAGGAAATGTTGAGTGTGAATAAAGACAAAATGGGGAGTATAAGTTCAAGGGAGATTTGTACAGGTCCAAATGCTGCTAGGAGTCAAAGAAAACCAAGTTCAGTCCCAAGGGGAGCTAATTGAGCATGTAAGTCAGTTTTGAGCATTGTTGTCATTGTTTCTTGTCTTGTGTTGTTATTTTCCATGTTGTGTCATCATTGTAGCCTTTGTCATAGATGTCAAAGGGGAGAGAAGCATCAAAAACATGAGAAAGTGTCATGTAGGTGTGTTTGTCTTGTTGGTTGCCATCAATGTTTTTGAAGGTGGTTGTCATCAATGAAAAGGGGAGATTGTTGGCCATTGTGTGTTTGTGTTGTCATTGATGTCAACTCCATTGATGGAAAAGGGTGTCATGGTGTGGTATGTGTCTCCATGAGGTGTTAGTCAATGGTCAAACATGAAGGTTGATTGGTAGTGTCAAGATTTGGAGTGTTCTATGTGGTCTGGTGCATGGTCTAGTGAGCTGAGTCACGGTATGAGTCCTCCCAAGAGTTTTTGAGTGTCATGAGGTCAAACATGGTTGGTATGATGTGTCATGGGTGTACATTGTTAAAATACGATGCTTATATAGCATATTGAACAGGTTATACGGTTGTTTAACTATCACAACTACCTCCTACAATAAATACACTCTGCTGTCGTCATTTAGACGTTTTTGCCTTATGTATTCTTTCTTATTTGTGCATCTTCCAACATTGGTATCGAGCCCCAAAGGTTGCGAGTCGAGAATCCTTGAAGAGGCACGAACAACAAACTCGAGGAAGCCCTAACAAGGCACGGTTTGGCGTTGAGGGATCGTGATTCGTATGGAGGCGAGGGCGATTGCAAAAATCGTGGAAGGATTCGTGAAAAAAGCGAGTTCGTATGCATAGACGAGGTCACGAAAAATCGTGGAGTTACAAAAATCGTTGGTTGTGTCGTCATGGAATCGTTTGGCGATCCCTTGCAAGCAAAATCGTGGGTTTTGAAGTTAAAACGAGTTGCTCGTGGTTTGTTGGAGGAAATACATAGTCGAAGCAAAATCGTGGGTTTGTGCACGAACATGAGTAGTGAACAGCGAAGGTAGCAAAAGATTTTATAAAATGCTATAATTTTTACTATCGTCACGTATTTGCATTTTCCTACGATGACGCATATTATTCATTCATTTAATATTTTTGGCTGGAAAAGAATACGTTATTAAGTGTGAGGCAAACTTTTATTTTATTATTTTCAATTACTTTGGAATAATAAAATGTCAAACATAAGAAATTTGATTTTCTTGGATACACAAAAATTAACGGGCACGAAATTTAATGTGTGGAGCCATAAGATCTTGACACTAGCGAAATTTCGTGGTTTTGAGAAAATAATCATGGGTATGATGCATAATTTGGGATTATGACAAACGTCATCGGGAGGCTCTTCTAATTAAAATTGTGAGAATTGATACGAGGTCCGAAAATGCCAGCGAGGTAGTAAATTGTGGGTCGGTAAGTCTTAGAAGAGTGGTTGGAGAGTTTTTTCCGTAAAATTACAAGAAGGTGGATTTGAGCTACTTCGATGAAAGATCTCCGAGATCATGGATCAAAGCCGGTTGATGATGATGATATTGGCTCATTTTAAACAATTTGCCCTTATCGTATGACTCGTTTGTGGAGTTTTTAATGGGCGAGAGTCAAACTTTACGTTTGACAAGGTGTATTCCTACCTGTGGCGAAAGGCGAGGCAGAACACAAGTTAAAGAGTCCATTACGACAATGAGAGTGCATTTGCTGCATCAAAGAAAGTGGAAGTTAGAGTTGATGCGTTTCAGCCTTCCTCTCCTAAATTTCCGGACCTTTTGATTGCTGTGAAGAAGGATTGTCAAAGCAACTAAGTGCCCTAAAGAAGGGAAAGGGGGCAAGCACATGTGGCTTGAGCAACACGAGTCGAAGATGAGTATGCCCTCATGGCATCTTGCTCGGATGGTGGCATCTTTGGTTTTTGATTATCAAGACTTCACGTGTCAGGAGATTGGTATGTTACTTTTCATGAATTCATGTTCTTTCACTTTAGAGGATGGAGATCACATGAGGTGGGATTGGGGATGTTCGTATCATGTTAAATAATAACACTAAATTGCTTGTGAAGAGTGTTAGATATGTGCCTAATGTGAATAAGAACCTATTATGCATCACGATACTCGATAATCCTCGTATCTATGTAAAATTTTAAGTAAATAATGTATTGTGTCGATGTCAAAGTAATAAGGTGGTTGCCAAATTGGGCATGGAACTAAACCTATCACAGTCAACTTGCGAGTTGTGGTAGAAAATACCGGTGTTTTGTGGCATGAAAGATATGGGCATCTCAATCTTTGATCTTTATAAAAACAATGGTTGTTGGTGAAAAAGCGGGATATGTGTGTTCGATGTTTTGCGAGGCAAACAAAAGTGGCTTCCTCATGAAGGTGTTTTGCTAAAGATCTTGTCCATGAATGTGAGCCATATGGAAGACTCCCACGTCCTTGGTGCACGTTATTTTCTCTTATGGTGGATGATCACTCTCGGCGGATGTGGATCTATCTCTTGAAAAAGAAGTCGATGCTTTGCTTCGTTTGTCGAGTTGAAGGCATTGGTGGAGAACCGAAGAGGGCGACGGATAAAGACTTTAAGATCCGATAATGGGGTGAATTCACTTCTAAGGCAGAAAGAAGGGATTCGGCGTCGAGGTTGACACCATATACTCCCCAACGAGAATGGGGTGGTTGAGAGGTGGAATAGAACCATATGGAGATGGCCCGGTGTATGATCCACATCGTGGAGTGCCATCACATGGGAGAAAATGTTTTTATATCCTCAATCGCATGTAAAGCCTTGCGGAGATCACGCGAGGTGGTTCAAACCGGAGGTATCAGCTTTTTGTATTTTTGGTTCAGCTGCTTATACTTTGGTTCATGAAAGAGGAGTAAACTAGATTCCAAAAGTTCTAGATATTTCTTTGCTGGTTATAGTGAATTCTAAAGCATTGATTGATTGATACTTCCACTAATAAAATCATTATTAGTCGTGATGTTGATGTAAGAAACAAAGTCTTTCTTTGGCTGTAATCAGCAAATAGACCAGCAACATGGCAGCGATCAACAAGAGGGTGGTCATAGAGATTGGTTCTCTTTCCTTGCACGATGATGAGTCTGGTCATTCTCAGAGACTCGATGTCTTTTCCGTCTCTTGAAATCAGCTCGTGTTGGTTTCACCTCCGGAAATCCCACTAGCTTCCGAATCCTCGGTTCAGCGACAAGCCCAAGTGGTATTATTCCACTATTCGGGGATCGAACGAGGCGATTTGTCTCACTCTTAGATGGCGGTCTGCAGGTTCTGACTGTGAGAGGATTGATTACTAAAGCTCAATTTGCTCTTGCTTGATCTCCTCCATATTCGTGAGCCACAAAAATACTCGATGCACGAGGCATACCGAATGGGAAAGCTGCCATGCAGTATGATGCCTTGATTAAGAATGATACTTGGAAGTTGGTGCCATTACCTCCGAGTAAACACCACATTGGTTGTAAATGGGTGTACAAAATCAAGTGTAAAGCGAGATGGTACTTTGGATAAGTACAAGGCTCGACTTGTTGCAGTTTTTCTCACCGGAGGAGGATAGATTATGAGGAGACTTTTGCTTACTTGAAAGATGGTCACTTTTCGGTTACTTCTTGCCTTTGCTTGCTTAGCTCAATTTGGTTGGAAAATATATCAGATGGATGTGAAAAGTGCATTCTTGAATGGCGATTTGGAGGAAGAAGTGTATATGACTCAACTTGAAGGTTTTCGGGCATGTGGTCGTGAGCATCTAGTATGTAGGTTGATTAAGTCCTTGTATGGGCTTAAGCAGGCTCCTAGCACAGGTATATTAAGATCGATACACATCTCGAGAGATTCGGATTTTTGAAAGAAGTCATTCTGATCCGAATCTCTATGTCAAAAGCACAAATGATGACATTGTGATTCTTATTGTTTATGTTGATGACCTTGCCATCACAGGCAGTGGAGATGCTGCGATTCATAAGGTAAAATCAGATTTGTGCACTGCTTTTGACATGACTGATTTAGGCCTCCTTCATTATTGTCTTGGTGTAGAATTCTGGCAACAAGATCACTTGATTTTCATTTCTCAAGTTAAATATGCTACTCTTTTGCAAAAATTTAAGATGTATGATTGTAATTCATCATCTACACCTATGGAGGACGGGCTGTTTCAGCTCATGATGATTCACCACCGGTCGATGAAACATTATGTGATTGGTAGGTAGTTTGATTTATCTCACTAGTACAAACCAGTTTGTGTTTCTTGTGAGTTATCTTTCTCGGTTTTTGTCTAAACTCATTCACTAAGGGAGCAGCAAAACGTGTGTTAAGGTATGTCAAAGAGGAACTCTTGACTTTGGCATCTTGTAATGTCGAGAGTTGCAGATTTCACGTTGATTGGCTACGAGACTTTGATTGGGGAGGTTCGGTGGATACTCGGAGATCTACCATTGGATATATCTTCTCTCTTGGTTCAGAGTTATTTCTTGGAGTAAACTTCAATTGTGGCTATCTCTTCCATAGAAGAAGAATACAAGAGCTGTTTGTTAGTGCTGGTTGCAAAGTGGTATGGCTTAAGTGATTTTGGTTGATTTTCGGTTGAGAGTCTTTCTACACCTCTTTCACTTTTTGTGATATCAAGGTGTGTTGAAGATGGTCAAAAATTCTATCTATCATGCTTAAACATATTGAGATTCATCACCACTATATTAAATCGAAGGACTCTTTCATTTTTGTCCTTCTCGGGAGTCTGTGATGTAATGAAAACCTCTTGGTACTTTCTTGTTTGGTTTGGGATAAACTTGGATAGTTTCTAGGTTAGTAATTAAGAGGGTGTTAAAATACGATGTTATATAGCATATTGAAAATTATACGGTTGTTTAACTATACGACCAATTGTAACTACCTCCTACAATAAATACACTCTTCTGCTTGTGCGTCATTTAGAGCAGTGCGAATTAAATTCTTTCTTCTTTGTCTTCCAACATACATGGGTTTGTATGATTATGGTCAGTCACTGGTTACATGGTTGATGAGGTCTATTCCTAGCCCTTGAACATGCGAGAATGAGGTAGAAATGTGAGTTTTGGAGTTGATCGGTCTTGTCCAAGCATGGGAACAATGTTTTGACGGTGTGATTGATGTATGGTGAGTTTCGGTCGAACTCAAAGGTATGATGCATATTTGGTGTCCTTGGAAGAAAACAAGTGAGAATAGAAAGTTTAACATAGGTAAGTCTTAATAGCTGGAGAGTTTCGAATATTTGAGCTAGATGGTGAGTATGGACAGTTAGAGGATGTTTTCATGATGCTTCATGACAAGTTTCAAGTCATTCTGAAATGAGAATTACAAGATACATTGTTTTGGTAAACCGAGTAAGTTAGAGTGTGATTTTGAAGCAAATATGGACCTTTTGATGCTCGTTGTATCTGTATGCTTTGTATTGGGACTTGAGATCTTTATGATTCTTAGGTCGATTCAGAATCTTTCACAAAAATAATGAGGTGGTTTGATCGTCACGTTTTTATGAATGATTGTTAAGAAGGTAAAGTGGTTTGAAACCCTAACTAAACCCTAGCTAGAGTGGAAGATTTCTTGTACCAGCCCAATTTTGATTGATTATGAAAAAGTGAAGAGTGAATGTTGTAGAGGGCTCTTATGTTATATTAGAGCATGTGACCATATGTGGGCTCCACTGAAAATGCTTGTTTAAGAGTTCTAGTTTAAGGAAAGTTTCCTAAAGAAGGTAACGAATAAACTAACATTGATTTTATCCATGGAGTTTTTCTAGATGTGTGAAGGTTTCAGGTCATAGTTGAGGTGAAAAAGTGCAAAGTGTACCCTATTTATGAAGATTGTTTTTGGGCCAGTTTGGAGCAACTTGTAGTAAAATTGACATTACAGGAGCTACAAGAGGATTTAGGAGCTGATTCAAGTTGTGTTGTGAAGTTGGTTCCGAGATATTTCCATTGGTATATCAAAATTGATGATTGGATAAGGTATGCAAAAGTTATGAGTTGTTCTTTGAGGTCAAGATTGAAGGATGCTAGATATAGCTCCTTAAGGTAAGGTGAGGATTTTGAGTTGTTCATGATTTTTGAAGGTTGTTGAGTGCTTAGGCTGTTCCATAAGCTAGTGTTTTGAGTCATGTTGGGCAATTTGTTGAGTCCAAGAAAGCATAAAAAAGCAGGTTTGCAGATGAGATTGGTTGAAGGCCTTCCACTTGGATTTGAAATGAGTTATAGTATGTTATGGAAAGGTGATTCAGAGATATTTATAGTGATGTATGCTTGTATCTTGGTGAGTTAATCGATGGCTCTTTGAGTCAGGTTTGTAAAGAAGAAGGTATTACGGATTTCAAGACGAGGTTTGTTCGGATGAAAGATTGAATTGGTTGAAGCATCAAATGGATTGGTTGATGCTTTCTATCACTTGGAGAGTGAATATGGATGAATTTTGTTCCTATTGAAGGACTTTGAGGTCTTGGAAGTGGCGAGGATAAAGTAATTGAATTTACAAAAATGTTTACGGACAACTTGATTTGGTGAAGAGGAAAGTTTCTCTAGTTTGAACATATGACTAACTTGTGAATGTGTTCTACAAGTTCTGAAGAAGACATGCCATAGTTGAGTTGTTTTGAAGTGGTCTCGATGCCCAAAGGTGAAAACAAGGTGTTGGAAGCAAGCAATTGTTTGGTGAAGGATATGATGAAATATTTGATTGATCGAAAATTTGCAATAAGTTATATTAGTGGTGAATTTGGGAGCTTGAATAATCATGGTTTTGGTGTGAGTGGATTTTTCTCATCCTAGTGATGGGGTTTTGAGGCATTTTTGTGCTTGTATGGAGGTTTTGGGAATGACTGACCTATATGGGTCATATGTGGTAGCATTTATGTAATGAAGGTATTTGAATGTCATATGATGTATTGGTCAAATTAGTCATGAAGGACAGATCTCCCTTGGGTTAGAGAAGAGAAGGCTATAAGGCTGTGTTTTGAGTCCATTTGTGGGCTAGTCATGCATGAGGGAAAAGTGTGACCCAAGTAGAAGTGTTTTGTAGGTTTGAAGGCATGATTTGAAGGTTGATAGTGTGTTCACAAGTTGAGGAAGGATAGAGAGCTGTGGGAGTTTAGAGCCAAGACAAGTCAAATAAGAAGAAGATAAAGCCTACGGGAATGAGGGTTTGAATAAGATAGTGTGATGTAAAATTGAGATCTCCATCGGTTGTGGTAGCTTCAAATCATCATCATCGGTGGCTGAGTTGGTGCTTGGTCATCTTGGAGGGTTGTAGCCTCCTTGTGGAGTTGGTGCTTCACTAAACTAGGGGTTGGTGGTCCTTGTGAAGTTGGTGCTTCACTAAATTTCTTTTCTTTGTGTAATATAAGTAGAGTTTCAGTGGTTTTCTTCCCCATGAGGGTTTCCCACTTATATCTTGTGTCTATGTGCTTCTTCTCATGTGTTATGGTTGTTTGAATGTATTGTGCACACTAAATAAGCAATGGTTGAATGTATGTGAATGGATGAATGTTAATGGTTGTTGAAATTAATGGTTAATGAAATAAGAAATTTGTAGGACTGATTCACCCCTCCTCTCAGTCCATTGTGATTCCAACAATTTCCTCTTTGCATACTTGGGAATCCAACAACAAATGCATGGTTGATTCTTCCCACGGTCCATTTTGTAGTGGTAATGGCTTATCTGATCCAATATTTTGACATGCCTCTCTCTGCTAATTCAAAACCTAGCACTTTTCCACATACCTTTTAACATCTCTAGAAATTCCAGGACCAAAATATATATTTCGTCGGTGAATGCTTGAATTCTATCTCATCCAAAATAACCACGCAATCCACCGCTATGTAATTCCGTGATTAGATGTTTCTCTCATTGAACATTTTGGAATGCACATTTTTCATGAATAAAAACCTTCCTTGATGAAGTAATCTCAATACTTTCTTCTTTCACCAACCCAAGGTTACTTGCAATCCTTCCAAGATTCTACAAATTTTTC
Source organism: Taxus wallichiana var. yunnanensis (assembly GCA_018340775.1). Lineage (NCBI taxonomy): Eukaryota > Viridiplantae > Streptophyta > Pinopsida > Cupressales > Taxaceae > Taxus > Taxus wallichiana. The sequence continues at coordinate 462,736,806 of CM031241.1, forward strand.
ATCTTTTTCCTTCAATTACTTCATGCTTTCCTAACAAATTATCTTTACGGATATGGTAGTCAACAATGCAGCTCTCTACTCAAAGCATTTTCTATCTTATTGGACTGCCCAATTTTGCGCTTGGTGACAAATGTATTAACTTTGCAAATATTGTACCCACTTCATATGCCTTTGATTCAATTTTACTTGGTTATCAATTATTCAATGCTTGATGATATGTGAACACAACACATTCCTTGGGAAACAAATTGATGTCTCGATTTCTTCAATGGTTGAACTATAACATAAAATACCTAATCATATATCGAGTTTCTTTAATTTTCCTCATTCACTTCTCATTGAAGTATGCAATTTGTCTCCCATTTGGACTCAACAATGTTCCAATAGCCATTCCACTTGCATCATAGTCTATTTGAAACACTTTATGCATCACAATCTACTTAAAACACTTCATTAAAATCAGGCAAGGCAAAAATAAAATATTTTGTAACATTCCCTTTTAAAGTTTCATGAATTTTATTATTTTCTATTATCAATGTGAACATTCATTTCTTCATGCATTTAGTCAAAGGTGCACAAATTCCACTAGAATTTCTTATAAACTTTTTGTAAAAGATTGGAAGAACATGAAAAAGTCTTACCTCGATGGTGCTCTTGGGAGGGTCCAGTCCACTATAGCCTTAATATTTTCTAGGTTCATCTTCAATCTTTCTTGAGAAATCAAAAGTCCTAAGTATACAAGCTTTTCCTTTATGAAAGTGCACTTTTTCATATTAACCAATAGTTTTGAATCTTCGGTTTTCCAATACTTGCTTTAGATTAATTATGTTTTCTTCTATGGTCTTGCTGAAAATTAGTGTACCATCAAGGTGTATTGTTACATATTTTACCAAAAATGGCTTTATCACCTCATTCATCAATCTTCTTACAAAAAAACCACTCATACGACCCTTCTTTTGTCCTAAAAGCAGTTTTCCAATCATCATCTTCCTTTATTCAAATTAGATGATAACCACTCTTCAAATCAATATTGGAGAAATATTTTGCACCATTCAAGCAAGCCATCAAGTCATCCATCCTTGGCAATATAAATATGTAGTTATGGTGCTTTTATTTGTTGCTCTTGACTTTGTACTCTTCCTTTATTCTCTATCTTATTTTGGTTTAAGTATTGTTGATCTTGCACACGAGCTCAAAATTTCTCTAATCAAATTGCTTTCCAAAAATCTTGCACTATCTTATCCAACACCGTGCTCATTGATGGAATCGGTCTATGTGGGGTCTTTTTGGAAAACTAGCTTCAGTATCAAATTCATATGATGGAATTTTTTTTTTTTTTTTCATAGGAGGCAACCCAATCAGCAACTCCTTTGAAATAATCTCATGGTATTCCTCGACAATTTTTTCACTTTTGTTGGTATCTCTTGTTCCACCTCATATTATGGTTTTGGAATTGAATGAAAATGCACTTTTGACTTCTTCACCTCGTTTAGGAACACTTTGGTTGAAATTAGCATTACTTAAATATTGTCTTCTTCTTTCATAGGAAACAACTCAAATTTCTTTCCATCTTTGGTAATTTTGAAGTATTCTTTCTTCCATCATGGAATGCACTTTTGTCATAATTTCAAGGTCTACCTAAGAACATGTGTCATTCATCCGTAGATATCACATCACACCATACTTATTCATCGTGATCCCTAATATGGAAATTAATCTTTCATTACGAAAAATAGTTGACTCTTGAAACTAGTTTTTGAATAAACTCTACGAGGATTGCTTATATTCGTAGTCATTATTCAATTTTTTTGAAATTATTTAAAAATTATAATTAAGTTTGAAAGAATTAGATTAAATTATTAGATGATGTAATAGACATAAACTCTAAGTTGATGAATCTTCTATACCCAAGAAACACTAAATGGAGATGGGGAGAGCATTTAAGATCCATTTTTGAGCCATTTAGGTAGAAACCAAATTACTATCACTATATATAATTACTTTGCAACATTAACCTCTAGGTTTTCTCTTGTTTTTAAAGATGTTCTTTCTTTGACATTGTAATGTCCCTTTCGGGCTCAAATTTGAGCAATTTAGATTTTCCGCAAAAACAGTAATGGAACATTGCTGAAAATGATGCCAACACCGTAAAAATCTGATTTTTATGACAACAAAGTAATTTTATGCAAAACATTAGGGCACCGACCTATTTTAGGTCCATAAAACCCTAAGTGACCTAGGTAGAATTCAGATTTTAGCCTTTCCCACACACAAATCTTCAAAAATACATCAACAATACGAAACACTTGATGAATTCATGCAAAATAAATGCTTTAATAATAAATTATAGATTGTTGGAATTAATTATTGCTCAAAAACAATTGAAACTTTAAAATTCCATATCTTCATAAATACTTGGAGATAAAATGCAAATGATAGCTCAAAATGACCACAAAAAATCAGCTATCCAATAAAATTAGAATCAGATTTTTCCAACCACGAAAACCCATTGAAAAGTGATCCCGAAATCTCCAAATGGGTAGATCAAGTTGGAAATGAATGTGGCAGCCCCCAAAAAGTGTGCCCTAGCTGGAATGTGTGCCCTAACACTGATAAAACCCTTGTTCTGAAATTTTGAATTTTGAAGCTCCAATGTGACTCCCGATGAAGTCACCAATGCAACAAATGAGGGTTTCCGTCCCCAAGTGTTGTGACTATTGAGGGTTTTCGTCCCCAATAGGATCCAATGAGGGTTTTTGTCCTCAAAGGGTGAAAATGAGAGCTCAATGCTCCAATTTCCAAAAGAGAAGTATATAATTCACAAGATGATGATTACAATGAGCCCCAACATTTGCTTTTATAGCCTTTTCTTTCCTTTCTTTGTGGAGCACTCCATGTAGGCCTCTTTATTTCTTTTTAACATTTACTTTTCCCTCTTAAAGAGGGACAACCTCTCCCTTTTAGCCGATTGAAAATAATGAAAATAGGCTAAGGGTCTTTTTCTACTTTAGTATTTAAAAATACCTTTTATAATATTATTAAGTTGTCTCAAAATGAAGAATTGGCCAACTTAAAATATTATTAATTATTTTAATTTGGAAAATGGGACATTACAGTCCTCCTTGCCCAAATATTCTTGCCCTCAAGAAAATGCAAGCTCTCATACCCAAGTGCCAATGTGAAAGAACATGTTGTAGTACTCTCATAATCTAGACCCGTGCTTGTCAAGTAAGAGAACTTATGCAAAACAAACTTATGCAATGGCTGCCCCTATCTTCATTGAAGTCCCTTGGCAGCCCATGAAGCTTTATGGCTGCCATGAAGCGTTATGGCTGCCGTGAAGAAAAACTTAGTTGTCCCAATTCTGTCCTCAAAAACAGCAATAACAATTTCTTCCCTTGTACACTCAGCTGTACAAAACACTTTCCAACCAGTTGCAAGATCAAAAAAGGGCAAAAAAATGAAAAAATCTCAACAACTTGACCAACAAAAGCATTTCCCAATGGGTCATCTTCTTTTCCATCTCATCCTTGTCAACTATGGTGGAAGAACACCCTCTAATCATATGCATGAATGCAATTGAAAAAGAAAAAGAAATGCCAAAAAAGATGTCAGCAATGCTATTGAGTACAAATGGGCTCATAGCTGTCATAAAGATGCTTCTTCTAACACTTGAGAGTAACCAAACATCACCTCTTATTTCTCCTATGCTTGGCTGAAGCCTTTTTGCAAAAATAACCAAATTATGAGTCATCATACCTTGCTTTTGCTATGCTGCTATGATTTTCAAGTGGGTTCACCATTCACCAATCTTCAAGTGCACTCCTCCCCTCCGTCAGTGCTTTACTCCTCCCCACTCGCGACCTTCATCCCTACACTCGCGACTTCCATTTCTAAACTCGCGACCTCTCAAGAAACAAGAAAATCACGAATTGAGGGTTTTCTAATCACTATCTCTGCGCACCTATTCGTATTTCTCCACGTTTTCGGTTGAGAAATCCATAGTAGATTCTCTGCTTCCGTCGTGCTCTTCACGAATTTCGTGATGGGATGTTAGGAGAGCCATTAGGAGGAATTCTCTGCTCCCATCGTGCTTTACTCCCGCCGAGCTTTGTCCCTTGCTTTCGTCGTGCTCTGCTCCTCCCCACCCGCATCTAGCTCTGCTCCTCCCCCACTCCTCTGTCGAGCTCTGCTCCTCCCCTCTCATCTTGCTTTGTCCCTCTCCTCCCGTCGTGCTTTGCTCCTCCCCACTTGTGACCTCCATCCCTACACTCGCGACTTCCATTTCGAACTCACGACCTCAGGAAACAGGAAAATCATGAATCGAGGTTTTCAAATCACTATCTCTGTGCACCTATTCACATTCCTCCACATTTTCAGTCGAGAAATCCATAGTCGATTCGCTTGGAATTCAATCCTCCTCACGCCTTGTTCAAACCACCCTCTTCACGGTTTTCGTGATTGGAATCGTTCTCGATTGGTTAAACCATGCCACCATTCAACCCTATCACCATCATCTCTGTTTGCACTACTTGCATCGATGTGTATGGGCTAGATGCCTGGCGGCTCGTTTTCGATCCTCTCTCCATCTCACCCCTACAGGTTGTCCCTCCAATACGATTGCTTTTGAACCAGGCAGATATGGAGCCCAGCACAAATGCCGAAGACAACAATCTCACATTGATAACAAATATTTAGAAACCGAGATAGGCAGAACTTCAAGGACAATGTTGATATCATACAGGAACTTCTCAATAGAGTACAACGAATGGAAATTGTGAACTGGGCTCTTCGCACGAAAGTGTGTGTTCTCACCAACCGGGTTATAGCAGTTGAATTCAAAAATGCTATTTTGAAACAAAAGGTCTTCATAGCATGGACAATCTCAACCCTCCCAATGACACCATACAAGTCGAGATTCTTGATCTCAAAAATAAGCAGGAGGAGATTAGACTACAACAAACCTCGTTCAAACAGAAACAAAATCACATATTCAATCATGGGCACAGGTGGTTAGTGGTAAGGACAACACTCCCCCGCCTATGGCTGATGTTGAAGAGATCGTCCCAAGCCAAACTAGGGGAGGAACGCACTAGGTGCGAACGTGAGTTGAAACTTAAGGTAAGGGGGATCCCCTCACCCCAAGGACCCTCTTGACGGTTGGAAATTGTAATATCCCTTTTGGGGATAAAACTGAAATTTAAGGAAATTAGCTCAAACCCCAAATCTGATTTTTAAAGCAATTAATAAGGGCCAAAAAGAACACTCTCAAACCCTAGCGACTAGGGGGAGAGAGAGAGAAATCCACCATAGAAACACTCAAAAATTATGAGAAGTTATTCCTTAGATTGCCCTTGATTTTAGAAGCTAGAAAATGCGATCAAATCATCAAACTCAGAATTCTGGAATTTATTAGGGCACAAAAACAGCTGAAACTTGTAAATTCAATAACTCATAGAAAACAAGGAATCTCCACACATATGAATACTCAAAATGATCATAAAAATATCAGTAATCAAATGAGACCAATATCATAATTTTTCAACCATGGGAACCCTCTCAAAATTGGTCCCGAAATCTCTAAATGAGTAGATAAAGCTGCCCAATGCCAATAAAAATTTGAATATTAAGTATTCTCCTTAAATCTGCAATAATCTTCAATACCAATCAATGTTGAAGGGTTTTCGTCCTCCAACAAAACCACTAGAAGGGTTTTCGTCCTTCTAGGAAGCCACACAAGAGGGTTTTCGTCCTCAAGTGGAAGAACATGGAGCAACAAGCTCACAATGCCCAAATAGGAAAATGCACCAAAATCTAGATGCCCCAAATGAACCCTCTAATCTTCTTTTATAACCTCCTTTTGGCGCCAAGGCTTGGAATAGCAAGGCCGACCTCTTAAAGTCATTATAATCTTTTATTAAGCCTCATTAAAAGCACTAAACCCAACCGACCCACTAAGAATGGGTAATACAAAAATAAATCATGAATATGGATAATGAAAATTGAAATATAATCCATGATTTTCCATTGTTCAACCATTGCTTGCCAAAAAATTCTTTATTTCAGATTTATTCGAAAAAAGGGACATTACAGTCCTCCCTTCCCGAAATTGCTTGTCCTCAAGCAATTGCAAGAACCCGATCCCAAATGAATCTTGACTACTTCGACATGCCTGCACATGAAGCAAACATATTAAAGAAAACAAGAGTGTTTAACAACACTTTTACATCCCCTTTGTCATGCCTTAGAAACATGACAACTAGCTCTCTTCTGTTGCTTGATGCCACTTCATAATTTTCACTCAGATGATGGCTTCCCAATACTTTAGCAAGGCTGTCCCAAAAATAGCTATGAGCATGCATTTTTCCTTCAAAAATCAGAATCTTCAAATCTGAAAATAACTCACCACAACCTGATTTCTTTCCTCCTTCCAACTGGAATCTTCCTTCCTCCTTATTCCATGAGGGAATGCTCTAAAAAATGAAAACATACTGCTGTGCATGACTGAAAATGGCAGCCCCAAACCTGATTTTTGTAATTTCAGTCTTATAATCATGGCATAACAACTAGCAAACTGAAATTTCACGAAAAATGGAAAGTCCATGAGTAATGTGGAGGCTGAAATTTGATTTGCATACTCTGAAAATTTATGAACAGCAAGTCTACAACTGAAACCAGCAGATATATTGGCCGTAATCTTAAGAAAATCAGCTTTCTTATTACCCCTCTGAATTTTGATTTCACAACAATCAGCCATCATGCCCAATTGAAAATTCATCATGTAATGGTGCCACAAATTAGGTGTACTCAAACAATTACCTTGCTGTAGGAGAGCATCTTTTTGCCCAAAAGTGAATGCTTGGAACACCAAAATAAGTATTCGGGCTGCGTACTTACCGCTGTCCATAACCCCCACGATTTGTCCAACTCATGACTGAAAATGTGCATCCTATCATCCAATGAAGTGACGACAACTGAACATTCATCACAAGTGATTAGAAGAGTTTTGAAAATCTGAAAATTACCATCTCTAATGGCTGCCCTGAACATGCTTATTCTACCTTCAATGCATAGTGGAACATTTTCCCAAACTTCTCCAATGATTTGTTGGGTCTTTGGAACCCAAACCTTGACCCCAAGTGACAAAACATTATGCATTTGTGGCACTTCTATATCTTGCAAATGGGCTGTCCTATGATACTCTGAAATGCACACCATACTATTTTCCATTCTCCCACAATAATCAACTTTAACACACAAATGAGGAAGCAACAAACAAGTGTGTAGAAGACCTTTTGGTTGCCCCAAGTGGAGTGTTTGGAACACCAAAACTTGATTTCCAGGCTGCATATCAATTTTGTACCTAACCTCTTCGAATTGCTCAATCTATGCCTGAAAATATGCATATCACTCCCAATTGAAGTGACCATAGCTGAGAGTACTTCAATGGTGACCCATAATGCCTTGAAAATCTGAAAATTATCTTTCATTATGGCTGCCTTCTTGTGCCAATCAGCAAGTATGATGAAATGAGATCTGAAAATAATGTTCTCCATACTTATGTTACAAACCATATCCATTTCTCTAGCATACCTCTCATATTGACCCACAAATTGACATGTTGTAAGCAATGAATTTGAAAGACTTTCATACCTTAAGCTGATCTTAAAATGTTCATCTCTCTTTGTCACAACAACATCACTCAAACATGACATGTGATCCTTAACAATTTTCCCATCATGATATGAATATGGCAGCGATATAAAAGGAGATAAAATGTCATCATACCTTGAGTTGTTCCCCACATGTCTCCCTTCCCATGCCGGATGAGGAGTGATCGAAACATCCTCCATTTTTCCAATCTTGTGACTCAGAATTTCTGAGTTGAAATCAGCCTTCTTCTTCTCCTCAGATTCAACAAGTGAAGCCTTTTTGCTTGGGCTTCAACCACATCTTGATGGTGTTCACATAGGGCATCTTCGTAGCTCTTACCGTGCTCATGGACACCATAAATTTGCCTCTTATTGTCTGCTGTTCTGAACAGACCAGCAAGCTTATTGCCATCATTTTTCATTGGAGAAGGGTTTCCAACCAGCCCTTCCTCTTCCCCAACATGCTCAACACCCCTTGCTTCATTTCTGGATTCATCACATGTCAAAACATTTTCAATATTAACCACAAAATGAGCAATATTTACCTTATGAAGTTGATTCTTCGAATGGGTGCAAGTGTCATGGCCTTAGATCTCTTGATCACCAATTCATCTTCCTTAATGACTCCATCTTTTATTGTCATATGAGAATTGCTTGAGCTATTCATTTCACCCTCTTGTTTCTCAAGATTCCCTTCATTCTTCCGCTCATGCTCCCAAGTGCCCTTAGTATTTTCCAACATGCAACCATTAGAATTCAAGGAAATATTATTGATAATTAAAAATTCTTTACCTTCCCTTTCTCTTGGCTCTTGCTTAGCCATTTCTTCCTCTTCTTGTGCTTCCTTAGGGCTGCAAGAAAAATCAATGAAGGGTTCACCTTTGGCCATGGTGGTGGGTGCTTCTAAGGCTCCCAAGGGCTGCTCCCTTTTAATAACCAGCTGCTGCAATAATTCTTCCTCCCTCTTCTCCTTAGGGAAATAGGTATCTCCATCCTTGCATGGCGAACTTGGGGTTTTGGTCCCCTCTTCAACAAACTTTGTGCTTTCTTCCTTTTGCTTGTGTGGCATGTGATGTCTAGGCTTGGGCCTAGGTCTTCCTTGATTCACTCCTATGAATTCCATGAGTGAAATAGCCTCACGAATCTCCCTTGGTAAGGCCATGTATTCCTCATAACTTGCAGCGATGTTCCGTCCACCCGTAGGCCTTGCTTCTTCCTCCGGAATAACCTCCTCTCTAGGAAGGAAAATGGGCTTCAAATCGATCCTCGGGCTGATCCCATAGGTCGCTTAGCATTATTAGCTCCAGTCGAGCTACCTTCACCACTTTGAACCCTAGGTTCAATGATCCTTTGGAGAGATAGGGCAAGAAAATCCATGGTGTCCATAAAGTCTCTCTTGGCCGGCAATTAATTTATCAACTTTAGCTACTTGAGAGTCCATAGTGTTCTCCTTCTTTGATAGTATCAAACCCTTGTTGCCTTCTTTCACTGAAACCCTAGGCCTTTGAGAATCCGTGCTCTGATACCACTGTAATATCCCTTTTGGGGATAAAACTGAAATTTAAGGAAATTAGCTCAAACCCCAAATCTGATTTTTATACCAGCAATTAATAAGGACCAAAAAGAACAGTCTCAAACCCTAGCGACTAGGAGAGAGAGAGAGAGAGAGAGAAATCCACCATAGAAACACTAAAAATTATGAGAAGTTATTCCTTAGACTGCCCTTGATTTTAGAAGCTAGAAAATGCAATCAAATCATCAAACTCAGAATTATGGAATTTATTAGGGCACAAAAACAGCTGAAACTTGTAAATTCAATAATTCATAGAAAACAAGGAATCTCCACACATATGAATACTCAAAATGATCATAAAAATATTAGTAATCAAATGAGACCAATATCATAATTTTTCAACCATGGGAACCCTCTCAGAATTGGTCCAGAAATCTCTAAATGAGTAGATAAAGATGCCCAATGCCATTAAAAACCTGAATATTAAGTATTCTCCTTAAATGTGCAATAATCTTCAATACCAATCAATTTTGAAGGGTTTTCGTCCTCCAACAAAACCACTAGAAGGGTTTGCATCCTTCTAGAAACCCACACAAGAGGGTTTTCGTCCTCAAATGGAAGAACATGGAACAACAAGCTCACAATGCCAAATAGGAAAATACGCCAAAATCTAGATGCCCCAAATGAACCCTCTAATCTTCTTTTATAACCTCCTTTTGGCGCCAAGGCTTAGAATAGTAAGGGTGACCTCTTAAAGTCATTATAATCTTTTATCAAGCCTCATTAAAGGCACTAAACCCAACCGATCCACTAAGAATGGGTAATACAAAAATAAATCATGAATATGGCTTGCCAAAGAATTCTTTATTTCAATTTTTTTCGAAAAAAGGGACATTACAAAAATTCATTCATTAGAGATACTCGGGTATCCAAGATATTAATCGGATCGTGTTTATCCGGGATACGAGCCTACCCTCTTTCTTCGGTTCGAGATCAACATCACATAGACTCGGGGCTCTTAGGGCCAAAAAGCTATTATATTCTCTTCCTAATAAGATCTTCCTCAATGAAGATCTTACCAAGTCACGGTAGCCGAGCTCAAACGCTCTCGAGAACTGGTTATAGCAACACGAAATGCGGGGAAGTGGGCAGTTATCAGGAACCTTCGTGCGGTAATCGAGACACTTTCCCTCCCGGATGGGAGTCTCGACTTGGGACTTCCAAATGACAGTCAACTGGGAGAGACGACGAGCACGGGCATGTCTATTTGGTGCTAGAATGATAATGGCTCTTTTTGGTCTTCGTGCCTTATACACGATGCTCTTGGATCCGCGGGCATCCTCTTCATCACGGAGACCCACGAGAGTCTGTGCGGCATCTCACCGGTATCGGTGGTTATAAGTGGTACTGCTTTTATCGGTAGTAGACTAGGAGTACAGGTGGTGTCAGAGGTTTAGGAGGTGTAGCTTGTTTGTATAGAGACTCCCTCCAGAGCAGGATTTCTTTGGTCGCCAAAGATGAGTATTCCAAGTTCATATGGGTCCATATTCAAGGTGTTGCCCATTAGTCTAGGGATATCTACATGCGAGATGTTACTTCCCTTCGGCCTCCTCCTGTAATCCATCCATAATGGTTTTAACGGTGATCCTTTTATCGATTTGTATGACAACATTGCTCAGTACTTAGTGGTTGAGGAAGTCATCCTTCTAGGTGATTTTAACGCCCGCACCAGAACCCTTCAAGTTCCTCTCCACGATCACTTAGAGGATATGTTTTGCACTCAGCAATGGATCCAGAGACAGTTGGCCTACATAGGACTTTAGAGGATGATTTAGGGCCCCTCACAGCTTATGGCCGACACCTTCTGCAGCTTGTTGAATCACATGAGTTATTGATCCTCAAAGGGATTGACTACTTTCCTAACTCTCATTTCTTCACTTTCCGACCTCATGGTGGGGGTGTGAGTGTAGTGGATTATGTCCTTTCTAGCCAAAACTCCTTGTCACTCATCATCCATTTCTCTATTTCCCCCATTGCCCTTTCTAATCACACTCTTCTCTCTCTCTTTGTCCCTCCATGTTCGTATTCCCCCTCCTATCACCTTTCCCCTTCATGGCCTCCCTCGCACCACTTTTTAGTTTGACAAAGGGATCCAAACACCTTTTCCTCCCACATTCGACAACTTCTCCCATCTCGAGTCCCAATTCTTTTCTTTGGATAGTGTCATTGCCAAGTATGCCCGTCTGTCTTCCATCATTTGGGAAGCTGCCCTCATGTCCTTCCCTAGCTCCACCCGGTCTTCCTCCGCTTCCCACCAACAAAAAGTTTGCCCTATGAACAAGTGGTATGATGACGAGTGCAAATCCCTACACTTTGCTGATTAAGAAACACTTTTACCTAGGCCCATCCCTCATATCCCACCTTGAAAACCTCTTACCATTGTCTCCTTTGCCGTAAAAATGCCTCTTTATCTCCCAATGTAGGAAAACTTTATGTGTGTCTCTTTGGCTCTCTCCTAAGCATTTTTGGCATAGCATTTTCCCTCACCATTTTCCTCTTCACTCAGAGTTTAACCCTAGATCCATGTTCTCTCACACTTCCAATCTTTATGATATTCTTGGACAACCACATATTTGGTTTGATAATCCACCATCTTCCTGCCACTTATTCATGTGCAGAAATATCAGAGAGGAAGTTAGCGTGATGAATAGTAGCAGGGTCGCGGATGACGAGGGGTTCCAAGAAAAACTCTTCAAGTATGGTATTGGGGTGCTTGGTAGCTTTTTGACTGACCTCTTCAACCACGTAGTATGCTCTGGTTTCTGCCGACTTGGTCACATCATACCATCCACCCGATCCACAAATCGGGCCCCAGCTCGGATCCCAACAACTACAGGACAATTATGGTGGGTCATACATTCTCCAAACTTTACGCTACAGTCCTCCATATGCAGATTTCCGAGGAGTTGGAGCATGGGCACCTCGAGCCAGGGGAAAGTAGGTTTTCATCTTGCTCACCAGACTATTGATCATATCTTTACTCTCCGGCTATCATTGAGGAGGCACGCCATTGCTCGTCGAAAGTCTATTGTTGCTTTGTAGACTTTCGGAAAAATTTTGACTTGGTTCCACATGTGGCACTTTTTTAGAGACTCGAAATATTGGCATTTCCGAGACCCTTCTCACTACCATCATGTGTCTGTACGAGACTGTTTTGGGTCGCCTCCGCACAACTCATGGGGAGTCGGATTTCATCAGGAGTACCATTGGGGTCAAACATGGGTGTCCCTTGTCCCCAACTCTTTTTGGGATATACATAGATGAGCTAGAGTCCTTCCTCCATGAGCATATTCAGGATAGTGATGGGTGCCTACTTCACCAGTTTTGATATCCATCCTTTTGTTTGTTGATGATGTGGTCCTCCTGGCCTCCTCTCTGGAGGGTCTGCAGAGACAGTTGGACACCTTAGCCTTGTTCTGTGATCTTCAGGCGGTTGACGGTTAATCTAGGTAAAGCCATGGTTATAGTCTTGATGGTTTGAAGACCTTGCACCTCCACTTCCTATTCAGGGGTGAAGAGATCGAGATCACCAACGCATTTACATACTTGGGTGTTCGGTTCTGGGCTTGCGTTTAAGTTTGAGACAAGCCCTCCACCTTGTGTCAATAAGGGTTATGTATCTTTAGCTCTCCTTGAGAGACAATGCTTTCGCCACCACTTCCAGGACATCTCCTCCAAAATGTCCCTCACGGACTCCCTCATCAGACCCACTGTCCTTTACGACTTTGTTGCTTGGGGCACCTCCTTACTAGTAGTTGGTCGATCGGGCTTTTCTTTGAGAGAGTCAAACACTTCTCCTTCGCCGATTTATCAAGTGCAAGCAAACTGTCCCCCAACACATTATTTTGGCTGAGTTTGAGCCTACCCTTTCAAATTGGAGACCATGTTTGACCTGATCTCTTTCCTACACCGCATCCGAGGCTTCGTTGACTCTGTTGAGGGGCGGGACAGGTACCCGTACTTGGCGTATTGTTCATCAGAGACTATTGCTCTTTCCGATTCCCCTTGTCGTGGTCGCGGTTGGTATGTTGAGGTTTCCGACCTCTTGGGGATAGTGGGTATTCAGATGGATCATCTTCCTCCTTTTCGGTATTCCTTGGACGCATCGAGCCACCTTCTACCTACCAGACAAGTGATGAACAAGATCATCAGAGAGGATATTTACAGGCAGTTCATCCATACCACTTGGTTGAACCCTCCTAGGGGTTATGCTCTAAAATGGCCTTTTATTCTAAGCACTTTTTGGAGTTCAGTGACGGTCTCATTATTCGTCCTCAGTATACTTACGTCACTAGATGCATGCCCTTTGCATCCCATTGGTCAGCTCAAAGTAGGTTCTCACAGACTCCGGTGTGAGACGGATCACCACCTTGGTCTTTCGGACAGGATTTGCCAGCTGTGTAGTCTCTAGGAGATTGAGACGGAGACATACTTCATCTTCTGCGATGCCCCATTTACTATGAGATTAGAGGGAGGTTCTACTGCCTATTTAGGAGGGCGCAAGGCTCTTTTTGACTTCTTCAGGTATTAGGATCAGAAGTGCTTGGCTTTATACTTACATGAGGCTTTGAGGCTTCGTGAGCACACTCTTCAGCCACATTCCAAACCAGATTCTTCCCGGCGGATCACTTCCTTCTTCACAGTGCTACCTTTAGTGAGAGGCACTAAGCGCCAAGGTGAGGCCAACTCCACTTCTTACTCCAGATCTGTTTGGCCCAGGAAACCATCCATAGTTCCCTGAGCCATCTTAGATAGGCCCATACCAGGTCCTGCACCAGGAGACAAACTAGACCTACTAGAGTTTCTTCCAGTCGGCCTTAGATGTTAGGAGAGTTGGATCTACCATTCCCTAATAGACTTTCCTCATTGCTTCTCCTTGGTCGTCTCCCCTTCCTTCTTCTCGTTTGCATTTTCACCCCGGTTTTGGGTTCGTGGGATTGCTCTTTTTGGTTCTGCCAGCTTCTCTGGCTTTGTACTTTTCTTTCTCGGGAACCTTTTGGTTCTCCCGCTTTGTATTTGCACACGGTGTTATCTGCAGTCCCTTTGACCTACTTTTGTGGTCATTTGTTGGACATTAATATATTTTATCTTTATCTTTATCTTATCTACTCTCCAAGACGAAGTAGAAGCATTGTGCAAGGCTGTCCTAATGTGTACAACACAAGAAAGTCACCTTGCTGTAGAGAATTCTTTTCTGTTTAAAAATGATGATTTGTGGCTGTCAATAAGGAACTTCGGGCTGCATACTCGCTTCCGTCCTTCGCCTCTTCAATGTCCCCAATCTTTTCCGCTTCAACGCAAGTATGGATGAGGATTCATCTCCTTGCAAAGGGTGATCACATGTGACCATAATTTTTACATTCTTCATGATGTCATCTTTTGCTACAGCTGCAATCTTATTTGCTCCTTCATTTGTATGGGAAAAGAGCAAACTCAGCTGCTCTTCCTTCATCACACTTGTACTTGCACATGGAACAAACTTATTAGAGAAAACAAGAGTTCTCTTCTTCTTCATTTCATGCCTTGTAGATATGATGGCCAGCTCCTTTTTGCTTGCAAACTTCTCACAAACTTCATACAAGTGATGGTTGTCCAAAACTCAGTCATGCTGCCCCAAACATAGCTGTAATCATGCATTTTCCCTCAAAAATCAGAATGAAAGTAGATGGAAAACCTCCTATGATAGCTGTAAGCATGTTGCTATTGTTAGCACCCTTCACCCAAATGGCTGGAAATTCTTCTACAACTGTTAACAACAACGGAAAGGGGCTGGAAATTGCATGGACAGTAAGTGAAAAACAAGTACAATGTTGTCATATTGAATATCCCTCATGAAATCTTGCAAAAACAACATAGTGGGGGCTGGAAACACTTTGTTGATGATTGAAAATACCTCAAAAGTGTGGAAATTATCCCCTCTCATGGCTTTCCTCTTTTGTATGACAACAAATAAGATTATAGACAAGCTGGAAATGTCTATGACAACAGTACAAAATCTTATGACAGCATGCTTGGAAGTCCAAAATCAACATCTTTACAACTCACAACCATACCTTCCATGTCCGGCTGGGTGACGATGCTTTTGGCAGCAAGATAGCATCCATCTTGCTCATCTTCATACACAACAATCACTAATTCAACATTTACTTGAGCATGCTTATCACTTGGGAACTCAAGACCCTTAAGTCTTGATTGTTGTTTTGAAATTTTTTTTGTAGATTTTACCTCATCATGTGTTGCCCATATACCTTGCTTTCTTTCGTAAGTTCCCCCTTCTTCTTGGCTGTAACAACTCTGATTATCTTGATATCCTTGCCTTGGAGTGTAGAACTTGGCTTCAAGGAACACTCTAGGAGTAAATCCTTCACAACTTTGTTAGGATACATAACAAGTTCAAAACAATCCTTCATAAAATTTCTTTCTAACCATATGCATGGAGTAGCAATATTGAATTCAACAAGGACTTCCTCTTTCTTATAACTCAAAGGATCAACCAGAACCCAAACTTTTATGTTCACATAATCTTGAACTTGCAAGAAAAGATCTATGTGCCCTATGTTACTCAATGAGTTCTTCACATTATCACCAATTATATTATGAGGCATCAAACATGACATATGATCATTCTTTTCAACAAGCTGCCCATAATGGCACAAGTATGGCAGCGACATAGGAGGAGATAAAATGTGATCATTTCTATCATACCTTGGGCTGCCAACAAGGAGCTCACCCTTATTTTGTTGGTACTTGTCTGGAACATCTTCAAAACTCTCTCCAAGGTTATAAACTCCCTCAATCTTCCCCTCATTGACTGTTGTTTGGAAAATTCTAGCAAATTGAAAGTAATTATGAAGAACCGAAGTGCCCTTCCTTCATGGACATACCCTTCCATGCCCTTCCTTCATGGACATACCATTCCATAATGTCATCCTCATATACTTCATGCAAATCTGATTTTTCTTCATCTAGCAACCCCTCTCCATGTTCTTTAACATGGTCTTCTTGGGACTCCATCTCAAATCCCTCTTGCAGATCTGATTTTTCTTTTTCTTCTTGTGTAGCTCGTGACCTAGGCTTGGGCCTTGATCTTCCCTTGCTTACTCCCATGAACTCGAATCGACATGGCATCTTCTCCTGAAGAGCCCTATACTCGTCATACCATGTGACAAGGTTGTCCACTTTGGATGATTGAGTATTATTGACTTCCTTTGAAGTGTTCCTTCCACCTTTCGGATCTTGAATGGTATGGATCAACTGAGTCATTTTATTGGCCAATCTTTCTTTCCCTAGGGCAAGCCTTTCAAATCTAGCATCACCAAAATTCTATCCGTCATTTTATCTTCTTGCATGAAAACCATCGACTAGGAATACCGAAGCTTTGATACCATTGTAATGTCCCTTTCGGACTCAAATTTGAGGAATTTGGATTTTCCCAAAACCCTAATGGAACATTGTTGAAAATGATGCCAACCACATGTAGAAAACCTGATTTTTATGACAACAAACTAATTTTATGCAAAAATTAGGGCAACGACCTGTTTTAGGTCCACAAAACCCTAAGCGACCTAGGTAGAATTCAGATTTTAGCCTTTCCCACACACAAATCTTCAAAAATACATCAACAACATGAAACACTTGATGAATTCATGCAAAATAAATGCTTCAACAATAAATTACAGATTGCTGGAATTAATTATTGCTCAAAAACAATTGAAACTTCAAAATTCCATATCTTCATAAATACTTGGAGATAAAATGCAAATGATAGCTCAAAATGACCACAAAAATATCAGCTATCCAATAAAATTAGAATCAAATTTTTCCAACCACGAAAACTCACTGAAAGTGATCCCAAAATCTCCAAATGGGTAGATCGAACTGAAATGAATGTGGCGTCCCTAAAAAGTGTGCCTTAGTTGGAATGTGTGCCCTAACACCGATAGAAATCCTTGGCATCCTCTGGAAGAGCCATCCGTATTCAACTTACCATATCCTCGGAGAAGGATTCTTACACTAGCCGTCCTTGAGAACTTTGTTCCAAAGAGGGCATCCTAGGGCAAAGAAACATCCTCGGGATCAATATTTAGCTACTTACAAATGTTTTCCCATTCGGGGAAAGATTTTGAGGCAAAGATATCTTATGTTTCAAAGCTTTCCGATATGTTGATTTTGGTCTTCTCCCACACAAAAGCATTGTTGGTACTACACATGAACTCAAAATTTCTTTAATGAAATTACAATCCATCAAATCTTGATCTTGCATATTCAACTCTGCACTCATTGGTGGAATCAATCCATGTCTCGGTCTTATTTGAAAACTAATTCATAGTATCAAATTCATAGGTTGGGATTTTTTTTTTTTTTTACAGGAGGCAACCCAGTGGATAACTCTAAAATAATCTCATTAGAATCCTCCAATGATTTTTTCACTTTTGTTGGTATCTCTAAATCCACCTCATACTCCTCGGGTTTGGGAATTAAATGAAAACACACTTTCTCCGAGGGGGCAATATGTACGCACCCAAAATTTGCACATGCTACATTGTCGGAAACGGTTCAAAAGTCCTCAATGATGATCCACGTCTTTTCCAAAGGTGTTCGAACCCCTTTACCTCTTTGTAATTCGTATTTGTAGTGTTAGGTTGTGGAGCCTGTTTTCATGTGAGAAAGTGTTGAAGACTGTACACTAAGAGTACTTTATACTTTATACTTTCCACAGTTGTCTTCTTTGGGGTTTGGGGGCCTGACCCCCAGAAATTTTTTTGCCTTAAAACATGCCCGATATACCCGGAACGTGCTTTTCTCATATGGGCGGGATTTTGACCCATAGGTTTATGGGATGGTTTTGGCCCATGGTTTTGATACCCACAGTTTTGTAAAACTGCTGCAAGCAATTGTCTATTAATATGGTTTTGTGCATATGGTAGGTAATATAAAACATTGCAGATGTGTTTTGAATTCGGGTGTGAATTTTATAGAGTTTGTTGAGCATAGCTCCAAACAGATTTGGGTATTGTATTGAGAGAGCGGTGACTTGTAATAAAATTTGAGCAAGTGATTCTTGGTGGACATAGCCCAAATTGGGTGAACCATGTTAAATATTGTCTCTTTGTGTTGTGTTATTTTATTATGCACTTTTATTTGAGATCTGTAATATTTTCTACATATTAGTTTCTATTGTTGCGATTCTGTGAGGGATTATTCCGCATATTTTATCCCTTATATCCTAACAATTGGTATCAGAGCCTGGTTTGGTTTGCTGAAGTGTTGAATCGCAGGGAAAGTTTTATCTTGAGTGGGAGCTATGATAGATGATGGAAGATCTAGGGTTGATAAATTCAATGGGCGAATTTCAGTCTTTGGAAGATGCAGATGGAAGATTACCTTTATCAGAAGGATCTTTATATTCCGTTGTCAGAGAAGGTGAACAAACCCTCGAGAATGACAGACGCGGAATGGGACTTGCTAGATAGGAAGGCACTTGGGACAATCCGGTTGTGTCTTGCATCTTCGGTATTATTTAATGTTTCAAAGGAAAAGACTACAAAAGAATTGATGGATGCATTAGGAAGTTGTATAAAAACCCTCTCTTTCTAATAAGATATTTTTAATGAAAAAGTTGTTTAATATGAAGATGTCGAGAATGGTTCAAGAGAGTAGATCATCTAAATGATTTTAATAAGGTTGTAAATATGCTAGCTTCATTCTGATAGAATTTGATGAAGAAGTTAGGGCTTTATTAGTTATGTGCTCATTACTTGAGAGTTTGATTAGCCTGGTAATGGCGGTAAGCAACTTCGGTTCCAACTAACTCAAAGTTGAAGTTTGAGGATGTTGTAGGGGTGATTCTAAGCGAGGAAATGCGAAGAAAAATCTTTGGTGAATCTTCTACTTCAGGGAATGCTTTGACAATGGAAACTAGAGGGAGACAAGAATAGAGGAAGCCGTGGAAAATCAAAGGATCGGGCAAGGTTAAAATTCAAAAGTAAGATAGTATGCTAAAGCACTTGTGGAAAGTTTGGGCATGCGAAGAAGGACTATTGGGAGCTTCGGGACAAGAAGAAACAACAAGAAAAAAACGAGGCAAATGTGGCAACGGTAATGTATGTCGGGATGTTTTGATTCTTTCTTTGCACAATATTACTTGAATCTTGGGTTTTAGGTTCGGGGCTTCTTTCCATGCTACTCCACACAGGCATTATTTTGTTGATTATGTTCAAGGAGATTTTGGGCATGTTTTTCTTGGTGATGATGAGCCTTGCAAACATAGTTGGAAAAAGATATGTTTAGGTTAAGATGCGAGAATGAGAATACTTGGTTATTAAAGGATGTCGGACACGTGCCTACATTAAGACGAAATTTGATATCGGCAGGCGGTTGGGAAGTGATGGTTGTCTTGTGATATTTACATCGAACTCTTGGAAGGTTACCAAGGGTGCTTTTGTGGTGGCAAGAGGTAAGAAGGTTGGAACCTTGTATTTAACCACTTATAGCACTAATGTTTGTAATCTTGTGGCTTCAAAAGTAGATACAACATTGTGGCACTATAGGCTCGGTCATATGAGCCATAAGGGCATGGAGATCATAAAAAAGGATTTTTTTGGATATACAGAAACAAGTTTGGAGTTCTGTGAGGACTGCATATATGGGAAACAAAAGCGAGTAAGGTTTCTCAAGGTTGGACCTACAAAGAAAGAGAGTAAGTTAGAGCTGGTGTATTCTGATGTATGGGCCGGCTCAGGTATCATCTCTTGGGGTTCAAGTTATTATGTTACTTTTATTGATGATGCAACAAGGAAATTTTGGGTTTATTGTATTAGAAACAAATATGATGTATTTGACACTTTTGTTAAATGGAAAGCCTTGGTAGAGAATGAAACAGGTCTTAAGCTAAAATGTCTCAGGTCAGATAATGGAGGGGAGTATTGCAGCAATGAATTTGATGATTATTGTTCTAAGAATGGAATCCACGCAGGCAAAAATGGTTCCAGGAACTCTTTAGCAGAATGGGGTGTCGAAAGGGATGAACAAAACAATAATGGAACATCTAGAGCATGAGGTTACATGCGGGACTACCTCTTTGTTTTTGGGCGAAGCGGTGACCACAATTGTGTACTTGATAAACAGAGGACCCTAAAGTGCCTTGGATGGAGGCATACCTGAGGAGGCTTGGTATGGTAAGAAAGTTGATTATTCATTTCTTAGAGTCTTTGGATGTGAGGTGTTTGTCCATATAGAAAAGGATGATAGGACCAAGCTAGAGGCTAAATCAAAAAAATGTACTTTCATTGGTTATGGTGGTGATGACTTTGGATATAAATGTTGGAGTATTAAGGACAAGAAAATCATTCGATCTAGGGATGTGGTCTTTAATGAGAAAGTCATATATAAGCAACAATTGCAGGAAAATAGGAAGAATCCAAGAAAGAATATGCAGCGGTAGAGGATCTTCCAGATGGAAAAGTGACACATGAATCAGTTCAGAACCTCCTCAACAGGAACCCCAAACTCCTATATTGAGGAGGTCTTCTAGGGTAAGAAGAGAATTTGAACGTTTTTCTCCTTCTCTTTATTATTTATTACTCACTGATAGTGGAGAGCCAGAGAGCTTTGATGAAGCAATGTAGGTAGATGCCAAGAAGAAGTGGGAGAAAGCCATGGATGAGGAGCATAGCTCTTATGGAGAACCCGGACATGGGATTTGGTGAAACTACCCGAAGGCAAAGAGCATTTCGAACAAGTGGGTGTTCAGAGTCAAAGAGGAAGAAGGAGGCAAGAAAAGATACAAGGCCCGGTTGGTGGTCAAGGGGTTTGCATAGAAAAAAGGTATAGATTTTGATGAGATTTTTTCTCTTGTAGTAAAAATGACTTCTATTAGAACTGTTCTAGGAATAGTTGCAGAAAAGACTTGCACTTAGAACAACTTAATGTAAAGACTGCATTTCTCTATGGTGATTTGGAGGAGGAACTATATATGCAGCAACCAGAGGGCTATGAGGTCAAAGGTAAAGAGGAGATGGTGTGCAAACTGAAGAAGAACTTGTATGGCTTGAAACAAGCTCCACGTCAATGGTATAAGAAATTTGATAGCTTCATGATGGAGCAAGGTTATATTAGATGTCATTCTGACCATTGTGTGTATACAAAGAAATTTGAGGATGGCAGTTATATTATCGTTTGTCGTATGTGGATGACATGTTGGTTGCAGGGTAAAAACATGCAGAAATAAAAGTACTCAAGAAGCACGGTAAGTGAATCCTTTCTTATGAAGGATTTGGGGCGATCAAACAAATCCTTGGTATGAGGATATCTCGGGATAGGAAGGAACGGAATTTGACTTTATCTCGGAAGAGTACATTAAGAAGGTTTTGGAGAGGTTTAACATGCAGGATGCTAAACCGATTGGGACTCCTTTGGCGGGACATTTCAAGTTATCAAAGGAGCAAAGTGTCCCAAGACAGAGCAGAGAGAAACCGGATGTCCAATGTACCTTACTCATCGGTGGTTGGCGGTTTGATGTATGTCATGGTGTGCACCGGGCACGATATTTCCCATGCGGTGGGAGTGGTGAGTAGATTTATGAGTGATCTAGGTAGAGATCACTGACAAGCGATAAAAATGGATCCTTCGGTATTTGAGAGGGACCATGGGGATAGTTTTGTGCTACGGTGGATCGATACCACTTTGTGTGGTTATGTAGATTCGTATATGGTTGGAGATGTAGACAGTGGGAGGAGCACGACAAGTTATGTTTATATCAGTAGGTGGGACAGCCGTGAGTGGATTCCACGACTACGTGGCTGTAGCTTTGTAAACCACGAGGCCGAGTATGTTGCTTTGCCCATAGAGACAAGCAAAGAAATGATTTGGTTACAACAATTGCTTGAGGAGTTGGGGCATAAGCAGGAGGAAGGAAAGTTGCATAGTGATAGTCAGAGTGCTATACACTTAGCTAAGAACTCTGCTTTCCATTCTAGGACAAAGCATATACGCTTAAGGTACCATTTCATCAAGACAACTTTGGAGGTAGAGAATTTCAAGTGGAGAAGATTCATACTAGTTAGAATCCTGCAGACATGATGACCAAGGTGGTCACAAGGAAAAACTAAGTTGTGTTCGCTTTGGTTGGTCTTCATGGAAACTAGTGAAGGGTTGAGAAGCTTGCTCATAGGAAAACTAGTCTCAGTGGGAGATTGTTAGGTTGTGGAGTTTGTTTTCATGTGAAAAATTATTGAAGACTCGTACACTAAGAGTACTACACACTTTCCACAGCTTGTCTCGTTGGGTTCGGGGCATAGCCCCGAGAAATTTTTCTTTTGGCCTTAAAATGTGCCCAATATACCGGGAAACATGCTTTTCTCATATGGGTAGGATTTTGACCCATAAGTTTATGGGACGGTTTTGGCCCATGGTTTTGATACCCACGGTTTTGTAAAATTGCTTAAGCAATTGTCTATTTATATGGTTTTGTGCATATGGTAGGTAATATAAAACATTGCAAATGTGTTTTGAATTCGGGTGTGAATTCTGTAGAGTTTGTTGAGCATAGCTCCAAACAGATCTGGGTATTGTATTGAGAGAGCGGTGGCTTGTAATAAAATCTGAGCAAGTGATTCTTAGTGGACGTAGCCCAAATTGGGTGAACCACGTTAAATATTGTCTCTTTGTGTTGTGTTATTTTATTCTGCAATTTTATTTGAGATCTGTAATATTTTCTACATATTAGTTTCTCTTTTGTTGTGATTACGTGAGGGATTATTCCGCATATTTCATCCCTTATATCCTAACATGTAGCTTATATTACCTTACTTAGCCATTTCCTACTTTTCCGTAACTTTCTGCATTAGTTTTCCTTTAGTTTTGGCCTTTAGTTACAAAACCGCTGCCCTGCGAAGGGCGGCGGTTTCGTGAGAATTACCCGAAACTTCCTGGGCATGATTTGGACATGTGTTTACTTGTTCCAGCTTCAATTTTGAGCACATTTCTTGATCAATTTGGCTGATTTTAAGCTTGACTGATTCGTATCAACCTCCTCTTCCACTTCTAATTGTTGATTGAGTGTTAAATTGCCTCTCCTTGTTGTGATGTGGCACCCCATTGCTGCCAAATGGCTGGAGAATTTTATTGTGATTTGCATTGTCATGCTGCTGAAATCTTGCTAGAGACTACACAACCAAGCACAATTCTCTTGCATTGTTCTTCCTCTGCTGCATTGCTACTGCATCTTATGCGAAGCCACCATTGCTCCAACACCATCTTCCTTTTTTCTTCGCATTCCCGACTTCATGGACTCACTTGGACACTTGAAGATTGGAAAAGATAACGAGGGAAATAAAGTGATATCACAATTGGCATTGCCTCAACACTGCAATTTCCAGGTTGGGGTTAATATTGAATTTCTTCATCTCTTCATATCTTTATTTCTTGAATCAGTATGCACATTTATCCACTAGAATAGCAAATCACTTTCATTTCAATGTTGCGAAATAGATAGATCATTACAATAGTTTCCATTTCCTTTGATAAGCTTTCGGTGATAGATTACTTCCTCGCCTATCCTCGTGGGTTTGCGAGGAAGTTTTTTCAGAGGAATGCTTCAATTAATTTAGAATCAATCGCAATATCTTTTCATTTGTAAGACTTTCATTGAATCCTTTTTAACTTTTGTCGGAAAGTTGCGAACAGTGAAGAAAAGCTTTTGAGAAGTTTTGATTTCTTCCCGTGCCTCTCGAGGTAAAATAGAGGATCCACATACATCATTGCATTTTGAAAAGACTTTCATTTAATTAGAATAGACTAGATATATTGTTGCATTACAGAAAAATAGTTACATCTAACTATTTATTTGTTTAGGATTTTTTAATTAGAATTAGAGGCAATTCATTTCTTCATTTCTTTGTTTTCTTCGTTAATTCCAAAAAGCTTAGAAAATACAAAAAGATTAGTTTAAATTAGATTAGATTGTTGTTTATTGCTTTATTTCTTCTATATTGGAAAATACAAAAACATAGTGTAGCTTTCATTTATTTAGATTAGCTTGTTATTTGCTTTCATAGATTAAATTACACAAATGCACACATGACCATTACCGGGCCACAACTAGAGAGAGTTTACGGTTGTGATCCGAGGGTCCCCAACCGAATGGGCTCGAAGACCAAATAGACTAGACAACGGATTACGTTCCCTAGTCTTTAGAACATCCCCACATCAACTTGTTTTTTCTATGCAACTTGCATATTTATTTTTAAGTTGTGTACTTGGTTTTCATCCTCGAATGTAGCCATGCTCGACCATAGCCTCCGTGCTCGAATGTAATCTCCTTACCCGACTAGGAATCCATGCTCGACCACGACCGGGCATGTCACTCCCCTTTTGTCTGCACTTGTGTCGGTTTGGCTTTGTCTACACACTATGTCGATTTGTTGTTAGTGGCTTCATCTACGACCTGCACTTTGTGACCTCGAGCCCTCATTTCCTCTCTTACGAACCATGTCTTGTGCCCTTTCTTCCCTCAAACTAAACCCCGATTGTGACACACAAATGAGCTCGGATTTCCCTATGGTTCATGGCTCACATCGTCCCTTTCTGCGACTTTGTATTCTTGCCTCGCAACTTGCACGACTGTTTGTATTTTGCCCTCCATTTTCCTTCCTCGACTGTCCGTGATTTATCCCTTTTTGTGGGATCTGGGCATGAAATTTTCTGCCATGTCTTCCAAAGATTTCGAGGGCACGAAATGAAGTAGAGATAGTGATTTTCAAGGCCACTAGTTTCTAGAGATTTCGGACACGAATTGCCATTCACAGAAATTGTGGTTACCTTTCATAAATCGTGACATGAAAATTGTGAAGAGGGCACTTTGGAAATTCGTGGCTCTTGTAGAATCCCAAACCAGTTTCGATCCTTCTCTCTTTGTGCACGAGATAACATCTGCTCGACTAGGGGATTTGGGGACTCTAATAATATTCCTCTAATCCTGTCACCTCTCCAAGCAGTTTACCCACCCATGATGTCTCCCTCTACCTCTGCAACGCAAGTTGTTTTCAGTCTTGGGACGAATGAATAGGGACAACAGGAAGGCAACCTTTCCAACATTATTGCAGAGTGGCTCAAAGAGGTTAGAGACTCTGGAATCCTCCAACAGAACCCTCCAGACCGAGGTTTTTGAATTAACTTCTCGGGTTGAAAAAGTTGAGGCTGACAACATTTCTTTGCGAAGACAACTCACGGAATCCAATGCATACACAAAACCTACTGCTGTTAATGATCAATTGCAGGCTGAGATATCAGATTTAAAACACAAGCAAGAGGAAATCAGAACTCAACAGGAAAATCTTCAAAAACAAACAGATACCTGGGCCCAAGTGGTGAAGGGTAAGGATAAAAATCCTCCCTTAACAGCAGTAGAAGAAGTGGTTCAGGCCAAATTGGTGGAAGAAAGAGTCAGACGTGCCAGAGAGCTGAATCTTAAAGTTAGAGGATTGCCCACTCCTCCTTCAGACCCCTTGGCCATCGCCGGATTTCCTCACAGGAAACTTGGGGTTGCCTGAGGTGCAGTTGGATAGAGCTTGGTTCGGACTGGACTCTACTCTTTTTCTCCGCTTCAAATCAGCTTGATGACCGACTCAAGGCTCTCGAGCCAAATAGAAGCTATTTTCTCTACCCAATAAGGTCTTCCTTGATGAAGATCTTACTAGAGAGCAAGTCGCCGAACTCAAAAAATCTCGGGAAATTGTCATGGCAGCTAGAAAAGAAGGGAAATGAGCAGTGATTCGTAACCTCAGGCCAGTGGTTCGGGATTCCTTCCCACCTAGCTGGGCTCTCGGATCCGATTCCAAATAACGGTTCCAGCAGGAGAGGGCTCGAAAAAGGGCATCTCCATCTCATGTTGGAATGGAAATGGGTCCTATTGGTCTTCTCCAGGCATCTTGCACGATGCTTTAGGATTCTCCCTCTCCCGGATATTAGTGGTTACTATTAGCTTTCTATTTGCAGACAGGAGACTCAGAGTTCTAGAGGTGTTAGAGGGTCTGGTGGGGTGGCTTGTTTGGTCAGGGACACTCTTCGGAGCAGATTTCTATTGTTGCTGAGGATGAGTTTGCCCGTTTTCTATGGATTCATATCAAACGTACTTCCTCCCATCTCAAGGATATCTTCATCGCAGGCTTTGTTATTTCCCTCTAGCTTCCTCCTCATTTGTTATCCATAGCAGCCCAAACAGAGACCCCTTCTTTGACCTTTATGCTGGTATCTCCTAGTATTCTGGGTTTGGAGAGATCATCATTTTGGGGGACTTCAATGCATGTACCAGAAATCTTCAGGTTCCGAGGCACGACAAGACCGATGATGCGCTTTGCACTTCAAAGGTGGATCTAGATTTGGTTGGCTTCAACGAGATTCGGAGGACACAACTGGGCCCCCTGACATCATATGGTCGACATCTTCTCCAGTTGGGGGAATCTCATGACTTGTTGATTCTGAATGGCATTCCTCGTTTTCCTGACTCCCGGTACTTTACCTGCAGACCTTATTGTGGTGGGGCCAGTGTGGTTGATTACGTCATGGCCACTCCCGAGTTGATTCCCCACATCCACCATGGTGTCCCCGAGATTTCACCCTAAAATTTGGGACTACCCCTTTTAAAAATTTCGTTCTTTTCAAGTAATGGGTCATTTTGTGTTTGTTTTGCTTGCAGTTGTTTGCATTGCTCTAAGATATCCCCAGAGAGTCATAAAGCCAAATTTGACAAATACCCACATGCCAAAGCTCACTCAATCCCTTCATCAGACCTTGTCTGCAAGTGTTTTATTTATTTATTTATTAAATAAATAAAGTTCTTTTAAAAATAGATTGAGCTAAAATTGGAGGATTTAGGTTATATAAAGCACTTCACCCCATCATTATTACCACAGAACATTCACCGGGGGAAGAATTTTTGCAAATCAGCTAATTGGAGAAATTTTTTGAGCAATTGCCTGTAGCTTCTTTTGTTTTGTTTTATTTCTTTTTGTTTGTGTTTTGGTTTGTTTTCTCCGGCAATCCTGTAGCCTATTCATTCTTCTTGCCAGATCTTTCCCCAGGCCTAGGGTTTTGAAAAGCTATCCAGTATTTTTAATTACTAATCTATCTAAAGGTGATCAGAGCTCAAGATTCTTTCAAAAGATTGCAAGAAGTCGCTTGGTCCAAAAAGGTGCAAAAATGGATTTTATGAAAATAAGAAAAATATTGCCATCAATGCGTAGAGCTTGAGAAAATATGCACTTTTAGAGAAAACGACACCTAAAATAGAGCCATGGAATGAAAGTTATGGCACATGCAAGTTTTGTTGCTACATCTTCCTGGACCCTTTCCAAAAATGGCAAATTTTATTCTATACTTGTGTTTTCTTCACCAAAAATCCAAAAATGGAAATAAAATGCTGCTGATGAGTTTTCACGCGACTTTAGAAGCTTTCTTCATGCAAGTCGCACTTTTTGGAAAGAAGCTTTCTTCCATGCAAGTCGCATTTTTTGGATGGAAGGATTTAAGCTGCCAATGGGAATTTTAGCGTGTGGCGAAGAGCGAGAATTTCTTGCCTGCCTAGTAGGTTACTTTTTCCCATCAAGTCAAAAGCACTTAAGTTGCAATGAGAATTTTAAAGGTGGCAAATGCGGGAATTTCTTACCTGCAATGCAGGGTGAAAATTCTCATAAAAAAAATCACTTAAAGCTCTGGCGGGAATATTTTGCTTGCCTAGCAGGGTGACTTTTCCCATCAAAGAAGTTTATTCACCCATGCAAGTCGCATTTTTGAGAAGAAGGCTATTTTCCATGCAAGTCGCACTTTTTGGAAGGAAGGATTTAAGTTGTTAATGGGAATTTTGGTAGTGGCAAGTAGAGATGGAATTTCTTACCTGCAACGTAGGGTGAAAATTCCCATTATGAAAGTCAAATCACTTAAGTGAAAGATGAGATTTTGGGCTGCAATGCAGGGTGGAAATTCCCATTACTTTGACTTTCTATTTTTAACAAATTCCCTTGCCAAAAAGTGCGACCCACCTTGGCATTAATACATGTATTTAATGATATTTATTAATGGTATTCCTAGCTAAGTTTGGCGCCATAAATAGGAGGAAAGTCAATGCAAGTGGATGAGCTAAAGAGAAGTCAAGGATGCATGCTAAAAATAAATAAAATAAATTCATAAAAAACAATCAGAAGCATGCAGACTTGGGCGCCCAAATTGGATGAAGAGGCATGGTTTTTAATTAATTAAATTGCCAGAAATAGGGAAGGGCAATTATTAAAAATAGCATGCAGATGGCTATATAAGCATGGGACGCCATAAGGAGAAGCAATTAATTCTTTTTGATGAAGTTTGCAGCCCGGACAAGTTTTGGCGCCAAGGGAAGGAGGATTTTGCATTAAGGAGTATTTTTCATTGCCGAGGGCGATTCCAATTTTGGCGCCTAGGGTTGGAATAGCCTGATTTTTGTTATTCTAAGTATCTGCATGTTGGTATAAGTGCTTAGGTGAATTAAATAATATTTTTGCTTGCTTTGCATGCAAGCAAAGTCTCAAATTTTAGGGCAGCAGGCTTTATATGCAGATTCTGGTGATAAAAATCAAGTATTCATGCCATGGACTCCATATTTGTTTGAATTAATTGCAGGTATTCATCACAAGTGCTCATATTGGTGAAAGGAAGTCCAAATCAATGTCAGATACATTGAATATATCTTTTGAATTAGAAGAAATTGCCGGATCTACACAAATTGATCCAATTACAAGGATTTTCGCGTAGAATTAAAAGAAAAAGAGCTCAAACAAAGATTATTCCAGGCATGATGAAGCATGATGAAAGAGAAGGGTCAGCAGAATCATACATTGCTTCCAGATTTGCTGAAATCAATGATACAGACATAGGCCCTGAACCTATCACCGATTTAATTGACGAGATCCAGAGCTGGAAGATCATCTCTTATGCGGCAATTAAAAGTAGCAGGATTATTCAAGCCTCAGTGTTTCCAGTCACAGCTCAATTGCTCAAAGATCCCGACATGACCGGTGATGATTGCAAAATGAGAGCATGCAATCTTTGTGATAGGTGGGAAAATGTTGAATTACATGGCGTAGGGTTTTATAGGCCTTTCTTTTTTCTTTTCTTGTGAGATTAAAGTTATTGGTTTAAAAGCCAATACTTTAAGTTATTTGAAAAGGTTCTCTAAGATAAGTGGCAGATGTGCACAACTTTGACTTAAACTTCAGATGCATGTCACTTAGAGAGGAATTCTAGGAGAAAGATATCCAGATGTTTCTTGTCAACTTCCACATGTTATAGTTCAATTGAAGTTTTCTAATTGTAATTACCCTCTATACACTATAAATAGAGGAAGAACCTACAGATTAAAGGATCAGAATTTGTAATCAACATTCTTGTGTTCCAGGACTTTGAGTTAAAACTCTTGATATCTTTACGAAAGTTAAAGAATTGAAAGGAGGCGGTTTTCGAGAACTTTGTGTCAACGGTGCATTTTTTCTTGATTCTTTTGATTTTTGCATAAAATTTGTGTTATCTCGAGATCTGGATTTAAAACTTTCCTTTACTTTAAATTATGTATTTCAAGATCTATTTGTTTATCTATGTGCATGAGACTAACTTTGCGAACTATTGGTTAGATTGCACATCTTCTTTCCTTTTTCCCGTATTCAATTGTTTCCAATGTCTGCACATATTTCTTACAACTTCTTACTTGTCGCAAAAACTTGCCTAGTTATGGTGCATGAGCTTTGCGATTAAAGTAAAACCCACAAATAGATATTAAAAAGCATAATTGACAAAATCTTACACGGGAGCCTCACCGGTAAATGAGGAGATTTATCTTATGTGACTGAGTTTTTCACCAGAAAAATCTAGCCAACACACCACTTACGTGTTTCCCCACCCCTCTTGTTAATCACATCACTTACGTGTTTCCCCACCCCTCTTGTTAATCATGCAACCCTTTGCTTTTCCCTTGAGTTACCCCCATGACCTCACCCCCCCTTGGTCTTTATTGTACCATTTGGAAATTTGTGAAGGGGATCTCGACACTTTCTTCTTTCACCTTCGTCATCTTCACCCCCCATTCCCCACTTTAACTCTCTTACCTCGGACCAGATGTTTAGTACCCTCTCTGTCTTTATCCGTGAGGCGGCTATGAGCTCCTTTCCCCACATCACCCCTTCCACCCTACATTGTGGTACCTGCCCTATGAACAAATGGTATGACGAGGAATGCAAAGTTTTTCATCGTAAACTTCGTTTTGCCTTCTGCACGCCCTCCCCTCCTTCCCTTCCCTGAAGTCAGCCTATCATCATTTCCTTCACCATAAGAAATGCACCTTTATCTCTCATAGATGTCGGGAGCTTCGTCTGTCCCTTATCCACTCCCCCAAACATTTCAGGCGAATCATTCTTCCTTGTCATTTGTCATTACCCCTAGACTTAGATCCCAATTCCATGTTTACTCACACCTCTACTCTTTATGACATCTCTGTCCCACCTCGGATCCAGGTTATTTCCCCTCCCTCATATTGCCATATTTTCACCTACACCAATGTGAGGAATGCCATTCTAGCTATGAGTTGCAACAAAGCAGGGGATGAGGAAGGTTTCCAAGCGGAACTTTTCAAACAGGGGCGGGAGACGCTCATCAATTACCTTGTGGACCTCTTCCACCAGGGTGGTGCATACTGGTTTCCCAAAGTCTTGGTCCCACAACATTATCCACCCCATCCACAAATTGGGGCCTACATACAACCCTATGTCATGTCCCTTTTCCCAACGTAGAAGACCCAGTTCGAATTTTCTAGCCATTCCTTCTTTGTGGTTAGAAAGAAAGAAGAGTCAAGGAGAAGAGCAACATTAATATTCATCATTTAATATGTATTTTTTATAAAAATAATTATGTAAGTATGGGTTGGCCATAATAAGACAAAATCATCATTAAAGGGGTCGGCCAAGATATATGTAAAGTCATGTCTTTTGGGTTTTGGCGCCAAGCTAGGGAAATCATTATAAATAGGGGTTTTTTGGGATATCGACTTGACTTGTAATTTCCAGATTTTGAGATAAATTCTCATATCTTCCATTTGGGACGAAAACCCCAATTGAGGACCAAAGTGAGGGACGAAAACCTCTCACCTTTGTCTTTAAACATTTCAGATTTAAAGAATAATATTTTATTGAAGCTCTTTTGGTGCCAAATCTGATTTTTATGTGTATTTTGCCAATTCGACTTGGAAATGATTAAATATTTAATTGTTGTGAGCAAATAACTCCAAATAAATCATCCAAATCAAGTCGCCCCATATTTTCAAGCACAAATCTAAGTTTGCACGGTAATCAAGGCACTTTCATAGGTGAATCGAACCATTTTTCAAGGACTGCAATTTCCAGATTTCATTGTTTGTTAGCAGTAGTTCAATTGTGCATAAAAACAGTTCGATTTGGTAATTCATAAAAAGTGTTTGATAATTATTGCTAAGTGTTCTCAGATATTTGTTGAAGGCTTTTGGCACTAATTTCCATAAATTCCCTTCGCTGCCATTAATTATCAGTCTGCTGCAATTATTTTCCAGATTTCTGGAAAATTCATTAAATCCCTAAAAAGGGACATTACACCCTAACAACTACGGGACTATCATGGTGGGCCACATGTTCTCCAAGCTTTATGCTACGATTCTTCATATGCAGCTTTCGAGTTCCTTGATCGCACTACCATTGCAGAGTGTAATGTCCCCTTTTCCGGGACATTACTAATATATGGGTTCATCTCTTTTATTTACATTGTAACCCCTTGGCATGCCTAGCGCTACAAGTGGGAGTCTCTTTAGTTAGTTTAATGTGCACATAGGTTAGTTACTTTTATTTATTTAATTAAAAATAATAAAGTGCACATAGTCTTAGTCTATTAAATATTTTATTATAATGAGAGTTTATGTTTTCCCTCCAAAAAGGGAAAGGTCAGTCATTGGTGATTGCACTCCTTAACTCTATAAAAGGAGGTCGCATTTCCTCTAGTGGGGTTATGTTGATTGATCATTTGATTTCACTCCATGCTTGGAGTAATGGGATGTATGCCCTAGTTTTTGCATTGTGCTCTCTCTCATTGTAAGC
Source organism: Taxus wallichiana var. yunnanensis (assembly GCA_018340775.1). Taxonomy (NCBI): domain Eukaryota; kingdom Viridiplantae; phylum Streptophyta; class Pinopsida; order Cupressales; family Taxaceae; genus Taxus; species Taxus wallichiana. The sequence goes on from CM031241.1 coordinate 462,769,169, forward strand.
TTCATTTGGATTCATTGTTGAAGACTCTCAAGTAAATTTCAGATCTGTCATTATTGCTTGAGTTATTTCAGATTTTGGCGCCAAGTTTGGAGTGTGAAAGTCATTGGTATTGCTCCTTTTATTTCTGTTGTTATTGCTGCAATTATTTTTACCATAGCGACTTGGATTGGTGATGATTTGATCATGTTTTGATGCCATAAATGCTAGATCTAAAATCTGTTGTGTTATTAATTATTTCAGAGCAAGGGGCTAATATTTTGGTGTGTTTGGAGGCTAGGAAAGAGCTGGAAATTATTTAATTAATTTTCTCTAACCCTAGTGACTTGAAGGCAGTTTTCTGGGGCTGTTTTGGCAAGGTTTTAATGCTCAGAAAATTCAGATCTATAGTGCAGTGGAAAGCCCTAAATTTATAGTTTATTTTGCATCTTGTTTCATGGAAAAACACTAAGTATTGAAGGAGTTATGAATTTTAGAAGATTTCAGCTGTTTGCAAGCTATCTGGTTATCATTAATTAATATTTATTTCAGATCTGCAATTTGGGTTCAGTTTAATATTGGATTTGGTTGTAGAAATTAGGAGGAATAAGGAGAAAGTAATTTTATAATTTTTGGAGTTGGTTTGATGCCCTAAATGTGTCGGGATACCTACTTTTTAGGGTAAAATTAGGGTTTTGTGTTGACTGTGTGAAATCTGATTTTAGAATATTATTCTTCATATTTTTGTGGCCCAAGATCCAAAATTTCAGCTCATTTGGACTTCTCTAGCCAAAGATATGAATTTTGGAAAATTACAGCAGTTGGGGTTTGAATATTAATTATTTTTCAGCTATGTGTGATCAGATTTATGTTAATTCCTAACTTGTCCTAAAAGGGGACATTACACGAGCTAGGGACAGGCGGGTTTCCGACCGACCTACCAAACCATTGATCATATCCTCACTCTTCGGGCTATTATCGAGGAGGCCCGTCACTGCTCCTCCAGAGTTTTTGTTGTTTTGTGGATTTTCGGAAAGCTTTTGATTCGGTACCACGGGAAGCACTCTTCCGCAGGCTCAGAGATATAGGTATTTCTGAAATTCTTCTTACAACCATTATGCGCTTATATGAGGAGGTCCTAGGCTGTCTTCGCACCTTTGCAGGCTTTTCGACTTCATCAGGAGCACTATTGGAGTCAAACAGGGCTGCCCCCTCTCTCCTACCTTGTTTGGTATCTACATCGATGAGCTTGAGGATTTTCTCAGGGATCACATTCAGGAGGGGGATGGTTGTCTTTTGCACCATGTCCTGATCTACATTCTCCTCTTTGCAGATGACGTGGTTCTCCTTGCTTCCTCATGGAGGGACTCCAGAGGCAGCTGGATTGTTAGCCCTCTTGAGAGACAGTGCTTCCGCCATCACTTTCAGGACATCCTTTCCAAGATGTCTCTCTCCGACTCCCTGGTTAGGCCCACGGTTTTGTACGGTTCGAAATTTGGGGTCCCTCCCTTTTGGACTCGGATTGGGCTACTATTGAGTGTGTCCAGATCCTCATGCTCAGGCGTATCATCAGGTGCAAAGAGACCGTTCCTCATAACATTATTCTTGCTGAGTTTGGGGCTCGCCCTTTTAGATTGGAGACTATCTTCAGCCTTGTGTTGATGTTGCACCGCATCCGAGGTTTATTTGATTCTTCCATAGACAGAAATAGGTACATCTACCTTGCCTACTGCTCTTCGGAATCTATTTCCCTCTCAGATCATAGTGGTCGATCTCGCTGTTGGTATGCCTGCGCTTCACGCCTTCTTGGATCCATTGGCATCCAAATGGACCGCCTCCCACCATTCAACTACTCCCTGGATGCCCCTACCCATCTCCTCCCAAACCAACAAGACCTTCATAGAATTATCAGAGATGATATCTACAAACAGTTCATCCAGCACACTTGGACCAACCCCCGGAGGGGTTACGTCCAAAGATGTCCTTCTACGTTGCACACTTTCTTGAGATCCGCGACGGGCTCATTATCAGACCCATGTACATCTCCCGACACTGGTTACAGGTCCTTCGTATCTCTTTAGGTCAGTTCAGAGTGGGCTCACATCAACTCCGTGTGGAGACTGACCACTAGTTAGACCGCTCGAGCGGACTTGCCAACTTTGCTCTCTCCAGGAGGTTGAAACTAAAGAACACTTAATTTTCCGTGTTCATTTATTAAGAGATTAGGGGAGATTCCATTGCGGTTCCGTGTGGAGACTAACCACCGGTTAGTAGCTTTCTTCAGATACTATGATTAGAGATGTCTTGCTCTTTTTCTGCAAGAGGCCCTCAAGCTTCGGACATGCTCCTTCACCCTCCTCCCAGACGGATGGATACTAGACGGATCACCTCCTTCTTCTCGGTGCTCGGGCGCCAAGCGGCATCTTGACACGAGTATGGATCCCCAATTCAAATCTATCGTGACTCAACACTCTGCTTCCTACACCGGAGGCCCCCGCCTCGACGCGTCTCGGGGCCCCCCACATAGACAAAGATCCACCAGGCTTATGCAGAGGCACCGTCTCTCTCCCGGACATCGGCTTTCCAGACATTCCACTGTTTTAGTTACTGGACATCAACGCATCGCCAATTATCTCCAGCGGCCTTGAATGTTAGGTGATGATGCTGGGGGTGTTGCTCCTTCCGCTCCCCCACACCGTCATCCTCTTCTTCTTCTTCTCTGGTCTCTCGGCACTTGTGGCCCCTGTTGCTTCCTTCTCTTCTTCTCTTTTCTCTCTTTGTGTTTCGGGTGACCCGTTTGGGTCCTCTTCTTTAGCTCCATTGGCTTTGTACTCTGCAATCCCATTGACCTACTTTTGTGGTCATTTGTTGGACATTAATAAAATTATCTTATCTACACCTCCTTGAGGAACTCTTGGGAAAAATTAACATTACTCAAATATTGCCTCCTTTCATAGGAAATAACTCAAATTTCTTTCCATCTTTAGTAATTTTGAAAATATTCTTTCTTGCATCATGGATTGCACTTTTTTCATTATGCTAAGGTCTACCCAACAACATGTGTCATTCATCCATAAGTATACATCACATAATACTTCTCCATCATAATCTCCAATATGTAAATCATCGATTGCACTTTTTTCACTATGCTAAGGTCTACCCAACAACATGTGTCATTCATCCATAAGTATACATCACATAATACTTCTCCATCATAATCTCCAATATGTAAATTAACCTTTGATTTCGAAAAGATGTTACTTGATTCTTTTGTATTCAAGAAATTCTATGGGGATTCGATGGGGAGAGCATCGAAGACCCAATTGATGAAGGTATAAACCAAATTATTTGTACCATCACTACATATAATTACTTTGCAGCATTTACATCAAGATTTGTTCATACTTTTAAAGATGCTCTTTCTTTTAAATTGAATTTTCTCCTTGCTTTCTAGCTTCATCGAAACTTTGTGCAACATCAGAGTTTCCTTGTGTTCAGGTTCTACTAAAGTCATCTCTTACATTTATTTTATGTTTTGAGCCACATGCACTTGTGGCTCACATTCTATCCTCATTTTCTGCTTCTGAACATTCAAATGCCCTGTGTTCATGCTGACCACACTTGAAATATTTATCTCTAAATCCTCAACCACGATCTCGTCCACTGTATCCCCTTCCTCTTTAGAGATTATATCCACCTCTTTGATTTTCTTGAGAACTAGATTCTCCTTCTAAATTTTTGGCCTTGTCCAATAGTTTTTTTCCACATCCTCTATCTCTTTCTCTTCCACTATGTTGTCTACTTGACAACTTTTCCCGTGCCTTCAAAGCACACTAATATGCTTCTTCTATCAAATGCAATTTAATCTTTGACCTTGCACTGAAATGCCTCCTTCTTGTTATTTTTGCATTGCAAAGTACCGGTATGATTATTGGGTACGAAATCGTCGGATACTTTATGCCACTTTCATGCCATCTATGGCATGTGCCTGGGTGTTTCTAGTGTTGCAAGTTGTTTTCAAACAACCAAAAAAATGATTGCAATCCTTGACATTACATCTCATTGAGGCTTCTTATCTACAGTAAACAAATTGTATATTGTAATGTTTTATTATTCTTAATGATTGCAGTCCTTTACCTTGCATCCCATACGGTCGTGTTGTTCATAAAAAGTACACCCTTTTTGGTTTTTTTCATCTCTAGAATAAAATTTATATATCACAACATTTTGTTTGTTTTATGTATAACAAGAAAAACTTTTGGTTATGTTCTTTGTGCTTTTATATTAAAAAACAATATTCTTTGACCATTCTTTGTGCTTTTATATAAATTTTACATGTCATGTGATTCATGAACATATGAAATTTTAAGCATGTTGAATGTTTTGAATTTTCATGAATTTTTACTATTTAGTGTTCTATCTTTTATGGACCAAAAATGAGTATACTGTATCTTTTTCTTTTTTACAAAGTATGGACGTTTTCATATTGTTTCATATCCAAGGGTTTTTCGATAATCTGTGTTTCTGCGTTTTGGACCCATTTCTTTTTCCATTTCCTTTTCCTAGTAACTTATAATTTGGGCATACTGAATTCATCTTGTATGGAAAGACAGAGACTGTTTATATACATATAAATTTTATCTTTATCATCTTCTATATGACCTGATCTAATGGTTAACTTACCAAATTCTTCGATGTGATATTTTCATGCTCAACTCTCTTTGACTTAGGTTCTGCAACTTAAACAAATTTGATTGATAATCAGATGGAAAATTTTTCCCCTTGAGTTTTTTTTTAAACCGTCCTATGTCTTTATCTTTTCTTTCCCCATTCTAACCCTTTCTAACTGCACATTAACCCTTTCTTTGTGCATGCAAACTTCACTCTCTTGGGGTCATCTATTTTTCCATAATCAAAGTAATTTTCTTATCCTGTAATCCAATCCAAGAAATCTCTAGGAATCAAACTTCCCAAAAATTAGGGGTGTCAATTTGGCCTACCTCCCATTTTGGATAAAGCATGGGAAATCCTTTCTTTAGGTCTAGGCTCTATCTCCAATTCATGCAGCTGGTTTTGCAAGGGATCTTCCCCTTCACTCATTTCTGTAACAACTCCTTTTCATTGAGCTATCTCCATAACTTCCAATATAGATTACATGAATATCATCATCTCAAAATGGTCAATGACCTCCTCTATCTCTTCCAAGTGGTATTCCTCTACAAGCCGTTCTAAACTTACTTGTAACAACTTCAAATTTTCTCATACAAAAATTGTGACACGGTTGAGATTCAAATGAACAACCATCAACCACACAACCTAGACAGAGTGCCCAATCACAATGGAAGCCAGAATTTAACATACAAGTAAACTCCACATCTTATTAACTCTGCAAAATTGTAGACATGGCAAAAACTTGCTACGAGGAAAAACTCTAGAACTTTTATTATTATTGTTGATGCAAATTCCACACCAGCTTGGCCTGCTTGGCATTACAGTACAATAGTCTTTATCATTGCCTCTATTACTAACCCCAATCTAGAACCTCCTATCTTGCCTGCCTTAGACCACCTCCCCAATATTTCTGTTTTCTTTCATATATATATATATATATATATATCCTCATGTTTAATAAATTATGATGAATGCTACGACTTTTGTTTCATTCCTCGTAACCTTCATTTCTCTTCTGCATCACCTTCATTTCTGCTGTTGATCTAAGACACCATCCTATGGCCCACAACTTGTTTTCATTCCTTGATGTACTTTAAGCTTTGATTTACTTTAAATCCTTGAACTGCTTTCCCAGTTGAATCAAGACTTGATATAATGGCTTGCAAGCTTTCTCAAGTTCATGAAGGGCTCATGTTCAAATGCATTCATTAGGTGCTCGAAAATCCCTCTTCTCCAAGGATTTCTGCATCCTCAATTGTCAATATGTTTTGCATGTGGCCCTACCATCCTTGATATGTAGACAACTTTTGATTTTTAATTACAATCTAATCATATGGTGACAAGTGAAACCCAAGCCCTATCATATCCTTCTAAAGACCCGAAGGACCTCCTCTGCCATTCACTAAGATCTGATCAAACATCTCACAAATCTCTTTGTTATCATATGGAACCCAAGTTTGATATGCCATGTTGACATTTGAAAGCCTTCCTCTGTTGTCAATCAGAGCCTAATCTAATTGCTCACAATTTTTTTTTGACTTTGAAAGGTTCCCGTACTCAATAGAAATCAAACATCCAAAACTTAAAGTGCTTTCTCTTCTATTGATCTATGAAATCAGTGGACCTGCATGAGTGGCTAATTTCAAAGAATCTATGCTGCTACCTTCTGTGGAATGTGCTGTGAGCTCATGTGGCGATTGAATGATATCTCCGAGGTGTGCTGCTTGACGACAGCGGCTCCTAAATTTCTCTTCAATATGCAGGATCAATTTGTCTTTCTAGGGATGCTTTTGCATCAAGTCTAGGACTATGGATTCACGCCTGAAAATACAGTCCAGTTGAAGCCTTAGCTGTCCTCTAAACCAAACTGCAACTCTGTCTCTAATAATATGTTGAAAAATTGGACAAATGTTATCAATTTCACCTAGGAACAATCTCACTGGTGAGCCTACCGAGTTGCTTGCACCTTTGTGACGTGGTTTCCTCTTGGAGGGTAGATTGATACCGCCACCAACATTGAAGGTTCCTGCTGCTGCTCCTTCATAAAGATTAGTAATTATTATAAGAAGTTACTCATTTCTGTAGTAGGGTTTTTTTTCCTATTTTCACATAATATTATCATTGAGGTTTACTACCTAGGTAGCATATTGTGATAGAAGTGGTTTCTTGATCAGGAGAATATTATGTGCTGTCTTTGGATGTCTTGCTGAAATATATGTTCCATTTGTGCAGATAAAGCAAGAAATTTCCACCATGAAGTTGATCAAGCATCCAAATGTCGTGCAGTTGCATGAGGTGGGGTTTTGATTCTGGATTTAGAGATTTTATTAGTAATGAATGAGAAGTTCTGATATTGGCCAAAGCTAGCAGTTTAATAGTCAATGGTGTTCTTTTATCCACGTACTGAAAATGCTTCCTTCTTTCATATCAATAGGTTGCTGGACGGTGACTTAATTTCGTTTCTTTGAAATTAAATGGTTTTCTGTCTTTATTTTTCATTACGTGAGATGTGAATATGTGAAGGTTAAATACACATAGTAGCATACTCTTTTCTGGCGTACATGTTAGGATTTGTTAGTTTGTTGAGATAGAAACATAGATTGCCTAGGGCTACCTATCACACTAAATTAGTATTACTTTTAAGTTTTAACAATGTTGATTTTCTGGTTTTCAGGTCATGGCTAGTAAAACAAAGATCTATATTGTACTTGACTTTGTAATGGGAGGCGAGATTTTTGATAAAATTGTAAGAACCAAACGACATTACTTATGAAATCTATGTGTTTGTTTGATCTTTTAATCAACAGTAGACAAAATTGCAGTTCTTTCAGTGCTGGCCATCCTGCTTTTGACTTATATGTATGTGTTTGTGATTTTTGTAACAAGGTAAGGCATCTAATGCTTTATGGAATCTGGATCCTTAGAAGTGTACTTTTGAAATATCAGGTTCACCATGGAAGATTAAAAGAAAATGAAGCACGAAAGTACTTCCAACAACTTATCAATGCCGTGGACTACTGCCATAGTAGGGGTGTGTCTCACAGAGACTTGAAGGTACAGTGTAACTAGAGAATGAATTGATATTCCATCACTCCCAGTTCATTTTTGCCCCATTTGATCCATCCTTAGCCATTTAACCTCAACCACCATGGGAATGACCCCCAAATATTCTTGGGAACACACTATATTATGAACTTTTGTAATTGGGCTTGTGTTTATTTTGGGTCTTGCAGCCAGAAAATCTGCTTCTTGATTCATATGGAAATCTTAAAGTTTCTGACTTTGGCTTGAGTGCACTGCCTCAACAAGTCAGGGTAAGCATATTGCTTTAATGCAATTAGATCTTCGTGAATTTTATTGTCATCATAAAAAGTTTGAAGTTTCAAGATTTACAAGATGACAAACAATTTGAATAATTAATATGAATGAGCAATGTTTGGGACTTTATATTCAGTAAATGTTTTTGTTTTGTACAGTAAACAATTGTAAGATTCAGTATCCAACAAGAACTAGAGATTTGGCTGTTGATTTTGGATTATTTCAGTGACAGGAAAATTTAGTGCGCAGGTGGGGGCTACCTTTTAATCATTAGATATTTTAAATAAGGTTTGACTAACTTAATTGATAAGAAACAATAATAAATTTGTCTTGAATTAGGTTTAGTTTTATAAAAAGTCAGTATTACAAATTCAGCTATTGGTACACTTTTTAAATGCTATATATCAGTTATTATCGTTGTACTAAATCAATTCAAAATCTAATTATCTCAACTTATAAAGAGTATCCTACCTACTGATAAAGCCCTAAAAATCATAGGATTATAACTAATTAGAAGAATGTGAAGTAATAAATCTTGAGATATATATCGCACAACAAAAATCAAGTCATTATTGGGACAAGTGCACACTATTTCCTTAAGGTTTATGGAAGCTTTGCTTGCTGAATTTGACCACTCAAAAGTTATCTTTCTTGGTCAAATCTGTTATCGGAATAGCTAAGTGAAAATATCCCTTGACAAAGCATCAATAATAACTACATAATCCTAGGAACACTTTCAGCCAAGTAAGTCTCTTTAGTTCTGGCCATTTTTAATTGCCTAAGTCTTGGATTTGTCCACTTTGAATCCATTACCAGTGATAATATCAAATATGCCCGAGTATTTCAGTTCATTTGCAGCAAAAAAACACTTTCTTTTGCAAACAAACTATTCATCTTCATGTTGTTTAGAACAATGGCAAGGTACGTGGTGTCCCCAAGATTTCACCCTGAAATCTGGGACTACCCCTTTAAAAAAATTCGTTCTTTTCAAAGTAATGGGTTGTTTTGTGTTTATTTTGTCTGCAGTTGTTTGCATTGCTCTAGGGTATCCCCAGAGAGTCATAAAAGCCAAATTTGACAAATACCCACATGCCAAAACTCACTCAATTCCTTCTTCCAGACTTTGTTTGCAAGCGTTTTATTTATTTATTTATTAAATAAATAAAATTCTTTTAAAAATAGATTGAGCTAAAATTGGAGGATTTAGGTTATATAAAGCACTTCACCCCATCATTATTACCATAGAACATTCACTCGGGGAAGAATTTTTGCAGATCAGCTAATTGGAGAATTTTTTTGAGCAATTGCCTACAACTTCTTTTGTTTTGTTTTATTTCTTTTTGTCTGTGTTTTGGTTTGTTTTCTCCGGCAATTCCCATAGCCTATTCATTCTTCCTGCCAGACCTTTCCCCAGGCCTAGGGTTTTGAAAGTTATCCAATATTTTTAATTACTAATTTGTCTAAAGGTGATCAGAGCTCATGATTCTTTTAGGAGATTGCAAGAAGTTGTTTGGTCCAAAAAGGTGCAAAAATGGATTTTATGAAAATAAGGAAAATATTGCCATCAATGTGTAGAGCTTGAGAAAATATGCACTTTTAGAGAAAACGACACCTAAAATGGAGCCACGAGTGAAAGTTATGGCACTTGCAAGTTTTTTGCTGCTACATCTTCCTGGACCCTTTCCAAAAATGGAAAATAGTCCTTGTGTTTTCTTCATTGAAAATCCAAAAATGGAAATAAAATGCTGCTTGATGAGTTTTCACGCAACTTTAAAAGCGAAGTCATGCAAGTCACACTTTTTGGGAAGAGCAATTTCTTAATGCAAGTCGCACTTTTTGGGAAGAAGCTTTCTTCCATGCAAGTCGCATTTTTTGAAGGAGGGCTTTTAAGTGCCAATGGGAATTTTGGTGGTGGAAGGAAGGTGGGAATTTGGAGCCTTCCTAGAAGGTTGTTTTTTCCCATCATTAAAGTTAAATCACTTAAGTGCCAATGAGAATTTTGGTGGTGGAAGGAAGGTGGGAATTTGGAGCCTTCTAGAAGTTTGTTTTTCCCATCATTAAAGTTAAATCACTTAAGTGCCAATGGAAATTTTGGTGGTGGAAGGAAGTTGGGAATTTGGAGCCTTCCTGGAAGGTTATTTTTTCCCATCATTAAAGTTAAATCACTTAAGTGCCAATGGGAATTTTGGTGGTGGAAGGAAGGTGGGAATTTGGAGCCTTCCTGGAAGGTTGTTTTTCCCATCATTAAAGTTAAATCACTTAAGTGAAAGATGAGAATTTTGGAGCTGCCTAGAAGGGTAAAAATTCCCACTTCCTTGCCTTCTTATTTTTAACATGACTTCTAGCCAAAAAGTGCGACCCATTCTGGCATAGCTAAATGCCTAAAAGCTGACTTTTTTTAATTGTCGGGAAGCATCCAGTTTTGGCGCCTAGGGTTGGAAAGGATTCCTTTTTATTATTCGAGCATATCTGCATGTTGATGTGAGTGCACATGGGAATTAAATAATATTTTTAGCTTGCTTGGCATGCAAGCAAAGTCTAAAAATAGAGGGCAGCAAACTTTATAATCAAATTTTGGTGAAGGAATTAAGCATTCATGCCATGGATTCCATGTTTGTCTGAATTATTTGCAGGAATACTTCACTGGTGCTCATATTGGTGAAAAGAAGGCAAAGTCAATGTCAGATACATTGAATATATCTTCAGAATCAAAAGGAGAAATTGTAGGTTCTGCACAAATAGATCTAGCTCTCATATTTGCAAGGTCTTCTGGCAGAAATAAAAAAAAGATCTCAGACAAAGGTTGATTCAGGCATGATGAAGGGTGATGAGTTTTGTCTGAATTGTTTACGGAAAACATTGCATTGGTGCACGTACTGGAGAAGAACTGCAAAAGCTTCAAGGATAAGAGGGAAGATAGGTCAGAGGCAACACCCACAAGCAAATCACAATCAACTGCTTCCAGATCCAATTTGGTGAGAATCAAAGGAAAGGATTCAACAACATATGGGAGAAAAAAACATCTTAGATTCAAGGCAGAGATATCATTCAGATCATGCATTTACTAAAGTGGATGAAGCAGAAGTGCAATACAAGTTAGATCAACATGCAGAGTATGGAAGAAGAACAAGACTGAGAGGTTGCAACTTTCTTCTAATTTCTTCTCCTCTTTATTCTTCTCTCTTATTTTCTCCGACAAAGTAATTGAGTAATCAATTAAATTGTAAAACTTAAGTGATTGGTTTAAAATCCGTTACTTCAAGTCTTGGAAAAGTCAATTACTTGGAAATAGGTGGAAGACATGCAAAATAGAAGGTTCTATTTTTAGTTATAAATCATGCATGTCATGCAAAGAGGAATTCCAAGAGGAATATTGCCAATCTGCTTCCCTTTTTCATAGCTTCCACATGTGGCAATTCATTAAAAACTTCCTATTTGTAATTTCCCTCTATACACTATAAATAGAGGAAGAGCCTACGGGTTAAATGATCACAATTTGTTAATCAACATTCTTGAGTTCCAGACTTTGTGTTGTAGCCCTTGATGTCATTTCTGTGAAAGCTGAGGAATTGAATAAAGGCGGATTTTCCGGAGAACTTTGTGTCCACGGTGCATTTGCTTCTTACTTCTGTGTGGATCTTTAGATAAACTTTGTGTTATCTGAGATTTAGATTAGAAGCTTTTCTTTTCTTTTACTTCAAATATTGTGAGATCTACTTGTTTATTTAATCCATGTGTATGAAACCAACTTTGTAAACTATTGGTTGAATTACATATCTTCCTTTCTTCTTTCCCAAATTCCATTATTTCCCCCTTCTAAAATACTTCATAACAGTTGCTTACTTGCTGCATAATTGCTAAGCTATGGTTCATGAGCTTTGTAATTAAAGTAAAACCCCATAAATAGTTATTAGGATTCATACCCACTACATTGATAAACATCTTACACGGGAGCCTCACTTGTAAATGAGGGAGATTTATCTCATGATCGCTAGGTTTTTAGTTTGCGTGCGAAAATCTAGCCAACAAGACGCTAAGTGCTCTTGCAAATTCTTTCTATAAACCAAGAGTTCATAAAAAACAACAAAACAAAATTCCCGAGGTAAAGATGAAATACCTTATTCATAGTATTTTGAAATTGCCAATGCATTTGTGAAACCAAAATGCATGACTAAAAGGCATGACAAAAACTCATAATGTCCATGGTGTCCCCTAAAATGCATTGCCTATATCCTCACATCTCATCCTAATCATGATGAGCCAAATCTTAGGTCAATTTTGGAGAAGATAGTTTCTCCATGCAACTCATCAATAGGAAATCAATTCTTTATGGCTTATTTAACGCACGATAATAAATGGACATGTGAAAAGAATCATCTCTCTTCGTTACCAATATCACTAGTGCGAAAATGGGCTCTTGATAGCCCATGTTGAGTAGCTCCTGTACACCTTTTCAATTTCATCCTTAAAAATATAAGGAGTAACATTATGGGGTTTGTGCCCTTTTCTAGCTCTATGGCATGCTTTTGACCCCTATCAGTTGGAAGACCCTTAGGAAGGTCACTAAAGTCCACTTGGTACTGGCTGAATATATGCTGTTTTTTTCTAAACTAGCTGAAGTATGGAAGCCCTTCAAACTATTACTCCTGATTTCATAATTTGGGTTGCTTTGACTGATTTTATTTTGCATTTTATGAGCCAATATGATGGAGCATTTAGGTGGATAAAAATATCTAATTTGATGTTCTTTAACTTCTTGCATGAATTTCAATTACATATCTTTAAATATTATGGGGATTTCACAAGCCCGTGAAGCTATCAAATGCCCAATATTCCATCAGCATTGCTCAATGGTGGACTATTAAAATCAAACATTAGTGAATAAAATCCCATATGGAGGTTTGCGCCCTCAACATACTCAGTTACGAGTCATATTAGTCCCATCTGCCATACCAACCTTAAAAGGAGGACATGTACATATATACAAACCAAGTGCTGGAGCCAGTTTAGAATGAATGGAATTATGTATTCTACCCAAGTCAATCAATACTATGACTTGTTGCCCTTTAATCAATCTTTTTACTCTCGAGGTAGGGTGTGAAAAACACATGTAATGGTAGCCGAAGATGCGGTGGGCTGATTAGTTGGCTCTCTCATGATGTCTCCTCTAGAGGTGGTATAGCCACGTGAATCCACCTTGTTCACCCTCGTTGCTACTGACTCATCCAACGGATAAACTAAATGAATTAGTTTGTTGGCCGTGCACCTATGCCTTGGAGCCCATTTTTGCTTGTATAAGAACAATGACTTTTCTCCTTAAATCTTCCTAGCTGCTTTATTACATTCATTGCAATTTGTATTAATATCGGGTGTTCTATTTGATATACATTGATTCCCATGGAGTATAGAATTTAGCTTGCTTTTGAGAAATTTTGATATGATCTAGTATGTGTAGTATCTCCATCCAAGTCAGCTGGCTTCAGATTCTCTACATATACTTTTAATTCATGATTCAAATCATCGATAAAAACATGTGCTTGTCTAATTGTCAAAATACTACACAAGCATGTGAAGGCTTCAAATTTGTTCACTATAAGCATCAAATGACTCTTGCATGTTCTAATGTAAATTCCTCAATTCTATGTAGTGGGAGTCACTAGTTTTTATCAAACATGTCCAAGAGAAGAGAAGAGAAGAGGAGAAATTATACCAATTAAGGATCTCATTCCTAGGAACATCTTCAAAATCTAAGGCATAATAATGCAACTAATCCTATGGAGTCTCCTCCAAGTGTAGTGATGCAAACTGAATTTTCTCCAAATGAGCCATTGGTTGCATGTTGAAATTAACATCAAGTGTACAAATCCATGCGGTTAGGTCAAGTTTCTTTGATCCATAAAATTTGGGAATGCCAATTTTCAGCATCTCGAGGTCACGGTTCAGATCTAGGATGGTTATTTATTCCTTCCCACCGATGTCTATCAGGTCTTCTAATATCATAGTAGGCTTGAAATTCATAATTTAATTTGAAGCCAATGATGTTGAACCTATATGCTCTCCATAGCCTTCTCATAGCGTCTTAATTAAAGTCTCTCACCTCTCTTCTTGGATTCCTTTCTCTAGGAAGATAATGACAAAATTTGTAATATCCCCTTGTGGGATATTAATTAATTTTTATTAAACTACTTGCAAATGAAGTAAACTTAGAAAAGAAACCCTTTTAGGTTCACTTCAACTAACCCAATGTTCTGCTTCAATACAACCCAAATGGGGTTGGAGTGAGCCAAGGTAAGGGTTTAGATGGGCTTACTAGTCGGAATTAGCACTTCTTTAACCAATACAATTTGCAGAAGTAGAAAAATAAACTAATATGCTGAAAATTAGCTGCAAACTTCAAAAATTGATATCTTCCTTAATATGAGCTCTTCTTGCATGAAACCAAATGTAGATGAAAGATAAAATTAGGATCTTTCAGATGAAACCAAAATCAGAATTTTTAATCAACTGTAACCCACTCAAAACAGCCCCTGAAACTGCAATTCAAGTCGCTAGGGTTAGAGGAAAATCATGAAATTAATTCCAGCTTTTAGAACCCTTCAAAAACACCCCAAAATGGCTACTCACACTCAGAAAAATAAGCCAACTCAGATCAGATTACAAATATAGCTTGCTCACCCTTAAAACATGCCAAAAGATGCTCAATTCAAGTTGCCATAATTAGAATAAAACCAGCAATAACCAGCAGATCAAAAGCACCATAAAACCCTTCACAATATTCAATAACATGCAAATTTTACTCTCAATAAATTGCACCAATACTCTAGACAAGTCACCAAAGCTAGAGAGAATATATCATGCATAAACACCTTCAACACAAGAGAGCAAAATGGAAAGAACAATGGAGTCTTCAATAATCCTCAATAATGGATCCAAATAAGAGAGATCAATGCAAGAACTAGGGCATACATCCCATGGGCATACATCCCAATTCTCCAAGCATGGAGTGAAATCAATAATTCAAATAACCCTCTAAAGAAATGCCTCCCTTTTATAGAACTAAGGGGTTCAATATCCCAATAAAGACCGACCTTTCCCTTTTGGAGGAAAACATGAACTCGCATTAAAATATTTAATACTAAGACTATGTGCACTTTATTTATTTTTAATTAAATAAATAAAAGTAAATAACCTATGTGCACATTAAACTAACTAAAGAGACTCCCACTTGTAGCGCTAGGCATGTCAAGGGGTTACAATACAAATAAAAAATAAATATTAATAATGTCTCAAAAAGGGGACTTTACAAACATTGTTGCACAATCAAGGCCCCCTTCTAGACCTAGTCTACTTACAATTCAATGTTTCAGCCTTGTGTTAGGAATAATGTGATGAAGGTTGTCCATTAGCCATTGATTACACCCTAATTTAGAAAATAAGGTGCCTACGAGGTCTTATATCTAATTAGGATCAAAATCTAGATCATATGTGCATTTAAATTATAAATTACACATTCATACACTTTGGGTGTGAAATTGGCGGGAATAGGGTGGAAATAGTTTGTGTTTGTTGTCTCCGAAACTAGATCTTAAGTCGCCTCTGCAGACGAGAATTGATCAATAAGATTAGATCCATCGACACAACCTATTTGGAGTTGCATGGACTTGTCTAGGTGGTTTCTGCGCTTTTGTTTTAGTTTGTGCATCTTCGTATCAATATGCTCTCACCTTTTCCTACTTACGGTCACTCCATATGTGTGCAAATGTTCTGTAATTGAAAACCTAGGCTCTTGAGATGAGATAAAGGGAATGGGGTTAAGGTAATATTTGAGTTGAAGCACCCCCGTGTTGCTTACATAGCCCCTCAGGATTGCAAACTCAAATGTAGCTCTCCTAGCTAGTGGAAGTGTAATTGTGCTCCTTTCGACTACATGTATGCAACTAGAATTTAGCCCTTGAGCATTTGATAATGCTTGCTTTGACTTATCTTGGAAGGTCTCGCACTAGAGATGAAAGTGGTTTTTGACTGATAGAGGTATTCCTATAGGTGTCTAAGAAGTGGAATGGGAGATTGCAAGTTTTCGGATAACATGGGATAGTTCTTTTGAGCTATGTTTGTGTGTGCGAAGTCATGTAAAAGGGATATAAGCCAAAAACCAACATTATCAAATGCCAAATGCCAAATTTGAGTGTCTATATTTTCCCTTCTTTAATCTAGCAAATGAATTTTTCTAGCTAAAGGAAAATGTGTACCTAAGTGTGTAGACACATTGTCTTTGCTTGAATACTTGAGTGTTTGAGTGCTTGAGAGGTGTCCAAACTTAAAACTTGCACGGAAAAAGTGTAGTCAATGTCCATATTATAAAAATTGAAACTTTAACTATAATGTCCCTTTTTGGGGACTCACAGGAAACTATGCAAAGCTGAAGATAAACAACACTTTTCAGATTTTTAGTGGGCTGTTAGTGACTGAAATAAATATGTAAAAACCCTTAACTGCTGCCAGCCAACACCCTTCTAGGGAAGTGACCCTTTTGGGGTTTCAAACCCACTTTTGTGCCTTCAAAACCCTTCAAATCAGCTTCACTTAAGTCTCTAAAATTATTATATATCACCAACAATCATATCATGCAAGAAAACTGATTTTTAGTGCCCTAGAATTGAAGATATGAATTTCTATAAACCCTTGTTTGCGAGTTACTTTAAAAATTCATAACTTTACCTAGGAAGCTCCAAAATTCACGAAACTTGGGATCTTGGGGTTTAAAAATATGACGAATGCAAATATCAAATCAGCTTGCCCAAACATCCACCAAAACATGCCAAACCTGCCTTTCAAGCAATTTGCCCCTCTTGGAAATGCCTTAAAAACCATGCAAGATCACTCCAAATATATTATGAAATTATTATTCAAGCTCAGTAATCAATTGGTGAAGGAATTATAATTTTTGGAAGCCTAGGAATGCTGGAATGAATTTCCTTCAAACCCTAGTTGTTGCAAAAATAAATAAACATTTTCAGATCTGATTATGCATGCCAAAACCCTCCAAATTTCAATGTAAAACCAAATTTCACCCTTATAAATTATATGCAATGAGATGATGTAATCCAAACACATAGAAGACCCTTGAGTACTTCAAAACACCATTCAATGTTGGTCGCCCTTTTAGAACAGCCAAATAATGTACCAAATCACTCCACAAATGAGTCGCTCCACTTTGAAGGAAGCCAATTTTGCATCAATAACAAAAGGAAAGCAATATCTTCAATATTTGACCCAAAGAGTCGTAGAAAATGTCAAAATCTTGAAATTGGGCATGCGAAGGAGAAGAGTACACTTGTAAAAGTCTTGTTAGGGAATGAAGATATACCAAATCCCACGAAAAGGGATTAAGTCATGAAGAGTTGAGGCCATTCAAAAGTGTTTTGAGGGCATGGGAAATAGGGAAAAATATAGAAAGGTCGTGCAAAGTATAGAGAAAGATAATACGGTCATGTACGACAAGGAAACATGGTCAATAGGGCAAGAAGAGACATCTCAAATCTACATAGTGCACATATAAATACTGCTATGATTTTAGAGGGTGTTAGTCACAAAAATTAGAGGGCATTAATCTTGAATTTTAGAGAGCACCCAATCGTGAATATGAGAGGGCACATTTCTAGTTCCACTTACCTTTTTCAAATATCACACGATAAAATCTCCAGTCATAGTCGATAAATCATTTGAAGGAGGAGAATTACAAAGTGGTGAATGATTTGAGTGATAAAAACATAGTCCGGGTCTTTATCTATATTCCCTTTTTTAGGCTGCAAATTTTACAAGAGTGTTTCTTGTTAAATTATTATTATTTAGAATGGAAATTCCATTGGACAAATATTTTGGCTTCAACTTTCACACCTAGAAAGTTAAAATACAAATGCAATTGATGAATAAAAATTTGTGGGGAATAGTTAATGGGAAAGAGAAATCACCTACAAATGCAACTAAATTACTGGATTGGTAGAGAAAAGATGATAAAGCCAAAGCCATTATTGGTCTTGCTCTCTTCGACTCTGAGTTACATCATGTAGACCTAGAAAAATCATCCAAGGAAATTTAGGATACTCTAAATAAATTGTTTGGAGCAAAAGTGGTCAATGCAAAATTTTCGCTAAAGCTTCAACTTTTTAGATTCAAGATGGCTGATGGAGTCACTATGTCTAGCCACATAAGCAATCTAAGATCTCTCCTTAGACAACTAGCAAAAGTTAATGCCATGATAGATGATGAGGATGCCAAAGCCATTTTGTTAAAAAAATCCTTCTAAATTCAACAATGTCATTTTTACTCTCTGTCAACTACCTTCTCAAACTCTAGAGGATATGATTTCAGCTCCAAAGAACAATTATAGGAGATACAAAAGATGATCCTCAACTTGAGATGGCATTATACTCAAGAAATAGTTGTAGATTATTAGATAAAGATAAAGGGGAAATTGAATGTTATTGCTGACAAAATGAGGTCATAGAACATGGAATCGTAGCATTTGAGCCAGCCAATGATGTTCTCATGGGAAAATTGAAAGGTGTACGAAATAAAGTTAATGTAGCCATTTTTGAAGATACACCGAATGCTGAAAGTTGTGAAGAATTCACTTTGGTGGAGAATAAATATTTTTAAAGAAGCCTCACACTTTGAAGATAGGAAGGGATCAAATGTAGATGAAGCTGATAATGGATGGTTGTCCAAATTGGTTCAGAGTTCGTTAATCTTGGGAATTATACCCTTACGAGGGTCATGAGACAACTTGATGGAGCATTGTGGATGTCGCTCAATATGGATGGTTGTCTAATAATTCGGGAGGTTCATAATTTGGGAGTTTGGGAAGGTGGAATCCAGGAACTCGGGAACTACACCTTTATGAGGGTTATGAGGCAACTTGGAGTTCTATCTGGTCATAGAAGTGTTTTCAAAGAGAAGCTTCTAAAAGATTGTGTGACTTTGTTTGGTTCTGTTATTTTAATTTTCCAACAATATGTTAATTTTTTCTTTTTGTGGTGTAATCCTTAAGAGGAGGTATTAGAATATAAGGCTTACCTTTTATAATTAAGTCACTATTATTTATGTATTAACTATCTTCGGTTGCATGACCACCTTAATCATTGTTTAACTATCTCTTGTATGATAAAAGGATAGACAGACACACATTATATGAGGTGGGAATTATGGTTTTCTTTTATTCTTTTTTATTCACATCTTCCAACAATAGGTACACTCAATTTTTGTTACAAATGCAAGGGGCATGATACTAAATCAATGGTTCAATTTTGATTTACGATACGATTTGCAAATATTCTATGGCACACATTTCTATTTCAAAATTTAATGTCAATAATGGGGGCATCGATATCTTTAGTTTGCTTTCGAGAATTATCAAATTCTGCTAATATGGTGGGGGTGTGAGTTTACTTCATTCCCTTTCGATCATGCAAACTTGGAACTTAGATATGTCTATAACAATGTGGTTCACTTGGAGCAGGTGATGTACGTTGGCTCTACTTGGACGACTTGGTTTCTTTTGTTCTGAATAGTTACCACCCTCCTATGAATCATTTGTGGAGGCTCTACACTTGATGGCAGAAATCTAGACCATGACATTTGATCATGCCAATTTCTCTTTATTGCAGAAGAAACGCAAACATACACAAATAATCGAGTGTAGTTCTAGAAAAAGAGAGTGCATTTACTTGCTTAATCTTAGGGGAAGTGGAAATGAAATCCTAAAGGATCTACTTGCAAATATCATGTGAAATGATATTACTATCATAAGGTTGGGCATGCCAAAAAGGATTGCCATAGGTGACTGCCCTTTCCCACATCAAAAAGTCATGGGGTTAAGAAAATGTGGCAGTAGTTGAAGTTGAACAGGATTTCGAGGAAGAGTATGCCCTCATGGCATCATGTTTGAATGATAGTGTTATTGGTTGTTGGTTCTTTGATTCCATCTTATCCAGGCATTTCATGTATCGTAAGAACTGATGTGTCAAATTTACTCTAGACACAAGTTTTACTGATGTAGTTCATTAGGTGATGGGAGATGACATGCTGTAGAAGGGATAGGCGATATCGCACAATATAAAATATGCTGCAAAATTCATAGTAAGGAATGTTAGGTATGTTCCTCGAATAAATAAAAATCTCGTCTATTAGTCAGCTAACTAAAAATCCCAACATTTCAATGAATTTCTTTGGGAAGAAGTGTATTGTGTTTGATGTAAAATAGGAAAGGGTGGTAGCCATAGGAATCGGACAAGGTGGTTTTATAAACTTGTTGACCTTGCTACAATCAACTTACATGCTTTAGTTAAGTGGGGTACTACCGGCATTTTGTGGCATGAGAGATTTGGACATCTCAAATTTCAGTCTTTAGCCAATCTTAATAGAGTTGACATGGTTCATACTTTTCCGACTATCCAAGAAAAGTAGAATATGTGTGCAATGTTTGGTTAAGGAATAGGTCACCATAGTTATGGTTTGTGGTAGATGTCTTGATGCATGAGCATCAACCATGTACATAAACAAGTTTTTGTTTGTAATGATTTTTGGCTTGTAGTAGGTCTTAGGAGTCATTCTAGGTGTTTTTGAACCCTTCTCATTCATCTTAAGTCCCTCCATGTGTGTGTACTAGCCATTTTGGAGTTTCCCTCCAAAATGAACATTTGAAAATTTGAATTTGGAAAATAGACTTAAAAGGTGTAATGACTAATGTAAAGTCATGAGAGGATGTAATAAGTCATAAAAGGACCTCATGTAAGGTAATTAATGTGTCTTCACTCCATAAACTTGTGTTACCATGTGTGGTTGGTCTCCACCATGGTTAGGGCTAAGAATTAGTTATCTCCTTCACCTTTTTAGGTCTTGGAAATGGAGTCATTTGAATAGGGAAGAGATAGAAAAAGTTAGAGAAAGGGTTTAGAGGTCTAAGAATAGTGTGAAGGACCTGTAGAAGGCAAGAACCTATATGTATGAGCATGGAAAACATGAAGAAGAACATGGTTCTTGTAATGAATGAAGGAGTTTTTGTAAATATGAATAAAGAATGGATCTTTTGATGACATCTTTGTATGTAAGTGAATTTTATGAGTGTGAAATGTTATTTTAATGTGTATTCTTATGCTATGAAGGTTTCTAATGCTGGTAATGATCGATGAGTTGAGTATTTGTGAAAAATGGCTAAGAATGGCTTGATATATGGTTAATTTTGTGATGAAATAGTGAGGTTAAGTGTTATTGTAAGGGATAAAATGAATGTGTAGGTTATGGAACATGTCAAACATGATTCATAAGGTGAGAATGAAGTTTATTGGGGTTTGAAAATACAAATAATGAGAAATTTCTTAGTTTGAGGCAAATTTGGTAAGCTTTCTACTTTCTTGTGCATTGTAGAGCAAAAATGAGGAAATAATTACGTTCCACGGGGACGAGTCCCCTATGTTTTTTAGCTCGTCCCCATATCGGGGCGCTTGAACCTCGGGATGGGTACGAAACATCCCCTTCCCGTCCCAAACTTTGCAAATTTTGGAAACATCCCGGGATGTTAAAAAAATAGGGGACGATTGGGCGTCCCGGTGCGGAAAAGGGACGACAGGGCAGCTGGACATCCCCGGTACGTTTAGGGGATTTCTAGAAGTCCCTCGACCGTGCTTGGGACATCCAACCGTCCCTGCGCATGAACCTTAAAAAATGTTTTTTTTTTTAAAACACTTCTAATTAAATTTAAAGCAATGTAGGGGCCCACAAGGACCCCCACCTGCATTTCTAAGTGCCCTAAACCTAAAACAAACATCAAAACAAAAAAAGAAGCTCATTTGACATTTCTCATTTTGTGCAAGAGAAGACAAAGAAAGAAAAGAGCATAGAGAAGAATAGAGAGCAGCAGTGAGAAGAAGGCAAGAGAGAAATATTCTACTCCATTAGAGGTATGGTTATCATCCTTTGTTCATTTTACAAATTTGCACAAACTATTTCTTCATTGTTTCATTTTTTTTTCACAAACTTAGGGAAGTTTTTTTTTTTTTTTCACTTGCAGTTGCAGGGTTGTTGCATTTCCAATACAAAACAATGAGCAGCAGTGAGGGTAGTGAGGGTGAAGAGATTCAATTGGCAATGCAACATAGAGGTAGAACCAGAAATAGGGTTTCTTCAAGGAGTGAGAGTGTTGCACCAACAATGGGTTCAAATAATCCATTTGATTGCCCTTCACAACTCCTCAAAATCTATGCAAAGGGGCCATTCAATGCTAAAAAGCCTCTTTCACAATTTGTAACAGCCATTGACAAAGAAAAAAAAAAATTCAGGGGGAGTAGAGTGTGGTTATGCCATATTTGCAACAAAGAATTTAGGGGCAGCTACACGCGGGTTTATTCACATCTTTTGGGCATAGCTGGACAAGGGGTAAGAAGTTGTGAAAGAATATCATTAGCGGAGAAGACCGAGGTGACTAGGTTGCACATGGAGGGTGAGGCAACGAAAAAAGGAATGTCATTGGAGACTACACATAGTACACAAGTGCCTACCCAATCCGTGGATGTTGAAAGTCAAAGAGGAGAGGATTACTGCCAAGGGAAAGAGAAAGGCTTCTACTATTACAGGTATGTTTAATGTGCAATCAAGGGAAGTAGCTGACTCTTCTATTGCCAAATTCTTCTTTGCCAATGTTATACCATTTCATGTGTCACGTTCCCCTTTCTTCAAACAAATGTTCAAAGATGTAATTGTTGTTGGTTCCTCATATGTCCCTCCTGGAGAACACAAACTACGAACCAACCTCCTTGATAAAGAATATTCTAAGGTGAGTGTGGTGATGGAGGAGATGAGGCAAACTTGGATACGGGTGGGTTGCTCTATCATCATGGATGGGTGGACCGATATTAAACATCGACCACTCATCAATATCATTGTCACATGTCCTGCTGGCCCTTATTTTCTTAGAGCTATTGATTGTACAGGGAAGAGGAAGGATGCAACCTTCCAATTTCAAATTTTGAAGGATGCCATAGAGGAGATTGGGCCCTCTAATGTTGTACAAGTAGTGACTGATTCAACCCACGTATGTAAGTTAGCTAGCATGATGGTTGAGGGTGCTTACAAACACATTTTCTGGACTCCATGTTGTGTTCATGCGTTGAACAACGCATTGAAAGACATTGGAAAGATAGATTGGGTGAAGGCAGTGGTGGCAGAGGCTAGACACATACAGATGTTCATTTGCAACCATCACACCTCACTTGCTCTATTCAGGTCTTTTTCGAGGAAGGAATTCCTCAAGCCCGTGGACACTAGATATGCTAGCTATTTCATTTTGTTAGAGAGGATGCTTGAGGTGCAGGAGGCTTTGCAATTAATGATGGTTAATCAGGAGTGGGTAGATGGCCAGAGGAAAACACTTCTGAAGGAAAAGGTGTGAAACAAAAGATCCTCAATGATGATTGGTGGACCACAATCAGGTAAGCTATTGCTGATTTTATATATGTAAATTTAGTTTTTAATTTTTAAATATTTTTATCCATGTTTATAACTTGTAAATTAGTTTAGTTTTCATTCTTGAATCTTAATGTTTTCTATTTTTTTGTAAATTGTTTGCAGATATGTTTGCTCCTTCATCTCACCTATAGTGGGGGTCATAAGATATGCTAATACAGACTCTCCTAGTCTTGGAGAGATTTATGAGACATTTGACAACATGCTTGGACAGATGAAGCAAGCCATTCATAGCAGGGATCCTACTTTGGGATTTTATGAGGAGCATATTAGGCCCATTGTGACACGGCGGTGGAACACAATGAACACCCCGCTTCATATGGCAGCCTATGCTCTAAATCCCAAATGGTATGCAACACGGCTTAGGAGAGTGCCTCCATCTGATGATGAAGAGGTGAAAGAAGGGCTCATGAAGGCCTTTTGAAAGATGTACACTGATGAGGAGTCCACTTTATTGCGGACCCAATGGCTATCCTTTGTCAATCTCCGTGGACCAACATTTAGCAAGCCAGAGGCGAGGACAAATAGAGCTACATTAGCTCAACTAGACCCTATTGGATGGTGGACATGGCATGGCAAGGATGCACCAGACTTGAGGATTCTTGCCACTCGCCTCCTTTCACAGGTTGCTAGTTCCTCTGCTGCAGAGAGGAATTGGTCCACATATGGCCTCATCCACACAGTTAAGAGGAACCACCTTACCTCTCGACGAGCAGAGAAGTTAGTAGCCGTGCATAGTGCCTTGAGACTTTAGGATCGACAGACTCCTGAGTATCGTCAAACTCCAGCCGCACGTTGGGATGTTGATCCCGAAGATGTTTCACAAATTGATGAGGAGGCACAGGTGGGATTGGTTGGGGTTCCATTGGATGAGGCAGCCCCTCATAGTTCCAGTGACTCAAACTCAGAGTCTGATTTTGATGCCACTTTAGCGGAGTTTGATTAGGGGCAGCTATATATTTTCATTTTGATTTTCTATGTTTCAGACATTTTGTTGCCCTTGGGCATTTCATTGTAATTGAAACTTGAATCTTATGTGCAATCTCAATTCAGCTCCAGTTTTATGTATTAAAGTTTTTAAGTTTTATGATGTGTGTGATGAATGCTTTATTAAGTTTATCAATGTGTTATACTTATCATTATATGATTATTCATATGAATATTTGAAATTTGAAATTTCCTATATTTTTAAGGTTAAATCTTATGTGAAATCTCAATTCAACTCTAATTTTATTTATTAAGGTTCTATATTGTGTGTGATGAATGCTTTAGCAATGTTATCATATGAATATTAGAAATTTCCTATATTTTTAAATTTTCCCTTATTTTTTAATAGCCGTCCCCGTCCCCTAAAAAAAGGCCTAAAAAAATCCATCCCGAAACACATCCCCCCGTCCCCTGTCCCCCGTCCCGGAAACTTGGTGGAACGTAAGGGAATAGGTAAGAAATGTTGAATGTGATGAATTGAAGAGTGATGACATGCATGTACATGTATGAAAATGCATTCTAGAGGTGAAAAATGATAGAAAAAGAAGATTGAGAAAAGAATTGATAAGATTGCCCCTTGAAAATAGGGTTTTCTTGAAGAAAGTGGATGCAAAGCTTGTTGTTGGGAGTGATTGGTGCATTTCTCAGGTGTTGGTGTAAAAAGGAGAAAGTTAGAGGATGCTCATATAGAGCTTAAAAGGTAAGTTTTAAGTCTTGAATCATTTATTTGTTCAAGTTATGAAGAAAACTCTTAGTGACTTTCTTGTAGATTGAAAAAGACTAGGATCAGACTAGTAAAATGAACATATCTTCCGTTTTATGTTTAGTTAAGCTTTGAAATTTGGAGGGTAGGAGAATGGGGTCAAAGCATAACTTTTAGAGGTGGTTTGAGGTCTTGAAACGTTTCCAGTCAAAAGTTATGGATTTTTGAATGCTTGCTGCCAGCACAGTCCTAGAGCTAGAGCCAAATTTCTAAAATTGGATTTTTGGGAGTTTTATACAACCGGAATGCTTGAAACTTGGTATACACCATATTTGGAACATTCCTAAGTGATTCAAGTGGTTTGGAACCTTGGTGGCACCTGTGGGTATGAGAAGTGATAAATGCCTAAGCTAAGAGACCTAACTAGATCTGTCAAAACCTGATTTTGGGGATTTTGGAGAAGTGGAAATGGTAGCAAATCCCTGAGAGTGAAGGAGCATCTTAATGGCCATAATGGGTAACCAAAAGTGTAATCAGCTTTTCAAGAACCTTTGTAGATTGTTTTGAGCTATGAGGTTTACGTCAAAATCAGGACTACAAGGAGACCTAATAAGGAAAACAATAGAAGGATATTTGTAGAGGTTACATGGAGAGTTAGGTTTTGAAACTTCTTAGTAAGCTTAAACTAAGAAAATGGTACTTGAAAAGGTGAATAGAGGTTTCTAAGTACTGGTGCAAAGTTTTAGACAATAAGGTTTGGGGTAAAGAAGGGCTAGTAGCGTTGTAAAGGCTTAAAGGGTGATTTTGTTGGAATGAAGTCTTGAATCCTTCTTAATAGTTTTGAGTCATGTTTATTTGTTGAGATTGATCAGATAATAAGTGAAAATAGCCTTTTAAACAATTCAATTAATAATATGGTATGTTATTGCACATTGGATGTTCTTGAAGCCTTGACTTGCTAATTGAATTGGTTGGATTTTGAAGCTAACTTTGTGACGGTGGTTTGAATATAATACCTCCACTACATCATGTCTCGAGAGAATTCAAGGTTGGAGTAGATTAGTATAGTTTTGGTGTGTGGTTGGGGCATGTAGATAGGATACCATGGTTATGGTGTGCGGTAAATATAACAAAAACTTCAAGAATGGAGAAAGTAAGGTGCCATGTCTTTAGAAGATCCATGCAAAGATATTTTATAGGTTACATCCTCTGTCACAACATTCGGCAGATTTCATTGAGGAAAATTGAAAATCGTCGCATCTGAAAAGCGTAGATGAAATTCATTTAAAATCACGAATATAATCGTGCCCTATTTCATTTGTATCTTCCACACTATTTTTTGCCCTTTTTGCTGTGGTTTGTCTATATCTTCCATGTCGTATTTTTGCCCTTTCTGTTTTGGTTCATTTGTTGCTTTTGTATTGGTTTTTTTGCCCTATTCCTTTTACAAATAGGGTTTTCAAAGCTCGCTTGAGATTGGAAGAGCCATTTCTAGTCGAAGATGGCCTTTGGCCAGGAACGACTTGTGGAGGTCCCGATCTACTTTGGTTCGTGATAGAGATGTGTCAAACAGGGTTTATGCAAGAAAATGTTCTTCCAGGTCACGGTAATGGTATTACCATGCAATTATAAGTTTTTTAAATTGATTTTTTAATATTATTTATTCATTAAGATTTTCTTTTGTTTGTATAACTTTAATTTTTTTATTACGTTTTTAATAGATTATAAAATATCATTTGAATAATATTTGTGCGGGATTTTAGTTCGTATATATTTAATAGTTTTTAATAATTTAGATATTATAGTTTTTTTATAACTTATAGAATATAACTCATTTCTTATTATTTTATGTTATAGTTTTTTTAGTTTTTATTATATAAATTTAATTTAACGTTTTTATGTTAATGTGGTTCTTATATTTATGTTATAGTTTTTTTAGTTTTTATTATAAAATTTAATTTAACGATTTTATTTTAATGTGGTTCTTATATGTTTACAAATTACTTATATGAAATGTATATAATGTTAATTTTTAAAGAAATGTGGGTTAGTCGAATTTAATCATGATTTTTTTAGTAGCGATTTTTATACGAATTTAATCTTCCACGAATTCGAATGCGATGACTTAGAACTTACATCATGACATTATATAGTTGTGTAGTCATGGATATATTATGATTATATAATTTGTGATAGAATTGATTACTCTAACAATAAACATGAAAATAATGAAACATTCAAGACATGTCAATATATATTGCACTTTGAAATCACAATTAGGTGAACCCAATATTCAACAACACTTCGTAGTTTACTTGGTGATTACAAGAACTAGTTACCCATGTACTCTAGTGATATGGAATAACAACCATAGGGACACTTGGTGATATTTGCTACATTCACAACAAGGTTACATATTGATTAAGTTCATGTTTGGACTTAATTAAACTCTTTGAATCCCGGTTTTTGCACAAGATCATATTATCGATCTAATGACTAAATATTTTAGATTGCATCCAATTTAGTCACTAAGGAGTGTATTAGATATATTAGATATTGTTCAATGTTGTTAACATATTATTAGCATGTTGTTAGGTGAATGCACTAGTTTGCAACAACTAGGTTATTTTAGGAGTTGGTTTGTGCGTGTGATATGAGAATAATCTCGTGGTGTACTAGTTCCGATTACATGAGACAATTGTAGTGTAATAATATACAACCCATGAATTAATCTTATAAGACCCATATAAATCTAGGTCTAAAATTCGCGATGGGTGCAACCATAGTAGGAATACTCACCAAATCCAAATACTTGGCAGACCCCCAAAAAAAAAACTTGGCAAAAACTCGGCAATATTCGGCCAATACTCGGGAATACTCGGCAACTTAAAAAATACTCAAATTTCTTTAAAAAACATAAATTTTAAGCAACATGTAGCTACAAAATGTATCAAATGAGCCCATAAAATGTCGGAGAAGTGTTTTCTATTAGATTTGAATACAAATACAATACAAAATCACATCATGCGAATACAACAACCCATTGATAAGTAATATGAATTTATGATGATTGACATTGAAAAATATCATCATAAATTTCATATCTATGCAAGTTACAATATACAATAAATTACATTTTCCTCTTCCCCAATCTAGAGAAATATTGGGGAGAGGGTCTAGTGCCTCTACTAGTCCCCACACTCGGCTGCGTCTCCATGCTCCTCCTAGAAGGCTGTGAATCTGGCTCGATCCTGGAACTAGATGGTGGTGTTGGTGGCTCCTTTGCTGCATGTTGGAGATCACCTCCAAAGATGTCATCCAATCCAATATCTCCTCGGAGTCCTACTAGTGCTTCTCCCTCCATAGCCTCCCTCTCAAAAGAAGCAGTTTCATCCGCTGTGAATGCAGGGTTTTCCTCTTCTTGCCCAGTCCACTCACTGTACGGATCTATCTCATCCAAATCAATGAGCTCCTCTGATGTGGCCTCAACTTTTTTTATGCGAAGCCGTAGATTGTATTGCACAAAAGCAAGTTGTTGAGCCTTTTTGAGTCAACTTGTTGCGCTTCTTCGTGTGATTATCATTGAACAAAAAAAAATCTTAAAGTAACAAAAAAAAACCTACTTGTTGCATATCTGTTGAAATGTGACGTCAACGCGTTTGAAGAAGCGAGGTGCGACCAAGCTGGTAGGTGGGACAATTAGTCCGAGCACGGGAGAATACTCATCGAGTTTTGGCGAGTACTCGCCGAGTTTTGGAAAGCTATCCAATATTTTTAATTACTAATTTGTCTACAGGCGATCAAAGCTCATGATTCTTTCAGAAGATTGCAAGAAGTTGCTTGGTCCAAAAAGGTGCAAAAATGGATTTTATGAAAATAAGAAAAATATTGCCATCAATGCGTAGAGCTCGAGAAAATATGCACTTTTAGAGAAAACGGCACCTGAAACGGAGCCATAGAATGAAAGTTATGGCACATGCAAGTTTTTGCTGCTACATCTTCTCGAGACCCTTTCCAAAAATGGCAAATTTTATTCTGTGCTTGTGTTTTCTTCACCAAAAATCCAAAAAAGGAAAAAAATGCCAAAAAAGGAAAGAAATGCTGTCTTTGGTGAGTTTTCTGGCAGTTTATTCGTTTTGCATGGTTTTTGGCGAGTTTTTAATAACTCGAGAGGGTTTTTGGCGAGTATTCCAACTATGGGTGCAACTACCAACATTCTCATATTCTTCTTTCTTATTCTCAAGAAAAGCATGTGGATGTGTAAACTTTGGCAATAGCAGCTAGTGGTGAAATTTAAACCAGGATTCATATAGGTATAAGTTACTATAATTTCTTGCAGTTACCAACTTGGTATAATGGGGCAAATGAAGAAGTGCACTTACCATTTCATGTTCTTCTGGAATTAGTCATTTTATAAGATCTTCAAACGTCCAATGCTTAGTTATTGATCTCATTAAATGATTGAAGTGATTAAATGCAGGGGATGGACTACTTCACACTACCTGTGGAACGCCAAATTATGTTGCACCGGAGGTATCTTTATATTTTCACAGTATGTGTTCAGTATAAAATCAGTCCTGCGGGTTACTGTATTTGTCAATATGGCATTTATTATAGCAACAAAATAGAAAATTTGAACCTTTGTCTACCTTTTATCTTGTTTTACGCAGGTCATCAATGATAAAGGTTACAATGGTGCAACTGCAGACTTGTGGTCATGTGGTGTTATCCTCTTTGTTTTGATGGCAGGTTACCTTCCTTTTGATGAATCAAATATTATGACACTCTATAAAAAAGTGAGAATGCCACACCAACTTGAAATTACATTGTTTTGCATTTTTTTCAGTTATTTTATCTTTCTTTTGCTACTTACTGTGTACAAATAGAACTCAAATGACTGATATGATGCAAATGCATTGTAGATTTGTAAAGCAGATTTTACATGTCCTCCATGGTTTTCGTCAAGTGCAAAGAAATTAATTTTGAGAATCCTGGATCCAAATCCTAAGACAGTAAGTGAAAAACAGTTTAGATTGTACTCCTACACAACATAGATGTATTCAGCTTGTAGGAGCATTGCTCTTGTTGTGGTGTTTTGTGTTTCCTGAAACCATTTTTTAAAATTTATTGATATGTACGCTTTTTTCTTCCTTTGGCAGCGCATTACAATATCAGAGATCATAGAGAATGAATGGTTTAAAAAATGTTACAAGCCACCCAAATTCCAAGAAGATGAGGATGTAAGTCTGGATGATGTGGATGCAGTTTTTAATGATTCAGAGGTGAGATATTGCTAGTTATATCATATATCCTGTGTGAAACTTGTTTCCCGATTTATTAAATTTTTGGAACATCCTTGTGTCTAACATTTGATGCTGGTTATCTCCAGGAACATCTTATCACAGAGAAGAAAGAGACACAGCCTATGTTGATGAATGCATTTGAACTTATTTCCGGTCACAGGGTCTAAATCTTGGTAATTTGTTTGAAAAGCACATGGTATGTATCGGGAAAATATGTTTATCTCTAGGTGCTATAAATCCTTTTTTTTTTTTTTGAAAGGATCTTTTGTAACAAAGCAGCAAAGGCATATTATTCTATATTTTAGCTACTAAATGTTAGCATATGCAAAGAGAGAAAAGAATTTAGAGAAGGCTGAATGCATACAACTGCACTGCTAAAATGTCACAGGCAGAGTTTTATTTATATGTAGGGATGATGGTTACATAGTTACAAAACAATTATCAGTTATAACTCCTTAATAACTGCCCAGAACCGAATGGTTCATTATATATTCAACACCCCCTCTTAATGACTAAACTGGAAACAATACTAAGTTTGTCCCGAAATTTTACAAATGTCCTAAAGCCCATATGTTTAGTCATTAGATCTACAGACTGTGCCATAGGTTGTACTTCAAAATCAACAGTCCATGGTTGTGTTGCGGTTGTCGAATGGAGAAGAACCGTAAAACAAAAATCTGGTTGTGTGAACAAGGAATATGGCAAGTGGTCCACCGGTTCTTTGTTACGTGATTCATTGACCAGTGATGAATCATCAATGGCTGCGAGTGTCAGCCCCATCTCCAAAGTGTTGGAATTAGAACCTTGGAGAGGTGGATTAAAAAATCTGTTCTAGGCTTGTGTAACTCGCTAGGGTCTATACAGAGACTCGAGCTTATCCCCGCAATCAAGTCACCTCGATCATGTCCTTGTAACATCATGTAGTGCTCATCCAACTTTCTCGATAAGATAAATGTGACCATCTGTGTAGTGGGAGTTAGAACCAACTCCGGAATAGTAGGAAAAATAACCATCTCCGTCTCATCCGTCTCAGTAGTGGGAGAAATAACCATCTCCGCAGTAGTAAGAGTGAGAACCAACTCCTCATCTATTTGCTCATCTATCCCCTTAGTACAGATCTTTCACAACACAATGAGCAAACTGTTCATGCTCTATTATCCTTCGAGCAAGTACCTCTAAGTGAGTGGCTTGACATGCCATCTCACCATGCACCGTCAGTGCATATAGAATAGTGGAGTCTCCATCCACAACAAACTATTCTTCAAAAAGAGAAAATCCATCCTCCCAAGGCATGTCCACCTCCCATACATCCCGTATAGTGGATACTTCCTCCACAATAATTGTATGTAGGTTGACTATATCCAAGTCAACGAGATCTGTGAGGAATGGCTTCCTCCCGAGGCATTACGGCCTCCTTCACATCCCGTATAGTAGAGTTGTCCTCCACACGTGCATTCATGTTGATTGTAGCAAGATCGACAAGCCGATATTGGCCACCTTGCCCAATACCAAGAGCAATCATCCGTCTCTATTTCATATCAGAAACAATACACTTCTTCCCACAAAATCCATAGAAATATAGAGATTTTCAGTTAATTAACGAATAGATAGAAGATTCTTTTGTAAATAAGGTACATATCTAACATTTTGTACCAACAGTTTATGAGCATTATTCAATACAATGCATATATCTCCTATCCCTTCTACTACAAGTGATTCTCCATCAGCTAGTACTACTGATTCAAAACAGATATTTGCAGTAAATGAAACATACCAGTCCCTGTGACATGAAAAGTGTGTAGACGCACCAAAGTCAATGATCCAACAACTAGTACCACTGTCATGCGAGCATGATGTCGTAAGACAATAAAGAGCATGCTCGTCATCTAAATCCCGTTCTTCTGCAACTGCTGCCACATGTTCCTCATCACATGGCTTTTTTTTCTGTTGCAAAAGATCATACTTCCGCTTTCGACAATCCTTCTTAAGGTGCCCAACCTTGTGATAGTAATAGCATGTGACCTGATATTGAGTGGAAGACTCACCAAAATGACGTCTCCACTTTCCCTTTGACTGAGTGACAAGAACACTCTCTGATTGGTCACAATTAGATTCTGCCTGAATTTGTCTCCGCTCCTTTTGTGATCCATAAACTTCTACTTTGGAAATTCACATGATCACAAAATGAATGTTGTTCTACTTTCTACTTTAGAAAATGACAGTTTTAAGCTTTAGTGATTGATTATCTAGTTCTTAGAACATAATTGTAGAGAATGCTAACAAAATTCAAACACACAACACAAGTGTTTTATCCTGGAAACCCCCAATTCGAGGAAAACCAGATCGGGAAGGGCAACTGCTTTTTCTTCCCACTTGTATTGGCCAATTATAAACAATTTACATATTGCAATAAGTATAGAGAGAAACAACAATGTAAACTTCCCCTCTAGTTACTTGCTTGCTCTATTTCTTACACCTTGCTCCTACAAATCTACTCCAGCACTAAAAGTCCTTGCTCACTTGCTCTCATACAATTAAATTTTTCTCTTGATCTCTTTGGATCTTCGAATGCCCAAATCCCTTGCTCCTTCATGCATTTATAGCCTCCCATGTCCTCCCATGCATTGGAGAATGGGAAGGGACACAGAAAGGAAGAGACAAAGACAATTGGTTCAAATTCGAACCGTTCGGGCTCCATTTTTATTTTTCCGTCAAAAGTGACAGGATCGCCGCCCGGTGCAGACCGACGGTTATAGGACCACCGCCATGTCTAGCAAAGAGTTACAAGACCGCTGCCACGAAGGGTGGCGGCCTCAGAATCCGCCGCTTTGCAGAGCGGCGATTTTGTTAAAATGCTGATAAAACCTCCTTTTCTTCATTTTTCTTTGTTTTTCCTTTATAGAGCTGATAGATATGATGAAGTGGTGTGTTTTTACGATCCCTATGGATCATACCTCCTCTTGCTTAGGAGGCTTTTGGTCCCACAAAAGCTTAATGGGGGAGTGGTAGAGGAATCAATTCCCTCTCTTGCTCCTTCGAGTACCACCGGCCTGCCTTGGTGTCTTCTCTCCTCGTCCAACCTGCCAAGACTCATGTGGATCTCTGGTTTGCTGCTCTAGTCACCTCTGAATCATGTGTCTCCTCTTTCTACTTTGCCCTACTGTTGGGTCCAGTGGATTGGTAGGTAGATATGGTGACTGCATCGCGAAGTGTATACTGCTCCTTGGTTGAGCAGTTCCTATGGCTGCTTCTTCTCCTTTGTACTCTCCAACACGGACCGCCCATACAATCCGATGGTTGGTAGAGGGGATTCTGGTGGAATCTTGTGCTCTACCTCTTGCCTGGGAGTCTGGAAATCCTTTTGCAAAAATTGAGTGGTGCTACCCATATTCTTTATCCTTTTGTTAGAAACATCTGTGCTCTCTACCCCATCTTGTTTTTCTTTCCATGAAAGTAAACAAAATGATTTTCCTGAATTAGTCTTTTTGCTTGGTTGGCACTTACCATAGCATTCTTTGGTTTGCGTTGGTGTGCCCGGATGTTGAAATTGACCCCATCCTTGACCCATCTGTACCGGTTCTCCCTCCTTGTGAACACAACATCCTTGGTATACAAGTAAGGACTTCCAAAAACAACATCAAATGCATCAAGTGGAATTACATCAGCCTCTAATACATCAATATATTGGGTATTTATCCCAAAATGAAACTTACACTTTCTTGTAACCTATATTTCTACACCCTTCTTCACCCATCCCAATGGGTATGGATGTGGATGTGCATAAGTCTCTAGACCAAGCTTCTCTACAACCGCATCAGAAATCAAATTGGATGAGAACCAAAATCAACCAAAGCGTTTACCTTAGTCTTCTTGATTTGGATTCTGATATGGAATAGCTCACTCATCTTTTCTTCTTCTTTTCCGCTGTACATGTTAGTGGTCGTGCATCCCACCTCTCGTCTACATCTAAATCATCCTCAATTTCCACCTCCTCTTCTAGTTTCACAGTGGCCATGGATTTCTTGGAATCCTTGGTTTGGTGCCTTGGGTGTAATTCTGGATGCAACTTCCAACATGTGGCGTCAATATGACCATTGATATCACAATTCTTACAGAAATTCTTAGGATCTTTACAAGTATGCAAAACAATGGCGGCTGTTTACCTTTCCATTTACCTTTGCTATTTGTCTTCCCTTGCTCTTTTTCCAGCTGATCTGTTGACTAGTCTTTCTTTGGATCTACTTCTCCTTGCTTCTTCTCGTCATCAATGTAGTATGCTTGTATACAAGCTTCATTGAGATCTTTGGGCTTCGTGGAGATTACCTTCCTCCGAAGGTGAGTGTGAAGTCCTCCCAAATACTTGGTCAGAATGTCCTCATCCTCTAACTCCATATTTAGCAACATGGCTTGTCTCCAAAACTCCATAGTATAGTCCTGCACACTTTGACCACTGCCTTGCTTAAAGTACTACCATTTAATCATCATGTCAGTCTTATGGCTAATAGGATAGAAGTTATCTCCAAGCAATTCTTTAAAACCCTTCCAAGTATTGATAGTAAGATGTTTCTTCTTTTCACAAGTAGCTAGATGGGTTTCCCACCAAATCAGAGCATGACCTTTCATTTTGAGATGTGCAAAGGTAATCCTTTGTGCCTCAGTGACATTATGGACACTAAAATAAACTTCCAACTGTTTTAGCCACTTATCGAGCAACTCTGCATCTACTTGTCCTTCAAAGTTCTTTATTTCAACTTTCGTTTCGCCTTTAAAGGAAGTAAAAGAAGATCTTACCTTCTTGCTTACAATTGTAGTCTCTTCTCCACTCTCTTCCAAATCT
Source organism: Taxus wallichiana var. yunnanensis (assembly GCA_018340775.1). NCBI lineage: Eukaryota > Viridiplantae > Streptophyta > Pinopsida > Cupressales > Taxaceae > Taxus > Taxus wallichiana. The sequence continues at coordinate 462,804,483 of CM031241.1, forward strand.
TCCTATTCGTGGTTCTTTCCTATGTCAAACTTTTCTGCTAGAGCTTGAACTATTGAGTCCATGGAATCTAGCTTAACCGCCGTCTTTTGCAGATTTGAGAGTTCTTGTTGTTGTCTATACAACCTATCTATCATGGTCTCTAGCATCTTGACAATACGGACCAAGTTCTCTTCCTCCATTTGAGCTCGAATTCTCTATTTCCACTTCTTCGTAGAAATATCTGGTTTGCAAGGTAAAACTTCTTCACCTTTGGACCTTGTCACTATTATACAAATCACAAGAATGAATACCACAGTCCTAGATATTTATCAGCTCTGATACCAAAATGATCCATAAACTTCTACTTTGGAAATTCATAGGATCACAAAATGAATGTTGTTCTACTTTCTACTTTGGAAAATGATAGTTTTGAGCTTTAGTGACTGATTATCTAGTGCTTAGAACAGAATTGTAGAGAATGCTAACAAAATTCAAACACACAACACAAGAATTTTATCCTAGAAACCCCCAATTCGAGGGAAAACCAGTCGGGAAGGGAAACTGCTCTTTCTTCCCACTTGTATTGGCCAATTATAAACAATTTACAGATTACAATAAGTATAGAGAGAAACAACAATGTAAACTTCCCCTCTAGTTACTTGTTTGCTCTGTTTCTTGCACCTTGCTCCTACAAATCTACTCCAGCACTGAAATTCCTTGCTCACTTGCTCTCATACAATTAATTTTTCTCTTGATCTCTTTGGATCTTCAAATGCCCAAATCCCTTGCTCCTTCATGCATTTATAGCCTTCCCATGTCCTCCCGTGCACTAGAGAATGGGAAGGGACATAGAAAGGAAGAGACAAAGACAGTCGGTTCAAATTCGAACCGTTTAGGCTCCATTTTTATTTTTCCGTCAAAAGTGACAAGACCGCCACCTGAGAAGGGTGGCGGTTCTGCTAACATTGCCAAGCTTTGCGTAGAGTGACGATTCTATTAAAATGCTTGTGAGAACCTCCTTTTTTTTAATTTTTCTTTGTTTTTCCTTCATAGTGCTGATAGATCTGATGAAGTGTTGTGTTTTTCTGGATCCCTATGGATCATTTTACAAGTAGGAACTCACCTTGTCAAACGTGATTGTTTGACTTGCAGCGATTAAAGGGAATGCCTCCACAAATGACTCATATGAAGAAGGTAAGTTGTTTAGAACCAGAGCCACCATATCATCGTCGTCCACCTTTTTGTTGATGGAAGATAATTGGTCTCAGATGTCTTTCATCTAAAGTAGGTGCTCAAACAACGATCCACCTTCTTGTAACTTTACGGAAAAGAGCATATTCTTTAGGTATAAAACCCGACTCTTTTCGATGTCTGATATTTATCCCTCGGACTATCCCATAATGTACTTGCTACAGTAACATTCCGCACTTCCGGTATCATATCATTCGACACCGATAACTTGAGGAGCAATAATGCTTCCTTACCGACGCGTTTTCATAATCCACAAAGTTTGTAGTCGACTTTCACTACCCGTGATTATTTTATCACAATCATGAAACTCCGCAAGCATTAAAATCTTATGGCTCCATACATTGAAATTAGTGCCCGTTAATTTTTGTGTTTCCGCAAAGTCAAGTGTGAAATATTTGCCATTTTATTATTCCAAAGTAACGGAAATAATAAAATAATATGTGACTTACTCCAGCAAATATTATTAAATTAATTACTCACATGCAAATCACCCCTCAAACTGCCTTCGAACTATATTTGCATATATTAAAAAATATTATTACTTACCAAGGCACACGAATTCACGTTTGTCCTTTGTTCTGCCCTCGAAATGTTCATTCGACTGCTCAGAATCACGATTTGCTTGCTGCTAGCGACTGTGCTGCTCTCCTTAGCGACTTTGCTTGGGAGTGATATTATTCCGCCCTCGACTATTATCTTCTGCCCCTGCGTCAAACTGTTCACGTTTTCCTTTCCACGACTCTGCTTCGTTTCTCTTTGTCCCCTCAACGGTTCTGAAACTCCTCACGAATTTTCCAAAACGTGACTGTGTTTGCCCTTGTCGAACTGTGGATTTGTTGTGCCTTCATGACTGTTATATATGCTCTCGACTGGATTTGTGACTGTATATATGCTTGCAACTGGATTTGCGACTGTATATATGCTTGTTTCTACGACTGGTATTCAACCCACGATCACAGAACAACCCACGATTTTTGTTGTTGCTATTCATGATCGGTTCGAATTTGCCCACAACAAACACGATTCAGACCCTTCCCATGAGTCTTGTACAATAAGCAGCGAAATAACATCTTCAATTTGTGCCCTACTAGGGCTTCCCCAAACTTCCAGTTCGTGCCTCTTGAAAAGGCTTCCTCGAACTACGAACTGACCGCTCTGATACCAATGTTAGCATATGCAAAGAGAAGAAAGAATTCAGAGAAGGCTGAATGCACAAAACTGCACTGCTCAAATGTCACAGGCAGAGTTTTATTTATATGTAGGGATGATGGTTACATAGTTACAAAACAGTTATCAGTTATAACTGCCCAGAACCGAATGGTTCATTATATATTCAACACTAAACAACTCTGCTTTGAAAGCAATCTCAGAAGGCATACTTGGATTCAAAATTAGTATGTGTGAATTATTATATTTCCTTTTATAATCACTAATATGTAAGGCTCAATGGAAGACGATTGATGATATTTTTAAATGCCTTTGAAATCAGTGTCCTGAGACCATTTGTTGAAAAATTAAAACTTTTTAGAAAGAAAGCCAAGTTTCTAGGTCTTATAGTGCTGCAGTGGCGGTTAGGGGTCCAATGCAGGACTACCTTAGACCACGCAGCCTACGTAATTATACACAACCAGGGGCCCTCACAAAAGCCCATGCGCAACAAAAAACAACATAATATAATTTTATTGCTTGTAAATGAGGAGATTACAAACTCTTCATCCACCTTTTGTTATGCATTTCAATTGACAGGATCGATGCAACTTCTCCTGTGATGACATGTGTCGCTGTTAGACAATTGATTCTGAGTAACACGTGTCAAGCGCCGATGGTTTCATTCCGTAGGTGCCTACGGGCAACAACCAAAAACTGCACATCATAAGCATTGCAGAGTATCTGTGCAAAAATGCAGAAGACCAATTCCACATGCAAGACTTCTTGTTGCACATGAAGCTTCCTGCCTCTGCCACTTCATAGATAAGTGCATGCCTTTAAGATTGCTATATAGTCAATGTGAGTTCAATATATGATACGTACGATGGTGCACAAGTTTATGAATCTTTCTTCTGCCATCACCCAACTCCTAACCTTCCATCTTGCAAGTGTGTCCAAGCTTCTTTGATTACACATAGGCTTCATTGTCCAAGAGTGTGCACTATGTCGCAAACTACCTTTGTCATGTAGGTCTGTGCAATACTAAACATGTGCACAAGATTTCAGTTTGTTGCATAAGTGTTTCTTTTGCACCTAGAGCGCAATCTGCAACTTCCATAAAAAGATCTAATTATGCCAAGACTCTAGTGTTTTATGCAAATGCCTTGAAGCCTTTATTCCACTACATAAAAGATTAATGGAGAAGCTGCAAGCCGTAAATTACATTACAAACCACGAGCTAATAAATATCTCAAGTGAAAGCTACAAACTAGGGAAGCTTAACAAACCAAGTTTAACCAAAAGCTTGATTAAGCTTATTCGGTAAAATTAACAATATGCCATTATAAAGCATATGTTAAATCTAACAACCATATAGTTTGTTAACCAAACTATATTATTACATTAATATTCTAACACCCTCCCTTAATGACTAAATCAAATGTTTTAGTCATTATTACAAAGAAATGATCAAGTCCATACATGAACTTAACCAAAGTGTAGTCTTGCTGTCAGTACAATAAATGTATCCAAATGTCCCTATTGTCACCAATCCATCTTACTGAAGTACATGGGTAATTAGCCGCTGCAATCGCCAAGTAGAATAGGAAATGGTGTTGAATACAAGGTTCATTGGATTCCGTTTTTCCTTGAAGTGTTGTCATGTCTTGAATGCATCATGCTTCACCTGTTTGTTTGTTAGAGTGATCAGTTCCAACAAAAACTTATAATATACATCAAGACTAAACAACATATTATATTCCCCAAGGAATATTCATGTGCCGAGTTGTTGAAAACTCAACACCTTTTGCACTCCATTTTTATGTTTGGGACACGTATTGTTTACCGCACTCTTATTCTCTTTTTGTATGCCCCTTCCTCTTTCACCAACCTTCATGGAAACCTTCCAATTGGGTTTGACTTTGGTCGTTGAAATTGTGCTTGGTTTCAATACCTATGAAACAATAGTAAGAGAAAAATTTACTTGCTCTTCACCTTGCATTTTATCCTTTCCTGACCATGTACATTGCCCTTCCAACAAGTAAGGCAATTCATCTTTCATCGTGTTATGGTACCACTTTGGCCTCTTGTGTTGACTTTCTTGTGAAGAGTGAGAAACACCCTCTTCATCACTAGATTTTTCCTTAGAACTTGATTCTTCTTATTTTTCTATCTTTGATTCATGTTCATCTTTAGTACCAAAACTTGTTCCAGAAACATTATCACTAGGTAGTAATACAATACTATGAGTAGATTGACCATTATTAGAAAAGAATGGTACTTTCTCATCTACTACAACATCTTTACTCACCACAATCCTGTATGTAGAGACATCTAGTAACCTGTATGCATTTCTTTGCTCACAATAACCAACAAACATGTACAATTTTCCCAATATAGAAGCAGTGGATCTAAAAACATGAAAATTACTTACATCAGGTGTATTTCCAGACCATGCTCCTTCTGGTGTTACATTTTGCAAGGCTTGTGTGGGACTTCAGTTGAGAATGTACACAATTGTATTCACCGCTTCTACCTAGTACTAATATGGTACATTCTGGCTATCCACCATACAACGTGCCATCTCCATGACTGTCCTGTTCTGCCTTGCCATGACATCATTCTGCTGTGTAGAATATGTTATACCTTCTTTCTTGCAGAATTCCTTGAATTTGTCAGAGACAAACTCTTCTTCATTCACTGATCTGAGAGCTTTTATATTTTTCCCTCCCTGTTTCTCTACCATAGCTTTCCAAGCAACAAAGTTAGAGAAACATTTTGACTTTCTATGCAGAAAACACACCCACATTTTCCTAGAAAATTCATCTATAAGAAACAAATAATACAATGCTCCAGATATGGAAGGTGTCTGCATTGGACCATGCAAACCCACATGTACCAAATCCAATGCATTCTTAGCTCTTTGTGTCTTACCAATGTCAAATGAATGTGAAAATTGCTTATCTATCTAACATCCTGAACATATATTCTAATTCTTTTGAATAGAAAACATTCCATTCACCATGTTAGTGTGACTTAATGTATGCAAATGTTGATAACCGAGGTGACCATACCTCTTATGCTACAATTCACTAGGGTTTTCCACCACTTATAGTGCATGCTCATTTGTAATTTTTGGATCAACCAAATTAGACAGTCCCTTGTTACCAACACTGATAGAAATGACTTTCTTTGCATGAATATTATTAACCATGCATTTGTTTCCTTTAAACTCCACACAAAGCTTTCTTCACTTGTGGAACGAAGATTTTTGTTCATGTCAGAACAAACCAAACATTCTAAAAAGTGTACGTAATAGAATTCATTGAAATACGAACATCTCCATATCCTTTCACATAGTGAACCCAACCATCACCTAAGGAAACTTTTTCCCTTTTTTTTTTTTAATTTTGTCATTAATAAATTAACTTAAGTGCTTATAATAAATTTATGATGCACTTTATAATTAATTTATTATGACTTAGTTTCCCATTTTCCCATTCCTTTGCCGTTGGGAAACAATGAATGGGCTAAGGGTCTTCGACAACTACTTTCGAAAAGGGGATATTACAGAAGATAACCAGCTGAAAGCTCCCCATGCTTTGTCAAATTTGTCAAGTGGGCTGAAAGTAGTGAAAATCCTTTCACAAATCTCTGCTAGTAGCTACAAAGACCCAAGAATCCGCTTAGTTGATTCAATGTGGTGGGAGGATGCCAATCCATGATAGCTTGGATCTTTTGTTGATCCACTTGTACTCCTTGAGCATTGATGACATGTCCAAGATACAAAATTTCCTTCATTTCAAACTCACATTTTGATAATTTGGCAAAGAGAGATTGTTGTTCCAAAATGCTTAATACCATATCCAAATGCTTCAAATGCTCTTCCCATGACTTACTATAAATCAGAATGTCATTAAAGAATACCAATACAAACTTCCTCAAATGCTCCCTAAAAACATGATTCATACATGACTAAAATGTAGCGAAGGCATTGGTTAACCCAAAAGGCATTACTAGGAATTCAAAATGACCAAAATGACATCTAAAGGTTGTTTTGTGGACATCCTCTTCTCTTACCTTGATTTCTTGATATCCGGATCTTAGATCAATCTTGGAAAAGAACACTGCTCCATGCAACTCATCAATCCTTGGTATGGGGTAACTATTTTTTATTGTCTTCTTGTTTAACAACCTGTAATCAACACACATCCTCTAAGTCCCATCCTTCTTCTTCACAAGCACAACCGAAGAAGCGAAAGGACTAGAATTTGGCATTATGAAACCCGTATGTAACAATTCCTTGATTACTTTTTCTATCTCTTACTTGAATGCTCTTGGATGGCGGTAAGGAGAAGATATTACCGGAGTAGAACCTGTTTCTAACTCGATAATATGATGAAATTCTCTATTTGGAGGCAATCCGTGAGGTAAATCATTGAACACCTTAGCATGCTTATCCAAAATAGGTTGAATATCAACATGATAGGACTGTTGTGATAAAAAGAGGATGTATTTCTTACCAAGCAATGTGCAGCCCATGTAATTTGCCCTCTTTTGAAGGATCTTTCCATACTCTTGGCGGTCACAACTTGGGGAGCACCATTCCTCATACCTTGTAGAATAACTTCCTTGTCTTGCACCTTGAACTTCAACTCCATAGTTTGATAATTTTGAGTGAATTCACCCAAAGATTGCAGCCATTGTACACCAAGGACTACATTTGTTTCACCAATGCCAATAACATAAAAATCATCTCTTACCTTATGTCTTCCTAGAGTGAGCTCAAGTTGAGGAATCTTCTTTGTGCATGAAAGTGAATATCCATCCATTGCTGTCACATTGAAGCCTTGGAAATCTTCCATCTTCAATCCCATCCTTGTAACCAAGCCTTCATCAATGAAGTTATGTGTAGCTCCACTATCTATCAACACAGTGATTTTTGTCCATGAAGAATATCGCTTACCCGGAAAGCATAGTACCTAGGTGCTCCAGATAAAGTAGCTAGTGTTCCATTTGTGGGAACCATTTCTTCTTCCTTTGCTTTCTCTTCCACTCCTTCCGGATCAGCACTCTCTTCTTCTTCTTCATCATCTGAAATTACTTCAATGTAGTGGGCTGCCCCTTTTCCACAGCAACGGTGGTCGGGTGTCCATGGATCCTTGCATGTGAAACATAATTTTTTCCTTCTTAGCTCATTCCTTGCCTCTATTTCCTTGTTGTTTTTCAGCCACTCTTTTGTATCAGATTTACCTTGAAATGTCTTACCTTGCTGCCCAAAATTTGGTGTTCTTTGTTCACCACTTGAAGTAGATCTTGGTTGTCCAAAAGACCCCTTTGGCTGCCCCAAAGGTGTTGTTCTTTGCTGCCCATAAGGTACAGTCCTATGTTGTCCAAAAGGCAGATTTTTGCTTTTTGGAACTGAAGTTTCCAAATCCAAGGACTTCTTGATAGCCCCTTGTAGAGATGGAGGACTGAAAGCTTTGACTAGGCCTCTTAGTGGTTCTGCTAGTCCTTCAATAAACAACAATACAAGTCTTCTTTCACTTACATCTGGTACCATCACTGCAAGTCTCTGAAAATCAGAAATATATTTGTCCAATGATCCCTCTTGCTTGAGTTGAGCCAACTCTTTGAAATGAATCTTTGGATCTATTCTATCAAACTTTCTGTTAAACATTGATTGAATTCTTCTATGGTTGTGATAGAACCATGCCCTTGTGTGATCAATCCATGGTACCACCATTCATGTGCAACTCCTCCAAATGCAAGGTTGCAAATTTAAGGGCTTCTTCCTCATACATAGGATTCAATGACAAGTATGTATCTAACTTTTGTAACCATGCTCTAGCTGAACACTTATTTGAACCATCATAAGAAGGAAGAGTTACCTTACCCAACCTTTGTTGTATGTCTCTTCTTGGTTGCTCTTGTTGCAATCTGAAATAAAGATGAATAACATGTTTTTGGCATGTGTTTATTAATTCCTCTTTGAGAGCAATAAGTAAGGGCTTTTGTTTTCCGTGCTGCACATGGACTGTGTGTGTATCCATTGTTGTGCCTGTGGATCCTTATGCTGCACTGTCTAAGTAGGCAGTCAGTCCTTTGTTATACCCTGTAACCGTGACTGCATCAATCCTGGAGGAAGTATGGATCTGTCCCCTCCTATTGATCATCCAGAAGGCTATCAGCTCTTCCTTCCTTCCCAAACCAGGAGAAAAATCCAATTATCCTTCAGCAGAAATCTTGAATTTTAACAAACCCTTGCATAGTTCATTCTCCATTGCTAACGTCTGGATGATTTTGTCCTTTTTGGTTTGATCCCTCTTTGTAATTAATTTCTCACAGCTTGATCCCTATGATCAACTCTGTTTTGTTTTTCGTTGTAAATCCTCCTTGTTCTGAAATAATATAATTTTACCTTTAGTCAAAAAACATGTGCTTGTTGAGGCACTCAAGTTTAACTAGGATATAGATCCAATGCAATACTTGATACTGTTGACCCTTGTTCAGTTTATGTTTTAATTTTTGCATTGGCATAGAAAATTAACTCTATCATTAGATTACAAGGAGGCTCCTAACTTGTGTTTGGCTTTGAAATGAGGCCCAGTAGAGAAACCACAATTGACAATCTGCTTCAAGGTGCTCCGAGACAACCCTTGTCTATCATCTTGGTAATAGTAGTCAATCCATTTTAAAAGAAATTAACCTCATGCGAATTTGTATATGATAATATCTTGGTGACATAGCAGTGGGACTTGCCAATAACTTGCAAAACTTGCAGTCATGCTCTAGCCAGCGCTCTGTTGAGTTGAGTGATTAAGTGCTCGAGTTCTTTCTTTTTTTCGAAGTTGTCAACCTTGCACTAACTCAGAAATAACTGGCAAAAACTTGAGGTGCAAAATATCACTTAAGCTATTTAGAATTTAAAATGTTCTATACATATTTTGCTGCTGCAGTTTTTCTCTAGCTGGAATTGACTTGATTCTCTGGCCTGCTGAGTAATTGATGACTCCTACTTGGGTTATTTTGCTTGCTTGTAGCAGCCATTCCATTGTAAAGGCAACAAAATTTAGGGCAAACTTGGTTGCATTGTTTCAATCCATGTTAAAGGTCTTCCTTCATGTGTGTATCTCTAAAATTGAATAGGACCTTATTTATAGGCATTTGTTTATGCTTTTGGATTACTTAATAGATTTCAGCATATGACCATAACATACATATGTTGCGATTTCTGTATTGTTAATAGTAATGACATTGGGCTCCAGACTTCCACATTGGTGAGTAGAAAGGCTGTACTTTATTTATTATTATTTCTGCACTGGACATGGATTATACATTGCCTTCAAATTAAAACTAGTGTGCAACACAGAGTATTTAGCCAATAATAGGAGCTAGTAACAAAATTCCAAACATAGGGTGAACTTGTTATTTTAGTCGATACTAAGTTATAAACTTTGTATAACAAAGTTTTTGTGGAGAAAAATGTTTCAGTTGACAGATTTGTACGAATTCAAGGTTGTGCATGCCTTTTACCCTCTTTCACTTTTATTAATATTTAGGATTTTAATATTTTACTGATGTGGTTGTAAGCTATGCTTGTGTTAGGGTTTGGTTAAGCGAGAAACAAGATTCACATCCAAACACCCTGCCAAGGAGATAATATCAAAAATTGAGGAAGCTGCTGGGCCTCTTGGATTCAAGGTTAAAAGACAGAATTATAAGGTATCAAGAATCACCTGATAAGATTATTACATGCCTTGATAAGGATATATCTAGTTACAGATGTAATCGCCTAAATTGGTATGTGCTCTCTTTTTTGAAATTGCTTTCAGGTGACTGCCTTCACGAGTATGCAATGTGTCATCTTGTTTGAATTTTCTTGGAGGTTTGACTACCTTTATCTTGCATGTGTTTTCCTTTCTTTTGGATGACTTATAACCCACTTGATTTCAGATGAAGCTGCAAGGTTCCCAGACAGGAAGAAAGGGTCATTTATCCATAGTGACAGAGGTACTAATACAGCTCAGGTCTATATATGATCATGGATATGAATAAATGCTCTGTAATTAAAAGGCCAGTGCATATAATAAGATATTAACCGTAAATAGAGTAATGAACTATATTGAAAAATGGAAGGATTACACTTTGATAAGAGTCAACTTCATCCTGTTAGTTATTCCAGGCAAAATATAGAGTATAGTTCTCGATGGGCTGTAAAATCCGTAATCTGTCCATATAAGTCATCACAGTATTACTAAGGTTAATACTATCAATACCATTAAAAGGATGACTACATTTGGTACATCTAACTAAAATTTTGACAAAGCTAGTGTGAAAGATGTCTAAAAATATAAGAACGAACTGCATAGACAGAAAAAATCAAAGGACTCCAATTCCATTTTACTGTGCTGGCATAAATATCCATGGGCAGATTATGATCCAGAATTGTGTTGTTATCACCCATCAACCTGCAATAAAACGAAACCCCCATCCATATGGAAAAACTGAAAGGATCACGAGGGCTCTCTGTAAAACATTTCATGCTGATTAGTAGGCATGCCAATTGCAAGTCATGTAGTTGGCAATTGTTTTCCTGTGCTCCTTCCTTCTCACTTGGTCCCGTCCTGCAGTGATCATGTGCTTTGCCACATTGGAAAAGATCAGGAATAGATTGTCCGGTCCAAGTTCACATCACCACCATTTCCTCTTTGAAGAAGTGTAATCAGGTAGCATCAGTTTCTCCCTTTGGAAACTAGCCACTTGATTTTCTAGAGCTTGGATATTATTATGCTTGGTAAGAATATTAAATCCCATTTCCATAATGATTTTTCCTGAGTAGTTTTGGTAGCTTGGAGGTCATTGGTGAGATTTTTGAGAGCTAAACTCGTCCACAATTTCAACACCAACAGAGGGATCATTTCCCTCTTTTGGATTCCAATTTTGATTTCCCCCATATTTGTGAATATGGCCCAACTTGCCAAAATTAGAAAACCCACAACCAGCAGCAGTGAGAGCAGCAGCAGCAGCAGTCATAGTGTGGAATTTGACTAACCTTTCAAAACCGTTCCACCAAGGACCAGGAGAGCATGGGAGACAGTGTGGGTCTGTAGCAGCTCTGCCTGAAGGACCTTTCAGAACCATTTCACTCATGGCTTCGTGTCTTTGCTTCTTCCATTTAGACTGTTCTTTGATTCCTCAAAGGATTTCAGAGTAATAATGTGGCAAGCCTCAATTTTATCCCCTCAGAATTCATTAGTCCTTCTAGAGATAAGTCTTATCATTTCATTGATGATACTGGCTTTGATAAAGACATGATTCTTGGTCCAGGTTGTGCCGTCATCATATAATTCCTCCCATTTCATACTAGATCCAGTTCACTATTGGTGTCAACAAAGGCCGTTCCTCTACTTTTTAACTGCCTAAGCCAATCAAGCTCTGGCCTTTGGAATTTAAACTTATGTTCACCCTTCCATTCTGCCATCTCCTTAACAGCAGATGACCTTGTTCTCTTCACAACTAAGGTCTCACGAGCCATATGAGCAGATAGGTGAGAAGAAGAGAACACTAACACAGATTGTAGAGAGAGCACCTAAGACCAGTGATGGTAGAAGAGACGAACACCCCAAACACAAATAGTAATTGCAAAGGTGGTGAGAAAGAGTGACATACAAGGCAAAATGAAGGCCTTCACAGAAAAGAGACAAACTATGATTATCCTTAGCTTCATACGTGGGAATATGGTCAGAGGAAGCATGCCCACCTAGGGAGACTGAAAAGAGTCCTGTAGATGGCCTGAAGTGATTTACAAAAGTCATCACAAAACGAAGCTTGAAATTAAGTGAGGTGGGGAAACAGGGCGATGTCATCGCATGAGGGGCTTGCCAAGAAGCAATCATGAGAGAGGGTGGAAATGCCAAGATAGACAGAAATTATATAATATTCTAAAAGCTACGGTAAATGAGTTTCAATAGAAAAATTGACAAAAGGGACCAACCATAAGGTGGCTCAAGGCCCCTCGGAGATTGACAGTCTTACTAACCATGAAGGTTTTCTGTAAGGATCAAACCCCGCTAAGTGGGTGTAGAAATTAACACTAAAGGATTGATGATCCTTATTGGTACTTTTCTCCCCTGCCAGTACATTGGAAGCTTGAGTAGCCAATTGATCTGCAACTGCGTAATGCCCACATGCAGAATGAGAAACTTTTAAAATTTTGAAACAAGCTACCAAAAGTGTGTTATCTCCCCATCCAAATTTTGGAGGAGTAACTTGATTCAAGTTAAAGGAGAGCCCGACTTTAGATGACACAAGAAGCATGGAATCAGTTTCCACTCAAACAGATTGGAGATCATAGCAGTTTTCCCGCCAAAGACCTCGGAAAATCTCAGTAATGGTGTTATTGAGATGCGTACCCATCCAATTGAAAACCACATTAACACAGCCATGGTGATCCCAAACAATGCCCCCACTCTAGCAGGACTCGGGTTTCTCTTCTAGATCCCATCAGAGTTCATCATTGTTCCTAATTGCCTTCCCTATTGACTTTGTTAGCAACCTCCTTATAGGGGAGCATATTAAAAATCTAAAAACTATTAGTGTCCTACTCTTTAATTGTGATCAACTATTCTATCTTTTGCATAATAAATCCATTTTTCCTCTCTTGCACTCCAATCTTTCATTTTTGTTTTTAGGTATTGGAAGTTGCTCCATCTCTTTCCATTGTTGAGGTTCGAAAGGCTGGAGGTGATACACTGGAATTTCATAAGGTTGTGACACGCTTTTCAAATTGGTTTGCCAAATGTATTCTAGTCATTTTTAGTGGATATGTAAATCCAGTTATATGGAATTTCTTGGTTCTCACTTCTCACAAGCTATTTAATGACTTTGTTCTGTCCGTGTAGTTCTACAAGAATCTTTCATCTGGGTTAAAAGACATTGTTTGGAAGTCTGAGGTGAACGTTGGGGAGAATATGTAGATTAATGGACAGTTACACAAAACAATTTGATAAACCTATGAAACATGTTATCTGTTCTTATAGTCTGGCTATATAGAAATTGGTATGATCAGTCACATGAAACAGTCCAATAAACTTATGAAATCTATTCTCTCTGCTGATGAGTCTGGTTGTATAGAAATTGATATGGTTAGTTACATGAAATAATCTTATAATCTAATGAATTATGCTCTCTCTTCTGGTTGTGGGTATATAGATATTGATTGATTAGTTTTGTTAAATACTGCTGTCTGCTTGTGTTTTGTAGGCTGTCAAGCGTTCTTGTCAGATATGATTATTGATTAGACATTGGACGACATGTTATAACTTTAAGATACATGGAATTGATTCTTTGTGAAACTTCTAGGTGAAGGATGAATGGAATTATGAAAAGAAAAAAGAAAAACTTTATTATTTTGATACTGATTTTTCCCTTTTGATTCATAATGTATACATATACTTTTAATGTTAAAAATGCTCCCTATTCTTGGCAGCTGAGATATATTATGTAAAATTGTCCTTGTATGCAATCACTATATTTCGCCACGTGATCAACTTTTCAGCTATGGCAGTTATTTGTAAAGGTCATTTGAGAGAGGGCTTCCTCAGAATCGCTTTGTTGTTTTGATCATTTTCAAGTATAACTTGAACTATTGATTGGAAGCTAGAGATATACATTATTTTTGTTTGTTGTGGGAGGACTTATTGAGCGCAATGTCATCAAACCTAGACATTTGACTATCAAGCAAATATATATAGACTCTCATAAGCACACAAATGCTACTTACAACTGTCCTTCAGCTAAGCAACCAAACTATGAAGGGCATATCTATGGTGTCAAATTCACCCATGTCTTAATCTTGGCCTCATCTACATCTAGTCTAGAGGTTTTGAACCTTGTCTTACTTGCTATTACAAATTTGTGACACAAATCACAACACCCCAAATGAGTTATAAGGTCTACCTTTTCTAAGGCGGGTCATTTGGTGTGATTTGCATAACATTGGATCATTCCCCAAGTTGTGGGACTTGCAAATGGGAATGATCCTCCAAAGAAGGTTGGTTCCTCTTCCTAATCTACCTGCCACAAGCTATTCTAGTGCATGCAAGCTAATCTAATCCTAATCTAACTTCCAAGGAGACAAGGAGAGAAAGAAAACAAGAAAAAACAGAGCCTACACTAAAACGGTGATACACTAGAGAAGGAAAGTGTTGATCATCTACCAAAACTGCCATGGAACAAGGAGAGGTGAGCAATGGAAAGGATGGACAAGTGCATCACAGACCAGAGATGGATTTCACATAGAAAATGTTCCAAACTCCATGAACACAACTCCCAGATCTGCAAATAAACATTCAAAACATACACAGATACCCTGCAAATGAAGAGAGGCAAGAAGATGCAATAAAAACGAGCAAAGGATGGACAAATGCATCACAAAAACACATTTTATTGCTTCATACGTTTACATAGAACATCATTCACGAGAAAGGCAAAAATGCCATTTACAGAGCGTGGGAAGAGGTTCGAACTCCATTTCGACCCTAGGGAAGAAAAGAAGGAGAGGCAGAGAAGAAAATGAACAACCTCTTGAAAAATGATGCCTCTGTTACATTATATAGCAAAATGCGAGAAGGAAAGGGAAAAACACGGGATTTTCTCCAACCACTTTTCAAAATGCGTTTTAATTCTTCATCTGTTGATGGGCTCGATGCAAAATCTCATATTTCCATGTATCTACTTCGCAAACCAAAGAAAATGACCCATACTTCATTAAATCTAGGTGGTTGGAATTGGTTTTTCTCTTTCCACGCCAAAATGCATTTTGCAAATTTCTCCCCAAATCTTCACCAAAAATCCAAAATTGAAGACTCCATGATGAAGAGAATCTTCAGATCTTTCCATTGGTACCAAGAACGTAAAAATGGAGCTCTGGATCAAAAGATATGGCCTTCTGAGTTTTTCCTTAACGTTTTCAACAAAAAAAATTCGGGCAAATTTTGAACTTTTCTCCCACAAATCCGCTGATGACATGGCATCCATTGGGGTCGGTGGAGGTAGGGGCTCCTTTTTTTCCATTTTACACTTTTTGACAAAAAGTCAAAAAATCTCATTTGCCTCCGAAGGTCCGCCGGCCCGCATTAACTTTTTGATGTGCCAACTCAACACTTAATTTTCACCTTTTTGACAAAAGGGAAATTTTTCACTTTTTCCTCCGATTCCCCATCGGTCCGAGATTCCTTGGCAAAAATCTCTCCCAAGCCCCGCAGGTCCACCTTGGGCAAATTTTTTTTTTTAACTCCATCGAGCCATAACTCAAAAATACAAGGAGTTAGAAAGAGCTCTTTACCTTTTTGGAAAGGGAAGAAATTCTCTATCTGATGGAGTATTTTCCAAAAATCCTTGAGTGCCTGAACTTTGTGAAATTTGGACTGAGGCACAAAAAGGGAGTAAGTTAACCCAAAATAAGAGGGAGCTTATTTTGGTTAACAACTTTGGTGACTCACAGGGGTCATCTGCCTGCTAGATGAATGATCAGTGGCCTTTTTTGCATCCATTGGGCATGGAGTCAAGCCTGATAACCAATTTTCTGATCTAACTCTAAAATCTGACCTCTGAATCACTTGGGAACCCACTAAAAATTGGAGTTGATCTTCACCAAAAGCCAACTGAAATGGATTGTGCAAGAGCAATACAACAACACCAAAAACTATATACAAACTAAAAATCATACATGCTCCAAATGGAACATGCAGAGTGTGCAAAAGCACTTCTTCTACGCTAAAAAAAAACCTACCTACACTACTCTAACCAAGAGCAAAGGGAACTCAAACAAAACCTGCAATTGGCAGGAGAAATAGCTTCCCTTCCTCAAAAATGGCAGCCATGCAACTGATTTGGCACTGAACATGGCTGGTTGGATGAGTGAAAAACTAACTACAAGCTGATCTTCCACCCAAATGACCAAAGTATCAACTGAAGACAAATCCAATACCTCTTTTAGTTGCTCTGCATTTGGATTGAAGAGGTATGGCAGCTGATCCTTGGTACTTTGTAGCTCATCCTCATGCCCTGAAGCAAGCATGACTGGTTGTGGCTTCTCCTTTGGCTCCAATGAAGCCAAATACCTTGATTGGGCAAGGTCTGGTCCGATTGATGTGCCTATTGCTCTAATTTTCAACTCCAAAAATGGAGTCCTCTTGTAGACCTTCTTGGATGAATGGCGTGGAAGAAGTGGTGAAACCCTTCTACTCTTTCTCTTCTTCCTCTTGTGAAGAACATGGAAGATTTAAATCTTCCAAACTTGATTCCAAAAGGCTGCTATAAGGTACAGACTGCTGCAAATGAATGCTCTCCTCCATGATAGTAGGTATGCATGTTTGGAAGGTGGATGAAGGAGGAGAAAACAATGTGATTTCAACTGGTTCTTCTCCATCAAAACAATCCTCCAAATCAGACAGATAAACTACCTCATTGCTGTCCTGCTACTACAAATGTTCAACTTCCTCCATGGTGTTCTCTTGATCAGCAACTTGTTTACCATGGTTTCTTTCATCCTCCAACATGAAGTTTGAAAGATCAAACTCTTCTCCAACGTTAGAGCTCGAGAGAGATGAAGTGGAAGGAAGAACTGAAGGTTCTTCTATAGCCTATTTTGTGTTCAAAGCTCTTGGACCTGCATTTTTCTCCTCCACAACTGGAATGTGCTCCTCTTCTTTTGGATTTGGAGCAGCTTCTCCTTCCTCTACTGCTTGAAGACCATCTTGCTCTTGAATGACCTCTTTCTCTATCATGAAGTTTTCCAA
This sequence comes from Taxus wallichiana var. yunnanensis, assembly GCA_018340775.1. Classification (NCBI taxonomy): domain Eukaryota; kingdom Viridiplantae; phylum Streptophyta; class Pinopsida; order Cupressales; family Taxaceae; genus Taxus; species Taxus wallichiana. The sequence continues at coordinate 462,821,663 of CM031241.1, forward strand.
ATCAAACTCTTCAATCTGCTGCTCTAGAGGACAAGTTGGGACTACAAGATCTTCTTCAGAGCTCCTTTCCATGGTGGATTCATCAACCAAAACAGGCCCTTCGAATGAAAGCAAGAAATTATCAATGATGCCTTCTTCTTCTACTGCTATAAACTCTGATTTGGTCTCACCCATTTGCTCCTTTCCAATGGGACTTTGAGCTGATTTTCCTTCCTCTTCCATGGCTGATTGTGCAACTTGAATTGGACCAACATTTTCTTCAAGTAGAGTGCCAACATGGACACTACATTCTGAGCAAACAGGCTGATCTTCTTGCTCCACTGCTGCTGCTACAAACTCAGCCTTGGCCACCTCTAGTTCTTCAACATTTACCTCCTCTGTAGGCTTAACCAACAAAGGAATTTTTGTAATCCCAAATCTGAGAGCCAAGTTCACTAAACTCTTAATCATTTCTTCTTCTTTCACTTCTTCTTCTTGTTGTCCTTCATGACTGATTTTTGCAATTTCTTCTTCCCTACATGGAATTGGGAAGGCAAGAGGAGAAACAGATTGGGATTCAATCATTTGTGCATTTGTTGGTGGTGGTGGGAGGGATGGAACTTCTTGTTTCTTTGGAGGGGAAGGTGTTTCTTTTTGCTCTTGTGGAGGGGATTTGGATTTGGAAGAGAAGAGAGAAGAAAAGCTGAGATGAGATGGAAGACTAAGGGATGGAGGGATGGTTTTCACAACTAGAGCAACATTGGCTGGGTTTACAACTTGACATTGTTGAAATGGTAAAGCTTGAGATGAAGAAGAAGAAATACAAGGAACTGTTGAATGACTTACCCATTGACAAGGTTGATTCAGACTCTGCTCATATGCTTCTATCTCCTCAGTCCATTGTGCAAGTTGGGGCAGCATCTCAATTATGAAGTCCAACTTCTCCTGAGGGTTGTAGTGCCTTGGAAAAGGACCTTCCCATGGACAAGGTGCCTGCAACCAATTCAAACGCCTTCATTTGAGTTGTTGCTCTTGATTGCACCATGTCAATCTCCATTTTTTGGATCTTCTCCAACAGACCAACATCTTGCATTTGATTTTCTTCATTGTTTGCATACCCTTGCTCTTGGAAAGATCCATAGCCAAACTGATTTTGGCACTGTACTTACTCATAGGGGTAACCATGTTGATTTTGGATTTGCTCAAAATGTTGATTTGAAGGATTTGTAAAGCTTATTGGAGTTGGAATGTGTTGTTGCTGCTGTAGATGTGAATTCCATGGTGGAAATGAAGTCATGATTGCACAACTTCATGGAATGGAAAGAATGAAAGAATATGGAAAGAAGGATGAATGGAAGTGAATGGAAAACAGGTCTGCAACTCAGAGAATGAGTTGTTTACTAGATGGAGTCGCCAGATGTGCAAATTGAAGCTTCTAATAAGCTAGAAATTGCAACAAGTGCACATCAATCTTGTTGCAATGAAGTGGAGACCTCTAAGGTCCCACCAGGCGTGCCAAAATTGTTAGTGTGAAATCACAACACCCCCAAATGAGTTATAAGGTCTGCTTTTCTAAGGCAGGGTCATTTGGTGTGATTTGCATAACATTGGATCATTCCCCAAGTTGTGGGACTTGCAAATGGGAATGATCCTCTTGAGAAGGCCGGTTCTCTTCCTAATTTACCTGCCACAAGCTATTCCAGTGCATACAAACTAATCTAATCCTAATCTAACTTCCAAGGAGACAAGGAGAGAAAGAAAACAAGAAAAAATAGAGCCTACACTAAAATGGTGATACACCAGAGAAGGAAAGTGTTGATCATCTACCAAACTACCATGGAACAAGGAGAGGTGAGCAATGGAAAGGATGGACAAGTGCATCACAGACCAGAGATGGATTTCACACAGAAAATGTTCCAAACTCCATGAACACAACTCCCAGATCTGCAAATAAACATTCAAAACATACACAGATACCCTGCAAATGAAGAGAGGCAAGAAGATGCAATAAAAACGAGCAAAGGATGGACAAATGCATCACAAAAACACATTTTATTGCTTCATACGTTTGTACAAACATCATTCACGAGCAAGAGGCAAAAATTCCATTTATAGAGCGTGGGAAGAGGTTCGAACTCCATTTCGACCCTAGGGAAGAAAAGAAGGGAGAGGCAGAGAAGAAAAATGAACAACCTCTTGAAAAATGATGCCTCTGTTACATTATATAGCAAAATGCGAGAAGGAAAGGGAAAAAATGCGGGATTTTCTCCAACCACTTTTCAAAATGCGTTTTAATTCTTCATCTGTTGATGGGCTTGATGCAAAATCTCATATTTCCATGTATCTACTTCGCAGACCAAAGAAAATGACCCATACTTCATTAAATCTGGTGGTTGGAACTGGTTTTTTGTCTTTTCCATGCCAAAACGTGTTTTGCAAATTTCTCCCAAATCTTCACCAAAATCCAAAATTGAAGACTCCATGATGAAGAGAATCTTCATATCTTTCCATTGGTACCAAGAACGTCAAAAATGGAGCTCTAGATCAAAAGATATGGCCTTCTAAGTTTTTCCTTAATGTTTTTGGCAAAAAAAAACTTCGGGAAAATTTTGAACTTTTCTCCCACAAATCCACTGATGACGTGGCATCCATTGGGGTCGGTGGAGGCAGGGGACTCCTTTTTTCCATTTTACACTTTTTGACAAAAAGTCAAAAAATCTCATTTGCCTCCGAAGGTCCGCCCCGCATTAACTTTTTGATGTGCCAACTCAACACTTAATTTTCACCTTTTTGACAAAAGGGAAAATTTTCACTTTTTCCTCCGATTCCCCACTGGTCCGAGATTCCTTGGCAAAAATCTCTCCCAAGCCCCGCAGGTCCGCCTTGGGCAAATTTTCCCTTCTAACTCCATGCCGAGCCATAACTCAAAAAATACAAGGAGTTAGAAAGAGCTCTTTACCTTTCTAGAAAGGGGAAGAAATTCTCTATCTAATGGAGTATTTTCCAAAAATCCTTGAGTTCCTGAACTTTGTGAAATTTGGACTAAGGCAAAAAGGGAGTAAGTTAACCCAAAATAAGAGGGAGCTTATTATATCTTAAGCTAAATTTAGTTCGGTTCCATTCAATTGTATTTCCATCTACTTTGTACTAGGTAAAAAGTTTTTTTGAATAAAGGTATGGAGAAGTTTGTGATTAGCCTTATTTTTCATAGGGTGTAGACTGTAGTTTGACCAGTTGCAGGTTCGCTTTGGAATCCTTAAAACTCCATTTGAGCCTCACCATTGAGCATATAGTCTAGGAAAAAATAGGAAATTAGCAATAAAGAAAAGAAAAAGAAAAAGTGACTTTTTCGCATTTATAGAATGTTGTGCCCTTGACTAGATTTTCATCCATACATACCCACTTTAACTTGTTCAATGCATCATTCAAAGTGGATAATTCACTCATTATAACTAGCTCTTTAAGACAAATATACGTGTGACAATTCTCAAAACATTAGTAAAAATACCATGCATTCATTTGTTCAAATATTTTTGGTGGCTAACATATGTGCTTGTTGAACCAAACATTAGATTTTAATTTGTGAAAAGTGCAACTTGGTGCTCAAAGACATTTATGTTGTGGAGAATTAGTGTACAATGTTTCATATGTTACTATTCCCATTGTATAGTACTTTCATTAAGTGTCGGTGATCTCCCTCTTCCACTTGATCACAAAAATTTGTATGCTTTACCCTATTATGTTTAACAATGTTTTGGGTTGTCTACCTGTCTATAGGTAGGGGTGTCAAGACTAAAGTTTCCAATCTTCGAGCATGTTGCTTGCCAAAACAATATATGAATAATTGGCTATAAAACACTATTTCACATAATGATATTGATCAATATAAAAGATCAAAAAATATGAGATGGTTATAATAAAGAGGCGGTTGGAATTCACGACCCAATCTCCAAATGAGAAAAAACATATGGCTCAACAACTAACAAACAATCCATAAGTGTAAGCCAAAGAAACCAAGATTACATATCAAAACACAACACGAGAGTCGAACACAAACAACAATTTTATCAAGGGTGATCCATGCACAACTTTGTTGCATGCCTTATCGCAATGCAAACCTCCTCAATTCTCTTTCGAAGTTTGGGGGACCTACACCTTTACACATCTCATGGTAAGGATATAGCCTCACAATAGTGTGCATAGGCGACCTAGGTCCTTGTGACAATTTACATAGTTTACTCCTTTGTTCAACTTGCCTTTCCTTTGTAGAAAGTACACAACCTCGCAACGTTGAGTACAACCCTTTGCATCGATCCACACAACTTCTTGCTTTTGCGTAGCTTATCTAATATGTAACATATTCTATTAAGTCTTGTGGTCTCTTGGCGCTCCTCCTTGCACAATTCCTTGTGTCATGTGCACTTGCTTTCTGACCCACACAATTCTTGTGGTATTGTGCTATCACCGTGAAACCTTCGTGGTATTTGCAATCTTGTGCGAACCACTTCGTGTTGCATTTGTAGCTCTCCCGCAATGTCATGCAAACCTCCACAACTCATGTAGCTTACCTCACCATTGTGTCATATGTTACAACTCTTACATGCATCATTACACTCGCCCCTTGCTTACATACATGCCATTTGTCATTGTAAATTTGCACAAGACTATTTTACTTCATTTTTTTCTCGTTATTACCTTGTTGCTAATTGGCATTTCCACATCTACCATGTTAGGGTATCCTTGTGGTAGGCCACATGTTCGATTCCAACCGCCATGTAAATCGGGAAAATGGAATGTTTTAATTGTCTCTTAAGTAACCCTAGTCAATTGTAATTGGCATTATTAGTTCTATATGTGTATTGTAACCACTATGGTGGAAGGGCTTATACACATAGATTGAATTTGTACCCACTTGAGACACAAGATATTTTGATTGCCTATGCTCTAGCATTTAACCCATTTGTTTGTAATCCCTCACAGGTAGTGTTGACAATCAATAAGGATGTATTCCCCTTTTGATATAAGATCCTTCTCTCTTAGTCTTACAATTTGTTTTACACATGTATTTCCCTATTCACCATTAATGAATAAAAGATGCATTTCCTACAAATAAGTCTTTTCTTTGCATTGTTGTGTGTTTGGAACATGGTCCTAGGCTTTGTGGTGTAGATCATTAGTAATTGAGCATATCTCTGAATTGTTTCAATGCTTGTAAACACATTATCACTACGAGATAAAGGAGAACAAGAAGTGGATTTGTTTTCCACCTACGGAAGAACATTGTAGTAAGAGTAGGATGATTGACACCTTGAGAGAACATGAGATAGCCCTAAAAATCCAAAGGTTTGTTAAGGATGTTTATAAAGTATAACACATGGAACACTTTGGCTAGTTTCATGAGAATCTTCTTTCTCATAGTTGTCTCACACATTTTTAGCATCGGACCCCTTTGAGGTCCAAGTGAACCTCGATATTCCAGCATTTGAAGGAAATATTGACGGTGCGACATTAGATAATTGGTTATGCCAACTTGAGGCTTAATTCTTTGACAACAACTTCACCGGCGAGGAGAGAATCACCTTAGCGAGAGATGAAGATGTCCATTTTAGTGTCTCACTTTGGTGGGATACATTCAACGCATGATGCAACAAAGCTTTCCAACACATTTAGATTTTGGATTATTTGGTTTGTGATTTGGAGAAGGAATACTACCCTTTATGACATTGTGAGGATGGATACATGAAGCTAAAGTAGTTGTGACAATGCAAGGAGCAGCGATCGGTTGAAGACTACACTAATGAGTTCCACAACTATGTTTTGTCCTTGCATGAAGACCTCTCAAAGTAACATAAGTTGTCGAAGTACATTAGTGGAATCTTACCTTATTTACACGCCAAGATGGAGTTCTTGAATTTTGACTCTTTGGGTGAAATATACTACAACACCACAAAGATTGAAGATAAGGCTAAGATGAAGTAGTGCTTCACATAATCATCTAATTGTGTATGCAAGAGTCACCTAAACACAACAAACTATCACAAGCCCCCACAAAAATAAGTAATGATTCACATAATCATCTAATTGTGTATGCAAGAGTCAACTTGTACATAACAAACTATCCCAAGTTTCCACACAAAACAAGTAGAGCACTTTGTGTAGGAAGTGAGAAACTTAAGAAGGCCACACAATATAGCTAGAATGTTTCTACACCTTCCAACTTAGACAAAGTCAAGAATAAAACAGTGACAAGTATTATCATCGAAATTTCTCCCACACTCATGACAATTATGAATGTTGTGCACATCAAACAAATGATAATGGTCAAGATAGTTCTTTTATTAGCACAAGCACCAATGCCACCTATGCTTCTAAGGAACGAGAGTGCCTCTTTCCCCTGAAAGTTTTGGGTCAAATGACTACCTCTCCATGTCATCTTCAAAATAAGAGTCAAAAGAACATCTCTCAAGGCACAACTCAATGTCTTTCATTTCCTACTTCCACACATCATCACACATACTCGCTTGGATGGCTTCATTAAAGAAAAGATATCCAAGTTTGGTGACAATGCATTTTTAGTATAAATTCAATCCTACGAAGGACAATGTCGGTTGTGATACTATACCTCAAGGTTTAAAATATATTGTTGGGAAGACCTTACTTTCATGACCATGATATTACATATCGTGCGAAGCCATAAAGACCGATCCACCGAAATCACATTGGTCTCTCGCCAAACAATGCTACAAACTCATCTTGCACACGTAAGTTCATGTTTCTCATGGTTTTCCCACAAAAACTTGTGTAGGAGAGGAAGCAAGTATTGGTGGTGTGCATAACACAAACATCGTTGCAACAACTTGACAAGTTATTAAAGCAACATATTGAAAGTATTCACATAATTAAATGGCCTTCTAACATGCTACACAATAAATCATTGCATATATTTGGCCCTAGATCCTTTCTTCCAAATAACATGTTGTATTGTAGGTCACTTTTGGAGAATGATGAAGTCCAGGTATTAGATACAAGAGCTCCTTGATCGGAAAATATCGATCTAGTTCTTTGCCTTGTTATAACCTCGATAGTTCTAGCGCTCAAGAAAGACGAACATGGCGAATCTACATAGACTATCATGATCTCAACAAGATCATGATGAAGAATTGATATGTACTACCACACAAACAACTTTTTGGATCAGATTTGAGGTGCACAATACTTCCTCAAGATCAACTTGAAGTTTGGTTATCACCAAGTCCCAATCCAACCTAAAGATGTATGGAAGATAACTTTGAAGACACGAGAAGGAATGTATGAATGGTTGGTTATGTTTCTTTTTCTTTACCAATGTGCCAAAAATATTCATACACTTAATGGACAATCTACTTTGACCCGCTCCTCAACTCCTCCATCATCTACTTGGATTGCATTTGCATCTTTAGCAAGACTTGGGAGGAACATGTGGAGTACATCTCGTACATCTTGGACAATTAGTGCAAACACAAGTTGTAGGAAAACCTAGTGAAGTGTACATTTAGCACAACACATACTCAATACCTAGGGTACATCATTGACCGTGCAAGGATTTATGTAAATCTAGAGATGATCAACGTGATTTAGGATTGACCTATTTTGTGTAATCTCCCAAAATTATGGAGTTTTCTTGGACTTAAAATTTTCTACTACAGGCTCCTCAATTTTTGCAAATATCTTGGCCCCTAGCTTGATAAAGCATGTTAAAGCCAAGTTTGATCGAGTCATTTGCACCAACAAGCTTTCAATTTTCTCAATCAATGCTCCTACACAATACACGTTCTTGAAATGTATGACATTAACCATCCCATTGAACTTCACATGGTGTGTTAGATAATGCACTCATAATGATATTCATACCACATGGACATCGATTGCATTCCACTTAGAGACATTCGGTGACATAGTGCAAAGGCAAAGGTGCACTTATGAAAAATAGTTGTACACTATTGTGTGATTAGTTAAACAATGGAAACACTACATCTGGGGCAAAGGACATACTTATTCATCCTAATCATAAGCCACTTCAATTTCTACAAACACAAAACAAGGTGGAGAATGCACAACACATGAAGTGGATGACTTACCTTCAACAATTCCATCTTGTGATCAAGCACAAGAAGCGAAAGGATAAAACGGAAACATGTTGCCTTAGTGGACTATTAGTACAGTAATCATCACAATGTTGGACACAAAGCCACAACTTTTTAGATTAGGTATCCCTCTACTTAACGACAAGGACTTTGCAAACTCCTACAATACTCTTGTGCAAGGTGAACAACTTTGGGAAATTTGCCTAAAAGAGATGAGTTTGTAGCATATTTTTCAAGCCTATAATCTATATGTAGATCATTTAAAACATTAATTTCTACTTCAAATAAATAAAACTAAAAATTCAAAGTAACAACTTTAAAAAAGTTTACTTACATTATTTAGAACTTTTCATAGCAAATTGCATTAAAAATGAAATGAGAAAAAAATCTAATATGCAATTAGAAGATTTTTTCTAAAAACCAAAATATAAAAATAAATTTATTGTTCAAATGAAAAAAATGATTTTCGTTTAAAATGTGCATAAAAGAAAAAGTTCTAATATTCTTACAACAATAGCAAGTTATTAATTTTATAGCCTAAATGACATTATAAAATGTATTTTTAATAATTTTCTAAAAAAACATTGTTAAACATTGGATTCTAAAGAAAATATCAAATTATTATTTTTTTCTTTTTCAATACAAATCATTCAAAAATCATGTATATTGTAATTTCCAAAAAAATAGAACAAACTTACACATTATATTTGACTATAAAGAATCTATATGTTTATTATAATATAGGTTTTTAGAATTATAGTTTGAATAAAATTTAGTTACCTAAACATAATATTATGGTTTTCTATTCACAATTATTATTCTTACATGTAGAAAAAGTGTGTATCTACTAGTATAAATCATAAATATTTTATTTTAATTTCAATATTTTAATTTTCGGTTTTATACATATCATATTGATTAATAATTTAATTATATTTTATTCATATTTCTCATTAGTTAGTGACAAATAAATACTTTCTACATAAGGGGCCCCAAACTCTACTATATGGTCAACATATTACTATTTTTGATTGACTTCTCAAAGTTGGGGAAAAATATTTTAAGTGATGGTTAAATGAACATTAAATTTAATTTAGAGAACAAAAATACACAATTACACCATTAGATGTCACCCTTTGTCGCAATTTTGGAATACCTATCACTTGCACTTATGCCAAAAGTAGGTGCGATGTTACACCAATAGTTAAATATGAGGGTTTTTAGAGTCGACAAATCAATTTCTAGATGCACCGAAGAGGTATGTCGAGTTGGATAGAAAGGCACGTAAAGTTCTGCAGACTTGTAAAAGTAATTCCAAAGTGTATCAAGCCTGCGTCTAGAAGCATGCCCAATCGTGCCGCCTCTGGAGGTGTCAGCGATGTTGCCCCCATATGGAGCACTCGAACAAATATCAAGGGTGTTAATAATTATAGAATATTTTAAGCCTCTTTCTCATAAAGCAATTTCCTATGGCTTTTCCCCTTGCTTGCACGAGTAAGATGTTGACTACCCTATCATGGTGCTAGCACAAATGCAAAGGGAGCATGAATTGTCATTGGACCACCCAACAAAGAAGTTGCGAAGTTTGGAAGAACAACACAACAACAAACACTATCAATGACGATGGCTTGTCATGTGAAAAGAAACAATAAGAGGATTTAGAAGAAAGAATTACATGATTATTTGATTTCATGTTGCTTTTCTTTCTTGTGTTTATGTCATGGTTGTAATGAAGGATCACTTACAGGGGAAAACGGAAACGATGCGAGACTACATCTTTAATAAAGGACATAAGGCAAAAAAAATGACATTGAAATCAATGGGTCCATATCCTCGATGTTGGTATTCTTCCTTCCAATAATAAATGGAAAAAAGGACCGAAAGCTAGAGAATTTGCATCTTGGATTATATTGCTAATAAAGCCTCACATGTATCACGAGGCATGCACGACATAAGTGGATTTGAATGAGATCTAATTGTTAACGCTAAGGAAGAGTGTTAATGCAATGTTTGTTGAATATTAAATCTATCTTAATAGCCACAAACCTAAAAGCCTTAATTTTTAATGGTTTTGTAAATTTCTTATTTACTAATTAGTAACAAAAATTTCATTGTCGAAAGGCTAGAGAATTTACATCTTAAAAAAACCTCACATGGGACATGAGGCAACGTAAGTGGATCCCAATGGAATCCAAAAATACTTGATTCATTCAAGAGGTTATAAATTTGAATTACATTATAGACAATTCCAATATCATTTCTACAAGTAAGAAATAATGTGGGTGTGGAGAGTTGTTATACGACGAGATCACGCATCTTGATTCTATCAAGTTGTTGTTGCCGAATTCTTATAAGTCTCATCTGTTTAAAGATTTGTCAAACTTACAATAGCTATTTTGAAAATATAAATATTTTGTATTTTCCTGTAATAAATCTTTGGGACTTATTTTGTATTCCATACAACACACAATCGCCCGAACCCGACGCAACGATAAACTCGCCTCATTCCGGGCTCTCGCATCCATTGGAGTTCATCACCCAAATGGTTAATGAGAATGTTGTTGTGTCGTCATAAACCAAACCCGACGGTCGATCTTCACCTACCGAGTGCCGTGCCCTTGCACTTGGCATGTGTCTGACAGGGATGCATCGCCTTAACCAAACTCGAACCCAATGGGATTATTAGCTTACTAATCTTGACAAATAAAATCCATGGACCTTCACGCCCATCTTGTGCCCAAAAACAAAGAGGAGGTTGGAAACGTGCCACGTGGCATGTGTCTTGGTTTCTACAGGGATGCAAAACTCAATGACTAGAAATAAAACGGTCACAATACAATTAAATGCATGTCAAGTAGTTAGATAGAAGATGGGGAAACAAAATTTTAACTTATACGTAGGGGTCAATTTGATATTATAGACCATTAGTTAGAATTCCAAACTCCCCTTAATCTTGAGCCGATAAAATCAAATCAAGGAATTCTTTTAAAGTCATGGACATCTACGATGCCCATACTTGCTCTCAAACACTCAAACCTTTCCTTTGACAGAGGTTTGGTAAAAATTTCAGCTAACTACAACTCTAACTTACAAAACTTAAGTTCAATTTCTCCTTTCTCAACCAATTCATGAATAAAATGATACCTGATTGCTATATGTTTGCTTCTACCATGGAAGATTGGATTTTTAGACAATGCAATTAAAGACATATTATCACAATAAATAACAGAACCTCCTTGTTGCTCTTCATGCAAATCTGAGAGGATTATTTTTAACCAAATCATTTGACAAATGACTGAATTTTCTATATACTTTGCTTCAATAGTAGACAATGAAACAACTAATTGTTTCTTTAAAGCCCATGAAATGGCTCCTGATCCAATATTGAACACATATCCAGATGTGCTATTTCTATCATCAAGGCTACCTGCCCAATCACTATTTGTGTAGCCAACTAATTACAAATCATCATTAACAACATATAGAATTCCAAAATTTCTTGTATGTCCCATCGCATTCCTCGTCTTTCGCGCTCCTTCCGATTCACATACCTTAAAACTCACTTGCATGTTTGTCGGTGTGACTCCTTTGGAGTTTCCATGAATCTAGAAATCAAAATAACTACATACATTATATCTGGTCTTGTTGTAGTTAAATACATCAAGCTTCCTACCATGCTTTTATATCTTGTAGGATCCACATTGCATTGCTGCAACCATCTTTTGACAATTTCAGACTTAACTCTGCTAGTGTAGATGTTGGTTTTCAATCCAACATTATGAATCTTTGCAAGATTTCTTTTGCATACTTTGTTTGAGACAAAAATATTCCCTACTCTGTTTGTTTGACCTCAATACCAATAAAATACTTCAACAATCCCAAATCAGTCATCTCAAATTCCTTCTTCATGGCTGATTTAAATTCATCTATTTCTTTGCTTACATTTCCAGTAAAAATTAAATCATCTACATACAAAACAATTAAAATCTCCCAATTTTTTCCTTTGATGTAGAGTGTGGGCTCATTACTTTTTTTTAAAGCCATTACTAATCATATAGGAATTTATCCTACTATACCAAGCCCTTGGTGCTTGTTTGAGTCCATCAATGCTTTCTTGAGCTTGTATACCTTTCTTTCATGCCTTGGGATTTCATAACCAGGTGGTTGTCCCACATACACCTCTTCTTCCAATACTCCATTCAGAAAATTTGATTTAACATCCATTTGATGGACCTTCCACTTATGATGAGCAGTTATGGCAATAATTGTTCTCATAGTCTCTAGCCTTGCTACTGGAGAAAATGTCTCATTATAATCACGTCCAGGCCTCTATTTATAGCCTTTGACAACTAACCTTGCCTTATGTCTTTCAATTTTACCTTCGGAGTAGTTTTGGTTTTATAAACCCACTTAACTCCAATGACTTCCTTTCCTTCAGGAAGATCTAATAACTCCCATGTTTTATTCTTTTCTATTGCATGCATTTCTTCATCCATTGCTTCACACCATTTATGATCCTTAATTGCTTCCTCATAATAAATAGGATCAACTTCTGAAAATAAATCAAAATTAATCATTTCATCTTCATTTTCTTCATACCTTGATTGTTCATAAATCTCTTGAACACTTCTCATTCGACCTTGTTTTTGGAATGAGTCAATGATGATGATGAAGATGCTTCATTTGTTATCCTTGCGTGAATTGTTGGTTCTATCATTTGAAGATTCGCCCCTTTGTGAAATGGGTGTCCAACTTGGTACATTATTTACTCTACCATCTGTTTTTTCAACATCAATGATAGGTGCATTTTCCTTTGCTTGTGGTTGCTCCACTTCTTGTGCATCTCCCAAAGATGCTTCCTCAATGAATTGAACATCTTGGATGATTATCAGTTCCTTTGTAACTAGATTATACAATATGTAAGATTTTGATTGCTCACTATACCCAATGAAAATTCACTTCTCTCCTTTTTATCCCACTTTGATTTTCTTTTCTTTGGAACATGTGCATATGCCACACATCCAAAGAACTCTCAAGTGTTCAACACTTGGTTTTCTTCAACTCCATGCTTCTTGAGGTATCTTATTCCTCGCACTCATTGTAGGACACCTATTCAGCAAATAAAATGTTGGCCCAACTGCTTCTACCCAGAATTCATCGGACAATCCTTTAGCTTTGAGCATGCTTCTTGCCATTTCTTGAATGGTTCTATTTTTTCTCTCAGCTACACCATTCTTTTGAGGTGTATATCTTGTTGTGAATTTTTCTTGATCTCGTGCTCCTTGCACGAAGTTTAAAAACTCATTTGATATATACTCTCCCCCTTTATCGGTTCTCAATGTCTTTATATAATGGCCACTATGCTTCTCAATGATGGCCTTGAATTGATTGAGCCTTCAAATGTCTCGATTTATTTTTAAATAAATAAATCCATGTCCTTCTATTGAATTCATATATGAAAGTGAGGAAATACACATTTTTAGATAAGGAGGGAGTCTTTATAAGACCACAGAAATTTGAATGTATCACCTGAAGAGGTGAGATTGCTCTCTTTATGATTTACTTGAGGGAAAATAATATCTATGTTACTTCCTAATATACATCCTTCAAAAACTTTATCTGGCTATTCAATAGGTGGCATCCCTTTAACCATTTTATTTTTATAAAGAACATTCAATCCACCATAACTTATACGTCCATACTTGAGATGCCAAAGAGTAGATTGATCAATGACTATTGTTTTGAATGTTTTTGCACCCACACTTTGCATCCTTAAAGGAAACAATCTATTTTGTGTCATATTCATTGTCACAATCAACTTATTGCTTCCACTCTTATCATATAAAATGCATTCTCCATTTCAAACCTAACCTTATATCCATTTTGGACACGTTGTCTAATATTGAGAATATTATACTTTAATCATGGGACAAAGAAAACATTATTCATATGCTTCATGTCTCCTTTCATGGTGAGAATAGATACAATGCCTTTACCCAACACATAAACCTTGTCATTTGTTCCCATCTTTACTTCAGATTTTATTTTTTCATCTAAATGATTAAACATCTCCTTGTTTCCACACATATGGTTTTTGCATACACTATCCAAATACCATATTTGCTTGTTTCCTTACTTAGCTACATCATTGCAAGTTAGAAAGAAATTTCCACTCTTTTCATTTTTTTCAGGTTCAACTTATTTTGCATTAAAGAAACTTACATTATGATTTTGATTTCTTAAATCATCTTCCTTTTTTTACATTCAATAGCACAATGCCCAAATTTTTGTAGTAATAGCATTGCACATTTGATTTTTCATACCTTTGTGAAGAACCACCTTTGGAAGTGTTGTTTCTCCTTCCTCTTACTTGTGGCTCTTGATGATTGTGTCTTCCACCTTCTTTCTCAGTACTAAATCTCCCTCTTCCTTTGTTGTATGCTCCTCTCCCCTTGCCTCTAACATTTGTGTTTGTCTTGAAGGCTTGTTCATTGGATGAGCTAGTTGATCTACTCATCCTTTTCTCATGGATTTGTAAAGATCCCATTAAATCAGCAATTGTCATTTGTATCAAATCCTTGGACTCTTCTATTACAACCACAACTAGATCAAATCTAGTTGGAAGGCTCCTCAATACTTTCTTTATGATTCTATGATCTTCAACCACATCTCTATTAGTCCTCATCTGATTGACTGGTCATTGTTCTTGTGAAAAAATCATTTATTGATTCTGATTCTTTCATGAGAAGGGTCTCAAAATATCTTCTCAACATCTACAATATGACTACCTTCACCTTGTCACTTCCTTGATAAGCATTTTGCAATGTATCCCATGCTTGCTTGGAGTTTATAGTTGTTTCTATTCTTGGGAAAACTGAATCAGTGACTGCATTTTGAATATAACTTAAAGCTTTTACATCATTTCTTCTATTTTCCTTCAAAGCATTCTTTTGAGCTTGTGTCAATGCATTAAAAGTAGCTTGGTATGCTACCTCTACATATCCTCCTTTAACTAGTTCTTATAGATCTTGAGAAGAGAAAATTGTATTCATCTTAATACACTAGATATCATAATTCTTCCCATCAAATATTAGGGGTTGTTGCCACGAGTTACTACTTGTAGAAGCCATTATAACTCAACCCATAAAATAAGAACTTAAAAGTTCCACAACCAATCGATCTGATACCAATTTATTGGTAGAATTTGGTTCCAACTACAACCAACATAAGGGAAGATCCAACCAAAACACAAAAGAACACAAAATATAACTATTATATTCGATTTGAAACTTTTACATAGCCATAGCTACGACTCTGAAAATTTTCTTTTGTTTTTGTTTCTCTTCATGTGTCCAATTCTTTGTTTCTTTTTCTTACAAAAATTGTCCTTCTCGAGTTACCACTCTACAATATATTTATATATATTTCCCCTCTATATTTTCCTTGTTTATATGTTGCGGCATATATCTATTCCCTCTCTCTGTTTTCTTTGAGTTGTGACTCTCTATGTATTACTTTGAGATATTGATGCTCTACTTCTATATATTAAAAGCGAGTAAGCATATATATGTGTGTATGTGTGTGTCTCGTGTCTATGTGCCTCCGCGTGTCATTCTATTTCCATGACACACAACCACCTGCACTCCGACGCAAGAATAAACTCTGCTTCATTTTGGGGCTCTCACATCTTCCGGAGTTCATCACCCAAATGGGTGGCGGAATGTTGCCATGTGTCCCGCGATTGATGGTCAATTGTCGCCCGCCTGCCCGCCTTAACCAAACCCGGACCCGACGTGATTATTAAACTATGACCGATTTTGGGAACTTCACGTCTGGGGTGCCCAAAAACAAAGAGGAGGGTTGGAAATGTGCCACGTGGCTGTGGCTTGGTGGGGATTCAAAACTCAATGACCACAAATATAACAACCACAATACAATTAAATGCATGTCGGTAGTTAGATAGAAGATGATGGAAACAAAATTTGAACTTATACGTTGGGCTCAAGATTATAGACCATTAATTATGACAATATGAAGATGAAATAAAAATGCATCAACACGACAATTTTATAGGCTCCAACATGAGTTTCGAGGAAAAAAATTAGTTTTCGATTGTGATGCAATTTGTAATTTGTCACCGTCCTCCATCTCCTCTATTTTTTGTTTGCTTTTGTAGGAAATCTAAGATAATGCAAATGATGAATGGTTGACTCGGGTGAAGGATGAGATGCTTGCATATCCACAACATTTGATGAAATGATATGAAATTATGTATACATGAAGGTGAATTTATAGGGATTTAAAAGAAGTAACTCGTATACATAGCTTCCTAAGGATCAAATTTGAAGGGTTGGTCTAAATTTTATTGTGAAGGGCAAATATTGGACCAGCCCTTCCATGATGATGATAAGCACTGTGAATATTTTACATTTCATATGAAAATAATAAATCAAGTAGACACATCATAAAAATTAAGCATATTTTTTTAAAATGAGAAATTGTTTTTCTTTTTAAATCACGAGTTAATTGGCACCTTAAATAAAAAGGGAAAGTTCAAGTAATCCAAAAATCATAAAGGTGTAAAATTAAACAACATTAAACTGGTAAAATAATCAAATTATGATGTAAAGAAATCCCAAATTTGTAATATTATAATTTCCTAAAAATCATCATAACTAAAATAAGCATTAAATAAATTTAATAAATAAATATATAAACAAACAATTGAAATGAGACAAGAAGACACACAATATCAATAAACACATAAATACCATCAAACTATGTGTGGGACACTAGGATCTCTTATCAAAATCATAAAAACTTGTAAATAATAAAATAAATAACTTTAACTTCTACTTGAATTTTAGTGCTAAAATTAAAACCCATTTGGATTCTTACCACTTCAATAAAAAAATTCATTTGTATTTTAACAACTAAAATTAAAACCCATGTAAATTTTAACTAGTAAAATGCATTGAATTAGATATTTTCCAAATAAATTAAAGAAAATGTGCATCCATACATTGAAACACCCACACTAACTATGTCATTGATAGATACATTGAGATATTCTTGGTTAGATTTCGAGCCAAGAGCTTCACCTCATGCACAATATGCATTCAAATCTACTACACAGAAATGATGTTTTACCAAATTAGACTACTCCATTAAACACACACACCCTTCATAATCCTCCCTAAATCTGTTCACAACCCTCTTCCTCAACTCCTTAGGCATAGATTTGAGCATCATTGTCTTGAGCACAATTGTAAATATAAAATTCTTGTTGGCCTCCACATCACTGCTATTAAACAATGATTAGAGAGAAGATACCAATGATGACTTGGAGGGGTTCTTTCAATGGATGAAGAAGATTATATCTACCTATTCTCCTCCTCTGAAATGAGCTCCTCTCCTTTGCCCTGCATTCTGCCATCTCGAATAGGTCCAATCAACCTTTGCATTAGGAAGCAACTCGACACTTATCTTGGTTCTTCTTTGCAAAGGTCATAATGGGTGATCTCCTCAAGTGAATCAACCTTTTTTTCTTAAAAGAAATCCCCATCTACCTTTTCATCAAGATCCTTTAGACTTATTCATTGCATACAAATAGAGCTAATCCAATCATCTTGCACGTGGCTTGTCTACATACCGAGCTCAAATTAATCTAGGCGATTTGGATCAAGACCATTGCGATCTCATTCACCCTTTGGCACTAACATGGCTCCCATAAAGCCTTCTTGACACCCTACATTGCGATTCACAAATTAAAGTCACTCTTTGAGATGAATTCAACAATTTTCTGTAAGTTATTCCCAACCTTAGATATCCATCTCAGCCCATATCCAAACTAGTGGCCACTCTACATGCTAGATATGTTCCAAATCATGTTGTGTAGGCTCCCAAGTGTGTAGATATTTGTGTGCAAGTTGATCCTAGCTCTATTCTATGTCTCTCAAGGTGGATCCTGCAACAAACAAGCAGAAACAAGTACAAAGTGGTAGATAAAACATCTGAATGAATCCCAAAAAAAGGCCAAAACTATAGACAGAATATTAAATATTTAGATTTTAGGTATTGATGCTCAAGTATTCGCTAAGATGGCATCAACAACTTGCTAGAAACACAATATTTGAGCTTAATATTCTTATAGTATTAGTATATTTATTACATTAAAATTTTTGTTAATTTCAAGTCTTATGCCTTGTCTAACATATCTACGAGTCACGGACTCAAGGTCTTGGGCTATTGGTGAGTTACAAGTAGTTTGTAATCATCAACCCAAGCTCTATTCCCATTAATTCCATTGGACACTTCTAATAAGTGGCCATGGGGAAACCTTGAGGTAGGGTTAGAACTTTTCCATGTGGACCAAGCGGCACATAGTGAGGCACTTCAAATGTGGATCACTCGGCGGACATTAAGGACCCAAGCCCACCCCTATGTCCCACTTATAAAAGTGCTCATCCACCACTCCGAGTTCATAGCTCTGTATAATAAAAGTGTTCACCATCAAAAGTTTAAAATGAACTTTGACGGAGCCTCGAAAGGCAATCTAGGTCTATCGGGAGCGGGGTGTTTAATTAGAGATGCAGAGGGTAGTTTAGTGATAGTTGGTTCCTTTCCTCTAAAGGATGGATCGTGTAATGAGGTAGAGGCTCAAGCCTTGCTAGAGGGTCTCAAAATGGCGGTTAGTATTTGTTGTGAAGCTTTGGAAATTGAAGGCGATTCCTAGGTGATTATCAATGATGTGAGGAAGGGTAAAGCCTTGTCGTGGAAGCTTGATTTTTATATCACCAACATTCTTTATTGGCTTAGAAAAATCCCTATATGGGTATTAAATCACAACTATAGGGAAACAAATTGTGTCGCTGATTTCTTGGCCAACCAAGGAATCATTAATAGAAATACAATCAAATCGGAGCAAGCCAACACGTGGGAGGATTTTCCTAAGATCATATCTTAGGAAGGGCAAGAAGGGGTAATTAATTACGAGTCCTAGTTTTCTTTTCATTCACCATTTGATTGTGGTGCCTGGTGGTGGAATAGAGTTTGGAGAATTGAGCATGACGTGCCCTCCTTTTCTTTTCTTATTTCAGTAAGGAACCAAGCTAGAGATCGATTTTTTTGGGAGTGTTTCCCAGGCTCGTGTTCGTATCATCTTCAGGGTGGCGTCGGGTCTATATGTGAGGCGATTATGAGGATTTTGGGAAAGGAATATTTGAGTGACTCTGCCAGGGCTCGGGTTAATTCGAAAGTCGCTTCATGGTTTGTTTTCTACCTACTTCTAATAAGGCATAATGTTGAAGAGGTGAGAGACATGGAGTTTCATTTTACTAAGCCCCGACACTGG
Organism: Taxus wallichiana var. yunnanensis; assembly: GCA_018340775.1. NCBI lineage: Eukaryota > Viridiplantae > Streptophyta > Pinopsida > Cupressales > Taxaceae > Taxus > Taxus wallichiana. The sequence goes on from CM031241.1 coordinate 462,841,118, forward strand.
GCCAATTTGGTCGAAGCATTGGAGGAATATGGGAGGGGTAAGTTGTTTCCTGAAATTATTTGATAAGGGTTAACATTGGGACGAAGCGAGGAGGGTTATTGTGGAGCCGTCTACTAGGAATGTGTCCTTGATGAGATTTGCTTTAGATGTTCATGTGGCTTGTTCGGAGGGGTTTGGCAAAGGCACTAGGCTTGAGAAGTTAGATTTACCTAGGTTAGTGTCTCCTATTTTTCCAAATTTTTTGCGGCATGGCTAGTCTACGTAGAAAGTTAGGCTTCACCTACAACTTCCTATTGCGTACTACTCGAGATGATGCCTCTGTGGGTGGGAAGATGACTCTGCGGTAGGGTGGCTCTACTCCAAAGGAGTAATTTAATGTTATTGTTTCGGTCATTTATGTTAGCTCTTATGGTATCTGCTATAGTCATAGGGTTTGTTTGGCTTGTTGCCATGGTTGTAGTAGTGGCTTTTTGATTTGGGTTGTCTTAGTATATCCTTCGTGTTTGTAACTAGGTGGGATCCCACCTATCCCTAGGTTCTAAGCTCCTGTAAAAAGTGTTTAATCATCCAAAAAACATATCTACAAGTCATGTGCACAACTTGGAAAGTTGGAGGTGATTGTTGTTTGTAGAAGTCATCAAAAATATTTTTAAGATATAAAAATTTCACACAAATTATTGACAAGCATTTTTACCATAGCCCTTCTTTTGACAATTTTAAAAGTAACTTGCACTTCGTATTGTCAAATGATTTTTACATTTTGAATTTTTTTGACATGCAAAATTTTACCCGCCCTTTTCGGACGGGTTTAAGGCCTTGGGAAGGGCTATAACATGCTCAATTTTGAACCCTGAATCCGAAGGTCGTCGATTGAGATTTTGAGATGAACACGTGGATTCCATAAGTTTGTGAAACAAATATCAAAATTATATGCTATTGTTTACGGGTTATGCCCTATGTCTTGTTTGATCACTATTTGTATGCTTGGCAAAAGAACCGGAGCTTACGTGTCATGCTTAGGAAAAGGCTAATTGAAAGATTTTTAGCTGTTTTTTATCACGACCAACTTACAAGCACATGTTGTAGGAGAGATCAATTGAATTATTGTCAATTAGATCTTGAAATGGATTCTTGAGTTTGAAACAATGATCAATGGAATACTCAATACATTAATGATAATCACATTTAGCATTTTCATCATAATTACGGCCACAAGGGCGAGATGGATCAAGATTGAGAGGTGGTAGAAGAGTAATGAGATTTCTTTCAAGAAGTTGAGGAAGCAGAAATCGAGGTGCATATGGTAAATCGGTGAATGTTCACTTTGGAGGTTGTCATTGAAGCTTTTTAGAAGGAGAGGCAAAATTTAAAGTTACATTTGCTTCAATGGGCTTAGGGATGGCTTGAATGTTTATTGAGATGGAAATCAATTAAAAGACGATAAAGGAGTATCCTCATATCTGAGTTTTCCCATAGATAGAATTTTACTTCATGCATTTTAAGCATATGGCATAATTGATCAAATAAAGGAGAGGTCTCAAAGATAACACTCTCTTACGGTGGTTGTAAAAGGCTCTGCACAAATAGATCTTGTTGTTTTGAATTAACCAATACATTGGTCATCATAGCTAGGTTGTTATTATAACCTAAAACATAGTCTCATTATATGTTCATTAGATATTTGTTTGATTTGTGCGGATTGTGCATAAGAGATCTTAGTGCCGATATTTATTGAAAAATGAGTAAGAAAAGTATCGACCAAATTTGTGAAATAAGTTACCAAGTGAATAGGTAGATTGTAAAACCAACACATGTCATAATCTTGAAGACTTCTAGGAAATAGCTTAGCTAATAATGTATGATCATCCACATAATCTATACATGCCACATGAAAATCTCATAGATGCTCTTGAGGGTCATCATGGCCATTTAAAGTGGGCAGCTTAGGAGTGAAAAAGTTTAGAGTAAGTGAATAAGCGGAAATGACAGGAGTGAATGAAATATGCGAATAAGGAGGAATCAAGAGATGGAGAGGCACATGAAGTAGCTAGCTGAAGTTGACGGATTTGAACTTGTAGATCTTGATATAAAGAATCCAAATCATGGGTACCAAGAAGAAATGGGTTGTGCATTAGAAGCATTGGTGTGAAGGAGGGGAGCGGTAGAAATAGGAATGGAAGTAGGAATGTGAAGGGGTTAGGTGGAGGCCATGACAACCGAAGAGGAACCTACAAGAGGTACAAAAGCAACATCTCGAGAGTGTTTGGAAGCAAGTAAAGCATTGAGAACATGTGGAATATGTGAAGGATTGACACACATAGCTTGAACAAAAATTAGTAAGTTTGTCTAATTGTTCTTGATCAACATAAGTGTCTCCATCGTACGATTGTTTGATATCATAGGCTTCAATGTCTTTTAGAGGAAAATTCTATGAGTTAGCAAAGGGGTGATCAGATTTAGACATTGACCTATAAGATGAAAAATAGAGGGAGGAATCTTAATGTACTCAAAAGAACCAAAATGACCACTACGAGTGATGGACATAAAAAGAAAACCCTAGAAAGAAGGTGGGATTCAAGCGATGGGTTCACCAAATGATTTAACAAAAATATAATATTATTTTAACCCTAATTACAAAGTAAATGATGTAAACTATGATATACAATTGCTAAGTATAATATGACACAAGCAAATAAGCAAGTAAGTATAAAACCCTAAGCAAAAGATATAAAGAGAATGACAAGTAGCTGATTCACGCTTGATCTGGAGGTTCTCTAGACTGGAAAAACTATTGGACAAGAAGTGAACAATGTCGTAACCATTCAAAATAAATTTAGGACCGCAGGACTATGGTCGGACATGGGTGCCCATGACATGACAGTGGGGAACATGGGCGTTGAAAACCTCTTTTGGTGCTCGTGGATCATGAAAACAGTCAAAACTTGATTTTTATTATGTCACATAAGTGTCGCAAATATTCTATGTTGATTTTATGTGTGTCACTCTTTGATTTCCGAGGGTACATGTAACCCGCAAAACAAATATCACCCGAAAATCCCCCAAACCACATCAAATCCAAAATAGCCTTCAAAACAATGAAAGTGGCTTCATACCTTTGTGTAGTGATCCTACTTAGGTAAGGACCAATTAGATGACTAGGAATACCATGTTCGTCCTTATGGGGCTGAATACCATAAGGATATAAATGTTGCTCTGAAAATGTTTTTGTATATGCCTCGTAAAAATTGCATTGACTTCCCTTTACACTCTTGATTCCCTTCCATTAAACCCTATCCACAATATTTCTCTTGATCCCTTCAAGGCCCAAATTTGAATTTTTCTTGCACATTGATATGAAAAGACAAAAGAACTAACTAGAGTGGATTCAACATTAGAAACTCTTTTTTTTTTGGGATCCCAAATCATTGTGTGTGCACAAATCTGAATTTGCATCAAGATATTTATATGTCTTATGTTACAACCCATATCCATCATTATATCACCCTTCCCATAATGATCCATAATTTGGCATGACATAAACAAACAATCTTTCATACCTTAATACATGTCCTCTGAGCATTCATCCTTCCTAGATGGATAGACATATGTTGAGCTTCCCCAACACCACCGTCTATGTGCCTTAGATCTCCAAGAATAGAAGCAAAGGATCTTTTTTTCCTTATCACTTGCATCCCCATCACTAAGATCAACCTTGGACTCTTCCCCTTTGCTAGGGTAACCACTAGGGTGTCTATCAAATAGAAGTGGCATAGTAGGAAGCATTAAACACCTATTAAATACATCTGAAAGCTTACCAAAGGTTGTTGTTTTGGAAATTACAATAGGCTGCAATTTCATGCAAGTGTCCATGGAAGTCTCCTCCTCATGTGCAAGTTTCTCCATAAGGTCTCCTTTGACTTCTTCACTTAGGTGTAGATCTACTTTAATTCCTTCATGGGGGTATAATCATGGTTTCATTTCCTTTCCCATCCTCGCAATCTTGCACATAAAATATTTCTAGAAAACTTTCTCGTGAAATCTTCAAGGGAGGTAGTGGATTCAACCCCTTGGGTCTTTAACAAATGATGCCACCACTTATGTGTTATTTCATATATGTATCTAGAGATGAGCATGAGGTAATCATCCTGAAAAATAGGATTCGATAACAAATATCTCTTAAATTTCTTTAACCAAAATCTAGTAAAAATTTTGTTAGTCCCATTAAAAAAGGAACTTGGGTCCACTTCATATTGAATATTTCATAGGTCGACGATACATACTTCTCAAAGCGTTGATACCACTGTAATGTCCCCAAATGGACACTTTTCCACCTCAAATGGATTTTAGGCAAATCCCAATCCAATGCAGCAATTTATAAAAGATATTCCAAAATTTATGAATGCAGATCAGATTTTTATATAGAAAATGCAACTAGGTATGGAGATGAAAACCCACCAAATATGAATTAAAACCACTGAATCTTTAATGGAAACAAATTAACAAATTTTGCAAAGATGGAATCATGAAAGAAATACCAGATTTGAGCTTCAAAACAAGCTGAATTTATTTATTATAATTATGCTTACAATTGTCCTCAAACACAATTGAAAATACTACTTCAACTCCAAAATTATGTAAAATAGCTGATTTGATTTCTAAAAATCAGGAATATGATCAACAACTAAAACAACTTCAAAAACAACTCCAAAGTACCATATATCAGCTCCTTAGATGGTCGCTCCACATAGAAATGGTTGGAAATGGAGAAGAAACACAACAATAACTTTCCTCCCACAAACCCTTGATCAAAATCTGCAATTTCAGCCCTTAATACTGGTTGGAAATACAAAAACACAAATAACTCTTTGCTCCTCAATGGAAACCCTGGATGGAGAATCCTCACAACTAGAAGAAGAGTTTTCATTCCTCTTCTAGATCTCTTAGAGGGTTTTCATCCTCAAGAGATTATTTCGAGGGTTTTCATCCTCAAGAGATTGTTTCTAAGGGTTTTCGTCCTTAGAAAATATTTTGTAAAGCTCTAAGGCTCAAACAAAAATCAGATTTGTATAAAATAGAAAAGGATGCCTTCTACAAGCAAGTCGGCTTGCTTTTATAGACGACCTTGGCCAAATAGCCACCCTCAACTTCCAATCAGCTTCACCTCCTTATTTAATGTTTTTTCCAACTTATTTCCTCCATCAAAGGGGTCACATTTTATCCTATGGGAGATTAATAAATATAAAGTGACATTCCCTTTTTCTTATTTTACTTTATAACTTTATATTTTCTTTTATATTTTATATTTGACTTTATTATTAATAAATTAATATAAAGTGCTTATAATAGTATTTTATGTTGCACTTTTATAATTAATTCATTATGATAGTTTTCCTTTCTATCACCCTTTAGCCGACAAGAAACAAAATTGGGCTAAAGGTCTTCGAATGATTATTTTAAGAAGGGGAACATTTCAACATGCTTGTACAGTACGGCACGCAGTACGGTTCGGGATGCTATGGGCACATACCCACCAAATATCGGCATACAAAAATTTGTACCGAGACATACTTGGGGCATGTGGGTACGTACCCACACACTTATTTTTTAAGTGCAAAAAATAAATAAAACTTGAGGGCTTTGACTAGTATTGAACCTTGTAATGTTTGTGTGAAATTCAATATTACTAATAAGCTTCAAGGGTCAAGAGAGATGAAAATGAATTCATTTGGTTGATTTACTATTTGGGGATTTCTTGTTGCTCTTCATGTGTCCTTTATTATTTAGTCAATTTGGAAGGCATGGGAACAAGTGAAGCACTTGTTGGTTGGGCGACCTATCTTCTCTTCTTTTAACACTAGGTGTCAAGCCTACAAATTGATTTCAAAATCTGAAATATAATGACAAGAACCTTGCCTTGATAAGAGATTTCTCTACCTCCTCCAATTTGAGAAAGGAATTAAAATATTTCATGACTTATACAAATTTGGGAAGTGGATGGAATGGAAAAACCTTAAAGTTTTTTATAAGCTTCCTCAATCTTTATTCGAATGTATACAATGCTCATAAATGCTTTCACAACTCTCTAATAATGTACCATATACATAGTCCGGAGGCCTATGAGTTGAAATACATGAAATATAAAGCTTTATAAGAATTAAGGCGGTGAAGGATGATCCAAAATCCAAGGCAGTCATGACATTTTATACTTTACTAGATAATATATTAGGCTAATCACAACAAGGGCTCATCTTATTTCAATGATTGTTGGTTACACAAAAAAAAAACCGTATCTCGCAAAGTCTTATTCTAGCATAATCCTAATGTGTGGAAACTTTTGGGATTCAGAACATAGCTATAACTCGAAAAGAAAGAATCAAAATTTGAACATAAAACACGATAATGATAAGAAGGAACGCCAATTACTATTTTTTCTCCTTTGGCGACGTTGTTTTTTGGGAGTGATTTGGGTTGTCGATGGGAGTTTTTATAAGGCAAATGCAAACTGACAGGGTTTCGAGGCAATGACATGCATCATGGAGGCAACGATAGGGGTTACAGAGGCAACGATTAGGGTGTCAAAGGCATCCTAGAGGTCCAGGTAGTGATAGGGGTTTCAGAGGCGGTGTCACCCAGATTTCACCACCAAATCTGACTACCCTATCCGAAAAAATTTTCGTACTTTTAAAATAATGGGTCGTTTTGTTTTTTTATTGCCTGAAAGTTCTTGTATTGCATCAAGATAATCCTAAAGAGCCATATTAGCCTTTTTTGCCAAATACCCAGATGCTCAAAATTGTTTTATTCTGTCATGCCGGGATTTGTCTCATGAAATTTGTATTTAATTATTTTGGGCCCCATATGAGGCTATTTGCGCTCCGTTTCAACTCTATTGTGAGTGAATATGTTATTATTCCTATGTGCTAGAAGGGTTTTAACTTGGGATAAGTTTTGGGCTTTATTTGTAACTTTTGGCAATTTTTCGTGTTTTTGTGGTGTCCCGTTTTATTTTCGTGAAATTTCTCTGAACAATTCCTTTGCACTGTAAGCCCGATTTTTGGCCTGGAATAGCCGGAAAACATATACGCACATTATACCCGAGAGGAAGTCGCCATCGAGGTCTGATCACTGGGAAAAAGTGAAGTCGTGCACGAGAAAAGCCTCTCTCATGGATGGGCGCATTTTGGAAAACAAAGGATTTAAGCTGCAATGGTAAAAATAGAAGCCGCAGGCGGGTGGAAATTTTATACTACTGCTGAAGAGGTACTTTTTGTGTTATAAAAGTCACTTAAGCTGCAATGGGAAAAATAGAGGCCGCAGCAGCGGTGGGAATTTATTGCATCTGTCTTGCAGGTAAAAATTCTCATGATAAAATAAAAGGAAAGTGACTTAAGTGAAATCATGGGATTTTAGTGCCTGCCGCATGTAGGGTAAAGAATCCATTGTCAAAGTCAAATCACTTAAGTGGATCATGAGATTTTGGTGCACACTTGCAGGTAAAGAATCCCATTGTTGAAAAAATTCTTAAAAATAGAATTACATGTGCAAAAAGTGCGCCCCCTTTGAAGTGATGATGGAAGGATTAAAAAGCATTAAATTTTATTTATTTAGTGGCTGCCCCCTTCCTCTCAAAAAGTGTGCACCCCATTTGGGAATTATTTAATGTTTTTAAGGCATTAAAACATTAAATTAATTCCTATTTTCGATGGCTATGGTCAAGGCACACTTTGTTAAGCTTAAGTGAAGTGATGTGTGAAGGATTAAATTGGATTAATTTAATTTATTGGATGGCTTGTCCTTAAACATGCTATTTTTAAAAAGAGAAGAGCATGATTTTAATTAATTAATTGCCTAGAATTGTGAAGGCAATTATTAATTATAGAATTGTGAAGGTTATATAAGAATGGGCAGCCATATGGGTGAATTATTTGATTCACAGGTAAAGAATTGCAGCCAAGAGGAAAAGTGCGCCCCCATTAGAAGAAGGATTTTGCTCAGGCAAGGTGGCAACAAGGCTAAAAGCTTCCGGATTTGGTGCATTCTTTGAAGGAGGTTGATCATTGTCGCATAATTATTTCCACAGTGTTACAGGAGCTCAGGTGTTGATTGAAAGGATTCATGCTCTCTTTATGTGTAAATTAAACACCAATTTTTGGGGCAGCAGGCTTGAAAAGTGCAGATTTTTACAATTTAAATTCACTATTCATGCTCCGGTGGCCATTTTTGTCTGAATAAATTACAGGAATTCATTACAGGTGCTTTACAAAAGAAAGGGAGTTTTTATCAATGTCCAATACATTGCAAATATCCTCTCGAATATGAAGAATTGTCCAGATCTACACCAGTATTGAAGAAATCCGCCAAGTAAGAAGAAAAAGAATTATTCAGATTTAAGATAGACAAAGCCATGGCGAAAAGAGATGAAAAAGAAAGCACGATGGATTCATGCATTGCTTCCAAACTTACATACATAGGAGACACGATCTAGGCCCTAACCTCTTTCCGATTTGATTGATAGATCCAGAGCGGGAAAGACTTCACTCATGTGTGCGGTTAAAAGCGGTGGAATTATCCAAGTTGCAACTTTTCCATGTGCGCCCAAACATGCAGAGTTTGTGATGGAGTGTGCTAGATCTTATCATCCTTCATCCAGATCAATGGGTGATCTTTGCGGAAAAGACAATAACTCGTTTGGACGCAGAGTTCATCAATTATTGTTTGAAGATTCCAATGCAAGTAAAGGTGGTGATTTCCATTAGCATTCAGGATGCTGACAGTAGATGGGAGAAGCATAGAGCTGATTGCGTGAGCATAATGAACAACCGATTCATGAAGAAGCCTAGATCTCCTTCGAAGTTCCCGAGAACTCTTCCGCGGTCCAATTTGGTGCAGGAGGCAGATGATGTTGTCAGATTGCTATGCAGGATTAACGGCGAAGCGAATGCTTACACTTTCCGTACATGGATGTATGTGTTCATCAGGACCATTGAAATCAACAAGGTTGATTCCATAATCAATTGGTCGAAATTATTAGCAACAACATCGGTGAGCAACTCCGGAACATGAGGCGTACTTCCAGCTTCAAGATGACTTCATACTTGGTGTATGTTGCAGCTTCACAAGGCATCTTTTCCAAGCTGGATAGATGTGGTGTTCTTTCTAAGGACCCCATTTTCGAGTGCTACCCACAGCTTACTACACCTACATGCGAGAAAAACTTCAAAGTGATCAACGATGACTTCTTCTACGATTTCATCTGCAGGCTAGACAAAGACTTGAAGGCCAATAGGGTAAGCAAGGAAGTGTGGGAAGTTGTGTCCAAGATTGGCAGTCTATTCATTCAATTTGTAGATTTCACATACCTCAGGGTTACGGGCTTTTCTGGAGAACCAATAAAGATGCCCAGGTATCCGAATGATAGATTGATCGCCATGGAGCTCAGCAGGTAACTTGTGAAGTTACATGACCTTCAGTCAAAACGGCACAAGTCTACGGGCTTCTTCCCAATCACTGTGGGGCATTACAGTTGCATTAGCATCCATAGAGCGAGGGATGGAGGCGCAAATGTTATCCGAGTATGAACAAGAGTTCTTCCTACGCACGGCTGAACTTCACCCATTTAGAGTAGTCGGAAGATAATCTCCCATGAGTACGCACATGTGCCTTCATTAGAGGATTTTTGGATGAAGTGCAAAAGTGAGTACGAGGTAAGAAAGAGAGATTTTAGCAGGCTATCAACAAAGCAAGTGTTCGACTTTGGACTAGCACGGATACCTGCGGATCTTAAAGATGATGGGAACGTGGTACTTGACACTTACCATCAAATGGGAGGAGATAAAGCCATACTGCAGGATAAAAATGGAGGTTGCCACTCAATTGAAGAAAGATCTAGAGCTGTGTTGGTGAATGCTTCGAACTGGCTATTGACGAAGGGATATTGCCTTGATGAAGCATTGATGAATCAAATCACAGGCAACTTCGGCGCAGGAGATTCCCTCAAGAGAAAGCATGAAGGAGAAAGCAGCAGAAGGTCTAAGAAGTTGAAAGTACATAGAAGATCTCAAGAGAAAGAGAAGATCACTTCTACGACCATGGCTTTGACTCTGGCTTCTCAAGCACTCAGTACTTCACCAACTATTACACCGTAGTAGCAGGACACTTCCATGCCTCCATTAAATCCGGTGACATTCGTCTTCTCTCCTCAGCCACTTCATTCATCACCCATGCCAGAGGAGATGTTAGAGCTGCAGATGGCAGAGTTTGAAAGAGCTTTGTCCTTGGATGATTCAGAGGATGGCAGCCATAACACTGTGGCACTTTCTGACGGAGAGGATGCAGAGTGGGAGATGGTAGTGCACTCAACGACTTCTCACTCTCTGAGAAGTAATTTCTCGGAATGGTTGGCTTTGCAGTTGGTTCTAGAAGCAAGAATGGAGATGAACTTAGAGGAGCACGGATTGCAGCTACTCCAAAGATCCCAGCAGAGAGACAGAGGCGTAAAGTTGCTAAAGCAACTTCTAGGTTGATCATCGAGGATTTGGGAGAAAAGTTTGCTGAGATATGAATTCCAGCGAGAAGGAAAGATAGAAGAGGAGCTAACTGTAGAAGATGTGATAGTGACCAAAGTACCCTCGGTCAAGCCACCACTTTGAAGGATTGAAGCGGGACACGCAGAGACATTGATAGATGCTTTATTCCTTAGGCTTGATAAAGTGAGAAGGCAAAGAAAGAAGAGTTGCAGGAAGCAAGTATCTCAATTATGTGATATCATAGCCAAGGTTGTTAAACCTTCCATTCAACCCATTTCGAGAGCAGGTGAGTGATCATCTTATGCAGGAAATGGAGGATGCAAGCAATCAAGTAAAGGCTATTGATGAATGGAAGGATTTGATTATTCGTCAAGCTTTTGTACAACTTGGAGAAGTGCCAGCCCGCCTAAAGGTTATGGATGATGCAGCAGATCAGCTGAAGCAACTGATAGCTAACATAGAAGGCATGAATACAATTGCAGAGAGTAACCTGAGTATTTTGGTCGAGATCAACAAGCTGGGTCTGGGAGATGTATTGATTGCAGAGCAAATTGTACCGGATGGATCAGTTGAGAAGGGGAAGCAGCTAGAATTTGCAGTATCTTTCCGTTTGGAGATCTGCAGAGTTTTGTTGAAGAGGATGTAGGCACTTGAGAGTAGAACATCAGACTTACCAGACCGTATCATTTCTTTCACTGAGGAAAGAGTGGAAGGAGGTGTTACTTCATACGTGCGATTGTTTCTAACAAGGTGCCTAATTCCTGGAAGGTTCTCTTCGATGGTACAAAAGAGAATTGATAAAGCTACCAAACCTTTCATGATGAATTCTATCGGTAGGTGGTGCGCTCAGGCGGGCATTGCAAGGTTTGGACCAAGCTTGGAAGAGGTGGAAGCATGCATCAAAGTATTGAATGAAGGGTTGTTGCGAGTTCAGAAAGAGAAGGAAGCAAAGGGTTAAAACAGATGGAAGGATGCTTTGAATTACATATTCGATAAGTATATCCGATATCGAGCAAGAAGAAGACATAAATGCATTACCGTGGCATGACTTCTTATATTCTTTCTTCTTCTATTTTCTATGTTCCCGGATGAAATTGTAAAACTTCTAAGTTATTGGTTTTGCAACCATTACTTGAAGTCATGTGGAACCATTCTATTAGTTAAGTGATACATGTGTCACTTAAGAAGAAGTTAGTTGAGGATGATTGCCAAATGTCATCTTTACTTATTGTTCATGCTTTAGTTCAGTTAGACTTCCCATTTGTACTTTCCCTCCTACATTCTATAAGTAGGAGAAGAACCTCTAGGTTAATGATCGATCAGAATTTGTAAGCAACAATCTTGTGTTCTAAACTTTGTGCTGAACCCCGAGAGCAACTTGGAGCAAAGGAATACAAAGGAGCAGGTTTCCGGAGAACTTTGTGTGACGGTGTACTGTGTTTCTTGCTTTTAAATCTTAGATCTCTTAAGTAAAATTTGTGTTATTATAGATCCGGATCTGGAGCTGCCTTTACTTTATAATTCGGTGTGTTCATATCTATTAAGTTTCTTTTATGTGCATGCAATTAGCTCTGCTATCTACTAATTGGGATGCACATCTTCCCGTTTCTTCTTTGTATTTCCTTTACTTCCTTCTTCTATAACTTTCCTTTCTTAAACAATTGCTTACTTGGTGCGAGAACTTCTTAGTTATGGTTCATGAACTAAGTAGTTAAAGTAAAACCCACGATAGATAATAACACATTTTTATTGAAAAATCTGACATGGGAGCCTCACCGGTTAAATGAGGGAGATTTATCTCATGACACCTAGGTTTGATGCTTGCTATGCGAAAAATCTAGCCAACAAGAGGCAAAGCGACATGTATCATGGAGGCAATGTTGAAGGTGTTAGAGGCAACGTGGAGAGATAGATTCGAGATGCGGTGAAGGTCCCACACACAGACAGGGGCAGCAAAGGATGACTTAGGATTCGGTTTTACAAAAAGACAAGATTTATAAAGTGGTGGGGTGTTCTAGGGCACAAGCCGACAAACACAGGAAAGCCATGGTTAAACATGAGGGTTTCAAAGACAATCCAAACTTGGAGTTACAGAGGTACATTGTTTCAGAGGCACATTTACCAATGGCAGACAAAAATACAGGAAACTCTCAAACTCTTGCACTGGAACAGGAAAAAGATGGTTTTTGTGAATGCAAAGCAGTATAAGGGGATCTTACGACGTAGGCATGCCAAAAAGCTAAGGCAGACTCAAAAGAAAAATCTTACTTTGATTCTACCAAAAACAATGAACAACAAAGGGAATTTTGTTTTCAAAGATTATCAAATACAAGGAAAACAATCAGTACATAAGGAGGGTAGAGAGGATCCAAAACTGAGCAAAATAAAAAAAATTGCAACAAACAAGGATGAAAGAGAGGAAGTAGTGCAAGATCCTAAACAACTATACAACCCTACATCTACCCCTTTGATGTGGTCTTCAGAATTGTATGTAAATGAGCTCATGAGCATGAAAGAGAGACTTGGAACCTTAGAAAATCGGAAGGTGCAAGAAGACAATGAGAGAAAAGAATGTGCAACACATAGACACAAGTTGGAAAGGGAAAATAAAGTCCTTAAAGAGCAGGTGATAAATCTTCAAAACCTCATGGAAAGAGGACAACAAGAGTTAGTCGTTCTAAAACATGACTTAGGACATTTGAAAGCAACAGAGAGAAAAACATCGAAACGGTAAAAGGAAATGAAACATTTCAGATAAATGAAATCCAATCAGCAATTAAAAACATGGAAATAAAAGAAAACCAGCTAAGAGATCGGATAGAAGAGGCCAAAACTTGGTCACAAGTGGTAAGCGGATCATCAAACGAACAAAGGCAAGTCATAGAGAAGCACATCAAAACTCAGATAAAAGAAGAAAAAGACCAGCATGACAAAGCGGTAAATTTTATTATCAAAGGCTTAAGAGATTTTGGTGAAAAAGAGAGAACTGACATACTGGCAAGGGACTTCCTTAGAGACAAGTTGAAATGGACAGGGTATATACAACAAGCTAATAGGATTGGTAGGAGAATAGAGGGAGGAAAGGATCAACATGTGCGAGTTGTCATGAGAACTGTAGAAGACAAGCAAGCTATCCTAAAAAATAAGGGACTTCTTTGAGACACACACACACACACACACACACACACACACACACACACACACACACACACACACACACCTAGATGAATATTTAACATTTTCTCAACAAGAAGACCGAAAGAAGGAATGGGAGAAAGTGAAAAAAACAAGAGAGGCGGAAAATGGGCACAATTAAGGAATGGAAAAACCCAAATCAATGATCATTGGTCAAACAAGAAATAGGAATTCGGGGCCCCATGGGATCCCATGCACATAGTAAGTTGGAATTGCATAGGGGGATTCATGGAGAAGAGGACCCGATTTGGGGCCCATAACAGAGGGGAAAGATATTATTATTCTTACAGAAACACATGAGCATGATGGTTACAAAGTCCCTGATTTTGAGGGATACAAGAATATTTCAGTTTAGAACGAAGGAGCTGAAACAGGGGAAATGGCACGGGGAATTATAGTGCTAATCAAAGAAGCATGGTTAGGGATCATAAAAGTGGAAAAGGAAGATGCAAATAAGCAATAAATTTGGCTGAAAATATCATATAACAAGGCAATAATCAGATTGGTTGCTTGCTACTTTGCACCGAAAGGCTCAAAGACATGTAAGAAAAGAAATTTGGATATGGAAGACCCATATGCTTTGTTAAAAAAAGATATTTGTGTTTAGTGCATCTGGGGAAATTATTTTGATGGGGAATTTAATGCAAGGACTGCAAATAATCAATCTCTTCAGTTGGGCAGCGAAAAAGGTGGAGATGACAATCTGCTTTGGCTTAACGAAGTAGAGGACAAGTTTTGGGAAAGACTATCTCAAGATGGTAATGGAGGGGTGACTCATTTTGGGGTTGAGCTTCTAGGTCTATGTAGCTTATACGACATGGTTATTTGTAATGGCATGAAGGCTTGGCCCAGATCTGGCAATATCACTTGCAAAACTTACAATGGACAAAGTGTAGTGGACTATGTAATATGCACTCAGAGCTCTATTTGTAGGTTGCTCGAGTTTGAAATTGGAGATTGTCCTATTGAGCTCAAATCTGATCATAATCCTCTCTTGGTCAAGCTTGGTACCATTTCAAATCAGCAACAAGGAAAACAAGTTCATCGCATGCAAGAGACATCTCCAAAACAAGGCAAAATCATTTTAAATAAAGAAAATTAGGAAATTTTTGTGGTTTCCCTTGAACAACAATTTCAGATGGCAAGAAATGATATCGAGAGAAATACAAACAAGGGGGCAAGGGGTTATGTTTGTAGTAAGTTGTTGATACCTTTAATCCACAAGGCATTAAGTGCTTGCAAAAAATATAAGCCTAGAAAGGGGGCTACAAATACTTTTCCAACAAATATGTGGTATGACAAAGATTGTAAGGCTGCCAAGAGAGCTATGAGGGAAAGTGACGTGAACAAAGAAGAAAATAAAAAGAAATACAAGAGATTGGTACAACAAAAAAAAGAAAGCTATGTGAATAGAAGAAGGTCTGAATTAATTTCTCTTGGAAAACACAATCCCAAGGGATTCTGGAAGGAGCTACAACAAAAGAAAACACACATAGAAAACAATATCACAGAAGCTCATTGGTTAGAATATGTGAAGACTCTATGAGCGGTCTCAACAGAAGGATATTCCTCCCATCATTCATACCTCGATCGAACTTTTTCTAGAGGAAGACATCAAACATGGCATAAAGAATATAGCAAATGGTAAAGCTCAAGATGTTGATGGGTTGCAGGCTGAATTTTTAAAGTGGGGGGTTGAGGTGCTCACTCCGCATATCAGAAAAATCTTCAATGATGTAACTCAGTTGGGTTCCCACTAGAGTGGACGACTAGTGTGGTTATTCCTCTTTTTAAAAGTGGGGATATCAATAATCCTTCTAACTATTGCACTATTATGATAAATCCTCTTTTTGGTAAGTTATTTGGGGGCATGAAAGAGTGTAGAATCATCAGTTTGGCAAAAAGAGAAAAAAAAAAAGGACAAGCAAGTTTCGATCTCAACATTTAACCATTGATCATTGCATAACTCTTAGGAAATTGATTGAAAATGTATGGGATACCCAAGGGGATGAATCTTTTTGCTATTTTTTTTATTTTAAGAAAGCCTTTGACATGGTTCCTAAAGACAAATTGTGGAACAGGATGGAGGAACTTGAGATTCCAGACGAGCTTAGAGCAGCAGTACATAGACTTTATGAGCAGGTCAGAGCTAAAATTAAAACTAGAGAAGGTATGTTTGAATGTTTTGGTAGTGACATTGGGGTCAAACAAGGTTGCCCTCTTTCTCCCACTTTGTTTGGTTTATACATTGATAAGCTTGAAGAGAGGGTTACGTAAAACCGAAGGAGAGGGTGTTCAATTGGTTGAGTATGTGGTGAAGTTACTCTTATATGCCGATGATCTTATCTTAATTTCAACAACAACTCAAGGATTGAGGGAGCATCTAAAAGCTTTAGAATTCTTTTTCCAGGAAGTCGGGATGCAAGTGAACATTAGCAAAACAAAAATCATGATTTTTTCCCTGAAAAGAAAAGAGAGGCAATTTAACTTTCTTTTTTAGGGGAGTACATTGGAAATTGTTACAGAATATAAATATCTTGGGATTGATTTCCACAACAAGATGAGCTGGGAGACTTGCAGAGCAAAAAGGATACAGGGAGGTTGGAAAGCATCTTACCTACTTCAAAATAGGTGTAGGAAAGCTGAGCTTTGGGACTAGAAAACTAAGAAAACCCTCTTTGGTTTGTTGGTTACTCTGGTTTCTCTTTACGGTTGTGAGGTTTGGGGAAGCAGCATGTCAAAGCATGGATGACGACAATTAGAAAGAATCCATAAACATCTAATCACAAGCACTCTTAAAGTTAAATCAATAGTTCCTTATGAGATCTTGTTAGCTGAAGTAGGTACCTTCCCGATGGAAGCATCGGCAATAACTCGGTTGATAAGCTATTTGAAAAAAGTTGAAAGCATGGATGATCTTTGCTGGCCCAAAATGGTTACTTGGTATGTCGGAAAAGTAGCACCCTGGGATTTACACATTACAAAACCCTACTGTTGGCTAACATGGGATTTTCTCAAGGTGTGGGACCTTTTTGATTAGCATCCAAAGGTGATTGCACAACATGGAAACCTCTCTCCAAGTGTGGGGACTTGTAAAACTGAGAGAGGAATCTCCAGATTAGAGGTTGGTTCCTCAAACTCCTCTGATTTAGATCTAATGCTTGCACAACTACAGAGGTTCAGATCCTAATCCTACTCTAACTTGCAAGGAGACAGGGGTAGAAGTGCAAAAATTGAAACTAATTAAAGATGGTGATGCACCAAAAGGAGTGGTGAAACATTTCTGTCAAGCAAGTAGACACAGACCAAAGTTTACAACATAAAACATACACAGACTGATCAGATATAATTCAGGATTTGAAATGAAGCAAATAATACAAACAAAGGACTGAAAACCATTCACAGAGCTTGCATTATCATTTCCAGTGTCAAAATCACTGCATTACAACCTCAGAGAGGTAAAAACTATTACAATCTTTTGGAGAGGTCTGATTCTTGTATCAATCACTTGCTGGAGGTGAAAGAAGAACTCTGCTATGTCAAAATTGTTCCCCTTTAGAAATGAGCCAAATCTGGCTTTTACATTGCATGGGTCGAGCCCAGGGGACAGAAAACGTACAAAACATGAGAGCCCATCCCTTCTTGACTGTAGGTGCATTAAAATGGCATGGGGGACCTTACAAACCCATACCCTGTCATTTTGACCGAATACAGGAGAATGCGACCCATTCTGCATTAAATCTGGTCGCTGAATGTCACTTCTGGCCATGAACACGCGTCAGAGCCGTTTCTCAATTTTCTCTCTCCAGACTACACCAAAACTCAAGATTAACCCCGAAATCATGTAGAGAATTTCACAAGCTTTCCGTTGATATAAAGAACGTGCAAATCCGAGCTCTGGATCGAAAGATATGTCGATCCAAGATTTAGGCACAAAAGTGAAAATGCGTTTTGAAAATCTTTCCCGCGCTCTGCCACCTGGATGACATGTGTCAAGCGCTGATTGGGTGCGTAATTTCTCTCCTTCCCCTACTTCATTGACACATGTCTTCTTTTTATTGGCTGGCCGCTTTGAAACCTTGCCTTTTGACTTTTGACTTTCTCCTCGTGACACGTGTCATGATTTGATTGGTCCGCGGTCTCGCCGCTTTTCGCGCCCTTTCGCATTTTTTGTCCCGATGTCCCAAAGTTGCTTGGGACAAAATCCTCCGATCCACCCGAAATGGGCTTCCTTGTCCCTTATCTACCAATGACACGTGGCGCAATCCCGATTGGTTTTCGGCTTTTTCGCCATCCGCGCCCCACGCGCCCCTTTGTCCCAACCGTCCCAATACGAAATTGCTCTGCTTTTGGCGAACCGCCGGTTCGCATCCTCCGCACTCATGGCCCGATGTCCCAATGGTGAAAGTTCCTCATTCCTACCGAACCGCCGGTTCGGTCCTTCGCACCTTTGTCCCACTGCTCCTTGACTGCTCTGGGACAAATTTTTCCGATTCGCCTGGCTCCCGCCGGGCCTCGCTTCCTTTTCGGTTCTGTCCCACACGCCCCAAAGCGCTTAGTCAATTTTGCTTTCTCCTTTGGCCGATCGGCTTTCCACCCGCCGTGTCCTTCTATCCCGTGATGTCCCTTGCTTGCTTCGCGGCCGCCCGGAGGCTTTTCGCCGATCCGCGCCTCGATGTCCCGTGATGTCCCTACTGTGCAGGGACTAGGACTTAGCCAATTTTCACGATTTTTCCTGTCCCAAGCTTGTTTTTGCCACTTTTTTCACCTTTCCTCAGACCTTGCTCTTTCCTCCTGGACAGGAAAGTTAGAAAAAATCTGAGGGGACCCTGGAAACATGATTTTTTGCCCTGATCAATCAATTTGCCTGGGACTTGAGAATTCTGATGTATGTTATCGAATTAACCCCGGGGTGAATTTGATAACAATTTGGACTCAATGGGGGTCATCTCCTCGCTAGATAAAAGACCAGCTTGCTCAAGTAGTCCATTGGGCATGGAGTCATCAAATATTCTGTTTAGAACCCTAATCGACTCGTAATGTGCAAGGAGGAAGATGGAATGTCACCCGATGAAAGCAAGGATCGCTAAACATCTCCATGGACAAAAGTCATGCCAAAGCACTTAGGGAAAACAAAACTAACCTACAAAGAAAACAATGTGCACAAGCACTTGAGGAAAGAAAATCTAATCTAATATTTACAGAGGTAGTGAACTTCCTCTAGAAGCAACGCTTGAGATAGATTCCATCGACTCGAATCTGTATTTCTTCACCATCCAATGAGGCCAATCGAAAGCATTGTTGTTCTTGCACTTTGTGACCATGTATGGGCCACTCCAAATGGCATCAAATTTCAAATGCCTTCCCGGTTTTGCTCTATCCACATCCCATTTCAACACTAGATCTCCAACTTGAAAAGATCTATCCTCGGCCTTTCTATCAAAGGTCTTCGATCAAAGCTTGATCCTTTCCATTGCTTGGGATGCCTCGATTTCTCGATCGATCTCTGCAGCTCCATCAACTCGCATACCTCACCTCCATGGGCTCAAATTCAAGCAACTCCAACTGCTTCATGAGTTCCAACATTGGCAACTCAAGTGACATGGGCAAGATTGCCTCTCTTCCATAGACAAGCCTAAATGGAGAGTTACCTGTGGATCTTTTGGGAGTGATCCTATCAGCCCATAAGGCTGATTTCAGCTTGGTATGCCAAGACCTCTGATTCTCATCAAGAGTCCTCCTAATGATCCTCAACAAGTTCTTGTTTGTAGACTCGGCCTGGCCATTACCCTGAGGGTAATAGTTCGATGAAGTGCTTAGGTAAATACCGTTCTTGACAGCCCACTCAAATCCACCCCGATCCAATGAATGCCAATGCATTATCAGAGATTATTGTGGCAGGTACACCAAATCTGGTCGTTATTCCCTCATAAAAGTCTAAGATGCTAGACTCATTCGCCTCTTTGAGTGCTACTGCTTCTGTCCATTTGGTGAAGTAGTCTGTGGCTATCAAAATCCATTTGTGCCCTTGGCTTGAATTGGGATTAATGACTCCAATGAAGTCCAAACCCCATTGCATGAATGGCTGGTCAACTGAGATTGGATGCAATGGAAGGGCAGCAAGTCTCTCTTTTCCTGTGAAGAATGCACAATTCTTACACCTCTTGATCCATGCATAGCAATCACTAAAGATTTTAGGCCAATAATAACCAGCCTTCATGATTTTTAGAGTCACACTCTTGGTGCAAAATGGCCACCACCCGATCCACCACATGAAACTCTTCCAACACCCTTTGAATCTGATTTGTGCTAATGCATCTCAAGAAGACTCCATTCACATCTTTCTTGAACAAAACTCCATCAACAATGGCATACGGACAGCCTCCGCAATCTGAAGTGTCTCCTCCGGGTCTTGTTCATCTCTGGAGGGCATAGGCCTGTGCTTAGGAAGTGCATAATACCTTGGGTCCAGCAAGGAGTCGGGGCAGCATTGTCTTCTTCTTGTTTTCCACTTGGCTCATGACTGTCCTGGACTGTCAAAACAGCCTCTTCTTCGTTGCATGCTTCCTCTTGCTTCCCCAAAACCAGCTGCTCACACAATCCTTTCCCTCTTACCAGCTTGGTGATCTTGATCTCAATGTCATACTCCATGACACGGGTGATCCAACCTGCCCTTTTCTCATTCAAATCCTTGTTGAGGAGGAAGTCCTTAACCCCAAAGATGTGAGACCAGCAGCTTGAATCTTATTGTTTGAGACCAAATGTCCGAACTTCTTCAAGCTCCCGATGACAAAGAAGGACATGCTTTTCATGAAAGAATACTTTATTTCGTAATCTTCCAAGGTTTGGTCAAGAATGCTATGGGCTGCTTTGAACCTTCTCTATTCAACTATGTTAAGATAGCTGAGATTGTGTCTGATCCTCCAAACGCATACAACATGAAGTCCTTTGAAAAGTCTGGGTTGATAAGAGTTGAGCTTGTGATATTGCATGCTTGATGCTTTCAAAACTCTCTTTGCTTTCACTGTCCATTTGAATGCCAGACTCTTCTTCAACATCATTGTTAGAGGCTTCACAAGAGTGGCAAAATTAGGCACAAATCTGCGACAAAGTTTATCCTTCCTAAGAAGCTTTGAAGAGATTTCTTGTGGTGTGGCAATGGGAGCGTTCGGATGGCTTCAACCCTTTCAGGATCAATTGTTAGCCCTTCCCTAGAGACAATGTGGCCCAACAATTTGCCCTCGTGTGCCAAGAATATACACTTCTTTGGATTCAACGACACTCAACCTTCTACACCTCTGAAACACTTGTCTGAGGTGAAAGAGATGGTCTCACGCATTCTTTGAGAAGACAAAGTGATATCATCTAGGTATACCAAAGACTATATTGTTGATTAAGCCTTTGAATGCCATATCCATAGCTCACTGAAATGTTGCTCCGGCATTTGATAGGCCAAATGGCATCTTCTTGTAGGCATAGGTGCCCCATTTGGTGGTGAAAGCCGTCTTGAATTGATCTTCTTCCTTCACCATTATCTGATTATAGCCTGAGTAGCCATCAAGTAGTGAAAACCTTTCTGAACCAGCTACCACCTGCAATATTTGCTCCATGGAAGGGAGTGGATAATGATCCTTGAGGGAGGCTCTGTTCAAGTCTCTGAAGTCAACACACAGTCTGATTTCTCCATTTCTTTTTCTCACTGGCACCAAGTTTGCAACCCAACTTGAGTGTTTGATGGGGAAGATGATACTGGCCTCAATAAGCTTGCTTAACTCTTTTCGCATGAGAGGTTCAATATGGGGATTCACTGGCCTTTGCTTTTGCCTAACAGGCTTGGATTTCGGATCCAGCTCAATAGTATGTTGTGCCAGCTTTGGGTTGAAACCTCTTAGATCTTTATAAGTCCAAGCAAAGATATCTGGGAACTCTTGACAAAGCTAACAAAGTCAGATTTCTCTTGTGAGGTACTTACTTTGCCAATCTGCAATGTTTTGCCTTCTTCCACTAAAATAGGCTCAATCTTCACCCTTCACTTGAATGTTTGCTTTCTCCTTCCGAACTGATCATTCGGGTCAAGATTGACTCCAAGGTTATGAGGCCTTTTGGTAATTTGTTAGTTCTCACTGTACTACCCGATCACCGTATTGCTGCTCCAAATTGTCTTGATTTCTCGGCGAGAACTCAGCTTCTTCTTGTAGGAAATTAACAATTTGCTGATCATTCTCAAGACTTGCCAACTTGTGTTGTTATCTGAAAGCTGGTCTCACAACCAATTTGATATGAGGCTGAGATTTCTCACTTTTGATACTCTCTCGCAACATCAAACGCAGCCCCAATTGCTGCAAGTCCGTCACAATGCTTCATTCATTTTTTTCTTGGGATGGAATTGATGCTAAAAGCTTCAAGATCCTCAATGAGGTCCCATACCCTATTCTTGTAGTTCTTCAGCAGGTCATTCTTTGTAGCATGTTGTCCCCTGACTTGATTGACGATCAGCTCACTATCCCCAACACTTGTTATTTATGCCCTTTTCCTAGCCCAATGAAGTCCATGAATCAAGGCCTCATATTCAGCTGTGTTGTTTGAACAAGAAAACTGGAAATGAAAAGCTGAATAATATTTGATGCCTTGAGGTGAAACAAGCATAGCTCCTCCTCCTGCACCTTGTCTACTCCTTGATCCATCAAAGAACAATTGCCATACTTCATTCTTGTCCTTATGATCTGGCTTGGTGATGCTGGGGAGAGGTTGATCCTCTTCATGTAAACAATAAACCCTAGCTCAGATTCTTCTATTTCTTGATAAGGATCAAAGGCATGCACTTTGCTTGCCCATTCATCAAGAGTCAAATCTGGGATACTTCCAACCTTAGTGTCAGCTTCATCAGTGCTAGGGTGATCTTCTTGATCAAATGCTGAGCAATTGGCATTAATCTGACTTGGAGTGTAAGGCTCAATATGGAAGTTTGCAATAGGTTCGGATCTGATTGTGGCCTTAGTTCCATATCTTGTTCTGAATAGCATGTGTGACCAATCAGTAGACAAATACCCTCCAATCTTAGCAGTGAAGTCTCTTGACAAGCACAATGCAAAGAGTGGTGGCAGGTCTATGACTGACACATCTTGTAACACTATTACGTTGGGACATGCGTGCAGTGTGAGGCTCAAACCTTTGATTACTCCAACCGTTGTCACTGTTGTCCCGTCTAATTGCACTACACCCTTGGAGATGACTTCATATTGAAGCCCTAGCTGATCAGCTATTTGCTTGGGCATTACTGAACTACTTGCCCCAGAGTCAATCATGCAATTATGTACCAACTTGTCTCCTATGATCAATGAAACATAAAATGGAGGGGGCTTCGACATTTTACCTTGCTTGTCCTCCATGACTTCCTTCAGGCTGGGCAGCATTTGTAAGCACTTTGTCTTGCATCTGAACCTAGCTGATTCGAAGTTGGCCAATCCTTCATGGCAGCTTGCAGCAGATCTCTTTGTCCTAGGATGGATAGGGATTCCCACATTGATATATTGATGTTAGTCTTCTTCATCTGTTCAATGATACTGAACGGGGATGAAGTATCCCTTTGTTGTCCCTTGGTTTGCACATTTACTCCTTGCACGTGGGCAGCAATAGCTAGCATTTGAGTTGGCCTAGGGGCTGTTCTTGGCTGCCCTTGTGCATTTGAAACTGGGATTTGCTTGCCAATCATCTGTGGAGCCGTGGAAGGTTGTGGATTGGCTGGGGCTAATGGTTGTTCTTCACCCAAGTTTCTCCTCTTTGACCTTGTGTTGGCTGCAACACCTTGAGAAACTGCTTGATTCATGCCACAGAAATCTTCTGCTTGCCAGTTGACAAGAGTAGTTTCATTCGGAGATGTTCCTTGCTGAGGTGCTTCTTGCTGCTGATCTCCTTCGTGGCTGGACTCTTGCGACCCACTGATGGTTTGCACCATCAGGGCTTGATTTAATGCACCGTTAAAGCACATTGATTGGTTGTGTGGCTGACTACACGGGAAACACCAATCATATTCTTGGGCCATGTTATTTTGGACTGGCACTAATGCTTTTGAAGCAGATACAACATTGGGGTTATAGGGCTGAAATGGTCTATTAGCGGGAGGCCTTACTTGGCTTTGATTTTGATTTGCAGCCTGAGTTGGTGACCTATTTTGTTGGTATGGGGGCCTAGCCTGCAGTAGGCTTGAGGCTTGATACGATAAGCACTTTGAGCTTGTTGTCTCTTGATAGTAACCACTCATTTCCCAAATTTTACAAATCTGTTTCATGACCTCTTACAGTTCATTTGAAGCACTAGAGGATGAAGTAGAAGTTTCACTTGAACTTTGATTTCTAGGGGTGGGAACAGAGCCAAAGTGGGTGCTTGACTAGTGCTTGATTTTCTAAGTTTGGATACAAGGGCATGGGAGGCCTAGGAGCCAGCTTTACCAAATTGAATAAGACAGCTGCTCTAATGGAAATGCTATAAGCAGCAGTAAGGTCATGTGCCTCCCATAGATTGAATTAACATAGAAATATCATAATTCAAAGCTTTAAGGTAATATAGAAAAGCACCTTCTGCTGTTGGCCTGACTGCCACTGGAATCCTATCCCAAGACCTTTGAAATCTGAAGTTGAAGTCAGTCAGCTGCTCGTTGGGGGCTCTCTTGATAGTTGTTAGCTGCTCCAAAAGAGACAAGTTGTCTCCCTTCTCTCCAAATTGCTCATGAAGTGCAATACACAGCTGATTCCAGTTTGTGATAGAACCAACTCCAAGGCTCCTAAACCATTGCAATGCTTTACCTTTGAATGAAGATGCCAGTAACTTGACAGCCACTTGCATTTCGTTGATTTCATGGATTGCACAAAGGTTAGCAATATCTTTAACATGATCACCTGGAGTAGTCTGATTTTCTCCGGTGAAGTAGGGAATGTTCTTCAAGGCTGCAATAGGAACTGGATGTTGTGCATTGAGAGCAAGTGGGCTGCTTCCTGTGAAGTTGACGTAGGGGTTGTTCTGAGCCATTCTAATCGGTCTTAAAACCCTTGTATACTGAATGAAAGGCCTGTCAGGTGGAGGAGTTGAGAGAGTTCTGTTTGGTGGAGATGGAGACCTTTGAATCCTTCTTCCTCTTTGCCTCCTTCTTGGGGATAATTGCAGGTATTCAAACAACACTTCTTCTTCTCCAACTCTTGACCTTGTGGTGATTCTTCTCATGAGTTTTCAGGCCTGAGCTTGGAACCAGTTGATTCTTCCCTTTGGAGTCGCCAGATATGCAAATAATAGCTCTTTTCAAGCAAGAAAATGCAGCAGATGCACATCAACCCTGCTGCAATAAAAATGAGACCTCTGGTCCCACCGGCATGCCAAAACTATTGTTGTAGACTCACAGCACCCCTGGATGCAGATCAGGCTTCTAGGTTGATCACTCTAGCATCCAGTGTGATTGCACAACATGGAAACCTCTCTCCAAGTGTGGGGACTTGTGAAACTGAGAGAGGAATCTCCAGATTAGAGGTTGGTTCCTCAAACTCCTCTGATTTAGATCTAATGCTTGCACAACTACAGAGGTTCAGATCCTAATCCTACTCTAACTTGCAAGGAAACAGGGGTAGAAGTGCAAAAATTGAAACTAATTAAAGATGGTGATGCACCAAAAGGAGTGGTGAAACATTTCTGTCAAGCAAGTAGACACAGACCAAAGTTTACAACATAAAACATACACAGATCGATCAAGATATAATTCAGATTTGAAATGAAGCAAATAATACAAACAAAGGACTAAAACCATTCACAAAGCTTGCATTATCATTTCCAAAGTGTCAAAATCATCGCATTACAACCTCAGAGAGGTAAAAACTGTTACAATCTTTTGGAGAGGTCTGATTCTTGTATCAATCACTTGCTGGAGGTGAAAGAAGAACTCTGCTATGTCAAAATTGTTCCCCCTTTAGAAATGAGCCAAATCTAGCTTTTACATTGCATGGGTCGAGCCTAGGGGATAGAAAATGTACAAAACATGAGAGCCCATCCCTTCTTGACTGCAAGTGCATTAAAATGGCATGGGGGACCTTACAAACCCATACCCTATCATTTTGACTGAATACAGGAGAATGCGACCCATTCTGCATTAAATCTGGTCACTGAATGTCACTTCTGGCCATGAACATGCGTCAGAGCCGTTTCTCAATTTTCTCTCTCCAGACTACACCAAAACTCAAGATTAACCCCAAAATCATGTAGAGAATTTCACAAGCTTTCCGTTGATATAAAGAACGTGCAAATCCGAGCTCTGGATCGAAAGATATGTCGATCTGAAGATTTAGGGCACAAAACAGTGAAAATGCATTTTGAAAATCTTTCCCGCGCTCTGCCACCTGGATGACACGTGTCAAGCGCTGATTGGGTGCGTAATTCTCTCTCCTTCCCTGCTTCATTGGACACGTGTCTTCTTTTTATTGGCTCGGGTCAGTGCTTGAAACCTTGCCTTTTGACTTTTGACTTTCTCCCTTGTGACACGTGTCATGATTTGATTGGTCCGCGGGTCTCACGCTTTTCGCGCCCTTCGCGTCTTTTTGTCCCGGATGTCCTGGGGTATGCTTGGGATAGAATCCTCCGATCCACCTGAAATGGGCTTCCTTGTCCCTTATCTGCCGATGACACGTGGTGCAATCTGATTGGTTTTCAGCTCCTTCGCTATTCGCGTCCCCGCACGTCCTTTATCGCAACTGTCCCAATACAAAATTGCTCTGTTTCAGGTGAACCAGGCCGGTTCGCCCTCCGCACACTCACGGCCCGATGTCCCAAAGGTGAAAGTTCCCATTCGCCGAACCGGCCAATTCGCGCCTTCGCGTACCTTTGTCCCACTTGCTCCCGGACTGTCTGGGACAAATTTTTCCGATTCGCCCGGTTCGGCCGGTTCGCGTTCCTTTGTCCCACAGGCCCAAAGCAGTTAGTCAATTTTGCTTCCTCCTTCGGCCGGATCGGCTTTCCACGTCCGCGCCACGTCCTTCTCGTCCCGATGTCCCCGTGCTTCGCCGGGCCGCCTGGAGGCTTTTCGGCGATCCGCGTCTCGATGTCCCAGATGTCCCTACTGTTGCGAGGACTAGGACTTAGCCAATTTTCACGATTTTTCCTGTCCCAAGCTTGTTTTTGCCACTTTTTCACCTTTCCTCAGACCTTGCTCTTTCCCTCCTGGACAGGAAAGTTAGAAAAAATCTGAGGGGACCCTGGAAACATGATTTTTGCCCTGATCAATCAATTTGCTCGGGACTTGAGAATTTCGATGTATGTTATCGAATTAACCACGGGGCTGAATTTGGATAACAGTTCCTAACTTATTCGAATGTTGATCTACTCCTAAACTACCAATTCCAAGGGACCGAGAGGAAGAGAAATACATAAATGTAAATCCTAAACTAAGGGAGGTGATAACACCAAAACAAGACTAGAGATTCCTAGTGAGTGAAAGTGGAGGAAATAGAAGAGGGCGAGATAAAATGCCACGATCCCAAAACACATTCAAACCTCCAATCTCCCGGAGCACAACAAATTTAAGTCCCAGTAAAGGAACACAATATGCACAATATACCTACAAAATAAAATAGAAGGTAAGAAATGTAATATAAATCAAGCTAGGGCAAGAAAAGCCACAAAACACTAATTTTATTGCTTAAAATGATGCACAATCCATTACAATATAGGCATAAGGCAATAATCCTTCACAAAATGCATAAATTTGAGGCCTACAGCTCACAAAAGTGTTGGAACAATTTTGGCAAAGTTCCTTTACAATTTCGAAATCTCTCCCTTTCAAATGAGGGGAATTTACATATATATAGAAAATGAACTACCAACCAACATCCTTCATTAAATGCATGTACGTAGGTATGGGAAGCCATGATGGTTCAATTTTCAATGGTACTTTTCTTGCACGGTGAACAGGGGTGTCATACCTCATTAATCTGGTTGTTGAGCTACCTTGTACGGTGTCATTGATGTTTGGTCGTATCTGAAACTCTTTGTTGTCGTTTGTGAAACCACTAGCTGACGCATAACAAGAAGGGAAGAGTCGCTTCGATGGGGAAAATAATTATCACGTGACAAGAAGAAATGTTGTCACATGATTGCTATCAAATTTTTGCTCTCTCGGAAAAATAGACAAACATGACCTTGCACACGAGAAGCCAACGGGGTTGATTCAGTCATAGAGGATTGCATTTTGGAGTTGGGTGAATAAAGTTAAAATAGGTCAAGAAAATTACAGGAATCTCGGGAGCTTGAGCTATTTCGAAGAATCAAGAAGTTATGAAGTCCAAAAATTAGAATTCGGAGGTGGGGATTTTCAGAGATAGGCTAAAAGAGGATTTTTGGGACTCAGCAAAATGTCCAAAATCCCGAGTTCTCTGAAAGTCTCAAATTTCAGACTTTCGGGTTTCAGAGTTTTGGGACTCTCGGGCACATAGTTGGAAAAATGGCCCCAAAAGTGTGAAATCTGGAAGTCCTAAAGTGTAAAATTTAGGACTTTCGGGTTTCGGGTTTCGGGATCTCGGTGAGCGGAACGGAAAAGAATTGGCAAATTTCAAAATCCCAAAGTCCGAAAGTCTAAAATTTTAGACTTTTGGGTTTCGAAGTCTCGACGGGTTTTGAGGTGAACAATGTGTTGTTGCCCTCAAAATCCCCCTCATTTTCTAATTCAAATTCAAATATTTTGAGCTCACGCCCTCCAAAAGTGTTCAAGTAAAGTTGGAAGCCCGAAAAGATAGAGAAATTCATGCTTTGAAGTTGTTTAAACTCTCCAGTCTGCACTTTTTGATGAATTTTCCGTTTTCTTGTCTAGACGCATGAAAATTTTATTGTTGTCCTCCTTTGAATGAAATTTTCAATATTTTCATGGCCATGGATCATCAAACCTTGTATTGTTTTCAATTCCTTGGTTCATGAAATAAATTTGAAAATCAGGCGCAAAATGGTGGAGTTTTCTTCTTCTCTACATTTTTCCACAGTTGTGAATGACGGGTGCTTTCTTCCCTAAAAATTTTGGCTCAATTATCCACGGGTATGTGGAAATATCTAATTGGAGGTGGGCCAAAGTGAGCAATTTGAGAATTTGAGCCTTGTTTCCAAAAGGGCTAAAAGTCATAAAGTGACCCGCAGCCCTAATCAGGCTTAAAGGGAAAAGTCAAATCTTGAGCCCACCTCAAAAGAGTCAAAGCAGGGAGGTGGATCGTCGGGAAATTTGAGAATTTGAGCCTTTTTTTCATTAAAGGGGCTTAAAGTTAAAAAGTGCCCCACACTGCTAAGCACAAAGGAAAAGTCAAATATTAAGCCCGCATCGAAGGTCAAAGCAATGAGGCGGGCTGCGAGAGCAATTTGTGTTTTTGAGTCCGTAGTAAAAAAAAGGTAAAATTATAAAATTGGCCCGCGACTTTGTCTCCAATCAAATGAGGCCACATGTCAAGACCATATCAAAAGCGGGTGAGCAGACCAAAACGTTCAAAATTCCAAATCTCTATAAAGTCACAAAATGCAAAAGGAATCCTCCACGTCTGCTCTAGTAAATTTCTCCGATATGGACAACTCTGGTTTAAAGTTTGAAAGGAAAGATGAATGGTTCAAATTCAAAGTTACAAAACAAGTGTAACGGTTGCATTATGAAAAGTCTAGTTTTCTCACCATTGGCGTTTCTTCACGAATCGAGAATCTAAACACGCGAATGATTGAAAAGAAATTGTAAACCGTTTCTTGCTAACAAAGAAGAATTTGTAACCGTTTCTTGGAGGAGATTTAATGGCTTCTTCACACCATTGTACAGGGCTGGAAATTGATCTTGTAAACGCATGAGTGCATTGTACTTACGAAAAGCAAAGGAGATAGCCATTTTCTTCCATTTCCCTCCATTCTCAAATTTCTTCCATTCCCACATTATGTACAACTTACGTTAAGCATCAATACAAGAAGGATTTTATAGCCTCTTTAATGAGGAGGTTTTTGAAACTTTGAGTTCGCAATCTTATCTCATCTTGTTGCCATTTACGGGGTTGTTTCTTCTCATGAATGCATGTGATGAATTTTCTAACTAGTGTGTGCGGGAATCAATTCCTACCCGCAACATTAGTTCTCCTACCTCTTTTCTCACTCACTTTCCCACCTTCATATCAAATTCCCCCTTGCAGATAATTGCAAGCATTTACCGCAGGGTCGAGGAGTGCCCTGTTGGATCCTCGGCCGAAAGACCGCCACATAAATTCACCTTTTCACGCGCATGCATATACGGAAGCTTACAGGTTAAGTAGAGGGACTTAGATTCCCGGAGCGTTGGCAAGGAGTCTGCGAAGTTTTCCACCGACAAATTTCCTCATTATTTTGTAGTGGCACCCATCATTGTTGTAGGTGAATTCAATGCATTCTAGGGTGGTTGAAGCAAGAATTTGAATTCTTCTCATCTCCTTCTCTCATTTTCTTCCTATATATTGTAAGGAGGGGCATTTTTCTAAAGGTTGGACAATTTGGATTTGCACCCTCCCTTCTTCTCTTGTCTGTAAGTGGATTTGTGGAGTTAAAACCTCCCATCAAAACTGTAATACAAATCTTGCCTCTTGGCCATTGTAGTGTATTGTATCAAATTTGTGGAGCAATAATACATGTCTGGATGATTTTCAACCCTCTCTTGTGTTCATTGCACCTCTCTAATCTCTCATTGCAATCTTGGTTATCTATGTATGGTGGTTGTATTACATTTCAATGGTTTGTGTTTAATGGAAAAGCAAGTGTTCAGCATTCCTTTGGTGCATCACCTTTGTTAGTTTAGGTTTATTTTCTTGCATCTTCTTAACCCTGTCTCCTTGGCAAGTTAGAGTAGATTGTGGAGCGAGATCCGCTAAAATTTGAATGTGTTCATCTGAACAGAGGAATAGGAACCGAACTTCATCCAGAGAGCTTTCCCAATCGCAAAGTCCCACACTTTGGGAAAAGCTCCTGATGGCTAGATTTTCTGCATAGCATAAAACCTAAGCAGTCATGAGATAAATCTCCCTCATTTACCGGTGAGGCTCCCGTGTCATATTTGTCAATTAAAGTATGCTAGTATCTATATGGGGTTTTACTTTAACTGTTCAACTCATGAACCATAGTTGTACAGTTCTGCAACAAGTAAGCAGTTGTTTAAAGAAAGGAAATATTTATAGAAGAAGGGAATTATATAAACACGAGAAGAAATGGGGAAGATGTGCATCCCAATCAATAGATAACAGAGTTGATTGCATGCACATAGAAGAAACCAATAGATATAAACACAAAATTATAAGCAAAGGTAGCTCTAGATCTAGATCTGAAATAACACAAAGTCTATTAAAAGATCTAAGATAAAAATCAAGAAACACAATACACCATGACACAAAGTTCTCCGGAAATCTGCTCATATATATTCCTTTGCTTCAAGTGGCTCTCAAGGGTTTTAGCACAAAGTCTGGAACACAAGGACGCTGCTTACAAATTCTCCTCTTTAACCCGGAGGTTCTTCTTCTACTTATAGAATGTAGAAGGAAAGTACAAATGGGAAACTCAATCTGACAGAACATAAACAACAAGTAAAGATGAAATTTTGCAATCATCCTCCACTAACTTTTCTTGAAGTGACACGTGTATCACTTAACTAATAGAATTGTTCCACATAACTTTAAGTAATGGTTTCAAAACCAATAACTTTAAAGTTTTACAATTTCATCCAAGAACGTGAAAATAGAAGAAGAAATAATAGAAGAAGAAGTCACGTCAGCTGTAACATTTATGTCTTCTTTTTGTTCTGATACTGGATATACTTGTCGAACATGTAATTCAACATCTTCCCATCTGTTTTAGCCACTGCTTCCTTTTCTGTCCTAAACTACAGCAATCCTTCATTCAACACCTTGATACACGCTTCCACATCCTCCAAGCTTGGCCCGAACCTCGCAATATCCACCTACAGTGCCACCAGTCTGCTAATGGAATTCATCGTGAAAGGTTTAGTAGCTCCATCAATTCTCCTTTGTACCATCAGAAGAGACCCTTCCAGGGAATTAGGCACCTGCTAGGAATGATCTGCATGTATGAAGTAACATTTCCGACCACTTCCTCCTCAGTGAAAGCAATGATATTGTCTGGTAAAGACGATGTCTTACTCTCAAGTGCCTGCATCCTCTTCAGCAAAACTCTGCAGATATCCAAATGGAAAGATACTGCAAACTCCAGCTACTTCCCCTTCTCAACTGATCATCCGGTACAATCTACTCTGCAACCAATACTTCTCTCGGCAGCTTGTTGATTTCGGCCAAAGTACTCAGGTTACTCTCAACAACTGTGTTCATATCTACTATGCTCGTCACCAGTTGCTTCAGCTGATTTGTTGCATCATTCATAACCTTCAGCGGACTGGCACCTCTCCAAGTTGTATATAAGCTTGATGAATAATCAGATTTTTCCATTCGTCAATAGCTTTCACCTGATTGCTTGCATCCTCCATCTCCTGCATAAGATGATCACTCACCTTTCTCCGAATGGGCTAAGTGGAAGGTTTAGCAACCTTGGTTATGATCTCGCACAACCGAGATACACGCTTACAAGCTCGTCTTTCTCCACCTTTTCTCTGTCAAGCCTAAGGAATAGAGCATCCATCAATGTCTATGTATCCCGCTTGATCCTTCCGTGGTGGCTTGGCCATGATGGGTACTCACAGTTCTTATTACATCTTTTGTTGTGAGCTCATCTTCCTTCTTTCCTTCTGCGAAATTGACATCTCGATAACTTCTGCCCGATTACTCGATGATCAACCTTGAAGTTACCTTAGCAACTTTAGGTCTTCTGTCTTTTCCACCTAGACTGGAGCAACCAGTGTAAGTCGTGTTCATCCAAGTTCATTTCCACTCTAGCTTCGGAACCAATCTGAAGTCAACCATTACGAGAAGTTACTTCTCGAGAATGAGAAGTTGCTAAGTGCACTACTATCTCCCGCTCTGTTTCCTCTCCATCAAAAATTACTATAGTGTTATGGCTGCCATCTTCTGAATCATCCAAGGACAAATCTCTTTCGAACTCTGTCATCTGCAGCTTCAACGTCTCTTCAGAGCAGTCTTTGAGAGCAGAATGAGTGGCTAAGGAGAGAAGATGAATGTCACTGGATTCGATTGAGGCATGGAAGTGTCTCTTTGGTGCAACAATGGTGAAGTACTGGATGTTTGGAGAAGCCGAAACTAAAGTCATAGCCGTGGAAGTGATCTTCTCCTTTGATTGAGATCTTCTATGCACTTTTATCTTCTCGAGACCTTCTTCTACTTTCTCCTCTATGCTTCCTCTTGAGGGAATCTCCTGTGCCGAAGTTTTCCGTGATTTGATTCATCGAGTGCTTCATCAAGGCATTATCCCTTCATCAGCGACTAGTTTGAAGTATTCATCGTAAGCAGCGCGCACCTTTCTTGAATCATATGGTAGCCCCCTATGTTATCCTGAAGTATCGCTCTATCTCCTCCCATTTGATGGTAAGCATCAAGTAACACATTCCCATCATCTTTAAGATTCATAGGTATCCATGCTAGTCCAAAGTCGAACACTTGCCATGTTTATTAGCCCGCTGAAATCCTTCTTTCTAACCTCGTACTCACTTTTACACTTAATCCGAAATCCTCTAATGAAGCCACATGTGCATACTCTGGGAGATCTTCCCCGGCTACTCCGAAATGAATCAAAGTTCGAGTCGTCTTAAAAGAACTCTTGCTCATACTCAGATAACATTTCCGCTTCTAATCCTCGGGCCTTATGAATGCTCTGACAGCTATAATGTCCCATAGTGATCGGGAAGAATCCCGTAGACTTGTTCCATTTCGACTGAAGGTCGTGTATCTCCACAAGTTGTCTGCTTAGCTCCATGGTGATCAATTGATCATTCGGATATCTGGGTAGCTTAACCTGGTTCTCTAGAAAATCCAATAACCCTAAGGTATGTGAAATCTGCAAACTGAATGAATAGACTGCCAATTTTGGATACAGCTTCCCATGCTTCCTTGCTTACCCTGTTGGCCTTTAGGTCCCTATCTAGCCTGTAAATGAATTCGTAGAAGAATCCATCGTTGACCACTTTGAAATCTTTCTTGCACGTAGGTACAGTAAGCTGTGGGTAGCACTCGAAAATGGGGTCCTTAGAAAGAATGCCACATCTATCCAGCTTAGAGAAGATGCCTTGTGAAGCTGCTGCATATACCAAATAGGAAGTTATTTTGAAGTTGAAAGTACGCTTCACATTCTAGAGTTTCTCACCAATGTTGTCGCTAATGATTTCCGACCAATTGATTATGGAATCAACCTTGTTGACTTTAATGGTCCTGATGAAAGCATACATCCATGTACGGAAAGTGTGAGTGTTCGCCTCGCCATTTATCCTACACAAAATTTGGCAATATCATCCACCTCTTGTACCAGATTGGACCGCGGAAGAGTTCTTGGGAACTTAGAAGGAGATCTGGGCTTCTTCATGTATTTTTGTTGATTATGTTCATGCAGTCAACTCTATGCTTCTCCCACCTGCTGCCGGCATCTTGAATGCTAATAGAAGTCACCACCTTTCGAGCCGAATCTTCAAACAATAATTGATGAACTTTGTGTCCAACCGAATTATTGTTTTCCCCGTAGCATCTCGTACTAATCTGGATGAAGGATGGTAAGACCTAGCACACTCCATAACGAACTCTGGCAACTAGGTTGTGTATGGAAAGGTTGCAGCTCGAATAATTCCACTGCTTTTAACTGCACACATGAGTGAAGTCTTTCCTACTGGATCTATCAATCAATTCGGAAAGAGGTTCCGGACCTAGATCTGTGTTTCCTATGTCTCAAATTTGGAAGTGATGCATGACTCATGTTGTGCTTTCTTTTCATCCCTCTTTTCCATGGCTTTGTCTATCTTTGTCCGAAAATTCTTTTTCTTCTTATTTGTCCGAATTCTTCAAAACTGGTGCAGATCTAGATAATTCTTCAGATTTGGAGGATATATTCAATGTATTAGACATTGATTAAAGCTCCTTTTCTTTTGTAAAGCACCTGTAATGAATTCCTGTAATTAATTCAGACAAAGATGGCAACTAGAACATGAACAATGGATTTTAATCATAAAAATCTGCATTATTCAAGTCTCTGCCCCCAAAAATTGATGTTTTATTTACATGCAAAGCGAGCATGAATTTTACTAACTTCACCTGAGCACATGTATCACTTATGCAAACAATTATCTAGACACAAATCCACTTCCTTCAACCTGTGCGCCAAAATTGGAAGCTTTTAGCATTAATTTCACCTTCTTTTGAGCAAAAATCCTCTTCAAATGGGGTGCACTTTTCCTCTAGGCTACACTTCTTTACCTGTGAATTAATTAATTCATCCTTATGGCAGCCCTGCTTATATAACCCTTGTGATTCTATAATTAATTAATGCCTTTGCTATTACTGACAATTAATTAAGTAATTAATTAATAAGCTTCACTCTTCAAATGGGGCGCCTATTTTGTGCATGCTTATGGCTGCCATTAAATAAATTAAATTTATTTAATTTTAGACTTCTGCTTCCACTTAACTCAAGCCTCACAATATGCTTTGACCTTAGCCATTGAAAATAGGAATTAATTTAATCATTTAATACTTTAAAAGTATTATCTCTCTCCCAAAAGGGGCACACTTTTTGACATAAAGGGGCTGCATTAAATAAATACTATTTATTTAATTTTAGAACAGTCTATTTTCAACCTCCTTTTGTCCTTTGCCTTTGTTGACTTTTCCACAAGCCTGGGCACCAAAATTGGATGAATAATTAATTAAATTAATGAATTTAAAGGTTGCCTTTACTTCTCCAAAGGGGGTGCACTTTTTGACATAAAGAATTCTATTTTTAAGAAACACATGACAATGGGATTATTTACCCTGCAAGGCAGCCCTGAAAATCCCATGATTCACTTAAGTCACTTGACTTTCATAATGGGATTATTTACCCTGCAAGGTAGGCAATAAAATCCCATGATTCACTTAAGTGATTTTTCTTTTATTCCACACTGGGAATTTTTACCCTGTAAGGCAGATAAGAAATTCCCGCCTGCCTGCTGCCTCTAATTTTCCCATTGTCACTTAAGTGGCATTGTTTCCATGGGAAAAATTACCCTACTAGGCAGGAACA
The DNA here is from genome assembly GCA_018340775.1 of Taxus wallichiana var. yunnanensis. Classification (NCBI taxonomy): domain Eukaryota; kingdom Viridiplantae; phylum Streptophyta; class Pinopsida; order Cupressales; family Taxaceae; genus Taxus; species Taxus wallichiana. Next base: position 462,877,030 of record CM031241.1, read on the forward strand.
AAATTCCCACCTGCCTGTGGCTTCTAATTTTCCCATGATCCACTTCAATTCTTCTTTTTCCAAAAATGCGGCCAGCCTAGAAGAGGCTTTTTGGTGCATGACTTCGTCGTTTCCCAATGAACTAGAACTCGATGGCAGATTCCTTCTGGCATAACGTGTGTATATGATCTCCAGCTACTCCAGGCCAAGAATCAGGTCAAACCAAGAAAAGGAATTGATCTAGAGAAATTTCAAAAATGAAATGGGAAAAACATAAAAACACAAAACGTTACCGAAGTCACAAATAAAGTCCGAATGCATTCTGGTTAAAACCCTATTGGTATATGGGAATAATGATATGTACGATCACAACAAAGTTAAACCAGAGCACAAATTTCCTCAAATGGAGCTCAAAATAATTAAATACAAATTTCCCACAAACAAATCCAACGACGAAATATAACAATTTTGGGTATCCGGGTATTTGGAAAAATGGCTAATATAGCTCTTTGGGAATATCTTGTTGTATGCAATATAAGAACTTTTAGGCAATAAAAACATAAAACGACCCATCATTTTAAAAGTATGAAATTTTTTTCGGATATGGTAGTCACAGATTTCATGATGAAATCTAGGGACACCAACTCCATGTTATGTAATCACACCGAGATTTTCAACTCATCGAGATGCGGAGACATTCATGGGTGTTGTGATTACACATCAACAACAATAGTGAGGGGAGGTTGATGCATGAAAACAAAAGGAGGTTGATGCGCGACGAGAGTCAAGTGTTGACGCATGACAAGAAGCAAGGGTTGACACATAACAAGAAGCAAGTGTTGACACGTACGAAGAAGCAAGCATTGACGCATGACAAGAGGAAGTTGTTGACACGTGTCACCAAGGTGTGCATGACATGAGGAAGGCATTTTCACATGATAGGAAGAGGGCGTTGTCATGCAACAGGAAGAGAGCGTTGTCATGTGATAGGAGGAAGCGGTTAACGCGCGTCAACAAGGTGTGGTTGTCACGTAATAGGAGGAAGCAGTTCACATGTGTCAATAAGGTGTGGTTGTTGTACGATAAGAAGAGGTCGTTGTCACATGACAAGAAGAGGGTGTTGTCACGTGACAGGAAGAGGAAAATCCATACATTGTTTTAGCTTGACCATTAATACAAATCCTTCTCCAAACCTTCACCATGTGGCAAGCTTTGATCCCATTAACTATCAATGCCCAGGACACAGAGGTTTGTCCATTTTGCAAGGGTTGCAAAAATGGATAATAGATGATGAATTGTGGGGTGATCTTCCTATTAGATCTGAAAGACCAATGATTTTGCATCCATTGGGCATGGAGTCATTCTATTGCTGAAATTGGTCTATGTCGTAATCTCTTGTTTCTCTGGAACACTGCTAGGACATTACTTTATCATCGGATCTTTCCTGAAACTAGAAAGTGTAACAACAACAAAGCAAAACCATGTATAAATAAAAAAATCATACATATCCCAAAATGGAACATGCAAAGAGTGCACAAGCACTTATCTGAAAGAAAACCTAGCTACAATAGAACAATGTGCTACAAACACTTGGAGGAATTATAAACTCTAAGCTAATATGTACAAGAAAGATACTCCCATCAATAATAATGCTTGAGATAGATGTCATTGACTGGAATCTGTAATTCTTCTTTGTCCAACTTTGTCAATTGGAAAGCATTATTTTCTTTGCACCTTGAAATCAAGTAAGGGCCACTCCATATTGCATCAAACTTGAGTTCCTTCCTGGTTTGGCTCTATCTGCATCCCATTTTAGAACCATGTCTCCTTCTTGAAAATATCTATTTTTTTCCTTTCACAAATCTCGTCTTGATTTGAGCTTGGTCCTCCATTATTTTCATGGCCTATTTTCTTAGCTCTTCCAGCTCCATGAGCTTTGCATACCTAACTTCCATAGCTAGAAAATCAAACAACTCTAGCTGCTTGATAAGCTCTAAGGCTGGTAATTCAAGGGATATTGGTAGCCTTGCTTCCCTTTCATAAACCAACTTGAAAGGGGAATAACTAGTTGACTTCTTGGGAGTGATTCTATCAGCCCACAAGGCTGATTTCAATTTGGTATGCCAAGTCCTCTAATTCTCATCTAGGATTCTTCTTATGATTCTCAGCAAGTTCTTGTTTGTGGAATCTACTTGTTTGTTACCTTGAGGGTAGTAGTTAGAAGAAGTGCTCAAGTAGATGCCATTTCTAACAGCCCAATTAGATATATTTTCTCCAAGGAAAGCTAAGGCATTATCTGATATTATAGTGGAAGGAACACAAAACCTTGTTGTAATACCTTCGTAGAAGTCCAAAATGCTAGCTTCATTTGCTTCCTTAAGTGCAATTTCTTTTGTTCACTTAGTGCAGTAGTCCATGGCTGTAAGAATCCATTTGTGACCTAGGTAGGAACTTGGTTTGATCATCCCAATAAAATCAAGCCCCTATTACAAGAAAGGTTGCTCAACTGAGATAGGATGGAGTGGGAGGGTTGTTAGCTTCTCTTTACCTGTGAAGAAGGCACACTTCTGTATTTCTTGATCCACTCTAGCAATCATTGAAAAGATTAGGCCAATAATAACAAGCCCTCATGATTCTAATGGTTGTTTCTTTTGGTGCAAAATGACCACCTACCTCTCCATCATGAAACTCATGTAGTACCCTCTCTATCTGATATGTCTTGATGCATCTTAGGAGGACACCATTAACATGCTTTTGAACAAAATATTATCTACAAGAACATATGGGATGCAATGAAGTTTGAAATACATCCTTTTGGAATTACTCAATCCCTAAGGACTTTGACTCATTTGAAGAAAATATACAATATCCTGAGTCCAAAAAGGAATGGGTATATCACCTGTAGTATGTTCTTGATTATCTTGCAACATCATAACAACTTTTGCCTCCTCTCTTGATTCAACATGTTAGTTAGAAGCTATCTTCTCACACAACCCTTTTCCCCTAACTAATTTGGTCACATTTATATCAATATCATACTCCATGACCTTGGTTATCCAACCAACTCTCTTTTCATTAAGGTCCTTGTTCAAAAGAAAATATTTTATACCAACATGTGAAACTAATAGATGAATTATGTTATTTGACACTAGATGTCTGAATTTCTTTAGACTTCTAATCACAACAAGGAAATGCTTCTTAATAAATGAATATCTCACCTCATAATATTGAAGGTTTTGGCTGAAGAATGCGATAGGCTACTCTAGTCCTTATTGATTTGGTTGTACTAGTATGGCAGATATTGCATTCATGCTTCCAAAAGCGTATAAAATGAATTCCTTCGAGAAATCTAGATTTATGAGGGTTGGAGCCTGTGTAATGGCCTACTTTATAGCTTCAAATCTTTCTTTTCCTTCAGTCCATCTGAAAACCATGGTCTTCTTCAGCATCATTGTTAGTGGCTTGACAAGATGGGAAAAGTTGGGAACAAACCTCCTAACAAAATTAATTTTCCCCAAAAATCTTTGGAGATCCTTCTTGTGACTTGGCAATGACAATGCTCGGATGGCTTCTACCCTTTCTAGGATCAATTTCCAACCCTTCCTTAGAAACGATGTGGCCTAAGAGATTTCCTTCATGAGCTAAGAATATGCACTTTTTTAGATTCAAGAGACACTCTGAATCTCCTGCATCTTTGGAATACTTGTCTAAGGTGAAAGAGATGACTTGTTGCATTCTTAGAGAATACAATAATATCATCTAGATACAAAAGAACTATCTTATTGATCAGTCCTTTGAATGCCATATCCATCGCCCTTTAGAAAGTGGCTCTGACATTTGACAGTCCAAATGGCATCTTCCTATAAGCATATGTGCCCCACTTCATAGTGAAGGTTGTCTTGAATTGGTCATCTTCTTTCACCATGATTTGATTATAGCCCGAGTAGCCATCCAAAGTAATGAGAACCTTTCAGAACTAGCTACAACCTAGAAGATTTGCTCCATGGAAGGAAGTGGGTAGTGGTCCTTGAGAGAGGCCCTGTTCAAGTCTTAGAAATCCACACATAACCTGATTTCCTCGTTATTTTTCCTAACCGGAACCATATTTTCTACCCATGAAGAGTGCTTGATTGGAAAGATGATGCTTGCTTCAATGAGTTTGTTTAGTTCTCTTTTCATGAGAGGCTCGATATGAGGATTGACTGGCCTTTGATTTTTCTGATGGGTTTAGCTCTGAATCCAATTCAATCGTGTGTTATGCCAACTTAGGATTAAATCCTTTCAAATATTCATAGCTCCAAGAAAACACATCTATAAATTCTTGGCAAAGTTGTATAAATTCATATTTTTCTTGTTCAGTGCTTACCTTGCCAATTTGAAGTGTTTTTCTTTCTCCAACTGAAATTGGCTCTGAATCCTCACCTTTGACCTAAATGTTTTCTCTTTCCCTCTAAAACTAATCATTAGGATTGAATATTGAATCTAGAGTCACTAAACCCTTTGGTAGCTTATTTTTCCTCAGTTGAACCACTTGATCACCATATTGTTGCTCCAATTTATCCTGATTTCTAATCGAGAACTCGGCCTCCTCCTGCAAGAAATTAATGATCTGTTGATCATTCTCAAATACTTGCCATCTCATGTTATTGTCTGGCACAACTGGCCTCACAATTACATCAATATGTGGTTGTACTTTATCTCTTTTAATATTTTCCACAACATCAAATGTTGCTCCAATTGCTGCAAGCCTATCTATGCAACCTCATTCTTCTTCCTTGGTATGGCTTGAATATTGAACGCTTCAAAATCATCAATTTGATCCCATACATGATGCTTATAGGCTTTTAGAAAATCATTCTTAGCAGCATGTTTTCTCATAACCTTGGTTGACAATTAACTCACTATCCCTAAACACTTGCAAGTTTTGTATACCCCTCTTTCTTCCCCATTCAATCCATGTATTAAAGCTTCATACTCAGTTGTATTGTTTGAAACAAGTAAACTGAAAATGGAAAGCTGAGTAGTACTTCATACCTTGTGGTGACAAAAGCATTGTTCCTCCTCTAGCACCTTACCTACTCCTTGAGCCATCAAAAATAGTTGTCATACTTCATTATCACCCTCATCATCCAAACTTAGGTGAGGCTAGGAAGAGGAGCATTTTCCTCATGTAAACAATAAACTCCCAACTTAGCCTCCTCTATTTCCTTGTATGGATCATATCCATGTGTATTTTGTTTTCCCATTCATCAAGAGTCAAATCTAGGATGCCCCCAACTTTGGTATCTGCTTCCTGAGTGTTTGGGAAATCCTCTTGATCAAAGGCTGAGAAATTTACGTTGATTGGGCTTGGTACATGAGGCTCAATATGGAAATTTGCAATAGGTTCAGACCAGATTGTATCCTTAGCTCCATACCTTGTTCTAAAGAGCATATGTGACCAATCAACTAATAATTAGCCTCCAATTTGTCGGTGAAGTCTCTTGACAAGCACAATGCAAAGAGTGGTGGCAAGTCAATCACTGATATATCCTATTGAACTGTGACATTAGGACATGCATGTAATGTGAGGTTTAAACCTTTTATGATCCCAATAGTCCCCATTGCTATCCCATCTAACTGTACCACTCCTTTGGAAACTAGGTCATATTTTAGGCCCAATTGATCTGCAATCTATTTCGGCATTACCGAACTACTAGCCCTGAGTCAATCATGCAATTGTGTACAAGGTTGTTCCCAATAATTAAATATATATATAATGGAGGAGGCTTCATGTTTTTACCTTTCTAACCTCCATGAACTCCTTCTTTTGGAGCTGCATTAGTGAGCACCTTCTCTTGATTTTTGGATGACTCGTTTGATGCTGACCAATTCTCCATGGTTTATGTTTGTAACAAATCCCATTGGCCCAAAATTTTCAATGATTCCCACATAGAAATGCTTACATTGGTCTTATTCATTTGATCAATAATGTTAAAAGGAGATGGATTCTCCTTCTGTTGCCCCTTACTTAACATGACATTCTCCTGTGCATGGGGTACTGTAACCGGTACTGAGTTGGATTAGACGGTAGTTTGGGCTGATTTTGAACGTTTGGGGCTGCACTTGGATTGCTTATACCCCGAAGTGTGATAAAAGGATGAGAAGTACTTGGATTAGATGACTTCCCTTCCTCTATATTTCTCTTCTTAGACCTCGTGTTGGTTGCCACACTTTGAGAAGGGGACTGATTTATTCCGCAGAAATCCTCAGCTTGCCAATTCATAAGTGTTGTCTCATTTGGAGGTGCTTCTTGATTAGCTACCTCTGTTGACTTTATTCTTGGTTTGTTTCTTGAGGAACACCCGCCATAGTCACCATAAATGCTTGATTATGCGGTTGGCTGCATGGGAAACACCATTCATATTCTTGTGCTATGTTGTTTTGAGTTGGAACCAAGGCCCTAGATGTTGAAACTGCATTAGGGTTATATGCTTGGAATGACTTAGCAGCTTGGGGTTGTCCTTGGTTCTAGTTAGCAGCTTGAACAAGTGGCTTGTTTGGCTGATATGGAGGTTTATTAGGTTGGAACTAAGGCTGATAAGGTCTAGAATTTTGAGCTTGCTACCTCTTAAGAGTTACCAAATCATTTCCTAAGTTTTGTAATTATTTCATAACCTCTTGGAGTTCATTTGAAGGACTAGAAGAAGTGGAAGCTTTATTTAAAATTTGGATTCTTGGAGCAGGGATGTCAACTATTGTAGGCATTTGATTAGGATTAGGATTCCCCATATTTGGATAGAGAGGCATAGTGGCCTAGGTGTGAGTTTACCGGCTTGAATTAGGTAATTCTCATCTCTAATAGCTATGGCATAAGTGTCTGGTAGGGTTATTCCCCCCATAGATTGTATCATAATAGATATATCAGAATTTAGAGCTTTAAGAAAATAGAGAAATGCACCTTCAACTTGTTGGTCTGACCGCAATTGGGATCCTTTCCCATGTTCTTTGGAATCTGGAATTGAAGTCTCATCATCTCATGCTAGCCGGTGCCCTTTTGATTGTAGTCATCTAGCTCCAAAAGGGATAAGTTGTCAGCCCTCTCCCCAAACTGGCCACAGAGAGTTGTGCACAATTGATCCCAATTCTGAATCGATCCTTCTCCCAAGCCTCTGAACCACTACAACGATTTTCCTTTGAAAGAAGAAGCCAACAACTTGACCGTAACATCCATCTCGAAATCTCATGTATGACATGACATTTGCAATGTCTTGAATGTGGTCAATGGGAGTTGTGTGATTTTCTCCAATGAAGTATGGGATATTTTTAATGTTGTTATTGGGACCAGATTTTGTGCATTAAGGGAAAGTGGAATGTTGCCTCGTGAAATTTGCATATGGGTTTAGGGGTGGCTGATTTGGTGGTTGTAAATGAGCCATCCTAAGTGGCTTGAGAACCCTAGTCGATTAAAGAAAGGGTTTTCCTGGTGGAGGTGTTGATAAAGTTATATTTGGTGGAGATGGAGACCTTTGAGCTCTTCTTCCCTTTCTTTCTCTATCTAGGGATAAGTGTAGATAGACAAATAGCCCCTTTTCTCTAATTCTTGACCTTTTTGGGATTCTTCTCATGAACTTGATAAACTTGGGTTGTGCAACCACTGGATTTGAGTGACAGAGTCGCCAAATGTGTTGTTGTAAAGCCTTCAAAGGCTATAATTTCACCAAGACACACACCCAATCTTGATAAAAATGAAAATATTGACTTATATCCCACTGGGTGTGCCAGAATTGTTATGTCAGAAAAGTAGCACCCTGGATTTGAAAATTACAAAACCCTACTTTTGACTAACATGGGATTGTCTCAAGGTGTGGGTCCTTTGCGATTAAGAAAACCTCCAGAGAAGGTTGGTTCTTGACTTATTCCAATGTTGATCTACTCCTAAACTACCAATTCCAAGGGACCGAGAGGAAGATAAATACATAAATGTAAATCCTAAACTAAGGGAGGCGATAACACCAAAACAAGACTAGAGAGATTCCTAGTGAGTGAAAGTGGAGGGAAATGGGGAAGAAGAGGGTAGATAAAATGCCACAGTCCCAAAACACATTCAAACCTCCAATCTCATGGAGCACAAAAATTTAAGCTCTGCAAAGGAACACAATATGCACAATATACCTACAAAATATAATAGAAGGCAAGAAATGCAATATAAAGCAAGCTAGGGCAAGACAAGCCACAACACACTAATTTTATTGCTTAAAATGATGCACAAATTTTATTACAAGATATAGGCATAAGGCAAGAATCCTTCACAAAATGCATAAATTTGAGGTCTCGTAACTCACAAAAGTGTTAAAACAATTTTGGCAGATTCCTTTACAATTTCAAAATCTCTCCCTTTCAAATGAGGGGAATTTACATATATATAGAGAAAATGAGCTACCAACCAACATCCTTTATTAAATGTTTATACGTAGGTATATGGCAAACCATGATGGTTCGATTTTCAATGGTACTTTTCTTACACGACGAATAGGGGTGTCATACCTTATTAATTCAGTTGTTGAGCTACCTTATACAAAAGATCATTAATGTCTACCCGTATCTAAAACTATTTTTTGTCATATGACGGAAACCACTAGCCGACACAAGACAAGAAGGAAAGATTCATCGCCAACGAGGAAAAGACTTTTGCGTGACAAGAAGAAATGATGTCGCACGAAAGCAAGGAGACATTGATGTGTGACAGAAGCAAGCATTGACGTGCGATAAGAAGTAAGTGTTGACACGCAACAAGAGGAAGCAGTTGACACGCGTCAACAAGGTGTGGTTGATGCACGATAGGAGGAAGGAATTTTCACGCAACAGAAGCGCATACATTGTCACGCTACACAGAAGAGGGCATTGTTGCTACAGAGGAAGCGGTCAAACACGTCAACAAGGTATGGTTGCAAGCGCTTATAGGAGGAAGTGGTTGATGCGCGTTAACAAGGTGTGGTTTTCGCATGACAGAAAAAAGGTCATTGTCACGCGACAGAAAAAGTGTTGTTACGACAGAAGAGAACAATCCATACATTTTTCCAGCTTGACCATTAATGCGAATCCTGATCCAAACCTTCACCACGGTGAGCTTTCTCCCATTAACTATCAATGCCTAGAACTATAGGTTGATCCATTTTGCAAGCGGTTTCAAAAATGGACAACATTTACAGAGGATAATCTAGAGTGTAGAAGGAAAAAATGGATGAAACAGAACAACAAATGGATGAACAAATGGGGCATCAATTTTCAGGAGTGTCCTGACAACAACAGGGAAATAAAAAATTATGTGATGGAGAAGTTTAGGACTGCCATGTGGACATAACAGATGGGTCGTAAGAAAGCACATTATATCAAAGAATTCAACCCCACTTGGGAGCATGATGAAAAAGCTTATCTTGGGGCAGTTATCAAAAGTAAGGCAAGGATTTTAGTGGCTCAGTTGAGGACCGGATCACATCATCTTCGTTGTGAAACCGGTAGATGGACTATTCCCAAAGAGGATTGGGAAAGGAGAATTTGTCTTTTTTGCAGCAAAGGGGTTGTTGAAACGGAATGACATTTCATTATGGAGTGTTCAACATATGATGATATCCGTATCCAGTATGAAAATGAATTAAAAGTGGACAACTTAAATGAGTTATTTGCAGAAACAAAACTTCAAAAGATCGTTGGTTTAGTGCTCAAGATTCACAATAGAAGAGTTGATATGGCAAAGAGTCTGAAAACTACTTAATGTATCGGTTTCGTTTGGTCCCATAGACTCTTCAGTCTCGTGGATGTCATTAAAATATTTCATTTCATTTCATCTAACATGCCCTTGACACCCAAATTTCAGGATTCTATGCTTCACACACAAATTGTGGTTTATTTTGTATTTTTGCTTAGTAAAAGATAATGCTCTGGTTCCAAAAGGTAACCACTGTCTACAAAATTGAAAACTCTCAAAATACGTAGATACCCACAAAAATATCTTAAAAATAAACACCAAGTTGAGATCATTTCAATCCAAAACAAAAATCAATGGAATTATCTAGTTTCTAAAAAGGGTATGAAAATCGATATAATCTAAGCAAAACACAAATAGAGATTTGTATACAAAACAACCATGGCCAAACAATAGTCATAGCCACTAGAAAATAACAAAACAAGGCCAATGTCATAGGGGATGCATGTTATCTTCAATGAAAACCAACCTCACTCTCTTGGTACCTACTTCACTATCAAATTTTTTTTTCGACTAGTTTAAAAATGAAAAAAACTTTTTGGCATCCGAACTTTGTAGATCGCATCATTATAAATTTTTTTTACATCGATGTGGAAAGAGGATACATAAATCCAACCTCAAGGATACATAAATCCAACCTCGAGGATACCACTATCAAGTGCACAATCAAACCCTTGTGTCAACATTTTATTGTTGTGTTGTAGATGGACACGATAAGCCCAAAAAGCTCGACTTACACGAAAAGGAAGACTCTAGAAAACTTTTTTTATAAATTGACCAACAATTTTCCTTGACCAACGTATCCTTATAGGCAACTTAGTTTTACTTATGACTTTACCTCGAAATAATCAACTTAAACGAATGCATTGTAAGAAAACAAACCGACACTTTGCTAAGGGGTTGATAATGGAGTTCGTAAATTTCCTACGTGTCTGGTTCGTCAATAGCTGAACCTATTCATTATAAAATATGATTATAAGTAAAATTAAACTTACAATTCTATAATGAACGTTTGGCTCAAATCCAAACTCCAAGATCGATTGGTCCTGAAGAAATAGACTAGTCTTGAAGCTTTCTTAGTACTCGACACAACTTCCCAATTTTGCACCTCCCGATTATTTATCCTCTGTTGCATGGCCACCAAAGATGTACGCAAATTTGGATCCTGTCGCCTCCACGAGATCAACAATAATACAACTCTCCTTTGCGGCATCGGCAACGAACTTGGCGATACACCCAACATCAAAGAATTAGAGCTCCAATATGTGTATGTTTCTCTAGTGCATTAATAACGTCCCATCGGATTCACAATCACATCTTCGGGAATCCGCATGAGAAGGTTAAGGTGTAATATGCCTTTACAATTGTTGGTTAGTTAAAAATAATAACTCCCGATTTTACAATATTGCCTATATTAATAGGTCATAATTTTTCACCATTTTATAATAGTATAGGTCTTCTCAATTATTCATGTGCTTATAAAAATAATAGGCCTTTTAATATCTTCATGCCTATTTAAAAAATAGGTCTTCTTCCTCCAAATAATGTCTTAACAATTTCCTAAGGCCTCTACTCTTCAATCTCGTTTGCACTTTGAATTAGGAGAGCAAGTCTTTAGAATGAAGGCTATAAGGGCCTTATGTAGGCTCAAGTAGCTGAAAACCTTGTTGAAAAGGTTTATCCTCCATCTCATATCAAGCCAACTTGGTCGGGTGAGTTGGGAGGCGGTGAGGTCCGGAGTTTGAACCATCGGGCTTTGTTTTATCTGTCGAGCCCACATGTTTGCGCCGAGTCATTCACATTTTCCCTGTTGTTTTATCCCCGTTTCGCTTCGCCTTGTTGAGATGGGTTGGTCTGCCACTTCGCTGATCTACCATCCACATCTCCCACCCGGCCGCGGTGAAGCGGCACCACAACCGCTAAGTTACTCGAGCCCTTCTCCGAGTTGTCGGTCATTTGTTGCATGGTGAAGTATTTTAATCTCATATGTAGCGTAATCACAGATTGGGAGGGCAAAATAAGCTCGAACTCACCCCATGATCCTTGTGGCTTTGGTCACATGCTCTTTTTCTTTTGTCGCTTTATTTGGCCAGGTTGTTGGCTTGGGAACAACTCGTCATGATCGTATCGTAACGCGCCCGTAGCTCGATGATAGCTCAACAAAGTGTAGCTCGATCCAATGTAAATTAGTTAGCTCACCCGAAGCTCGATCCTTGACTTGATGAGTTATCAACATGAGTTGTATCACTCCGGGGTCGGGTCCTCTTTCGAAATAAAAGTGGGCCCCTTAGTTGACCAATTTTTGCATTCTTGAGTGATGATGATGAGGGATTTGAAACAACCTATATTTTTCTCCGTGACATTGACGACCCATTTTCCACTTTGCACTCATGCCCGATCCACCGTGTCGCTGTTCTAGATGTGTCCTGCGAACATCATGTTCATGTGTGGACTACATTTAGAGCATACTCGAATTTGTTTTGCACGCTCCAATAGGCGTAAGAAATCTCTTGAAGCCTTTTACCGATCTTGTAATGATCACAGGATATTTAGGGAAACTTTTCCCCTAATTTAATTTTCGGATGAAATGATAAACATCAAATTTCACATACAAAACTATAAACATTATAGAAAATTGTGTATATTCCACAACCCTTATCATAATAAAAACCAAGGTTTGTAAATAGATATTCCACATAGAATCTAACACAAAACATACAAGGAAAAAAATATAGTCCTCAAGGAGATCCTTAAGGATACGCCAAACAATAAACTATATAGGCCAAATAGATTATCTAGATATTCCTTATAGATGTAATATTGAAAAAACAAAATCTAGTAAAAAACAAAGTTGGTGAAACAGGGGATTAATTCCTTACAGCAATGCGATCATGCGTGGTGCCTAACTGTCACGCACGTTCGTCATTTGGTCAAATATGGTCAGAAGTCATTCAAATAAATGCTTTGGCGCAGTGTTGTGGGGCACCTGCCGTCAGCTGGGACGTACTGTGATCGAGTTTTGCCTATCTCTCTCGCGAACGTGCGTGAGAGACTAGGCTTTTCCCAGTACAGTTTCATCGAGACCTCACGAATGCAAAACCATGCTCCCTTCACAAGTCCCAAGCTTTGCTCCCTCTAGATGTAAAATTTGATGGAGCCTTACAGTGTTTTGCAATTAAAAAAATCCTTGAAAATAAGAAAGTTGTTTTTCTCTGCCAAAAATCAGACATACCAGAGTCTTAACGATCTCCGCTTTGATGCGAGCAAGGAGATCCTTGTGCAAATGCTTAAAATATCTCACCCGGAATCATAATTATACTTAAATCAGAAATCTGAACAACATCAAAAGTTTATCTACTACTAGCGATTTTCCTTCTATTACTTATAACTATAACAAGGACCTAACTCAGAACAACAAGATCGTGTCCTGTAGTGAAATCCTCAGCTTCTCAGATTCCTTCTCCAGGTTTTTCCTTCTCACAACGATCGTGTCCTGTATGAGTAAATCAAAAAAATCATAGATTCCCTTCATATACTTGGTCTTCTGATGTCGCATCTAGGATCCTGTACTTCTCAGATTCCTTCTCCAGGTTTTCCTTCTCAAGCCATGAGGATCCAAGAACCCAAGAAATGGAAAATAGTCCTCCATGTTTCATCATTTTCTTTTTCTTGATGATGTCTTTGAACCCCATCGAAGCTGGATTGTGTGGATCGAACAGGTTGGTGTTGAAGACCATATTGCCCAATAGATTCAAAGAGATGTAGAACGCCATGTTTTCAATATTTGCAGTTTTTTCCCTCTCCCAATCGAATCCTCAAAATGAATGAATTTACCTTTGCCTCTATTTTCCCCAAATTACCGTAAAAGTCAACTTATTATTAAATTAAATGAAAAAAGTTAGAGACAAATTTAAAGTTTTGTCTCTAAGTAACGTCTCAAAGCAGTTCCTCGTGCACTAGGTTACTTTGTAGAAAAATCTGGTTTAGATAAAAGAAAAAAATTCTTCCCAATTGGGGTTTCTCCAAGATAAATTTAGTGGTCAAGTTAGCTATAACTAACTCTAGTCTTATTGCCAAGTTTAGCTAGTCTGTTAAAACGTGTGCTACATTTGGAGGACTATGAAGAGGCGAGCTACGGATCGAGTTGGGACCGAATTAGCAACACCGTAAATATCATCATCGATTTAGGAATCCACACCGACAAGCTAATAGGTGAGTTGGGATCGTATTGCAAGTTAAGCGCATAGCCCACTAGTTAGGTATTGTTGCATTAGTCGAGCCATTTCCATTGGGGATGAACCTACCCCTATATCAAAGTGATCGAGTTGGGAAAGCAAGTAAAACATTTGAGCGTACCTTGTTTCACACCTTACACCGGATCTCCACATGGCAAAGTTCCCTTTGAATGTTCCATGCGAACTCGTTAGCCTACCCATATCGGTTGTGTCATCCCAAAACAATTTTTGAGCTAATCAATTTGAAGTTGAGGTAACATACAACATGGGGCACAAACCATTCAAAGTGGTAGAATAAACAATAGAAAAGGCAAGAAAAATGGCGTGGATCCGGTTTCTGAGGGAAACCTAAAATAAATCTCATTTGGTATTAGAGCCCTAGAATCTTGTCAATCTTCCACCGGGGAAGAAGCCCATTGGTTGTAGATGGATATTCAAAACAAAGTACAAATCATATGGGATTATTGAAAAGTACAAATCGAGACTCGTAGAAAAGGGGTATGCACATAAGGAAGGCATAAATTATGAGGAAACATTTTCTCCCACAACTAAGATCAAAATGATTGGGATGATCTTTTCTCTAGCTAAACAATTTGGATGGAAAGTCCATCAGATAGATGTGAAAAGTGCCTTTTTGAATGGATATCTACAAGAAGAAGTCTACATGACTCAACCTGAGGGTTTTTTCATTCCTCGAAGAATAAGCAAAGTGTGTAGACTTAAAAATATTTGTATGGCCTTAAACAAGCACCCGGGCTTGATACATCAAGATTGATGATCATATTTTTCAGATAGATTTGAGAGAAATCTATATGATCCCAATCTCTACCTCAAGAGGCAATGAGGAGAGATCGTGATAGTTGTTGTATATGTCGATGATCTAGTAATCACTGATAACATGGTGAATATGATCGATGCTACGAAGAAAGATCTTAATTGATTGTTCGACATAACATATCTCAGGTTCATGCACTATTATCTTAGATTGTAGGTATGACATAAGGAGAATCATATTTTTGTTTCTCAGTTGAAATATACTAAGACAACACTCAATAAATTCGGGATGATGAATTTCCCTATAGAGACGAGTTCGAGTTATCTCGTACATATCCATCTCCTCTCGGTAAATGCAAATCTCTATCGATAGTTGATTGTGAGTTTCATTCACCTAACATAAACTAGACTAGATATTAGCTTTGTAGTTAACTATCTTTTCCTGTTCATGTAGGAACCCAAAGTTTTTCATTGGATAGTGTAACGCACCAAAATTACCAACACAAGAACAACACAGTGAAATACAGGATAACTTTTTTTTGACTTGCTTTGACTCAACACGACACAACATGTCGTCACAAGGTTACAATCATCACTTGGAATCATTTGTTACGGGGAAGACTACAAGGTCAGCACGGAAACGTTCACACTTATCAAAGACAATTTATTTTTCTTTTGACAAGACAACATGAAAGTCCAATCCACATGACACACTCACGGCTAGGGCAAGCCACAGTAAGAAATGGTTAGGGTTTATTTATTTTGGTAAGACGCCCTTTAGCTCATGACTTAAGTTTTCAGAAGGAAATCAATATATGGTTTGCACAAATTCATCTCACCAACTGAGTTAATTTCTTATACACTGAAGAGTAGTTCACTTAAAGTCTTCTCCTACTTACTAAATCTTAATATCTTCCAGAAACTAACCATTGTTTTCCTTTAAGCTTGTTTAAGAGTTCACCCCAAAGGGATAGTGTTCGCTAGTTTAGCTAGGGGTATCAATTTATAAATGTTTACTTCACAAAGGATGTTTTCATTTTGATCACTCATGGAAGTATTTGGTTTCAAATAGATCACCTTTACATTTATTTGTTGAATATAAAATTATTATTTTTGTTTAGCTTCTTTAAGGGTTAACCGACTCATTTTACTTTACTTATAAAATATTGTCGCTAAGTCTTAGAAAGATTTAACTTAACAATTTATTCTCAAGATCAAAGTTTTACAATACTCATATCAATGTAAAGATTGAAAGCCATTTCTCACAAGGATAATTTCAAGCTTAACTACACAAGAACAAGACACTTTATTTCACCATTACCAAACAATACAAGGCAAGAGGTCATATCAACTCTCTTTACAAGCAATGTTACACAATTTACAACACATTGGACATTTTTACAAGGAACTTCATAATGGTACAGATGAAACTTTTACACTCTTTTCTTCTAGTCTACTCGCATAATCCATCTGCACAAATATTAACTAAAGTCAGTTCGCAAGAACTGAGCATGTTAAGGCTACACAATGCAATAGTAAGCTAACAATTAACAATATCAAGAAAGGAATATTCTAATTTCAGAAATGGATTAAAACACAACTCACAACTCCAATATTAATCTCATGAGAGAGAAAACTAAATCATCCAACAAGGAGAAAGTCCAAATACTAGTAAGAACAAAATTACATAAATCAAGGCAAGACCTTATGGGTTGGGAACAAGAAAATCCAGAGTGCTGATATCTCCTTCATGTAATCCTATGGGTTACGTGATAGGAATCCAAAATTTACTCCATCCAACTAAAGGGTCCAAGAGAAGACAAAGCGTACTAATTATGATCGTAGGCGCGAAGCAAAAAAGACGTTATCCAATTCTTCCAGAGGGGCTTCAAAGTAATATGGGTTCGATGCCCTTAAAAGAACACAACTATAGTTTTGGTTTTAACCAAGGAGTTTACCACTACCTCCTTATCGGATTTCTTAAAACGTAGTACTAGTTAACCAAAACAAATCCACTTTTCCAAAAGCGTACGAAAGAGACACAGAAAGGGCCATTATTTTACCAACAAACCCTATCATAATCGTCAACTTCTCTATATAATATAAGGGAAGACTAAACCCAAAAGTCGTTAATAATTTTTATATAATTCAGACAATGTCAATAAACATTAAAATAAAAATTGATTTCCCTAACAAGGCCACAAAATGGGACCTTTTAGTAACCAAGTTTGAAGTACAAGGTATTCGAGTTCGAAAACAAAGGGATTCGATACGTAGAGGGCAAAACACCAACGATGTCCCAGACTCAAAAGACCTTACCACGAGTACAAGCACAAACCAAGAACCAACGCACATAGCTATCAGGAAGGTTACGCAGTGCGGTCAGGGCTAGAAGTTCTATGAACTCCTTGCCAAAGGTAATGAAGATGGAGAATTTTACCCGATCCATGTGGGCTTATCGAAGAAAAGTCTAAGCAAATATCAAACAGATAAATATAACAGCCACCTATGATATTATCACTGTAATCAGCTGTCATCTAACAGGAAACGAGTTCACGAATCCAATACCATGGATTCACCTACAACTTTTGTTTCATCCAAATATTAATAGCTTGCTCGCGACCCTTAATAAAAATTGTAGAGATTTCATTCAGTTAAACTTACAATGTTTCCCCCTTACTTTAAACACACAAGAGTTTGAATCAGGAAGAAGGTAAAGTAATTCTCTCAACACGTCGAGGCCAAAATTAGAAGTCAGGTTATTCATCCTCTAGAACTAGGTACAGAAGTCGACCATGTACGGTTCTATAGCAAAACCCTAATGCCATTTCTAATCAAACAAAAAGTAAGGAATTCTCACAGGCTTAAACAAGTTTTAGAACACAATGTCACTATTAATGTACCTTTTAGCAAAACAGGAGAGCCCTAAATAGGAAATACGTATTTATTCAACCAAAAGAGATATGTAGGCTTAACCTTCTATTTAGTAATCTTCAATTATAATACCATCACAGAATTCTTTTTAAGAGAAAGTCATATAAGCAAACAAAACTCAATAATGTTTCCTTCCCTACGAACTAGACTACATCACTCAATATTGCAGTAACCCATTTAGACAAATATGAAATAGAGTAAGCTATAAGAGAGGAAGGAACATTCCAAGCAAAATCAGCGAAATTGGAATAAGATTTAAAGGAACAGCCACACAATCAGGCAGTGATATAAACAACCATGAAAACATCTAGTCTAGGCGCCTTTCAAGAGGAAAGAAAATTCATTTCAAGATACTGAAAGCAGGTAGAAAACTATTACAAGGAGTAGATTTAACATGCCTGGTTTAAAACGCCATCTCCATGCATATGATTGTTTCAATGACGTTGCTTGCCTTTAATCCAAAGTGCTTTGCGAGCTCGAGCTAGCGCCACAACCACGCAGTGAAAAACAGCTACAATCCAACCCCATGATTTGAAGCTCGGACACGAGACATAATGATAACATCACGCTCCTGGATCTACGTTTTTCCACATCAGCTAGTTATCAGGAAAAAAAAAATCAAAACTATTGAACCGCTTGTCTTCCTACCCTCGAGGTCGGCATGAGCCTTTGCAGCTTCTGCCAGTGGGTATGTCTTTGTCACACGGACTTTAAGAACACCAGATGCAACATTTGCAAATAATTCTCCTGCAGTTTCCAGGAGCTCTTCTCGAGTTGCAGTGTATTGCATCATGGAAGGCCGTGTCAAAAACAATGATCTTGGGGCAAGGGCTGACAAAGGAACACGATCAATTGCACCTGATGACTGACCAAAGCTCACCATGTAACCTCTAGAAACCAAGCACTCCAAAGATCCCTGGAATGTGTCCTTGTCCTCAGAATCAAAACGACCTGCACACCTTGTCCTTTTGTAATTTCTTAACACAATCTACAAAATCTTCCTGGGTATAGATAATGGGATGATGGCATCCATCTTCAATTGCTTGTGCGGCCTTCTCCTTGGTCGGTACAGTACCAATGACAGTGGCACCAAGGGCATAACCCCATTGACATAACAAAAATCCTACTTCTCCAGCTGCAGCGTGCACAAGAATTGTATGCCTGGGCTCCACCTTAAAGCAACGCCGAAGAAGAAACTGAGCAGTCATACCCTTCAGCATAATTGCAGCACCCACAATAGGATAAATGGTAGATGGCACTGGTACAACAAAACTTGCAGGAAGAATCTGCTCCTCAGTGTATGAACCCATAGGATTCCCCGCATATCCAACTAAATCACCAACCTTTTTTTTTTCTTCATCGCACTGGGACAAAGATCAAGCTCTCGGTTGCAAAGCAAATAAAGACACAGGCAATGTAGAAGTAGGTGTGATAATTCCAACAGCACCCTTTAAGCCTGCCAACATAGTGACTCGTTTGAAGATGCTCATATAATTTCAAAGCAAAAAGTGCTTCATGAATATTCTGATATGAACAGATCCACGCCTCTATGAGGTTCTCTTCCATGAGTTACATCGAAATAGCAAGTAAGGTCCCAACAAAGAATTTCTGTAACAATTTTCATCGGGTCTCCTGGTAACACACACTGTCACTTAATCGATTTTGATAAAAACTATCTGGTAGGAGAATCTCGAATTTGAGGGTGCATTCGACACTTAACAGAAAATAACATAGCAACAGATGTGCATTGAGGATGTCGAGGCCTGAAATGGCGAAGTAGGCGAGAGTGAGACGATTAGTGTCCTGCTCCATAACCGATCTGCTCCATTGTTCGGCTCCCACACTATTCTTCACCCTCTCGTCATCAGGAACAGGGACCATACCAGCCATTTGAGGCCAACAGTTTCCTCCAGGACCCAAAACCCCACAACTGTGAACAGTGCAAATTTCACCTGAGTTTGCATCCTCTCTGGCACGTGCTTAAGGAGATCACTGTCTCGTTTTCCGATAGGGGTATTCTCATAGGGAGAACACCTCCAGTGCAAAATATCATTGTAAATTTTGCGTAAAACATTAGGAAGATTCAGACACAAAGGGCGGTGGGAACAAACTAGTCCACAGGCCAACCCATGACTCAGAAACGGCTCGGCCTTAATGGATTGGTCGATTTATATATACAACTCAACAGATATTGCATGCGGATCAACCTGCCACCACATGGCCTTAACATACAACTCGACCACCAATCCAAACAACTCGGAAAATCCACGACCAACAAACAGAGCACACAACAGGCTCGACGGGTAATAAAGAGCACGTGGCCGAAGCCGCAAAACAAACTCACTGCCACCCAGTCGATACAGAAAAACAAATACCTTGAAGGATAACTCGAGTCTGAGGATGCAGTCGAACTGAACAGATAACAACATAGTGGACAACCTGCACATTGGAAGCGCTCAAAACAGCTACGGGATTTTGCAACAATAGAACGTGGTTGAGGTTGCGTGCATCTAGAACATCAGGATCAACACCGGCGGTGCCTTGGGATCACCCTGCAGCTGTCACACCTCACTCTCACTGGAAACCACGGATTTTCTGGGATATGTTTTGACTTCTACGCTCGCTCTGTAGCTGCAAATAGCCGACATTTCCTCACGGCACTCACACCGCAAAAGTCCAGCCTACACTCCACGAGGTACGTGCAGAGGGCTGAGGCGTGCTTTGGTCCAAAGATTGCGTGTTTTGGGAAGATTGTTTAATGCATTCGGTGAGATGGTGACAGCCACTGAAGCGCCCCCTGCCAATCTGAACCAACTCTCACCCACCTGCCTTCAATTTTCCTGAAAAACTGTCCCCTCTCTTTCAATTTGGTCAAGCAAATAAATACATCCACCAAGCTACTACGCATTGCCAAGAAAGCACGTGATAAATTAGATATATGTATAATTCTCCACGTACAGACACCAAGACAATGAAAACTATAACTTTCTAGTTCATGCAAGGAATGTGTAGAAGGGGCACGATCTTATTGGCAGAACACAAGCTAACAATGTGGATGCATAGAATATAAAATGAGAACCATTTCCCTAAAAACACAATTCCCTTTTTTTTTTCTCAATGTTGAACATCTCACCCCAAAGCGCAGATCAAAAACGATGACCAAGAGATTCAAAAGAAGAACTTGGATAATTCTATCGACTCCAAAGGAAAATACACTGTACGAAGGTTCATGCATTGACCAGAGGCTATAAGGAATATTTATTATGGCATTTTTATTGTTATTTGGAATTTGTTTTCCTCTAAGAAGGTAACACGTTGCCAGGTAGAAATTTTTTGTCGTCGAAAGAAGAGGAAGTGTTTCATGCCTAGCTTTCTTTCCTTCCTCAGAACCAGAAGTCCTCGATGCACTAAGCGTTACTGGATAGCAAGAAGGCAAATCTTGAGATATCTCAAGGGCACTATGGATCTTGGTCTAGAGTACAATAAGAATGATCAATTCTTATTGATTGTATATTCAAATTTAGATCATGCAGGTAACATCGATGACATGAAATCCACTTCTAGATTCGTATTATTTTTGGGATCCGAATCGATATCATGGGAAACAAGAAACAAAACTTTGTTTCTCGCTCTTCTCTGACGCCCAATATTGTGCTACGGTGGAGCTGTCCATAAAGCGATATAGATACGTCGCATACTGAGGGTATTGAGTACCATAGGAAAATTGCACCACCTTATATGTTGTGACAATGAGGGTGTTCTCAAAATTGTTCGCAATCCACTGTTTCATGAGATAACCAAGCATATTGAGGTATATGCATTTCATTCATGAGCATGTTTTGAAATACAATATACATCTTTAGTTTTTCCCAATAGGTGAGCAATGAGAAGATATTTTTACAAAGTCACTTACATATGACAAATTCAATTTGTTCAGAGAGTTCCTTTCCTCATCTCTTGGCAATGCAAATTTAAAGGGGGAAATGTTAGGTAAAACATATTACAATTATGCATTTTATTTAATTTTACTATTTTATTGTGGTAGAATAGTAGATATGTAGTTACTTAGGTCACTTGTATTGTTTATTATATATATATATATATATATATATATATATTGTTACAACTATTTATATTGCTTTATTCCGTATGGTTATTGCTACACACATAGGAGGTGTTGGCTAGTTTTTTTGCACAACCGAAAACCTACGTAGTCATGAGATAAATCTCCCTCATTTGATGGTGAGGCTCCCGTGTAATATGTTTATCTATTGTGCAAGGTCAAACCTAATATATATTTTCAGGGGTTTTATTTTAATTCCTCGGCTCGTGAACCACAATCGACAATTTGGCAAAGATTTACGCAACCTGTGATTGGAATATTTGTAGAAGGGGAAATAATAGAAGTAAGGAAAGAAGAAAGGAGGATGTGTTGAATCAACCAATAGTTAACAAAGTTGGTCTCATCCACACAAATTAAATAAACAAGATAAATCACAACATTCGACAGAATGGGAAAGAAATGACTTCTAACCTAGATCTAAGATAACACAAAGTTTATCTAAAACCTCTGAAAATAAGAATTCAACAAAACATTGCAGACACAAATTTCTCTAAAAATCCACCTTTTATTCAATCCCAAGCCTTTGCAACAATCACATCAAGGGTTCCAACACAAAGTTTGAAAACTCAAGAATGCTCTAATTACAAAAGCTCTTGCTAAAACAAGTTCTGATAAAACAAGTTGTGATCCTTTAACCCATAGGCTCTTCCTCTATTTATAGTGTACGAGAGGAAATTACAAATAAGAAGCTTTCAATGAATTTCCGTGTGTGGAAGCTATGAAAAAGGGGAAGTAGCTAGTAGTATTTTCTCTTAGACTTTCTCATTGCATGACATGCATGCTTTATAACTGAAAATAGAACCTTTTATTTTTCATGTATGCCACCTATTTCTAAGTAATTGTCTTCTTCGATGAATTGAAGTAATAGCTTTTAAAACCAATTACCTAAGTTTTGCAATTTTAATTGATTACTCAATTGCTTTGTTAGAGAAAATAAGAGAAAGAAGAAGAAAGAAAATAATTTATTTCATCTGCAACACTCTCTGTTTGATTCTTCTTCCATATTTTGCATGTTGATCCAATCAGTATTGCACTTCCATCTCATGAATGATCTAAATGATATATCTTCCTTGATTAACCGAGATGTTTTTTTCTCCCATATGTTGTTGAATTTGTGTCTTTGATTCTCACCAAACTAGATCCGGAGGCAATCGATCGTGATTTGCTTACGGGTGATGCCTCGACCCGTCTTCTCCTCTTATCCTTGAAGCTTTTGCAGTTCTTCTCAAATATGTGCACTGTGAAATGTTCTTGCAAATAATTCAGACAAACATGCAGTCCATAGCATGAATATCTAATTTCTTCACTAAAATCTGATTATAAAGCCTACTGCCCTCTATTTTTAGACTTTTCTTGCATGCCAAGCAAGCTAAAAATATTATTTTATTCACATGTGCACTCACATCAACATGAAGATAGCTAGAATAATAAAAAGGAATCCTTTCCAACCCT
This sequence comes from Taxus wallichiana var. yunnanensis, assembly GCA_018340775.1. NCBI lineage: Eukaryota > Viridiplantae > Streptophyta > Pinopsida > Cupressales > Taxaceae > Taxus > Taxus wallichiana. Next base: position 462,900,272 of record CM031241.1, read on the forward strand.
AGGCACCAAAATTGGATGATTCCCGACAATTAAAAGAAATCAAATTTTAGGCATTTAGTTATGCCAGAATGGGTCGCACTTTTTGGCTATAAGTCATTAGAAAAAACATAAGAAGCAGGCAGTGGAGAAATTCACCCTGTCTGGCAGCTCCAATTTTTCCATTTTCACTTAAACTTGCTTTTGTGGAAAAAACATGAGTAGCATGGAAAAAATCACCTGTCTCGCAGCTCCAATTTTCCATTTTCACTTAGACTTGCTTTTGTGGAAAAAACATAAGGATTAGGCAAAGGAAAATTCACCCTGCCTCGCAGCTCCAATTTTTCCATTTTTCACTTAAGTGATTTGTGTTAATTTCTAACCTTCCCAAAGACTTAAAAAATGTGACTTGCACTTGTGATTAACTTCCCATATTTGGTGTGGACATTCAAGTGGAAGGGCACCTTTGAAATATTTTTATGAAGAAAACACAAGTATAGAATAAAATTTGCCATTTTTGGAAAGGGCCTGGGAAGATGTAGCAGCAAAAACTTGCAAGTGCCATAACTTTCACTCTCAGGCTCCGTTTTAGGTGTCGCTTTTTCTAAAAGTGCATATTTTCTTGAGCTCTACACATTGGTGGTGATATTTTTATTATTTTCATAAAATCCATTATTGCACCTTTTTGGACCAAGCAACCTCTTGCAATCTCCTGAAGGAATCTTGAGCTCTCGTCACCTTTAGATAGATTAATTAGCAATTAAAAACACTGGATAGATTTTCAAAACCCTAGGCCCGGGAAAAGGTCTGGAAGGAAGAATGAATAGGCTATGAGGATTACCGTATGGAAAACAGAGAAAGACAAAAAGAAATAAAAACAAAACACGAAAGAAGGTACAGAGCAATAACCACGAAAATTTTCTTCGATTAGTGATCTGCAAAAATTATTCCCCTGTGTGAATGTTCTATGGTAATAATGATTGGGTGAAGTGCTTTATATAACCTAAATCCTCCAATTTTAGTTCAATCTATTTTTAAAAGAACTTTATTTATTTAATAAATAAATAAATAAAACACTTTCTAGACATAAAGTCCGGTGAAGGGATTGAGTGAGCTTTGACATGTGGGTATTTTTGAATTTGGCTTTTTGACTCTCTGGGATACCTTAGAGCAATGCAAACAACTACAGCTTTAAACAAACACAAAACAACCCGTTACTTTGAAAAGAACGATTTTTTTAAAAAGAGGTAGTCCTGCATTTCGTGGTGAAATCTCGGGACACCAGAGGTTTATCCTTACACATGTGTAACTAATTTCTTTATTTGTATTTAGGTTGTGCATATATATAAATATCGAGTCTCCATTTTCCTGGTAACTTGATTATTTTTCATATTAATAAACTAGTCACCATCCTCCTTGTTTGTTCCTTGCATCCTTGCCAACCATATACCCCAAGCCACAATCAAGGGAGAGTACCATAATTTTACAATACGAATTTCGAAAGCCTTTTTTAGAACCTCTTGATTTGTGTCCCTAGTCCAAACATTCCTCAATCGAATAATGCCTTTGATTTCCATCCAAATTTGTTTGGAAATGCTCACTCCATAATCATCTCAAAATTAGTTTCCTCATTTTCCTTGCACAAACTACACCAAACCGGACTATATATGTTTATTATTTTTGGGCTATGTCCAATGTAAGAGCCTTGTTTTACAATAACAACCACATGGTAAAGTGAGATTTAGATGAACATTTGAAGCTCCAAACCTTTTTCCACCACCACTTTTATGGTTTTAAGACCCCTTCTCCAAATGGACTAATATAGCCATCCTTTGGTGTATGGATCCCATATGGATTTAGAGATCAAATCATTTGATTTTCCTCATCCTTTAACCTCACAAAACTAGATATGATTTTATCAACATGTGATTCCCATATAACAATATCTTCCTTCGTGGGCCCTAAATCCTTCTCAATAAGCCACTCTTGATGCTAATTGTTTGTTAGTGCAAATCAATAACCCGAGAGAGGTCAAGTAGCCTATGGATCTCAAAAACATAATGATATGGTTTGGAAACTTAAAATCATCACCACAACCAATCCAAGGGTCCACCCCAATTTTAATCATCGTTCCCCTATCAACACTCCATATGAGCCAGTTACCAACTAATGGAAAAGCTAGGACAAATGTTTTCAAAATAATAGAAACGTTGTTTAAGTGCTTAACAAGATTTCTTATCCAGCCATCCATAGTTTTAGGAGCGATATACTTTTCTATTATCACATGAGCCCATAAACCATTATTTTGTAAAAGACGATGTCCCGAATTTTTTAATGGTCTTTTTTTTGAAAAAATTGAAACTCTCCACGTTAATGTGTTATGACAATTGAATGACCCGCACTATTTTGGGAAGTCATTATGCATCATCTTCTCCAAATAAATCGGTCGTTAATCGTCGCACCTTGCATTGTTGTATTCTTTTCATTGCCATTGTCCCTCCTCACCTCACATGCCCTCTTCCTCTTCATAAATTGGCATTAATCATTGAATTTATAATTTTAATTGATGTTATTAATTAATGATTTTAAATAATTAAATTAACATTATTAATTCTCTATAATTAATTAATTTTTAATTAACATTGTGTAGTTTAATAATTAATTAATGTTGTTAATTTTATTCATTAAATAAACACCATTTAACTATTAAATTAATTGCATTGATTGATTTTTTTAATATATTAAATTGATAAATGAAGGAGAGTGTACTGGGAGTTCACTCCTACTTCACCATCCATCAATAGCTAATAAGATAAAATTTAAAAATTCCTAGCTCAAAATTTAGGCAGAAATTTTTCCTAGTTATCAAGTGGAAGTTTTTCAAATATCAAATTTGGCAAATGGATGAACTCAACCCACTTTCCAGTTTCCACTTCAAGCAGCAAGCCTCTCTCCATCTATCACATTAAATTCTCCACTTCTCGTAATTGAAAGAAAGAGTTAACGGAGGCACAAAATTAATTGGTTTACTTTTTCATTATTTGTTTGAGTGTTAAAGAAAAGGGATGACATGATTTACGAGCACGTAACAAAGACAACATTCCACATGGTGACTATATCTTCCCACAAACCCGCGTAGGAAGGAGTGAATGGATTAAATAAATAAAATAATAATAATAGGTGTTTACAGTCCACGATGCCATTGGGCGGCCCCATGTAGGATTTGAACTTGTGACCTCTATTTCAAGAGCACATGTTCTTCACCATTAGGCCAACTCAGGCCTACATCAATAATTTTGAAAGCTACTTTTCTCCGGGTTGGTGTTTTCCCTTTTCATTCAATAGTTTATTGTGGAAGAGACCATCACAAGTGAAGAATCATTCCTTCTATTGTTTTCTTAAGCCGCTCTTCTAGATCTGTCTCAAGAAAAGAGCAGGGGAATAAATTACGCTAGTGTGGAGAGGAGATAACCTGCGCACAAAGCAAAGAGATCAAAAGCCCAAAAAAAAGACATGCACGCTAGCCTAGAAATCCAAAAGCATAGGAGAATAATATGTACAAGACAAATGTGTGCGGGAAGAAAAGATAGAAGCCTGTGCAGCGTGTGAATAATAAGTCCAAAAAGACAGAAGAAAGAAAACAAAAGCATAAAAGAGGAGCATGGAAACCAAGAAGAGAAATAACCTGCGCTAAAAGCTAGAATAGGACCTGCTCCAGCATGGGAAGAGAAGAACCTGCGCAAGGAATGATTAAAAAAATCTCACATTGGTCTTAGTCTCGACTCCCGCAGCCTTAGAGCATTCACTTTCTCCTCCTCCTTTGCTTTTAAGCTAGAATTATCAGTCTGAAAGAGCGGTTGTGGAAATAAATATATGCAAACAAATTATAAAACTCGCACGTAGCAAGAAGGGCAGCGAGGAATATAAAGAAAAAGAATTTGGTGGTGAAGAAGGGAACTTCTGGCATGTTGAAATACTAATCCCTATGAAAGAGAAAGGTGTCAACAACATACGTTTATACCAGCGTGGATAGTAAACAACCCAAGCCAAATTCAACCCACAAAAACGTGGATGAGGAGTTAGCTCGAGCTAAATGCACCTTTAAAGCCCGCGGTGAAGAAGTTGAAGGTTCGATCAAATGGAGCCGATTTAAAGTAAATTTGAAGCCATGCAAATGAGGATAGACGACGAAGTCAACCATAAAACCCACACAAAGAGAAAAGTTTGAAAATCCATCTTTGGAGGTGACGGTGATGAAAATTATAATAAGGAAGTCCACGCGGCCTAAACAGGACGAGAGTGTTGCGATCAAGACAAGTAAGATGGTATATCAACTAGCAATCGTACGCAAAATGTACGATGGAAACGCCGAAGGGAATCTTTCGAAGGATTTATATTGGAAGGAGAGAAACATTGAGAAAAGAAGAGGGTGAAGATAAAGAGGTTAGAGGGTGGAAATGTGTGGGGGAACCGAAAATAAATAGTAGAGACAATGTGAAACTCAAACGTAGAACAATATGACGTCGTATATGGAAGTCCTTTGAATGAAACAAATAGTGTTGTTCAAGACGTTGCGGAAACAATTTATAGGTATATATGTGAATGTAAGGAATGACATAATATTATTGCAAAAGTGAAAATGTGTTTGTAGTTTTATTCGTATCATTTAGGGATGTGAAGATGTGGAGTGTAAGTGACATCTAGAGGTGGCGATGTCATGTGAAGTTCCCCCCATCAACAATTGGGGCGACGCCATTATTAACAATCACCCCCCAAAAAAAAGGGCAGGTATGGGTGGCTGTGAATTTTTATTCAACTCACATGTCCCATGGTGCTTTGTAGAGAAAATGTATGCCTATTCCTTTTTTTGGAGGAAATCTTGTTCAAAGCATTTGGTTTGGTGTTAAACATGGTTCAACAGTTATTCCAGGTCAGAAAGAGTATTGATAACCATTACCTGTTGTGTGTTTAATATGCATAGGCGTTCTTAAATGCAACATTGAATATATTCTATCCATCATGCGAAGGGTCGGGGATTCCATGCATAAACAAATTGGTCAAAGTATTTTTTCATAGATTGAACAAAAGATATGTCATCCTAGTTTAGTGTCTCAACATTCAACACATGTGGAAGCCACAAAAGGTCGTGTACATTTACAGAGCCTTGATGTTGCCACTCAAACCTGTAAGAGGGGGAGATCATATATTCAAGATTGTAATTGACTAAACAAAATAGAGAAGGGAAATAACTCTTACCTGCATCAATAGTCACGAGCCTGAAGGTGTTTTTGTAAGAATTTTTCACATAATATTATGAATCTTTGATGAAGGAATGCAAAAAATGATGGGGGTTCGAAACAACGTTAAGGTTTCTCTGTCTTTGCACACCACGAGGGTCAATAGGTCTAGAGCCAAACATAATTTTATGCATGTCTTGCCATTTGGTGTTAGATGCACTTAAAGTAAAGAATAGTACGGGGGAGGGTTTGTTCAATGATGTCAGAGAGATCACCTCTACTTTTTGACAAAAAATAACACACTCCTCACAATAATTTCGTGTAGACATCATTGAAAAAACATGCAACATGAGACAACAAATTTTTTTTGGAGTAAAGACATCATTTAATGTGGGGTCTTTCTTTCAACTTAAGAGCAGAAACATAATCAAATCTCAAGTTTGAAACAATCATGTTTTGTTTTCCTAATGCCCAGGCAAAGTGGACTTTGAGTGACCAACCAGTATAAGAATACAAAGATAGAATACAAAACATAAAATTACACAATGGAAAAGTAAAATTATATCCTTAGGTCGTCTTTGGTGCGGGAAGTAATCATTATCGTCGCTAGCGAAGTTAACATTTGAATAGTAAACAATGGCTAATAATATGTTGACATGGTTAAAGAGCTTGTAAACAAGTAGAATGTAAAATAGTTGTATAATCTATTTTGACACGCCTTTTTTTTAATTTCCATCTCCTTAAAATTATATATAATATAGATGTAACTTTATAATGGTTTTTTTATATTTTTATATTTAATATATATATATATATATATTTCCAAGAATGTATTTACATATAATATAACTCTAATCTATTTCATGTGAAGGAGCCGAATTTTCATGATTTCAATGTCGAAATAACTGCATTCCAAATGATGGCATGTATTTGAGGCTATTTTTAAAATACAATCCACATCTATTTTATATATTTCATTCATTTTTCCAATTTGCAACATCAGTTAAAAATCCATTTTCTTTAATTCTCATGAATGTACACACCCAGTTTTAAAGCTTCCACTTCGACAGTGTGCAAGTCAATGAAACCTCCTTTGTTGGCAGTTACGAAATTGTTACATTTCATTTTTAAAATATTGTTTTGAGTGAGAGTTGTTTTTGCTGCTTTCAAGATTTTTAGATTGAGAATTTCATCTCTAGCTTTTTTATGCTAATTCTATAATTGCTTTTGCATACAGTTCTTATAGAGTAATTAAAAATACAAAGTCTATAACTTCAAGAAATAGGTATATTACAATGTGAATAAAAGAACAAAAACTCTTATAAGATTGGGAATCTAGCCTTATAACGCGACAACGGAATAGAATGCAAAATTTTTATTGAAGAGGTCAAGAAAGGAGAGGGGAAAGATTATACTTGTAAGCATTACAAAAGTTGTTTTTTAAAACCAAGGAAATCAAAGAAGGGGAGATTAAAAGAGAGGCATTAATGATGAAGAAAATCAATATCATTCACAGTAGTAAGGGTAATTGCATATTCCTTCTCGCCCACCGAGGCACTTTGCCCAATGTCAGAAAGCAAACAATTCTTCCCGTCACCAGGAGCACATAAAGGCAATGAATGCTAGTAATAGTTGCCTAATAACAAATTATTATTATTAATTTTAATCACAATTCTCCCAATAGCAATGCTAGCAATAACAATAGCTGCCTTGAAGTTGCGAGTTTATCCCAATTCTCACCTGAAAATTTAAAAAAATTATTAAAAAATAAAGAATAATAGTCCACGAAAAAAGATAAATGTTCAAAATTTATATCTTGATCTAATTCAGGAAGCTCAAGTAAGCATTTAGAACAAATACAAACAAGAGATACAATTTGTTATGCTACATTTCATAACATTTCATCAAAATTGGTAATTCCAATCTACTTATGTGCATTCTATATATTTATAATGTTGGAGAAAAAATTAACAGATCCATGCCATCTCATTCACATTAAGAAAAAATAGAGTTCGTTTACAAAATTTAATTTCCTTTCATAGTAATTATCTTCATTTTTTGGTAAGCGGATGCGCATAGAAGTTGTGGAGTACATTCATACATATCTTTCAAACAAAGCTATCCCAAAAATCTACAGATCGAACCTCTCCTAGCTAGCATCGCAATGTTATCTCCCAATTTTTCATTATTCAGTTCCAAATCAGTCTTTCTTCCATAGCTTACATGCATCCACTTCAAGCCTTCTTATTAGTAGCTATCGTCTGTTTCTCCCTCACTCCACGACATGAATGGCCACCTCCAAATAATTTCTTGGAGACCAAATTCTTTCTCCCGTGAGAATTTTTTCAGGGGGGCTGTGCTTTCCCCTTACAGTACACAAGGACTCTTTTAAAGACAAAAATTGTGTTGCTTAAGATGCTCAGCTTGTTAACCAAGCGCCCGATCCTAAGATCCCAAATAGACTTTGAGATTAGACCAAATGACATTATACTGATGAAGCAGAAATAAAACCTCAAAGACCTTACTATACTAATAAGACCCGCTTCTGCCTATGGATCCCAAATTTGCTCTGATTTATATCCCCTAACTTAAACGTTGGACTGATTATCATGCAATAAATAAAACTCGAAAGAAGAAGAAAAAATAGAGATGAAATGCCATTCCATCCAATAAAGATCTTTGGCCACCAACTCTTGGGTATCAGATGAAGGCTAGAATGGAAACAGAAGCATACATTTGTTAAAGTTGAACAAGAAAACTCAAGATTTGGATGCAACAACTTGCATGACATACACAAATTTCATCCTAACATTTGATTGATGAGAGATTGGTACATAACAAGATGATTCAAGATGTGAGAATTAAATTCAATCATCTTGAGGACTTGATCAAACATATGACACAATATGAGGCACACATGAAAGAAAAAGAGAAGCACAAACTTCGAGATATCCATATGGCTAGTCAAGTGAGGCATATTTCACAGAATTTCAAGACATTTATGAGCTTAGACTCACATTAGTAGCTATCACGAGACATGTCTAACATATGTACATGCAACTTGAGGTCAAATTTGCAGATTCATTTCATTTTTATCATATAAACATTTCGTGTTATAGTTTCAAGCAAAAAAATGAGACAGAGACTATTGTGTCACCAAAGAACTCCACTCGTAGGTAATAACTAGTCTCAAACACCGCATATAATGTGTTTATCCTGCGAAGCTCTATCCGCATTTTTAGTATGGTCCATTTTCAACATCTGTGAATTATGTTCTTTGTGAAGATAATCGATACAACATTTGGTACAAAGATAAAGAAGATAACATAACCACAAAACAAAAATCCTTGTGAGCTTGGTTACAGAAGACATTTGCTATAAAGCTTAACAGTTTTTCATGCAATATACATCTGGAAACAACATCAAATGGTTGACTTTCAAAAGGAAAGCATCTCCTACACAATGGAACACAGAATGTAAATATTAAGCTACCATTGAACATGCATTTATCTTGTTGCCAAGACCACATTCCAATGGAATGTCAAATGAAATATATCTTTTTTGCAAACTCCAAATAGGTGAAGGCAACCTCGAGGAAAGTAATCCACTTTAAGGACTAAATATCATGTTTACAAAGGATGAATCTACTGGAACCAATCCAAACTTCCTCCTAGTTGTGATTTTATTAGTAATGGTAAAGGGTAAAGGAGTTTTTTTAGGTCCAAGCCCAGCCAGTATATCCTCGGCCATTGAATCGCTACTTTGAGAACAAGAAATCCTCTTTGCTTCACCTTATATATATTGTTCAAATTATATACTTCTTTATGTTTCGATGGATACTGAACATCTAAGAATCAATTGCCAATTAGCACCAAAAATATTCAAATCATATAAAAATTATCGGCAGGCCTAGAAAAACATGTTAATTGGGTACCACAGATCCATGAAATTTAGGATTTAAAGATCCACTTACACAATAGGGCATTATACAGCTAGTTTGACATATCCAAAGGAAATTAAGATGGCAAATAGAGAGCATGCAGCCAAAATAAGAAAACTGTGGCCACAAATGTTTGCACAGAAAACCGTCCAAAGGCGACCTGCACAAATCAAAGGATGAGTTTTATAAAACAAAACAGTGAGCCAATCTGGGCATTTTCCATACCAAAGGCGTCAACTCGCAAAAGATTTTTTTTATTTTTTAAAAAAAGCAGCTTGTTAAATGTAAAGAAAACGGAAAACAAAAGCGACTGGATCCTGTTTTTAGCGTACAGACCCTAACCACATTTCCATAAGTTTCCGCCACGTGGACGTCCTAGAAGGTGAAATGTTTTTGGCCTAAGATTTCAACGAAACTCTGCCAAACTAATTTCGACCGTCAGATCTCTGACTGTTGTCAGGCCCAGCAGATTGCATTTCAATACAAGAACGCCTTCGGCGTAATTATCCCAATATTATATGAAAAATCCCATTATCATCCTACCATAGAACAATACCGACTTGAGTATGTTTGGGTAAGATGTCGCTATTGCAAGCCACCTTTAGAATTAAGACGATAATAGTACAAGTAGGATCTACATTAGCTTTTATGTTCCCAAACATGGTTACAAATGGTGTGTGGACTTACAAGTTTTACTCCCTCTGCATTAAATGTGGAGAACAAAAAGGACGCTGTCATTGAATTTTGTTATTCAATTTATGCTAACGTCTTCAGTCGGAGTATTGCGTTATCTTTCATCCATCTTCCATAGTTCATCCGAGTAAAGCTCGGGTGTGTAAAACTCGGTATTTGAAGCGTCCATCGGAGAAGCCATGTTATATAACGAACGACTCACATTGCTATCTCCATTAAACTCAGAGAGTGTCATGGCGTGTAGAGATTCCACTGAAATGTTGTAAGGTAAGTTCGCGGAATGGCTTTCCACATCTTCCTTCCTTGAAACCGTTTCTTCTTGACCACCATCGAACGGAATTGTAATTGCCTCAGTCGGATTCTCTTCAATGCTCTGCGTTGAAAATCTATTGCTTTCCTGAGTCCCTGGTTCTTGAAATGAAGTGGGGAGAGACGAAGACAGAATGCCGGGCCTACTATTCTTGATGCGTTTTCTATAGTAATTCTTGATTGAGTTGTCTGTCCTGCCTGGTAAACTCTGTGCAATTCGAGACCACCTGAACTTCTTTGATCAGTAGAGTAAGACTCGACAACCACCAATTAAACTAAAGTGCGTCAAATATATACAGTAATGACGTGTGAATAGAATGCATAAATGTATACCTGTTACCCAAAGAGGCGTGCAGCTCAATAATCAAACGTTCTTCCTCTTCTGTGAAGTCGGTGGTTTTAAGATCTGGAGAGAGGTAGTTAACCCATCTCAGCCTGCAGCTCTTGCCACTTCTGTTAAGCCCTGCTCCACACCATTCAGTATAACTCGAAGTTAGTGAGATTTCACATTTAAACGTATCATGCTCGAGAAAATTTTAGCTAGCCGCACCTGTGGCTTTGGCAACGAAGTCCCATCGACCTTTACCGTGAAGGGCAACGTAAGAAGAAAGGCGCCTGTCCTCCTCCAATCTCCAGGGGCCTTTCCTTATCTTCTCAACCTCCCTCTCCGCCATTAACAAGGTTTTATCAGAGCTCTAAACGAAGTGGACTGCTATTTGTAATATTCTGCTCAATCATCTCTTGACAAAGAAGAAAACGCGTCCGTTAGCTTATTTCTTCCGCCGCAATCAATAAAGTACAGTAAAGGCTTCCGTATTCAATCGTGACAATACGCGCAACTAAATTAGTGATCCTTCTGTTTTATAATACGTTTTGTTACAATCAGGGACATGCCCGTGGCAGCTCGACATGTCCAGATAGCTTATTAACTTGATAAAATAAAATCGGACAAGGACATGCGGCATGCCTGTAGCTGCGTTATCTTAGATTCAAAAGACCGACATATCTATGCTTGACACAACAAATCTTGTCCAGTAAAATAAAAAGTTTTCTAGAAACGAATGGAGGCTTGAATCCTGATTGCTAGATCTGATGAAGATAAAGCGAGGGGGAAACGTGGAAAAATATTAGCGCAGACCCTAACCACATTTCCATAAGTTTCCGTCACGTGGACGTCCTAGAAGGTGAAATGTTTTTGGCCGGAAGATTTCAACGAAACTCTGCCAAACTAATTTCGACCGTCAGATCTCTGACTGTTGTCAGGCCCAGCAGGTTGCATTTCAATACAAGAACGCCTTGCGTAATTAAGTATTAAAAATGAGATAAATTTATGTTGTAAAAGTGAAAATTTAATAAAATCTCATTTTTTCCTCTTTCATGGTGAATCCAGATAATTGACACTAAAAGTTTTGTTCTCATTGTTTATTTTTCTCCGCTTTTGCTTAAAAATGTCAACATCCAACAAATCAACATTGAAATACGAGTTCCAAGGTGTAATGCACACATCCGTACTCATTTCGTACTACGACCATATAACTGACACCAATCTCGGTCACGTTAATATGGGTCATTTCTCGACATAACTCAATTTGAGGGACACACAGTTTTCTCATCGCCTATACTATAGCGGTCTACCACAAGCAATAGCCTTCTCGGTGTTGGTTCAATGCCCCAAAATCGTCATTACATGTGTGGAACACTATGACCTTGAGAAGAGAGGTGTTTTTATAGCAACAATGAGCCCATCCTCCTAGTCACTCCTAAGCACATTGAAGAGCTACTCAGAATTCCAAAATACAAGAGACTGCTTCGAGATCACAAGGGAGTCTGCACAACAATATTGGGATGAAGATCCGCTACGATGCTCCAAAGTCATAAACAATAAGTTGTTGGTCACCAAGAAGACTCGTGCCCAATCGACTTCCCAAAGAATTGCTTCACATTGAGTTCTGAGTGGAAATTGAAGATATGATCACCTTACTTAGCAAAGTATTCCACATCCCTTCTGCTCACTATTTTCAGTCATGGATGTACAAATTCATTTGTGTCATCCTATATCAAAAACTTCATATTGATTGGGCTCTGATTGTAAGCGAAAAATCACATAAGCAACTGATTGAAGTGAATATGACTGGCCATTTCGACATGACTTCCTACCTCGTATATGGAACGACATAAGGAGAAGCTTTGATGGTCTCGAGACTAGAGGCACTAGGTCAAATTAGTGCCTTTCACTTTTACCCACAACTAGAATTCAAGGCAAGTATGCATCATTTCCGATGGGTCAACAATGCTTTCCTCTTCTACGTCATCAAAATGCTTGAGAACAAGCTACAAGAAATGTTTTTACATCACGTAATGGAGGTGATTTTAAAGTGGGGCACATGGTTCATCCAATTTCCCTCATTTTCATAAATTTGTGTTTATGGATACAATGGAGTTCCCTACAAATTGCCAAAGTATGTAAGTGATAGGTGGGCCCTCATGGATCTTTCTCGACAACTTGCATCAATAAACCACTTCCCGGGTCAAAAACATAGATATGGTATTTGTTTCCCTATCTCCACTAGTGTGTACAAGTTTTCATATTTTTGCATCGTAGAGATGATGGATAAAGAGATGACCATTGTGACACTACACCCATTCGTGAGAAAGTGAGAATTTGGTATTTGAGGATGCATGGAGAGAATTATTGGCCCGAAATATAGACACCTTGTAGATTTGGAAGACTATTAAGTTGATTATGTAGATGAATTAGAGGTTCAACATCGTGACTACTCTTGAATGACTATGAATCAAATAAACACATTTAGACTAAAATATATCCCGTGAGGAGTTAGTGATAATGGACTTGACATGATTGATTCTACATATGATTCAATTGCATCATTTCCCCTTCCCAAAGTCTACTAGTCTAGAAGTGATGATACGTCACTTGAAGAAAAATTCAACAAGTGATCAAGATGAGTCTTGATTACTATGATAAATTTGGCCTGATGTACTACAAATGAGAGAAATACACCTTAAAAGCATAGGCCATCCAACCGAATGAGAAGATAATTACAAAATCCACTCAATCATCCTCTCACCCCACACAAGCTTCATCCCACACTCAAGTAAGTAAGAGGCAATAGAAATCAAAGTCAAATCAAGATCAACCTTAAATGACTAGTGAACATGAGTAGATGAAATAAGTGAATGAGGGAAAGGAGCATGTTTCTGGGATCTCACAATCAAGCCAACATTCATCAATTCATAACAATTAAAATTCTCAAATTTTGATTAAAAACACCACTTTGCGATTCGTTGTATTGGATCGGGTTCCAGTAATTCAAATTTCCAATTCACTGAGCCTTCACATCCCGAGAGATATATCATAACCTTCTCCCATATATCATGAAGATGTTGTGGAAATTCTGGTCTTCAACATGAAAAATTAATTCAGGCCCCACCTAAATTTGAGTATATGCTACCAACATAGGAGTGACTCCCATCTAGTGTAATAATTCTATGTGGTGAGATGATTGAAGAAGTACCCTCTTAGCTACACGAATAAATCAAGAAGTGGAAAAGAATCATCAATCCATTCATGTTTGATCTTGAAGTTATTACATCAATGACATATTATTTCACTCCCAAGAAGCCCAAGGTCATCTTCAAGGTTACGATCAACGAGTATGGAATTCAAGTATGTTGACATAACAACACAAATTATTGCTAAGGACAAGAGGGAAATGACTATTTCTAATTACGAAGAACTTCGAGAGTAATTATTAGAAAATGATGTTGCTTATGCTCGAGAATTACTTCATATAATTTTTCGGAGATGGAAAAGTACAAAATATCATACCATCCAGCTCAAGGAAGAAAATCGGCAGCTAATTACATATGTACAACACCTAATCAACCTAATTTCTTATATTGTTCAAATTTCTACTACGGTGGAGGTACTATATCAAGAAACCCTTAATGCAATCCAAAGAAATAAACAATGTGGATTGTGTAACCAAAAGCTATGAGAATCTATGATAAGTTTCATACTTATATGGATTTTATCCTACATTTTAAATAATATATAGGGGTTAAAATAACCACTCTTGACATAAATTCTACTGATATCTGAGAACTTGCACAAATGTGCTTCTCATTTCTTGTTAGCGAAGGAATCCTAGATTTCAATCATCATGGGCTTCACATTAAATGGCTAATTTATTTCAAGTTCAAAAAGATGGTGTTTGATGATGTCAAAGTACAATTTGATGATGTGAAAGACAAAGGAGAATCAATCATGTGTGTAATCCAAGAATTCATTGAAGAGATCCCTTACAATTTCATTTCCGAGAACAATCAAAGGAGTTTTGTGTAATATCTCAAAGAACAATTAAGCTCGATCTTGTCAATAATTAAATACGCTTCCTCGTAAACTTTTGATAATGATTCCCTTAACAAAATCATCAAACTCCAAAATATATTTTCTAATATGGAAGACAAAATTGTGGAGTTTCATATGGTTCATGGTAGGATTTTGGAAATACAAGTCATCTTTGAGACTTACCTTTCACCACGGTGCTTCCCTGATGAGCTAGGAATGATGGAATCACCGAGAAATTTAGGAGATTCAAAATGGAAATATGCTTAGGCCTAGTATTTTCAAAATGATGTTTCAATGCTTTGATGAGGTTTCCCTTGGTGATCAATGAGTTTGTTTCTCGTACGATCGAGATAGGTGGACTCTTGGCCCAATGGATAAGGCACTAATCCTAGGTGTTATGTTAGAATATATATGTCAATGTTTTCTGTACATGGTTATCTTGACACTTTCTTGTGGGGTCTACATGTACTTGATTTAACAAAATTAAACCTTAATTGGAGGACTGGAGTAAACCATATATAAAACAAATGCAATATACTAACATAAAATGATGAGAAAATACAACTACTAAGAGATTAAGAGTGACTTAGTTGATATATGGTTGTATGGACTGAATATGAGCTAGACTGAAGGTGGAACAAGCTAATTCTAAACTATTTATGCTTCATTTGGAAAACAATAATATGAGAGTTATGTTGGGGCAATATCGCCGAGATCTAGACAGTATCTCATGTGGCATTGGTACCTGAATTAGGCATTATTTTCTTGGTGATGGGTGTGGATATTTTCTTTAAGAGTATGACAATTTCACCTACAACTTGTTCTTCATTGCATCCAATTTATTATAGGTTTCTCTTGTCGCACATGTACCTACAAAACAAACCCTGGCTACATGCACAAGATTCAAACATACATTAAACAAAAAAATATATGCATATAATTGAGTCGGATTGACCTTGGCGATCACCCCAATGTAATTATCACCAAGTGTTGCACTACATTCAATACTCTATGTAGTTTTGGTGTGTGTGTGTGATATAAATTGTTTCTCTTGAAACTAGGTTGCTCTTGGGGAAGTAGTATGATGATAACATGTTACAACTAATTTTCTCCTAAGATAATGTGTGCTATGAAATTCAAAATTTTCCCTTCCTATGTAGTGAATAATGTAGCCCAAATGTAGTCCTTAAGTTGCTCCTTTTTCCCAAGTAGTAGATATAAAATAGTAACCTCCTTGTGCCCTTTAGGATAGTTAGTATGTTGTGTATATATATGAATCCTTTGTTTGAATTTTGACACTTAGTGACACAAAAGTTTGACCCTAAATTTGAAAAAGGAATAAGAACATATATTTAAAATCAGGTGCCAAGTGGTAAATTAAAATATAAGCAAGAGTGAAAAAAATGCTAGGAAGGGACAATAGTGACGGGTGTTATTGTCCTTCCTATGCGCTTGTTTATTGTTCCTAAGACATAGAAAAATAAATTAGAAAATAGGTATAGATATGGATCCCCATGACATGACTAAAAGCACATAAGAAAATCCATAAAACATAAGACAAATGTCACAATCAAAATCAATCAAAATCGATAGAAAGACCAAGAGAGGTGTCACCAGTGTCTAGTCTTCTCACTTAGGAATCATGCACACATTGACATACTAGAGGCATATTGTAATAGTAATAAGTGCATAGTTTTTTTCTACATTTCCCCATTTTATATTAGTGAATGAATATTTCATAGAATAAAGTAGATATGAAGAGTGTGCCTTATGGAGAGTCAAAGAAGATTGTAGTCGATAATGTGTTGAATGGAAATTATAGGATGTGTATCATGGAGTCTAAGAGGGGATAAGAACCCTAGGGGTGACTTGTGCATGTAGTGAAAAAGATACATGTGTTTGTAACCGAATATTTCCTTTGGTTGTGCATTTTGTGTGTGAGATTGGTCATTGTTCCAAATGTGTATCCTTTTTATAGGATGAGGAAGGACTGCAAAATAAGTAAATTCTAGTCAATGCTCACATTATATGAAATTATAATTTTAACTTAGAGAAATCAGAATTCTATGCATAGAAACATGTAAAATAAACAAGTGAATCAAAGATAGAGTACATTTAAATTATGAGATAGAAAGGATAGAATATCCTGTATTTTTCCTTGGAGAATTTTGTTAGAGATAAAATGGGTGAGAGGGGTGGTGAATCAGTCATTACGATATTTCAAATTATATTTAAGATCTGAATATTCAAAAACTCATAACCATTCAATCACAATATTCACTTAATCAATACTTAATGTGTGCAAACCATAAACCATCAAAGAAGCAAACAACCATGAAACAAATAATCAACACCGAACACAAGATGTAAGTGGGAAAAACTCAAGGAAATAAAAGCCACTAAAACACAATCTTATATTGATATGTTTAAAAATTTAGTGAGACACCAACCCCACAAAGAGCACCAACCCCTAGTTTAGTAGAGCACCAACCAAGTACAAGGAGACCTAACCCCTAATTTTATGAAGCACTAACTCCTAAAGGAGGCTACAAACCCCAAGATGATCAATAACCCACTCAACCACCTTATTATGTTCATATATATTATTTTTTCTACCAAACCGATGGAGATCTAATATCCAAATTTCGCACTTCTTCACTCAAACCCTAAGTGACCAAACTTCACAAACAAGCTCTTTAATCACTCCAAAAATCATCAAACTCTTGCACACGTGTTCTCCGATCTTTCTCAACCTTCAACACACTTTTTCAGCCTCAATTCATGCTCCAACACCAACAAATGGCTCTTATCTAGGTCATCCCTCTTGCACACACAACACTAGCTCCAAAAAGGACCCAAAAACATGCTTGTTCGTTTTCAAACATACTTGCCCATGGTTCTGGTCGGGTCACATTGACACCCGATTATCATCCCTCATTGATCTTCTCGCGCCATCCTACCTCCGCTTCCCAAAGATTGTTGCCATGCATCCCCGGGTTTCTCGGATGCTCCCCAACTTAGTGACTCGTTGAAGATATTCATATAATTGCAAAGCAAATTGTGCTTCATGAATATTCGATATGAAACAGGACCCACCTATGAGATTCTCTTCCATGAGTTACATCATAAAACAAGTAACATCTCAATAGAGAATCTTTGTAATAAATTTAATCGGTCTCCCAGGTAACACTTTCACTTGTCACTTAATCGATTTTGATAGAAATATCTAGAAGGAAAAATCCCGAATTTGAGGATGCATTTGATCTTCGAAGATAACAACATAGTTAGACAACTTTCTTGTTGGAAGCATTAAAAAAAGCTTCTACTATCTTTGCAACATACTGCTGATTGGCTAATAAGCTTGCATGCGATTAGTTGTGGATCCTCGACAAGAACACGCCTTGCAGCACCCAATGAAAGTGGAGGTAACACGCCTACTTCACTAGCTTGTAGCTTCATCTATAACCACCATATCAAACCCATGGGCTAGGCGCTGGAATAACTTCCGGCCACTACAAGAAATAGTAGTGAGCACAATCTCAGCCTCATTTACAAAACTTGCCTCAAGATTTGATCGAGCTTCTTTCATGGGAGTGACTTTCCAAAATGAAAAGGCGAGACAACTCAACTAAAACTTTATCTCGTTCTTCTACTACAGCTGCAAGATTTTGCAACAACTAATCACGACTGTGGTCGCGTTTTCTTTCTTCCTCTGGCTGGTGCGTGGCCTTTCTTTGGCGTGGGAAATTTTAATTCTCTTGTTTTAAAGACTGTTGTCTTTTCTTTGCCAGTCGTGTACTTCTTAATACCTGCACACCTTTTGAGAACTTGTTCTTATTTCCTTTTCAGGCTGGGCACGGGTTTCTTCTTTTAATCTTCTTTCTTTAAAAACTGCTCTTTTCTTTCTTATTTTCTTTGCTTAAAAACTTCTTCTTTCAGACCAATGTGTGGTCTTTACCCTCTTGGCTGGGCGTGGGAGCTAGTTTTCACCTCCATCGTGGTCTTTTAGACAAAAATAGAAGCTTTTATTTGTCTTTTCCTTGGTTGTGCGTGGCTTGTGTGGATAGGTGCGTGGAAGTGCTTCTCTTCCTCCCACGTGGTATCTTCAATGCTGGGCGCATGGACAACTGTTCCTTTCCTTTTTTATATTAAAAACTATTCTTTTAATGTGTGGAATTTCTCATGGGCTGGGCGGCTTGCCTTTAATCTACTCTTGAAACTGTTCCTCTCTCCCTTCTCCATGCGTGGGAGATTGTTGTCCTTCCTCTCTTTGCTGTTATTTTCTTCTTCTTATGCAATGCGTGGAGCTGTTGGAAACAAAACCAAAAACTTTCTTGTATTTCTTCTTCACAATGGCGTTAGTTTCTCTTGCATAATGCTGACAAAATATTATGTCTTCTTGAAGAAAGAAGCAATTGAAAGCTTCGCACGACTTTTTCAACGGGTTTGATGGAGGAAGTTACGGGAATTAATCTAACTTCCTCTCTTCCGGGTAGTGGCTTAAGTGCTAGGGGAAATGGGAAAAGCAACGGGCAATTGCCAACGGCAAAATGGGTTGGCAATCCCCGTTCAATTTCCCCATGTGGGAAATTGGGGAATTTTATTCTCGTTTGTCAATCCATGATTTGGCAATTGGCAGAGGAAAACCCACGTGCGGGAAATTTGAAGGAAATTGCCAGGAAAGTGGAAAACCGGGTTGGAAACGAAAGCTTACTTCCTCGGCACTAAAACTTGTCGAATGAACTTTAATTTATATTTATTTAATTAAATACTCCTTAAGTGATTTTAAAAAAATTAATTTAATCAAACAAGGAGCAATTAATTAATTAAATATTAATTAATTATTTTAATGTATTTTAACACATTTTAAAGTCAAGGGAAGAGTTCTTGCCTCAAAATCATGAAACGAAGACCGAAACGATCACAAACATAAGACAATCACAATGAGTCCAATGAACCACACAAAGTAACACTTTTCAAAATTTTCTAATTTTTCATTTTTTAATTATTTTTTAACAATTTTGCAAAGTCAAAATTGGTGATAACACATGGCATGGTTTTCTCTTGTTTATGTGATTTGGTGATCAATTGAAGTTTTCAAGGTGTTAAAGGCTTTATGAAATAATTGTTTTGAGATTTTCAAAGTGAACAAGGTCCATTAAATGAAATAATTTGATTGGTTGATAAAATTTACAACCATGTATTAATTTAAAATGATATTTTAATCATATGTAAGGGGTTATGGGTCATGTATAGGTATTGATTTGATGTAAGGGCATTTTTAATAATATGCCCATGGTGTTTTGAGCCATGTTTGGCACATGTAATGAGGTTTTTAGTTAGGACAACCTAATTGGGTAACTTTTCACTATTTTAATTAAAGTTATAATTGTTTCCTTGATATATGGGTCAAAAAAATGAGGAGATTTTTTTTTTCCTAAGTTTAAAATGATAAGGAAATTTTTGTGACTTGTTATATTCTGCATTTTCATCGGCCTTCAAAAAGAATGCGTAATGCATATGGATGGATCTGGGGCCCTGATAAAGCTTACATTTTAATTACTAAAAGCTCTGCAATAAATGAAGGTCACAAATAACAAACATAATGTAGTTGTAAGCTTATCCTTATTCTCGAACTCGGATCCATGGCAACTGCGAGGAAACAAATATTCACTACCGTGTGCAATGTCTTGGGAGAAAACATTCAAATCTTCATCGACCAGAGACTAGTTGCTGAAATGGGGGCATTGAAATCAAGTGAAAGTGAATCAGCTTTTGGATTGGTAGGAGGTTCAAGTGCAGCTAACAGTGAAGATTGTTTCGATGCTACAGGAGATTCAAAGGCAGTGGCGGTCGTACTTCCATCATTTCAAACAAGGAAAATGTTATTTTTGGTGATTATTGGTGATGTTAAGTGAACCAATAAAATATAGGCTGTGCAATGAGATGGAAGAGTCGGGTTATTCAATTTGTAGAAAGTGTTTGCAAAACTAGACAATGCTTTCGACTTCATCAAATCAAATGTATAGTGCAAATAACTAGTTATATTTATTCATGGGGTGTTTGTTAAAGCCATGTTTTGTAATACCATTGGAGGTGAATTGCAATTTTGGCTCTTGGAGATCTTCTCAATGGCGAAAGACCGTGGTTTTGGATTCGATAAACCAAGGTGGCGTAATGACTATAAACCTCTCGGAATAATTCACCATGGAAAGGTACTTAGCATGTGGAGCAGAATGTGAATAATTCACCATGGAAAGGTACTCGGAGCATGTGGATGAATTGCTCAAGTTTCAAGCTCAACACTCTTGTCATTTGGAGGATTGCAGAGCACAGTCAATGAGTTCATTCCCGTATGATCGGGATAGGCGGACTCTTGGCCCAATGGATAAGGCACTGATCCTAGGTGTCTTGATCTGGGTGGCACATTGCTGACTAGGATGTCTACGTGTGCATACAAGTCATTTAAGTGGGGTCCACATGTACCCATTTCTTTATTTATGTATTTTTCCTTAAATGACCTTTTAACTTAAGTGGTTTCTATTTTTAGTCACTTTTTAAAAGTTGGTTGAAAAAAGTCAAAGTCACTTAAGTGCCCTATTTAATGTGCATTTAAAACCCTAACTACTTTGTAACCAACTTTTGGGTTATAAAAGGAAGTGAGGGGCTCATTTGTAAGGGTGACTTTGAGAGAGGAGAAGAAAATACTTTTGTGCAAGCTTTGTTTCAAGAAGAAACTTTGTGTTCTTTTGTGAAAAACATTTTGGAGTTAATGGAATAAGAACTTTGTGTCTCATTCATTGTCTCTTGTAACATTTGGTGTTCTTATGTTCATTAGATGTTAGGTGTTTAAATCTTGCATGCAAATATTATCTTTGATCTTATTGTCAACATTAGTAATCAGTTGTTCTAGTTCACAGTGATCAAGCTCTGATTGTCTACTTGCTCATATGTGTTCCCTTTTACACGTTCTTGTTTAACTAACTCAAACTCCGTTTTATTTGTGTTGGTTATTCATCTTTCCTCTTCATGCAATATTAGGCTCTGTTTTTACCTAACTCTTGCATGTTCTTTCAGTTCATTCCATTCCACTCCTTTCCTTCATTTCATTCTATCTCCTTCATTCACTTTTCTTCCATTGATGTTCCAAAACACCCCCCACATACAATTTTGAATGTACAGATGTAAATATAGTTTTGGTTTTCAATAAAGGCAACCTCACCTTCATTGAGGAGGGACTTCGTTCCCACACTGTTGCATGTCATTTGCATGCGTGCAAATCCATATGCTAACAGTTTTTGGCGACTCCACTGGGGATTCAGAAATCGTTAACCAGTGCTTGGTTAAATCTTTATGACTATCCCCTCTGCACAAGCTCCAGTTCTTCAACCGAATCTTGTGCCCAATGAAGATTTCCAAGGAGACATTGCTGCCAACCTTCGAATAGTAGCTTGGGAAAACCATGAAAGCTTGCAGCAATTTGTGGCTGTTGATAGAGCCATTGACAGAGAAATCTACATCGAAGACCTTAGAAGAAGAGCACCCGCACTTGTGGCTAGAAGACCTCTTGGGCACGTGTTGATAGTTGTTCACCGATGCGGTCCTCTTCCACCTAGGTAATAAGTTGTATGACTATTACGGTCCTCTATCTTACAACCAAATCTTGTTTGGATACTCAAGAAGACATATCATCATATTTGAGGCAAGCTATTTGGGAAAAGCACACAAGTAACCATCATTTTCATCTCACCGCATCAGTACTAGATAACAAAGAAGAGAAAGCTGCGAGAGTTGTTAGAGTTATTCAGGTGCAAATAGCTCAAGAAAGAGAGCAAAGAGAAAAGGCTAGAGCTGGTCGGAACACGCCAGTGATCTCTTCACCATAAATATTCCAAACTGGAAGGAAAGAGGTTTACGCGAGGAGAAAAAGCTAAAGGTCGATCTGACCCCACTTTTGACTTTCAAGGAAAATTTGGTTTCAAGTTATCTCCTCCCAAGAAGAACACACCTCGTAGATCTGCAAGCCTTGCATCAAGTCCTGAAAGAGCAAGCAAGGAAGGAATCACTACCAGTCAAGCACTTGTCCTTGCTCACATTGTTTTACCTTCGCATACCACCTTTTCTCCAATGGCAGCCAATGTACCATGGGGAAATGCCATAGGCCCATTGGCCTTACCTACTCGACATGAACTCCCACGAGGATCAAGAAATATTCTTCCCAAGTTCGACGGAGATGGGAAGACGTCACTAGATGATCATATTTCTGCCTTCTTCACTGCATGTGTTGTTTTGTCGGTAGAATATGAAGATGTTGTTATTCGTCTCTTCGTCGAGACATTGCATGATATTGCTGTAGATTGGTTTCATCATCTTCCCAATGGATGCATTACAAGTTGGGATGATATGAAAACTAAGTTTGAAAATCGATTCAAAATGGTGGAAGATGAACATGCTCTTCTTGCCCAACTATCTCAGGAAAGAAAGAGCCTACAGAACCCATGAGGAATTTCGTGGCCAAATTCAACAAGATGGTGAACAAAGTTCCCGTCGGGATTCGTCCCAACCTTGATGGACAAAAATGTTTCTTTATTAACGCACAACAACCAAAGTGTGCTATCGGCTAAGAAGGCTACTTTGGAACTTGCTCAATCTTTGGCCATAGAAATCGAAGATGACTTAATCATGGCAAGAAAATTCAAGAAAAATTCCCTCAAAGGAAAGAGTCAAGAAACTCCCAACGCTTCAGAAACTATACTCACTAAGTTGGCTAATGATGTGCTAGCTTTGAAAAAGCAAGTTGCTCAAAGTAGTAAACCTGCTCCTTACAAAGACATCCCGTGAAAAGGATACGTTCCCAACAAAGCCAGGATTACAGGTGCTCCAACAAGGCTTGCTATTGAAGCAGCTCCCATGCAACTAATTCCAAATGTGATGTCATTGAAGAAAGCGATGATGAGATTGAGGTCGTCGAGGTTGATGAGGAAGAGCCTGATTTTGAGACATATGAACTTGCAGTTGAAGATCCTGAGGAAGAAAGTAATAATCATTTCTTTGAGTACCGTTCCGATGAAGAAGACGAATATGAAGAAATTATAGAAGATATGAATAGTCAATCCTTCACCATTTTCACACGCTCTCAGAAAAAGGACCAAGATACCACTAAGGTGGGAGATAAAGAGGTTTCCAAGGAAACTCTCAAAGAATCCAAGATAAAGGAGGCTCCTAAAGAGTCCAGAGATACTGAGGTTTCAAAGGTCAAGACTATCTTAAAGAAAGGAGAGCCTTTGTTAGATCAATCAGTTAGTAAACCAACTACGAAGAAAACTTCTTCTTCCACATCCGTATCAACCAAGCTCGAGACCAAGGTCAAAAGTGTGCCATCATCAAGTTCGAAAGAACTCATATCTAAGACTTCAAGTGCAATTACTTTGCCTAAATTTGATATCATTGATCATATCAATAAAACAAAAATTTCCATGTCACGAGAAAAGTACTTGAAGTCCAACAAGGATCAGCTCGAGAAGTTGGTCCAGTTTATCAAAGGTGACTCTATTGTTCATTCCTCTAAAGGAATTCTAAAAACTCCCAAAGATGGGAAAACTCAAAATATTGTGGCGGCCACTACACCTTCAAATGAAAAGATCAAACCTTTCTTTGTGTCTTTTCTGATCAACGGATGCAAGTTAAGTAATTGCATTATAGACTCTGGAGCCTCGGATAATGTGATGCCGGAAAAGTAGCACATGCTCTTGGTTTGACTTGTATGAGAACATTCGGATCATGTTACTCTATGGAAACCAAGCAAGTTCCTCTGATTGGGCAGATTAAAGATGCCCAAATGGTTTTAGCCCAATTCCCTCAAAAGTGAGTTAAGGTAACTATTTTAGTTGCTGATATTCCCGCCTCGTATGGAATGTTGTTGAGCAGGAAATTTTGTAGGGATTTGGGTGGTGAGATTCAAATGGATTGGTCTCATGCCATGATTCCTATCAATGGAGAAATGAAGAAACTTATGCCGAAGCTCAGGAAAAGTTCACGGTAACTAAAACCGAAGATCCTCACACAGATCCTTTTCCAAGGCTCAAGTATGGGTAATTATATGATGACTAGAAGTTCATACCCCTGAGATCACTTGCCAAGATTCCAATGAGATCTGGACTCTTGAGTTCGATGGAAGTTGTTGCTCAACGGGCTCTGGTGCAGGAGTGGTGCTCATATCTCCAAATGGTAAAATTTTTCCTTTTTCCTATAAACTCAAATTTTCAAATACTAATAACACTGCAGAGTACGAGGCATTAATCCTTGGCCTCCAAGTTGCAGAGGAGAAAGGGATAAAAATCTGGAAGTCTTTGGAGATGTGGAATTGATCGTGAAACAAGTAAGAAATCAGTTCCAAGTAAAGAATGATCGTCTGAGACACTACAAAAATAAAGTTTGGGACGCAATAGAAGTTTTTGATGCTTTTTCCATTAAATTTGTCCCTCGTGAAAAGAATGAAAAAGCGGATTCTCTAGTAGTCTCAGCGTCATTAATGATTCCTCATTCAAATTTGATCAAGACAAATACACCATTGAAATGGTTTTTAGGCCAAGTGTTCCTGACAATGCAGAAAATTGGCAAGTATTTAATGATGATCAACAAATTATTGCCTTCTTGGAAAAGAGAGAAAATTTTGAATAGTTGTACTTTGAAGGAAGTGATTTGGCATTTCATGAATCAACTACCTCACCCATTCAGGAAGGAGTTGAGAATGAAGATCCTGGTGATGGCATCATTCAACTCAAAGGAAATAAAATTCCCAAAGGATTGGTTTCACTTGAAGAACTTTTTGACAAACATGACAGGTTTATTAAAGAGAAAGAGCAGGCAGGACCTACAAATTCTACTGACTATGAGAAATTAATATCGGCACCAAGGATAAACCTCACCTGATCAATATTGGTAAATGTTGCTCACCTGAGGAGCGCAGGAAATTCATAAATCTCCTTACCAAATACTCTAATGTCTTGGCATATTCATACAAAGACTTGAAGTCTTTCCAACCTAGGGAAATGGAGCATGCCATACCCTTGAAGCCTAGTGCAGTTCCATTCAGGCAAAAGCAAAGACAATATAATCCCAAGATTGTAGGGACAATATTTCATGAAGTTCAAAAGATGCTAGATGCACGAATAGTGTTTCCTATTCGACATTCGACCTGGATAGCTAATATTGTACCGGTTCACAAGAAAAATGGAGAAATTAGGATTTGTGTGGATTTCCGCAATCTTAATCAGGCTTCCTTGAAGGATAACTACCCACTTCCAGTCATGGACCATATTCTATAGGCAATAACTGGATCGGAAATGCTATCTATGCTAGATGGTTTCTCTGGCTATAATCAGATTGAAGTGGCTAGAGAAGATCAACATAAAACCGCATTCACTACCCCCTGGGGTACGTTCGCATATAGAAGAATGCCCTTCGGTTTGATCAATGCCGGCGTAACTTTTCAAAGGGCCATGGATATGGCATTTGCAGATTATAAAGACAAGATCATTGTGATATACCTAGATGACTTGACAGTGTTCTCAAAGAAGCGAGAAGATCACTTAAGAGATTTAGAGAAAATTTTGCAAAGGTGTAAACTTCATAAGATTTCTCTGAATCCAAAAAAATCTATGTTTGGAGTTACAGAAGGTAAACTCCTAGGTCATATTATTTCTAAGGAAGGAACTAAGATCGATCCTGAATGCATTCAAGCTATAAAGAATCTTTCCTTGCCTACAAGTAAACCTGGAGTCCACTCCTTCTTTGGAAAGGTGAACTTTTTGAGAAGGTTCATGCCAGATTTTCACCGAGCTGACTAAAGAAATCACTGATATGATGAAAGGAAAAGAAACCTTCAAATGGTCAAAGGAAGGTAGAGAGGCATTTGAACAAATCAAGGGTGCTATTGCAAAAGCTCCTACATTGGTGTGTCCCGATTTTAAGAAGGATTTTATAATTTATTGCTATGCTTCGCCACACACAATCTCTGCCATTTTGACTCAGCTCAATCAAGAGGGGATTGAATCTCCTATCGCATTCATGAGTTCGGGATTCAAGAAACATGAACTTAATTACACTCCTCTTGAGAGACATGCGTATGCGGTGGTAAGAGCCCTGAAACACTTCAGGTATTATGTGTTGAATTCTCACACCAAAGTCTTAGTTCGGACACCGCGGTGAAATCAATGTTGACACAACAGGAACCAGGATCTAAAAGAGGTAATTGGGTCTCCAAGATCCAAGAATATGATCTGGACATCAAGCCTACCAAGTTGGTTCGAGGAGAGAGGACTCTGCCAACTCATTGCAGAGAATGAACCATGAGATAACTCTGAAGAAGAACTAGTTGAAGAAAATTTACCATTGGTAGTTTTTGTCAGTACCACGGATGAATGGTATTCTGATATTGCCTACTTCCTCACATATGGTGAGTGTCCAGAGAATCTAACAGCTAAAGAGAAATGAGCTATCAAACTAAGAGCTTCCAGATACGTCATTTGGGATAACACGTTGTTCAAGAAAGGAATTGATGGCATGTTCCTCAGATGTGTTGATAAAGAACAACAGCCTAGGTTGTTGGAAGCTTTCCACAATCATGCTTGCGGTGGTCATTTTTGGCCCAGTAATAGCCCATAAAATTCTGAGAGCACATTATTACTGGCCCACTATGTTTTCTGATGCTCAGAAATGGGTGACCAAATGTGAAGCCTGTCAACAATTTGTTGGAAGACCAAAGTTGGCAGCACTGCCTTTGAAGCCAGTTGTCATTGAAGAACCCTTTCAACAATGGGGTTTAGATTTCATCGGGGTTTTGAATCCTAATTCTAGCACTGGTCATACCCACGTGCTCACCGCCACTGATTACTTTACAAAGTGGGTAGAAGCTATACCGGTGAAACAAACATCTACTGCAATAATCTGTGATTTCATCAAAGAAAACATATTGGTTCGTTATGGAATTCCTCACAAGATCGTGACTGACAATGCCTCAAATTTTTCTTCTGCAGAGATGATAGGTTTTTGTTATGGATATGGGATATCTTTGTCTCATTCATCAGATTACTACCCGCAGGGAAACGGTCAGGCTGAATCCAGCAACAAAAACCTCATTACTATTGTGCGCAAGTTAGTCGAAGAAAATCAAAGAACTTGGCACAAAAAGTTATACGATGCATTGTGGGCTGACCGCATAACTCCCAAAAGGGCAATCGGGATGTCTCCATTTCAACTTCTGTATGGAACTGATGCTCAAATTCCCATCACATTGGAGCTACCAGCGTTAAAATTAGCTCAGGCAGTTGATGATGAATGCTTCACCAATGCATTAGATAAAAGGGTCATGTTCCTAAGCAAGCTCGAGGAACAAAGAAGTCAAGTGGCCAACAGGATCGAGGAACATCAATCCAAGGTAAAGAAGTTGTTTGACAGGAAAACTAGAGAGAGACAGTTTCAAATCAATGACTTAGTTCTTCTCTGGGATAAAAGACGTGAGCCGAAGGGAAAGCATGGGAAGTTTGACTCATTGTGGCTGGGACCATTCAAAATAAGACATTTATGTGGAGATAGTACCTACTACTTGGCATATCCTGATGGAACTCATTTTCCTTTGCCCTACAGTGGGCAATATCTCAAGTATTACCAGAATTGAAAACGGGTTGTTCCCCGTATGTACATAGGTAATTAGGATTTTGGTTTGTTTGTTTCCCTGTTTTTCGGTCTCCTCTCTTGTGTCGCCCCATTTTTGTGCCCCATCATTCTGTGATCATGTTCATGACTATTTTGGTCTGGGTCCGTTCTGCGTCCATGAAGTCCTTGTCCCCAATCAGAGCCAACTGTTATCAGCCAATTTTGACTTCGCAAAATTGTTAAAAATAATTAAAAAATGAAAAATTAGAAAATTTTGAAAAGTGTTACTTTGCGTGGTTCATTGGACTCATCATGATCATGTCTTATTTTTGTGATCGTTTCGGTCTTCGTTTCATGATTTTCGGGCGAGAACTCTTCCCGCCAGGCTTTAAAATGCGTTAAAATACATTAAAATAATTAATTAATTTTAATTAATTAATTGCTCCTTGTTTGATTAAATTAATTTTTAAAAAATCACTTAAGGAGTATTTAATTAAATAAATATAAATTAAAGTTCATTCGACAAGTTTTAGTGCCGGGGAAGTAAGCTTTCATTTCCAACCCGGTTTTCCACTTTCCTGGCAATTTCCTTCAATTTTCCCACACGTGGGTTTTCCTCTGCCAATTGCCAAATCATGGATTGGCAAACGGGCATAAAATTCCCCAATTTCCCACATGGGGAAATTGGACGGGGATTGCCAACCCATTTTGCCATTCCCATTGGCAATTGCCCGTTGCTTTCCCATTTCCCCCTGGCACTTAAGCCACTACCCGGGAAGAGAGGAAGTTAGATTAATTCCCGTAACTTCCTCCATCAAACCCGTTGAAAAAGTTGTGCGAAGCTTTCAATTGCTTCTTATTTCTTCAAGAAGACATAATATTTTGTCAACATCATGCAAGAGAAACTAATGCCATTGTGAAGAAGAAGAAATACAAGAAATTTTTTTTTTTATCAAAATTCCATATTGCATAAGAAGAAGAAAATAACAGCAAAGAGAGGAAGGACAACAATCTCCCACGCATGGAGAAGGGAGAGAGGAACAGTTTCAAGAGTAGATTAAAGGCAAGCCGCCCAGCCCATGAGAAATTCCACACATTAAAAGAACAGTTTTTAATATAAAAAAAGGAAAGGAACAGTTGTCCATGTGCCCAACATTGAAGATACCACGTGGGAGGAAGAGAACAGTCTTCCACGCACCTGTCCACACAGGCCACGCACAACCAAGGAAAAGACAAATAAAAGCTTCTATTTTTGTCTAAAAGACCACGATGGAGGTGAAAACTAGCTCCCACGCCCAGCCAAGAGGGTAAAGACCACGCATTGGTCTGAAAGAAGAAGTTTTTAAGCAAAGAAAATAAGAAAGAAAAGAGCAGTTTTTAAAGAAAGAAGATTAAAAGAAGAAACCCGCGCCCAGCCTGAAAAGGAAATAAGAACAAGTTCTCAAAAGGTGTGCAGGTATTAAGAAGTACACACCTGGAAAAGAAAAGACAACAGTCTTTAAAACAAGAGGATTAAAATTTCCCAGCTAAAGAAAGGCCACACACCACCGGAGAGGAAGAAAGAAAATGCGACCACGTCATGATTAGTTGCAAAATCTTGAAGCAGTTTTAAACATAGTAGAAGAACGAGATAAAGTTTTAGTTGAGTTGTCTCACCTTTTCATTTTGGAAATTCACTCCCATGAGAAGAAGCTCGATCAAATCTTGAGGCAAGTTTTGTAAATGAAATGAGATCCAACTGTGCTCACTACTTTTCTTGTAGTATTGGGAAGTTATTCTGCGCCTAGCTCATGGGTTTGATATGGTGGTTATAGATGAAGCTACAAGCTAGTGAAGTAGCGTGTTACCTCCACTTTCATTGGATGCTACAAGGCATGTTCTTGTCGAGGATCCATAGGCCCTCTTTTAGGTACAATGTGGTGATTATTAGCTAGCAATGAACGAGCATGTTGCGATAGTAGAATTTTTTTAACGCTTCCAACAAGCAGGTTGTCCAACTATGTTGTTATCTGCCCATTCAATATCAAATGCATCCTCAAATTCGGGATTTGCCTTCAAGATATTTTATCAAAATCGATTAAGGGACAGTGAGAGTGTTACCAGGAGACCTGATGAAATTTATTACAAAGATTCTCTATTGAGACCTTACTTGTTTTACGATGTAACTCGTGGAAGAGAATCTCATAGAGGTGGATCTGTTTCATATCGAATATTCATGAAGCACAATTTGCTTTGCAATTATATAAGCATCTTCAATGAGTCACTAAGTTGGCGGCATCCGAGAAACCCGAGGATGCATGGCAACAATCTTTGGGAAGAGGAGATAGGATGGCGCTAGAAGATCAATGAGGGATGATAATCGGGTGTCAATGCGACCCGACCGAACCATGGGCAAGTATGTTTGAAAAAATGAATTGTTTTTGTGACTTGTTATATTCTACATTTTCATCGGCCTTCAAAAAGAATGCGTAATGCATATGGATGGATCTGGGGCCCTGATAAAGCTTACATTTTAATTGCTAAAAAAGCTGCAACAAATGAATGTCACAAATAGCAAACATAATGCATTGTAAGCTTATCCTTATTCTGAACTCGAGATCCATGGCAGCTGCAGAAACAAATATTCACTTTGCCATGTGCATACAATGGCTTGGGAGAAAACATTCAAATCTTCATCGACCAAAGACTAGTTGCTGAAATGGGGGCATTGAAATCAAGTGAAAGTGAATCAGCTTTTGGATTG
The DNA here is from genome assembly GCA_018340775.1 of Taxus wallichiana var. yunnanensis. Classification (NCBI taxonomy): domain Eukaryota; kingdom Viridiplantae; phylum Streptophyta; class Pinopsida; order Cupressales; family Taxaceae; genus Taxus; species Taxus wallichiana. Next base: position 462,931,198 of record CM031241.1, read on the forward strand.
GTAGGAGGTTCAAGTGCAGCTAACAGTGAAGATTGTTTGGATGCTACAGGAGATTCAAAGGTAGTGGTAGTCATACTTCCATCATTTCAAACAAGGAAAATGTTATTTTTGGTGATTATTGGTGATGTTAAGTGAACCAATAAAAGATAGGTTGTGCAGTGAGATGGAAGAGTCGGGTTATTCAATTTGTAGAAAGTGTTTGCAAAGCTAGACAATGCTTTCGACTTCATCAAATCAGATGTATAGTGCAAATAACTGGTTATATTTATTCATGGGGTGTTTGTTAAAGCCATGTTTTGTAATACCATTGGAGGTGAATTACAATTTTGGCTCTTGGAGATCTTCTCAATGGCGAAAGACCAGAAGCTTGGATTCTGATAAACCAAGGTGGCGTAACGACTACGGTCTCGCAAAATGAATAATTCACCATGGAAAGGTACTCGGAGCATGTGGAGAATTGTGAATGTGAATACGAATGAAGACAAATTTTCTCACACCAGGATATTGCTCAAATCAGAGGGGTGGATGAATTGCTCAAGTTTCAAGCTCAGCACTCTTGTCATTTGGAGGATTGCAGAGCACAGTCAATGAGTTCATTCCCGTACGATCGGGATAGGCGGACTCTTGGCCCAATGGATAAGGCACTGATCCTAGGTGTCTTGATCTAGGTGGCACATTGCTGACTAGGATGTCTACGTGTGCATACAAGTCATTTAAGTGGGGTCCACATGTACCCATTTCTTTTATTTATGTATTTTTCCTTAAATGACCTTTTAACTTAAGTGGTTTCTATTTTTAGTCACTTTTTAAAAGTTGGTTGAAAAAGTCAAAGTCACTTAAGTGCCCTATTTAATGTGCATTTAAAACCCTAACTACTTTGTAACCAACTTTTGGGTTATAAAAGGAAGTGAGGGGCTCATTTGTAAAGGGTGACTTTGAGAGAGGAGAAGAAAATACTTTTGTGCAAGCTTTGTTTCAAGAAGAAACTTTGTGTTCTTTTGTGAAAAACATTTTGGAGTTAATGGAATAAGAACTTTGTGTCTCATTCATTGTCTCTTGTAACATTTGATGTTCTTATGTTCATTAGATGTTAGGTGTTTGAATCTTGCATGCAAATATTATCTTTGATCTTATTATCAACATTATTAATCAGTTGTTCTAGTTCACAGTGATCAAGCTCTGATTATCTACTTGCTCATGTGTGTTCCCTTTTACACGTTCTTGTTTAACTAACTCAAACTCCATTTTATTTGTGTTGGTTATTCATCTTTCCTCTTCATGCAATATTAGGCTTTGTTTTTACCTAACTCTTGCATGTTCTTTCAGTTCATTCCATTCCACTCCTTTCCTTCATTTCATTCTATCTCCCTCATTCACTTTTCTTACCATTGATGTTCCAAAACACCCCCACATACAATTTTGAATGTACGAGATGTAAATCTTGTTTTGGTTTTCAATAAAGGCAGCCTCACCTTCATTGAGGAGGGACTTCATTCCCACACTATTGCATGTCATTTTCATGCATGCAAATCCATATGCTAACACCATGTAAAGACTCGATCAAACCTCAATAACCTTTATAAAACTTCTAAGTAATTTATAATCCTTGAATCAACCTCATGCTCAAACCACAACTACGTTTGTCTTCACCAAATCAACCTACCAAAAATTTGTTTGCAAAGGTTAGGTCATAAAATTATTTATACATACATTTAATACCTCCAAATTGATTCATTATATTAAAAATCCATCTCATGCTTCAAAAAACTTCAAACTTGCACTAGAACACATCATGTCATGCATACACGCCAAAAATATTTATGTCCAAAGAATGACTAGGAAATATTTTAAAATCACCTCATAATGTGGAAGAAATCATATAAATGGAAATTTATCTAAATAATATTTCCAACAAAAATTTAATCATCTTCAAACTCCACCTTTAGCTCAAGTTATTCCCATTTTACTGAACCCTGCTATTTGAGACCCCAAAACTGCCCTTTGACTACCAATCTGATATACCTCAAATGACCATGTACCTACATGAACATGTCCTAAAACCTTCATGGAAATAAATATAATCTTCCATACATAATGAACCATCAATTTTTAATATTGCTTCTTTAGACAACCTTGTCCCAAAACTTCCTTCTTCGTAAATCGACTTGTTTGAGTGGGGCCCACTCATCACCATGACCTCAACCATAAATTTATGGAAATATAGAGATTCATATAAAAATACACTCATCAATTTTTATTAATCAATCAAAAATTCCCGTCACTATATCTCTTCTTTTGCAGAACTCGCTCCTAGTTAGAGTTTAACTAGGGTTTTAGACCACTTTATCTTCTTAACATTTGTTAATCAAAATGTGACGATCAAATGAACTGATTATTTTTGTGAAATATTTTAAAATCACCATAAAAAAATCCTTGAAATCCACAAGGTCACATGCAAATCACACAATTCACAACAACATCTAGAAGTTCAACTTCGAGTTGGATTTTGACTTGTTTTGACCCTATCTCACATAAACTGTCATATATTGCAAAATTCACATCATGAAACCTGAAAATTTTTATCAAAGAACCATGACACATCCCTATAACATCTCCAATCATCATAATGTCAATACCATACCTCAAACTCTCCATTCTATCTCATTAAGACTCACCTTAAGGATTCTCACTGTAGAAGCTAGGGTCAATTGAAAGAATGTAATAACTCATCATAAAACCTTTTAAAATGACCAAACATACCTTATATACCATGATACACCTAAATAAATTCATCCATGAGCTCATATAGCTCCAAAACTCATTCTCACTTTCTCATGACAACCATACTTATTCCCAATGAGCACACCTTAACATAGTAAACCACTGTATCTTCATCATGAAATAACTTTTGAGTGCCCAATAACCCTAAAAAATTCTATTCATCATGTCAACATGCTTCCCAAGGACCCAAGAAGCTCATACTATCATGCTACATCACCTAGGCACTTGAATAGGCTTGCAAGAGTAAGAAATTCTCATTAATCTCACTATACTAAACATAAACACATATGAACCATCATGTTAGAAACATTTACATCATCATAAGACCATATCCAACATCCAATTTTTCATTAATGTGGTTTTGCATCAATGACAACACCTAATAGACCACATGCCAACAATCTCCCCCTTTGTCATTGATGGAAAACACCTTAACTTCTCCCCCTTTTTACATTAATGACAAAGGCATACATATATAACAGAATATTATTCACCTTCCACATCTTCATAGCATCATGTTTTGGTTAGAAACATCAACCAAATATCTCAACTTAGCTCAAAACCTTGAAATTTACCTCAAAAATTGATTTTTGCCTCATTTCAAGGAAAACAACCACCACGCTCCCCCTTGAAGAATCCAACATCCGAACATCATTTAAAACTCATGAAGGAAACATATTCTTACCTTTTTGGATCTAAAATCATCCTTCATCTTATACTAATGCAAAAAACACCTTTTTTCACCTTGTCCTTTGTTTTTGCCTTGATGGAAACATTGTATCAACATATCTGATGATAGTCATCATCTTGAACATGTCAAAAATGTCAGTTCTAAGAATCTCCATTAATTATTACTCACCTTTCTTGACCAAAATCCATTATCTCTAGGCATAAGACAAGCCTTACCAAGCACATTCTAGCTCTTCATATCACTTTTGATATCAAACACCCTAAACAAACTTTTTAGAGCAATTTCATGCAACTTTTCCATGATACAACATTGCAGCCATGTTTTTAATCATCAAGATAACACCCCTGGACATATGAGCACTATATCTATCTCCTAAGCATAATTTGAGGTAATTTATTTTGGATTCTTGACTAGAAATCACCTAGAACATTTTTTCTCTACCCTAAACATCTTTCTCATCTTATAATAGTCATATTTGGATGAAAATATGCATACAAAGATAAAAAACAACTAAGAAAATAAGATAACACCCATGTCATACCTTGTTGTCCTTGGAAACATTAAGTCACCCTCTAAGAGTCCACCCAAGCACTCCCTTGATTGTAGTAGGAACATATGCCCTTCATTTTCCTATAACAACATCTTCATAAAATTGTAGCATTGTAGGCTCCATGATGAAACTTCTTCATCCAAAAGTCAACTATATGCTTCTTCTTTTCATAACATATGATCAATCAAATATCACCATATAGTGATCTTACCATATAATTATGTGTGAGAAGACACCATACCACTACCTCTGAAACCAACCCTTTTTATAGGTTAGTTTACACATTCATCCTAACATTTTACAAAATCTTGAGTCATTCCTTCCAATCTCCTTATGAATGAGAAAATCAAATAGACCATCTAGGCATACCATCCTTTTTTAGACCACTTTAACCTACTAGGATATACTCTCAAGGCCTCTCATACTTGTAACAAGTCATCTTGAGCATATAATAATTGTAGTAGTCATCTTTCCTATATGGATATCATCAACTAAGTCTAGATGAGCTTACCAAAAGTTAGATCATCCTTGTCCATGGTGATAGAAAACTTATTCTCATTAAGAACACCTTGATCATTCAAGTGAGCCTAGAAAATCATCTCATATGCTGAGGAAAACACTCCTACTCTATTTTCAATGCACACACAACCCTGTAGCCTATCATACTTCCACCATAGCTACACTCACCCACTGAGACCATCATTTTTCACTGATTTGAGATGAAAGAACATGACTTTGAGTGTTACCATGCAACATAACAAGTATATGTCAACCTCTAAGCCTGGAAGAATCACATTACTCTGATTCTTATTTCTGTAGGAGCCTATAGACCCTTTAAATCCACAAAAACTTATATTCTTTATCAATTTCATGATTCACACAAGATATGAGTGACCTTTATTGTGTTCTTACCCATCTAGGATCCATTGTGAATCTTCAAAACATCATTTCATGTTAGAAAGACACTTGGAGGATTCATAATATTTATTTTCCTTTTATACCATTTAATGCTAGTATTCCCTTAGACCATTTACTCATTCAAAAAACTTAAATTACATACCTTCATGAGGGTGATGGAATTTAATTACATACCCATTTAGTCATAGTATTCCCACCATTTACCTTGAGAAATTACTCCAACTTACTTCCCAGATTCTGAAAATCTTAACTTAATTAAGTCTTTTAAGTACTACATAGTCAAATTTTCAACATTTTCAGACATATCGGGAAAATACATACATTATTAGGTCTTGAAACCAATTTCATCCTTTACTCATTATAGTTAAGATGATATGTTCCAAATTTTGACTCTAACTTCCATCATTAGGTCCTTCTAAAAAAAGTTTCCATTCACACAATCACAATCACTATGATATAACACAATATAAGGCAAAACACTTCAAAATACACCACATTTACCTTTGATGACCTAAATAATTGATCATGCATGTTGAGAAACACCCTTAAAAACATATGAGAACCTTTCATCATGATTATGAATCTTGAAAGGCTAAAGTCATACCTGAACCCTCTTTCTTTTATTCTAGTGCACTGGATTTATGCATATCTTAGTCACATAACACCTCTAATTTTAAGGAATTGATAAAGTTAACACTTGATCACATTACTTATCTTCATACATACTTGAGAAGACAATCTTACACCCTTGAAGGCTCATGAATTAGGTCCCCAAGACACACATAGACTCAGACAGAGGCCTAGAAAACTTGCAACACTTCTTAAGAAGAGTGAGTACATATGGACTCATGATGACCTTTTACAAATTCCACAGACACCTTCAAGGCTCCATACACATCAAGTACAACTTAGACATACTCAAAACATGCCTTTACTACTTATGACTAACCATGTGACACCATTAGCCACTCAAACTTGTCAACAAACTTCTCACATATTACATTTTACCTTCAATACTGCCAAGCATAGACTCAGAAACCATGGAGACACATCTCATAAAATCAAGACATATTCACACTTCTTATGGCATGAAAAAGGGACTCATGAATCTTAATCTCTTAGCTAAGATCATCTACAAACTATATAAGATGCAAATTCATACCTTAAGGACTTCATACATGTACTACAAGTGACCCAAGATTGAGATTAAGACTTCTCACATAAGAAAAACCAATATGAACCAACAAGACCATGAATAAGAGCTTATGATGACATACCTTGACCACATGGAGGAGGCACACATTGATTCAGAAAGCTCCCCTCTCCTAAATGCTTCATATGCATTGATATACCTTCAAGAAGCATAATGAAGGTATATATGAACCATAAAGACCTAAAAGGTCTTGAAGAGGTCCCAAGCCTTCTTGGGCACCTGTAGAACACCTTCATCTTCTTTCTTCTGATCTGAACATTGTGAAATATTTCTCTTGCCACTATCATTTTCTCTTGATGAGACATCATTGTCTCTCTTTGGCTCCCATGCTCTTCTAGGATCATTACCTTGCATTCTAGCTCCTTGAAAGTTATTCCCATGCACTCTAGGCCTTTGATTCATCTTATTTTTCTTGAATAATCATGAAAAAAAACTCTTTCCACATGACCAATCTCATTATAGTTGTAGCATACTACTTGAGTTCTTTCTTTTGAGTCCTTCATTTTGACTAGGTGTATCATATAAGCAATACCTAGTTGTGTGACCTTGTTCATTGCAATTATAACATACTATCCTTTTAGCAAACTCACTTCTATTATCTCTCCAAGGATGATCATCTCTAGAGTATCTTCTACACTCATTAGCCTATGACCAAAAAGTATTACAAGTAAAACAATGACCATTGAAGGTTCTCTCATACCTTGAAGCATTGGGCTGTCTAATGGACCTTGATTTTACATTGTCCTTGATGGGTGTCACCTTATTTTCTTATTTCACAATAGGTTTACCTGATTCCTTGCTTGAAACACCAACATATTTCTTTACTTATTTTCTTTAGACTCCTCTTTAAAGCCCAAACCAGTCCTATCATCTACAACTCTTTGTTTGCTAAGTAGATCATCTAGATCCTTAGCACTCTTTTCAAATTTTTGTAGAGACATAGTCTTCTTGTTGATATCTAATAACTTAGAGATTAAGAAATCTATATCTTCTTCATACTTAGTGCACAAATTCTCTTTATCCTACAGATTAGAGACAAAAAAAACTTTACCTTTTCTTCTAGAAACCTATTTTCTTCATTTTTACTTTTAGACTCAGCCACATAATATTCTTCTAGCTTATAAAACTGATTTTCATATTCTTTGATCTACAAGATCAATTTTTGATTTTATTTTTTCAGATTTCTTAAGTTCTCTTTTTATATTCTCAAGATTGTCTTTTTCCTCTTCATCTTCCTTATCTAAATAACTGCCATAACCAGAAATAAAGTCTCCTAACAAAGAAGATCCATCACTAAAACCTCATAACTTCTTTAGTCATGAATAAGGCATCATTTCCAATGTTTTCATATTCATTTTCAGATTCAGAATCTGATACACCACTACTTGCATCAGAAAATTCATCATCTTGATTTGTATAAAAAAATTTTATCCTTCTTATGGTTAAACCTCTTATAGATATTCTTACCTTTTCAAAACTTGTAGTTTTTATTCTTAGGTTCATCCTCATGATCTTCAAAATCATCATTTTCTTTCTCATTCCTATGAGGACACTTAGCTGCAAAATGTCCTACTTCACCATAATTAAAACACTTGAATGGAAGTTTACCACTATACTTACATCATAATTGCTTCAATCTTCTATCCATCATAGCAAAGAGCTCTTCATCTTCAATCTCAAGAGTGACATCATCATCCTTTACCTTCTTTGCATTTTGACTTCATTTCAGATTTGAATGCAATCTCCTTCTTGGCTAGTTTTGAGTCTCCTATCCTCATTTCATAAGTAGTTAAAGTACCATACAACTCATCCAATTTCAAGGTGGTTAGATCCTTTGCCTCTTCAATAGTAAAACCTTAGAGTCAAACCTAGAAGTCAATGATCTTAGAACCTTTTGAACCACAACTTCTTCTTTTACCTCATCTCCTAATCCCTTCATGTTATTAACAAATTTATCAACTCTAAGAAGGTATGCAACAATTGACTCATTATCATTCATTTTAAGGCTTTTAAACTAATTTCTAAAGGTTTGAAGTTTTATAATTTTTACCTTCGAATCACCTTCATAGAGAACTTGTAGCTTGTCCCATGATTCCTTTGCATTCTTGTAGTGCATTAATTTTCCCATTTTGATTCTCCAAGTCCACTTATGATTGCATTAAAATATCTTGAGTTATTGGTATATTCCTTATTTTCTTCATCAATGCTTGGAGGAGTGGTAGGAGGAGTATAAGCATTTTTAGAGCAGCCCAAACATCAAACCCTTGAGCCATGATGAATGTCTTTATCGTCATTCTCAAGAAACTATATTTCACTCCATCAAACATTGGTGCCTTTCTAATCACTATGTTACTCGCCATATTGTGCTTCAAGGATCTCCTTTCAATTTGTGAAACTTCTGCAAAAAGGAATCTCTCGATGCCAATTTTTAGAAGCACAATGGACTGAGAGGGGGGTTGAATCAGTTCTTACAATATTTCAAATTATATTTTCATATTAAAAAACTCATAACCATTCAATCACAATATCCACTTAATCAATACTTAATATGTGCACACCATAAACCATCAAAGAAGCAAGCAACCATGAAACAAAGAATCAACACAAGAACACAAGATGTAAGTGGGAAACCCTCAAGGGAAGAAAACCCAATGAAACATAATATTATATTGATATGTTTCAAAATTTAGTGTTGCACCAACCCCACAAGGAACACCAACCCCTAGTTTAGTAAAGCACCAACCCTAAAAAGAACCCTAACTCCTAATTTTCTAAAGCACCAACTCCATAAGGAGGCTAAAACTACCCAAGATGATCAAGCAACCACTAAACCACCTTATAATGTTAAGATAACTAATTTGTTACTTCCACAACTGATGGAGATCTTGACAATCAATACTTGAAAACAATATTGACACGAAGCTTTACACGAAACAAGACAATGCTTGTGTATTTTATTAATATCAAAATCAAGCATTACGGCATAAATGAGAGAGCTGCAATATTTATAGATATTGGACAGCTTGTAATTTCACAAATAGGGATGGAAGCCTGTATATTTTATTAATGTGAAATTAATCAACCATTACAATGGAGTGCTGCAATATTTATACATATTGGACAACAATATACAAACAAATAAATATGTTGCACAGGTGCAACAATATGCCTAAATACATAAGCTTCCAAAATATCATACAGGAAGCACAAATGAATAATGATATAATTGTTATAACAACATAACAATTATATCCGTGAATATAATAAGACAAATATGGTTTAATAAAACCATATAACAACAATAATTAAATAATAACAATAGTTAAATAATTAATTATACAATGCATAATTAATTATCCTAACATTCCCCCTTAATTTTGCATTGTCTCAAGGGATGAGGAGAGGAACTCTCTCAAACAACTCAAACTTTTCACGTGCAAGTGACTTCGTGAAGATATTTGCTCTTTGTTCAACTGTTGGACAAAATTGAAGTTAGATGTTGTGCTTTAACACATGCTCGTGTATGAAATGAACTTGTACCTCAATGTGCTTTGTTCTTTCATGAAACATTGGATTGTGAACAAGTTTGAGAACACCTTCATTGTCAACATACATGGTGGTCGGTTTGTCCTGTGGTATTCCAAGTCCTTCTAGTATGCAACGTAGCCAAATCGCTTCACAGACAGCTTCTCCTGCAGAACAATACTCGACTTCTACTAAGAGAAAGAAATGAAGTGTTGTTTCTTGATTCCCCATGATATTGGTCCAAATCCCATAAAAAATACAAATCCTGAAGTTGATTTTTTGTCATCAATATTTCCTGCATGATCTGAATCCAAATATCCAGACAAGAAGAAGTTGTCATTCTTCTTGTATTCTAGACCAAGATCCACTGATCCTTTGAGATATCTCAAGATGTGCCTTGTTACTTTCCAATGACACACTTTGGGTTCTTGCATGAACTTGGATAGATAGCTTACATCGCAAAGCGATATCTTGTCTAGTGTAGGTCAAGTAAATATGACTCCCAATCAACTGCCGATAGAGAGTGGCATTTACCTCAGGAGATGGATCTGAATGAGATAATTGTAATCTGTTTTCCATAGGTGTAGTAATTGGTGTGCAATCCATCATCCTGAATTTCTTGAGTGTTGTCTTGGTATATTTCATCTAAGAAACAAAGATGTGATTCTCTTTCTTCCATACTTCCAATCCAAGACAATAGTGCATTAGCTCGAGATCGGTCATGTCGAATGATCGATTAAGATCTTTCTTTGTTGCATCGATCATCTTCATTGAACTGCCAGTGATGAATAGATCGTTGACATAGACAATGACAATCAAAATCTCCCCCTTACTTTTTGAGGTAAATATTGGGATCGTATGGATTTCTAACAAATCCATGTTGTACGAGATGCTCATCAATTTTGATGTACCATGCCCAAGGTTCCTGTTTGAGGCCATACAGAGATTTCTTGAGTCTGCATACCTTTTCTTCTTGACCAGTACTACATATCCTTCAAGTTGAGTCATATAGACTTCTTCTTGTAAATCTCCATTTAGGAAGGCACTTTTTACGTCCATCTGATGGACTTTCCATCCAAACGTGTAAGCTAGAGCAAAGATCATCTTGATCATTTTGATCTTAGTTGTGGGAGCAAATGTCTCCTTGTAGTCAATGCCTTCTTTTTGTGCATACCCCTTTGCTACAAGTCTTGCTTTATACTTGTCCACTGTCCCATTTGCTTTGTACTTTGTTTTGAATATCCATCTACATCCAATGGGTTTCTTCCTGGTGGAAGATCGATAAGCTACCAAGTGTTATTTTTCATCACTGATTGATATTCAGAGTCCATGGCATCTTTCCAAGATTTTGACTATAGGGCTTCCTGGACTGTAGAGGGCTCATTAGACTCAATAACTCTACTCATCAAAGAAAAGTTAACTTCTTCTCTTGCTTTACTATGAGTCCGTGGTCTAGGGGTGGATGTATTCAGTGGAGCATCCATTCTTGCATCTCGTAATGTGCTAGTACACCACTTGGGCATACACTGAACTATTCTCGTGGGTCATGGTTCTATCATATCAACACCATCATCCCCATCCTCACTTTCATCATCTGAGGGAACATCAACTTCAATTTTTACAATTGGAGAAGAATCTACATCATGTGAGTTTGGAGGAGGAGTCTCTACTTCCTTCTTCTCAAAAACTCAACATCTCTATTGGTGTAGACTTTTCTAGTCTTAGGATCCATCAATCTGTACCCAAGAGTCTCTTCACTATACCCAATGAAGACAAGTTTCTGTGAATTCATGTCCAATTTCTTTCTATTTTGCTTAGGTATGTGCATACTTTCATTGCACCCTAATACTCTGAGGTGTGCAATAGATGGTTTCCGTTTTGACCATGCTTCTTGTGGTGTTACTCCCTCAAGAGAAACTGTGGGCACTCTATTCAACAAATACACTGTTGTATTTGTTGCTTCTACCTGAATGTATTTGTAAGTCCATAGTCATTGATCATGCATCACACCATTTTGATGATAGTACAATTTCTTCTTTCAACACCATTCTGTTGTAGTGTGTGTGGAGGAGGCATTTGTCGATGAATCCTATGAGTTTGTAGGTAGTCTTTGAACTCATTACTGGTGAATTCCCCCCCTCGATCTAAGTGGAGAGTTCTGATGTGATGACTAGTTTCATTTTCAATTGCTACTTTGAACTTATTGAAAGTTTCAAAAGCTTCACTTTTCTTGTGAAGACAAAAAATCCACATTTTCCTTGAATAGTCGTCAACACATAGCATGAAGTACTTGAAATCCAGAATGACTTGGTTGCATCAGACCGCAAAGATCGGTATGAACCAAATCAAGTTGACCATGAGCTTGATATGTACTCTTCTAGAATGAAGCTCTATGTTGTTTTCCTACTAGACAGTGAGGACACTTGTTTGTATCCTTCTGAAGAGATGGTAGCCCATGTACCATATTGCGCCGGTGAAGTGTCTCAAGATACTTGAAACTTACATGACCAAGTATTCAATGCCACAACTATGCTGAGGTGGATTTCTTAGCCACAAGTGCTTGATCGTCTCTGTGAACAAAATCAAGTTGGAACATGCGTCCCACATTGGAGGATTTTGCAACTATTTTCAAGCCTCATGATTTATCTTGAATTAAACATGTTTTCTTGTCGGAATGACTATCAAAGTCAATTTTTAGGTTGTGATCAAGGAGTTGATTGACTGAAAGCAAATTCTTTGTCAACCCGGGACATATAAGACATCTGATAGTTTGCAGTTGTGTGAACCAAGGGGTAGAGAAATGTTCCCAATCCCTTGAACTGTATATGAAGAATCATCTCCCAATGAAACATGATTTTTTGATGGTGTGTCCCTCATTGAAATAAACCAGTCTCTGTGGCTAGTCATGTGTCGAGTGGACCCCAAATCAATATACCAAACATCACTAGATGATGTGGATGGTTCACTTGATTGAGCAAAGATGAACAAGTAGTCTTCATTGTCTCGATCGTTTTGTTGCTCAACAATATTTCCTTGCTTTGATGGGGTCTTCTTTTCCAATTCCCCTTTTTCTTCCCGTGATTGTGGTTAGAATTTCCTTATAAGACTATTGTTGTTGAGGTCTAGAGTTTCTTGATGAACCTTTCTTATAAGTGTTATACCAACAATATTTGAGGTCGTGTCCTCTTTTGCAGATTGGACATTGTTTCTTCTGTTGTTTGTCCCCTTGTTGTTGATACTGATTTTGGGACTTTTGATAGGAATTAGGTTTTCCTTTACCTTTTCCTTTCCATTTTTGATGTGAAGAAATTTCATGCTCTTCTTCATCATCCTTATTGTGCATTGCTTCCTCTTGTTGCAGTAAGTTTACCAATTTGTCAAAACTAACTGTCGTATCTAACAAGTTTAGTGTTGTTACAAAAATACGGTATGAAGAAGGGAGTGCTCTCAGAACAATGGGAATGAGATCATCATCTTTGACTCGCTTCTCCTAGGGCTAGAAGTGAATCCCTCAATTTGTAACTCTTCTTAAGAAAGCTTCTATTTTTCCATTCTGCTTGAACTTCAATGTGTGTAATTGACTCTGCAAATTCAGTATGACATTCCTATTTTTGGCCTCATATACTGTGCTCAACTTATCCCACGCTTCTTTGGCTATTTTGGCATCTCAAATGTGGGGTTGCACATCATCGACACTCTAAACAAGATGATGAGTTTGGCCTTCTAATCTACTTTATCAAATTGTCGTTGTTGTGATGTATCGAGTTGATCTCATCAAAGTACCATTCATAGCAGGCCAAATCTCTTCAAACTCAAGTTGTGTCTTTCATGCAAAGATAGTTGTTTCCTCTGAGTAGTTGTGAATCCGGAAGAAAAAATTTGGGGGCATTGGTGCCCATTTTACAGAAATCACTAACAGGGTTTGGCTCTTATCACTCTAGGTATAAGGTCTCCCAATCTATATACCATCATCGATATACCGAACCTTTCTATATACATGCCCTTCCGATATACCTAGCGGTACATGGAAGAAGCTCACCCTTCTATATACTCGGTAGTACGTGAAAGAGGCATTAACGTACATGAAAGAATTCAATACGTGGTACCAAGACAATACTGAAAGGGGTCATGTGATTATTGACATCGACTCAAAGAAATATCCTCATACGCACGCGTAACTTTGCTATATACTCGGATAATTTCTCAATCTAGATTTATGTCGTGCAATTGTTCACAGACGGATGGGATGGCTCATAGTGTGTGCATTGTGACCTTATTACTCCTCGTCGATTTAAAGGGTCGATGCCTGCGATTTTGTCATGCTACTATATTAGGCGTTAAGTGCAGTAGTAGTCGTGACGGTTTTACCCGTAAGTGCTTCCCAAAGGCACCTTATATACCGAACACTGTGAATGAGATCTAGGATCTCGTGAGTGTTTTAGAACCAAATTTCACTATTTTTTATTACAATTCTCTGCCATTTTTTGAGCAGTTATAATTTTTGCAGTTGACTATGACAACCTGCAAATTAGTACAATACATTGAAGTATACAATTACATTCAAAAATTTGGAAAAAAAAAAAAGAATGGTAGGATTTTTTTTTTTGTTTTCATGCCTACAGTGACCTTCGGAGCCCAATACGGCTTGTTGAGCAAACAACCATAAAAACTAGCTCAAAATGAAGTTTTTAGGTAGCCCTCCTTTGGAAAAAAGTGCTCAGAATGCAAAAATATGTAGAGTGGAGGATTTTTTTTTCCCTAAAATAGGGTTTTTCTCGCTAAATTTAGTTAGTTATAACTAAATTTGAATTTTCTACTAAAGTTAGTAGTTCCACTAAATTTTCCACCAAATTTGGTAGTGGGTGAGGGAGGGGGATTTGACCCCTTGACCTCTCTTGATGGGAAGTGTCTTACAAAAGTTATGCTAGCCACTTGGGCGGCTAAGCTAAACAATTATATATAAAGAGCAAATTGTAATTAAACACTTCCAAACTATAAAACCATACCTCTTCAAAAAACCACGGTTTTGGAAAGGTGGTTTTGAGAAAAATTCCAAAAAAGAGAAAAAATGACAAGTGGTTTTGGCGAGAATGAAGGCGGTTTTGAGTGTGTATGGCGCCTTAGATCATTTTCTTTCTTCCTTTGAACTTGTAATCTTTACCTTGGTGAATTCTATCCTCCTCAACCTTAATTGCAATGAATAAAGGTGGTTTTGAAGGATTTGATCGCGGTTTTGAGGAATTTGGTGGTGGTATTGTAGGGGATGGGGTTGGGAAGTTGTAGAGGTAACTCTGGCTCTCTTTTGCGTGCACAAGCTTCTCCAATGCTCCTTTAACTCTGTTGTAATCCTCCAATATCCTTCAACCTACTTTGAAACCAAATGTAATTTCATAAACAGGGATGAAAGCCTGTATATTTTATTAATGTGAAATTAATCAACCATTATAATGGAGTGCTACAATATTTATACATATTGGACAACAATATACAAATAAATAAATATGTTGCACAGTGCAACAATATGCCTGAATGCATAAGCTTCCAAAATATCATACGGGAAGCACAAATGAATAATGATATAATTGTTAAAGAATAATTGAGGGTTTTGGAGCTCGTCTGAAACCACTGCCAAAACCGCCGAGAGAAGCTTTGTTGTCCCTGGTGCTGGCTCGAATGCCGGACCCCTCTGGTCCAGATCGGGGTCCCTCTTGTCAGGGTCCCTCTCTCCAAAGCTGCCCGACGTTTGGACAAAAGTTGTGGAGGGTTCCACATCTGCTCATAGCTCGGAAAAGCTATCCCCTTCACTGTCTGATGGGTCTTTTTCCCTGCGCATCCCCTCTCACATCACGGAGGCTGCTGCTGCTTCTCGTGATCTGTCCTTGGTGGGTACACTGATGGGCCCTAGACCCCCATTGGAAGATATAAAAAAATGGGCTCGATTAAAATGGCAACCATGTGGAGCGCTAGAAATAGCGGCTATGCCTAATGGTTTCATATTATTTTCCTTCAGCATGAAAGAAGACTTTGCTAGAGCACTGTTAGGTGGTCCGTGGTTTTTTGGCAGGTGGGGCTTCTATCTCAGGAAATGGTCTCCTGGTTTCAACCCACACACGGAATCCATGACCCAAGCCCCAATTTGGGTTCGCCTCCCGGGGCTCCCTCTGGAGTTCTGGCACCCGGCGGTTATTGAAGGTATTGCTCTCTCAATAGGATCTTTAATTGCTATAGATCAAGCAACAAAAGCAAAAACTAGATTCATTCATGCTCGTTTCTGTGTTAATGCTGATGTCAGTTGTCCCTTACCAAAAGATATTGAGCTTATTTCGACTTGGGAACTGGAAACAACCCATTGACTACGAATATATTCCTCAAGCTTGCTCCTTCTGCAAAAAACTTGGTCATCGGGCCTCTGGCTGCCCATCTAAACCTCAACCAAAACCCAAGTCCCAAACCCTATCCCCAAAAATCAAAAAAAACTTTATCCCCAAACCATCTTCTATTGAGATCCCGATCATCCCCACTTCTAATTCCTTCGCTCTCCTTGAGGATGGAGAAATCAACACATCTTCTGATCCTGTTTCTGAGATCGTCCCCTCCTCCTCAACCTTTCAACCTCTCCTCTCCCCTCTGCCTCCCTCGGCTCACCCCGCCTCTTCCTCTCTAGGAGTTGACCTATCCTTGGCTGCCTCCTCCCCTCCCCCTTCCCCTCTGTCCTCTCCTCTTCCCTTCCCTCCCCTTCCTTCGATCCCCTCTCCCTTGAATCCTTCCCCCCTGCCTCCCCTCTGTCCACCTGTTTTAGACTCTGTCCCCTCCCCCTCGGGACTTTCCTCTGATGATAGTTTCAATCATCGTTTTACTAGAAGCAGCAACAAGAAACCCGATATAGGCTTGGAAAAAGCTCGGGGGAGAATTCCGAGCAATATCAAGCTTCAACAAGAAGCAGCTATAAATGTCGCGCAAGGAACTCAAAGCACAATCCCCATGGTGGTGGGGAGTAAACCCAAACCAAAGAAATGAAGATAATTTCTTGGAATATAAGAGGACTTAACTCTCTACAAAAGCAAAGAGTTATCAAAGACATCAAATTCCAGAACTCTCCTGATATCATAATGTTGCAGGAAACCAAACTAAAAAAGGAGGATCACCTCCTTAAAATCTGGCCTGCGGCATCTTTTGAATCTCAACCTTCAACAGGGAACTCAGGGGGGCTTTGTACCTTGTGGGATCCCAGAAGTCTCAAAGGGGAATGCCTGTTCAAGCACCCCAACTTTTTATGCATCCTCTTCCAAGAGGTTGGAGCGGACTCCTCTTGGATTGCTATCAATGTGTATGCCCCCAACTTGGAGACTCATCGAGGTAAACTATGGAAAGATATCACTAACTTCATCATCACTTGTGGTAAAATTCCCATTCTAATAATGGGTGATTTTAATTGCCCACTTTATCCTTCGGAAAAACAGGGAGGTATGCTCGCTATGGCCAACGAAGATGGAGGCTCTGGCTGACTTCATAAGGGTGAATTCTCTTCTGGATATGGATCTCCATGGCTCATCTTATACATGGTCAAATCGCAGATTGGGCAGAACCACATTCAATGCAGATTGGATAGATCTCTAGGCTCTCTCTGGATGGATCTCTCTCTCATCGTCCCGACTTCTACCTCAACTCCTCTCTCGGGCTGCCTCTGACCACAGCCCTCTTCTGTTGAGTGCTAATCACAAAATGAATGCCAAGAATCCTCCCTTCAGATTTGAGCTTGCTTGGCTTGAAAACAACCACCTGATCCCCCTTGTAGCAAACTGGTGGAATATCAATATTGAGGGCTCTAGTATGTTTAGATTTTCCAGCAAACTCAAAGAAATTAAAAAACAACTCAAGATATGGAAGTCGACGGTCTTTGGTAACATCAAGCTTCGCAAACAGGAGCTAACTCAGAGCTTGGCAAAAATCTCAGAACAAATTGAGACTGTTGGAAGATTGGATCATCTTCACCAACATGAAATCTCCCTCCTCAGTGATTATCACAACACACTTAAAGAAGAAGAGACCTATTGGAGGCAACGTTCTCGAGCCCTTTGGCTCGAACAAGGAGATCGTAATACCAAATTTTTTCACATCACTGCTTGCAAGCATAAGGCTAGAGATAAGATCCGTGAGTTGGTGTCGTCCTCAGGTACCTTGCTAACTGCTGAGACTGATATATCCAACGAGCTTGTCTCCTTCTATTCTAATCTTCTCCAGGCTGAACTGCCCCCTCCGGAACAATCAATGAATGAAATGCTCCAACATATTCCGCATCTGGTGTCACCTGAGATGAACAACAATCTGATCAAGCCTTTTGCTATGGAGGAAATTCACAAAGCAGTTTTTGCAATGAAGAGGGACAAAGCTCCGGGTCCGGATGGCTTTCCTGCCGCCTTCTTCCAAGTCTTTTGGGAAATCATCAAGCAGGACCTCTTCCAAGCAGTAAATGAATTTCAGGTGAACAACAATCTGCTTAAGGAATGGAATACCACCTTCGTTGCACTTGCCCCAAAAGTGCATAGCTCTAAAGATGTGTCCAATTTTAGGCCAATAAGTTTATGTAATACGTCCTACAAGATTATCACTAAGATGTTGGCCTCCAGACTTAAACCTTTAATGTAGGATCTCATCTCTCACAATCAGAATGGCTTCATTAAAGGTCGACTCATCCAAGGTGGTATAATTACAGTTCATGAAGCCATTCACTTGGCCCTTCTTGCGAAGTCCCCAGGAATGATCTTAAAATTGGATATGCAAAAAGCTTTTGACAGAGTCAGCTGGCCTTTCTTAATTAAGGTCCTGGAAAAATTTGGTTTTGACAAAAAGTGGTGTAGCTGGGTCTTCTCTTGTATCACGACCCCTTGCTTCTCTATTCTTATCAATGGCATTCCTGCGGGCTTCTTCAAAAGCAGCAGAGGTATCAGGCAAGGGGATCCCCTGTCACCTTTTCTTTTTGTCCTAATGGCGGACTCCCTTAGCAGAGCTCTGGAAGCGGCTAAAAGTCAATCTATCATTTCTGGTATGAAAATCACCTCAAATTGTCCTTCTGCCACTCATAGCCAGTTCGCTGATGACACTTTGCTGCTAAGTTTAGCTTCTGTTATTGAAGCCCGGGCTATTATGGATATCCTCTCTCTATACCAATCAGCTTCTCAGCAAACTGTCAACTTCAACAAGAGCAGCATTTCCTTCATCAACACGTCCCCTAGGACTCAGAGAAGGATTGTTGATATCTTTGGTTGTAATATTGTGGATCTCCCCGCCTCTTATCTTGGCATCCCCCTCTTCCATGGAAAGCAATCAAAAAATCTATGGAATCCTGTCATTGAAAGGTATCAAAAAAGTTAGTGCATGGAAAGGGGCTCTGCTCAGTCAGGCTGGCAAGCTCCAGCTGGTGAAAGCCACTCTTCAAAGCCTCCCTACTTACTTCATGTCCCTGCTCAAGATTCCCAGTTCTGTGAGGGAGGTTGTGGAAAAAATTCAAAGGAACTTTCTGTGGTCTGGAACTGAAGATAAGAAGAGGATCCATCTTGTGGCATGGAAAGATGTGTGTAAGCCAACTTCTCATGGTGGGCTTGGTCTTCGAAAAATGGCTGACATGAATGGGGCCCTCCTGGCCAAACTTGCTTGGGAAGTGGCTAAAGGTGACTCTTGTTGGGCCCATCTGCTCAGAGCTAAATATCTGGCAAATAACGAAGATCTGCTCACTTCCAATCCAATTAGAGGCTCTGCCATATGGAATTCTATTATTAGCTCTCTCCCCATCATTTGAGCTAGCACTAAATGGAGATTTGGGAATGGTCGTCTTATTGATTTCTAGAGGGATTTTTGGATCGGGGAAGAACCTCTTGATCTTAATCCTGCATGGGACCCTATTAAGAGAAGCATCATTAATAAGCAAGGAAGATTAGCTTCGGGCTATTGGAAGATGGTGAACTCCATTCCCTCATGGGATATTAAGGCTTGGGATGATATCAGCGATCTGCAGAGTAGCCTCCTGTCTTCGCTCAAAGTGGTGCTCTCTTCCATCTACATCCCTTTCTCCCAAAACGAGGACGAGATTATTTGGCCCCTCTCCCCATCGGGTTCTTTCTCGGTTAAGGCTGCTTATCTTTCGATGCATAGTGCTGACTCTGGCCCCCCCCTTTCCAATGTCTGGCCTAATGAGATCACTCCCAAAATTGGTTTTTTCTCTTGGCTCTCTTCTAAGAATGCTTTCCTTTCTGGGGAGAATCTGAAAAGAAGGGGTTTCTCTCTCCCCACTAAATGTGTGTTATGTGCTAAAGAGGCGGAGTCCTCTGCACATCTTTTGATCCATTGTTCTTTTTCGCAAGTTATTTGGCAGTGGCTTTTATCGAGGTTGGGAGTGTATTGGACCTTCCTGGAATCCATTCAGGACACCCTCTCTCAATGGAGTTCTCCTTTTACTCATCTCGATTCTGAATTTGGCTTGGAAACTCCTCCTCCCGCACGGATTATGGGGCATCTGGAAAGAAAGAAACAGAAGAATCTTCAAAGAAAAAAGTCTTGATCCTCGTCAGGTGGCTACTCAGATTGCTCTGGCTCTTCAAGAAAATATCAACCTGACCATGTGGACCAAATATCAGCAAAAAATCCAAATCAGTAACTCCCAGGAGTGGCAGAAGTTATTGTCCATTCAATGTAAAGGCACTTACATCGCTTCGGAATTTAGCCTCATCGGCTTCCTCCAAGGGGCTGGAAAAAACTGAACACGGATGGAGCTTCGAAAGGAAATCCTGGTAAGTCTGGAGGAGGAGATGTCGACACTAAAATTTTCCTCCATAATTTCTATTTCATTAATGTATGTATTATGAATATGTTGTTGTTAAGTATAATTAGTAGTAGCGTCGATAGAAGATAACGGCGCCACAAGACGGCACGTCCTGCCGATAATGTGGAGTACGATAGATTAAAGTACAATAGGAATGTTGTAAAAAGTAAATATTTGTCGTAAGTGGTCCGGTAATGTTAAAATGTCAAAGTTTGGGTAATTAGAGAAGTAGGGTCTACGTGATTAGGAATTAGAAATATTATATTGGTAATAAGGACAAGGAGTGAGGTCATAAATATTTTGTGTATTTTATTTGTAAAAAGTCTAAAAATGTGGAACCCATGTAAAATGATAAGGTTTATCTTATCTTAGAAGATAAGCTTACATGTACAGATAAGAGTTAAGGTATGGAATATGATTCGTCAGAGTGGATTTCTTATCCTATCTTAGAGATAAGATGGATAAGCTGGAAGTTCTATAAATAAAGAGGCTACCCCCTCATTTAGCATAGAAGGAAGTAGTGAGAAATATTGTAGGAAGTGTGCGAAGGAAGCCATCGCTTTAAAGGTGTGTTGAAGAAGCCATTAAGAGGTGTAATTGTAAAGTTTCTCCCATAGTCTTGGTGAAAGACAAGTGAAGTCAATAACACTTGAAGTACATCATGGGTGAGATTGTAATAGTTTCATGTTAATATTATAATTTATTTTGATATTTCAGATTTGTCATCATTCGTCTTATCATAGTCGATGGTATTCTTGTGTTATATTGTTGTTTTGTTTCCGATTACATCCACCAAACTAAAGGTCATGCATTAGTAAATAATCATAGCACGAGGAGTTCCCGTGAAGAATTATCATAGTGCCGGATTGGTGATGACATTTTGGTTCCGTTGCGGGACCATTCCTCATCGTGTATTTTCTAGAGAGATATTCCCACTTAGTCAAAAATCAATTGAGGGTAACCTTGTTTTTACTTGTGCATAGTAGTTACCATGATAAAGTCATTTTTGCCATGAATAGTAGTTACCATGGTAAAGTCATTTTTGCTTTGGAATAGTATTTACCGAAAGAAAGTTACTTTTTACCGTGAATAGTATTTACCGCAGAACTTCACTTTTTACCGTGAATAGTGTTTACCACAAAAAGCGGTTTTTACCACAAATAAGTCAAGTTTTGCCATAGTTTACCGTGGTCATTTCTATTTTACTTGTAGAAAGGTGTAAAGTCACTTTCTAGTATAGTGATTCCAATTATTTGTACACATAAGTCTTGTTGATGGTACTTGTGAGTTGGTATTTCATGGTGGTTACTTTTGAAAATGGGAAAGATTCTGTTTTTCAGCTCAATC
Organism: Taxus wallichiana var. yunnanensis; assembly: GCA_018340775.1. NCBI lineage: Eukaryota > Viridiplantae > Streptophyta > Pinopsida > Cupressales > Taxaceae > Taxus > Taxus wallichiana. Next base: position 462,953,039 of record CM031241.1, read on the forward strand.
TAATGAAGATGCTTCTTCTTTCATTCAAGAGTTTAAGCGATCTTGTATTTGTAATGGCCTTATAAGAAGGGAAAATGGACTGAATTTTTCCTACCTTTTTGGATGGTTCAGCACTTAGGTGGTTTGAAACACTAGGTGATAATGTGAAAAATTCATGGGATTTATTAACTGAAAGTTTTCTTGAAGAATTTGGTGAACAACAGAAATATGCAGATCTCATGATCGAGATCACAAAGCTATCCCAAGGAGAGAAGGAGAAGATAAGGGATTATCATGCTCATGTTCTAGAGCTAAGGAGGAAGCTCGATGCCCAGATCCGGAAGGAAGGACTAGCGGATGGGTTGATGAATGGCATGGATAATCTCCTCTGTAAGCACTTCATTCTTGGGATGAAGCCAGAGATCAGACAACGAGTGAAGTATGACCGCCCAGCTACCATTGAACAAGCAAAGGAGATTGCAAGAAGGCAAGAAGAAAGCATGGAAGAGGAGCCCAAAGAAATTGTTGCTAAAGTAGAGCCTACACCAGCACCTTTGGTCCAGAATCCACAACCACTCCCGGTGAGCACAAATATTTCTCCTAGTACATCTACTGAGTATGAAGATCTGCTCAAAAAGATGGGTCAGTTAACTATTAATCTTCTTCAAGGAAAGGAATTTAGTTCTCAGGGAGGAGATAGAGGTCCAAAAAGAAATATTTCTGAAGTTATATGTTATGGTTGTTATAAAAAGGGTCATTATAAGTATAATTGTCCAGATAGAGCTTCTACATCTGGTAAAGGAGATAATGATAAAGGAAAAACACCTATGAATTCTTTTGATGTAGTAGATAAGAGCAGAAATAATGAAGTAGATGTGTTTGTAACAAAAAGAAAGAAAGAAAAAGATAATCAAGATGGAAATGATCCTAAGAAGATGAAAGAAGAAACTAGTAAGAAACATAGTAGAAGAAAGTTGGGTGTGCGGGATTTTCTCGATTTCACGAGGCAAGGACCATACTCCATCTTGGAAGATCTGTCATCCAAAAGGCTGCAAATATTACATATGGTCAACTCTTGGCTATGTCTTCTGAGAAGAGGCGGGAGTTGCGAGGTGGACTCAATGCTCGAAGAAGGAAGGAGGTTGAGGTCCTGTTTTGGAGGCGAGGCGGATCCCTATGCTCCACAAGCTGAGGTATTATGTAATGGTATTTCAATTCATGATGTCTTAGTTGATGGAGGTGCTGCAGTTAATGTAATGACCGAGTCTGTAATGAATATGTTGGGTTTAAAAATTGATCGCCCTTCAACACTTATGTTAAGGTCATTAAATAAAGGAAAAACTAAACCAGAAGGTGTAGTTTCAAATGTGGCAATATCTGTTATGGGTGTGGTATGTGTGGTAGAATTTCAGGTGATGAAAAATGGTACTGTTGCGTACCCAATGCTGCTGGGAAGACCATGGCTAAGGAGAGTTCATGCAAGAAACTACTGGAATGAAGGTTTCATGACACTTGGACGTGGTAGAGAGAGGGTGAAGATAAATGTGATCCCTCGACATCATAAAGCAGAACCTGTGGATTCAAGTGATGAAACTGATGATTGGACATCCTCTGATTACTCTAGTACCAGTGAAGTGGACACTGAAGATGAAGAAAGCGAGGTGGATGTTTCAGTCATGGATATCCTTCCAGTCACACCAACTCATGACCCCATAAAATTATCTGAAGAAGAAGTTGATGATCGTCTCCAACAAATAAAGATTGGTGATGCTGTGATGGAGAGTGAGAAGGAATCCTACCTCCAGCTCTTTTGAAGGTACATACACCTATTCACTTTTGATTACAAGGAACTCCGTCAAGTAAGTTGGGTAGAACATTGTATTGAGCTGGTAGATGGTGCTAAGCCCATAAATCAAATGCCATATAGAATGAATCCTAATTTTTCCAAGACTATAAAAGAAGAAATAGATAAGTTGCTTGATGCAGGATTCATATTTGCTGTGGAGAATTCAGAATGGGTTTCTCCCATTGTGATCTCAATAAAAAAGAATGGGAAGCTACGCATTTGTGTTGATTACAGGAAGCTTAATAAGGTAACAAAGAAGGATCATTACCCTCTTCCATTTTCGATCGAGATCTTGACGAAGTAGCTGGCCAAGAGTGCTATAGTTTTGCTTGATGGATATAGCGGCTACTGACCAAGTTCGTATAGCGAGAAATATCAGGCTGAAGACCACGTTCACCACTCCTTGGGAACGTTTGCTTATAGAGTTATGCCTTTTGGGTTGTGTAATGCTCCAGCAACATTCCAACGTTTGATGAATAGGGTGTTCGAACCCTACATTGGGACCTTCATCAGAGTATTTCTGGATGATTTTTGCATCTATGGGAGCAAGTTGGACCACCTGCACCAAATGGAGACAACATTTCAAAGGTTAGATGAAGCACAAGCCTCACTAAACCCTACAAAGTGTGTATTTGGATGTTCTAAAGGCGTTTTGTTAGGGCATGTTGTATCCAGAGATGGTATTGTGCGATCCTGATAAAGTTTCAAAATCAAAGATTTACCATTTCCTCTTAATAGAAGTAAGTTGAGATCATTTTTAGGCCATGTGGGTTACTATAGAAGGTTCATCAAGAATTTCTCAAAGATTGCATAGCCACTAACCCAGTTCTTGAAGAAGGATGTTACTTATGAACCAAGAAATAAGGCGCATGAAGCTTTTAGACAATTGAAGGAAGCCCTGGTGTCTTCACTGTTTTTTGAAGAATCCAGTTGGAGCAAGCCATTCATTGTGTACACCGATGCCTCGAATCTGACAGCACTAGGAAGTACTTTGAGCCAAAAGGATGAAAATGGGAATGAACATCCAATTTACTTTGGGAGCAGACAAATGAGTAGTGCTGAGGTAAATTATACTGTAACTGAAAAAGAGGCTTTGGCTATCATTTTTGCTGTAAAGAAGTTTAGAAATTACTTGCTAGGGCAAAAATTTCTAGTTGTAACAGATCATCAGGCTCTAAAATATATTGTAAATAAGCCTAACCCATCAGGGAGGATAGCAAGATGGATAATTTTGCTACAAGAATTTGAATTTAATATTATAGATAGGCCAGGAAAGAAGCATGTCAATGCGATGCACTCTCTCGAGCCTATGATGGTTTAGGATCATCTTGTGATGATGATGATTTCCCGATGCGACCTTGTTATCCTTGACACAATCCCTAGTGAATACATAGATATTTGGAATTATCTAAATGAATTCAAGTTTCTGATGGTGCCAATGCAAAGACTAAGAGAAAGATTACTCAAGCTAGTCGTCCATATTCTATTCTGCATGGAGTATTATTTCGAATAGGACACGATGGACAAAGATCTGAGAGGCGGTTGGATGTGATCAAGGAAGGAACTACTAGAATAATTCCACAATGGTACATGTGGAGGGCACTTCTCTGACAACTTACAAGCAAGAAGGATCTTGGATGCGAGGTTATCACTTTGCCCACTCTTTTTAAAGATTGTTATAATTATTGTAAGACATGTGATATTTGTCAAACACATGGTAACCGTAAGACTTCATCAGCTCCATTATGTCCTATTCTTCCCCTTGGTCCCTTTGAAAAGTGGGGAATAGACATTGTAGGTCCACTTCCAACTACATCACGCCAAAATAAGTATATTGTAGTTGCCACAGATTATTTAACCAAGTGGGTTGAAGCTAGGCCATTGAAAACAACTTCCATGGATGAAGTGGCAAGGTTCATATATGAACGCATTGTCACCAGATTTGGTTGCCCATTAGAAATTGTAACAGATCAAGGAAGCCACTTCATTAATGAGGTGGTAGAAGCCCTAGTCAATAAGTTTTCTATTAAGCACAGGAAGGCAACAACATACAAGCCAAGCACAAATGGACAGGTGGAATGAACAAATTTTGTGTTGTGTCAAATTCTAGCAAAAGATGCAGCCTTGCAGGTACATAAATGGGATAAAAGGATTCATGCAGCATTGTGGGCATATAGGGCAACATCAAAGTCAGCAACATGATACTCCCCATTTCAGTTGGCCTATGGCATTGATCCAATTCTTCCTATTGAGTTTGATATTCCCACTGTGAGAGTTATGAAAAATGAAAGGATGGATGAAAGTGATTCAAAAAAAAAGGTTGGTACATCTTCATTTGCTTTGGAGGAAATGAGAGAAATAGCAAAGGATACAAGCCATAAGAAGAAAATGAAGCGAAGGAATACTTTGATCAAAAGATCCGGTGGTCTCCATTTCATGTGAATGACTTGGTTCTAGTATATGATTCCAAATACAAAAAAAAGAAGCAGAGAAAATTTCTTCCAAAATGGATGGGGCCCTACAAAATAAAGCAGTGTGCATGAAAATGGTACGTCTGATTTGGAGGAATTGGATGGCACTCCCATTACGAAATGGGTCAACCACGACAAGTTGAAGATTTTCCAAGCACCATAATAGTCTACTTCAGGACGGAGTAGAAGCTAGGAAGGGGGAAGATGTCGACACTAAAATTTTCCTCCATTATTTCTATTTCATTAATGTATGTATTATAAATATATGTTGTTAAGTATAATTAGTAGTAGTGTCGATAGAAGATAACGGCGCCGTCGATGCAAGATGCCGCCAATAATGTGGAGTACGATAGTGAGTCAAAGTACAATAGGAATGTTGTAAAAAGTAAATATTTGTCGTAAGTGGTCCTAGTAATGTTAAAATGTCAAAGTTTGGGTAATTAGAGAAGTAGGGTCTACGTGATTAGGAATTAGAAATATTATATTGGTAATAAGGACAAGGAGTGAGGTCATAAATATTTTGTGTATTTTATTTGTAAAAAGTCTAAAAATGTGGAACCCATGTAAAATGATAAGGTTTATCTTATCTTAGAAGATAAGCTTACATGTACAGATAAGAGTTAAGGTATGGAATATGATTCGTCAGTGTGGATTTCTTATCCTATCTTAGAGATAAGATGGATAAGCCTGGAAGTTCTATAAATAGAGAGGCTACCCCCCTCATTTAGCATAGAAGGAAGTAGTGAGAAATATTGTAGGAAGTGTGCGAAGGAAGCCATCAGTTTAAAGGTGTGTTGAAGAAGCCATTAAGAGGTGTAATTGTAAAGTTTCTCCCATAGTCTTGGTGAAAGGCAAGTGAAGTCAATAACACTTGAAGTACCTCATGGGTGAGATTGTAATAGTTTCATGTTAATATTATAATTTATTTTGATATTTCAGATTTGTCATCATTCGTCTTATCATAGTCGATGGTATTCTTGTGTTATATTGTTGTTTTGTTTCAGTTACATCCACCAAACTAAAGGTGTGCATTATAAATAATCATAACACGAGGAGTTCCCGGTGAAGAATTATCATAGTGCGGATTGGTGATGACAGAGCCATTCTTCATTGTTCTTGGATATATTGTGTTTTTGAAAATCTGCTCACAATTCAATTTTGGTACCAACCATCGTGCGGAAGCATTTTTTCGCTTCTCAAAGGCCTTGAGATGGATATCAATTTTGGTGATGATCCCCTTGAAGTTGAAAGTGACTCCCTCAATATCATCAAACTCCTTAACACCTAATGACTCGGTCATTTAAATCGATAAGGAACATCATTTTTCCATATATCGGAATTATTCAAAGATCTTTCCTGCGAAAATCCAGTTCAGATGTCCTCAGAGAGGGAAATAAAGCGGCTCGGACCTCCTTGCTAATATAATGGTGTTCTCATCGAGAATTAGCCAAAGTGACGTTAAACTTCCCAATGATCTCTGTGTGGAAATCACTCAAAAGGATATACCCCCCTTTTGGATTATGGAATGGAGGAGTGACTCCAATTTAATGCAAACTTTGGATGGTTATTTAAATGGCCCTCTCAAAGGTGGCGGTGATTTATGATGAAGTTAATTGATTTGGTTATTAACGAGGGACAATGGATAACGGTGCTTTGTAATGATGCGTTCCGCACGAATGGGCATTATCTTCACATTAATCATCCAGGAGGTGGCGGGAGGATTTGAATGATAAATTGGCCGGCGGCTTCCATAATTAATCTAAGCTGTTAAATGTCCACTTTTGCTCTCACTTTTCAACTATTCAAACATTCATACCATGGGGTCGATTATCTTGAGCCGATAACTATGATTCGATTAAAAATGATGGGGAGGTGTGGAATATATTTATCAAAATGGAATTACCTCCTTAAAATTAAAAAAATGGGTTATTCTGCGCTACTTTGTTTTAGTATGCGGTCACGGCTTCCTAGGTAAGAAGGGTGGGTTCAAATCGACACTCACTTTACCATCTCCACGAATGTCATTGCTTGACGCCAGGCCTTCCTACTATAGGTGACATCTTTGTACAAGCGTTCCATTGCATGTGGAAATTCAAATTTTGCCCTCGGCATGAAACCATAGTGAAATACCTCTCTGGTTATACTCCTTGCTCCCCGCCTTCTCCCAATTAGACATAGTGGCGGAGGTCATTATGCGATATTTACCATCAACGGTAGATATCGGCTTGTTTTTGGTCCCCACCTGTTCATCCTCTCTCATCTTCGATGGGGGAAGAAAATCAATTTGGCGGCCTTTTTGTTTCAGTCCTTAGAACACTCGGTTCAGTTAGCTCGTGAGGGCGAAGGTGTCATTCTTCACCAAGGTTTGCTTTATCTGCTCTTCTCTATCATTTTGACTTCTCACTTCAACCTTCTTCGCTTCCCCCAAATATTCTCCGACGATGCTCCCCTGCCTTCCCCTCACCCCTCCTCCTCCTCCCTCCATAACCTCTCGGCGTTCAAATCATCACTTGTCTCTCCTTTGGTTCGAATACGTGTGGCTATCTATGAGTCCCCCCCGCGTTGCCTCTATTCCCCCTGCCACACCTTCTTTCCCCACACCCCTCTCTTGCTTGTTCTTGGAAGGCACTAATGCCCTACATCACGCTTTGTTAGTTCCCTTTTCAAGCATACTATTTTACTCTCCCATTTGATAGTTATAAATATCTCTTGGGCACAGCTCGGCTTTACCCTAACTCCCCGGACTCGGAGCAGTTAGATATCAATCAAACAAAGAGGATCCCATCTCCTAAAAATACACGTGGGAAACAATGCTCTCTTTGACGACAAAGTTCTTAAGACACTTCTCTTTCCTCTCACCTATTATGGACTCAAAACCTCCTTGAACATCTGCTTTGCCCACTAAAAGGGATAATCGCAGAGCCGACATGGTTTCTTCTATTTTAAGCAAGCTTCAAAGACACGCATTCAAGGCTATCTTAAAGCTTGGGAGGCTTTCTCTTTACGGAATCTACCAGGGACTGCCATTAAAGAAGATAAATAAATTTGGAGCTTATCAAAATTCAGCCGAAAATCTTGCTAGTTCCTTACGACTCGAATGCTCTCCTAGAGCAAAAATGCGATTCTAGATGAAAAAGCTCATATGATGTATCTCTTCTTTATCTCTGTTTGTTTTTTCGTCCTCCTTTTTGGAATCTGATTGGGGTATTTTTGCTTTCTTTCACTATTATTGCTAAATACTGGCCTTTATGGGCTCTATTGTATAAGGTTGTGGGACCTTCTAAAACCCTCCTTTTACCCTATATATTCAAAAAATAATGATATAATTGTTATAACAACATAACAATTATATACGTGAATATAATAAGACAAATATGGTTTAATAAAACCACATAACAACAATAATTAAATAATAACAATAGTTAAATAGTTAATTATACAATGCATAATTAATTATCCTAACACAACTTCTATCTCATCCACAATATATGGAAACAAATCATCTAATCTAGCAAATATGCAAAAATAACATATTGCCCTAATCGCCACTATTGCCCCTCATGGAAATCATCCGGAACAAAATATGCAAGATAGAACATGATCCCACAAACATTGGGATGAGAACACTATCACTTAGTTAACTAACAACTAAGGATAACTAATACCTATTGACATAAGTTTAAAGTATTTAAATTAAATACTTTAACTTATTACATTTATTCAAATATCAAATAATGATGAATTAAGCTAAGTTTTATTCCTAACATTCCCCCTTAATTCAGCATGGTCTCAAGTGAACAAGAGAGAAATTCTCTAAAACCCTCAAATTTACCTCGAGCAAGTGACTTTGTGAAGACATTTGCACGTTGCATATATGTTGGGCAATATTGGAGTTAGATGTTGTTGTTCTAAACATGTTCACGAATGAAATGTACTTGCACCTCAATGTGTTTGGTGCGCTCATGAAAAACTAGATTCCAAACAAGTTTTACTACTCCTTCGTTATCAACATGTAGGATAGTTGATCTTTCTGTGGTATTCCCAATCCTTCAAGTATACGTTGGAGCCATATCGCTTCACGAGACATCCACTGTTGCTACATTATTATGATTCTATGGAGGACCTTGAAACACAAGTCTTCTTCTTACTCCCCCATGATATCGGTTCAGATCCCAAAAAGAATACAAATCCTGAAGTGGATTTCCTATCATCTATGTTTCCTACATGATTTGAATTTGAATATCCTATCAAGAAGAAGTTATTATTCTTCTTGTATTCTAGGCCATAGTCCATAGTTCCTTTGATGTACCTCAGTATCCGCTTTGTTTCTTTCCAGTGAGAAACCCTTGGTTCTTGCATAAACCATGAAAGATAGTTGACTACATAGCTGATATCCAACCTAGTGTAAGTCAAGTAGATGAGACTCCCGATCAACTACCGATAGAGAGTTGCATTTACTTGTGGTGATGGATCTGTTCGAGACAATTGAATTCTTGTCTCCATAGGTGTGGAAAATGGCTTACAATCCATCATATTGAACTTCTCGAGTGTTTTCTTGGCATATTTCAATTGTGACACAAAGATATGATTTTCTCTTTGCCAAACTTCAAGTCCAAGACAATAATGCAAAGTCAAGATCGGTCATGTCGAATGATCATGTTAGATCCTTCTTTATTGACTCAATCATCCTCACTGATCCTCTAGTGATGACTAGATAATCGACATATACTATAACGATCACTATCTCCCCCTTGCTTTTTGAGATAGAGATTAGGATCATATGGACTCCTATTGAATCCATGTTGAATGAGATGCTCTTCAATTTTTATGTACCATGCCTTGGGAGATTGCTTTAGACCATATAGTGATTTTATGAGTTTACATACCTTTTCCTCTTTACTTGGTATGAAAAAACCTTCTGGTTGAGTCATGTAAACTTCTTCTTGTAAATCACCATTAAGAAAGGCACTTTTCACATCCATTTGGTGTATTTTCCAACCAAATTATGCAGCTAGAGAAAATATTAACCGGGAAGTTTTATCTTAGCTGTGGGAGCAAAATTCTCCTCATAATCAATGCCTTCTTTTTGAGCATATCCCTTAGCAACTAGTCTAGCCTTATGTTTATCAATTTTTCTATCTGCTTTGTACTTTGTTTTGAAGATCCATCTCGTATCTAATAATATTTTTCCCTAGTGGAAGATCTGTAAGTTGCCATGTATTTTTTTCATAAGTGACTTATATTCTGCATCCATACCATCTTTCCAAGGTTTAGACTATAGGGCTTCACGAACGAGGATGGCTCAATAGTTTCAAAAAAATTCCCATTAAGGCCAAATTGACCTCACTTCGAGCCATACTTGCAAGTCCTCATTCCAGTGGTAGATGTGTCGGGGACACTATCCAATTTTGCATCTCTAATCATACTTATATACCATTTAGGCATACTTTTTGTGGTTCTGTGGGAGGTTGAATTTCATTATCTTCCCCATCATCACTATCATCATCAAAGTGATTACCATCCTTTTTTTTCACTGTAGGGATTATTTTTTCATCATGTGAGTATATGGAAGAAGCATCTGCTTCTTTCTTCTCAAAGAACTCAACATCCCGACTAGTGTATACCCTCCTTGTTCTTGGATTCATAAGTCTATAGCCAAGTGCTTCATCACTGTATCCCAAGAAGATAAGTTTTTCTAATTTCATATCAAGCTTATTTCTTTGTTTCTTAGGAATGTGCATACTTTATTTACATCCAAAAACTCTAAGGTGTGAAATAGATGGATTATACCTGACCATGCTTCTTGTGGTGTTACTCCATCAAGAGCTGCAGTGGGAACTCTGTTTAGTAAATAGATTGTTGTTTTAGTTACTTCGGCCCAATTTTTTTATAAACCTACATCATCAATCATACATCACACCATATCCATGATAGTACGATTTCTCCTTTCAACAACACCATTTTGTTGCGGTGTGTGAGGAGGAGCCATTTGACGATGAATGCCATGTGTTTTAAAAAATCATTGAACTCATTACTTGGTGTATTCTCCCCCTCGATCTGAGTGGAGTGTTTTTATTTTCCTACCAAACTCTGTTTCAACAAGGGCTTTGAACTTCTTGAAAGTTTCAAAAGCTTGGTCTTTTGTAGAAAGACAATATATCCACATTTTCTTGAAAAATCATCAACAAAGAGCATGAAATATTGAAACCCAGTTGGCTAGGTCTCATTGGTCCGCACAAAATCGGTATGCACTAAGTCAAGTTTTCCTTAGCCCAAATGTACTATGTTTGAATGGTGCTCTATTTTGTTTTCTTGCCAAACAATGCTTTGACATTTATTTGTACCCTTTTTAGAGGTGGTAAACCCCTAACCATGTCGTATCGACGAAGTGTGTCAAGATAGCCAAAACTCACATGTCCAAGTCTTCGATGCCATAGTTGAGATGATGATGTATCCTTGGCTACAAGTGCTTGATCATTTCGTTGAACAAAATCCAACTGAAACATTCTTCCCACATTCAAGCTTTTGCAACAATTTTGGAGCTTCGTGACTTATCTCAAATTAGGCACATCTTTTACCACCTTTACAATCAAAGTCAATTTTGAGATTGTGATCTAATAATTGACTCACGGATAACAGATTTTTTGTTAAACCAGGGACATAAAGAACATATGTAATTTTACAATTATGATGCCCAAGTGGTAGTGAAATGGAACCAATTCCTTCAACATTGTATGATGTATCATCACCCAAAGAGACATGATTTTTGGTGGGTGTTTTACTCATTGTGAAGAACCAATCTTTCTTTCCTGTCATGTGTCAAGTTGCACCCGAGTCAACATACCAAATTTGATTTGTAGAATTGGATACTTCATTTGATTTATGCGTAAATATAGGAAGTCATCATCATCAAATTGATCTTCCTGTTTGGCTACATTTCCTTGTTGAGTTGGTTTCTTCTTCCACTTTTGATTATTTTGTCCTTGTTTACTCTGTTGTTGGCCAGATTTTTTTGTTGGTAATTAATATTTTTACCACTTGATGATCCTTGTTGGAATGTGTTGTACCAATAATTCTTTAACTCATGTCCTTTTCACCACAAATAAGACATTTTTGTTGGTCATTTTGGCCTTGTTGAGTATTAACTTGCTTCGAGGTTGTTTATTAGACATAACATGTTTTTGCCTTTTTGATTAAAAGTAAGTGCTACTCTTCAATTTCAGTAGTTGAGTGAATAGATTCCTCTTGTTGTAGCATATTCACTAACTCTTCAAAAGTTGTTTAACCAGTTATGTTCAATGTGGTCACAAAAATCCTATAAGAAGGAGGAAGAACTCTCAATACTATAGGCACAATTGATTTGTCGAGTTATTTCTTCTTCCAAAGCTTGAAGTGATGCACGCAAAGTTTCCACTCTTCTAAAAACATTTCAACTTTCTCAGTTGGTTTCATTTTCAAGTTTAATAGTTGAATTTGGAGATGAAGTATTGTGTTCTTATTTTTTGACTCATATACCATTTTCAACTTGTCCCAAAATTCTTTTGCTGTTGTGGATTCACGAATATGTGGTTATACCTCATCTGAAACACTAAACAATATTAAATTAAATTTATTTTTGATTTGCATGATCAAATGTAGCTTTTTGTGTAACATTTGTTACAAATCTTGTTAATGTACCAGAAACAACGGTCCATAGATTTTCAAAATCAAGTTGTGTGCAAATTTTTGTTTTCCATGCTAGATAATTATCAGAACACAAAAGTTGAGAAGAAAAAGAACTTTGGTGCTTTGTAATTGCGGCCATTGTGAAAACTAAATAATGAAAGAAGAAGAATTGAACAATTTTCCCCCTTAAAGCATACACACCCCCAAAAAATATTATTTTATTTATTTTGGGCTCCTTTTTGGCCATGTACAATGAATTTTTGGCACTATTGGCCCTATTACAAATTTGGCTCTATGGCTGATTTGCAAAAAAAATAACTCTCTTGGCTGATTTGAAAAAATATATATTTTTGGACTCTTTGGCCTCTTTTGAAATACAAACAATCTCTAATTTGTTCAATTTTTACAAAACAAAGCTTATTAAAAGTTAGACCAAGATGTAGAGCTCGTAAAAACACACACTTTAAAAAAAATGACACCTCAATCCGAGGTACCAGTTGAAAGTTATGGCTCTTTTAAGTTACGAAATCAATATCTTTCTCGGGCCCCTTTCCAAAAATGGATTTTTTTTTACTTCTAATTTTTTTCACGACGTCCAAATAGAATTTTTTTAAAAGCTAATTTTTTAAAACCGAACGCAACTAACGACTTACATGCATGCGTAGTGCATTTTAGGGCACAACTGCAGTTCAACCACTTTGCATATGCGTTATAATAACCCTTGGCCGTAGTTTTATTATTGCTTCTCTTTCTACGCAGGTTTTTCTTCTGGACGCAAAATTTTTTTTTCTACGGTTGTAAATCTTCTACAACCACATCTTCTTCTTCTCTTTAATGCTCTTGATCTGTGAATGCAATCTCCAGGTTGATTGGAGGCTTCAGGGATGACACTTTGGACATAGATCTTCTCATAGGCATGTATAATTCTCTTTCCAGATATATGAAAAGATAGAGCACAAAGAAGAGGAAAGTAGAATTTATATGGGGAGTTTGAAAAGCTTGGGTCCCCACAATATAAATATATTGTGTATATATTTTTAAAAACGTGGTACGTGTAATTTTTTTTTTAAAAAACCAGAGAATGAAACAATGTCACCTTTTGCAACAGATTTGCATTCATGTCTGCAAGGGCCTGTGATTGCACTCCAGGTGTTCTTCAACTACAAATCAACCATGAACCGAGGTGTGGATTCGAGTAGGGGATGTGAAATGGCTGGGGGTATTTATGGCTCCTCCTAGCTCTATAATTTCTCCAGATCTCCCTAAACTTCCCTAAAACTTCCTACACTCCTCTCTAGATCAGAATACTACTCTAATACCAAATCTTGACAATGAATAATTGAAAAAATATTGACACGAAGATTTTCATAGAAACAATACGGTGCTTGTGTATTTTATTAATATCAAAATCAAGCATTACAAAACAAATGAGAGAGTTGCAATATTTATAGATATTGGAAAGCTTCTATCTCATCCTCAATATATGGAAACAAATCATCTAATTTGAGAAAATATGCAAAAATAGAATATTGCCCCTAACTTCCCTATTGCCCCTCATGGAAATCATCCGAGAACAAAATATGCAAGATAGAACATGATCCCACAAACATTGGGATGAGAACACTATCACTTAGTTAACTAACAACTAAGGATAACTAATACCTATTGACATAAGTTTAAAGTAATTAAATTAAATACTTTAACTTATTACATTTATTCAAACATCAACTAATGATTAATTAAGCTAAGTTTTATTCCTAACAGGAGATCTAATATCTAGCTCGCACTTCTTCACTCAAACCCTAGGTGACCAAACTTCACAAAACAAGCTCTTCAATCACTCCAAAAATCATCAAACCCTTACACACATGTTCTATGATTTTTATAAACCTAAAACACACTAGTTTCAACATCAATTCATGCTCTAAAACCTACAATCAACTCTCACCTAGGTCGTTCCTTTTCATACACACCACTAGCTCCAAAAAGTGCCAAAAACATGCTTTTATAAGATTTTTATCATTTCAAACTTAGGAACAACCTTTTTACCTCCTTTGGTTCAACTCATACATCAAGGAAATAATTCAAATTTGAATTGCAATAGTCACAAGTGACCCAATCAGTCATCCTAACTAAAAACATTATTACATGTACTAAAAATGGCTCAAAACCCCATGTGCACATTCTTAAAAATGCCCTTACATCAAAGGGTAAGTGCACGAAGTTGGGGGGCCAAAAAGCGGACAAGAATCCGAAAAAATCAAAATGCATACGCTGTTTGCTAAAACGCAGATCGCGTTGTAATTTCTTTGGCTTAGAATCATCTAAGCATAACACGTACGCGTTAAAGTATAAGATTTCTTTTATTATTTCTTATACTTTAAATTTATTTTAGTAAATATAAGAAATTAGGGTCACTCTGCACCTTATGGAAGTGGTCTCATAGCTCCAACAGTTATAATCTAGAAGATAGTTTTTCAAAATCTAATCTGGTCAGTACTTACTCATTTTCAAGATTTTAGCAAACGACCTAAAACTTTCAGGGCATATATATTGTAGTCGGTCTTTGTTTTGGGAAAGCATATAGTCATTTTTAAGGTTTTTTGACCTTCTAAAATGGATTTTGGCCCTACCACTGCTTGAATTGGTACTAATTTTTAAATTTGGTCCATAATTCACTTTAGTGACCATGAATTAACTCTATGATGTTTGTCTACTTCTTACTAAAAAGAGATCCTCACTTTGTAGATAGAGGATTGTTCCCTGAATGGGATTCCTATCCTATGGCCAAAATGAGGTGATTGTAATGTGCCTCCTCCTTAAGGTGTGATAACACTACTAGGTGTTGAATGAGTTATTACGAATAGTACCAAGGAATTGCATTAAGTGAACTCAGATGATTGCTCATTCTTAGAAACATGGTGCTCCATATAAAGATCATCCCCTCACCTTTCCTAGCTCTAAAAGCATCCTTTCATGGAATCCAATTCATTATTCTCATACATGCTTTTGCTCATATGTCTCTTATGGAGACAAAAATGCCTTAATACTTCACAAATAATGGTCCTTGATAACTCGGTGACATGACTAGCTCATTTTAGCTTGTTCTGAAGGGTGTTCAATTAACTACAAAATGGCCAAAAATGCCTTTTTAGGCCTTCAAAGGAAGTAGTCTCTCATAAAAACAAAATGAGTTGATCAATCACGTTAAACACTATTCCCTACACGGTGAAACACATTGAATGATCTTTTTAGGACTTTCCTTTGGATGAGGATTTATGATTTAGGGTTTAGGGTTTAGGGCTAAGGTTTTAGGACTCAAGTTTTAGAGATTAGGGTTTAAGGTTTAGTGTTTAAGGCTCATAGTTCATATTTTAGGGTTTAGAGTTTAGGGCTCGGTGGGGGGTTCATGGTTTAGGGTTTTGAGTTAAGGGTTAAGGGTTAAGGGGTTAAGGGCTCAAGGTTCAACGTTTAGGGTTTAAAGGTCAAGGTTGAGGGTTTAGGGTTTATGGTTCAAGGTTCGAGCTTCTGTGGGTTTAGGGATCGGGGTTAAGGGTTTAGAGTTTAGGGATCGTGGTTGAGGGTTTAGGGTTTAGGGTTCATGGTTTATTTTTAGGGTTTAGGGTTGAGGGTTTATGTTTGAGGTTCAAGGTTTAGGGTTTTATCTTAGGGCTTATGGCTTAGGGCCTAGGGTTTAGGGGTTTAAGGCTCAAGGTTTAGGGTTTAGGGGTCGGGGTTTAGGGGGTCAAGGTTTAGGTTTTAGGGTTTAGGGTTTAGGTTTTATGGATTAGAGTTTAGGGCTTAGGGCTTAGGGTTTAAGGTATAGTGTTTAGGGTTTAGGGCTCAGGGTTTAAGGTTTAGGGTTGAGGATTTAGGGTTTACGGTTTAGGGTTTAGGAGTTAGGGTTTAAGGTTTAGGGTTGAGGATTTAGGGTTTACGGTTTAGGGTTTAGGAGTTAGGATTTAAGGTTTAAGGTTGGAGTTCAAGGTTTAGGGAAAAGGGTTCGGGTTTAGGGTTAAGGGTTTAGGGTTTAGGGTTAAGGGATCAGGGTTGAGGGTTTAGGGTTGAGAGTTAAGGGTTCAGGGTTTAGGGCTCAGGGTTTAGTTTTTAGGGTTTAAGGTTTAGGGTTTAGGTTTATGTTTAAGGGTTTAAGGTTTAGGGTTTTGGCTTAGGGCTTATGGCTTAAGGCTTAGGGTTCGGAGGCTCGGGGTTTAGGGTTTAGGGCTTAAGGTTTAGGGTTTAGGGGTCAAGGTTTAGGTTTTAGGGTTTAGGATTTAGGGCTTAGCTTTTAGGGATTAGGGTTTATGGTATAGGGTTTAGGGCTCAGGGTTTAAGATTTAGGGTTGAGGATTTAGGGTTTACGGTTTAGGGTTTATGAGTTAGGGTTTAAGGTTTAAAGGTCAAGGTTCAGGGTTTAGGGCAAAGGGTTCAAGGTTTTAGGGTTTAAGGCTCGAGGTTTAGGGTTTAGGTTTTAGGGTTAAGGGTTTAGGTCGCAGAGTTCAGGGTTTAGGGTTTAGTGTTTAGGGCTTAGGGTTTAGGGTTTAGGATTTAGTGCTTGGGGTTTAGAGTTTAGGGTTTAGGGGTCAGGGTTTAGGGTTTATGATTTATTTTTTAGGGTTTAGGGTTTAGGGTTTAGGGACCTTTAGGATTTAACATTTAGGCCTTAAGGTTTAGGGTTTACGGTTTAGGGCTCAAGGTTTAGGGTTTAGGGGTTAGGGTGCATGGTTTAAGGTTTATGACTCGTGGTTCGGGTTCGAGTTACGGTTTAAGGTTTAGGGTTAGTTACAAGTTTAAGTTTTAGGGGTTAGAGATCAGGGCTCTAGATTTAGGGTTTAGGGCTTAGGGTTTAAGGTTAAGGGTTTAGGGCTCAAGGATTAGGGTGTAGGGTTCAAGGATTAAGGTTTATGGTTTATGGTTTAGGGATTAGGGTTTAGGGTTCATGGTTCATGGTTTATGGCTTAAGGTTCGGGGTTCAAAGTTACTAGTTTAAGGTTTGGGGTTAGAGCTCTGGAGCTCTGGATTTAGTATTTAGGGTTTAGGGCTTAGGGCTCAGGGTTTAGGGTCTAGGGTCAAGGGTTTAGGGTTATGGGTTTAGGGTTTAGGTTTTAGGGTTTAATATTTAGTGTTTAGGGTTTAGGATTTATTATTTTGGTTTTAGGGTTTAGGGTTTAGGTCTCATGGTTGAGGGTTAAGGGTTTAGGTCATAGAGTTCAGGGTTCATCGAATTTGTAGGCAGAACATTCAAAGAGAGTCATCAAAATTTGATGTTTTTCATCTATTGATATTTTGAAGGAGAAATGTCATATTCTGATTTGTCTAATCCATCCAAAGACCCCAGTAGTCCTCAATCCTTGGATGTACAGGGATACATTGTTACTTGGCTTCCATTTATAATGATAGAGATATTTATAAATTTGTGTTATGACCTCTAAATCTATATGAATTTCAAGTTGCTTGGAAATCACATCACATCCTTCACTAGGATTGATGACTACCCCTATCTTTTTATTCAGGATATTTTGAAAACATCCATGGGTTTATCATATAAGGAATTATCAATGAATGGAAGGTCACTAAGTTGTAGGCCACGTAACTCCCATTTAGAAGTAAACAAGAAAGATTTATTATGTGATTGATAACCCCTTAGTGTTCTTAGCCATTCCCCTGTTTCGTGCTTATTTTGAACACTTTAGGAAGTTCTGTCAAATTTACTATCCATTCTAGTAGAACACTTGAACTTTATCTTTCTCCAAAGGAGAGGATACTACAGAAATTCAATTATGATCCTAAACCTCTACATTGATATATTCTCTATGTTTCTTTTGTTTCCTTTAAGATTACTTTTTTTGTTGTGATGGTTATTTTTCCAACTTCTAATGGATCATCCTCGCTTGCATATACCATACATGGAAATATGATAAATGTAAAATTTGTTTTAGAGTGTGAATAAATTTACATTCAAGAGCACAAGTATATGTGGGGAGAAACAAGTTTGGAAGAGATGTGTAATATATGCATTACATGAGGCACAAGGTAGATGTCATATCTATTTAATTACTTGTCCCACCTCTCATAAAAATGTAGTTCTATAAGAAGATTCAATGATTGTTCTAGGCACGAGACTAGGAAATATTGATGAAATATGGTTTGGGGTTTAGGGTTTAGGGTTTAGGGCTCATGGTTCGGGTTTAAGGTTTAGGGTTTGGGGTTTAGGGTTATGGTTTAGGATTTAGGTTTAGGGTTTAGGGTTTAGTATTTATGGTTAGGGTTTACGGATCGAGGTTAAGGATTTAGGGTTTAGGGTTTCAAGTTAAGGATTTAGTGTTTAGGGATAAGGGTTTATGGTTTACGTTTAGGTTTTAGGGTTTATGGTTCAGGGTTTAGGATTTAATGTTTAGGGATTAAGGTTTAGGGTTTATGGTTTAGGGCTCGGGGTTTAGGGTTTAGGTTTTAGGGTTTAGGGTTTAGGTTTTAGGGCTTAGGGCTTAGGGTATATGGTCTAGGGTTTAGATTTTAGGGCTTAGGGATAAGGGTGTAGGGTTCAAGGCTTAGGGTTTAGGGTTTAGGATTCAGTGTTTAAGGTTTAGGGTTTAGGGGTCGAGTTTAGGGTTTAGGATTTAGTTTTTACGGTTGGTTTAGGGTTTAGCATTTAGGGCTCATGGTTCATGGTTTAGGGTTTAGGGTTTAGGGCTTATGGCTTAGGGTTTAGGGCTCATAGGTAAGGGCTAAATGTTTAAGGTTTAGGGTTTAGGGTTTAGGTTTTAGGGTCTAGGGATCATGGTTAAAGGTTTAGGGTTTAGGGTTTAGGGCTCAAGGTTTATAGTTTAGTGTTTAGGTTTATGGCCTATGGTTTAGGGTTTCGATTATAGAAGTTAAATGCTAAAAGATTTAGGTTGAATGCTGAAATCCTAAAAATACCTATGTACTGACCAGATTATACTTTAAAAACTATCTCCTAAACCATGACTCATGGAGCTATGAGACTAATTCCATAAGGTGCAGAGTGACCCTAATTTCTTATATTTACATAAATAAATTTAAAGTATAAGAAATAATAAAATATAAATAATAATAAATGAAAAACTTATACTTAAACATTTATTTATGTAAATAGAAGCATGTCAAAAGCATGCATAATGTTTATACTACACGAATGCATACGTGTTATGGAACGTGTACACGTTTTGTAACGCATACACGTTTTGTGTTTTCTCTTTTCCCAAGCCATGCCTCAAGGCTTGGGATCCGGTTTGGATCCCCAAGCCTAAGGCATGGACCTACACAAACACAACAAACAACGTGTTTTTACAAGAAAATGTAAAAATGTCACTTCCTCTATGATAAATCAAAATAAAACAATCGATCCATTTAAAAAATTATACCACAACGTAGAGTAGAGTCTCTTCTTTCTAAAAATATAATTTTTCAAATTTTTTGACTAATATAAGGTTTCCATATTATTTATTTTCTAACTATGCCTTTTATAGCTATTTTTGAAGTGTAAATATGTCTATCTTTCATGGAAGGAAAATGGAGGGCAAAATACAAACAGTCATGCAAGTCATGCAGGCAAGAATACAAAGTCGCAGAAAGGGACGATGTGAGCCATGAACCACAGGAAATCTGAGCTCATTTGTGTGTCAACAAATGGGGTTTAGTTCGAGGGAAGAAAGGGCACAAGACATGGTTCGTAAGAGAGGAAATCGGGCTCGAGGTCACAAAGTGTAGGTCGTAGATGAATCCACTAACAAAAAAATCGACATAGGTGTAGAAAAGCCAAAACCGACATAAGTGCAGGATAGAATGGGGAGCGACGTGCCAAGTCATGGTCGAGCATGGATTTCTGGTCGGGTAAGGAGATTACATTCGAGCCTAGAGGCTATAATCGAGCATGGCTACATTCGAGGATGGAAACCAAGTACACAGGCTTAAAAATAAATATGCAAGTTGCGGAGAAAAAACAAGTTGATGTGGGGATGTTCTAAAGACTAGGGAACATAATCCAGTTGTCTAAGTCTATTTGGTCTTCGAGCAAGTTCGGTTGGGGACCCTCGGATCACAAACCGTAACTCTCTTTGTCAGTGGCCTCTGAAACCGTCATGTGTGCATTTGTGAAATTTAATCTATGAAAGAAAATAACAAGCTAATCTAAATAAATGAAAGCTAACTATGTTTTTGTATTTTCCAATATAGAAGAAATAAAGCAATAAACAACAATCTAATCTAATTAAACTAATCTTTTGTATTTTCTAAGCTTTATGGAATTAACAAAAGAAAACAAAGAAATGAAGAAATGAATTGCTTCTAATTATAATTAATAAATCCTAAACAAACAAATAGTCGATGTAACTATTTGTCTCAACAAAAGATATCTAGTCTATTCTAATTAAATGAAAGCCTTTTCAAAATGCAATGATGTATGTGGATCCTCTATTTTACCTCGAGGCACTGGAAGAAATCAAAACTTCTCAAAAGCTTTTCTTCACCTACAACTTTCCCGACAAAAGTTAAAAAGGATTCAATGGAGGTCTTAAAAATGAAAAGATATTACAGCTTAATTCTAAATTAATTGTAAGCATTCCTCTTGAAAAAAATTCCTTACAAAACCCACAAGGATAGGCGGGGAAGTAATCTATCACCGAAAGCTTATCAAAGGAAATGTAAACTATTATAATGATCTATCTATTTGCAACAATTGAAATGAAAGATTTGCTACTCTAGTAGATAAATGTGCATACAGATTCAGAAATAAAGAATTGAAGAAATGAAGAAATTCAATAGCAACCCCAACCTGGAAATTGCAGTGTTGAGGCAATGCCAGTTGTGGTATCACTTTATTTCCCCTCAGTTATCTTTTCCAATCTTCAATGTCCACGTGAGTCCAGAAGGCTGGGAATGCGTAAGAAAAAGGAAGATGGTGTTAGAGCAATGGTGGCTTACATAAGCAATCAGTAGCAATGCAGCAGGAGGAAGAACAACGCAAGTGAATTGTGCTTGGTTGTGTAGTCTCTAGCAAGATTTCAGCAGCATGACAATGCAAATCACAATAAAATTCTCTTCTGCCATTTGCTTGAAGAAGAAGCGGTGATTTTATAGAAATGGAATCCATTTGGCGCAGAATGGGTGCCACATCACAACAAGGAGAGGTAGTTTAGCACTCAATCAACAATTATAAGTGGAAGAGGAAGTTGATATGAATCAGTCAAGCTCAAAATCAGCCAAATTGATCAAGAAATGTGCTCAAAAATTGAACTGAACAATTTAACACATGTCCGAATCATGCCTAGGAAGTTTCGGGCACTCGGACGAAACTTTCCCCAGTAGGGCAAAGCAGCTTTGTAACTAAAGGCCAAAACTAAAGGAAAACTAATGCGAAAGTTACTTTAAAAGCAGAAATGGCTAAGTAAGGTAATATAAGCTACATGTTAGGATATAAGGGATAAAATATGTGGAATAATCCCTCACAAAATCACAACAAGAGAAACTAATATGTAGACAATATTACTGATCTCAAATAAAATTACGAGAATAAATAACACAACACAAAGAGACAAAACGTATTTAACATGGTTCACCCGATTTGGGCTACATCCACCAAGATACACTTGCTCGGATTTTATTACAAGCCACCACTCTCTCAATACAATACCTGAGATCTGTTTGGAGCTATGCTCAACAAACTCTCTGAGAATTCACACTGAATTCAAAACACATCTGCAATGTTTTATATTACCTACCATATGCACAAAACCATATAAATAGACAATTGCTTAAGTAGTTTTACAAAACCGTGGGTATCAAAACCATGGGCCAAAACCATCCCATAAACTTATGGGTCAAAATCCTGCCCATATGAGAAAAGCATGTTCCCAATATATCGTGGCACATTTTAAGGCCAAATTTTTTTTTTTCTCTATGCCCTCGAACCCCAAAGAAGACAACTGTGGAAAGTTTGTAGTATTTTTAGTGTACAGTCTTCAACACTTTTTCACATGAAAATAGGCTCCACAACCTAACAATCTCCCACTTGGAGACTAGTTTTCCTCTGAGCAAGCTTCTCAACCCTTCACTAGTTTCCGTGAAGACCAACCAAAGCTGAACACAACTTCAGTTTTTCCCTTATGACCACCTTGGTCATCATGTCTACAGGATTCTGACTGGTATGAATCTTCTCCAACTTCAACTTCTCTTCCTCTAAAGTTGTCTTGATGAAATGGTACCTTAATCAGATATGCTTTGTCCTAGAATGGAAAGCGAGTTCTTAGCTAAGTGTATAACACTCTAACTATCACTATGCAACTTTCCTTCCTCCCGCTTATGCCCTAACTCCTCAAGCAATTGTTGTAACCAAATCATTTCTTTTCTTACCTCTATGGCAGCAACATACTCAATTTCCTCTTGTGGTTGATAAAGCTACCAACTTATGTAGTCGTGGAATTGTCAACACCAATCCGCACTATGATAATTCTTCACCGGGAACTCCTCGTGCTATGATTATTTACTAATGCAAAAATTTAGTTTGGTGGATGTAATCTGAAACACAACAACAAACACAACACAAGAATACCATAGACTATGATAAGAAGGAATGATGATAAATCTGAAATATCATGTAAATTATAATATTAACATGAAATTGTTACAATCTCACCCATGAGGTACTTCAAGTGTTACTGACTTCACTTGCCTTCCACTAATACTATGGGAGAAACTTCACAATTACACCTCTTAATGGCTTCTTTAACACACCTTCAAAATGATGGCTTCCTTTACACACTTACTCATACAATATTTCTCACTACTTCCTTCTATGCTAAATGAGGGGGGTGGCCTCTCTATTTATATAACTTCTAGGCTTATCCATCTTATCTCTAAGATAGGATAAGAAATCCACTCTGACGAATCATATTCCATACCTTAACTCTTATCTGTACATGTAAGCTTATCTTTTAAGATAAGATAAACCTTATCATTTCACATGGGTTCCACATTTTTAGACTTTTTACAAATAAAATACACAAAATATTTATGACCTCACTCCTTGTCCTTATTACCAATACAATCTTTCTAATTCCTAATCATGTAGACCTTACTTCTCTACTTACCCCAACTTTGACATTTTAACATTACCGGACCACTTACAACAAATATTTACTTTTACCACAACATTCCTATTGTACTTTTGACTATTACCGTACTATACATTATTGGTAGATCGTACCAAAGCAGACAGATTATCTTCTATCGATGCTACTACTAATTATACTTAACAACATCCTATTCCTAATACATACATTAATGAAATAGAAATTACGGAGGAAAATTTTAGTGTCGAGAGGCACGCAAATCACTTTATTATGTTTTTTAACAAAAACAGGATCAACATCTGTTGGTATTTTAGTTGCTTGACCCACTTAAAATTATCCGTTTTCAATAAAATTTAGTAGCTTAGAAACTAGGCTCAAAATTCTATGATTCATATTTCTACAACATCTTCCAATTTTGAGTGTAACTATTTCGAAAATCTCGTACAAGTTCAAATTTTTTTTTCAGAAAAATGCGTCCACTTAAGACCCCCTTTTGGCCCCCCAACTTGGTGCACTTACCCCAAATCAATACATATTAATGACCCAAAACCCTTACATATGATTAAAATATCATTTTACATTCATAAATTATTGTATATTTGATGACCAATCAAATTGTTTCATTTAATGGGCCCAGTTCACTTTGCAAATCTCAAAAGAATTGTTTACTTACACCTGAAACTTCATTTGATTACCAAATCCAACATGATAAACCCATACCATGTAAAAAATTTATGGAAATTTCATAACCTTCATAACACTTCTAAGCAAGTTATAATCCTTGAATCAACCTCATGTGCAAACCACAACTACTTTTGTCTTCACTAGATCAACCTGCCAAAAACGTTGTTTGCAAAGGTTAGCTTATAAAAACATTTATATATACATTAAATACCTCAAAATGGATTTATTGGATGAAAAATGCATCCCTATTCACATTCTAAGTGATATAAATAATCACCTAATCCATCTAATGCTTCAAATAACTCCAAACTTAAACCAGAACACATCTTGTCATACACTGCCAAAAATCTTCATGTCCAAATAATGACCTAGAAACAATGTAAAATGACATCATCATGATAAAAACATCATATAATTGGAAATATAATTGAATCCTTTTTCCAAAAAAACTTTAATCATCTTCAAACTCCACATGTAGCTCAAGTTATGCCCATTTTACTAAACCCTGCTATTTGAGACCCCAAAATTACCCTTTGACCAATCAACATGTATGGACCTCAAATGACCATGTACCTGTATGAATATGTTCAAAAACTTTGTGGACATAAATATCATCTCCCATAAATTATTAACCATCAAGTTTTCATACTACTCCTTTAGACAATCTTGTCCCCAAAACTTCATCTTCGAGAATCGACTTGTTTGAGTGGGGCCCACTCATCACCATAACCTCAACCATAAATTTATGGAAATATAAGAGAGTAATATACAACATAAAATCATCACTTTTTATTAATCAATCAAAACTTGGTCACTATATCTATTCTTTTGCATATTTCTCCTAGCTAGGGTTTAATTAAGGTTTTAGACCACTTTATCTTCTTAACATTTGTTCATTAAAACATGACGATCAACTGACCTGATCATTTATTTTTTTAAACTTTACAATATCACAATAGAAACATCCCTAAAATCCATAAGGTCCCATGCAAAGCGCACAATTCACAATGAGCATAAGAAGTTCAAATTTGTGTTGGATTTTGACATGTTCTTGACCTTGTCTCACATAAACTGTCATATCTTGTAAAATTCACATCCTAGAAACCTGAAATTTTTCTCAAATCACCATGACACATTACAATAAAATATCTAATCATCATAATTTCAATACCATACCTCAAACTCTCCAGCCTATCTCATTTGTATAGCCTCGCCTTAAGGATTTTCACTGTAGAAGTTAGGGTCAATTGAAAGAATACAATAACTCATCATAAAACCTCTGAAAATGAACCAAAAATACCTGATATACCATGATACACCTGAATATAATAATTTATGAGCTCATATATCTCCAAAATCATTCTCATACCTCATAACAACCATTCCTACTCCTAATGAGCACCTATAACATAGTGAACCACTTGTATCTCGCATCATGACATAGTCTGTGAGTGCCCAACAACCCTTCAAAAATTCTATTCATCATGTCAACATGCTTCCCAAGGATCCAAGAAGCTCATATTGTCATGCTACATCACCTAGGCACCTGAATAGGCTTGCAAGAGTAAGTAATTCTCATTGAATCTTTGTGTACCAAAACAAACACATCTAAACCATCATGTTAGCATCATGTACATCATCATAAGACCATGATCCAAAATGCACTTTTTCATTATTTTGGTTTTGTATCAATGACAATACCTAATAGTATCACATGCCAACAAATTTCGCCTTGAAGATGGTAGGAAGGGTCAGGAGTGTTCAATTCCTGAACCGATGTGAATGCTCTTAGGACTTAGGTGTCTTAATGCCAAAGGAAGAGTGTTAGGAGAGAGGTCATATTTTCCCTCCTTCCATGATAGTTCCCCAAAACTCACAAATAAGTACCACTATAGATAGTCACCAACCCAATAATAACTGGTCACATATGACACTTCATTCCAGAAATATTGGTGTCCCTACATGTGCCCTAGGTGCCACTCCTTATTAGATATTGGTATGAAAATAGGAAAAATGTGAATTGATAAAGAAAAATGGTTAGTTCCCTTGTCCAAAGTATGAAACATGTTATTGATTGTTCCTTCATTATGAATAGTAAATCGAAATTAATGTTTGTTACTAGATTTTATGCAAAACTGTCACTAACAAATTGTACTAACTATCAAATCCGCATATTTTCCCAAGGATAAAATTCCTAGGAGGGATAAATACAACCCATCCTTACGTTCTTCTCTGGGTTATTATTTCCCTCTATTTGTTTCTCGCCGATTTCTAACTCTAAACCTTTTTTAGTCTTTTCTACCCAATTATATTATGTACCATTTTGTCTCTGATTTCGAATTACGGAGAGGGTGAAATAATCACCCGATGGTTGTCCCACCTCTTTTGAGTGTGATATGGATCAATACAAGTGCATACAAAATGAGAGGACTTGAATTTGATGTGCACATTTGAAGAAGGATTCTTATAGGGGAATAGGGTATGTGTATGGTAACAACCATGGCACATGCAAAACAATGGAAAGAAAGCTAGCAAGAAGTGTTAGTGATAAACAATCATGGTATAATGTAATAGAAACAAGTCAAACGATAATAACACATCAAGAAAACAAAATAGTATATGGTGTAAAATATGGGACACCACTCAGGATGTCACAAGACAATCAAGGCTTTCAAGGCCATACAAGCAAGCAAATATCAAATAAGCAATCATATGGCATATCCCATAAACAAGTAACAATTATATAAGAAAATATACAAGTAAATAGTAAGTAGAGATGTAAAAGATGATCACATAAGTGTATAGAAGAGTGGTGTCCCCAGTTTCCCCTTGAAATCTGAGACTACCCCATGTTAAAAAAATGCGTTCTTTTAAATAAAGAGGTTTTGTGTTTTTATTGCCGTAAAGTGTTTGTATTGTGTCAAGATATTCCCAGAGAGCCATATAAGCCAATTTCGACAAATACCTAGATGCCCAAAATCGTTATATTCTCACACCGGGGTTTCTTCAGGGGAATTTATATTTAATTATTTTGAGCCCCGTTTGAGGTAAATTGTGCTCTGGTTTAGCCCTTTTGTGATCGTACATGTCAATTTTACCATATACCATTAGGGTTTTAGCCAGGAATGAATCATGGGCTTTATTTGTGACTTCTGGCAATGTTTTGTGTTTTTGTGTTTTCCCGTTTCATTTTTTGTGAAATTTCTCTGGATCAATTCCTTTGCCGGTTTCGCTTGATTCTTGGCCTGGAGTATTTGGATATCACATATGCACGTTGTGCCAGAAGGAATTCGCCATCGGAGGTCTGGTTCTCTTGGAAAAGATGAAGTCGTGCACCAAAAGCTTCTTTTGGGCGAGCCGCATTTTGGAAAAAGAGGGTTTGAAGTGGATCACGGGATTTTTGGAAGCAGAGGCGGTGTGGGAATTTTGTACTTGCCTAGCAGGTACTTTTTCCCATAAAAGCAATGCCACTTAAGCTACAATGGGATTTTTGGTAGTAGCGGGCATGTGGGAATTTTGTACTTGTCGCTTGCGGGTAATTTTTTCCATGAAGTCAAAGTAACTTAAACTACAATGGGAATATTAGATGTGGCGAGTGGTGGGAATTTCTTACCCGCCTTGCAGGTAAAATTCCCATTATAAAATAAATCACTTAAAGCAATCCGTCAGAATTTCTTACCCGCCTGCAGAGTAAAAATTCTGTGATACAAGTGCTTAGGTGAAGTTGGTAAAATTCATGCTTGCTTTGCATGCAAATAAAACATCAAATTTTGGGGCAGCAGACTTGAATTATGCAGATTTTTATGATTAAAATCCACTATTCATGTTTCGGTTGCCATCTTTGTCTGAATTAATTGCAAGAATTCATTATAGGTGCTTTTATAAGAGAAAGGGAGCTTAAATCAATGTCCAATACATTGAACATATCCTCCGAATCTGAAGAATTATCCAGATCTGCACCAATTGTAAAGAATTTCAGCCGAATAAAAAGAAAAAGAGTTGCTCAGACAAAGATTGCTCTAGCCATGGCGAAGAATGATGAAAGAAAAGATCCGTAATCGAAATCATGCATAGCTTTCAGATTTGTTGAAGTCAATGGGCCTAGATCCATGCTCGGATCCGCATCCCGATTCGATCTCATAACCGCAAAGGCTTCGAGAAAAATTCATTCTCTTGTTTCGACACATCCCGTGTAGAAGTCGGTGCATAGAGAATTCCTTCTAGGATCTTGTGCAGTGCTCCCAATCTTCCAAATAAGCCTTCATTGAAGTTGCATTCACTTGAGTGCTTTCGAGAATTTGTAATTGCTCATATGCAATTAAAAATAAAAAAGATGAGTTATTTACTAAAGCATTGACCGATGTATGTACCGGAGAAGAACTGGAAAAGCTTCAAGGATGAGAAGGAAGAAAAGTCAAAGGTAATAGCTACAAGCAAATCACGGTCACTTGCTTCTAGATCCAATCGCCTCGGTATGATGGTGAGAATCAAAGGCAAAGAATCAACTGCATGCGAGAATATGAAAAAGGACAAGATTGCAGCTTTCCTCTTCCTTCTTCTTTCCTCCGATTAAAGTAATTGAGCAATCAATTAAATTATAAAACTTAAGTGATTGGTTTAAAAGCAATTACTTGAAGAAGTCAACTACTTGGAAATAGGTGGCGAGACATATAAAATAGAAGGTTCTATCTTCGATTCTGCAAATCATGCATGTCATGTAAAAAGGGATTCCAGGAGGGAGATTGCCGAGATATTTCTTTTACAAATTCCACGTGTGCCGCTTCACTAAAGGCTTCCGACTTGTAATTGCCCCTCTACATTCTATAAGTAGAGGAAGAACCTACGGGTAAATGATCAGAATTTGTAAGCAGCATTCTTGTGTTCCAGACTTTGTGCTGAAACCCCTGATAGCTATTTGAAGCAAAGGAATACAAAGGAGCAGATTTTCAAAGAACTTTGTGTCACGGTGCATTTTATTTCTAGCTTTTATCTTAAATCTACTTATAAACTTTGTGTTATTTTAGATCTAGATCTGAAGTTGCCTTTGCTTATAATTCTGTGTGTTGATATCTATTGGTTTCTTCTATGTGCATGCAATCAACTCTGTTATCTATTGATTGGGTTGCACATCTTCCCTATTTCTTCCTGTGTTTTATTATTCCTTCTTCTTTAAATATTTCCTTTCTTTAACAGTTGCTTACTTGTTGCAAAACTATACAAACTATGGTTCATGAGTTGCATGGTTAAAGTAAAACCCTATATAGATACTAGAATATTTTATTGACAAATCACACGGAACCTCACCGTAAATGAGGGAGATTTATCTCATGATCGCCTAGGTTTTCAGCTATGCATAAAAATCTAGCAATGCGATTTTTACATGCGACTCACTGGGAAACAACTATCTTTGCAGATCAAAGCTTATCTCTTGGAGATCGTAGTGTTTTCCATACAAATCTCAACCTAGTTGAACGTCCATTCACCCGATCTGTGAAGGCGCAAGGAAGGATTAATCATTTCTTCAGATTGTAGGAGCAATTCAATTTCAATCATCCTCCTCAAGTTAGAAGCCGCAAATCTAGTCTTTCACCAAGAAGAAGAGTGCAAACACATCCAGATCCAGATCATCTTCAGATAATCCGATAGCATGGAATTATTCATAAAATCTATTCTCAAAGAAGACGTGATCCTTTCATGATGTAGAATCAACCACTTGCCCCTACAGCGCCTGTTCCATGGGGTGCAACCTTTGGACCTCTGAATCTGAATCCTCCTATGCATGATCTACCTAAAGGGACGAGAAAGAATTTTCCAAAATTCTTTGGAGATGGCAAGTAGCAGAATCCAAATGACCACTTGGCTGCATTATTTATATCCTATGGAGTGCTTGCAGTCGAACATGAAGACGTATCTGTCAGACTCTTCATAGAGACTCTGCATGACTTGGCTGGAGAATGGTTCTATCGCCTAGCTCACGGTACTATAACCAATCAAGCTCTTATGTGGGATGCATTCTGAAAATATTCAAGGCATCAAGATTCCAAAGACATTGATTACTCACCACTCGCTTGAAGAAAGAGCCACATGAGCACATGCGGGATTTTATTGTAAAATTCCAAAGATTACTGTGACAAATTCGCGTCTACTTCTCTAAATGACGAATTAAAAATTATTCTTCATCAATGCTTTAATTCATGAAGTATGCTATCAATCACGAAGAGCACATCTGGTGACTTGTTAGCACTAAAAACATGGTGGTTGAAATTGAAGATGACCTCATCATGGCTGGAAAGATAAAGAGAAAACTTCTAGAGCTGAAAGTTCATCCTCTGCTACTACTTCTAATTCATTGCTGCAAAAGTTAGCAAATGAGATTGCATGAGATAAAGAAACAAATGGCTCAAATGGCTCAGGGAAACAACATTGCCCCTACTCGGAATTTCAACAACAACTAGAACCGCATTGCTGGTTCCCAAAGATTAGCAATTGAAGCTGCTCCCAGAAACAATGTGGAGATGAATGAAGAAGACCTGGAAGGCGACATCGATCAACTCGAGAATGATTATTTTGTATGTCATGTCATGGCGACTCCAACATTAATTACCTAAACTACAAATATGAACATGAGGATGAGAAGCTTCATGAAGATGATCATGGTCATGCATATGTAGTACTTACAAGATCACAAACTCGCCAAGCTGAAGCATTAGCAGACGAACAAAGAAGGGGCAGCCCTTTACCTTCTTCTTTAGCTCCTAGAAGTAAGCATGCGAGTTCTTCATCTCAACCACAGAAAGCGGCTCAGGTATCTGAATCTATTTCTTCTTTTGACATTATTGATCATGTCAAGAAAACTAGGGTTCAAATGTCGCATTTGAATGCTTGAGAGCCTTTCTTGAGCAGCTAAACATGCTAGTCAAATATGTACAATCACCGGACAATCCAATACACCAAAAGCCCTTTTGCCTAAGCCCAAAGATACTCCTCCCCAAACAACATTGTAGTTGTTAAATCCTCACCATCTTTTGAAAGAGTGGAGCCGTTCTATGTTTCCCTATTGCTTAATGGTTTCAAGTTAAGCAACTGCGTTGTAGATTCAAGTGCTTCTGACAATGTCATGCCAGCTAAATTTGTAGATGCTCTTGGACTTACCTTGACGAAGACCATGAAAAGGTGTTATTCCATGGAGAGAAGAGTCCCTATAATCGACAAATCAAAGATGCACAAGTCGTTCGCATCTTTCCCGATAAAAGATTAAAGATGACAATTCTAGTTACAGATATTCCTGTCTCCTACGGGATGTTGTTGAGCAGAAACTTCTGCAAAGAGTTGGGAGGAGAAGTAAATATGGATTGGTCATATGCTCATATTCCTATCAAGGGGATTAATCAGAAGCTAGAGCCGGAAAAGAAGTCCAAGTACACAGTGACAAAATCTGAAGATCCTAGATCTCAGATTCTTTTTCAGGGGTCTGACCACGGTGTATACTTCTTGGAAATGGATAAAGGCATTCCAGAGCCAGAACTTCAACCAGAGCCAGAGCCAAAGAAAAGAAGAAGAAAAAGTTTGGACTCTAGAGTTTAAAGGCACATGTTGTTCTTTTGGATCAGGAGTCGGCGTTCTACTAATATCTCCAGATCATGAGATATTCCCATACTCCCACAAGCTGATGTTTGAGAACACCAATCATACGACGGAGTATGAAGCATTATTGCTAGGAGTGGAGTAGGCCGAGAAAGAAAGGAGTCGACTCCTCAAAGCCCAAGGAGATGCTAAACTTCTAGTAAAGCAGGTTCGAGGGCAAAGTCAAGTCAAAAGAGATAAGCTAGAGCATTATAGAGATAAAGTACTTTCCGCCACATTCGATTTTATAGCCTTCTCTATTGACTTCATTCCAATAAATCAAAACTCCAAGGCAGATTCTTTGGTAGTCACAACTACACTATTGAATCTGGATAGACCACCGTCCATATTCAAACAAGGAAACTATAAAGTGGAGATGGTCTACCACCCCAAAGTCCCTGAACAAACATCTGCATGTCTGCATGTTGAAGGGAGTAAATCACCACCACGACAAACAATCACAGAAAAACTTGATCCATGTTATGATGAAAATAGTGGAGCAATCCGACCAAAAGGTAGAAAAATCCCCGAGGGTTTTTTTTTCCTTAGTGGAGAATTTCAACAAGCATGATCGACTGAGGAAGAATAAAGAATATGTTGATAGTTCTTCCTAAAAAAATGCAGCAAATAAATCTGGGAACGGAGCAAGTTGATGCAGACTTATCCACCACAGAGAGAAGAAAGGATGAGCCACCACAAGATGAAGTTGATAAGGACTTGCCCAAGATATTTGACAAGAAGGCCAAAGAAAGGAAGTTCGAGATCGGAGATTGGGTACTCTGGGGACAAGAGACATGAACCGAAGGGCATGCATGACAAATCTGATTCACTCTGGAAAGGGCCCTTCATGATCAAAAGAGCTACTAGAATGGATACTTTCTTCTTGGCCTACCAGGATGGAATTGAGTTACCACTTTGCTTTCAATAGGCGAAAGATCTCAAGCCGTTCAGAACTAAAAAGCGAGTTAAAAGCTGTATGTATATAAATAAAACTTTGTTTATTTTTCCTTGTTTTTGTTTTTGTGTTGTGTTGTTTTTGTTTGCACTGACCCGAACAATGAACAAGACACGAAACCAGAGATGCTAGTATATCATCTTCACTCCTTTCATTTTGTAAGAGGCAAAGATGTCCACAGACGAGCCGACTTGTGTCCCCGATTTCATCCAAATCTGAGACTACCCCATGTTAAAAATTTCGTTCTCTTTTAAAACAATAGGTCGTTTTGTGTTTTTATTGCCATAAAGTGTTTGTATTATGTCAAGATATTCCCAGAGAGCCATAAAAGCCAATTTTGACAAATAGATGATGCCCAAAATCGTTATATTCTTCCATTTGAGGTTTTCTGCATGGGAATTTGTATTTACTTATTTTGAGCTCCCATTTGAGGTAAATTGTGCTCCGGTTTAGCCCTATTATGATCATACATGTCAATTTTCCCATATACTAGTAGGGTTTTAACCAGGAATGAATCCTGGCTTTATTTGTGACTTCTAGACAATGTTTTGTGTTTTTGTGTTTTCCTGTTTCGTTTTCTGTGAAATTTCTCTAGATCAATTCCTTTGCGGTTTGGCTTGATTCTTGGCCTGGAGTATCTAGAGATCACATATGCACGTTGTGCCAGAAGGAATTCACCATCGGAGGTCTGGTTCTCTTGAAAAGATGAAGTCGTGCACCAAAAAGCTTCTTCTGGCAGCACTGCATTTTTGGAAAAAGAGGGTTTGAAGTGGATCATGGGATTTTTGGAAGCAGGAGGTAAGTGGGAATTTTATACTTGCTTAGTAGGTACTTTTTCCATAGAAGCAACGCCACTTAAGCTATAATTAGATTTTTGGTAGTAGCGGTAGGTGGGAATTTTGTACTTGTCTTGCAGGTAATTTTTTCCCATGAAGTCAAAGTAACTTAAGCTTATAATGGGAATATTAGATGTGGGCAAGGTGTGGAATTTCTTATCTGCCTTGCAGGGTAAAAATTCCCATTATAAAAGAAAATCACTTAAAGCACCGTCGGAATTTCTTACCTACCTTGCAGGGTAAAAATTCCCATGATGAAAGTCAAATCACTTAAGTGGAAGAAGGGATTTTTAGAGCTGCAGTGCAGGGTGAAAATTCCCATCAGAAGTTGACTTCTTATTTTTAGAATTCACCCTTGCCAAAAAGTGTGACCCACCTTAGGTGAATAATTAATGCATTTAATAATATTTATTAATATTTATTCACCCAATTTTGGTGCCCAAGCTTGTGGAAAAGTCAACAAAGGGAAAGTGGATAAAGGAAATTAGAATTAGAAGTTCTAAAATTAAATAAATAGTATTTATTTAATGCAGCCCCTTCATGACAAAAAGTGCACCCCATTTGGGAGAAGAATAATACTTTTAAAGTATTAATTGATTTAATTAATTCTTATTTTCAAAGGTATGAGGTCAAAGCACACCGTGAGACTAAATTCCATTTGAAGTAGAAGGCTAAAATTAAATAAATTAATTATTTAATGGCAGCCATGAATGCACAAAATAGGAAAGAGTAAAGCTTAAAATTAATTAATAGGAAATTAATTAATTATAGAGGATGAGGATTATATAAGCGTAGGGCTACCATAAGGATGAATTAATTAATTCAAAAGCAGAGAAGTGCAACCTGAGAGAAAAGAACACCCCATTTGGAGAGGAATTTTGCTCAAGAAGGTTTAATTACTGTTGAAAGCTTCCAAATTTGGCACTAGGTTTGAAGGAGCTTGATTTGTTTCCAATAATTATCTCATAAGTGATACGAGATGCTCGTGTGAAGTTGGTAAAATTCATGCTTCTTTGCATGTAAATAAAACATCAAATTTTGGGCAGCAGACTTGAATTATGTAAATTTTTATGATTAAAATCCACCTGTTCATGTTCCGGTTGCCATCTTTGTCTAAATTAATTACGAAATTCATTATGGTGATTTTATAAGAGAAAGGGAGCTTAAATCAATGTCCAATACATTGAACATATCCTTCAATCAAGAATTATCCAAATCTACACCAATTGTAAAGAATTTAGGCCAATAAAAAGAAAAAGAGTTGCTCAGACAAAGATTACTCTAGCCATGGTGAAGAATGATGAAAGAAAAGATCCGTAGAACCAGAATCATGCATAGCTTTCAAATTTTTTTGAAGTCAATGGGCCCATATCCATGCTCATATCTAGATCCAAATCTAGATCTCATAGCTGCAAAGGCTTCCCTGGAAAAAATTCATTCTCTTGTTTCGACACAACTCGTGTAGAAGTCGGTGCATGGAGAATTCCTTCCAAGATCTTATGTGGATGCTCCCAATCTTCCAAATTAAGCCTTCATTGAAGTTGCATTCACCCGAATTACTTTCCAGAATTTTTAATTGCTCATATGCAATTAAAAATTAAAAATGAATTATTTACGACAAGCATTGCCTTTGACCGATGTATGTCTCGGAGAAGAACTAAAAGCTTCAAGGATGAGAAGGAAGACAATTCAAAGGCAATAGCCACAAGCAAATCACAATCACTTGCTTCCCGAGATCCAGCCGTTTCCAGATCCAAATTTGCTTCAAGATGGTGAGAATCAAGGGCAAAAGAATCAACTGCATGCAGAATATGAAAAAGGACAAGACTGCAGCTTTCCTCTTCCTTCTTCTTTCCTCCGACAAAGTAATTGAGCGATCAATTAAATTATAAAACTTAAGTGATTGGTTTAAAAGTCATTACTTGAAGAAGTCAACTACTTGGAAATAGGTGGTAGACATGTAAAATAGAAGGTTCTATCTTCAGTTGCAAATCATGCATGTCATGCAAAGAGGAATTCCAAGAGGGAGATTGCTAGTTGTTTCTTTTACAACTTCCACATGTGCCAGTTCACTAAAAGCTTCTAACTTGTAATTGCCCCTCTACATTCTATAAGTAGAGGAAGAACCTACGGGTAAATGATCAGAATTTGTAAGCAACATTCTTGTGTTCCAGACTTTGTCTGAAACCCCTGATAGCTATTTGAAGCAAAGGAATACAAAGGAGTAGATTTGGAGAACTTTATGTCACGATGCATTTTGTTTCTAGCTTTTGTCTTAGATCTACTTATAAACTTTGTGTTATTTTAGATCTAGATCTGAAGTTTCCTTTGCTTATAATTCTGTGTGTTGATATTTATTGGTTTCTTCTATGTGCATGCAATCAACTTTGTTATCTATTGATTGGGTTGCACATCTTCCCTATTTCTTCCCTGTGTTTTATTATTCCCTTCTTCTTTAAATATTTCCTTTCTTTAACCATCGCTTACTTGCTGCAAAACTATACAACTATGGTTCATGAGTTGCATGGTTAAAGTAAAACCCCCATATAGATACTAGCATATTTTATTGACAAATATGACATGGGAGCCTCACTCGGTAAATGAGGGAGATTTATCTCATGATTGCCTAGGTTTTCAACTATGCAGAAAATCTAGCCAACAAAGAGACATGAAATGACATAGTAATGAAGAACACATAATATATAGCTAGAAACAAGGCAATGACTACGCATAGGTGGTTCAAGTGATGTTAATGTAGTATCATGAGTATATGTTTCAATGATAAGATTGTAGTGATTGTAGAAACACTAGGAATATGTGGATCATGTGGTGGTAAGTGTTGATTTTTATGGACCCATTTAATCTTAGGTTGAATGATGAGTGGAGCAGGTTGTCTCATGTGTAATTGAATCCAATGGAGGAAAAGAAAAAATAACCTTAGGAAGACGAGGGTAAGTGAAAGTAACATATTTCGGCAAATGTCATCACGACACGAGAGAATGTGATTGATTATAATGGCATGCATGAAAAGGATAAGTGTAACGAGTTGGGGGACCAAAATGTGGACATCAAATTCCGAATTTTATGAACCGTGATCATAATTTATAAAACTACGATCATGGTTCTAAACTGCGATCAAGGTTCCTCTTGTACCAAAAAAAACATCCGCGACCCTCATTTTTCCCCACCATTTCTCCAAACTACGTATTTTTTTCTATTGTTGACACTCATGCTTTGTATTACCCTTCTAAATTACATTTTTTGCTTATGGATCATGATAATTTACACGATGCCACCGAGAAGAAGAGGTAAGCCCTCATTTTTTAAAATCAATTTTCTTGCATTATTTTGTGGTTTTCATGGGTTTTTCAATATTTTGTTTATGTATAAAATTTCTTTGTTTTTTCAATTTCTCGGTAAGTTGTTAATCCTCCAATTCCTCTAAACGTTCCTCCACTTCCTCAAAACCCTCCAAATATTCCTCCACCTCCTCAAAACCCTCCTTCGAATGTTCCTCCACCTCTTGTGGCTCCTATCGTCCCCAAAAAACCACTAGGAACCCAAGGTGATATCATTACAAAAATATGAGAAAATAAAATTTCCATTCAGAACCTTACACTATCAAACAAAATCATTCCACAAATTCAAGCCGCATGACTTTAGCCAAAACACTTCAAACATTAATTAGTGAAGTTGACTCTCTGTAAAACAAACCAACTAAATAAATGGAATACTTTTAGAGATAATTGTACTATGTTGGTATGCATACGAATTATCATATGTGGCCACGAAAGACTTTTTTTGGAAAATACCACATTTTTGCACTATTTACGGACCCCAAACTAGTGCCCCCTTGTGACTAATTGCAATCGGTGGTTCCCTATCCATTGGTGTCATGAGGACCGGATTAAAAATAATTTTTGGCAAAAAAATACCCTAAGCATTGCTTATTGGTTTGAGATATCTCATTTGCGATAGTGGATGGTTTTTTATTTTCCACCATACAACAACAACGAGGTTCATTTTTGTTTTTTGGAGAAATTGTATTGTGAGTTTGTACTTGATGAGGTCCCAATTATTTTGAATTTTTTAGGTTTTACGGTCAAGGAGGTGGTTTGCACATATTTGGTGCATGTATTACAGTTGGTCAACTTAGGATGCCCCACACCCAAAACCCCCACATCCTTTAGTTATCCCTCCTATAGTGAAGGAGGTTGTGGAGATCGACACATTGCATGCGTTGAGGTCTCTCACTGACACTCTAGCCCAACATAGTAGCCAGATTACATCTAGCGATGTTAGTGGAGGTGTCAGTTCTAGCACACCACACCACTACGGGTCATGTGGTTTCGTATGCACTGCGGGTGAGACATCCTTTGTTGGGTCACAAGATCTCTTTTTACATATTTGATGATGGAAGATGTTTTTGGAAGTGTTGCAAATGTCCCTGGTCTTTCACAGGTAAATGTCACATAAATTATATATATATATATAAGTTTATTTCATTTGATATTTTAATATATATACTTGATTATGTCATACTTGTGTAAAAACTAATTTTTTAATTTATTTTAAACAACATGAGCCGGTTTAAGGATACATCCGGTGTGGACATCCTAGCTATTGCAGCCCATGTTACAGTGTGTACAGATGTAAGTTTCAAGTTACTTACATTTCAAAGTTCATTTGATTGCACATTTATTATTAAATACACATTAATGTTCGTGTATGTGTTTCATGTGTACATACATATTAATATGTTTATCTTTTTAAGCAGGAGCCAGGTAGACATCATCTATTGTGGGCACTAAGGCTACTGACACACCTCACTACTTTTATGCTAATTTTACATATTTTACTAGTTAATGTTCAATATTGTTTAAATATTATTAACATACATATCTATACGTGTTCTAGAATTTAATATATATGCATGAGCCTTAGTTCCTTACACCATTCTCTGGAAAATTTTCAATTAATGTTGATCTACATGTTGTTTGTACAACTTATGACTTCCGCATAGACTCCTCCCTTTATGTAGACTATGGAGGTTGTTGTTGATGTTGCCATAGCATCTGCAGATCCACTCACACATGTACAATTTTTCAAATTTGTTAAATTTTATACGAATGTTTTCTTACTAAATCTATAATATCAAATTGTACATGAAATATTTAATTTGAAATATTTATTTGTATGCATCTTGGTATGAGTCAGAGTACACTACCACGAACCCTAGAAAATCCATCTTGTGAGTCTACCCTTGACCCGTAGAGCGTCAACAAAAATTGATAGGGATCATAAGATTGCAATAGATTTCACATGCATTAAAATTTGTATTCTTAAAATTTTGGGTGTTAAAAATTTGATGTTTATGAATGTGTAGGCTAATTTACAAGGATTTGACACACTTAGGACCAGATGGATGAAATCCATAGTGTCATCTCCCTCCACTACATCCATAGGTCATGGACATGCTTCTACTAGTAGGGCCAAGAGAGGGAGGATGTTTCATGATTCTTCATAGGATGTATAGATATATATGTCATCTAGACATGTGATACATACATTTTTTGTATGCCTATATATGGCTTGATATATATGATCTTGTGTTGGACATTCCATGGAGACGTGTATACAGTCTTATGTGACCATGTGGTCCTATATATATGGCACGCTTAGTTTGATACATTATTCTTATATTTTCGAGACGTGGCACTGCTCGAATGCATGTGCATGTATTCCATGTGTACTAGATATATTATATATATGTGGATTTTGTTCCTAGACCACTATGATATAATTTTTATGATGTTCTTGCAATCTCATGTGTTGATGTCTTTCCATACTGATATTTGACATATGATCATATTTGATGATGTGCGACATTTTTGTATATACATGTGACTTGATGAAGTATGATGATGTGTGACAATATGATTTCATTAAATGACATGTAATGTGATGATATATTCCTTCCTTGACAACTTTTCTTTAGATGGCATGTCTTTGTGATGATGTAATGACATGATCTCGACATATTTATTGCACTCTTTCCACCACACACACACACACACACATATATATATATATATATATATATATATATATATTAAATGCTTTATAATCATATTTGTTTCTCTTTGTGGAGGATGAAGATAGGATTTTTCACATAACAATGTGTCCATTCAAGTGATATGACATCATAATCATCTTTGTTTCTTGATATGACATAATAATCATCTTGTGCTTTGGAATATTGCATAACAATGGAAAAATTCTTGATATGACATCATAATCATCTTTGTTTCGCTTTGTCACACATATGAAATGTCTTTGTAATTTCATATATATGCTTCATGTAATCATGTCTTTGTTTCTCTTTATATGCTTCATGCACAATTATCCTTGAAGGCTTGTCATATATGAAGTTCACTATTAGTGCGGTGAATAATAAATCTTGTGATTTGGAAGATTGCATAACAATGGACATTCTTGATATGTAATCATAATCATCTTTTTTTCACTTTGTCATCACACACACACACACACACACACACACACACACACACACACACACACATTACATGCTTTATGTAATCAGTTTCTTTATTTCTCTTTACATGTGGTGGATGAAGATGGGATATTCTAAATTCAACCATTCATAAAACATGGTAGTGTTTTTTTACCTTGTTACAATTTCCTTGATGTGACCTTATTCAATTCAAATGATAGGGCATTATTTTCAGGCCATACAAATAATTATTCACATAAGATTATCAGAACAGGGAGATATTCACATTTTATGATATACTTGTTCAAGTTTCTAACACCACAACTATGTGTCACCTTCAATAATAGGAATAAAATCCAAACTTAACAAGTAATTACATTAAAACATATCTATATGACACCCTATTTGGATATTCATTACAACACCAACTTGAAAGGGAATATTTATTATTGATTTCCAATCTTCATTTCTTTAGCAATGAATGGTGTTATGTCCTTCTTGTAGTCAGCAATTTAGCATAGAGCCTAGAGTCTCCTCAAATTTTTCAAGACTTGGTATTTCTCCCCCCACATGGAAATCCATCTCCATGTACTTATTGGTTTGCAATATAGTGAAATTACTTGGGTGTTTGTTCAATTGAAGGTAGTTACACATGAGATGCTCATTCCACCTAATACTTAGTGGAGACTTGTTAGATATGGATTTGCACGCATGCAAATGACATGCAACAGCAGGGAACGAAGTCCCTCCTCAATGAAGGTGAGGCTGCCTTTATTGAAAACCAAAATCGTATTTACATCTCGTACATTCAAAATTGTATGTGGGGGTGTTTTGGAACATCAATGGAAGAAAAGTGAAATGAAGGAGATAGAATGAAATGAAAGAAGGAGTGGAATGGAATGAACTAAAAGAACATGCAAGAGTTAGGTAAAAGAGC
The DNA here is from genome assembly GCA_018340775.1 of Taxus wallichiana var. yunnanensis. Taxonomy (NCBI): domain Eukaryota; kingdom Viridiplantae; phylum Streptophyta; class Pinopsida; order Cupressales; family Taxaceae; genus Taxus; species Taxus wallichiana. The sequence continues at coordinate 462,993,636 of CM031241.1, forward strand.
CTAATATTGCATGAAGAGGAAAGATGAATAACCAACACAAATAAAACGGAGTTTGAGTTAGCCAAATAAGAACATGCAAAAGGGAACACACATGAGCAAGTAGATAGTCAGAGCTTGATCACTGTGAACTAGAACAACTGATTACTAATGTTGACAATAAGATCAAAGATAATATTTGCATGCAAGATTCAAACACCTAACATCTAATGAACATAAGAACACCAAATGTTACAAGAGACAATGAATGAGACACAAAGTTCTTATTCTATTAACTCCAAAATGTTTTTCACAAAGAACACAAAGTTTCTTCTTGAAACAAAGCTTGCACAAAAGTATCTTCTTCTCCTCTCTCAAAGTCACCTTTACAAATGAGCCCCTGACTTCCTTTTATAACCCAAAAGTTGGTTACAAAGTAGTTAGGGTTTTAAATGCACATTAAATAAGGCACTTAAGTGACCTTTGACTTTTTCTAACCAACTTTATTAAATACAACCCAAAAATAGAAATTACTTGAAATATCCAATGTTTCCCAAATAACAACACCTTTAAAAATATACAATAATAACCAGTGCCTTATCCATTGAAACGGGGTCCGCCTATCTCAAACGTATGAGAAATGGACTCTCCCAATTTGCTAGATATCAAGAAAATCAACTTCCTACACCGCCGGTGAAATTAGGATCTGCTGCTTTTGATAATTGAAAGGATCTAAACCTTCCCAAAGTTTCAAACATCTTTTCTTCTTCTGGAGGTTCACTTGGCCGAAGAATAGCCTCACAAAATACCTGCAATTCAAGAATTCTACTTGGCATATCATTAAAATTAACAATTTTAGACTGAGCATTCTCAAACAAGTTCTTCAATTTGATACACCGTTCCATGGAAACCGACGAGAAATTGTTGACAGGAGTGTACATGTCTTTGAACAATCGTGAAAATTGTTCTTCCACCGCCCCGATGAACACCTTTGATTATGCTCATTTACTAGGTCAGCAAGGAATCTCAGCTATGAAATCCTGGATCGAGAAGTGAAGCGAAAACTTCATTGCACATGTTGTCATAATGGATCATAGAATCCACAAGAAGCATCTTTCTCAATTTGAGATGTAGACACCGAGGAAACGTGTCCTCGATGTTCAAATTCAAGAATCCCTTCAATAGCCAACACCGAAGATTCCATACTTGTTATCTCCTCGTAGACCGGGCAATATCTCATCCAAATTTGATATCGTAGAAACAAAAGTTTCTTTGAAAGAAAGAATTGGATCTAGATATACACCGATATCTTCATGAAGCTTAATTGCAGCTTTGATCACCCCACGCCCAAAACGAAATCTCGAAAGCCAAGTTTTAGTGACATGGCCCAACGTGTTTATTTCCTTTGACAAATTAAGAGTTTCTTCATCCGGGGCAGCCACCGCATCGATACGGGAAGGTGGATGATATGGGATTTATCAAATGCTTTGAACATACTCCACCAATTGACTCTTTTCACCTTTGAGCCGAGAATTTTGGGACTTGTATTTCTCCAATATTTTTAGCACGATATCAATTGAATCTCGAGCCATTGCCATGTCACTTTCTATCGTGGATCTCCCAAGTCCTAGTCCTGGAAACTTCATAGTCGGTGGGCATCATAGCATTACGCTCTTTATCCACTCGTGGAATGGCAAGGTCTCGTAAACTTGTTTCCATCATTATCCACCATTATTCGAGAAAGTACCTTAGGCTTCTTAGGAATGGCGTCATTCGACAGTTTGAAAAAGGGCATCAAAATCAATTTCGATTGGCTTGACAACTCTCTTCCTTTTCTTCACTTTAATCAACCCAAGAAGGAGTTTCATTTACTATCTCGGCATATAGAATCCTGGAGCTCGAATCAATATCCTCATTATCCCTGACATCATGAGATCCTTCTTGAATCCTATCAACGACCTCGATTTGAGGAGACACAACCTCAATGTCCACTTCCTGATCATTTGGGAGATTTTGGGAAATCCCTTCATGAACTACGTGCTCCGAAGTATTTGATATTTGAATTACTTGCACTTGAGTGGGTATTTGTTCGAAGCATGGCTGAGGATCATTTGCTACCAGCGTATGAGTGCTATTAATGATGTGAGTGGAAGAATCTCTACTCGAGGTAGAAAATCCAGACACACGCTCCTTTCCTTCTTCAGGGTTTGGATCTCTGGATCTCTATTCGTGACACGTTGCTTGGCGAAGTGGATTTCGGCAACCATTCTTTTCTTGTATGTCGTGTATGATTGGATGGTAACGAAGTTGATCGAGAAGAAACCTTGGTCGAATGGAGGTGTCCTGATATAGGCAATTTTTGTGATTCTGAAACGTGATCCGGAATTGATTGAAATTTGGCAAGCTCCCTATCATACCAAGATATGCTTCTTTCGATAATTGGTTGGTTCTTGCCATCGAGAGAAAATTCATCTCTTTTGGTCCAGTCGATTCGAGGCAACGGTGTGAAGGCAATGTCATCATACGAGGGATCAACGACATCCTCATCATCGGTTATGAATGAATCGGGAGGACTCCAGATGTGGAAGGCCTTGATCTGAGCAAGTGTTAGGCGAGAGTACTCCCGTCTCCTTACCTCATGTTCATCCGAGCAAGCGGCCCAGAAATCCTCCATGGTAGGATTATGTTGATACTTCACTCCCATAATCATTTGCATATAACCATTGATATCGAATCGGGATCTTTTCACATATGGATGGATGGTTATGAGAGCAAACTCCTTTTCCATTAGTTGTGCAATCGATTAAGTTGGGGCATTGGTATTCCCGATTTGGATCGGGAAATGAATTCTGGGCAAAGGTTTTGTCACTAAGAAAGCAAAGTGAACTTGGAACAATTGTCGTGCCACTCCATTAACGCCCACCTATCACCGACGCATTTACTTGGGAAGTTTCCACGAGGTCCTAGCAAAGGCACTCACGCGAATGTAGGAAAAAGATGAAAATTGCATAAACCAGGTTCCCCATTGGGAAATGACACTCATGGCTTCTTTGGAAAACCTTTCCTCAGTATTTCGATTCAGGTTCCGGATCACGCGGAAGGTGAATGCATCATTGACTCTTCTAAAATGGTGAGAACTATTTTTGAAGCTAAGTTGAGGGTAATAGTGAAAAACACTGTTTGACGACCCCATGACTCCTCTCGTTTCAAGTCCCGAAAATAGCTTTCTTCGTGCTACCGCATAGGTCGATATGAGGTCATGTAAGCATCCATTTTGACTTCTATCAATTGCTTGTGAATGGTGTTGTCTGATGATGGTGGCCCACCCACAAACTCCTTCTTGGCTAGGATGATACAGATAAACTAGTACATCCATGGGTGGAAGACCTTACTAAGGTAAACCAAAAACTCGACTTAGAGAGTGATCATGTCTCCAATCTCTTCCACGAACTCAACGCTGTGGCTTCTTTGGGGGAGCCTATCAATCCGAGGTCTCTTGGTTACCAACCAATTGTTGTTAACCATTTTGCTCCATCTTAGGGGTTCTTCATCCCGTAAATCTTGCAAGCAGATCAAGTGATATCTCGCATTCTCGAATGTCACTTTGCTTGAGGTAGGCCACCGTGGTAAAGCCTATAAGAGAAAATGGTTTTCGCCTTCGATTTTCACTCTCTCGCAAAATCACCTTGATGTGACCCAGATTTGTATCGGTGATGTTGTCATACGCCGACTTAATGGAGCTGGGAGGAATAATTCCTTGGAATTCATATTTCAGGGCAGATTTATTAGATCTTTCCACTGGCTTCCTCGATCTCCCTGCAGATTTGGATCTTTCGGCCATTATGAATTTAATCAAAAGGTGACTCAGGCACGCCAAACAATGCAAACGGGGCTGGGTCTCAGTCTCCAACACCCCGTCGATGTAAGAAAAATATTCCCGTTATATATTATTATTATTATTATTTTAAAAATGATAATAATAATTGTCTCGAATTACAACCTTTAGTATGTTAATAAACAAATCGAGACCAAGCTCGAATTCTAACTCTGACAATAACAATTAAAATCCCCCGATCTTAATATTTACGTGAATGGAGTTTCCTTTCTTCGGCGTTTCTTCTGGCTTTAGGCAAATAAAACAAATTTATTCTCTGGTTGTCTATTGTCAGTTTCCTTCACGGTGTGGTTTTCTTGTATTGTGTGGGCTTTGACTTGATGTATTTTACCTCCGGGTCATGTGAACTAAAACTTTGGACCAGCGTGGGAAAGAATTCTTTCTTTTGTCTTCTTCCTCGGACTCAGTATTTTTTATATCACCCAACATGCACTTTTGCTATGTATCGAGTTTTTGCTATTCGTGACCTTCATTTGTCATGCAGCCTTTAGAATTAAGTCAGAAACTTTATCAGTGGCCCCGATCCATCCATATGCAATATTATGCATCCTTTCAAGGCTGATGAAAATGCGTAATATAACAAGTCGCAAAACAATTCATTTTTTAAAAATATACTTGCCTACTGCTCGGTTGGGTCGCTTTTTTAATTTATTTTAAAACTACAGAAAACCTATAATAATGCAAACAGTAAAAACAGTATTGGCGCAGGATCAATCGATGAAGTTCTCGAGAGTATGGGTCGCGCACTATCACGTATGCTTCCTCGCGACTGCTCAGTATGCTTCCTAAACTTCGCGCCTACTCACGAATGCTTGTCTGCGCTCCATCAAATGCTGCAATAGATGAATGGCTGGTGCGTATATTTTTTATTTGCTGACGCGGCCTGCATGGAAGAATGTTCTCTTTTCTTTCCCTCAGTGTACGTGGACAGCGGTTTGGGCTGTGCGCCTCCTCTACAGAAAAACGCGTGGAGTTCTCCTTCTTAATTCTTTAAAAAAAGAACTATTCTTCTTTGCTTCTCCCAATGCACAGGAATTTGATTTGTCCTCTTGAAACTGTTCTTTATCTAAAAACTTGTTCTACTCTCCAGCACGTGGGTATTGAAAAGCTTCTTTCTTTTTTTAATTAGAAACTTGCTCAGGTTTGTCTTATCTTTCCTCCTGGCGCGGCTTTTGCCCAATGCGTGGAAAACAATTTTTCTTTGTTCCTTTTTTAAAAGACTGTTTCTTGGCCAGTGCGTGGGATTTATTTGCATAATGTCAAACAAAATATTATGTCTTTCTGAAGAAAAAGAAGCTTCTGACTTTTTCCACCGGGTTTGATGGAGGAAGTTACTGATTAATTCAACTTCCTCTCATCCCGGTAAAGTGGCTTAAGTGCCGGGGAAATGGGAAAAGTAACGGGCAATTGCCAACGGAATGGCAAAATGGGTTGGCAATCCCGTCTAATTTCCCATGTGGGAAATTGGGGGTAATTTTATGCCCGTTTTCCAATCCATGATTTGGCAATTGGCGAGGAAAACCCACGTGCATGGGAAATTTGAAGGAAATTGCCAGAAAGTGGAAATCCGGCTTTGGGATGCCAACCCTATGATTGAAACAAAAGCTAACTTCCCCGGCACTAAAACTTGTCGATGAACCTTCATTTATATTTATTTAATTAAATACTCCTTAAGTGATTAATTTAATCAAACAAGGAGCAATTAATTAATTAAATATTAATTAATTATTTTAATGCGTTTTATAGCACAAGGGAAGAGTTCTTGCTTCAAAAATCACGAAACGAAGACCGAAACGATCACAAAAATAAGACGATCACAAGGAGTCCAATGAACCGCGCAAAGTAATACTTTTCAAAATTTTCTAATTTTTAATTATTTAATTGTTTTTTGACAATTTTACGCAGTCAAAATTGGCTGATAACAAGACTCCAACTACGCCCCGGACTACATGAAGGCTTATTCCAAAACAAATATTAGTGACTACATCCATTTTTCCATACTTGTAAGATTGAAAATATTGAAACTATTTTTTGGAGGGAAATGAGAAAATGGAAACAACCATACTAGGACACATGCTAAGAAGCCAATAACAGAGCCGAGTAGTGAAGAGTCACACCCCAAGACATCGTGGGAGAGAACTTCCACCACCAACGCATCCTATTTGGGGTATATGCCTTTGTTACTATGGAGGGATCCAGGAGGCCCAGCCAGATTCGTACCACTTGTTCTAGAGCTAAGAACCCATTCCCTATTGATCCTAATTCAAGTTTTCAACGCAAACTTCTCGACAATCACAATTGGCGCTCACATCCAAACCAAGAACTATTTGTGCTAAAACTTGAGCGAAGGATTCCTCTAATCATACCCAATAATTCATGGTTATGGCATTCCTTGAGCCTTTATGGCATAATTGTTTGCAAACTACCTTTTTAGGCAGTTTTAGGAATCGAATGGAGCCGAGTAGTGAGAAGTCATGCCCCGAGACATCGTGGAGAAAACCACCACCTCCAATACATCTAGTTGGGGAGGTATACGCATTTGGGTGATATGGCGGGCTCTGGTAGGCCCGATTCGAGTCGGACCACCCGATATGGAGCTAAAAACCCTTCCCTTTTGATCCTAATTCAAGTTTTCAGTTCAAACTTTTGACGGTCACAACTTGGCGCTTGGTCATCCAAACTGAGAATCATTTGAGCCAAAACTTGAATGAAGAATCCCTCTAATCACACCCAAGAATTCAGGTCCGTGGAATTCATTGAGCCTTCATGGCATAATTGTTTGCAACCTACCTTTTCAAGGTAGTTTTAGGTAATGAACGCCGAGTAGTGAAATTCATACCCCGGACATCATGGGAGTGAATCGCTATCGCCAACGTGTTTGGTTGGGGGGTATACACCTTTAGGTGCTATGGAGGGCTCTAGGTAGGATTGGTTCGAGTTGGACCACCCAATCCAGAGCCAAGAACCCCATCCTTATTGATCCTAATTCACGCTTTTCAATGCAAACTTCCTTAGTCACAACTTTCAACTTTGTCATCCAAACCAAGAACCTTCTAAGCCAAAACTTGAATGAAGGAGGCCTCTAATTTCACCCAAGAATTTAGGGTCATGATATTCCTTGAGCCTTCATGGCATAACTATTTGCAAACTACCTTTTCTAGCCAATCCAAGCAATGAACAAAGCCAAGTAGTGAGAAGTCATACCCCGAGATGTCGTGGGAGTGAATTTCCATCGCCATCGCATCCAAATGGGGATTATACACCTTCAAGTGTTATGGCAAACTCAAGCAGTCTGGTTTGAGTCGACCACCCGATCCGGAGCCAAGAACCCCTTCCTTATTGATCCCAATTCATGTTTTCAACACAAACTTCTAAAGAATTATAACTTGGTGCTCAATCATCCAAACCAAGAACCATTTGAGCCAAAATTTGAGTGAAGGAGGCCTCTAATGTCACCCAAGAATTCATGGCCATGGAATTCCTTGATCCTTCGTGGCATAATTTTTGCAAACTACCTTTTTTAGGCAGTCCTAGGCAATGAATGAGAGCCGAGTAGTGAGAAGTCATGCCTCGGGATGTCATGGGAGAAAACTGCCACTACCAACACATTTGATTGGGGAGTATATGCCTTCGAGTGCTATGAAAAGCTCCACGTACGCTTGGTTTGAGTTGGCCACCCGATCTAGAGTCAAGAACCCCCTTCACATGTAGATAAACAAGCTTTTAGTTGCTTGAAAAATAATGAAATCTTCTCTTAGCTTCGAGAATATAAAATTATCTACTAACATTTCTAACCACGTGAAGGTAGAAGATTTTATGGCACCACTAACTTGCATAAAAGTGTTAGTCAAAGTAATTTAAGTTGAATCAAAACCATACTAGATATATACAAAATACATAAATTTAATAAAATATATGAACTTGAATCTAGTATATAAATTTTAAAAATTTCAAAGAAATATATACCAGATTTAGCATATAAATCCATTCCAATGAACCATTAGAATTGGATCTACTAACAATGTCAACCACGTGAAGGTAGAAGCTTTTACTGCACCACTAACCCGTATAAAAGTGTTAGTCAAAGTAATTTAAGTCAATCAAAACTAGACTAGATATATACAAAATACACAAATTTAATAAAATGTATGATCTTGAATCAAGTATACAAATTTTAAAACTTCAAAGAAATATATACTGCATTTAACATGTAAATTCAATCCAATGAACCATCAGGATTGGATCTACTAACAATGTCAACCACGTGAAGGTAGAAGATTTTATGACACCACTAACTTACATAAACGTGTTAGTCAAAGTAATTTAAGTCGAATCTAAACCATACTAGATATATACAAAATACAAAAAATTAATAAAATATATGAACTTGAATCTAGTATACAATTTTAAAACTTCAAAGAAATATATACCATACGAGCATGTAAATTCATTCTAATGAACCATCGGGATCGGATCTACTCTGAATAATGGACATGATTGCTTCATGATCTGACTCTCAAACCTTCCAAAGAATCTTGTTATTAGGCCTTCCTTGATATCTATACAACTGAATATTTTTCGCTAGAACTAGATGCGAATATAAGAGTATTTTTATGTGTCTCAAAGTCTTCAAACACCTAAAGAGAGGAATTTTTAATGGATACCGTCGAAGCCAAGTTCTAGTAACTACCACTGACCCTATAGGGTACTCAATATCTTTTCTATCTATAACAAGAGAAGGCAACTTCTTTTTTTCCTCGATGCAAGGACATAAGAAATAGTTTGTTCCTTCTTTATTGTTTTTTCTCGCAACAACCGCCAACACATGTCCTAAAAAAAGAGGTTTCAACTCAAATTTAAATTACATATTAATTTCAATGGACATAACTCAATACAAAAATTGTAAATAACCATTTACCTTATCGCACAAAAATCGAAATGTCATCAAAGTCCTTGGATGTTGCAACTTCATCTAGAGAAACAAGTTGTGATGCCTGTGGAAGTTAATAACTGGGAAGTGGAGTTAGAGGCCTACAAAAATCCATCCATCCACCCATTCTTGTGAATCACACTCAGCAGTGGTAAATTTGATACAAGATGCACAAAAACACGCTAAATTTCTTGTCCATGTGGCCCACAAAGTAGCGTTTGAGCTACAAAATGAGTGTAGATCACTAGACCCTGTGAGTGTCATATAATCCTCATAGTTAGCAATTTGTTGTTCCTCTATCAACCAAAAATATCTACGAACTATGGAATTTTCTTGAGAACCATGGGCCATGTTTTCAATACACCATTCCACTATGCTCTTTGCATCTTTCAATTTAGCACCATCTTTGTACTTCAACTCTTCTCTTGCAAGAGCTCTTTTCACACATGCCCCTACACCGTCATGCTCTCCTTTTCCATGTCCAACCTCAGTGAAACTCCAAATATGTTTGCACACCCATCTTGACATGTATCCTACTCATCCAATAAAACATTCATGTATTCGTAAACTAAGACATGTAATTATTTGACCATATATAATGTTGATTGAAGCGGATGTCCCTACCAGATTTTTTTCATAAAATAACTAGAAACACCTCTTGCACAAATTAAGTAGAAAGTGTCCGATCATCGTTGATATGAAAGTGGTACTCTCTTAAAAAAATTTATCATTCTTTGTACTGTCAAGAGAATGTATAAATGTTATATGCACAAAAATGGCAACTTGTACTGAGTTGTAATATTGCGATTGAACCTCCATTTGTGGTTACAACATGTAATTCTCTGCAAAATCGACCACTGAAATAATAGTACCAATAGGAAATGTGTCCTTGCATATCTTGAATTGTTCATCCAACCATCGAGCTCTGTGTGTATGCCTAGCATACTCATAAACAATTTCATCTTTAAATTTTCTCATAAATTGAAAAATAGGTATATGTTTTATAACTAGCTCACACCATTTAGACTCCTTTCCATCTTTCAATTGGTATGGTACTGATTTATATTTATTAAACCCAACTAAATTATGTCCTATTGCACCTCCAATTTACTCATGGATACAACTTTCCAATTTAGGTAATCCGCCGCACGTACCAAATCTTCCATCTAAACAATCCCGACTATAATTTTTTCCAACTTCTCTTTCACAAAATATCATAGGAATGAAATACCTAGAAGATATTGGTGAAGCTTGAACACCACATTCTGATAACATAGTTTTAGAATGCAAATAAGAACAAATAAGTTGAAAATTATCATAATGCATCACAAATTTAACATGTTGCCTATAACAACAAGTGGTGCTAATGTGGTTGATTTTCATGTAGAATGGTTTCAACATTTCAAAAAAATGTTTAATAATTTTAAGTTTTGGATGCTCCTATTCAAACTTACAAAAAAATTGAGTTTGATTCATATCTAAGAAATGTTTTGGATGTGGTTCACGATTAGTAGGACCAAATCTCCATTTTACAACATCTCTTGATTCATATCTAAGATATATCTTTGTCTTTACGCGGAGCTCTAAAAGAAAATGCCCAAAAATTAGTTTTATTGGGTGATTGAAGGATACTACGCATTTCAATTTCTTTCACTAGATTTTTTCGATTAACATTCAACATTTGGCTTGTTTTCCTAATCAAGTGTTGTTTTTTTGTTGATTCACTTACAACACTAGTAACAAGTACACGACACACGACATTACTATCCTTTGTGCATCTCTTGACACCAACAATGTGATATGCATCATGTAGGTTTTCAACAATTGCAGAGGTTTGACCATGTATATTAAATGTTGTCAATCCTAAGGTGTTTAATGTAGGTCTAATTTTATTCAATTTTATCAAACTAACTAACTAATCACATCTTTAGGAATCATTTAAAAGTTCAAAATGATTATCCCAAATTTATGTGACTTTTCTTCGATTTTCCACTTAGAAATTTTGTCAAACATTGGTTTCAAAAAAAAAAATTCATCAATTTCAATAAAAAAATTAGGTGTATTTCAGAAAAATCCTAGGAGGTGTTTTTGCCAAATTTCGTTGTCTACGGTTTCAAAATGGATTTCTTGATTCACATTTTCATTGTCTCCTTCAATTTTAACATCAACTACATCACAAGTATATAATTCATCTTCATCATGAGTATTTAATTCATCTTCAACATTGACAGTAAAAACATTACATGGTTCCTCATTGCTTACAATAGTAGGGGTTGAAGATGAACCTCTTCTTGATTCACGAAGTTTCCGCATTCGCTCCGAATTTTACAATCTTTTTGCCTCTAATTCCTCCATTTTTTTTTACTTGTTGATTTCCTTTTGAAATTTGTTTCTTATCTCCCATGATGTTTCAATCAATGTACTCTAAATGATGTGGGAGCCTTAAAATAGTAAAAAAATAGCTTCCGATGACAAGAAAAAGTGCAGAAGGTGGTAGAATTTCACAAAAATTCATACAATCAAGTCAGAGAATAAAATCACATGGTGAATTAGATGTTGGGATTCATGTAAATATGATTCTAAAAACCATGATTACATTTATGAACCGTGATTGTTGTTTATAAACCACGATCATGTTTCTTTTACCAATAGGTCAATTTAGAACCGCGATCACAATGTCCTAACTATATCATAAAATATGACCCTCAAGGCTCAGGAAATATTTGTTTTCCCGAACTTGAGCTTTGGGAGGTCATTATGGCATGTGAAAGGCCAAAAATTAAATTTGATCTTCCACGGACTTGAAACATGCTGAAAAATTGAAAAAATGTCACAAAAATGGTACCATCACGTAGGGGAGACTATTAGCTTCAGTAGAAATATTGATTTTAAAGTGAATAGAATATGATAAATATCATTTTATATTTTTTACTAATAGTAGGTCTTTAAGACACTTTTTCCCATGAATGTTCATGTCTACGTTTAAGACTGCAACTTTTGTTTTACTTGTTAGAATGTGATAAAACCTATACCATCCCAATGTGGCAAAATTCTATACATGTTAAAAAAAAAAGTATTTGAGTTCAATATTTGTTTATAAAGTTATGGTGGGTAAACGAAAAGTGCTTTGTTTTCTTTATGTTTTCAAACCACTTTTACGGAAAAAATCATTAAAAAATATCGCTAAAAAATACAAAATAAAATCTATCCCAAGATAGACGATATTTAACTTTTCATCAAAGGAATTTTGTTTTTCAAGTTTTGGTCATCCAAATAGCGGGTAAACGGACTACAATCTTATAGGATTTAAAAAAAAAAAACCAAGTCATTGAATTTTGAGTGTTTAATAGAGCTAAAATTGTTCATTTTAAATTTTTTTAGTAGTTTAGAAACTAGATTCCGGATGCTACAATTCATATTTTAATAAATTTTTCTAATTTTGAGTGCACACATTGCTAATAATCCCTACACGTTGATATTTCGTCGTTTTTTTGCAATATGACGTCCACTTATGACCCATTTTTGCCCCACGCCCACCCCCTCGACTTGTTGCACTTACCCAAAAGAAATGACACCCTTATCCTCAAGTAACTTAAGCTTATTATGAAGTGCATAACAATCATTGTCTCTATGTCCATTAATCCTATGAAAATTACAAAATGGTTGGTTATGATTTTGTTACAACCGATGAGAGGATGATGCTCATTAGAAGGTAACCAAATCAATTTCTCATCAATCAAAGTGTGTAAGATATCATGAGGCCTATCGAATGTGAAAAGTATAATGGCTCATACTTACAACGAGGCATAAAACATGATGGAGGGTTATGTGAAGGTGGATGAAGATGGGATGAATCACTAAGATCATATCTATGTAGAGATGGGGAATGTGAAGGTGATGCGATAGGAGGAATATAATATGTAGTAAGTGGAGGATTAATAGAAGAGCTAAAAACATGTGCGAAAAAAAATATACATTAAGAATCTCTTATTCTAAATGAATAACATTAAGACAAAGAGATGTAAAAGATTCACGTGTGTTGTACAATAACTTTTCTTTTAGAGCAAAAATTAAGCCACGAAAAAATAAGATCGCACAAACTTGTTGAAACAATGTAGTCCACCGATTTGCCAAGCCACCCCAACCTTTGAGCATTATCCACAATTGAAATCACCTCCTTCAACATGTAATCCACCCACACGTTACATATGATCTAGTGTTGAATACACACAACCATAACTAACTTTGAAATGCCTTACAGAGAATCAAACTTTGGTGGACACAGAAACATTCAAATAACCCAACCACCTCACCCCCACCTCATTGGTATATTTTTATTATATATTACACTTTAATAATTTTAGAATTTAAAATATATCTTTTCTAATTAACATAATTCTTTAGTTATAATTTAATACATGGGCATGTGTTATTAATTTGGTGGTATCTAATACACTAATTTATATTTTCTTAAAAGTGAATTGTCATTAACATTTGGGCGTTTATTTTTAATAGGAAAATAATATTAATATTTAATTTTTAATTTTTTAATATAAATATCTATACTCTTAATATAATTATTTTTTAATTAAAAGATAAACATTATATAAATCAAACTTTTAATATTTAATATTTATCTTTAAATAAAAATATATATTTTATTTTTATTTTTCATATTTTTTTATGTTATAGATATGATATAATAACATAAAATAAAAATAATGCCACATTTTAAATCTCATATTAATTGTCATATCCAAATTTAAATGTGATGTTCATTTTAGTGTCACATGTTTTTAATTTTTTTAAAGAGTGGTTGACTAATATTTCTTTTATTTATTGTAGACTTATTTGATTTTGTTTAGTAAGTATTATTTAAGTATTAACTTTTGGGCTCTTCTAGGGTTTGTTCATGCATTTGCTTGTCATACACTACTGCAAGAACTCTATCTCCTTAAACTTTTAGGGTTATCCCATTGGTCCCATCATAGTAAAACCTGACTATTTTACCTCCGCTAAGACAATGAGTCATTTATAAATGGACGAGTCTCCTTCTATTGCAATGACTATTACAACTAGTGGTGAATATGGCACCCAAGTGCGTGTGGAATTTTGTTATGAAAGTCTACGACAAGGTATGGATTTTGAATCCTCCCCAAATGTTGTTATTTCTATTGAATGTTTAGATCCTGTGGTTAAGTGGTATAGTAATAATTGCCTTATTGCTTATTTTTGTGGTCTCATTCCCTCATAATCCTACCTTCAAAACTCGGATAAAAACCATTGGGAGTCACGGGTATCTTGGTTTTGAAGTATCTATAACCTCACCAAGGGGTTTTATCTATTCTCTTTTCATGAGCCTTCTCAGCTTCAAGCCCTCCTCCTTAAGGTGGCTTGCTAGTATTTAGGGAACACCCTATTAGTGTTGTCATTGTGGACTCCTGACTTTAGCCCCACCAACCAAGTTTCGTTGCAAATTCCAGTTTGGATTGAACTTCCTGGTCTTCCTGTTCATCTCTGGTCTTTCCTTGCAGAGATTGTCAAACCCATTGGTAGGGTGATTTTCCATGAACAAGACCATTTCTTACGCTCATCCTAACAAGTGTGTATGTGTCAAAGTTGACCTTATGAAATATCTGCGGACCACCCGGATTTTCAAGTTAGGGACCTACGTATCTCTCAAAAGGTGGTATATTTCAACCTTCCCAACACATGTTTTCATGTCAATCCCGGACCATCACTTTCACGACTTTTGTCCGTTAGCTCGCTCTAAGCCGTGATGACACAACCCATGGTTTCCAAACCTAAAATTGACAAAGTCGACTGATGGTTGGAAAAGGGTGGGGAATAAGAAGGGATATGGTGTGAAACCCACTCATGTGGTTCCACCTACCTTCTCTCCTCCCTTCTATCCAAGGATGAGTCGGGTTCAGAGTCACCCCACTCTTCGGTTTCCATTCCTTCCAAACCATCGCAGAGATGGGTTCCTCCTTCAATTTCAGAGAATATTGGGAATCTTGCTTCAACTTATCTTCCTCTTTGATGCTCTCGCAGCCCACCTCCTGGAGGTGTCCCACAACGTGTGAGGGGAAAATGGGACCAAGCATTGCTCCATTCGAGTTGAGCTTTTTGGTTATTATCCCGTAAAATTGACGAGGGCAATTCTACAGGACCCTCGCTTGTCTCTCACATTCTATATATTCCAGGTAAGTGGTCCTTGTTTCTCTTGTGTTTTTGTTTTTTTGGTTGTTTGTGAGTTCGGTGATATAAATCAAAGCAAATCATAAACCCCTTCTCCCATTCTTGCAATTTTTATCTCCCAACCGCTTTCTGCCTCTTTCCCGATTTGTTGGCCAAGAGGGCTCCGCCTCAAAAATAAATCCAAACCTCTTTGCTAAGCCCCCTTCACCATTTGAACCAATACGGAGTTAAGCCCTAAAATCACAAACCCATCGGAAAAGAAAGAAAACTTGAAAGTTGGTTTCGAGCTGTATTTTCCTATGGCGCAATCACCACTCCTATGCATAAAACACAACAAGCCAAGTGCAGCATAAGGCGCCTTTGATTGCAACATACGAGATCCTCGCGCCATGCGAAAACCAAGTAAATCCTAAACCTGGCACAGCGCATCCCCGTTTACAACAACAAAGTGTCATGCAAGCTTTCCCTGCACCACGCCAAAGTCCCTTTTGCGCACATAAAGTTAGTGCTACACGCGTGAATCCCACCGCTTGCGGTGCACCAACATTCTATGTTACATGCCAATTATTTGCGCCAAAGCACATCCTACTCCCACGCAACACCAAATTTATTTGTGCCCAAGTACAAAAACCTCATACAGGTGGCGCGCAGCGCACTCCATCTCTGAATAACAAATATGTTATATGCAAAATTCTTATGCCCCGCGGCCCTTTGGCACTCGATTTATTCCTCGCAAAGACTCCATTTTGATGCGCCATTCTTTTAACTTTCGCAGCGTGCACTTTCCCGAGCCCCTGCACCCGAAGCCTTAAAATTACTAACTCCTCGTCTTGTAAAGCTTTAATTGAAGATCGATGACTAATATGGATCTTTTGCGTTGGACTTCGCTCCTCCTTGCAAATCAACAACTCGAATTCAGATCTGCACATGTCTACTTCAAGCAAAAGACCAACCAAGTCAAGGGTAAAGCTAAGCTTACAGAGGAAGAGATGAAGTACAAGTACCGTGAGGGTCGAATGCCCAAGTCCCGGTAGAATGTGACCTAGATATAAGAGACTCGAACTCACCACATCGACATGGAAGATTTCTGGACCAGAACCAGGAGAGTCACGGGAAGTCCTTGGATGGACAAACTGGTGGGTAGTGGTCTACATTTTGCTGGGGGAATCCCCGTCAGTGCAATAAATAATGAATTTATGATGGTGGTGGCCCGCTATTACAATAAAGACACAAGATGTGTCAAAAATGAAAAGGGCGAGGTCATAATCAACCTCACTGCCCGGCACTTCGAAATCATGCTAGGCATTCCTCACCACCGACATTTTGTGGTCTGTAAGCCAAGAGGACTGCATCAAGGCATGGGAGGATAATGAAGACAAGTGCATGCAACTGATGAATGAAGTGTACTTAAAGAACAAGAAGGTGATAACCAGATGGCCACAAGTTATTCACCGTAGCGACTTCTCTGAGGAACTGAGTGATACCATCACGTTCCTAAGTAGAGTTTTTGGGCTTTCTGATGCCCATTACTTTCACAAATGGATGCTCAGGTACCTAGAAACCATGAACAAGAATGTACCTGATTAGTGCTTTGAGTGGGCGGAGATCATAAGCAGCACCATATCTGAGTAGCTCCAACAACTCACCACAATGGGGAGGTTCTACATGAACTCCTACGTAGTCTATGTTGTAGCCTCGGAGAGGGATTATCCAAAGATTGAGACGATGCGGGGTTTGGCCTCAGTAAAGATATATGAATACTACCCAAAGTTGAAGTTAGAGAACAAAGATCCCACAGTCCACCAAAATCAATGATGCTTTCTTCTACAACATCATCTACCTTTGAGGTAAAACATGACTCACAAATTCGATGGCCAAGAGCATAGTCACAAAGAATCGAGAAGTGGGGAGCACTATTTACTCAATTCCCTACCTTCACCTATCTCAAGTGGCAGCTAATTTCTTGGGGAGTGCACTAAATTACCAAGGTATGCTAGCCCTAAGCTGATCCTGTTGGAGCTATCCAGACAGCTCATAACATACCACGAGAAGTGTTTGAAGAGAAAGAAGGGTGGAACTCCTTTCCCCTCACAGTGGGCAGGTATACCTGCACTTCTCACACCAAGGCCCGAGAGATGTTTGCAGAGTTAGAACTGCTCAATCTAAAGCACAACTTCCTGAAAGGCCCACCTTTGATCCAAGGAATTGCCTCCCTAAGGAAAAACTTGATCCTATCCACATTCCACAGATCGAGGATATCTACATCGACCTGTATCATGAGGTCAAACTCGGAGAAAAGATCACTCTCGCCTAGCCCTGGCAGAGATTATTCAATATGGTGTGGCCATTGTTCCAAGAGGCTTCCAGACAACTGATCAAGAAGTTGATCAGGTGTATCTAGACACGAATGGGGATGACTGGCCGTTTGCCGCAATTGACAGGACAAAGGCACCTCAGACCATTGAGGAAAGGGTTAAAGAAACATTGCATGGCGAACAGAACACTGGTGCAGGATGAATGGCCTTATCTACCTTGGAGTAGATTTCACCACATCCCCTTTGGGCAACGCACCTGTTAGGCCAAAACATCTGCCAAAGGGTAGAGGCAAGGACAAAGAGGGAGAATCAAGCTCCACTCAAGAAGAAGCTCCTGAGAGCCCTCCTTCCACCGCGCAAGAACAGGTTGTGAGCCTGGTATCTCCAGAGAAAGAAGCGGCAGAAGATGTTCCAATGGGCACATCCACTCAGGATGTTGCCACTACTACAACCATGGCGGCTCCCACCATCCTTTCCCCCCTCCTCATGTGACTCAAGTGGCCATTCCTGTGGTCGTATCCTCTCCCCCATCTTCTACTGTTCCCCTTTCCTCGTCCTCCATCTTCTCTTCTCTCACGGAGCTATCCCCCACTATTTCTTCTCTCATCTCTCAGCTCCCTTCCATTCCCACGACTACCTCCCCCCGCAGATCCCTTCCTCCCGTGAGCTCTTCGCTGGCCTCTCTTTCAATGCCACCACCAAGTGTCTCGACGCACTTCCCATCGACTCACCGCAGGTTGCCCCTCTTCCACTTCTCGGTCCCACTCCCTTAAGTCCAACATGGATCTCTCGGCATCCGAGCTAAGCAGAAGAGGAAAGTCTCTATTGCACCAATGGACTTCTCCATCATCCCAACAAAGCGGGCTAAGAAGCAAAATCTGATAACTCGCTTCTCTCGAGTGCATCGGAGAGAGAGTAATGGAGATTGCGTATCCCGATCCCTCCAAGAATAAAGAAGATCTGCTCCCGACAGATTATACGAGACCCAAGTCATAATGGGGATGTCTTCTCAAAGTCTTCAAGGAGAAGCCCTCATTTACAGGTGGATGCCCTTTGCAAGAAGCTCCATAAGCAAAGGAAGAGAAGAGGCTATTAAAAGAGAAAAACAAACATCTTCTCCACGCCCTGCAGAAAATGGGTAGTGCACCTCCTACAACTGCCACCAAAACTCTTGAAGTCCTAAGCCAGATAAGATAAATGAGTACGCTAAAATTGGTGAACAAGGTATGGTAGTTTCACTGAGAGATCGGATCCTCAAAGACAACGCGGAGGTAATTGTCAAGTTCACCGAATATGTATCGTAAAATCATTCGGGCGAACAAAGATCTCCAGTGCAATTGCGTAGACCCATCTCTGAAGTGTTAGACCATGCTAGGTTGTAGCATGAGACATTCCAAAAATGCTCGACTGCTCGGTCGAAGATCTAGTCAAGTTTGGCATCTTCAATCACCCTGTGTACCCAAAAAGAAAACCCTTGCTACGTTGGATTACCGGGTCGATCGATGGACTTAGTCTTGGAGAGAATAGACAAGGTCAAGGAAGAAGCCCTGACGCAATACATCAAATGGAGTAAATTGTTCTAATAATGTCTCCCGACTTGCTTACTCCTTCTTTCGCCTTGAGGAAGGAAGACGAAACTATTCAGATCTTCAAGAAAATTATCTCGCAAGGGCTAGGGCCGGGTTACTTTTGACACTTTGAATGCATCAATAACCTTCTAGCTTGGCGTGATTTTGTGGGGTTCCC
Source organism: Taxus wallichiana var. yunnanensis (assembly GCA_018340775.1). Taxonomy (NCBI): domain Eukaryota; kingdom Viridiplantae; phylum Streptophyta; class Pinopsida; order Cupressales; family Taxaceae; genus Taxus; species Taxus wallichiana. The sequence goes on from CM031241.1 coordinate 463,012,699, forward strand.
GCTGAGGCAGTAATGAATATTCCAAACTCCCTGAAAAGCTCGAGATGAACGGGAAACTTGTGAAGTCATCGGTGATCGCCACAAGGATCCTACCAGATCAACTTCAAACGATGATCGCAAGTTCATGGAATATCGGGCCCAGTTCCACATCACCTCTCCCGAGCAGCAGCAGAAGCAAGATACCCCCTTTCAGCCGCGAGACGACGATGAATAGTCTTCTTCTTCTTGGCCTTCTTTTTGTAAATATCTAAGAGTATGTTGGCACAAATGATGACATCATCCATGTTGCACCATGGGATGTTGTCATCCACCAAGTTGCCCAAAGTCAATAGTTGACTTTTAGATATTTTGTAGATATTTTGTAATTAGTTGTTGTTTTCCTTTTTGCCTTCTCTCTTCTCCTTCTTCTATATATACTTGAATACTTGTTGTATTCGTGGACACTTTTTAGATAAAAAATATAAGTGAGAAGAAAAGGCCTTGTACTTTTTGTAACCTGGAAGAAACATTAATACAAATATCAAGACTTTGTGCTTTGAATATGTGTGTTATGGGCGTCGAATCTTTCTTATGTTAGATACGTGCGTTTATTCTGTTAAATATACTTCTACTTTTTTGTCATTTGTTGATCAGTATTGCTTTGTTCATCTATGCAAGTAGGTTTGGCTCTGTTTACTACCAGCCCAAAACATAGACCCTCTAACCTTTCTGCTTTGGAATTCATTTCTTTTCTCCCTTCAGATCTATCCTATCTCTTCTCCTCGCTTCTTTCCCTTCTTTTCGCAGTTGGAAATATCCCTACTGGGATGAGATCCCAAACCCCCGAAGGCAGAATATTGTGAGACTTGCATGATTCCTCCGGTAGAATAGCAATAAACCGGGCCGCTTTGATGTCTCAAAGAGGGGCTATGCCCTCGCAAACCGTTGGCTCGTTTATCCATAGATCTGTCCACCAGACAGATTTTTAGACCAATAGTTTTTGGTGACTCTACTGGGGGACTCAAACAGATCTATGGTAGTGGTATGTTAGAAAATCAATAAAAAAATTTAAAAATAAAAATAAAAAAATCATTACTGTTTGCAAATTTTAACTTTTTGCTTAAAATCCAAAATTTTTGCAAAAGTGATCCAAACTAAAAATTTCTTCAGAGATCCATAGATCTGGACTAGTTAGAAATTTTTAGTTTGCTGAGTTTTTACAAAACGTGCATTTTTCCGTAGATCCGAGATTCGACGCTTTTACAAAAATTTCAAACCCTTGCAAAAGTCAACTCTAAGATCTGAAAATCAGCTTACTAAGTTTTACCATCATTTTATCCTCATTGATCTTTGTCATTAAACCGCAATCGGTTTTCAAAAGAGGGATAAAATTAAATATTTAGAAAAGTACATGCTGCTGATTTTTGTTAGAAAAATCAGAAAATCAGCAAGTACAACCAAAAAAGTTTTTAAATTTGCTCCAAAAACGTTGCAGATCTGGAAGATACACTGGCGGGTGAACCATTTACTCGTAGCAGGAGAGCTCGTGGAGAAGTTGATCCTACTTTCGATCTACTTCAAAGGCACAACTTCAGTGTTACACTAGCACGCTTCTCGTCGCTGAGTTCAGCTGATCGGTCAGCTAGAAGTGTCTCGCCTCCACGAAGGAAGCATTTCTCACAAGGAACATCCTCATCTCTTTGCAGTGCTTTGCTGCTCAGTGGAACTATTTTTCCAGCTCGCGTCCTTTTTCCAGCTATTCAAATGGTAGTTCCATGGGGAAATGCTATGGGTCCTTTGGCTTTGCCACATCCTATTCACGCGCTCCCACATGGAAACCGAAAGAATTTTCCCAAATTTGATGGGAGTGGGAACCAAAGTACGGATTCACACATATCTGCATTCATCATGTCATGCAGCATTCTGGATGTGACCCATGAAGATGTGTCAGTTCACCTCTTTCTAGAGACCTTGCAAGGACTGCCGGTAGAATGGTTTCAGCATTTACTGGCCGGATCTATCACTAGTTTGGGCCACATTGCGAATTTCATTTGAAGAAAGGTATAAGCCTTCAGAGGACGCGTTCGCATTACTATCCAAGATCACTCACCTGAAGAAGGAGGTCAATGAAACCATGCGCAATTTCATCACCCGTTTCAATTCACCGATCAACCAAGTACCACCGCCATGCTTCCCACACCGAGAATCGAAGTGTTTCTTCGTCAATGTCATGAGCTCGAAAGTAAGTTTCTTACTCTTACAAGAACATGTCGCTACTTTGGTTATCGCCCAAGTCATTCTTAATACGGATTGAAGATAACTTGCTAATATTTGGCGAATTAAAAGAGAACCGTCCAAGCCTAAAGCTTTGATCCCTTCTCCCACCACTTCATCTGATCCGACATTTCAAAAGATGGTGAATGACTTGCTCACATTAAAGAAGCAGCTAGCTCAAGCTTCTCCTAGCACTTCATACCGGGATATCCCACGAAGAAACTTCACTTCCAATAATGCTCCTCAAAGGCCGCGCCTTTCCTGCAGTTGTTCCACGGTTGGCACTTGAGGCCCCTCCGGTTAATGCTTTAGCCGAAATCAAGAAGAGGAGCAAAATTATGAAGAACCTTCATCTCAAGGTGAAGATGATCAAGATGTCGGTGAACCGACTGGCGACTCTACTATCGGGTATATGGAATTTGACGAGGAGGAATCTGATGAAGAAGAGGTACTGTTGACACTAAAATTTTCCTCCATAATTTCTATTTCATTAATGTATGTATTATGAATATGTTGTTGTTAAGTATAATTAGTAGTAGCGTCGATAGAAGATAACGGCGCGTCGAGACGGTGCACGCCGATAATGTGGAGTACGGTGAATGAATCCAAAGTATAATAGGAATGTTGTAAAAAGTAAATATTTGTCGTAAGTGGTCTGGTAATGTTAAAATGTCAAAGTTTGGGTAATTAGAGAAGTAGGGTCTACGTGATTAGGAATTAGAAATATTATATTGGTAATAAAGACAAGGAGTGAGGTCATAAATATTTTGTGTATTTTATTTGTAAAAAGTCTAAAAATGTGGAACCCATGTAAAATGATAAGGTTTATCTTATCTTAGAAGATAAGCTTACATGTACAGTATAAGAGTTAAGGTATGGAATATGATTCATCGTAGTGGATTTCTTATCCTATCTTAGAGATAAGATGGATAAGCCTCGAAGTTCTATAAATAGAGAGGCCACCCCCATTTAGCATAGAAGGAAGTAGTGAGAAATATTGTAGGAAGTGTGCGAAGGAAGCCATCGCTTTAAAGGTGTGTTGAAGAAGCCATTAAGAGGTGTAATTGTAAAGTTTCTCCCATAGTCTTGGTGAAAGGCAAGTGAAGTCAATAACACTTCAAGTACCTCATGGGTGAGATTGTAATAGCTTTCATGTTAATATTATAATTTATTTTGATATTTCAGATTGTCATCATTCTGTCTTATCATAGTCGATGGTATTCTTGTGTTATGTTGTTGTTTTGTTTCCAGATTACATCCACCAAACTAAAGGCTATGCATTAGTAAATAATCATAGCACGAGGAGTTCCTGGTGAAGAATTATCATAGTGCCGATTGGTGATGACATTTTGGTTCCGTTGTCGGACCATTCCTCGTTGGTGGATTTTCTGGAGAGATATTCCCACTTAGTCAAAAATCAATTAGAGGGTAACCTTGTTTTTACTATGCATAGTAGTTACCATGGTAAAGTCATTTTTGCCATGAATAGTAGTTACCATGGTAAAGTCATTTTTGCTGGAATAGTATTTACCGCAGTAAAGTCACTTTTTACCGTGAATAGTATTTACCGCAGTAACTTCACTTTTTACCGTGAATAGTGTTTACCACAGTAAAGTCAGTTTTTACCGCAGTAAGTCAAGTTTTACCATAGTTTACCGTGGTCATTTCTATTTTACTGTAGAAAGGTGTAAAGTCACTTTCTAGTATAGTGATTCCAATTATTTGTACACATAAGTCTTGTTGATTGTACTTGTGAGTTGGTATTTCACGGTGGTTACTTTTGAAAATGGGAAAGATTCCTATTTTTTCAGCTCAATCTAATGAAGATGCTTCTTCTTTCATTCAAGAGTTTAAGTGATCTTGTATTTGTAATGGCCTTATAAGAAGGGAACAATGGACTAAATTTTTTCCTACCTTTTTGGATGGTTCAAACTTAGGTGGTTCAAACACTAGGTGATAATGTGAAAATTCATGGGATTTATTAACTGAAAGTTTTCTTGAAGAATTTGGTGAACAATAGAAATATGCAGATCTCATGATCGAGATCACAAAGCTATCCCAAGGAGAGAAGGAGAAGATAAGGGATTATCATGCTCGTGTTCTAAAGCTAAGGAGGAAGCTCGATGCCCGATCCGAAGGAAGGACTAGCGGATGGGTTGATGAATGGCGTGGATAATCTCCTCTCAGTAAGCACTTCATTCTTGGGATGAAGCCGAGATCGACAACGAGTGAAGTATGACCGCCCAACTACCATCAACAAGCAAAGGAGATCGCAAGAAGGCAAGAAGAAAGCATGGAAGAGGAGCCCAAAGAAATTGTTGCTAAAGTAGAGCCTACACCAAAGCACCTTTGGTCCAGAATCCACAACCACTCCCAGTGAGCACAAATATTTCTCCTAGTACATCTACTGAGTATGAAGATTTGCTCAAAAAGATGGGTCAGTTAACTATTAATCTTCTTCAAGGAAAGGAATTTAGTTCTCAGGGAGGAGATAGAGGTCCAAAAAGAAATATTTCTGAAGTTGTATGTTATGGTTGTTATAAAAAGGGTCATTATAAGTATAATTGTCCAGATAGAGCTTCTACATCTGGTAAAGGAGATAATGATAAAGGAAAAGTACCTGTGAATTCTTTTGATGTAGTAGATAAGAGCAGAAATAATGAAGTAGATGTGTTTGTAACAAAAAGAAAGAAAGAAAAAGATAATCAAGATGGAAATGATCCTAAGAAGATGAAAGAAGAAACTAGTAAGAAACATAGGAGAAGAAAGTTGGGTGTGCAGGATTTTCTGATTTCACAGGGGCAAGGACCATACTCCATCTTGGAAGATCTGTCCAAAAGGCCTGCAAATATTACATATGGTCAACTCTTGGCTATGTCTTCTGAGAAGAGGCGGGAGTTGCGAGGTGGACTCAATGCTCGAAGAAGGAAGGAGGTTGAGGTCCCTGCTTTTGGAGGCAGAGGCGCATCCCTATGCTCCACAAGCGAGGTATTATGTAATGGTATTTCAATTCATGATGTCTTAGTTGATGGAGGTGCTGCAGCTTAATGTAATGACCGAGTCTCGTAATGAATATGTTGGGTTTAAAAATTGATCGCCCTTCAACACTTATGTTAAGTTCATTAAATAAAGGAAAAACTAAACCGTAAGGTGTAGTTTCAAATGTGGCAATATCTCATTATGGGTGTGGTATGTGTGGTAGACTTTCAGGTGATGAAAAATGGTACTGTTGCATACCCAATGCTGCTGGGAAGACCATGGCTAAGGAGAGTTCATGCAAGAAACTACTGGAATGAAGGTTTCATGACACTTGGATGTGGTAGAGAGAGGGTGAAGATAAATGTGATCCTCGACATCATAAGGCGTAACCCGTGATTCAAGTGATGAAACTGATGATTGGACATCCTCTGATTACTCTAGTACCAGTGAAGTGGACACTGAAGATGAAGAAAGCGAGGTGGATGTTTCAATCATGGATATCCTTCCAGTCACACCAACTCATGACCCCATAAAATTATCTGAAGAAGAAGTTGATGATCGTCTCCAACAAATAAAGATTGGTGATGCTGTGATGGAGAGTGAGAAGGAATCCTACCTCCAGCTCTTTCGAAGGTACATACACCTATTCACTTTTGATTACAAGGAACTCCGTCAAGTAAGTTGGGTAGAACATTGTATTGAGCTGGTAGATGGTGCTAAGCCCATAAAGCAAATGCCATATAGAATGAATCCTAATTTTTCCAAGACTGTAAAAGAAGAAATAGATAAGTTGCTTGATGCAGGATTCATATTTGTTGTGGAGAATTCAGAATGGGTTTCTCCCATTGTGATCTCAATAAAAAAAATGGGAAGCTACGCATTTGTGTTGATTACAGGAAGCTCAATAAGGCAACAAAGAAGGATCATTACCCTCTTCCATTTTCGATCGATCTTGGACGAAGTAGTAGCTGGCAGAGTGCTATAGTTTTGCTTGATGGATATAAGCGGCTACAACCAAGTTCAGATATAGCAGAGAAAGATCACCAAGACCACGTTCACCACTCCTTGGGGAACGCTTGCTTATAGAGTTATGCCTTTTGGGTTGTGTAATGCTCCAAAGAAACATTCCAAATATTTGATGAATAGGTGTTCGAACCCTACATCGGGACCTTCATCGAGTATTTTGGATGATTTTTGCATCTATGGGAGCAAGTTGGACCACCCGCACCAAATGGAGACAACATTTCAAAGGTTAGATGAAGCACAAGCCTCACTAAACCCTACAAAGTGTGTCTTTGGATGTTCTAAAGGCGTTTTGTTAGGGCATGTTGTATCCAGAGATGGTATTGGTACCGATCCCGATAAAGTTTCAAAATCAAAGATTTACCATTTCCTCTTAATAGAAGTAAGTTGAGATCATTTTTAGGCCATGTGGGTTACTATAGAAGGTTCATCAAGAATTTCTCAAAGATTGCATGCACCACTAACCCAGCTTCTTGAAGAAGGATGTTACTTATGAACCAGAAATAAGGTCGCATGAAGCTTTTGGACAATCAAGGAAGCCCCGTGTCTTCACCTGCTTTTGAAGAATCCAAATTGAGCAAGCCATTCATTGTGTACACCGATGCCCTCGATATGCAAAGACTAGGAAGTACTTTGAGCCAAAAGGATGAAAATGGGAATGAACATCCAATTTACTTTGGGAGCGATAAAATGAGCAAAGGCTTTGAGGTAAATTATACTGTAATCAAAAAGAGGCTCTGCTATCATTTTTGTCTGAAAGAAGTTTAGAAATTACTTGCTAGGGCAAAAATTTCTAGTCAGAATGCATCATTAATGCTCTAAAATATATTGTAAATAAGCCTAACCCATCAGGAGGATAGCAAGATGGATAATTTTGCTACAAGAATTTGAATTTATATTATAGATAGGCCAGAAAGAAGCATGTCAATGCAGATGCACTCTCTCGAGCCTATGATGGTTTAGGATCATCTTGTGATGATGATGATTTCCCGATGCAACCTTGTTATCCTCGACACAATCCCTAGTGAATACATAGATATTTGGAATTATCTCGAATGAATTCAAGTTTCCCGATGGTGCCAATGCAAAGACTAAGAGAAAGATTACTCAAGCCAATACCGTCCATATTCTATTTTCGCATGGAGTATTATTTCAATAGGACTCGATGGGATGAACAAAGAGGGCAATTGGACGTGATCAAGGGAAGGAACTGATAGAAGAATTCCACAATGGTACATGTGGAGGGCACTTCTCTGGACAACTTACAACAAGAAGGATCTTGGATGCAGGTTATCACTGGCCCACTCTTTTTAAAGATTGTTATAATTATTGTAAGACATGTGATATTTGTCAAACACATGGTAACCGTAAGACTTCATCAGCTCCATTATGTCCTATTCTTCCCTTGGTCCCTTTGAAAAGTGGGGAATAGACATTGTAGGTCCACTTCCAACTACATCACGCCAAAATAAGTATATTGTAGTTGCCACAGATTATTTAACCAAGTGGGTTGAAGCTAGGCCATTGAAAACAACTTCCATGGATGAAGTGGCAAGGTTCATGTATGAACGCATTGTCACCAGATTTGGTTGCCCATTAGAAATTGTAACAGATCAAGGAAGCCACTTCATTAATGAGGTGGTAGAAGCCCTAGTCAATAAGTTTTCTATTAAGCACAAGAAGGCAACAACATACAAGCCAAGCACAAATGGACAGTGGAACGAACAAATTTTGTGTTGTGTCAAATTCTAGCAAAAGATGCAGCCTTGCAGAGGTACATAAATGGGATAAAAGGATTCATGCAAAGATTGTGGGCATATAGGGAAACATCAAAGTCAAGCAACATGATACTCCCCATTTCAGTTGGCCTATGGCATTGATCCAGCTTCTTCCTATTGAGTTTGATATTCCCACCGTGAGAGTTATGAAAAATGAAAGATGGATGAAAGTGATTCAAGAAAAGAAAGGTTGGTACATCTTCATTTGCTGGAGGAAATGAGAGAAATAGCAAAGGATACAAGCCATAAGAAGAAAATGAAGCGTAAGGAATACTTTGATCAAAAGATCCGGTGGTCTCCATTTCATGTGAATGACTTGGTTCTAGTATATGATTCCGTATACAAAAAAAGAAGACAAAGAAAATTTCTTCCAAAATGGATGGGGCCCTACAAAATAAAGAATCAGGCATGAAAATGGTACGTGACTGACCGGAGGAATTGGATGGCACTCCCATTTACGAAATGGGTCAACCACGACAAGTTGTAAGATTTTCCAAGCACTGTAATAGTCTACTCTGAGGACGGAGTAGAAGCTAGGAAGGGGGAAGATGTCGACACTAAAATTTTCCTCCATAATTTCTATTTCATTAATGTATGTATTAGGAATATGATGTTGTTAAGTATAATTAGTAGTAGCGTCTGATAGAAGATAACGGCGCCACAAGATGGTGCCGCCAATAATGTGGAGTACTGTGAATAATCAAAGTACAATAGGAATGTTGTAAAAAGTAAATATTTGTCGTAAGTGGTCCAATAATGTTAAAATGTCAAAGTTTGGGTAATTAGAGAAGTAGGGTCTACGTGATTAGGAATTAGAAATATTATATTGGTAATAAGGACAAGGAGTGAGGTCATAAATATTTTGTGTATTTTATTTGTAAAAGTCTAAAAATGTGGAACCTATGTAAAATGATAAGGTTTATCTTATCTTAAAGATAAGCTTACATGTACAGATAAGAGTTAAGGTATGGAATATGATTCGTCAGAGTGGATTTCTTATCCTATCTTAGAGATAAGATGGATAAGCCTGGAAGTTCTATAAATAGAGAGGCTACCCCCCTCATTTAGCATAGAAGGAAGTAGTGAGAAATATGTAGGAAGTGTGCGAAGGGAAGCCATCGCTTTAAAGGTGTGTTGAAGAAGCCATTAAGAGGTGTAATTTTAAAGTTTCTCCCATAGTCTTGGTGAAAGGAAAGTGAAGTCAATAACACTTGAAGTACCTCATGGGTGAGATTGTAACAGTTTCATGTTAATATTATAATTTATTTTGATATTTCAGATTTGTCATCATTCTGTCTTATCATAGTCGATGGTATTCTTGTGTTATGTTGTTGTTTTGTTTCTAGATTACATCCACCAAACTAAAGGCTATGCATTAGTAAATAATCATAAAGACGAGGAGTTCCCGTGAAGAATTATCATAGTCTTTGGATTGGTGATGGCATACCCAAGGGTATGCAAGAATAATCCTATGTTGTTTTCACCCGTTCTCAAGGGAAAAGAAGCGAGAAGTTGCTGCCAGAGGATACAAGAAGAAAAGACCATGTTAAACACTCCTCCAACCATTGCAAAAAGAGGTAATCCCCTTCCTGCTTAACCTGTTATTAAGTCTTTCTCGAAGAAATCTTTTTCCCCTATCTCCCCTCCGAATCAGCCCTCTCACATTCCTATTAAAACCAGTAATCCTACCCTATCATCACGAAATGAGGGACTCATTCCTTCATCAACACAACCCTTGGCCACGTTTGACATAATTGATCATGCTAAAAAGACCAAGATCCAAATGTCTGAAGCCGAGTATCTTCAGTCAAACCCCGAACAACTTGTAAGGTTGACCGAATACATCCAAAGCCAAGCTTGTCATAACTACTCAGATTTCCCCGAAAGGAATCCTTTCTACTCCTCCTGCATCTCGCATAAATGTTGCCTCGACTTCATCAGGAAAAATAGAACCTTTCTATCTCTCCCTCCTAATCAATGGTCACAAGCTAAGCAACTGCATAATTGATTCTAGGGCTTCCGATAATGTCATGCCGGCAAAAGTAGCCCATGCTCTGGGCCTCACCCTTACCAAGCCTTTTGGCAGATGTTACTCCTTGGAAACCAAATAGGTTTCGTTGATCGGTCAAATCAAAGATGCACAGTTCGCATTTGCAGCGTTCCCAGAGAAAAGAGTAAAGATGACCATCCTCGTTGCCGATATTCCGGTAGCATATGGAATTCTACTAGGAAGGAGATTTTGCAGTGAAGTTGGTGGAGAGATTCATATGGATTGGTCTAAAGCCAGAATCCCCATCAAAGGTGTAATGCAAACATTGGAGCTAGAATCTCAAAAGAAATACTTGGTTACTAACTCCGATGACCCCAAAGCCCAAATTCTCTTCGAATCATCAGGGATGGGAAATTATTTCTTATCTACAGAGTCTGATAAAATGAACATTCTCGTCCAAGAAGAGGATCTCAACGAGATATGGACTTTACAATTTGATGGCAGCTGCGCAACTAGTGGATGCGGCGCTGGAGTCGTGCTAATATCTCCCGAGGAGGAGGTTATTCCTCTCTCTTTCAAATTGGTTCTTGACATGAATAATACTATCATCAAGTGTATGAATCTTTGCTACTTGGTATGCAAGCCGCAAAGGAAAGAGGAATAAAAATCTAAAAGTACAGGTGATGCGAGATGGTCGTAAATCAAGTAAAAAGGATATACCAAGTGAAGAATGAGAGGCTCAGGCATTACCGCAACGCAGTATGGGATAACATTGAGGAATTTGATGCTTTTTCAATAAAATCCATTCCAAGAGCTTAGAATGACATGGCCGATTTATTGGCCATTTCAGCGTCCCTCATGCTCCCTCATCCAGGGTTGAAAACAGACACATATACCATTGAGGTAGTTTTCCACCCAAGTGTGCCAGACAATTCTCAGCACTGGCAGGTATTCAACGATGACAATCAACTTATTGCCTTCCTAGAAAAGGTAGAAAATTTTAGTGAGCTTCATTTTGAAGGGTCCACTTCCGCGTGCCGTGAATCTGTTACGGATCAAGACGATGAATCAAAAGGAAGCGATGGCATATGTCATCTCAAAGGAAATAAAATTCCAAAGGGTTTGGTTTCACTGGAATGTTTGTTCGACAGACATGATCATTTTGTCAGGAAGAAAAGACAAGATGATCCTAACTCCTCTCCAAAAAGCCGAGCCGATCTCAATCAGGGAATGTAGAACATCCGCCAGTTTGTGAACATTAGAAAATGTTGCACACCAAGAAAAGCAAAATTCGTCAAATTACTAAAGAAATATATGGATGTATTGGCATGGTCTTATGCCAATCTTAAGTCTTTCAAACCAAAATACGTCTAGCATGACATCTTGTTGAAGGAGGGTGTCAAACCCTTTCGCTAGAAACAGAGGCACTATAATCCTAAGATGTTAGGTACCATCCAGTTGAGATTCGAGAAGATGTTGGATGCAAGGATCATTTTTCCTATCCATCACAGTACATGGGTCGCAAACATTGTGCTAGTATGCAAGAAAAATGGCGAGATACACATATACGTGATTTTCGTAACTTAAATCAAGCATCCTTGAAGGATAACTACCCCCTTCCCATAATGGATCAGGTTCTGCAAGTAGTAACTAGATTAGAAATGTTGTCCATGCTTGATGGTTTTTTAGGCTACAATCAGATTGAAGTCTCACCTGAAGACCAATTCAAAACAACATTCACTACCCCTGGGGCACATTCGCCTATAGCAGGATGCCTTTTGGTCTAACCAACACCGGTGCCACTTTTCAAGGCAATGGACTTTGCGTTCAAAGGTATGATGGGGAAGGTCATCATGGTCTATTTGGATGACTTAAATGTGTTCTCTAAATGGTGAAATGATCATTGTGATCATTTGGAACAAGTATTGAATAGATGCCGAGAACATGAGATATCCCCTAAATCTAAAAAAGTCTGTTTTTTGAGTCACGAGGGAAAGTTGTTGGGCACGTCATGTTAGCAAGGAAGGACAAAGATAGATGCCGAAAGGGTTAGGGCTATTTAGAGCCTTACTTTACCCATGAGCAAGATCGACATTCACTCTTTCTTCGGAAAAGTGAACTTCCTCAGGTGCTTCGTTCCCGACTTTGCTGAAAAGACTCGCCACATATTAAACATGATGAAAGGGTCACCAACTTTCCGGTGGAGCGAAGAAGGAAAGGGCGTCTTTCGAGGATATAAAGCCTCCGTCACTCATGCACCAATTATGGTATGTCCCGACTTCTCTATGGATTTTATCATGTATAGCTATGCATCTGAGCATACCGTATCGGCCATCCTAATGCAAAAGAATCTAAGGATGTCAAATCCCCGAGAGCGTTCATGAGCTCTCCCCTCAAGCCTCATGAATTAAAGATGTCTCGGTTGGAAAAGCATACCTTTTCCATTGTCAAAGCAGTCAAGAACTTTAGGTATTACATTCTAAACTCCCACACAATGGTGCTTTGGTCCCACGACACGGTGGTCAAGTCAATCTTAACTCAACAGGAGTTAGGGAGTTTGCGAGGAAATTGGATTGCAAAAGTTCAAGAGTACGATCTAGATATAAAACCAACCAAGTTGGTAAGAGGCAAGGGCCTATGTCACTCATGGCTGAAAACCGAGATTCAAAAGACCACCGAGGAAAAGGATGATTGCACCGATAAAGCACGAAGCCCGGTAGAAAGCCGATTCTCTACCCATGGTTCTATTTGTCGCAACTAGCGACGAATGGTATTCTGATATCACTTTCTTTCTCACTTATGGTGAGTGCCCAGCTCATCTAACTTCAAAGGAGAAACATGCTATAAAGCTCAGAGTAGCAAATATGTCACCAGGGATGTCGGTTTATATAAACGTGGAATTGATGGCATCTTCTTGCGATGTGTTGACAAGCCACAACAGATAAAGTTACTTGAGAGTTTTCATGATTTAGCCTGCGGTGGTCATTTCTCCTCTTCCGTGACAAAGACACAAGGTCATTCGGGTCGGTACTATTGGCAATGCTATTTCAAGATACATCTAATTGGGTGGCGAAGTGTGAGCTCTGCCAAAACCAAAATTGGCTGCAATTCCCCTTAGGCCGATCGTTATTGATGACCCATTCAAGCATGGGGGGGAATTGACTTTATCGGCACTCCATCCCCAATCGAGTGCCGGACATGGTTATGTCCTAATAAACAGATTACTTCACTAAATGGGTGGAGGCCATTCCCAGTCAAAATGCCACTTCTGAGGTTGTTTCATTTCATCAAAGAAAATATCGTAAGATTTGGCGTTCCACACAAAATCGTTGTTGATAACGCTTCCAACTTCTCCTCACGAGAAGTTGTTGGTTTTTGCTATGAATACGGGATAATCTTGGCCCATGCCTCAGATTATTACCCCCAGGAAAATGGTCAAAGCGAGAATCTAGTAATAAAAACTTAGTGACCATCATACGAAGCTAGTTGATGGAAGTCAACGAAGCGTGGCATAAGTCATTGTATGACGCTTTGTGGGTAGACCACATTACTCCCAAGAGGTCTCTCGGTATGTCACATTTTCAAGTGTTGTATGGAATCGACGCCGAGCTTCCCATTTTGTAGAACTTCCTGCTCTACGCTTGGCATGAGCGATTGAAGATGAGACTTTCTAAAATTCTCTTGAGAAGAGGATCATGTATATCAGTCGAGCTCAAAGAAAAAGAGTAAGAGTGGTCGGCAGGATCACCAAACATCGAGAATCCGATTAAGAGATTGTTCGATAAAAAGGCCAAGCAATGAGATTTCCAGGTGGGAGATCTCATCCTTTTGTGGGACAAACGAAGAGAGCTAAAGGGCATGCACGGGAAATTTGATTCTCTATGGAGAGGGCCTTTCAAGATCAAGCAGCTCAATGGAGAGAATAGCTTCTATCTCTCATATCTAGATGGAACTGATCTCCCACTTCCCTATAGCGTGCAACATCTCAAAATATTCAAGAAGTAGAGCTTGCTCTCTTCTTTATACAATTTGTATTTATGTTGTGTGTTTGTTTTCGTGTGTTCGCTTTCCATCGTCGCCCTTGTTTTTGACTCTGTAACCCAATGGATAGGCACATGTTGATCTGGGGTTCTCTACCCTTGAGCTTCACTCAAAGATAGTCCCCAGAAAGAGCCAGTTGTTATCCTGTAAAATTGACGAGGGCAATTTTACAGGTAACCATACCAAAATTTTGTTCTGGTTCCTCGTCGGGGTCCCTCAGCGTTCGGAATGTTGTAAAATCCCTTTCCGGGAAATCTAGTTTTCTCGAACTTGGTCATTTTGGTCCTTTTTGGTGGGCGCACCTTTTGTCTATGCAACACAAGATAAACCTGCGCCCTCTTTATTTCCTTTGGCGCACCCTTTGAAGTGTTGACATAACAATTGTCGTGCCTTCCCGTGATGCACCTTTCTTTCCTGCACCAAGGCTCATGCGCCTTCATGTCAACAACAAAATTGTTGCGCCGTGTTTTGGTGCGCCAAGGCGCTTGAAATCTAGTGTTGACAGTCCTTAATCTGCGCCAAAGGCGCAAATAATTCGTGTTGACATGTATTTATCCATGCCAAAGGCACAAAGTTTTACATGTCGACACATGTTTTGGTGCGCCCCTTTAAAAAGTGGTTGGCACATTTATTGCACCTTTGCCTATATATAGGCGCATCCGCCCTGTCACTTTCACAATTGAAAACATGTGATAAACTTTATTCCTCTGCACTTGTCAGCACGCGTGTCATCCTCGTGTCACATTCGTGGACCCCGCTTCGTCTCTCACATTCTATATATTCCGGGTAAGTGGTCCTTGTTTCTCTTGTGTTTTTGTTTTTGTTGGTTGTTTGTGAGTTTGGTGATATAAATCAAAGCGAATCGTAAACCCCTTTTGTCATTCTTGCAATTTTTATCTCCTAACCATTTCCTCCTGTTTCCCGGATCTATTGGCCAAGAGGGCTCTGCCTCAAAAATAAATCCAAACCTCTTTGTTGTGCCCCCTTCATTGTTTGAACCAATACATGAGTTAAGCCTGAAAAATCACAAACCCATCGGAAAAGAAAGAAAAATTGAAAGTTGGTTTCGGGCTATATTTTCCTTTGCGCAATCACCACTCCTGGCCGCATAAAACACGATCCACGTCGAAAGGCGCACTACCCTTGATCACAACATACGAGATCCTGCGCCATGCGTAGACCAAGTAAATCCTAAACCTAGTGCGGGCACATCCTCACTTACAACAACAAAGTGCCATGCAAGCTTTCCCTGCGCCACGCCAAAGTCCCCTTTTGCACATAAAACTAGTGCTACATGCATTAATCCTGCACCTGCGGCGCACCAACATTCTATGTTACATGCCAATCATTTGCGCCATTGGCACATCCTGCTCCCATGCAACACCAAATTTATTTGTGCCCAAGTACAAAACCTCATATAGTGGCGCAGCGCACTCCATGTCTCAATAACAAATATGTTATATGCAAAATCCTTATGCCCTGCGCCCTTTGGCGCTGATTTATTCCTTATAACACTCCATTTTGATGCGCCATTCTTTTAACTGCAGCGTGCACTTTCCCTGCGCCTGCGCCCGAAGCCTTAAAATTACTAACTCCTCGTTTTGTAAAGCTTTAATGGAAGATCGGCGGCTAATATGGATCTTTTACGTTGGACTTCGCTCTCCTCCTTGCAAATCAACAAGCCGAATTCAGATCTCACATGTCTACTTCAAGCCAAAAGACCAACCAAGACAAAGGGTAAAGCTAAAATTACAGAGGAAGAGATGAAGTACAAGTACCGGAGGGTCGAATGCCCGAGTCCCGGCGAATGTGGCGACCTAGATATAAGAGACTCGAACTTGGTCACATCGACATGGAAGATTTACGGACCGAGAACCGGAGAGTTATGGAAGCCCTTGGATGGAAAAAGCTGGTGGGCGGTGGTCTACATTTCTTTGGGAATCTCTGTCATTAGTGCAATAAACAATGAATTTATGATGGTTGTGGCCCGTTGTTACAACAAAGACATAAGATGTGTCAAAATGAAAAGGGCGAGGTCATAATCAACCTCACTGCCCGGCACTTCGAAATCATGTTAGGCATTCCTCACCACCGACATTTTGTGGTTGTAAGCCAAGAGGACTGCATCAAGGCATGGGAGGATAATGAAGACAAATGCATGCGGTGATGAATGAAGTGTACTTAAAGAACAAGAAGGTAATAACCGGATGGCCCACAAGTTATTCACCGTAGCGACTTCTCCGAGGCCGAGTGATACCATCACATTTCTAAGTAGAGTTTTTGGGCTTTCTGATGCCCATTACTTTCACAAATGGATGCTCAGGTACCTAGAAACCATGAATAAGAATGTACCTGATCAGCGCTTTGAGTGGGCAGAGATCATAAGTAGCACCATCTCTGAGTAGCTCCAACAACTCACCACAACGGGGAGGTTCTACATGAACTCCTACGTAGTCTATCGTCTTTGCTGACCTCGGAGAGGAATTATCTAGCATTGAGTGATGTGGGGTTTGGCCTCAGGTGAAAATATACGAATACTACCCAGAGTTGAAGGCTGGAGAATAGCATCCCACAGTTCACCAAAATCAATGATGCTTTCTTCTACAACATCATCTGCCTTTTGAGGCCAAACATGACTCACGGTCGGACGACCCGAGAGCATAGTCACAAGCCAGAGAGAAGTGGGGAGCACTATTTACTCAATTCCCACCTTCACCTATCTCAGGGCAGCTAACTTCTTAGGGGAGCCCACTAAATTGCCAAGGTATGCTAGCCCTAAGCTGATCCTGTTGGAGCTATCCAGACAGCTCATAACCTACCACGAGAAGTGTTTGAAGAGAAATAAGGGTGGGACCCTTTCCCCCTCACACAGTGGCGGTAGTACACTGCATTTCTCACACTGAAAACCCGGGAGATGTTTGCGAGTTATAACTGCTCAATCTAAAGCACAACTTCCCGGCAAGGCCCACCTTCGATCCAAGGAATTACCTCCCTAAGGAAAAACTCGATCCTATCCACATTCCACAGATCGAGGATATCTACATCGACCTGTATCATGAGGTCAAACTCAGGAGAAAAGATCACTCTCACCTAGCCCTAGCAGAGATTATTCAATATGGTGTGGCCATTGTTCCAAGAGGCTTCCAGACAACTGATCAAGAAGTTGATCAGGTGTATCTAGACATGAATGGGGATGACTGGCCATTTGCCGCAATTGACAGGACAAAGGCACCTCAGACCATTGAGGAAAGGGTTAAAGAAACATTACGGCGAACAGAACACTGGTGCAGGATGAATGGCCTTATCTACCTTGGATTAGATTTCACCACGTCCCCATTGGGCAACGCACTGTAAGAAGGCCAAACATCTGCCAAAGGGTAGAGCCAAAGGAAAAAAAGGGAGAATCAAGCTCTGCTCAAGAAGAAGCTCCCCGAGAGCCCTCCTTTGCCGCGCAAGAACGGGTTGTGAGCCTAGTATCTCCCGAAAGAAATAAAGCGGAAAAAGATGTTCCAGTGGGCATATTCACTCGGGATGTTGCCACTACTACAACCATGGTGGCTCCCACCGTCCTTTCCCCCTCCTCATGTGACTCAAGCGGCCATTCCTATGGTCGTATCCTCTCCCCCATCTTCTACTTGTTCCCCTTTCCTCGTCCTCCATCTTCTCTTCTCTCGCGGAGTTGTCCCCCACTATTTCTTCTCTCATCTCTCAGCTCCCTTCCATTCCCACGACTACCTCCCCTGCAGTATCCCTTCCTCCCGTGAGCACTTCACTGGCCTCTCTTTCAATGCCACCACCAAGTGTCTCAACGCACTTCCCCTCGACTACTGCAGCTGCCCCCTCTTCCACTTCTGGTCCCACTCCCTTAAGTCCAACATGGATCTCCCAGCATCTGAGCTAGCAGAAGAGGAAAGTCCCTATTACACCTATGGACTTCTCCGTCATCCTAGCAAAGGGGGCTAAGAAGAAAAAGCTGATAACTCGCTTCTCTCAGAGTGCATCGGGAGAGAGAGTAATGGAGATTGCATATCCCGATCCCTCCAAGAATAAAGAAGATATGTCTCGACAGATTATACAGTGACCCAAGTCACAATGGGGACATCTTAAAAGTCTTCAGGAGAAGCCCTATCTACAGTGGATGCCCTTTGCAAGAAGCTCCAAGAAGCAAAGGAAGAGAAGAGGCTATTCAAAGAGAAAACAAACATCTTCTCCACGCCCTGCAGAAAATGGGTAGTGCACCTCCTACAATGCACAGCCGAAACTCCTAAAGTCCTAAGCCAGGATAAGATAAATGAGTAAGCCAAAATTGGTGAACAAGGTATGGCGGTTTGCTGGAGAGATTAGATCCTCAAAGACAGCGAGGAGGTAATTGTCAAGTTCACCAAATTGTATGAGAACATCGATCGGTTGAACAAAGATCTCCGAGGAAATTACAGGACCCATCTCGAAGAGTTGGACCATGCTAGGTTGCGAGCATGAGACATTCCAAAAATGCTCGACTATTCGGTCGAAGATCTAGTCAAGTTCGGCGTCTTCAATCACCCCGGGGGTACCCAAAGAAACCCTTGCTTTGCGTTAGATTATCGGAGTCGATCGGATGGAGTTCGTCTTGGAGAGAATAGACAAGGTCAAGGAAGAAGCCATGGACACTGATGCATCAAATGGAGCAAATCATTCTAAGAATGTCTCTGGCTTGCTTACTCTTTCTTTCACCTTGAGGAAGGCAAAGCGGAACTATTTGGATCTTCAGGAAATCATCTCGCAAGGGCTAGGGCCAGAAGTCACTTTTGACATTGAATGCATCAATAACCTTCTGGCCTGCCGCGATTTTGTGGGGTTCCTGCTGGAGGTAGGCAATGAATATTCCAAACTCCTGAAAAGCTCGAGACGAGCGAGGAAACTTGTGAAGTCATCGGTGATCGCCACAAGGATCTTGTCCGGGGATCGACTTCATCGATGATCGGTAAGTTCATGGAATATCGGGCCCAGTTCCACATCACCTCTCCCGAGCAGCAGCAGAAGCAAGATACCCCCTTTCAACCGCGAGATGACGATGAATAGTCTTCTTCTTCTTGGCCTTCTTTTTGTAAATATCTAAGAGTATGTTGGCACAAATGATGACATCAGCCATGTTGCATCATGGGATGTTGTTATCCACCAAGTTGCCCAAAGTCAACAGTTGACTTTTAGATATTTTGTAGATATTTTGTAATTAGTTGTTGGTTTCCTTTTTGCCTTCTCTCTTCTCCTTCTTCTATATATACTTGAATACTTGTTGTATTTGTGTGGACGCTTTTTAGATAAAAAATATAAGTGAGAAGAAAAGGCCTTGTACTTTTGTAACGGAAGAAACATTAATACAAATATCAAGACTTTGTCTTTGAATATGTGTGTTATGGGCGTCGAATATTTCTTATGTTAGATATGTGCATTTATTACATTAAATATACTTCTACTTTGTTGTCATTTGTTCATCGAGTATTGCTTTGTTCGTCTATCATGCAAGTAGGTTTGGCTCTGTTACTACCCCACCCCAAAAACATAGACCCTCTAACCTTTACTGCTTTGGAATTCATTTCTTTTCTCCCTTCAAATCTATCCTATCTCTTCTCCTCGCTTCTTTCCCTTCTTTTTGCAGTTGGAAATATCCCTCTTTGGGATGAGATCCCAAACCCCCGAAGGCGAGAATATTGTGAGACTTGCATGATTCCTGCGGTAGAATAACAATAAACCAGGTTTAACTTTCTTCTCTCAAAGAGGGCTATGCCTATGGCTGACCGTTGGCTCGTTTATCCATAGATCTGTCCACCCGAAAGATTTTGGACCAACAACTTTAGTTCAAACCAGATCCCATTTGCCAATAATTTTTCCATTCTTAGCTCAAAGGATGGAATACCAAATGAGTAGGGAAGTTTGATATGTCTTATTTTTCATGAATTTCATGTTATAGAATATACGGGGTCTTACAGCCCCCTCTTGAAAATACTTTGTTCATTTAGCTTGCAAGTGTATTAACAACCTTGATGTTATTTGTTTGTAAGAAATTAAGATTTCTAGTTGTTTACTACAAAAGCATTCAAATGATAAATGTCGTGCCCTTCCCATGCGTTGGTGTGTCGGTGGGCGTGTGGCTTGGTATTTCTTTAAAATTTGTTAGGGACTTTATGATCCTTTTCTTAGAAGGTGATAGGAACTCAAAGCCCAAGCTTGGCATACTTGGACCAATCTTCGAGAAGGTCATGATCGGGTTTTAAAAAGACTTGATCGTGCACTTCTTTCACGGTAGAATTTTTTTATTTTAAGATGTAAAGATCCTCTCTTGTCAAGGTTTGTTCGAGATGTGCTTTTGTCAGATCATCACCCGATCACATTTAAGGTTGTTTGGCATGAGGCCCCTTTCAAAGTCCCCTCTAATCAATTCCTTCTTAATGTCTCATTGTTGAGTCATCCGGGGTGGTCCCTCTTCTTGCCAAAGTTTGGAATATGGCGTGACGTCTACCTTTTGTTGTCAACTTGGATATCTTGGTGGGAGCGGAGATTCAACGCACTACTCATTTCCTTCACCGTTTTGGAAAGCAAGTGGCTCGAGTTCATAAGAGAGATGATTCAGCTTTGCAAAAATAATTTAGAAGTATCTTGTTGTTTATCAAGTCTAATCCCTTAAACATCCCTCTCTAGATACATGTTGCTAAAACTCAGCACAAGCTCAAGCTCATCGAGTCTCATTTGACCCGTGGTGTGCAGATGTGGTCGAGGATGCATTGGCTCAAGGTGGAAAACAAAGCCTCAAAATAATTCTTCAAATCCCTTCAAGCATGCTCATCAATAGATCAAATCTATCCAGGTTTTACATCAACGACTCATCGAGCTATTAGAGATATTTAGCGCCTTTGTCGAGCATTTTCGTTTTGTCTTTCAAGCTCAAGAGGCTACTAATGAGTGAGCTACTACCTTACAATGATGTATCGATGTGGTTTCGAGTAAAATCTCTCCTAAAGAATGAGATCGTTGCAATGTTCCTCTTTCTTTAGATGAGCTCCATGATTGCCTTGTTGTGTTTTTCGATGACAAATCTTTAGGACTCGATGTTTTCCCATGAATTTTACAAAGCCACATAGTCTTTTGTGGGACCTGATCTACTTCATGTTTTTAATGAAGCTTTCCAATCTAATTCTCTTGGAAGTTTCTTTAATTAAGGAAATATCAAATTCATTCCTAAAGTTGGTGATCCTAATCGAGATAAGTAAATGGTGGCCTATCACCTTGCTAAATGTCTCCTATAAAATTATTGCTAAGGCTCTGGATCTTCGTATAACAGATATTTTTCCTATAATTGATCACCCCGAGAAAGCCGAGTTTGTTAAAGGCCGATATATTTAGGATAATCTCATTGTGGTCGGGATGGAATGGAATGGGTCTAGGTTTCTCTGCAATGACAACTCTTTCTCAAAATTGATTTTGAAAAATCTTATGACCACATCGAATGGCCATTTATTTTGGCCATGCTCAAAGCCCTTGGATTTAGTAATATTTTCATATTAGCTGTCAAAACTCTTTTTCCAATTCTTCGACTTGCCTAGGTATCAATGACCATCAATATGCTGAAATCGAACTCTTCCGCTCTATTAGACAGGGTATCCTCTTGCGCGGCCTTATTCGTTTTAATTCTGAGATGCTTTTGGTTGTTTTATTGCTCGTCAAAATTGCTCAAGCTCGTATTCGGGAATTTTCCTTCTGATCATTTGATGTAACTTTCTAATAGTCATTTTGTTGATGATCCATTTCTTACTATTGTAGAATCAAACAAAATGTGGCTATGGTTTTGATTGCCTTGAAGCAACTCCACCATGTTATGATAATATGTTCTTAATAGAGTTGAGCAGAAGGTTTCTCGGTGGTATTCCAAACCACTCTCTCTTGTTGGAAAATTCCAAGTGTGTACTAAGATTCTTGCGGCCACCCATGTCTATTATTTTACGTGTTGGTGCCCTTCTTGTGCTTCATTTTCCAAACTTTCCAAGCTTTTGCGGGACTATCTTTGGTGTAAAAGTTATAGTTAATTAGTTTTTATAGGTTGAGTCTGGGAGGTCTATTGTCTCCCTTGTGATCCAGGTGGCATGGGAATCATTGATGTTTATCAACAAAGTGTGGCCTTATGTTCTAAATGGGTTGTGTGTTGCCTGTCTTGTGATTAGGCCTAGAAAAATTTTCTCGACACTACATTACTTTAGGTGCACCATATGACAAAAATGTTGGAGCAATATTGGTTTGCACACCCTAATTATCACTAGGGTCCCGGTTGGAATCATTGGCACCTTTGTTGCCAAAAGCATATGGAAATCCTTTAAGACGGTGAAACCATTGTTGGGCTGGATTGGCGATGGCTTTCACTCTGGGATCTCTTTCAATTCTTTGAATCTTTGGTGCTCTCTCATCATCACTTATGACAATCTTATGATTGTGGAAACTCTAGGAATCAAAGCTCTCAAAATATCTCGAAATGGAATTCATATCATCTAGGATTAGGTCACCCGCAGAGATTGGATTCCTGGCTTCAACTTAAGATGAATTCTCATCTTTCTAATTTAGATATCCCATCTATATACATAATTCATGAATTAATGCCCGATGTTCTAGTCCACAAGTTGGGGTTTAAACCCTAAACACTTGGTGACATGTTTGTCGGTGGAATCGAAAAATTCCTTCCTCCGCTTCTGATCTTTGGAACTACTTATCGCTTTTGAGCCCAGTCTCGCCTACTTATTTCCAAATTGAATGCCCGTTGGGGTTTACATTCAACATTCCACTTGGCTTTGTCGGGTTTCTTGTGCTTGAATTCTCTTCTTGAGCCCAAAGTTAATCATTTCCTGTGGTGCCTTATTTATCAAGGTCTACCTGTTGGAGAATGGCTTAATCACATTGACATCCCCAATCCTAAATGTCCTATCTCATTTGAACATGAATCTTTTAAACATTTATTTTGGTCTTTTCCCCGTGCTTAGACTATCTGGACTTGGATTCATTCTTTTTTCCAACCCTACCATCCAGAATTATTTCATTGGTGTCTAGTTTTGTTTGGAGATTTCAGTCCATGGCCACATTATATTGATACTCTATGGCAAATGTTTAGAGCTTGTATTCTTTTTCATATTTGGAAAGCTCGAAATGCTTTGATATTCCAAAATGATCAATCTGTTGCTTTCTTTTCCACTAATGACAAAGTGGTTATATTGTCTATTGTGCACATACTGAGACTTAGGCTCAAGTTGAAAAGGTTGACCTGGAGTTTTCTCATTTACGGGAGTTGTTTACACACTTTGGGAAATGTGCCTTGCACTATGAGTTGGGTCCCCCAAATCCATTGTTGCCGCCACCTCAACCATCTCTGCCTCAACGACGCCTCATGTACGACCGCATCATAGAAGCCACTCTCGCAGCCATCGCTTCGCCTCCCCTCGAGGTCACCCTTCAGCTCCATCCTCCTCTAAGCCGGGCTAGATCCCTCCTCTAGGGGGAAGGGCGTTGCTAGTTCTCTGTGGTGGGTCTCTTTACCACAGGCATGCGAGATATGGGTGGTTCTTCCCCCTAAGTTGGGGTATTATTGTTCCTTTGTAGATCCGGATGCCCGCCCATGATGGTTGGTAGGTGGATCCTCCCTCGGTCGAGCCAAACAATGGAGTGTTTATCCCTCCCTCGGGATGACCCTCCTCCTCCTCCTCTGGAGCGATGACATGTGCAACCTAGTTTTCTGATTTGATGTAGTTTTTATGCTCTCTGGTTCCCCTTTGGACATTTTTTTGTTTGCCTACGTGGCGTTTTTGGGATCGTAATTTTTCTAAGTTGCCACAGTAATGGAACTCTATTTTATTAATATCAATATAAACAATGTTCCAATAGTAAGTCTTAACTTTTGTGAATGGTTTATATGCCACCTAAATTTAATTATGAATGGTTTGTAATATTTTATCAAAAAAATGTTATTCTATTTCATAAAAAAATTAAAAAATACCTCATTTATATATTAATCTTTGAAATTATATTTAAAAATATAGATACATATTTATGTATTTAATTAAATTATTTTTCAAACACTTACAATCATAAAAATTAATTAGTTATTTATTTTTTAATATGAATACATATTTATTTTTACATCTAATTATTCAATATTTAGTTTATGTTTATTGACATTTTGTTTTATATTTTAATTTAATATAAATATATATTCACTAATTATCCTCTGAATGCGGCTATATAGTCAATTTTGTTCAAACCAATCTAAAATTACTATATAAGATTTGATATTTTTCTAAAAAATTATTAATAAATTAAATAAAAATCTTTAATCTCATTGGACATTTTGTTTATTCTTTGTAGGGGGCTAATAACTAGCAATCACATGTGTTACATGCAATGTGAGCGTCGAACGTATATGTGATTTGTTTAAGAGGTAAAATTATTACTTTTGTTGTTGATGTTGATAAGGGGTGTGATTGATTTCATAAGTGTAGAAATATAGATGGGGCACTTAATTTTAAGGTTGTTTCTACATTTCAAACTCGTTATAAATTCGTACATGATTACATGTGATACCATTTTCGATAGTTAATTAATTTTATAGTTGATGTTGTTAGTTGTGCATCAGTTGTTCAGTTGGTGTTTTGTTGGAGAAACATTTATTATACAATTGATAATGTGTGTGATTGATAGTTGTAGTGTAGGACTTTAGTTGAAACATTACATTGAAATGTTGTATGTGTACATTTAATTATGTTACAGATTCATACATTTAAAGTTGCATATCATATTTGAAAACATCAAATAAATGAAGGTATGCGTACACATAATGAGACATGTATACATTTGTAGTATTTATATCATGAATGGTAGCCTTTATTGGGCACTTTTAGTTTCAATAAACATGATTACATTTGATACCTCTTGAACAACATGTGTCACTTTGGATAGAATAAGTGTTGAGTATAGTAGTAGTGGAGGTGCTATCAAAGCAGAGGGTAGTATTTATGATGGGTTGAGTGATAGTAGTCTTGTTTCCTCCTTTCTTCTTGCTCTGAGTGCTAGTACATGCGCCATATTTGAGTATCTCTCGAATGAAAAACCATGTGAAATGCACAAATTTGCAAGCGAGGAACTTTGAGAAAGTCAGTGAATGTCAAACCCTACCTTTCGGTCGTTCCAATGTCGACGGTTGCTGCTGTGCAAAGTAATTCCTTGTGACTTGTGGATAGTTAATCCCTAGGCCATTTTAATCGGCAACTGTAAACAACATATCACAAAATCACTAACACTAACAGCTACCACTATCTCTGTTTTGAAATGTGAAGCACTTTTTTGACTTGGACATTCAGGTAACAATAATTTCCTTGGTCCACAAAGGCCAACATTTCCATTAAGTAAAACGATAGCAGTGGCATTAGTGAAAACCCCCTCTTTTAGAATTTCTCCCATGACTCTATTGGAAGATAGATTCAGATAGCAAAGCACTTGAAGTTTCTTGAGGAGTTTCGGTAGTGGACCAGTTAAGAAATTTGACGAAAGCTCTAGGTCAATGATATATTTCAAATTTTCCATTGCCTCTGGAATAAGACCCTCTAAGGCATTTCTTGATAGATTCAAATGTTTCAATCCTACGCAACTTCCAACTACAGTTGGAATGGCACCACGAAACTTATTGCCTGAAATGTCTATATATGTAACCATTGTAATTTTTCCAATCTCTTCCGCAAGACCCTCCTAATGCATTCCATGAGAGATCTAAATACAATTGAAGATTTTGAAGATCTGAAATGTCAATCCCAACAAACCCAAATAACATAAATATCAAAGACCTAAGGTTCAATATTTCCCCAACTGGCAGAGAATACATGTGGGGCTTGTGATCCTGTACATTCTTGGCACCGCCATAGCTAGTATTCAGAAAACCAAATCCAGGGTAGGCAATGGTTAATGCAAGAAACAGAAAAAGAGGTAACATAATCATGCAAAGCGTTGGCCTAGTTGTTTTGTAGCTATCAGTGTTTTTGTTAATGTTGTAATCGATCAGTGAATTGGATTTGTTCTCCATTGGATCATCAGATCTTGCACACTCTTGAGGTTGCTCTGCATCTTCAAAGGTGATTTTTCTTCTTTGCTCCTCCAAATTATGGATTTCTTGTACTAATTGGGGATAGTGAGACTCATCCATATTTGCTTCAATGGCTTCAGATTTTGTACTTCCTTGAAAGGTTTTACTATCATGAGTTCCGAGTAGAACCACATCTCACCTAGGCATTTCATCAAACAGTTGACATGCCCTGTTTTAAATCTCCCATTCTAGCGGAAGCTAGGAGGATGCTGGAAAAGGTTTTGGAGTCCACTTGTACACCTGGAAATTGCATTTTTTATGAAGGTGCCAAGGCCTTTTATGGATATCTTGCAATCGATAAAGTCCATGAGGTCACATATGTTCTAGGGATTTAGTCAAACAATTCGAATGCCAGTTGCATGCTTCAACATTTATGGAACCTCCCGCACCGGCCGAGGCAGATCCGTGGTTGCATTTTCACGTAGACCTTTCCAACATATTTTTGATGGGGGAAAGTGCGGGAGGGAACATTGCACATCACCTGGGCATGTGGGCGACCACTCAAGAGGGGGAAATGCAGGCGCAGGGGAATGATTTTGGTCTGCGCTTGTTTGGGGAGAAGATCAGACACAGTCAGAAGAAGGAGATCACGCTCAGTTAAACGTGGACACCATGAATATGTACTTGTGTTGTTCACCTGATTTGGAGATTCTAGTTCCTATTGACAGATGCTCATACATACGCTTTTCTTTGTTCTCTGTCGTCACCCTCCTATTCTATTTATTATACAGTGTACATGCAACCCACGATGCCGAAAGAGGCCAAGGCCAAGACCATCTCCAAAATTGAAACCCTATTAACCCTAACCCTAACCCTAACCCTAATCCTAACACCAAGAGGAACTCCCCTGCACATTCAATAATACAGATGGCCCCGACCCCTCCTCCTCATTTGCCAACCCTTCACCATTTTTGCTGGATAGAGCGGCTACAGCCTGAAATTTCCAATCTTCAATCTACACAACCTAATCCTCAATCTTCTTCTTCTTCTGCATACAACAAAGAAAACATCACATGCAGTAGTTTCCTCTCAGAGACCATTGAACCCACTCCAGGTACAGATACAGAGCCAAATCAATCAATTTGTATATAGTAAAATGAGGAGCTATTAATGATATCTCTATTTAGCACAGTTCTGTTCTCTGGACCCCTTTTCCCTTTATGCACCCCTTCTTCGACCCTTTTGTAGGGAAAGCGCCATCTTATTCTATTCTAAACTGTAACATTCTCTGGACCCCTTTTCCTTTATGCACCCCTTCTTCGACCCTTTTGTAAGGAAAGCGCCATCTTATTCATTTCTTAATCAGTAATCGCTCTCTGGGCCAAATCTCATGGTCGCCTCCCATAATAATCTAAAATCTAAATTTTGTTGTACAGAACCAAGTTTGTCATTAAATTTCCTAAAATTTGGACTATTGTTTCAAACCATTTTTCTTACTAAATGGCAACCTAGAAGTTAACTTCAATCTTTTGGGTTGCAGGGTATTTTGGTGACATGGAACATAGGAGGAAAATCACCTTACAATTGGCCTCAAGTTGGATGAATGGCTACATGCATCACCTCTAGAAGATATCTATGTTTTGGGGTTGACAAAATCCCCTTGTTTCATACATTCAGAAATATGAATATAGTTGCATAGTTATTATTTAGTATATTATACAACCCAACCAAATGCTCTTCCCTGATCAGTGAGACTTCAATAGCCCTGGTACGTAACTTATTCGGCTCAATCTGGAGTATGTTATCCACAGAAGAGGCTACCTCAAAATTGACTTTGATACGCACGACATGGGCCACATAATCTCTTCCCAACAAGTCTTTTATTTCCTTTAGCATATTCTCTATCTAAATAATGAAAATAATCTTCAGCTAATTATCTAAAATTGGAGAATCAAATGCCATTTCTCAGTGATGACCCTTAAAGGCGAAGTGTGGTAGCCAGAGTTGATCCATTGCAGAGCAGCTAGAAAAAAGGTGAGATTGTAGGGGCCAAAAAGGAAAATT
Source organism: Taxus wallichiana var. yunnanensis (assembly GCA_018340775.1). Taxonomy (NCBI): domain Eukaryota; kingdom Viridiplantae; phylum Streptophyta; class Pinopsida; order Cupressales; family Taxaceae; genus Taxus; species Taxus wallichiana. The sequence continues at coordinate 463,040,912 of CM031241.1, forward strand.
TTGTTAAGTTTAATAATAAAGAAATTCATTGTTATCCATACACAATCCTCACCTATGGTAATTATTGATTATTTAAAAGTTAAACAAGTATGGCCAACAACAAAGATCTATTGTAGACTCTCAACTTGAATGAAGGGATTTTTCTATTTTTTGATTGGTAAATGAATGGTTGCGGCCATCCCCTAGGTGCCAGATTAACTGGGGGGCGTAACATGACCCAACAAAGTGTAACCCAATTGCCCACCACTGAGTTGCATCCCTTGGGTGAATGAATGCAAATAACATAACAATGGTTTGTATTTGTCAACTATGGAAGTTTGTTTTCTGAAACTGTAATCGAGGGTTCACTCCTGAAATGGCTTTCAAGAAGTGGCGACACCTTCCAAATTAACTTCGTAGGAATCTATTTTTTTAATCTTATACTGCTGACAAAGAATTTGGCATCCTATACAGTTACATGGATATATTAGTCGGCCCGTGAAATTATTTGATGACTTATCTTATAGAGATGCCTGAGATGACTGACATTTTGTAATGTAATATTGTCTGAGTCCAACTTTTGGAGATTGCATAGGTTCCAGGAAGAATGTGTAAGTTAAATGACATTGAGCATATTCACATATTTCTGGTGGCTTGAAGTTTCAATTAAGATAATACCGGTTTTTGCATAGTTTTTAGGCATATTGATATGCTTTTTGTGCTTTGTGATTTTATGATTCAGGTTGGCGAGTTCAAGTCAATTGAGAAGTTCAAAATCTTCAATACCAATAACTTGTAAGTTAAATGTGTTCCATATTTTACTATGAATCGTAAGTGGTTTGGAGTCTCTCTTATGTTGACCATTCAAACTGTGCAGGTGGGTGAACTTGAAGGCCATTAAAAGGCTTGTGGAGGCCGATGCTCTTAAAATGGAGATAATTCCAAATCCAAAGGTAATGCATAGCCTCTTTGGCATTTTGAAATAAGCTTGTTCTTTTTGAATGTGTCTGTAAGTTATCCAACCTCTGGAAAATGAATTTAGCATTCATGGATTGTTTCCTCATTATTCAGGAAGTAGATGGCATAAAGGTCCTTCAGCTTGACATGGTTGTAGGTGCTGTTATAAGGGTATATGCATTGTGGCAGAAGATTATTGCATTGATCAGATTCATTTTGATGAGTTGTTGTTCTTGCAATCGGTGTCAATGTTTCAGAGAATGTTGTTGACCTAGGCTGCATCTGAGCAACAAAAATATCTCTTCTTTTTGGACAGAAAAAATGCCCCACACAATTGGCCAACCCTTCACCATTTTTGTTGGATAGAGCGGCTACAACCTGAAATTTCACAAACACATGCTACACAAAAATAAATAAATAAATAAATGGCTTGTTTAATATGCTTTCATTTTTAATGTACCCATGTCTCATGATTAAATTTGCATTGTAGCAATGGAATAAACATAAGAGAAGCCCGCATGAAGAAGGGCACTACAACACTTCACATTCACTACATTCTTGAGAGTGAGTATTAGCAAACTTACATGTCTCACTTGAATTTGTATTCAAATATTACACAACTAAGTTTTATCTAACATCCCTTCTAATGTATTTCGCAATAGTTGTTCTGACTTTAATAGAAAATCAGTATTGTCAATCACACCCCTTATCAACATCAACTACAAAAGTAATAACTATACCTCTAAATCAAATAACATATACCATTTGGCATACACATCTCATGAAACACATGAGATTGCTAGTATATATAGTGCAAATACAACATAGTTAAAAGAAAGAAAACACAATATGATGAAAATAAATGTTGAGATGGCTGAAAGAGAACTATTTCAATACACAAATGTCTTGAGGTATGTAATAAGTACACATGCAAAAGAAGCCTCCTCTTCTTACACTACCTTGGTGAAGTCTTATTGTCAAGCTCTACTCAAGCATACACATCCTCTCAAAATCTTCATCGAGTTCATGAAATTCCAATGTTCAGGTATGCGGACAGAAGACATGCAAGTCCTGGGGTCATGCTAGACAAGATACTTGAAGACTATATCTGATTTGGATCTGCTCGAGGTGAAATTTACTTGCTTCAGATCACAAAATCAACTTTTCCTATACATCCCAAGATATGCAGTGCAGTGTAACTTCCCATTTGTGTTATTTCTTCCCATTTGTTGAAAATTTCTAAGCGGTCAATTGTTGCTTTAGGATATACCACTTTTTCGACAAATTCGCTACAACTCCTGTATTGTTTCCTTATTATAAGAAGTGCATTTCCAGATTAGAGAGCAGCAAATCGATCGGTGCTGCTATGGAGAGGCATGCATCAAGTATTTAGAAGCATTTATTAGAGAACTGAAGGCAGGTAAAGATAAAGATTTTTCAAATATGAAGATTCAATTCCTAGTCGACAATCTAGAGAATTACCTGATTTTAGTTCCAACAGAGGAACAAACCCATTTGAAAATGGGAATGTGGGTTCACGAGCTTTTATGCCTCGTGTCCATTCAAATAGCTCGTGCAGAAAACAATGCCATGGTAACTCTCAAGCTCTCAAGGATGGACTTCAAATACCCCAAGATTCTTCAAGCGCCTATATTTTAAAGCTTCTCTTAGTGCATGCTTAGATCTTGTAAGCGCTTGTTGTGTGAAAGTTCCTATAACCCACCTCATATGGATCTCCTTCCGAAGAATCTTAGAATGATCGAAACTTTGAAACCAATGAGTTTAATGAAACACCCATCTCTTAGTGTCTCTCGATCTGTGCACCATCGTCCCTCCTCTATCACGTCAATCGTTGATTTGTCTGTCTCGTGTCAATTGTGGGAGGCTCAGTGCGAATCCCAAAGGCAACGTTCTGTTCTATGATGTGACTCTGTGGGAGGTGATTGAGCGAAGGACTCTACATTTTATTACCACAAATTTCCACCAAAATAAAAACAAACACGACACCTAAACGACCTGCAAGACCTGTCAGTTCCCTATCCATTGTTCGTATTCATAGCTGCAAAAAATGATAAAATGGCCCAAAAAAACTGTTAAAAACGTGAAAACGTCCAGACGGCCGTCAAACCGTCAAATTTAAATCAGCCGTAAACGTCCATAAAGGCCTTTTCCATAGGGGAACTCCTTCGAGTAGATATGAGAATTTTAGAATTGATTTAATAAGTTTACATAGAAAATATAAATTTTAGGTTTAGAAAGCTCCTTTTATATATATATATATGTTTTCCACCAACTATGTGACAAAAGTTCTGAGAATCGGCTGGCCACTGGGCATATCTGCCTTGGATTTAATAGTGTTTTTTTGGTCTTACTATTCATGTCTTTTGGTTAACAACTTGCCTTAGTAAATTTACTTTAATAGATTCAATCAATAAAGCTGCCCCTATGCGATTATTATCACCCTTATGGATATCCGATTCACATACAGATGTGTGACTACAAATTTCTGTCTTTTTCCCATTTATAATATACTGTGATTCACTACACAAATAGGTTGTATTAAAAATTAAGTCCCGAATTTATGAGTAAAGATTGTCTGTTCTAATAGTACGATTTGTGTTTATATATATCAGGATGTGTTCTAACGAGTGGAATAATGTTACATGATGCTTTTCTGTTTCTGAGCAATCAAATATTTTTGCCGCCAGGGTTCATGAGTTTAACGAAGCTCATTTTATTGAACTTATACTTAATTATTTTTTGGGGAGCTATGACTTTTTGTTGAGCAGGTTAGTTTATGTGTGTCAAGACTTATGGTTGCTGATTGGAAAAATCAATCTTTCTGCACAGGAATTTGTAAGAGGATATTATGCGAATGTAAAGACATTCTTATTTTGGGAGTTTGTCTGGGTCTCATTTCCTCCCTTACTGTTGGGCGGTCTTTGTTGTTGATTTCCATGTTTATATTTATTTCTCATGTATGTATGTATATATGTCAACTGACAAAAATCTAATCGTATTAAGTGGAAACTTCAAGCATTGGGCCAACACAAGCGTACAGTTTTGGACTGTTTGGTCTCCATTTGCGAATTAATAAGCAATCTAGAATTGCCAACTAGAAACTCATAAAATTCACTTTCCTTAGAAATATTTTCCCTTTCTATTTCTTATCTCAACAATTCTAAGAGGAAACTGCAAGTATTGGGCCAACACAAGTCTACAGTTTTGAACTATTTGACCCATATTTGGAAATTAATGAGCAGTCCGGAATTGCCTGCTACAAACTCCTCACAAAATTCACCTTCCTAAGCAGGATTTTATCCTTCTGCTTCTTCGATGAGATTTCTATCTCAAAAATTCTTATCATCTGGCTTTTCGAAATAAAAAAATTATACCCTGTAAAGTTTTTAGTCTCAGTCTAGAACAAACTATTCAAGCTTGACATTGTTTACTTAAAACAAACTCAATTTTCTCCAATTTTCAAATATTTTTTGAACCGAAATTTTTTCGAACTTTTGGAATTATCTGTTTCTTTTTCATTTTTGTTCTACTTCTGAAAAAACTGCTGTTAATTTTGTTCTGATAAAATATATAAAGAAATTCTTGTTTGTTACTCGTACCTTCATCTTATATCTCCAGATTTGCTTGACGTCAATTGCAGGTCACCTAAAACCTCAAATAACCCAACGTCTTCCAGGCATATTGTCTACTGTTGAGACCAATTAAAAACTTCAATCAAGAGTAGGACAATCAGTTTATATAGCCTTGGGACAGTTTCAGAATAATATCTACAATACGACAGGTTCAATGCCTTTTTGCTGGTTGTTCAGTGTCATTTCTAGCTGCATCTCTCAGCCCAATTTGCTATCAACACTGTCTTACAGACTCTCAAAATCTTCCATCATGATCAAACTCCTCTGATTTTTTGTTACTGCTCTGTCTCTGTTTCTTACTCGTTATAATTTGTTTATCTCTCGTACAGATGCTTAGGCCCTAGGATCTTTCCTTACTTACCTCGCATTGCCTTGCATTTTGATCTCAAACTTCGACCTGAACCATAGAGACTTATAACTTTGGGATTTGATACCATATAGATATTTTTCTTGACACTGATAGATTATAGTAGACAATTGAGAGAAGAGCGAACAATGCATCATCCATTATGATCATGCGTACATTACGTTTATATTGTTCTTCATTAACAAAATTCAGAAACTAACTTGTTACTATCAGCTTTGAACCAACTTTAACTGATAACAGTCAATTAGTTATATGACCATTACATATATGCTATGCTTAGCTCATCAAAGGTGTTTGACACAAACTCACCCTATTCTTGAGTCTCTTTTTGCATTGAGGATTCTTGCAATTTTGAGCTTTGAGGGCTTGCTAATTAGGAAACTGGAACATCGTCATTAAATTCTGAAACTAACATGTTACCATCATCTCTCAACTGACTTTCAACTGATTATAGTGAACTGATTCTATGATCATTACATATATGGTTTTCTTAGCTCATCAAAGGTGTTTGACACAAACTCACCTTATTCCCTTGTCTCCTTTTGTATTGAGGATTCTTTCAATTCTGAGCTTTGAGGGCTTGCTAGATGGGAAACTGGAATGTCATAATTAAATTCTGAAACTAACTTGTTACTATCAATTGTCAACTGAATTTTAACTGATAACAGTCAACTAATTCTATGACTATTACATATAAGCTATGCTTAATTCACTACAGGTGTTTGCCACAAACTCATCCTTTTCTCTAGTCACCTTGAGGATTCTTTAATTTTGAGCTTTAATGGCTTGATGGGAAAGTGGAACATCATAATTTTAAACTGTTCATGCCTTTGACTTCGGAGATCTGTGGTTTGATCCAAATGAGAACCCTTAGAAGGAGGACGATCCTTTTGACGAGGAGAAGTCTTAGGAGACATGCGCCTATTTTCTTCCCACTCTCTGTCCAAGTAATTTTGATTTTTCACCAAGTATTGGGCGCTGGGGCAGAGTTATTCCATTCTCTTTCAAAAATTAAGAAACAATAATATCAGATTTTGATGACGCACACTCTAATCGATTTTTTAATATATTTTTGAAATCAACATATGAACAACTAGGTTGACTTTGCAATAGAACAGAAAGTCAATGAGATCGAGATACCTTGAAGATTTTTGTTCTTTTTTTGGATTGATAAGGCGGGTTGAAGGGACCCGTTCCCTATTAATAAAGCAGAGGCCAGATCCTCTGGAAAACAACAGGATTTTAAAAGTAAAAGGGAAACAACACCTACAACTAAACACCAGCTTCAAAAAGCATTAGAATAACCAAAACAACCTAAACAAAAATTACTTCCCACCCTGTGATGGAAAATAATCCTCAATGTTGCCCATTCGACCCTTTTTGTTTTTTCGCACTTGCCTTGGTCAGTCGAGATAACCAACGCAAGGTCATTAGGGATTGCCGAAGCAATCATTTTATCTGACATGGAATCCCTATCTGATTTTGAACTTTCTGAAGTATGTCCCCTTTTCGTTCCACCTATTACCAGGTGATTTTCCTGAATTCCCATCTCGGTGTCCTCCTTCTCTGTGACTACTTTATTTGCGGGGTCAAATTATTCGGAACATCCTTAAAGTTCGAAGCGGATACCAAATCCGGGTTAACAAAGCCCCAACCGCTAGAAGAAGTCGATCCATTCTTTTTGTAGATTTCTAGTTTTTATTAAAGGGACAAGTAGCTTGTAGATGACCCGTATTTCTGCATAATCTGCACCGGAATGCAGTATTCTCATAGTCTAATATCTGGATATGCTGAAAATTACCAAATTTAAGATTGATCCGATCCGGTAATCCCTTGCTCAAATCAATTTCAATGCATATACGGGCAAATGAACACAGGCCCAAATGCGTTCTATCCAAGTCTTCTTTGATAAACTTGCCCAAACCGTTACCAATATCCTCTAGGGCATACCATAGATGCAAGGGGAGGTTAGGGAGCCTGACCCAAACAGGTGTTTTGGCAACCGAATAGGTGTTCGGATCGAAATCTGGAAACCATGGAGTTATAAATAAACCCGCATGTCCCCAAAACCACGGACCATCTGTCAAACATCGCTGATAGTCTTCCGCTTCTCTAAAATGGACAACGAAAAATCCCTTGGAACAGAGGGATATTTCACACTTATTGGTCCAAGTTTCAATACCCACTGGTACAATGCGGAGGAGGAAGGCCAGAACCCATTAAACCTACCAATCACTGCATCCCATGATAAAGTTTTGAAATATTCCTCCACTTCAGGGTTCTTGATGGTTACAGAGGGAATATCCTCGGCCAAATCGACCAGGTAGGCTAGATTGCTTGTTGTTTGATTGCCTGAGGATCGGCCACCGCTGTTTTCCAGTATATCTTTGAAAGAAGATGACTTCCGAGGGGATTCAGACCATGATGGCTTGTAGCACTTACCGCCATGCTCCTGTGACTATTTTTGTTTTTCCCACCACTCCCCACCAAAGTCCAGCGGATTTTGGAACCCTAGGAATAGGGCCCTGCTCCTCCACCTTCTTATCCCGCCCTCCAATACCATGCTCTCCTCCACCAGCCCGGAGACCCCCTCGGCCAAACCGTGCTTATTCTTACCCTCGGTCGTGGCCTACGAGCCCTCTCCACTTCCGCCTACGGCCTTTCGCTTTTTTCGCTTTCGCACACTATCTCTCTCTATTCTCCCGCTCCTCTCGAACAACAATAAAATTCAAACAAAACTCCGAATATTTTTGCTCTTATTTGTGTTGTTTTGCCAAATTTGTTTTTTAAAACTTTATTATATTTGCAAATAGTATACAATATTCTGGTATCCAAAAGATATTGTATATTTATTTATATTGTATACTCAACTTTCATATTATATCACCTTATTAGATTTCCCTCAAATTTTTTATTTATACTAATTTTTGCAATATCACATGGATAGTTGACAATAGTAATGACTTTTACAAAGTTTAGGAAAGTGAAATATAAGAAAGGACACTTGAAACAAATTGTGTAGCATAAGCTTTTGGTTCTTTCACCCCTATGTTTTCGGTATGACATGCGAATAAAAGTCTCTGCGATTACTAGTCCTCAACAAAGGGAGTCCTTGTGGGGTGGCATTTTTGCATACATTGGTTATCTAAGTGGCTCAACATATTACTATAGGCATTATCAAAGACGAGGTCTAATAACTATTTCTAAAATCAAATTGCAAATCTATGATCCACATATCATACTTAAGTTCAAGCTCATGTATGATAATTGGGATCAAGTTTATGTCCATGTTATTTCCTTAATTTTGGATAAATTTTTGTTTTCAAAATTCATGCTAAAAGATACGAGCTCTACACACACCACCTTTCCATCTATTTAATAACAATGCAAGAGACTAATTTCACAACTTCAAAGGATTTTAACTTTCTTAATTAGACAAAATGGTTAATATAAATTGTAAGTCAATTCTAATTCAAAACACTAATTGTTTAGTTACAATATTTTTATTTTTATTTATGAATACCTTATAATTTGTAACTTGTAAAAATTCATGACATATGTTTCCCTTATTTTGATTCTCTTTTTGAAAACCAGAAAACTAACTTCCTCCATTTTTCATTCCTAAAAAAAACAAAAATAATAAAATTGCCTATATTCCAAGGATGCAGCGATAAATACTACAAAATAGCAATGGGAATTGAAAATGATGCACCACTCCTATACCTTTTGATATATGTATCTCATGATGCATGTTGTTCAAGCTCGAGACAAAATAGAAGAAGACAATATCCTCACTCTACGCCTTACACAAACAAGAGTCAATCATGCTATATGCATTCTAAAAAAATCATTATTGAAATTGAGGACATACGAATGTCCTCTCTCGAAAAAACCTATATATAGTACTATGAACGCCTTGAACACAATGTTCCAAAAAACATCACTAGATTTTATGTTCTCTTTTTTTTTTTGTCAATACGTGTACCACACATGTAATAACCAATAATGTATATTAAACTTGCACAAATTTGTATTGAAAACTTCAATTATTGACCCTCTGTTTATGATTTTCTTATTCTTAGTTTAATGAAAATGTATGTACATTTTGTTAATTAACTATCAAGCATGTTAAATATGCATTTTGAAAACAATTTTTTTATTAACATCTGGTAAATTAGTAATGCAATTATATTTTTTAAAGGGTTTTATGGTTCCTTCAATATTTGTAATGCATCAATTCTACTTGGACTCTAATATTTTCCCAATCAAACTCGTGATAATTTATTAGTATATAGCATGTTGCGATCCATTAGTAAATTTTTTATGCTATGACTTCTTCAAATCAATGATTGAGTCTCATTCTTCTATGCTATGTGATTGCAATTTCCATCTTCGTATGACATCTAGCCATGACAACCACCTTCTTTTATATAAAAAAATACAATACCTTGATGTTGACATCCTCTTCCTTCCACGGGTCTCACCAAGTGAACAACAAAAGAAAATAAGTTCAAATTCTTACAAATTTTGGTGGTCTATAACGTGTTGTGATCCATTTGTAAATTTCAAAAGTAATGGGTGCTTGAAATCAATTATTGAGTTTTACTTTTCTATCCTATGTGGCAATTCCAATATAGATATAACATTTGCCTACAAAAACCGCTTTGTTTATCTAAAAAAATACAAAACCTTGATATTGACATCTTCTTCCTTTTATGAGTCTCACCAAGTGAACATCACAAAAAAAAGTGCACATTATTTGAATCCATATGTCATATTATATGGACTCAATATAAACATAATCTTTCTTAGTCTATATTGTTTTCGCTACTAACTATTTATCATATCTTCCTCTTGCTTTTATGGATTATTGGTTATTATTTTTGCTCCATCCTCAAATGCATTTACTTGGCAGATTTGCCATATCATGGCTTTGTTTGATATATGATTTTATTTTCTATAAAAATAATATTTTAAGTTAATACAAATGTATATACAGATCTTTCATAGCCTCCGATATAGGACTTCAACACATTACTAGCTTCTTCCAGTCGGCTTTGGATGTTAGATGAGGGGGTCTCCTCTTTTGCCTCCTCTATGTTCGGGTTCCGCCGACTTCTACATGCTTTTTCCGGCCTCTCTCTTTTTTGCCCGTTCTTCTTTTCTTCTTCTCTTTTTGGTTGTTCTCGGGGACCTTTTGGTCCTCTTGCTAGACTCTTGCCTTTTCTTTGTATGTGTGCAGTCCCATTGACCTACTTTTGTGGTCATTTGTTGGACATTTAATATATTTATCTTATCTTATCTTAAGTCCAAATTATTTGATTTTTAAATTAGGTTGGATTTAAACTTCAATGTTATAATACTCTAAGAACAAGAGCATGGCGCCTAGTTCTGCCATGTATCTTTAAGTAGTTTGATATAAATTTGATCAATTGGTTACACGATTTATTGCTTAAGCTACTGGAAGAACATAAGAAAAATGGACCTTGGAAGTTGTAAAATTTTGTTGTAGGTTTCAAAGCAATTTACCTATTTGAAGCTTTTAAGTACCGCTTTGAAAACAAATATTGTAGGTTTCTCTAATGATCTTTCTAAAATTGCGATTATAATCATATATCTTGGATATGGTATACTAATTACTTGAACATTGAAATAAGTGGCATAACAATTTAACATATATATGCAGTATACTTTTATAATGTTTGGAGTAGACACAAAAATTTAATTAATATGTTTATAATTAATATTTTTATAAATAATTATTTTTAAAACCACCAAAATTTAGACGTATACTTTTAAATAATGAAAAGTATAAAACATATATTTATAAATTTTATTAATAAAGTAATATGTATTATATTTATTTTAAATAAGTTGTGTTTGTTATAAAATATAAAAATATAATAAAATAGTTAATAGTATTTATGTATAATTAATATACATTATATAATATTATTACTAATATAATGTAATTATTAATTATACAAATAATATGTTTATTATATAAAATTGTTTTGGCAATAAGATTAAAAAATAGTCACATCATGTATTGAATTGAATTAATGATTCTCATAAATAGTGTCAAAATCTGATATAACTGATAGGACACTTGTCACTTTAAAATTTTATCATCTTAAAATGTTATAAAATTGTTTCGCAATAAGACTCAAAAATAGTCACATCACCCTTGAACACCAATCAATTGGCTATAAAAATAAATATGTTAATTTAAAAATGTTTAAAATTAGTCATAACTTTAGAATATGACAAAGCTGAAAAAATAAAAACTTCTTACCAACCACTTTTGAAAAATTAATATGCTACATTGAAATGTATAATATTCCTTGGCAGGAACTAATAAAATAATAGAATGTATATTTTTCTCAAACAAAAAAGGAAGTAGCGAAAATCCACCCTAAACAATTTATTTGTTTCCATTTTAGGCAATCCCAGGAAACTCACGGCCCAACAACTGTATAATGTGTCTGAACCACAAATGGACCCTACCATGACGTTTGTTGATAATATATTTTAATTAATTATTGAAGTAGAATAATAATAAAAGTCAACTAGCTTTATTTGTGTCAATAATATATTTCAAATTTGAATATTTAAATCGATAAAATCATATGAAGAAATTAAACTTTGATACGCGTCCATGCCGCAGCAAACCCGAGACTTGTGTTAATAATATATTTGAATATTAAAATCGTCAAATTTAGAAAACACCCCAAGCCTAAGGCACGGAAACAATTTGATTGGCCGTTTTCAAGGCCCGAACCTCTAGCTCCGTCATCCGAACCTCAGCCTCGGGTAGACAAGCTATTTTTCGGTCTCGGAAACTTGGTAATAAAACGAGAGCATCCGAAAAAGCATCTGCATTTTCCCCGGCTGGTTTTTTCATAAGGTTTCGCAAAAAAATTTGTGAAAATCATTCTTGCTTACAGTGAAGATTGAAGTTCATGTATTTAGAGACGCAATTACAGTAATAAGTTTGAAGGAAACAAAGGATGACAGGGTTATCAGTATGCGATGATTTTCAGTTATTTGGAGTCGGAAGTGTAAGCAACTGACAAAGAAAGCGCAGGGATTTATATTATTCAGCGAAGATGAATGTCGTGAAGTCTCAGGTGTGGCAGCCCTGCAACAGGAAGCGTAGTATTGCTTAAAGAGGGCAGCACAACATATGTGTGAGAATGAGCAGTAGCAGGCAGATGCGGCCGCAGAGAACTCGCGTGGGGAAGTATGAATTGGGGCGCACTCTGGGAGAGGGTGCTTTTTCCAAGGTGAAATTCGCCAGGAATATGGAGAGTGGGGAGGGTGTGGCCATCAAGGTCTTGGAAAAGGAAAAGGTGCTCAAGCACAAGATGGTGCAACAGGTAATTTTCTGCACTCTGCCTAAATTTTCCAGGTGAAATATATAACTACAGTAATCTCCATTAACTTTAAACATATGTATGAGAAACACAGCACAGGTAAAAATAACACAGAGATTCTATAATTTATTTTATTTTTGATCAATTCAATTGAGACCAGATCAATATTTAATAGTTGTAACTTAGCTTCGTTAATGAAAATGAAAACATTGAAAGAGAACATTTTGAATTTTTTTTTCTTTGACGGTCTTGTGACATGCTTGAATCTTCACGGAGGAGGCTGAGAGATTGCAGCATTCTCTAGAGAAATTTTAAAATGTTTTTGTACAAATATCGCCATCCTATAATTTAAACTTCTACCATATTTTCATTCAGAAATATTTAGGGAATGGTCCCATGGAGGATTTAAGGGCGAGGGTCCATGCATTTCTGTAGCAGCCTCACGAAGGAAAGATATGGGAGCATTTAATTAAAGTCTCTTTAAAAACAATTCATTAAACATCATGAACAAGGGCTAAATTTACAGTTAACAAAGAGAATATTAAGCCGGTGCAAGAAACTTCCAGCCCCTGCTTTCCAACCATAGTAGCAACTTTCGTACGGAGAGTATTAAACGGTGGACACAAAATATGGAAAAAAAAACTGTCCTTAGAAAAAATACGATAAATACGGAAAAATATAATAAATAGAATATATAAAAAAATATGGTAATTTTAATAATTAAACACATAACTATATAACAGATTAAAAATTATTAAATTACAACCTTTTGTTTTGCATTTAATTAATATCAAACGACTATTATAAATATAATAACATCACCAAATAGAATTTTTTATTGTTTCTAATTTTCTAGCCGCAGTTTTTGGCTTTTTGAAAATAGATTTAATAAATTTATTATTTTTTACAGTGGCAGGTTTGGGTTTTTGATTTTTCTAAATTTTAAATTACCAAATATCGAAACTTACGGAGTTTGATACGGTGAAGGGAGAAAAATGCAAAAATACGGTAAATCTGTGAAAACCAACTGTATTTGGTAACTGTGTTTCCAACCACTAAAACTTCGAGAGAAATTTGCTGCTCCACTATTTCTGGTCAAGCTTCCGTTTTCATGTAGCTGTTCTAGTCAGTTTCCATGGAGCCAACTAAACAGTGAAAATAGGAGTGGTCCCCTAGAGGGTATTTGTACTAGTATTTCTTTCAGAAATATTTAAGCAGTGGTCACATGGAGAGGTGCTGTCAATTTTCTCTCATCGAGTATGTTGAGAGACATTATAGGTGAGGTTCCATACATTTCTTTAGCAGCCTCAGCCGGGAAATATCTGGGACCATTTAACTGAAACCGATCTTAATTGACATTTAATTAAACAGGATGAACCAGGGCTGAACTGATGGACAAAACAATGTTAAGTGGGTATGAGAAACATTCAGCCCCTCCCTTGCAGCCACTCAAACTTTGAAAAGTAGAGCAGAGTAGTAGAATTTTTTTCTTTTTCTATGGGACCACTTTGTGGTGAAATCCTTGGAAATTTTCTAATCAGTGCCTGCAAAAGAATTGCAGTAATCTCCTCTCTATGGGATCAGTGGATTAAAAAAGCATGTTTTGCCACTACTTCATTTCCTTAGCCAACCATGTGCCAAAAAATTTCTCAACAAATCTATCTCCCTAGCCCCTAAAACCCAGTAATTCCCAGGCCCGCCCTGTACCCTACAAATAGTCCCTTACACCACATACTTCTGCACGACAAACTTACTTTTCGCTGTAACAATTTTTGAAACTTCCCAAAATTTGATGCACCAAGTAGATAAACCTTTTCATGTAAATGTAGCTGCTTAAGTTCTATTGAAAATGCTTGGAGGATCTTGGTTAGGTGGAAGGAGTTTAAAGCCCTCCACAAGGGTTCCATTCCAGTTGTGGTCAGTCCCACCTGAATTACATGATATCAAAAGTGGATGATGTTGGCCATTTTTGGCAGGAGGCATCAAATGCAAATGAAATCGGAGAAACAATCAGGAAAAACATATAGAATACGCTTAATAAAATCTTGGAAATAGCTAACAAAGAAAACTCTCAAGAAGAGAAACAAAATAGTTAAGGGGCACAATGTACCCTGTTATTTGGATATATACAAAGCCTCTTAATGAAGACTAACATATGAGAAGTCTAGCTTTCTCTATGATACTCTTTGTCCTCATGCCTTTATTTATATGAAATAGATGAGAGCCTAGGTGAGAAAGTATCCAATCAAATGAATTCACATGGATGCTAAATTGTGACCCTTCATTACTTATAGTCTTATAGATAAGGTCAAACTATGACCTCTAATCTACATCATATTAGACAAAATAAAAAACAAAACTAAACCCGAGCTACCCAAAATTGCAAAATGGCCGAGATTAAGCTCATATACTTTGGAGTGTAATATTTTACTCTAATATCCCCCTTAAGGTTAACTTGGGGAAGGAAGCGTGGAAGGAATTATTATACACTATCCCACCTTAACAACAACTTCCTTCACACCCATCAAAAATTGAAAATGCAAAAAGAAAGCCTCCATCAAGGGTTTAGGAAGATGTCAACAATTTAATTATGTCTTGCAAAAGCACAAATCAATGACCCAATCATGAGCAATGAAATGTAGTACATGTGGATCTCAATATCCAGTACACTAGATTTAGAAGGGATTTTGAGCAATGTGAATAGTACTCTACTTAACGCACCAAATGGTAGTGGGTTGATCATCCTACAGGATCCCAAACCTTGATAGAATCTATAGAATCAAAAGAGTCTCCTTCGCAGAATAAACAATGCCATGATATTCAACATTGTCTAGAGAAAGAGCAATCACAATTTGTTTCTTGCTAGACCAAGTGAAAGTTCTTGAATTAAGATGAAAGATATATATCACAATAGACTTCCAATCATCAAAATCATTTTCCCACTCCAAGTTGATATAACCCACTAATAAAAGTGAGCCCCAAGAAGTGTACTCAATGTTGAATCTATAACTACCTTGGATATATCTTGGAGAATCCTTTGTGTTTCTTTTATTGGCTCTTATGTAGATCCTACATGAAGCAATAGAGTAGGTGAACAACAAAGGTAAGATTAGGCAGAGTGTGATTCACTTATCTAAGGTGTCCAACCAATTGTTGAAACAAGGTGACATTTACCTTGGGCGAAGTGTAATCGATTGTGAGGTTGATTCCTATATGAAACAATAAGGGGGATGATTTGCAATTCTCGGCGTGAAATAATTGAAGAAGATTGAGTGCATATTTTGGGTTTTGAAATTGCAATCCCATCTACTTTGTCTAAGAAATTTGAAGACCAAGGAAATAGTGCAAAGGGCCGAGTCAGTCATCGCAATTTGATCCATAAGATGTGTCTTCACATGCCTAATTTTATTTGGATGGTTCCTTGTGATTATGGGAACCTCAACATACAAGATACGATTGAAGAGGGAACTCTCTACATGTTGAGATTAGAATGACACCTCAAAATCCCAAGCGAAGAAAAAATTCATCCATTTTAGATTAGGGTCATGGAGCCTACTTGAGTCCATAGATTATTTTCTTGAGGCACCATACAAGTGAAGAGTTTGGATAGTGAAAAAATCTCCTACTGTAATGTCCCCTTTTCCAACTTGAGAAGCATGATTTGGACTTCTTGCCATTCCCTTTTCCATGGCAACGAAGTGGAAAGAGTTGGGAAAAGGAATTGAGCTTCCTTTGCATTTATTTTCTAATTTTAATGTTTCTTTTTTAGCATGTGTTTTCCTTTAGCAGGTCGGCTGGGTTTTAAGGCATTTAAGGAGGCATAAGAAAAGAATATAATGACTTATAGGGGTCGGCCTTGCTCTTCCAAGGTTTGGCGCCAAAGGGAGGTTATAAAAGAAGGTTAGAAGACTCATTTGCATCATCTAGATTGGCGCATTTTCTCTATTTGGACATTGTGGGCTTGTTGCTCCTTGTTCTTCCACTCTTGGATGAAAACCCAAGTGTGTGGCTTCTTCCTAGAAGGACAAAACCCTTCTAGTGGTGGTTGGAGGACGAAAACCCTCTTTCCTTGGTTGGAGTAAAGACATATTGAAGACCTTTTTGTAGATTTGGGCATTGGAGGATTAGAGAAGTCATCTACAAACATTTGCATGCATTGTGGAGCCTCTCCCTTGTGGAGCGACTTGCATTGGAGTGTGTTTTGGTGCCATCTAGGGCACGAATTTGACATTTTATTTCAGATTCAGATTCCTCATAATTTATAAAGCCGGAATCTCCATTTTGGTGATTTTTGGAGAAGTTTATCTATTTTTCCTAGCCCTCGGATTTGGCTAGTCTGCTGCTGATTTTAAATAATTAATTCCAGCTGTGTAATCTAATATTCTGTCCATCTTTTGATGTATTTGTGATTTATAAATATTGTTGTGGCTAGAATAATTGTTTTGTGGCATTATTCATTGATTTGCATAGTGAAAGGTGGACTTGAATTCCATAAACAGTTCGCTGCCCTTGAAGATTGCTAATTTCAGATTATTTTCAGTTTGTTGATTTAAAAATCAGACTTGCTAATATTGGGGTTTGAGCTAATTTCCTACTTTTTCAGTTTTGTCCCCAAAAGGGATATAATAGTTGTACAGAGCTCGAATTCCCAAAGGCCTAGGGTTTCAATGGACAGATTGATGAAGGTGTTAGAAAGACTAGCAGATACCTTGGACTCTCTTGCCTCCACCATGCAAAATCGACAAAGAGGAAGTGTTACCATATTTCCAAGCTATAGAAATATGCGCCAAAGGAAGGCTATGCATGGAAATAGAATAAATAAATAAACAAAAGGAGCTTCAGTTCTCATGTTGACGCCATGGAGAGATAAGGTGGGAAATAAATAAATTTATTAATTCCTATTTTCAGTCAAAGGATGCATGGAATTAAATAAATAAAGTAGATGGTCTTGCATGAGACAAACTATGGTTGACTGAGGTGATAAGTTTGGAGGAAAAGGCTAAAAATAAAAAGTCAAACTGTTGTTCAAGCCAAAGGTGGCGCCAAGCATGAATGGGACAAAAATAGCATTAAATGAATAAAACAAAGGCAATTTTGTCCCATGCACTAGCCAAAGACAAAAATAGAAATAAATAAATATAAAAGAGATGCTGTCCCATGCACCAAAGATGGAATTAAATAAAGAAAAGCATGCAGCAGTCCATTTTTGGAAGTTGGCGTCAAGGGGATAATAGAATAAATTTAATAAATAAAATAAAACAGTTGCAGCAGAATATGGTGGCGCCAGGGCAGAATAAAGAGGAATTTTATTGATTAAAATTAATACGCATGCTGCCCATGCCACAGGATGGAGTAATAAATTAAATAAAAGAATTTGCATGCAGGACAGGGGACTGATTTTGGACGCAGCAGTCCATATAAGCAGAATTTTGTAAAAGAAATCAGGAGACATACACTTTCAGTTGTTTTGCTTTTGTAATCCTAGCTTGTACTTGCATCTCTGAATTAAAAAGCTCCATTTGCCTTCTCATATTGCTGGTTTTCTGAGTTTTCATCGTGTTTAATAGGGTATTGTATTGCCTTAGTGTGGAAATTATTCCCTCTACTGCTGTCCTTTCACCCAAACCTTTGAATTAATTTTGCAAATTAGCTTAGAGTTGTGCAGGTGTGTGGATCTTTGTCTTCCTTGTATGCAGTAGTACGTATGTGTGTCAAATTATTGGTGTATCACCTCCATTTCCCTTTTCCCACATTCCTTCTCCCTTTTCCTTGTTAAATTTTTAGTTTTTAGGTGATTCACAAGGGAACCAGCCCTCTTTGGAGGTTCATCTCAGCTATAGGTTACCCACAACCTTGAGGTGTTCCAATTTTGTCAACAGGAAGAGAGAGTACACACACCATTCTCTATCGGATGCACTTAAGGTGACATCATAAAGGACATTCAAGGAAGAGCCTAGGGTTTTAAAGGTCAACAAGGTGGCAACTTGCTTTGAAGACTATCAAGCTCTTCCGGAGAAGATCCGTGATGCCCTAACCTTTCGTAATTGGAAACAGAAAGAGTGGGCATTGGAACTCGGTCCAAGCCTTGAAGCATGCACAAGGGTCATGGGAAGGATATCCCAACCCTTGAGGAAAAGAGCCCCATCTTGTGGGCAAAGCAAGGAGCAACTACGGAGCTGTTTGAAGAGGGAATCAAATTCCCAAGTTCGCTAGGGGAGGAGAGGCATGTCTATTCCCCTAAGGATGAGGAAGAGGATAGTGTATTGCCGCAGCTGGTTATTGAGAGGGAGCAACCCTTGGGAGGGTTAGAAACCTCCGATCCTCTTGCCACAATTGATCTCTTGGCTGGTTTTCCTAACACCTTGGTGACACAAGGGTTTGATGACATAGTGAAGCATGAGCCAAGGAAGGATGAAGTTGCAGCCCTTACTCCCATTCTTATTCCGGATATTCAGCAATATGAGGTAATTGTGGATCATGGTTTGGTTAATACTAATTTTCTTTTAGCACATGATGAATTCAGGCTTGAGCAAGTGGGAAAAGAAGAAGGAAACCTTTGTCCGAATAGATATGAGGACAACAAGCTTGCTGGACTTTTTATAACAGCGGTCAAAAGGGAGCATAATGATGAAGAATTGAGCCTTGGTAAGGGCCACAAAGGCATATCAATCAAGATATGGAAATAATTCAAAAAGGGGAAGATCATTTGATTGGAGGAACAAGGACACTTCAAAATCCCAACCGAAGAAAAAAATTAATCCATTTTAGATCGGGTCGTGGAGCCTACTTGAGTCCATAGATGATTTTCTTGCAGCACCATACAAGTGAAGAGTTTGGATAGTGAAATAATCTCCTACATATAATTCTCTTCCTATAATTCCGTGCAACATGGATCTCTTCACATCCAACGAATGAAGACCCCAACCATGTGATGGTGTGAGCAAGATAACAAGTTGGGATGACTCCATCTTGGAAATAAGGTAAAATGTTTCAAAAATCCAAAGCCTTCGACCTAATAAACACTTAATGGGTCATTTTGTGTTTTTATTGCCAAAAAGTTCTGTAATGTGTCAAGATATTCCCAAGGAGCCATATAAGTCATTTTCGCCAAATACCCAGATGCCCAAAATTGTTATATTCTGTCGTCGGGATTTGCCTGCGGAAATTTGTATTTAATTATTTTGAGCCCCGTTTGAGGCAATTTGCTCCGGTTTAACTCTGTTGTGATCGTACATATCGTTATTCCCATATACTAGTAGGGTTTTAACCAGGAATGCATTCTAGGCTTTATTTGTAACTTCTGGCAACGTTTTGTGTTTTTGTGTTTTCCGTTTCGTTTTCTGTGAAATTTCTCTGGATCAATTCCTTTGCCGGTTTGGCTTGATTCTTGGCACAGTATCTGAGATCACATACGCATGTTGTGCCAGAAGGAATTCGCCATCGGAGGTCTGGTTCTCTGGGAAAAGACGAAGTCGTGCACCAAAAAGCCTCTTCTGGGCTGGCCGCATTTTTGGAAAAAGAGGGTTTGAAGTGGATCATGGGATTTTGGAAGCAGCAGGCAGGTGGGAATTTTGTACCTGCCTAGCAGGTACTTTTTCCCATGGAAGCAACGCCACTTAAGTCACAATGGGAAAATTAGAGGCAGCAGGCAGGCGGGAATTTCTTACCTTGCCTTGCAGGGTAAAAATTCCCATTGTGGAATAAAAGAAAAATCACTTAAGTGAATCATGGGATTTTATTGCTTGCCTTGCAGGGTAAATAATCCCATTATGAAAGTCAAACGACTTAAGTGAATCATGGGATTTTCAGGGCTGCCTTGCAGGGTAAATAATCCCATTGACATCTGACTTTTAAAAATAGAAATTCTTTATTCCAAAAAGTGCGACCCACCTTGGGTGAATAATAAATGCATTAAATAAATATTTGTTAATATTTATTCACCCAATTTTGGCGCCCAGGCTTGTGGAAAAGTCAACAGAGGTAAATGGACAAAAGGAGGTTGAAAATAGACTGTTCTAAAATTAAATAAATAATATTTATTTAATGCAGCCCCTTTATGTCAAAAAGTGCGCCCCATTTGGGAGATAAATAATACTTTTTAAGTATTAAATGATTAAATTAATTCCTATTTTCAGTGGCTAAGGTCAAAGCATATTGTGAGGCTTGAGTTAAGTGGAAGCAGAAGTCTAAAATTAAATAAATTTAATTTATTTAATGGCAGCCATAAGCATGCACAAAATAGGCGCCCCATTTGAAGAGTGAAGCTTATTAATTAATTAATTAATTGCCAGGAATAGGAAAGACATTAATTAATTATAGAATCATGAGGATTATATAAGCAGGGGCTGCCATAAGGATGAATTAATTAATTCACAAGCAGAGAAGTGCAGCCCAGAGGAAAAGTGTGCCCCATTTGAAGAGGATTTTTGCTCAAAAGAAGGTGAAATTAATGCTAAAAGCTTCCAGAATTGGCGCACAGGTTGAAGGAGGTTGATTTGTGTCTGGATAATTGTTTGCATAAGTGATACAGGTGCTCAGGTGAAGTTGGTAAAATTCATGCTTGCTTTGCATGCAAATAAAACATCAAATTTGGGGCAGCAGGCTTGAATTATGCAGATTTTTATGATTAAAATCCACTGTTCATGTTCGGTTGCCATCTTTGTCTGAATTAATTGCAGGAATTCGTTACAGGTGCTTTACAAAAGAAAAGGAGCTTAAATCAATGTCCAATACATTGAATATATCCTCCGAATCTGAAGAATTATCCAGATCTGCACCAGTTTTGAAGAATTCCGGCCGAGTAAGAAGAAAAAGAATTGTTTAGACAAAGATAGACACAACCATGGCAAAGAGGGATGAAAAAGAAAGCACAACGGAGTCATGCATCACTTCCAAATTCACAGACATAGGAGACACAGATCTAGGTCCGGAACCTCTTTCCGAATTGATTGATAGATCCAGAGCAGGAAAGACTTCCCTCATGCGTGCAGTTAAAAGCAGTGGAATTATTCGAGCTGCAGCCTTTCCATACATAGCCCAGTTGCCAGAGTTCGTTATGGAGTGTGCTAGGTCTTACCATCCATCATCCAGATCAGTCCGAGATGCTACGGGGAAAACAATAATTCGGTTGGACGCACAGTTCATCAATTATTGTTTGAAGATTCCAGCATGAAAGGTGGTGACTTCTATTAGCATTACAGGATGCCGGCAGCAGGTGGGAGAAGCATAGAGTTGAGTGCGTGAACATAATGAACAACAGATACATGAAGAAGCCCAGATCTCCTTCCAAGTTCCCAAGAACTCTTCCGCGGTCCAATCTGGTACAGGAGGTAGATGATATTGCCAAATTGTTATGCAGGATAAATGGCGAAGCGAACGCTCACACTTTCCGTACATGGATGTATGCTTTCATCAGGACCATTGAAATCAACAAGGCTGATTCAATAATCAATTGGTCAGAAATTATTAGCGACAACATTGGTGAGCAACTCCGGAACGTGAAGCGTACTTTCAACTTCAAAATGACTTCTTATTTGGTATATCGCGCTGACTTCACAAGGCATCTTCTCAAGTGGATAGATGTGGCATTCTTTCTAGAGACCCCATTTTTGAGTGCTACCCACTTCTTTACTGTACTGCGTGCAAAAGATTTCAAAGTGGTCATGATGGATTCTTCTACGAATTCATTTGCGGGCTGGACAGGACCTAAAGGCCAACGGGGGGGAGCAGCGAGGAGCGTGGGAAGTTGTATCCAGAATTGGCAGTCTATTCATTCAGTTTGCGGATTTCACATACCTCAGGGTTACTGGCTTTTCTGGAGAACCGGTTAAGCTGCCCAGATATCCGAATGATAGATTGATCACCATGGAGCTGAGCAGACAACTTGTGGAGATACACGACCTTCAGTCGAAATGGCACAAGTCTACGGGCTTCTTCCCGATCACTGTGGGTCATTATAGCTGCCAGAGCATTCATAGAGCTCGAGGAATGGAGCGGAGATGTTCTCTGAGTACGAGCAAGAGTTCTTCCCGGCACGGCTGAACTTTGATCCATTTGGAGTAGCCAGGAAGACGATCTCCCAAGAGTACGCACATGTGCCTTCATTAGAGGATTTCTGGATGAAGTGCAAAAGTGAGTACGAGGTTAGAAAGAAGGATTTCAGCAGGCTATCAGCACGGCAAGTGTTCGACTTTGGACTAGCACGGATACCTGCGGATCTTAAAGATGATGGGAATGTGTTACTTGACACATACCATCAAATGGGAGGAGATAGAGCCGTACTTCAGGAGAACGTAGGGGGCTGCCATACGATTGAAGAAAGGTCTGCGCATGTTCTGGTGAATACTTCAAACTAGTTGCTGATGAAGGGATACTGCCTTGATGAAGCATTGATGAATCAAGTCACGGGAACTTTGGCGCGGGGGATTCCCCTCGAGAGGAAGCACGGAGGAGAAAGCGGCGAAGGCCGAGAAGATGAAAGTGCACAGAAGGTCTCAATCAAAAGAAGATCACTTCCACGGCTATGACATTAGTTCGGCTTCTCCAGCATCCAGTACTTCACCGACTGTTGCACCTCAGCAGGACACTTCCATGCCTCCACTAATCCGGCAACATTCATCTTCTCTCCTCGCCACTCCGTTCGGCACTTTTCTTCCGAAAGAGAGCGTTGAAGTTGCGAGATGGCGAGTTTGAAAGAGCTTTGTCTTTGGATGATTGAGAGATGGCAGCCATAACAACTTTGTAGCGATTTACGATGGAGAGGAATCGGAGCGGGAGATAGTAGTACACTCAGCAACTTCTCATTCTCTGAGAAGTAATTTCTCAAAATGGTTGACTTCACAGTTGGTTCCAGAAGCTAGAGTGGAAATGAACTTGGAGGAACACGACTTGCAGCTACTCCAGTCTAGGCGGAAAAAGACAGAAAACCTAAAGTTCTTAAAGGTAACTTGAGGTTGATCATCGAGTCGGGGCAGAAGTTTGCTTGAGATGTCGGTTCGGCGGAAGGAAGAAAAGAGGATGAGCTCACGGCAGAAGACATAACAGTAACCAGAGTACCCATCGGTCAAGCCACCACAGAAGGATTGAAGCAGGATACACAGAGACATTGATAGATGCTCTATTCCTTAGGCTTGATGAGAGAAAAGGCGGAGAAAGAAGAACTTGAGCGGGTATCTCGGTTGTGCGAGATCATTGCCAAGGTTGCTAAATCTTCCACTCAGCCCATTTCAGCTCAAGAGCAGGTGAGTGATCATCTGATGCAGGAGATGGAAGATCTGAGCAATCAATGGTGAAAGCTATCGATGAATGGAAGAATCGATTATTCGTCAAGCTTTTGTCTGACTCGGAGAGGTGCCGACCCGCTTTAAGGTTATGAATGATGCAGCAGATCAACTGAAAGCAACTGGTGACAAGCATAGTAG
This sequence comes from Taxus wallichiana var. yunnanensis, assembly GCA_018340775.1. Lineage (NCBI taxonomy): Eukaryota > Viridiplantae > Streptophyta > Pinopsida > Cupressales > Taxaceae > Taxus > Taxus wallichiana. The sequence goes on from CM031241.1 coordinate 463,064,664, forward strand.
ATATGAATACGATTCTTGAGAGTAACTTTGAGTACTTTGGCGAAATCAATAAGTTGTTTGGGAGAAGTGTTGGTTGCGAGCAGTTATTATGTGACTAGGACGGATCAGTTGAGAAGGGGAAGCAGCTGGAGTTTGCAGTATCTTTCCGTTTGGAGATCTGCAGAATTTTGTTGAAGAGGATGCAGGCACTTGAGAGTATGACATCGTCTTTACCAGACAATATCATTGCTTTCACTTGAGGAGGAAGTGGTCGGAAATGTTACTTCATACGTACGGATCATTCCTAGCAGTGCCTAATTCCCTGGAAGGGTCTCTTCTGATGGTACAAGGAGAATTGATGGAGCTACTAAGCCTTTCACGATGAATTCCATTAGCAGACTGGTGGCACTTGCAGTCGGATATTGCGAGGTTCGGGCCGAGCTTGGAGGATGTGGAAGCATGTATCAAGGTGTTGAACGAAGGATTGCTTGCAGTTCGGACAGAAAAGGAAGTTGTGGCTAAGACAGATGGGAAGATGTTGAATTACATGTTCGACAAGTATATTCAGTATCAAAACAAAAAGAAGATATAAATGTTACAGCTGGCTTGACTTCTTCTTCTTTTTTCTTCTTCTATTTTCCACGTTCCCGGATGAAATTGTAAAACTTTAAAGTTATTGGTTTTGAAACCATTACTTTAAGTTATGTGGAACAATTCTATTAGTTAAGTGATAGATGTGTCACTTAAGGAGGAGTTAGTGGAGGATGATTGCCAAATGATGTCATCTTTACTTCTTGTTTATGTTTCAGTTCAGTTGAGTTTCCCATTTGTACTTTCCCTTCTACATTCTATAAGTAGAAGAAGAACCTCTCGGGTTAATGATCAGAATTTGTAAGCAGCATTCTTGTGTTCCAGACTTTGTGTTGAAACCCTTGAGAGCCACTTGAAGCAAAGGAATATACAGGAGCAGATTTCCGGAGAACTTTGTGTCACGGTGTATTTTGTTTCTAGCTTTCTATCTTAGATCTTTGAATAAACTTTGTGTTATTTTAGATCTAGATCTAGAGTTGCCTTTGCTTATAATTTTGTGTTGATATCTATTGGTTTCTTCTATGTGCATGCAATCAACTCTGTTATCTATTGATTGGGATGCACATCTTCCCCATTTCTTCTCTGTGTTTATATAATTCCCTTCTTTATAAATATTTCCTTTCTTAAACAACTGCTTACTTTTTGCTGCAAAGCTATATAACTATGGTTCATGAGCTGAATAGTTAAAGTAAAACCCCATATAGATACTAGCATATTTTAATTGACAAATCTGACACGGGAGCCTCACCGGTAAATGAGGGAGATTTATCTCATGATTGCCTAGGTTTTATGCTATGCCAAAAAATCTAGCCAACGATTTTAGCGACTCCATTGTGAGAACAACTATCTTTGCAGATCAAAGCTTATCTCTTGAAGATCGAGTGTTTTCCATACAAATCTCAACCTGGCTGAACGTCCATTCACCCGATCCATGAAGGCGCAAGGAAGGACTGATCATTTCTTCAGACTGCAGGAGCAATTCAATTTCAATCATCCTCCTCAAGTTAGAAGCCGCAGATCTAGTCTCTCACCAGGAAGGAGAGTGCACACCCATCCAGATCCGGATCGTCTTCAGCATAATCCGGCGGTTGGAATTATTCACCAAGTCTACACAAGGAGAAGACGTGCTCCATTCATCATGGCAAATCAGAACCAGATTGTACCTATCCCATGGGGAGCAACTTTTGGGCCACTGAACTTGGCTCCACCTATGCACGATCTGCCAAAAGGATCCAGAAAGAATTTTCCAAAATTCTTTGGAGATGGAAAGCAAAACCCGGATGATCATTTGGCGGCCTTCTTCATATCTTGTGGTGTGCTTGTAGTGGAGCATGAAGATGTCTCGGTCAGACTCTTCATTGAGACTCTACACGACTTGGCTGGCGAATGGTTCTATCGGCTAGCTCCTGGCACCATAACCAACTAGGCGACTATGCGTGAGCAATTTTTGAAAAGATTCAAGCTGCAAGAGGACGCTAGCACGTTGATCACTCAACTGACGTAGTTGAAGAAAGAGCCAAGTGAGAACATGTGGGACTTTATTGCAAGGTTCCAGAGGATTTTATATAAAATCCCCACTTTTGCCGCATTGAGCGATGAAAATCAAAAGACGTTTTTTATAAACGCTCTGTTGCCCGAAGTTGGATATCGGCTAAGAAGGCAAGACACAGAATCTACTTGAAGCACAAAATGTTGCCGTGGAAGTTGAAGATGACTTGATCATGGTGGAAAACTCAAACAACCATCTCACAAGGTGATGGAGCTTCTTGAAGTACTTCAGATCCTTTGCTTTGCTGAAAGATTGGCTAATGACATGTTGCAAATCAAGAAGCGAGATCTCTCAAGCGAGAATGCGACCCCTTGAAGAATAGCTCTACTCGGACCTTTAATGGTCAAAATCAAAATCAAAATCGAAACAAACTTGATTGCTTTGCACCACAACGGTTGTGATTGAAGCTGCTCGAGGAATAACTTGGAAACTAATGAAGAAGATCTAGGCATTGACAAATCATTTGATGATGAAGACTTTGTAGATCCATTGGTGACTCAATATTGGTTACAGGACTACGAATCTGACGATGGCTATTATGAATCTTTTGAAGATTCTTGATGGTCACACATTTGCGGTGTTCACAAGGTCCCAAGACACGCCAAAATGCCGAAGCATCCACAAGTGGCCAAAGAAGAGAAAGAGAAGATCTGGGCCGGATGTTACTATCTTGAAAAGAGGCAGCCCTCTTCCTTCTTCATTAGCGCCCAAAGATAAATATTCAAATTCTTTCAATTCGCAGCAGAGGGCCAACACACATCCGGCTGAAGCAAGTCAAGCTTTTGACATCATTGACCACATCAAGAAGACCAAGGTCCAAATGTCAGAAGCTGAGTATTTGAGGGCATTTCCTGATCAGCTAAATAGATTGGTCAAGTATGTGCAAAGTAATGGTCCCAACCCTTCAACAAATAATACTTCACGGGTATCTTGTCAAGTCCAAAGATTACTCCTTCAAATAATGCGGCTGCAAGTTCTTCTCCTTCTACTTCTTCTCCTGCTACATCGGAAAGGATCGAGCCATTTTATGTATCTTTGCTTATCAACGGATATAAATTGAGCAATTGCATTTTGGACTCTGGAGCTTCTGACAACGTCATGCCTGCCAAAGTTGCTTGATGCCTTGGGTCTCACATTGACAAAAACCATCGGAAGATGCTATTCAATGGAAAGGCAAGTTCCTCTTGTGGGGCAAATCAAAGATGCACAAGCAGTACTTGCTTCTTTTCCAGACAAAGATTGAAAATGACTATCCTTGTAGTAGACATCCCAGTCTCTTATGGCATGTTGTTGAGTAGAAATTTCTGTAAAGAGCTGGGCGGAGAAGTCAAGATGGATTGGTCTTGTGCGCACATACCAATCAAAGGAGTTAATCAGAAGTTAGAACCTGAGAAGAAATCCAAGTACACAGTATCAAAGTCTGAGGATCCTAGATCTCAGATCTTGTTTCAGAATCTGATCACGAGTCTATTATCTAGAAATGGATAAAGAAGAAGTTCAACCTGTGATTCAAGAACCACATCAACTTGACAACAAGGTTTGGTCTCTGGAATTTGATGGCAGCTGTTGTTCATTTGGATCCGGTGCAGGCGTTGTTCTTATCTCTCCTGAAGGGAAGGTGCATGCACATTCCTTCAAATTGATGTTTGAAAATACTAACAACACAACAGAGTATGAAGCGTTGTTGTTAGGCATGGAGCAGGCAAGAACAATGGGAATCAAGCTCTTACATGCAAAGGGAGATGTTGAGCTGATTGTTAAGCAGATAAGAGGTCTCTATCAAGTAAAAAGGACAAACTTCGGCATTATAGAGATCGAGTCTACTCTGTTATCCTAGATTTTTCAGCTTTCTCGGTATCTTACATTCCGAGAGAACAAAATTCAAGAGCTGATTCACTTGTAGTGACTGCAGCTTTGTTAAATCCAGATCAGCCTCCCACATTTTTTCAGATAGGGGGATTACAAAGTTGAGATGGTCTTCCGCCCAAAAGTTCTTGACAACGTCCAGCAATGGCAAGTTTTTAACGATGACAAGCAGATTGCTGCATTTCTCCAACAAAGGACAACTTTGAAGAGATCTACTATGAGGGAAGCAATTCACCTCCGAGACAAACTACTATGGGAGAAATGGATGCGGATGTCTCGGGAAGTCAGGAGATTATCCAGCTAAAGGGAAATAAAATTCCCAAAGGCTTGGTATCTCTTGAGGAAATGTTCGACAAGCATGATCAGATGCTTAAAAAGAATGAAGAAAGTGGGGAAGGTTCTTCCTCCGATACACAGTTACTAAATTTGGGAGCCGACAATGATCCCAAATTAGTAAATCTGGGTAAGTGTTGTTCAGAGGCAGAAAGAGAAGCTTTTACAGAGCTTCTTAAGAAATATATGGATGTTTTTGCTGGTCTTACCAGGATCTAAAACATATCAGCTGCGAAGTTCAACACTACATCCCATTAAAACCAGAACAAAAGCCTTTCAAGCAGAAGTTGCGGCGGCATAACCCTACTATTTCCGGAACTATCTTTGCAGAATCCAGAAGTTGTTAGATGCAAAGATAATTTATCCCATACATCACTCCGAATGGTTAGCCAACATAGTTCCTGTGAGAAAGAAGAGTGGCGAGATTAGGTTGTGCGTAGATTTTCGCAACCTCAATCAAGCTTCATTGAAAGATAACTACCCCATCCCCATCATGGATCACACTTTGCAGGTGGTCACTGGATCTAAGATGCTTTCCATGCTTGATGGTTTCTCAGGCTACAATCAAGTCAAGGTGGCTGAAGAAGATCAATACAAAACAACATTCATTACACCTTGGGGAACTTTTGCTTACCAGAAAATGCCATTTGGTTTGATCAATGCTGGAGCTACATTTCAAAGAGCTATGGATTTAGCTTTTGCTCATCTCAAGGATATAAGCATAGTGGTGTACCTTGATGATTTGACAGTCTTTTCCAAGAATAGAAGTACACACATTTCAAATCTGGAAGAGGTTTTCATACAATGCCACAAACATGGTATTTCTCTGAACCTAAGAAATCTATCTTTGTTTATACTGAAGAAGAAAGCTACTAGGGCACATTGTCTCCAAGGAAGGAACCAAGATAGATCTGAACGTGTCAAATCCATTCAGACATTGCCATTGCCAACATCCAAAAAAGGAGTTCACTCTTTCTTTGGAAAAGTTAATTTTCTCAGGAGATTCATCCTTGACTTTGCTGAGCTAACCCATCATATCTCAAATATGATGAAGAAGACACAAAATTTCAAATGGAGCAACGAGGGGAAGGAAGCTTTTGAGAAGATTAAGGAGGCTTTGTCAAAAGCCCCGATCTTGGTTTCACACTTTTAGTAAAGAATTTATTCTTTATTGTTATTCCTCCTGAACACACCATGTCGGCAATCTTGATGCAAAAGAATCAGGAGGATGTAGAAGCTCCGATTGCTTTCATGAGCATGCCTCTCAAAGCTTATGAGTTGAAATATACTCCAATGGAAAAGCATGCATATGCAGTGGTGAAGGCGTGTAAAGCATTCAGGTATTATATTCTTTCCTCACACATTGTGGTCTTGGTTCCAGATACTGCAGTGAAATCTATCCTCACTCAACAAGAGTTAGGATTGTTAAGAGGCACATGGGTGACGAAAGTTCAAGAATATGACCTGGATATCAAACCTACAAAGCTGGTTCGAGGAAGAGGCCTGTGCGAACTAATGACGGAGATGAAAGCAACAACGCCAGAGGAAGATCAAGAAGAGGTAGATGAAGATTTGCCTATGGTACTTTTTATAGATCTGGTGGAGGAGTGGTACAATAACATTGCCTATTTTCTGACGTATGGAGAATGCCCGGATCAACTTTCTCGAAAGAGAAACAAACAATTAAACTAAAGTCCAAAGATTTTGTTCTTTGGGATAATGGTTTATACAAAAGAGGGATTGATGGCGTATTTCTCCGATGCGTGGATAAAGCTCAGCAGGATCAGCTCTTACAACAGTTTCATGACATGGCTTGCGGTGGTCATTTCTCAGCCGAGTCACTTTGCACACAAGATCCTCGAGCAAGGTATTACTGGCCCACACTTTTTCAAGATACTGCAGAGTGGGTAGCTAAGTGCCAAGCGTGCCAACACTTTGTTGGGCGTGTAAAATTGCATGCATTACCTTTAAAACCAATTGGAATTGAAGAACCTTTCCAGCAGTGGGGAATGGATTTTATTGGTATGCTCAACCCGAATTCTAGTGCCGGCCATCACTATATTCATTGAAACATACATTATTTCAAAGATGGAAAGGGCCTTTTGGTATAAAAAAACTGCCCAAACAGAGATAACTTCATTCTTGCTCATCGGGATGGAGTTGAATTGCCGCAGCTTTCAATGGGCAACACTTGAAGCTTTCGACATGAAAAGCGTGGTAAAACCTATATGTATATAAATAAAACTTTGTTTTTCCTTGTTTTGTTTGTGTTGTGTTGTTTTTGTTTCTTACGACCCGTGCAAAAAGACAAGATATGAAACCAGAGATGTTGGGATCTCATCTTTTCCTTGTCATTTTGAGAGAAAAAATATGTCCACAGATGGAGCCGATCGGTGTCCCTGTTTTCATCTTGAAATCTAAGACTACACTATCCAAAAAATTTCGTACTTTTAAAATAATGGGTCGTTTTGATGTTTTTATCATTAAGTTCCCAATGTGTCAAAATACTCCCACGGAATGCATTCTAGGCTTTATTTGTGACTTCTGGCAACGTTTTGTGTTTTTGTGTTTTTCCCGTTTCATTTTCTGTGAAATTTCTCTGGATCAATTCCTTTGCCGGTTTGGCACGAGTCTTGGCTGTTCTGAGTATTTGGAGATCACATACGCATGATGTGTAAGAAGGAATTCGCCATCGGAGTTCTGGTTCTCTGGGAAAAGACAAAGTCGTGCATCAAAAAGCCTCTTACAGGGGCCTCATTTTTTGGAAAAAGAGGGTCTAAAGTGGAACATGGGATTCTTGGAAGCAAAGCAGGTAGGTGGGACTTTTATATCTACCTAGCAGGTATTTATTTTTCCCATGGGAGCAACGCCACTTAAGTCATAATGGGAAAATTAAAGGCAGCATGGGCATTTTAATTTCTTACGTGCCTTGCAGGGTAAATAATCCCATTATGAAAGTCAAATGACTTAAGTGAATCATGGGATTTTCAGGGCTGCCTTGCAGGGTAAATAATCCCATTGACATCTGACTTTTAAAAATAGAAATTCTTTATTCCAAAAATTGTGACCCACCTTGGGTGAATAATAAATGCATTAAATAAATATTTGTTAATATTTATTCACCCAATTTTGGCGCCCAGGCTTGTGGAAAAGTCAACAGAGGTAAATGGACAAAAGGAGGTTGAAAATAGACTGTTCTAAAATTAAATAAATAATATTTATTTAATGCAGCCCCTTTATGTCAAAAAGTGCGCCCCTTTTGGGAGATAAATAATACTTTTTAAAGTATTAAATGATTAAATTAATTCCTATTTTCAGTGGCTAAGGTCAAAGCATACTGTGAGGCTTGAGTTAAGTGGAAGTAGAAGTCTAAAATTAAATAAATTTAATTTATTTAATGGCAGCCATGAGCATGCACAAAATAGGCGCCCCATTTGAAGAGTGAAGCTTATTAATTAATTAATTAATTGCCAGTAATAGGAAAGACATTAATTAATTATAGAATCATGAGGATTATATAAGCAGGGGCTGCCATAAGGATGAATTAATTAATTCACAAGCAGAAAAAGTGCAGCCCAAAGGAAAAGTGCGCCCCATTTGAAGAGGATTTTTGCTCAAAAGAAGGTGAAATTAATGCTAAAAGCTTCCAATTTTGGTACACAGGTTGAAGGAGGTTGATTTGTGTCTGGATAATTGTTTGCATAAGTGATATAGGTGCTCAGGTGAAGTTGGTAAAATTCATGCTTGCTTTGCATGCAAATAAAACATCAAATTTTGGGGCAACAGGCTTGAATTATGCAGATTTTTATGATTAAAATCCACTGTTCATGTTCCGGTTGCCATCTTTGTCTGAATTAATTACAGGAATTCGTTACAGGTGCTTTACAAAAGAAAATAAGCTTAAATCAATGTCCAATACATTGAATATATCCTCCGAATCTGAAGAATTATCCAGATCTGCACCAGTTTTGAAGAATTCGGCCGAGTAAGAAGAAAAAGAATTGTTCAGACAAAGATAGACAAAACCATGGCAAAGAGGATGAAAAAGAAAGCACAACGGAGTCATGCATCACTTCCAAATTTGGAGACATAGGAGACACAGATCTAGGTCCGAAACCTCTTTCCAAATTGATTGATAGATCCAGAGAAGGAAAGACTTCTCTCATGCGTGCAGTTAAAAGCAATGGAATTATTCGAGCTCACCTTTCCATACACAAAGCCGATTGTCAAAGTTCATTATGGAGTGTGCTAGGTCTTACCATCCATCATCCAAATCGTGTGAGATGCTACGGGAAAACAATAATTCAAATTGGACACATAGTTCATCAATTATTGTTTGAAGATTCCAAACATGAAAGGTGGTGACTTCTATTAGCATTCGGATGTTGGTAGCGGGGTGAGAGAAGCATAGAGTTGAGTATGTGAACATAATGAACAACGAGATACATGAAGAAGCCCCGATCTCCTTCCAAGTTCCCAAGAACTCTTCCGCGTCCAATCTGCATACGGGAGGTAGATGATATTGCCAAATTGTTATGCAGGATAAATGGCGAAGTGAAGGCTCACATTTTACGTTTATGGATGTATGCTTTCATCAGGACTATTGAAATCAACAAGGCTGATTCAATAATCAATTGGTCAGAAATTATTAGCGACAACATTGGTGAGCAACTCCGGAACGTGAAGCGTACTTTCAGCTTCAAAATGACTTCCTACTTGGTATACACAGCAACTTCACAAGGCATCTTCTCCAAGCTGGATAGATGTGGCATTCTTTCTAAGGACCCCATTTTTGAGTGCTACCCATAGCTTACTGTACCTGCGTGCATGAAAGATTTCAAAGTGGTCAACGATGGATTCTTCTACGAATTCATTTACAGGCTGGATAGGGACCTAAAGGCCAACATGGTAAGCAAGGAAGCGTGGGAAGCTTTATCCGAATTGTGATCTATTAATTCAGGTTTGCAGATTTCATATACCTCGGGGTTACGGGCTTTTTGGAGAACCGCTTAAGCTACGAGATATCCGAATGATAGATTGATCACCATGGAACTAAGCAGACAACTTGTGGAGATGCACGACCTTCAGTCGAAACGGCACAAGTCTACGGGCTTCTTCCCGATCACTGTGGGTCGATATAGCTGCCAGAGCATTCATAGAGCTCGAGGAATGGAGGCGGAGATGTTCGCTGAGTACGAGCAAGAGTTCTTCCCGCACGGCTGAACTTCGATCCATTTGGAGTAGCCAGGAAGATGATCTCCCAGGAGTATGCATATGTGCCTTCATTAGAGGATTTTTGGATGAAGTGCAAAAGTGAGTACGAGGTTAGAAAGAAGGATTTCAGCAGGCTATCAACATGGCAAGTGTTCGACTTTGGACTAGCACGGATACCTGCAGATCTTAAAGATGATGGGAATGTGTTACTTGACACATACCATCAAATGGGAGGAGATAGAGCCGTACTTCAAGAGAACATAGGGGGTTGCCATACGATTGAAGAAAGGTTTGGTGTTGTTCTAGTGAATACTTCAAACTGGTTGCTGATGAAGGGATACTGCCTTGATGAAGCATTGATGAATCAAGTCATGGGCAACTTCGGCACAGGAGATTCTCTCAAGAGGAAGCACGGAGGAGAAAGTAGCAGAAGGCCGAGAAGATGAAAGTGCACAGAAGGTCTCAATCAAAAGAGAAGATCACTTCCATGGCTATGACATTAGTTCGCTTCTCCAAAGATCCAAGACTTCATCGAATGTTGCACTCGGCGAGGACACTTCCATGCCTCCACTGAATCCGGCAACATTCATATTCTCTCCTCAGCCACTCGTTCAAAGACTGCTTCTAAGAGACGTTGAAGCTGCAGATGGCAAAGTTCGAGAGGGCTTTGTCCTTGGATGATTCAGAAGATGGCAGCCATAACACTGTAGCAGTTTCTGATGGAGAGGAAACAGAGCAGGAGATAGTAGTACACTCAGCAACTTCTCATTCTCCGAGAAGTAATTTCTCAGAATGGTTGACTTCGCAGTTGGTTCCAGAAGCTAGAGTGGAAATGAACTTGGAGGAACACGACTTGCAACTACTCCAGAGTCTAGGTGGAAAAGACAGAAAACCTAAAGTTGCTAAGGTAACTTCAAGGTTGATCATCGAGGAGTCAAGGCAGAAGTTTGCTGAGATGTTAGTTCCGGTGGAAAGAAAGAGACAGGATGAGCTCACGGCAAAAGACATAACAGTAACCAAAGTACCCATCGGTCAAGCCACCACAGAAGGATTGAAGCAGGACACACAGACATTGATAGATGCTCTATTCCTTAGGCTTGACAGAGAAAAGGCAAAGAAAGAAGAACTTCAGAAGCAGGTATCTCAGTTGTGCGAGATCATAGCCAAGGTTGCTAAATCTTCCACTCAGCCCATTTCAGCTCAAGAGCAGGTGAGTGATCATCTGATGCAGGAGATGGAAGATGCAAGCAATCAGGTGAAAGCTATCGATGAATGGAAGAATCTGATTATTCGTCAAGCTTCTGTACAACTCGGAGAGGTGCCAGCCCGCCTGAAGGTTATGAATGATGTAGCAAATCAGCTGAAGCAACTAGTGACAAGCATAGTAGATATGAACACAATTGCTGAGTAACCTGAGTACTTTGGCCGAAATCAATAAGTCTCTTTGGGAGAAGTGTTGGTTGTGGAACAGATTGTACCAGACGGATTAGTTGAGAAGGGGAAACAGCTAGAGTTTACAGTGTCTTTCCGTTTGGAGATCTGCAGAGTTTTGCTGAAGAGGATGAAACACTTGAGAGTAAGACATCGTCTTTACCAGACAGTATCATTGCTTTCACGGAGGAGGAAGTGGTCGGAAATGTTACTTCATACGTTCGGATCATTCCTAGCAGAGTGCCTAATTCCCTGGAAGGGTCTCTTCTGATGGTACAAGGAAGAATTGATGGAGCTACTAAGCCTTTCACGATGAATTCCATTAGCAGATTGGGTGGCCTTGCAATGGATATTGCGAGGTTTGGGCCGAGCTTGGAGGATGTGGAAGCATGTATCAAGGTGTTGAACGAAGGATTGCTGCAATTCAGGACAGAAAAGGAAGCTATGGCTAAGACAGATGGGAAGATGCTGAATTACATGTTCGACAAGTATATTCAATATCAGAACAAAAAGAAGATATAAATGTTACAACCGTGGCTTGACCTCTTCTTCTTCTTTTTTTCGTTCCTAGATGAAATTGTAAAACTTTAAAGTTAGTGGTTTTGAAACCATTACTTAAAGTTATGTGGAACAATTCTAGTAGTTAAGTGATACATGTGTCACTTAAGGAGGAGTTAATGGAGGATGATTGCACAAATGTCATCTTTACTTCTTGTTTATGTTTCGATTCATTGAGTTTCCCATTTGTACTTTCCGCTCTACATTCTATAAGTAGAAGAAGAACGTTCGGGTTAATAATCGAGAATTTGTAAGCAAGCATTCTTGTGTTCTAGAATTTGTGCTAAGAGCCTTGAGAGCCACTTGAAGCAAAGGAATATATAGGAGCAGATTTCCGGAGAACTTTGTGTCACAGTGTATTGTGTTTCTAGCTTTTATCTTGATCTTTAAATAAACTTTGTGTTATTTTAGATCTAGATCTAGAGCTTGCCTTTGCTTATAATTTTGTGTTGATATCTATTGGTTTCTTCTATGTGCATGCAATCAACTCTCATTATCTATTGATTGGAATGCACATCTTCCCCATTTCTTCTCTCGTGTTTTATATTTCCCTTCTTTAAAATATTTCCTTTCTTAAACAACAAGCTTTTCTTATCTTCTTGTAGAATCATGTACATGCTATGGTTCATGGCCTGAGCAGTTAAAGTAAAACCCCATATAGATACTAGCATATTTTAATTGACAAATTTGACATTGAGCCTCACCGGTAAATGAGGAGATTTTTTCGTGGATCGCCTAGGTTTTATGCTATGCGAAAAATCTAGCCAACAATGAGTCATGTGAGATTTAGTTGGATTGGTAACATATGTTCCCGCTTTGTTTAGAAGAGTCTTAACCCGCTTGGAGTTGGGTGAGGAACATCAACATGAGTAGGGTGTATGAGGTGTATTGGGAGGAGGGTCCCCATCGGTGCCATCATCTCGAAGAAATATTTTCATCAAGAGAAGGAAATTAATAATCAAGGTGTAAAGCATGTAGGCTAGGTGGTCTTCCTCAAATTCAACATTCTATTTGAACATGATACTCTTGGTGCGAGAAATGAGGAGATTGTCAAAGAGACACCAGAAATAGTGTATCTGAAATATTTTGGATGTAATCGATTCTTGTGAAATATGTAATGATGTGTAAATGTTTTTTATATGCAGCCAAATAACAAAAACCCAAATGTATAGAATGTAACACTTCCATCTCAAGAAAGAGAAGCTGAAATGGAGATAATGAAGAGTCGTATAATATATATATATATATATATATATTGTAAGGCTCAAATGGAGACCAACGATCTTCCTAGCCTATATACTTCACTTTTGAGTCAATGAAGATAGTTTGTAAGTTTATTCACGTGTTTTTATATTTTAGAATGTATATTTATCTTTCTTGTGTAGTAGAATAGTTTTAACTCACAAATAGTTAAGCTATGATTATCTTTTGTGAATGCTATGTTTAATACGTCTTATCATGCGAGAACCCCATTTTTGAATTTTTATGCCTCAGTGAACAATGGTTTAACCACCTTAGACTATAACATAAATATGCCTTAGTGCGACAACCCCATTGCCGTATTTTTATGCTTGTGAACAATGGTGTAGCCACCTTAGACTACAACATTAGCATATCCAAGGGTTTCAAGGATCAATAGTAACAATGGTTCCGTTTCAGTTGAAAATGTATCTTGTGGAGAGAAGACATTTTGATATGGTTACCTAGACAACGAGGCATGGAAATATGTCTAGAGGAAATAATAACCGTTTTCTAAAGAAGAGGCATGCATCCTAGGGATCTTTTGCAAAAGCAATAGTAACACATCACATAGATGATGACATATATGAAATATTTCGGTGTGAATTTCCTAAGTGACTAGTTGCACAATTAGCAAGGTTAGAGCACTACTATTTTAAGTCTTGCGAATTTCCATTTCATGATACATAGCTTTTGATACTGATTATGATCTGTTTGTTAGAGGAATAACAGGTATATTTATTCAGGAGCTTCTTATGTTACGAAAGATCCTAGTTGTGGAAAACGCCATGGCACTAATCCCAACCAACATGGAGTAGTTTGTTAGAAAATGTGCACAAGAAATGAAGAGAACGTGGTATGCACACATGTTCATTGTGTTTTCGTCATTGTATTATGTGAGAGATGGTTACAAAATGGTTGCACATGTTACAACTGTTTGTGGTTAACACTTTAACTAATATTAACCAACTACTAAATTATAAGTCTTATATTTTAATACCCCCTCTTAAGACTTACACTATAGAAAGAAGATAGAATTACAATCTTCAAAAGCTTTTGTTTTGAACAACAGTTCTTGGACCAAGTAGAACTCCATTAAGTTGCCTCCCTAACCCTTGTAAAGGTGTAGTTCCCGAGCTGAATTCCCGAGTTCCCAAATTCCACCTCCCCGAACTCCCAAATTATAGAATCTCTTGAATTGTTGGACAACCCTCCATATATGGAGGCACATGTATATGGAAAATTTGTGCACATTCTTTAGCAAGGGGTTGTGTCATTCCTCATGTATTTGCTAAAAAAGATCACTTTTTGTGAAACAAATATATTTCACAAAATATCCCAGATCTTCTACATGTATTCTCCTAGAGAGTGCAACCGAGGGCAATGTGAAGACAAACAACATGGTGTGGTATGTGAAGACTAAGAAATAAGTTATGAAATTCCAAATGTTGTCTTTGACTTCGGAAGAACAATAAAATTGATGCCAAAGTCTACCCGAAAAGCCATTAAGAAGCCCATGTTGAGCTACAATCTAGTCACACTCAGCTGCATAGACTATGTGAGATTGAATCCTATTGGAAGACTTGAGGACGTAGAAATTCAAGTTGGATAATTGAGCTTGAGAGGAGACTTTTGGTCATTGAGATGAAGACCGATGTGACACACTACACAACACCGATTGAAAAGAAATGGGCATATGATGGATGTATGAACATTAATACTATGGCAAATAAAATAGAGGATCATCAAGATAGTGCCATATGTTGGAAGCACAATGGACTGAGGGGGTGAATTAGTCCTTACAATTTCAATTTCAATTTCAATTTCAGATCACTCACATAAACCATTAATTAATTATCCATTCATTAGTGTGTGCACAACAACATACAACATTCATTTAATTACCATGAGCAAGAGAAGCAACACCATAACACAAGATGTAAGTGGGAAACCCTCAAGGGAAGAAAAACCACTGAAAATTTTTCTGATATTACACACAACAAAGACTCAAGTGAATATTACACATCACAAGAGATTTCTTTAGTGAGGCACCAACCCCTAAACCCTTGTTTGATATTACACACAACAAGAGACTTGCATGAATATGACACATCACACAATATTTTGATGAGAAGATCACTGATAATATGCTGCAACAACTCAGCTGATGGTGATCACAAGATTCAGCTCCAAACACCTTCAAACCCTTGCTCAAACCCTAGGTCTTCAAACATGCACAAACTAGCACTTTCTTCACATCTCAAGGCTTCAAACTCTTGCACACATGCTTGCCATCAATCTTCAACCTGTCACACACTTGATTAGTTATCAAATCATGCTCATACACCTGCAAAGAAACTTCACCCTAGGTTGTACTTCTTGCACATGAACCTCTTGGCTCACAAAAGCACCCAAAACTATGCTTTTATAATCTCCTTCTTAATTCAAATTCAAACTCTAACAATTTACCTTCTTATGCATGACCAATACATCATAAAAATCCCATATACTTTTCATAACAGCTACAAGTGACCCATATGGGTTGGCCTAGCAAAACCCTTCTTCCATGCACCAAAAATCCTTAAATCCCATGCATTAGAATGACAAAAATCTCTTAATCCCAAAAATATTTTTATTCATGCTTTAAAATTCATCACACATGTTTAAAATAACATTTAAACATCATACATGGTTGCAATTATCATGAACCAATCAGATTATTTCGTTTAATGGGCCCAAAGTGTTTGATTGCCTTCACAAACACACATTTCAGTAACTGTCTTCACCTTTTGGCTTCAAGATCATCAAGAACACCTCAACTATGGAATGTGAAAACTTTATGGAAATGCTAGAACCTGTAGAACACTTATAAACAAGTTATAACACATGAAACATCCACTGGTTCAAACTACATCAACTTTTGCCTTCACCAAATCAAGCTGCCCAAAAAGCAATTTCCAAAAAGCAACTGGTTAACACCCTTCCTAACACTTTCAAGACCTACAAATGGATTCATTGGATGCCAAATTCATCCCTATTCATATTCCAGGTGATATAAAGCATCACCCAATCCATATCATGCTCCAACCAACTCAATCTTTCGAAAATACAGTTACTTGTCTAGAAAGCCAAAAATCTTCTTGTCCACAAACTGACCTGAAACCATAACAAAACTCATCATCATGAGACAAACCTTATATCACTAGAAATATATTTGAATTATATTTCCAAAACAACTTGAATCACCTCCTAACTCCACCTGTAGCTCCTTCATGTCCATTTTACTGAAGACTTTTAACTACCCCAAAACCGCCCTTTGACCAATCAACCTAAGTATGGCACACTTTGCCATTTTTATGCATCACCATGACTTGAAACTTCTTTGGACATCAAGAAAAACTCACATACTCAAAACAATGGCAATTTAGTTTGCAACTCCTTTGGACAATTTTGTCTCAAATTGAACTTCTTAAAACTGACTTTGTTTGAGTGGGGTCCACTCATCACCATAACCTCTACCATACCTTTCTGTAAATCTGGAGGATCCCTCTACATGTTTCAATCATTATCCATGGACAAGCAATCAAAACTGGCCACTTAGGAAGCAAATATCACAAACCTCTTTCAAGCTAGGGTTTCAAACTCATAACAAGTTGTTTACCTTCTTAACATTCGTTCATAAAAATGTGACGATGAAATGACCTCATTATTTTTGTGAAACCTTCTAGACTCAATGTAGAAACATCCTTAAAAGCCACAAGGTCCCATGCAAAGCACACAATTCAGGGTGAGCATCAAAAGTTCCAATTCGAGCTGGAAATGGCATTGTTCTTGACCACTGTTTCACCAAAACTGACATAACTTCAAAATTATCATCATGGCAACTTGAAATTTTTCCCATAGCACAAGGACACACCCTACTAACATCTCCAATCATCAAAATTTCATAAGCACCTCTCAATATTTCCAGCCACTGAGACTTGCATAGCTACCCCTTAGGGTTTTGCCTTTGTAGAAGCTAGGGTCAACTGAAATAACACTATAACTCATCATGAAATCACTCCAAATGGTCCTAACATACCTAGTACATCATAATACACTTTCCTACATGCATCCATGAGCTCATATAGCTCCATAACTCACTCTCATGCTATCTAACAACCATACCTACTCCAAATGAGCACCTGCAACATAGTCACCAACCTATATCTGCACCTGAAGCTCATATGAGTGCCCAAGAACTCTCCAAACATGCTCTCCATCATGCTAACATGCTTCTCAAGCAACCAAGAAGCTCCAAACTCCATGCACCATCACCTAGGCTAGCTAGGTCACTGAATAGGCTTGCAAGAACAAGCCATCCTCACTGAATCAACCTATGCAACCATGAACATACCTGAATATCCATGTCATCATCACTTTGAGCATCATCTGACCCTACTCCATCCCATTTTTCATTAATGAGGTTTTGCATCAATGACAACACCTACACAACAACATGCCAACACCATAATCATCATTCCTATGAATAAAGAAGAAACTTATTGACATATGCAAGAGTACAAAAATGTTGGTATAACGTAGATCAAAGGCCAAAAAGAAAGCAAAGAATGTGCGTTCTTTCTTGGAGAATTCACAGACATGAAAAAAGGTGAGCAACCTCAAGGAAGCTCATTAGTATTCCATTGTCATCGCAACAACACATTACGAGAAGGGTATAAGTATTCATTGGTTTGATCTTCCACTCGCAAAAAAATTAATTAGATCTATCATGCGGTTGCGACAAGACAAGATTACATAGAGCCAAATATGGAAAGTTGTATCCCATAGACTTCAACTTCTTCAATTAGCGGGAACTTAATGGTTGTGAGACTAATTGGGTAAGAGGGAATCATGAGATAGGGAAAATGTGAATTGTGATCACTCAAGACAAGGAGATACCTAATATTTTGGGACGGTGTATCTTTAGGGCTTCATTAACATGTTGTAAACTCATGTAACAAAGGTAGACATGAGAGTGAGTGCATTGAACAAATAAGAGATTTATTAATGCTCGACAAAGATGCACGGAAAAGAGTGAAAAACACATGGTAAAGACATGTTTAAAAATCAGCAAATGAAAACTGAAATTTAAAATCTTGAAATGGTTATGCTAAATTTCCCTAGGTGTGCTTGTATAGGGAGCATGTGAATAATATATGTGAAAACTTAGCATTTGGGCCTACTTAATAGCCATCTTTAGCATTTAGGCCTACTAATTTCCATTTGTAGCATTTGGGTGTTAGTTGCCATTGAAAGCATTTTGGCTTTGAAAGTATTTTGGCTTTAGCATTCAGTTGCTTCTATCTGCGATTTGTAGCATTTGGGCCTTCTAGTTGCAATTTGTAGCATTCAGCCTGCTAGTTGCCGCTTTGTGTAGGATGCTGATATATGTGTAATGATGTGGATGTATAAACTTGTAATTTTTCCTAAATAACTGTGTGAATACCATCACACTATGTCTAAAGCATTGTGGCTTTGATCTGTGTGAAGTATTGGAAGAGCCCACAATATAACCCCCTTTTGAGATGAGAGATGCTACAAAAGATAACTTAGCTCAAAAGAGAAATCGTTGGCTATAAAAAGCGTATAACCAAAGCATTGAGGATGTGAACCATATATAGCATGCGAACTAAGCATGTTGATATAAGCAATGTGCATCAAATATGATTTCTTAAGAACAAGTAGTAGATGTCATCTCATGGCTAGGCATATCATAAGCATCTCCAATAATTCAAGGAAATCAATTGCTAAGAGCATAATAGTGAGTGATAGAATAATATGATAGTAAACACATGATTCACACCTAATGGATCCATTGGGACCTATGACACGATATGACAATACATGATAGGACAAGCCCACCAAAAGAAGAGATAATTGACAAGACATAACGACTTGACCACTATTAGTTAGTAGTAGTGTTGGCTAGATTTTTGCATAGCTAAAAACCTAGGCAGTCATGAGATAAATCTCCCTCATTTACTGGTGAGGCTCCCATGTAAGATGTTTATCAATCTAGTAAGTATGAAACTTTAATAACTATTTGTGGGGTTTTACTTTAATCACAAAGCTCATGAACCATAGCTAAGCAATTTTGCAGCAAGTAAACAACTGTTTATGAAGTATTTGTAGAAGGGGAAATAATGGAATTTAGGAAAGAAGAAAGGAAGATATGTAATTCAACCAATAGTTTACAGAGTTGGTCTCATACATATAGATTAAATAAACAAGTAGATCTCACAATATTCAAAAGCAAAGGAAAAGAAAAGCTTCTAATCTAAATCTCAGATAACACAAAGTTTATCTAAAGATCCACACAGAAGTAAGAAGCAAATGCACCGTGGACACAAAGTTCTCTAGAAATCTGCCTTTATTCAATTCCTCAGCTTTCACAAAAATGACATCAAGGGCTGCAACACAAAGTCTGGAACTCAAGAATGTTGATTAACAAATTGTGATCCTTTAACCCGTAGGCTCTTCCTCTATTTATAGTGTATAGAGGGCAATTACAAATAGGAAGTTTTTAATGAATTTCCACATGTGGAAGCTATGAAAAGAGAAGCAGGATGGCAATCTTCCCCTAGAACTCCTCCTTGAATTGCCACATGACATGTATGATTTATAACTGAAAATAGAACCTTCTATTTTGCATGTCTACCACCTATTTCCAAGTAATTGACTTCTTCCAGTAACTTGAAGTAACAACTTTTAAACCAATCACTTAAGTTTTACAATTTAATTGATTACTCAATTACTTTGTCGAGAAAATAAGAGAAAGAAGAAGAAAGAGAAGAAATTAGAAGAAAGTTGCTGCAACACTCCCAGTCTTGTTCTTCTTCCATACTCTGCATGCTGATCCAACTTGTATTGCACCTCTGCCTCATGAATGATCTGAATGATATCTCTTGAATCCGAGATGCTTTTTCTTTTTCATATGTTGTTGAATCCTTTCCTTTGATTCTCACCAAATTGGATCTGGAAGCAGCTGACTGTGATTTTCTTGCGGTTGTTGCCTCTGACCTGTCTTCTCCTCTTATCCTTGAAGCTTTTGCAATTCTTCTCCAGTACATGCACTAATAAAATGCTTGTCGTAAACAATTCAGACAAAACTCATCACCTTTTATTTTTAATTGCATATGAGCAATTTTAAATTTTGGAAAGCACTTCGGGTGAAGGAAAACACAAGTAAATTCAATGAAGGCTTCAACTGGAAGATTGGGAGCACATGCACAAGCTCATGAAAGGAATTTTCCATGCAATGACTTCCACATGGGCTGCATTAGAAACAAGAGGATAATTTTTTTGGAAGCCTTTGCAATTATGAGAGACTGGATCTATTTCTTCCTCTGATTCTGAAGATATATTCAATGTATCAGATATTGACTTTTTCTTTCTTCACCAATATGGGCATAAATGAAGTATTCTTACAAATAATTCAAACAAGTATGCAATCCATAGCATGAATATCTAATTTCTTCACGAGATTTGATTATAAAGCTGTGACGCCTTCTATTTTTAGACTTTGCTTGCATGCAAACAAGCTTAAAAAAAAATTATTTTATTCACTGCACTCACATCAACATGTAGATAAAATAAAAAGAAATAAAGCGAAGCCTTTGCAATACACCAAAAAAAATGGCGCATTTAGCTATGCTGCAGATGGAATAAGTGCTTCCGGGATATGATTCATGTTAAAAATAAGAAGACCAGCTTTTATCCTTCGAGGCATTTAAGTACATTTGTCTTTAATCTAGATGGGAATTCGAGGTCTTCACTTTTGGCTAGAAGTCATGTTAAAAGTAAAAAATAGCCTTATAGGCATAAAATTTTTACCCTTCCTTCCAGCTCCAAAATCCCATCTTTCACTTAAGTGATTTGTCTTTAATGATGGGAAAAACAACCTTCAGTGGCGTAAAATTCCCACCTTCCTTCCACCACCAAAATTCCATTAGCACTTAAAAACCATCCTTTCAAAAATGCGACTTGCATGGAAAAATTCCTCCGATGAAAACTTCTTTCCAAAAGTGTGACTTGCATGAAAAGAAATTGCTCTTCCCAAAAAGTGCTTGAATGAACTTCTTTGTGTTTTTGCTTTTAAAGTCACGTAAAAACTCATCAGCAACATTTTATTTTCATTTTTGGATTTTCAGTGAAGAAAACACAAGGATAGAATAAAATTTTCCATTTTGGAAAGGGTCCAGGGAAGATGTAAGTAAGCAAAAAAGTAACTTGCAAGTGTCATAACTTTCACTCCGTGGCTCCGTTTTAGGTGTCATTTTCTCTAAAAGTGCATATTTTCTCGAGCTCTATGCATTGATGGCAATATTTTTCTTATTTTCATAAAATCCATTTTTGCACCTTTTTGGACCAAGCGACTTCTTCAATCTCCAAAAGAATCATAAGCTCTATCACCTTTAGGCAGATTAGTAATTAAAAATCTTGGATAGCTTTTCAAAACCCTAGGCACATCAACCAAACGAAAGGTCGACACCTAAGAATGAATGAAGATCTACGGGAATTTCCGAGAAAACAAACCAAAACAAGTGACAAAAAAAATAAAAACAAAACAAAAAAGAAGGCTGAGGGAATTGCTTGAAAATTTCTCTAATTAGTTGATCTCATAAAAAAATTCTCCCCTCGGGTGAATGTTCTATGGTAATAATGATGGGGTGAAGTGCTTTATATAACCTAAATCCTCCAATTTTAGCTTAATCTATTTTAAAAGAACTTTATTTATTTAATAAATAAATAAATAAAATGCTTAGAACAAAGTCGATGAAGGGATTAGTGAGTTTTGGCATGTGGGTATTTGTCGAATTTGGCTTTTATGACTTTGGGATACCTTAGAACAATGCAACATGCAAGCTATTGCGTACAAAACAAACACAAAACGAACCGTTACTTTGAAAAGAACAAATTTTTTTAAAGGGTAGTCCCATATTTCAGGGTAAAATCTTGGGGACACCAAAGTGAAGTTAGTTAGTGTGTGCTTTTTCATAAGTTAGTTACTCTCAATTATTTCATGCCAGGGCAATGTGTGTACAATCAATTTTTCATAAGAAAGATATAGATCAAGATATGTCATCGGGAAATGTCTTATGAGAAAGATATGTAACTAGTACAATGGGAGGGGGAAATTAATGAAAAAGGAGCCACTTGGCTGTCTAAAATCAATTGAAATTTCCGATGATTTTCCCTCCATCAAGATACGATGCACCTCATGTTGATTTGATCATTTATGATATGGGACCATGAGTAGAGCAGACATGTCATGATGCCAAATCACTTCACATTGTGCAATTTCTCAATCAAATTTATTGAAATTCTCTAGTTTTTTCTATCTAACCACCACCAAAAATTTGTGTTATGTTCTTCTAGTTGCGAATTTAATTCATCCATGTTGGAATAATGAACTAAAACAATGAATATTTATGATAAAAATTTCTTTCCACAATTATAACGGGCATGATTGTGTTTTGTCAGATTGTGGATACCTAAGCTTTGCAGCCTGCTAGTCTATGGATAACACCGTGAATAGCGTTGTGGATACAATTCATTTAATTAGCGGACACTATTCCTTAGCTCTAACAAATTTTGAAAACTACAACCATTATATGCTATAGCAGAATGTATTACATACACATCTATCCCCATAGAGAATCTATAGAGGGGTGCCTTAAAAAAATACATATTTATTTCTTAAACGAACTCATTCTATAGTTTTGGTACAGATAGCCACACGTAATGACATATCAAATTACACATTTCGTATTATTAGAGCCTATAGCTATTTGACTCCAAATTTTGTTACATTAGAAGTATTTAATTACAATAGAATCGAAAAAGAATCATATATAAAATTGAAAAAACAAACATGTATATCAGATCTACAACTTGGCATGGTTGGATTCTCTCCTCGAATTGGCTCAGCTCCATAAACAACAATTGGAGTCTTGGGGATTTGAACAACTGCCTAAAATCCTCCTCGAGCCTTTGAAACGGAGAAGTGATTCCTAGGCTTTTGCCTAGGTTATTTTTTTTGATATTTTTCCCCTTAAACTTTTTAAGTTATAAATTGATAATGTTATTTTAATTTTGATGATAATTTTATGTTTATAAACTTTTCCCTCTAAACTTTTTAAGTTATAAACTGATAACTTTATTTTAATTTCGATGATGATTTTATGTTTATACATATAGTTATATACTATAGTTTATAAAATATACATTTTTTTAATATTTAAAATTTTTAATAGTCTCCATTTTATTGCATATATATTTTATATAGTTTTATAATTTTTCTTTTAGGTGAACTTTAATCATGAATTTTATTGCTGACATTTTTGGCAAGAAAATTTAATCCTTAAGAATTTTCAATGCGGCAACTTAGGTCATGTGCATATTATAGATCTAGATATGTGTCTTCAACCAATGTGCTATGATCAAGATATGTCTATAAACTGTGTTCTAAACAATGAGTTTTATTTATAATGTGTTTTCTAAAAAACAATGAGTCTCATAAAATGTGTTAGAAAAAATCGTTGAAAGAAGGAATGAAAAAACTTTGAAATACACACATTGTTCATTGTTTGTCCGTCATTTTATTATGTGAGAGATGGTTATAAGATCACGGATGAAGTGGTTATAACCACTTATTGATTAATACTTAACAAATATTGCCTTAATACATTACAAGGCTTATATTCTCAACACACTAACAAAAGATTAAATTAGCAAAACTAAATAGGACCACACATTGTTCAAAAGCTTTTCCCTTTTATAAGCAATTCTTTCTCAGGTAGAGCTCCATCAAGCTACCTCATAACCTTCATAAAGGTGTAGTTCTTGAGCTTCCTTTCGAACCCCAAAACTCTCGGATCATGAACCTCTTGAATTATTAGACACCCATCCATATTGAGCTACATCCACAATGTTCCATCAAGTTGTCTCATGACCCTCGTAAGGATATAATTCCCAAGATCCACAATCTCCCGAACTAATTGGGCAGCAATCCATATTGAGCTTCATCTACACTAGATCCCTTCTTATCTTCAAAGTGTGGGGCTTCTTTAAAATACATATTCTTCATCATAATCAGCATCTGATGGATCTTCAACAATGGTTACAGTAACTTCATTTGGTATGCGTTTGAGTTTTCCTTTGAGAATATTGCTGGCTCAGATGGTACAGTTCCATGCTTGTGTGACCTCATTTTTTGCAGTAGTAACATTCAGTTTCCCCTTTGTCGTTATCTGGTCTTCTTGATCTCGGGGACTTTATTTAATCTTGAGTAAAATATCATCTCAGGCTGAGGATCATCTTCTATATCTCTTGTAATTGTTCTCTTTTCTTCAATATCTAAGAGAGTTGAAATCATATCTTCCAGACTTTGAGAAGGCAGTTGACTAAGAGTAAAATGATATTGCCAAATTTAAAATGTAGACAATTTTTACAAAAACAATGGGCTTTGGCTTCCTCCTAACTTTGCGTGGCATTAACTTCTGCTAACAAATTGTGTAAGGAGATATCATATTGCTTATATTCTTGTGGACATATGACTTTGTCGCCATCTTGAATCTAAAAAGTTGAAGTTTAAGTGAAAATTTTCATTGACAACTTTTGCTCCAAACAATTTATTTAGAGTTTCCCATATTTCCTTGACGATTTTTCTAGCTACATGATGTAACTAATAGTCAAAGAGTCGTAAGAGCCAATAATGGCTTTGACTTTACCATCTCTACTTTTGTTAATCCAAAGAATCATGGAAGGTGAGTTTGGTAGGTGAAGGGGGATGAGAACTCTATCAGAACTTGACAAAGTTGAAAAATTCTCATCCATAAATCAATGTGAGTCTTGACCACAATCCGGTAAATAGGTTCAAGCCAAATGGAAGGTGATTCCATCTTTAGACATGTTTGAATTCTCATCCTAAATCCTTGAGTCACTTTGAGATAACGTTGAATTTCGATGGAAAGTTATGTTTATAAATAGTTTAATCATAGATAGAATACTCATAACTTTAAATTTCCGTGAGTTTAGAAAAACTCGCCAAAAATTATGCTAACAGTAACTCGCAGAAAACTTTAAAGTCAAAAATGCAAAAAAAATTTTTCTTTTAGTATACTTGGAATACTTGCTGACATTTTTGGCTAGACAAACTCACCAAAAACTCGAATCGTGACTTAAGACAACATTTCTTTCCTTTTTGGATTTTTGATCAAGAAGAAAACACAAGCAAAATTTTTTTGCCATTTTTGGAAAGGGTTCGGAAGATGTAGCGAAACAGAAAACTTGCATGTGTTCATAACTTTCATGTGAGAGTGGCTTATAAGATTGATGTCGTCCACTCTCTAAACTGCATATTTTCTCGAGCTCTATATTGCAGTGATGGCAATATTTTTCTTATTTTCATAAAATCCATTTTTGCACCTTTTCCCTTTACCAAGCAACTTCTTTCTCCAATCTTCAAAAGAATCATGAGCTTTGATCGCTCTTGTAGACCCGGATTAGTAATTAAAAATATTGATAGCTTTCCAAAACTGGCGAGTACTCTTCCAAAACTACATCCACAGTATTCTCAAGTGCTCGGACTAATCACATGAAGTGCAACAAGTTGACTCAAAAAATCTCAACGACTTGGTTTTGTGTGCAATTGATCTCCGGCTCCCTTCTCGCAAAAAAGTTGAGGCCACATCGAGAAGCTCATTGATTTAAAATAAGATAGATCCATCATAATCAATGAGTGGATCTGGGCAAGAAGAGGAAAACCATTTGGTTCACAAATTGAGTTGCTTCTTTTTGCTGAGAGGGTAGGCTATGGAGGGAGAAGCACTTTTTGCGGTTTCCTTTGTCGACTCAGAGAATAATGAGATATTGGTCTTCTATGATCGATGACATCTTTGGAGGTGATCTCCATATCTCTTGTATGTTCAAAGGAGAGGAGCCACCAGAAATCATCTAGTTCTATGATCGAGCCAGAGGAGCCAACCAATAAAAATGATATTGCCACCATCTAGTTCCATTTTCGAGTTTTGAGATTCGCAGCCTTCTGGAGGTGTGGAGATATCATATTGCCATAGTGAGTGTGGGGACTAAATCGGAAGTTTAAGCCGAAAATTTGTCGTATTCCAATGATGATACGATTTTGTATTGTATTTGTATTCAAATCTAATAGAAAACACTTCTCCAACATTTTATGGGCTCATTTGATACATTTGTAGCTATGTGTTGCTTAAAATTTATGTTTTTAAAGAAATTTTGAGTATTTTTAAGTTCTCATCCTAAGTATTCCGGTAAATAGTATTTGGCCGAGGTATATTGAAGACGATTTTTCTCATCCTAAATTTTTTTTGGGTATGTGAGTTTTCCTACTATGGTTTGAATTCTCAACCTAAATCCTTTAACACTATTATTGTTGAATCTATATGTGTATGAAGATCACTATAATATATCAATAAAGTTTTCAATCAATTTCAGTAATAATCCCTTTCGGTGACAAATTAAACCCAAGCCCTATCGAATCCTTGTAAAGGTCCAAAGGACCTCCTTTGCCATTGATCAAGATCTACGCAAATGGCTCATAAACCTCTTTGTGAACATATTGAACTCAAGATTGATATGCAATTTTAACCATTGAAATCCTTCCTTTTCCATTGATGAGAGCCTAATCTAATGGTCACAAGGCTTTTGGATGTTGATAAGGTCCCACAATTAATAGACCCCTTCAAACATCCTAAGTGCTTTCAGTGTCATTGATCTATTGAATGAACAGATCTGCTTAAGTGGCTGATTTCAAGGAATCTATGCCGCTATCTTCTGCGGAATGTGCTGTGAGCTCATGTGGCCATTGAGCAATATCTCTTAAATGTTTCTCTTGAACACAAGGGTTCACAAAGTTTTCTTCAATATTTAGGACCAATATGTCTTTCTAGAGATGCTTCTGCATCAACTCCAGGAATGTGGTCTTATGCCTGAAACTACAGTCCAGTTGAAGCTCTAGCAGTCCTCCAAACCAATTTAACATAGTCTCTGATAATATGTTTAAAATTAGGCATATGCTATGATTCAGACTGAGGATCAACCTATTTCTGTATGACATGTTTGTTTCTTGGGGCATAGATTAATACCTCTAACAGCATAAATATGTCTGAAGATGCCTCCTGCTGCTCTTTCATAAAGATTAATAACTATTATAAAATTTACTCATTTCTCTGGTAAGTTATTTTTTTGCTAGTTGCACATAATATTATCACCAAGGTTCACTACCCAGGCAGGATATTGTGATAGAAGTGGCTTCTTAATTAGGAATATGATATGTGCTGTGTTTGGATGTTTTATTGAAATATATGTTCCCCTTGTGCAGATAAAGAGAGAAATTGCTACGATGAAGTTGATCAAGCATCCAAATGTTGTGCAGTTGCATGAGGTGGGGTTTTGATTCTGGATTTAGAGATATTGCTAGTACTAAATGAGATGTTCTGATATTGGCCAAAGCTGGCAGTTTAATAGTTAATGCCAAACGGCATTCATTTATTCAAGTACTGAAAATGCTTCCTTTTATATAAATAAGTTTCTGAATGAAAAATTCTGTTAGTTAAAGATTTAGAAATGACTTGATCTGATTATGTCAATTAGTTCTGAAATATGGATAGTGAAATATTATTTATGGCATATGTATTAGGATTTCTTAGTTTGTAGAGGTGACAACATAGGTTGCCAAGGTCTACTCATTGCACTTAAGTCGTATGACTTTAACAATGCTGAGCTTCTGGTTTTCAGGTCATGGCTAGTAAAACGAAGGTCTATATTGTACTCGAATTTGTAATGGGAGGCGAGCTTTTTGATAAAATTGTAAGAAGCAAAAGAGATCACTTATGAAACAATGACATCTATATGTGTTTGTTTGATCTCTTAATTAACAATATACAAAATTGCTGTTCTTTTGGTGCCGGCTATCCTGCTTTTAACTTATGTATGGGTTTACAATTTTAAAAAATGGTAAGACATCTAAGACTTTATTGAATCATGCTCCTTAAGTGTACTTTTGAAATATTAGGTTGACCATGGAAGATTAAGAAAATGAAGCGAGAAAGTACTTCCAACAACTTATCAATGCTGTGGATTACTGCCATAGTAGGGGTGTGTCTCATAGAGACCTGAAGGTAAAGTGTAATTAGAAAATGAATTGATACAATTACTTCCAATTTTTCTTTGCCCGTTTGATCCATCCTTAAATATTTGACCTCAACCTCTGTGAAAATAATCCCCAAATATTCTTGGGAACACACTCTATAATGAACTTTTATAATTGGGATTATGCTCGATTTGGGTTTTGCAGACAGAAAATCTTCTGCTTGATTCATATGGAAATCTTAAAGTTTCTGACTTTGGCTTGAGTGCACTTCCTCAACAAGTCAGGGTAAGCATATTGCTAGTAATTAATTAGATCTTCGTGAATTTGTATTTCATCATATTGTCTGAAGTTTCAGGTTTTACAAGGCGACAAACAATTTGAATAATTAATATGATTACGTGATGTTTAGGAATTTATATTTACCAAGGTTTGATTGGCCTAATTAATAAGAAAAATAATGATTTTGTTTGAAATTAGATTAAATTTAAAAAGAGTTAAACTCGGCAAGTACTCACCAAAATTTTGAGAAAACGAATACTGCAAGGAAAACTCGCCAACTCGGACTTGCCGAGTATTGCCCAATATTTGGCGAATATTCGCCAATACTCGGTGAGTCCAAGCCTTAAACTCGTCTGACGCAGAATAAGTCTCTCAAATATTCGAAAGAAAAATACGTTTTTGGGTTTTCTATATTAATTTCAGTTTTCAACATTGTTATATGGTTCATGTGGTAACTTTGCTGTCAAATTCAACAGTATAAAGAAAATTGAGACTTGAAACAGACCTCATCAACACATATTCGTGCAGTTTCCTTTGCTAGCTCCCAAACTCCCTTTATAAGGGTCCTTAAACTGTTTTTTTGGGAGATATAAGTTATGGCTGGTAACCACGTTCTTTTAAAACAATCTAATACAAATAGGTGGACTAAAGGTCAATTTCTTTTTAGATTTTCTTGTAAACTTATGTCCAAAATTATATATATATATATATATATTACAAAAATCTACATAGCCGTTACGTCCCCTAGGGACAGCAGGTACCGTTCTATATGCCCCAGTGCGGGGTTGGTGCACGGTTTGCAGGGGACAATGTACTGCTCTGCATATAAGTTCGAACAATGAATTATCAATATGTTTTAACTTTTGTGGCTATTTCACTTATGTATATTTCAAATTTGTTTAATCTATGCATGTGTAAGGCTGGAATTTTACTTATCTTGTTACTTTTAAAAATATTTTAATATTTTATATGTATATTTACTGCGTACACGGGCCCCCAAAAAAATTGCCGTATCAGCGTACCGGATCCTTGTACCCATACCAGCTACCTAGCAAAAAAAATGTAGAAAGCAACCCAAAAATAATATATTACCTTTTTCTTGTTCATGATATCAAATTGTCTATCTAAATTTTCCATCTAAAGGTTAGCTGTTTGATACTGTTTGCAAAATTTCCCTGAAAGCATGCTACCACTTTATGTAGCTATATTTTGCATAAAATTTATGTTTTTTTAAAGAAATTTGTCTATTTTTAAGTTGCCGAATATTCACCGAGTTTTTGCTGAGTCAATTTTTTTTGGTTTGCTGAATATTTGCCAAATACGAGTATGCGAACTATGGTTAAGATATTAAATAATCTCATAATATAGATAGTATCCTAACTATCTATAAGGCCCTAAAATCTTAGGATTATAGTTTAATGATAAAGGCAAGTTAATTACATGTGAGATATAGCATACTGAAAAAATCAGGTCATCATAGGACATGATTTTGAAAGCTTTGCTAGCTGAATTTGACCACCCAAATCTATCTTTCTTGGTCAATTATGTAAGCAGAGTAGCTAGGTGAGAAAATACCTTAAAACAGCATTGATAGTAACTACATAATCTTAGGAACACCCTTTTCTGACCAAGAGTCTTTGGTTTTGGCCATTCCATATTTGTTTGAATCTTGGATTTGTCCACTTTGACTCTATCACCAGAGTTAATGTATCCCAAATATTGCAGTTCAGTTGCAGCTAAAAACATGCTTTCATTTGCAAACAAACTACTAATCTTCATTCTATTCAGAAAAATATCAAAGTGTAATAAATGCTCTTAAAAATTCTTGCTATAAATAAAAACTCATCAAACAACACTAAAACAAACTTCATGAAGTAAGGATGAAATACCTTGCCCATGGTAGCCTGGAAAGTTGCTGGTGCATTTATGAAACCAAAAGGTATGACCAAACATTCCTAATGGCCATGGTGTGTCCTAAATTGTGTCGTGTGTATTCTTAGTTCTCATGCCAATCTGATAGTGGCCATATCTCAGGTCAATTTTTGAGAAGATAGTTGCTCCATGCAGCCCATCAATCAACTCGTCTGCTTCAAGAATAGGAAATCGGTTCTTAATGATCTTATTATTTAACACATGATAATCATTGCAAATGCAAAAAGAATCACCCTTCCTCCTAACCAATACCATTGGTGTGGCAAATGGGCTCTCACTGCCCCATGTCCAGTGGCTTCTATACACTTTAAAAATATCCTCCTTAAAGAGCTCGGGGTGCTGATAAGGAGTAACATTATGGTTTCTGTGCCCTTTTCCAGCTCTATATCATACTCGCTACCCTTATCTGTTGGAAGACCTTTAGGAAGCTGACCAAATATCATTTTGTACTGCTGTAATATTGACAGTATCGCCAAATATATACTGTTTTTTTAAAACTAGTTGAATTATGCAAGAACTGCTACAACTGATTACATAAGTTGGGATGCTTTGATTTTATTTCATTTTATGAGCTGATATGATAGAGCATGTAGGCAACCAAAACTTCTAATTTGATGTTCTTTACCTTCTTGATGAATTTCAAGTACAACTCTTTACATTCCATGCAGATTTCACAAGTCCGTGAAGATAATTTATGCCCAATAATAAATATCAAATCAGCACTGCTCAAAGGTAGGCTATAAAAATCAAAATTCACTTGAGGTTTGTGTCCTCAACATAATCTTTACAAGTCATAACAGTCCCATCTGCAATATAATCTTAAAAGGTGGACATGTACACTGTACACATATGTAAACCAAGTGCTGGATCCAGTTTAGAATCAATGAAATTATGTGTGCTGTCCAACTTAATCGGCACAATGACTCGTTTCTCTTTAATCAATCCTCCTAGTCTCGAGGTAAGGTGTGAATATACCCATGATGGTAGCTAAAGATGCAATGGGCCTGATTAGTTTTCTCTCTGGTGTTGTCTTCTTTGGAGTTGGCGCACCCACATCAATTTGATCTTCTACATCCTCACTGCTACCTCACTTATCCAACATTTCAACAAATGAATATTTTCCTTAGCCACGCACCTGTTCCTTGAAGACTAATTCTCCTTGCATGGGAAACAATGGCCCTTTTCCCATAAATCTTCCCTATTTTCTTTTTTGGCATTCATTCCAGCAATATGTGTCTGCATCGTATCAGTGTTGGGTGTTGATCTATTTGAGCTAGGCTGATTCTTAGGGAGTGTATAATTTATCTTTCTTCACAAGTCTGCTGGTTTAAGAACCTTTATGCATCCCTTTAATTCATCATTCAAACAATAAAAAACATGTAGACTTGTCTAGATGCCTGAATGCCATGAGCCATTACAAAAGCCTTCTAAGTTTTTACTTTTTCTCTATAATCATCAACAGAGTCTTGTCTATTTTAATGTAAATTCCTCAACTCTTAGTAGTGGACAGCACTAGTATTTTCAATAGATACGTCAAAGAGGAAAAGAGAGAATTATACTAGCATATGATTTCATTCCTAAGAGCATCTTGAACATCTAAGTCATAATGGTGCCAGTAATCATATGCAGTTCCCTGCAAGTGTACTGATGCAAAATGAATTTTCTCTTAATGAGTCATCGGATGCCTGTTAAAATAAAAATCAACTTTATGGATCCATGCATGTAGCTCAATTTCCCCCATCCAGTAAAGTGTCTCACCTCTATTCTCGGATTCCTTTGTCTAGTAGTAGGACACCATCTCTGCTCAATCAAAGGCTCACTTCCAGACCTGGTTTGCTAACTATGCCATGTTTCATCCCTGCTTAAGGAGTGATGTGAAGGCCTTTACTACCCACTTGTGCTTGTGCAGTAGTAGTTGCATGGTTTGTGTTATTTCGCTCACATCTCTACTCATATTGTTCACACTCTCAACTAAATGTTGAATTTTCTTCCATTGCCTATTAAAGCTATTCTATCATTCAGAGTCCAAGTCCATTTTGGGCATGATATTAAATCTTACAGGCTGGCAGAATCACTGTTCTGATATCATTGTTATGTAACCAATTCTACAATAAGAGCTGTAAAACCCTAGGACAGTAAAGATTTGAAAATTATGACCGAGAACTAAAACTGAATGCTTAACAGGAAGTTCTAGGTCTGGAAATGGAACTATGAATTTCTATCACTGAAAGCTTGGAAATATTTTAGAAACAGAAATCCAAAAATTTAAAACACAATAAGACTGATGTGGTTTTATTACCGAGTAGCCAAAGCTCATAGGTGAACCACTCCATTTTAGGTTTTAGGGTTGGTTTGAAAATGTTGGATAGGTAGAACAGCTGAAAAGATGGGAATACATGAAAAGTGGGTAGATTTTTAGGTAAATTCAATGTCATTGTAAGATTTTTAGCCTATATAATATGTATACAAGCTTCATTGATGTAAAATAAAAAAGCAAAAACTATTCATATCATGTATGTTGTCTCGAAGATTTCTTGGGCTTTGGCAATAATATGCTTCTAGATAACTGTGTGGGTTGTTCATCTCTTCTAAGGTGCTGGTCAAGGAAAATCACGAGAAAATGCTCAAGGACATAGTTACCTGAGATAGGGGGATGGCGGTACGGGGTTTCGGGAAGGCAAAATATTTCTAAATTGTGGGGATGGCGGGGGACGGCTGATTAAAAATATATAAATATTTAAAATATAAAGATATAGTGACTAAATTATATAAATAAGCTGAAATAAAACCATTTGAGATTTAAATAAGGTGAAACTTGAACTCATAAACATCAAATACATTCCTTAATACTATAATATCAATATGTTAATGTCATAAATTGAAAATTCATAATACATATTTGAATTTTGAATTTGAGACAAGCTGAAATTTCAAATATATTATAAAATATAAAAGTAAAACCATTCTAAATTACGATTGATCAAGTGACAATAGCTGATATTCATATCATTAATCTCATAGCCAAATACACCAACAATTGTCTATTGTCAATATTACAAAAAAAGAGGACAACTACAAGTATCAGCCTAAAAATCAGAATCAACATCTAAAGCAATATCCATGAACTCCTCCTCGCTGGTACTAGCATCCTCATCCTCAAAGGTAAGCCCAATTAATCCCCGTTGCATAGTATTGTCCTCTTTAACCTGCCTCGGCTCTTCGGGATCTACATCCCACCGTAATGCTGGGGGTCTATTTGTACTCGGTGTCTCTTGCGATCCATAATACGCAAAGCATTGTGTACAGCTACAAGCTTCTCCGCTCTCACAGAGGTAAGCCTATTCTTCTTCACAGAGTGTATCCAACCATATGTAGACCAATTCCTCTCAGAGGCAGAGGAGCTAGAAACCTGGGAAAAAAGGCGAATGGCAAGTGGTCGTAGTAGTCCTGAAGCCCATACAGTCGCCACCAACTCAATGGCTTCTCTTGTGCTATTGTTACCCTGTCTGCCTTTTTGATGTTTTGTACCCATCAAGTTCAGTGAAGTCGAGCCACTCCAATCTGATCTGTGAAGCCTCCTGTGGAGTGTACATTTTTTTAAAGGCCTTCATAAGGCCCTTCTTCACCTCATCATCATCCAATGGGATAACTCTGCCTGGCCTCTCCACATACCATTTGGGATTCAGTGCATATGCAGCCATATGAAGAGGAGTGTTCAACTTCTCCCATCTCCGCTGAATAATGGGTTGTATATGTTCATTATAGAACTCCAAAGTGGGGTCCCTCACCCGAATAGCTACCTTCATTTGCCCAAGCATGTTGTCAATGCACTCGTAGATCTCACCAAGATTGGGGCTGTTAGAATCCCCATATTTGATGACACTAAAAACTAGAGCTATGATTGATATGATGTATTTCATATCAACCCAAAATGTTTCCCGCAACACCACTTCCTTCACTCTTTTCCCTTGATCTGTCTTGGACTCACGCCACCTAGTCCAATCTTGTGTCATAATCATAATTTGTAGGGGCTCTTGCAACTCAGACATCCTCTCCAACAAAATAAAATAGGATGCAAAGCGGGTGTCAACTGGTTTCAAAATTCCTTCTTCGAAAAAAAAGTGCCAATGATGTGTGGTGATTACATATGAACTTCTGCACGTCCCTGGCCTCAGTCACTATTTGGTTGACCCATTGAATCTTCCCTATGTCTTTCATTGCATTGTTATGGACACAACATCGATTCCAATAAATATGTCTATATATCCGCTCCACTAGCTTGCTGTTTCTCTACACACATAAGTTGCATCTATGACAACCTGTACAATGTTTGAAGGTCCAACCTCCTCAATGGCATTCTTCAAAATCTAATACTGGAACTCAACATCTTTCCACTTCCCAGAACAATCAATTGCTCTCAAGAAGTACGGTCCATCTTTGCAAGAGACAATGATATTGATGAGAGGACGGTGTCTAATATCCATCCACCCATCCATGATAATGCTACATCCATGTGACACCCATGTCACCTTCATCTCCTCCATCAACAAATTAACCTTGGAATAGTTTCTATCCAAGATTGTTGTCCTTAGTTTTGTGTCTCCAGGAGGCACATAACTTGTACCTGCTTTTGCAACCTTAGCCATAGCCTCCTTGTAATAAGGAGAGCGAGCGACATTAAATGGAATCCCAACAACATAGAAAAATTTCCCAATAGCATCATCTGCCTCTTCCCTTGCCTTTGAATCAAACATGTCAACAACTGAATTTGGGGCTGCCCCCATGGCCTTTCTCTTCCCTCTGCTTTCCATTTCTGACACTCCAAAACTAGAACCAGCCAGAGTATTACTATGTTTGCTAGTCCTATGAGCGCTCAATGGAGTCATTGGAGTGTTAGCCATAGAACCACGAACTTCTGGCACATTGTCCGTGGTATTTCCATTGAAGATTCTCACCATCTCAGCTCTCTGCTCTAGTGAAAGGCCCTTACAAGTGCCAACCCCCCTTCCTGTAAGGTACAACAAGTGTGCATTGGTCCTGGTGATACTGCCATGCCAAGTCGATGCATGAATGTTGCACTTCCATACTTTGCTGCCCCCTCCAGACTTGGGGTTATCAATTATTTGGGAAAATTGTTGCAATGGCTTCTTCTTATCAAAAGTTCCAATGGCAAATTTGGACAACATTTGAGAGGGGCAATTGTTAGCACTACCAATTGAACTACCAGTTGCCGCTGCCACTACATTTTGTGTCCCTTCTCCACTCTCCCCATTGTGGCATCACCAACTCTTCCACGAGCACCTACCTCAACTTCCCGCGTTCAACCCTCTCTCCTGATTTGATTCATACTCATACTCGGAAGAAGAACTCATGGTGATGATTGCTGCAATGAATTAAAACCAACCATAACTATATGATTGATGATTATGTAATGAATTAATTTTAAAAAAAAAAAGCCAATATGCATTTTTTTAAATCATTTAACTATATGCGTGATTATATTGTGAATGTAGATGCAAATGCTAAAAAACAGCCCCTAAAAATGCAAATATAATTTAAATGTTAAACTAGAAATAAAATGTAATTAAAAAAAAAACGTAACCATTTAAATTTTAAATTTTACAACCAAACCCTATGCAAGATGCATTTTTAAAATCCCACAAACTATATGCATGATTGCTTATGAATGTAGATACAAATGCTAAAAAACAACCCCTAAAAATGCAAATATAATATAAATTTTAAACTAGAAATAAAAATGTAATTAAAAAAAAAAACATAACCATTTAGAACTAAACCCTATACAATATGCATTTTTAAAATCCTACAAACTCTATGCATGATTACATTGTGAATGTGATGCAAATGCTAAAAAAGAGCCCCTAACAAATGCAAATATAATCTAAATTTAAAAAAAAAAACTTTAAGTATTGTAAGCAAATAAAATTATAAATACCTCTTGCTCACTCTTGTTCTTGTTCTTGTTCTTGCTCTTGCTCTTGTTCTTGCTTTTGCTCTTGCTCTTGCTCTTGCTCTCCTCTCTTGCTCTCTTGCTCTTACTCTTGCTCTCACTCTTTCTCTTGCTCTCACTCTTGCTCTTGCTCTTGCTCTTGCTCTCACTCTTGCTCTTGCTCTCACTCTCATTCTCACTCTCACTCTTGCTCTTGCACTGGTGTGAATATGAAATGAACCCATAATATAAATTTATAACATAAAATAACACTTTTACGGTTAGGGTTAGGTTAGGTGTTAATTTTATGTTATAAGTGATTTACAATTAAAAAAATAGTTTTGAGTGTACAAAGCGTGTTTGTTAATTTAAAAAAGCATCAGACCATGTGGGGCACGTCGTCGGGACATCTCGGGCGTCCCGGAAGTTCCCATGGACGCCAGACATCTCCAACGTCCCCCAAATGTTTCCCACGTCCCAGGGCGTTTCCTTCCCTCTGCAGATGTCCCAGGCGTTTCCCGCCAAGTATGCATCAGTAGGAAATGTGGGGAAACATTTCCCCACATCCCCACATCCCCAAGACGTCCGGGCGTCCCCGATGAATCAAAATGGGGGATGCGTCCCCACGTAACTATGCTTAAGGCGAATTCTATTTTTTCTCTTTGTTGTAGTTGTGTTGCTACTTGCTGTTTTTATTTGCAGCAATATTTTTGACCGAAAAACGTGGTGTGTCCACCTGTTGTCTCTAAAATCATGATTGTGACTGCGGCTTTTGCCCTACTTATCATTGTCTCTTCACATCTTGGTCTTGAAGCATGTTTTCTTAAAAATCAAAGCATGTCCTTCTCTACCTTCAATCTGGTCACTGCAGGTCTGCATGACCTCTTCATTCTTCTTAGATTTGGCTTTGTAGTCAGTACCCTATTCTATGGGCTTTTCTGAACTTCGAGCACCGATGGCTCTGATACTTATCTTAGAAGATGAGAGAGAATAAAGAGAAATTGGATGGCACATAACATCCATTGGGATGCGTGTGTTGGTCATATTTATTATGCTGAAAGTGGTTACATCAGTTGAAGGTGGTTAATAACTGACCATTAGTCAACACTTAACTAATAGTTAATTAATAACTTTAACTGAGGAAGATCTCATGAAAGAGCATGAGCAGCCTCCAAAAGGCAAAGTTAAAGCTAAGGTAAAATCATGCAAACATACTGCTTTCAAAGTTGAAACCAAGGCTGAAATTTGTAGTTTTGAAGGACATGTAGATGTTGAATTGCTAGACAAATGGTTGAAACAATCGAAGGTATATTTTAGTGTGCATATATATACCAAGGTGTAAAAATTTTCTTTTATATGTCTCAACACAGGTCATGCTATAATTTGGAGGGAAAGTTGTCTAGCATCTTGAAGAAGATGCCTGTTGCAGCTAGGGGTGATGAATTCAAAGAATTTTTACAAGATAAATTTTATCCTATTGGGCATAAAAATGATCAGAGACATAAGTGGCAATATTTCAGGAAAGCAAGTGCTCAAAGTGTGCAAGATTATACCATGAAATTCTGTAGACAAGCCATGTTGATGAGCTTGGACTTGGAAGATGAAGACAACTTGACCAAGTACTTGGGAGGTCTCCATACATGCCTAAAGAGATAGGTCATCTCAAGTAAGCCAAAGGACCTTGATGAGGCATGTGTGCAAACATACTACATTGAGGAAGAGAAAAGACAAGGAGAGGGAGAGACCTCAATGCAAAATCAGCCCACAAATCAGTTCAAGAAAGAGCAAAATCAGCCTTACAAGAAGGGTAAGTGGAAAGGTAAGAGAAATACTACCACTTTACACTGTTGCAAGGATCCAAAAACCATTGCAAACATTGAGATGGACATATTGACACCAAGTGTTGAAAATTGCATCTCAAGAATTGTCCCAAGGGGATCTCTAGAATTCCATGGAAATTTTGAGAGGAAAATCAGAGGTAGAGATAGAGGACAATTCCTTTGTTGATGAGAAGTTGGGTTGCACATCCACCAACACAAACAAGGAACAAGAAAGAGAAGCAATGAGCAAGTTGTTCCAAATCAAGATTTAGATAAAAAAAACCAAGGTAAATGCACATGTTGATACTGGTTATTTCTCTACTGAGTCCTCTCAATCCTCCTTGGTTTCTTCATTAGTCATGTTTAACATATTCCTTCTTTCTTGGGTGGAAGGTGCTCAACATATTTGGCGGTAAGTTGTTTGTCGTTGATGCTTTGAAGAACGAGGGTTTTGCAAACAAGCTGGGATTTCTACATGGGAAGAGGACACACCACTCAGATCACAAAGGAGGTATTCATTGGACAAAGTGCTTTGAGGGTTTGCAAAACTAGGGTTTTCTGAGAGTTAAAAATGGTGCCACATTCAAGCAAGGAACAGGTCAAGGATTTTACAGCAATCTGTTGTAGCATGAGTTTTTTTTTTTTTCCAGAATAGACAATGATAGACAAGTCAGACAATCTGCCTCTCATCCAAGTCAGACATCGACAATGAGCAGACAAGCAAACAAGCCTTCATATCTTACCCAGGTACGGGATGAAACTATATGTCCTTTTTCAAAGCAAAATTATTCAAAGTGCTATACTCAATAATAGACATGGCATAGTGGTAAAACTCTTTAAATTCTGAAGTCAAAAATATGCGCAAACTTGCATAACACACTAGCCATTTACAATGGAAGAAGCACCGCTGGAGTGTACAAGCGAGAAAGCAGCATTGAAGGCTGTAAAAGAGGACTTTGCCCCAACATAAAAAGTGGTGCAACACAATCAACAAAAAGTCAACATCAGCAAAATCAGTACACCCTTCCTTTTAGCAGGATCAGCAATACAAACTTTTACAAATAGATGTACTTTATGATACCACAGACACTTGGAAAGATGATGGTTGCATACGCTGCCCCCTACTTTGGTGACATGGTGGGGATTTGTGAGAGACAGCAATATCTATATCGACAAATCTTGAGTATCACATCCGATGTAAGGCCACCTCAAACTCTAGAGGCAACAAAAGTGGTAGGGAACAACCAATTTTTGTTAATGTAAAGCAATATCGTAGGATAATGAGATGTCGGCTATCCAAGGCCAAAAAACAGACAGTAGTGAAACGAAGGGAAAAAAATATCCTAAACATGAAGCAATAGGAAATACATGTGCAACATAGCCAATATGTCACAGAGGAAGGCCATACCACACACTAATCAGCATACTAAGATATAATGGGAAAACTATAGATAAAGAGGAAATATTCAGCCCTACATCAACATTGCTTGTTTGGTCAACATAACTCAATGTAAGAAAAGTATTGAGCATCAAAGAGAAGGTAGAAGACTTGGAAGCAAGAGAACAAACACGAGAAGCTGAATTTACAGAAGTGGCACAAGAAAAACAAAAACTAGAGAAAGACAATGAGATTTTTAGAGAGAAAGTGATCAACCTGTAGAAAATGATGGAAGTGGGGCAGCAAGAATTACACATTCTAAAGAAAAACACATCAAAAACTATCACAACGGAAGGATAAGCAGAGACCACTCAAGAAATGAGTATTGTTGGGACTTGATCACAAAGTCCAAATAGAGTTAGGTGTTTAGGTTTAATTAATAAATGTAAAAGGGGCATGTATCTTCATTTGAAGACACCCCCTTAATTTAGTGTTAGCAATAAATATAATTACGGGAACACATTCCCGTATAGAAGTTAGTTGGATTTACAATCACAAAGGTAAATCTATAAATAAATGTAATATTGTTGTCATTCAAGGGTTAACCGCATTTGGGCAACCTATTGTAAAGCTTCATTTTGCGTATTAATAAAATATTTGTTTGCACTAGAGTGCATACAAGTTTTAGCCTTTTTGGGTTGCTTGTGACTATGTGAAGAGTTTTCGGTGGTATCGAGAGAAATCTGGGAATTTGTGTTCATTTGTAAATTATTCATTTATTTGGAAACATTGCATGAATTTGAACGACTTGCAATAATTCACTCATATTGATATCTATTCAATTTACAATTTGTTTTGCTGATTATTACAACCTGGTTATTGTTTGATTCAACATCATAAAGATTAAAACGGCTGGTTGTGATCATAATCATGCAAAAGTAGCTTGTAGTTTATTGTCTAAGGAGCAAATATTGCTGAAATGACACGGAATTGCAGTATGGCTTGAAGTTCTATTAATACGGCCTGATTAAGATTATTTTCATTATTAGAAAGAAGAAAATGTGGGGTTTGAGGCAGACCATGCAAGCAATAAACTAAAACAGAGAAATAGAAAACAAGTAGAGATCTATATGGAAAAATCATGCACAAAAATATTGACACAATATTTATCACAGGGAAAACCCTTTCGGATAAAAAACCCAACTAATACCTTTGGTGTCCCCAAATTTCACCCTGAAATCTGGGACTACCCATTTGAAAAAATTTCATTCTTTTTAAAATAACAGGTCTTTTCATGTTTTTATTGCCAGAAGATGTTTGTATTACGTTAAGATATTCCCAGTGAATCATATGAGCCAATTTCGACAAATACCCAGATGCTGAAACTCATTTTATCCCTTCGCCAAGTTTTGTCTGTGGGAAATTTTTATTTAATTATTTATTAAATAAATAAAGCCCGTTGAAGTAAATTGTGCTCCGGTTGAACCCTGTTGAAGTTTTGCATGCTAGTATTCACACATCTCAATAGGATTTTCACCAGAATGAATTTTGAGCATTGTCTGCAATTTCGACAACGTTTTTCGTTTTATTTATTTCTTTTACGTTTTTCTCCGGTTTTCTCCGTAGTTTGTCTATTAAATTCCTTGGGTCCGTTCTTTGTTTTGTATAGTCTGTTTAATTGCCTAGAGCATCTGAGATCATTTACGGCCTCAACACCAGAAGGAATTAGCCTCGAAGGCAAACTTCGACCGAAAAGATGAAGTCATGCACAAAAAGCCTCTCTTAGGCAAGTCACACTTTTTGGAATGAATGAGTCTAAGCTGCAATGGGATTTTTGGTAGTGGCAGGCAAGCG
The DNA here is from genome assembly GCA_018340775.1 of Taxus wallichiana var. yunnanensis. Taxonomy (NCBI): domain Eukaryota; kingdom Viridiplantae; phylum Streptophyta; class Pinopsida; order Cupressales; family Taxaceae; genus Taxus; species Taxus wallichiana. Next base: position 463,105,812 of record CM031241.1, read on the forward strand.
GGAATTTCTTACCTGCCTTGCAGGGTACTTTTTCCCATGAAGTCAAAGTCACTTAAGCTGCAATGGGAATATTAGAGGCGGCGATAGGCGGGAATTTCTTACCTGTCTTGCAGGTTAAAAATTCCCATTATAAAATAAAGAAAAATCACTTAAAGCACCGATGGGAATTTTCTCTGCCGCTAGCAGGCTAACTTTTCCCACCAAAGAGATTTATTCACCTATGCAAGTCACACTTTATCAAAGTAAGCTATTTTTAATACAAGTCGCACTTTTTGGGAGATGTTTTAATTTGCCAAGGAATTTTGGCAGTGGCAGGCAGGCGAAAATTTCTTACTTGCCTTGCAAGGTAAAAATTCCCATTATGGAAGTCAAATAACTTAAGTTGAAGAAGGGATTTTTGGAGCTACAGTGTAGGGTAGAAATTCCCATCAAAGTTGACTTCTTATTTTTAGAAATCACCCTTGCCAAAAAGTGCGACCCACCTTGGCATTAAACAATGAATTTAATGATATTTATTTATGTCTTTTCACCTAATTTTGGCGCCATGAATGGAAGAAAAGTCAATGCAAGAAGACAAGCCAAAAACAACTGAAGGATGCACGCTAAAAAATAAATAAAACAAATTTATTTAAAAGCAACCAGCAACATACATAATTGGGCACCCTAATCTGGGTAAATAGACATGATTATTTATTAATTAAATTGCCAGGAATAGGAAGGGAAATTATTAAAAATAGTATGTTGAGGGTTATATAAGCATGGGCTGCCATAATAAAGAAGCAATTAATTATTTTTGCTAAGGATTGCAGCCCAGACAATTTTGACGCCAAGGAAAGGAGGTTTTGTGCATCAAAAGGTGTTTTTCATTGTCAGGAAGCTTCAAGGTTTGGCGCCTAGGGTTGGAATAGCTTGATTTTTGCTATGATAATTATTTGCATGTTGGTATAAGTGCCCAAGTGAATTTAAAAATATTTATGCTTGCTTTGTATGCAAGCAAAGCCTCAAATTTTAGGGCAGCAGGGCTTTATATTCAGATTTTGAAGACAAAAATCAAGTATTCATGCCTTGGACTCCATCTTTGTCTGAATTAATTACAGGTGTTCATACAAGTGAAAGGGAGTTCAAATCAATGTCAGGTACATTGAATATATCTTCCGAATATGAAGAAATTGCTAGATCTGCACAAATTGATCCAGTTGCAAAGAATTCCGGCAGGATTAAAAGAAAAAGAACTCAAACAAAGATTGCTCAGACAAAGATTGCTCCAGCCATGATGAAGCATGATGAAAGAGAAGGATCAGCAGAATCATGCATAACTTCCCACTTTGATATCGACACAAACATAGGCCTTGAACCCATCTCCGAAATAATTGACAGATCCAGGGCCGGAAAGACATCTCTCATGTGGGCAATAAAAAGTAGTGGAATTATTCAAGCATCAACATTCCCGATCACACTTGGTTGCCCGAATTTGTTGTGTTATCAACCAATTTTGACTTCGCAAAATTAATTAAATAAAAATGGAAATTTTGAAATTTTTCAAAAGTGTTACTTTGCGTGATTCATTGCCCTCATCGCGATTGTCTCATTTTTGTGATCGTTCCGGTCTTCGTTTCGTCCATTTCGGGCAAGAACTCCTCCCGCCAAGTCTTAAAATGCATTAATAATTAATTAATTAATATTTAATTAATTTATTATCCTTTATTTGATAAAATCAATTTTTTTATTAAATTTGGGGTTTTTAATTAAATAACTATTAATATAGTAATTATTAAAAGTCATTCGACAAATTTTTATTTTATTGCCGGGGAAGTAAGCTTATGCTTCCAACTGCTAGGAATGCCAAATTGGCTTCCCGAACCCGGATTTCCCCTTTCCTGGCAATTTTATTTTAATTTCCCGCTTGTGGGATTTTCTCCACCAATTGCCAAATCATGAATTGGCAAATGGGCAAGAAATCTCCCAATTTCCCACATGGGGAAATTGAACGGAGATTGCTAGCCCACTTTGCCATTCCCATTGGCAATTGGCCGTTGCTTTCCCCTTTCCCCTGGCAATTAATTCCACTACCCAGGAAGAAGGGAAGTTGGTTTAGCCTTCATAAAATCCTCCATCGGACTCATTGGAAAGAGTCGTGTGAAGCTTTCCAATTGCTTCTTATTTCCAGAGTAATATTTTATCACATCCCTCAACGAATCATCACACATTCACAAAGCTAGATATTGAAGAAGCTCTCCACCTAAAGAAAAAAATAATACAGGTTCCACCCAGTCCAAAAGACCACGCAGAGCAATTTGAAGATTGCCACGTTTTTGTTAGAGGAAATAACAGCTTTTCCAACGCAGCCGGAGGACAAATCGAAAATAGAGAGAAAGAAATCTCCACCCATTTCTCTGAAATCTGCCCACAGCCAGTAGAGGAAATTTTCCACGCACAGTTTGAAGGGAACAACTCCACGTTTCAGCAAAAAAAAATAGTAAAGTGTTCAACGCATGAGTAAAAGCTTCCCAAGGCAAACCATGCACCCACCAGATCTGTCCACGCTGGGAGAGAAAAGTACCATGTTTTAAAGAAAGAGACAACAGGTAAAGAAGCCAACAGGCCACGTGGGGGAGACAAAAGACCTGCGCATGTTTTAAAGAGAGAGGGCTTTATTAAATATAAAAGAACAAAAAGAAGACCACACGCATTCAGCCAGAGGACAGTCCAAAACGCATGAAGGACAACAAATGAAGTTTGATTCCCACGCATGAGCTAAGAAGACCACACGCATTCATCAAGAGAACAGTCTAAAATAAAAAAAATACAGTCCAGCAAAGGTGATCTTCCACGCACAGTACAAAGAACATACAACCACGGAAGAGCAAAATAAGAAAGAGAACAGTCCAAAAAGAGGGGAAAAGGCAAAGAACTGATTTTCCAATGCCTGGGGGAGAAAGACAGCAAAAAGAAGACAAGAAAGGCCCCACGCATTGAGCAGAGGTGATCTTCCACGCAGGTTTTAGGAAATTAATTGAAGTTTGATTCCCACGTAGGGAAAGAAAGGAAGACAACAAAATAAGATTAGCCACGCTGGTAAAGCAATACAACCACGTATTTGTCTAGAAGAAGGGCCACACATTGGTAGAGTTAAAGGGAGCACCACTCAGCCAGAACAATGCAAAATACATTTCCAAGCACATTTTCAATGCAGCCAGAAGTGAAGATTAGAGCACTGTCCACATTTTAGCTGGAAATAAACTGTCCGCATAGTCTAAATACATATTCATCAAGCATAATATATATATATATATATATATATATATATATATATTTATTGTTGCCCGATTTGTAACTCGAGCTTAGTCTCGATATTTTGCTTGTGTTCACATTTTTTCTTGTAACCGGGATTGGTTATTATTATTATTATTTTTAAAATAATAATAATATTAAAACGAGTCATATTTTTCTTGCACTGACGGGGATTTTGGAGACTGAGACCCGACCCGCTTGCATTGTTTTGCGTGCCCGAGTCATTCTTCTGTAAAATTCATAATGGCCGAGAAATCTAGCAAATCCGCAGGAAGATCGAGGAAGCCAGTGGAGAAATCGAACAAGTCCATGCTCAAATATGAATTCCAAGGAATCATCCCTCCTAGTTCCATTAAGTCAGCATATGACAACATCACTGATACAAATCTAGGTCACATCAATGTGCAACAATTCTGCGAACGGGTGAAAACTGAAGGCAAAACCATATTCTTGGATAGGCTTTACCATAGTGGTCTACCTCAAGCAAAGAACATTTCTTGTCTTGGTGCAGTGTCCAAAGTTGGTTATTGCTTGTGTTGAGCACTATGATCCTGAGAGATGAGGAATTTTTAAAGATAATCACGAGCCTTTCCTCTTAATCACACTAGAGCACATTGAGGAATTGCTCGGCATACCTGACTTTCCTGAGAATGCAGATATCACTCGCTAGTCAACGCAAGAATTCGGGATGAAGAACCCCGAGATGGAGCGAGATGGTTAATAACAATTGGTTAGTAACCAAGAGGCCTCGAATTGTGAGCTTCTCGAAAGAACTGTACACGTTGAGTTCGTGGAAGAAATCGGGGACATGATTACTCTCCTAAGTTGAGTTTTCGGTCTACCCTCTGCTAGGATTTTCCACCCATGGATGTATCAGTTTATCTGTATCATCCTTGCCAAGAAAGAGTTTGTGGATTGGGCCACCATCATCAGTAACACCCTTCACAAACAATTGATAGAAGTTAAGATGACTGGATGCTTCTACATGACATCGTATCTAACTTATGTAGTAGCAAGAAGAAAGCTATTTTTAGGACTTGAAACGAGAGGAGTCATGGGGCTGTCAAATAGTGTTTTTCATTATTACCCTCAACTCAGTTTCAAAAATAGCTCTCACCATTTTAGAAGAGTCAACGATGCATTCACCTTCCGCGTGATTCGAAACCTGAATCGGAATACTGAGGAAAGATTTTCTAAAGAAGCCATGAGTGTCATTTCCCAATGGGGAACCTGGTTTATTCAATTTTCATCATTTTCCTACATTCGCGTGAGTGGCTTTACTGGTACCCGTGGAAGCTTCCTAAGTACGTCAGGCGATAGATGGGCATTAATGGAGCTTGCGCAGAAACTATTCCAAGTTCATTGCCTTCTTAGTGACAAGCACCGTTTAGGAATTCATTTCCCAATCCAAATCGGGAATACCAATGTCCAAATCTTTTCAATGCACAACTCATGGAAAAAGAGTTCGCTCTCATAACCATCCATCCATATGTGAAGAGAGCCCAGTTTGATATCAATGGATATATGCAGAAGATTCTGGGAGAAAAGTATCAACATAATCCTACCATGGAAGATTTATGGGCTGCTTGTTTGGATGAACATGAAGTAAGAAGACGAGAGTTTTCTCGCCTAACACTTGCTCAGATCAAGGCCTTCCACATCAAGAGCCCTCCCAATTCATTCATAAATGATGATGAGGATGTCATTGATCCCTCATATGATGCAATTGCTTTTACCCCATTGCCTCGAATCGACTGGACCAAAAGAGATGAATTTTCTCTTGATAGCAAGAATCAACCAATTATTGAAAGAAGCATATCTTGGTACAACAGAGAACTTGCCAAGTTACAATCAATTCAAGATCATGCTTCGGGATCACAAAAATTGCCAACACGAGGAGGCCTCCATTCAACCAAAGTCTCTTCTCGATCAACCTCTGTACCATCCAATCATACACAACAAGCAAGAAAGGAGTGGTTGCCAAAATCCACTTTGCCAAGTAACGTGTCACGAGGAGAAAGATCTAAAGATCCTAACCCCGAAGAAGGAAGAGAGCGTGTATCCGGATTTTCTACCTCGAGTAGAGATTCTTCTACCCACATCGTTAATAGTGCTCAGAAGCTAGTGGCAAACGATCCTCAGTCATGCTTCGAACAAGCGTCCACTCAGGTGCAGGTAATTCAAATATCAAACACTTCGGAGCATGTAGTTCATGAAGGGATTTCCCAAAATCTCCCAAATAATCAAGAGGTGGATATTGAGGTTGTTTCCCCTCAAATCGAGGTCATAGATAGGATTCAAGCAAGATCTCATGATGTCGAGAATAATGAGAATATTGATTCGAGCTCTAGGATTTTGTATGCAGAAATAGTGCATGATACTCCTTCCTGGGTTGATTCTGAGGTTAAGAAAAGGAAGAGGGTTGTCAAGGCAATTGACATTGATTTTGATGCCCTTTTCAAACTTTCAAACAACGTCATTCCAAAAAAAGCCTAAGGTGCTTTCTCGAATAATGGTGGATAGTGATGGAAATAGGTTTGCGGATCTCGCCATCCCAAAGATGGCTGTATTTTCAGCCAATTTGCAAACTTCACGTATCTTAGGGTAACCAGCTTTTCGGAGACCCGGTTAAGTTCCCGAGGTATCCAAGTGACAAGTGGGTCATCATGGAGTTATGCTGACATCTCGTGGAGATGCATGACTTACAATCAAAGTGACACAAGTCTACGGGTTTCTTTCCGGTCACAGTGGGTTATTACAACTGCGAGCATCCACAAAGCTAGAGGAATCGAAGCCGAAATGTTTTCTGAATATGAGCATGAGTTCTTCCCAGTAGCGGCTGAACTTTGATCCATATGGGGTAGCAAGGAAGACAATCTCCTAGGAATACTCACATGTACCTTCGTTGGAAGACTTCTAGATGAAGTGCAAAAATGAGTATGAAGTCAGGAAGAAAGACTTCAACAGGTTATCGGCACAACAAGTGTCTGATTATGGTTTAGCACGGATACTTGCAGATCTCGTAGATGATGGGCATGTGATACTTGACTCATATCATCAGATGGGAGGGGATAGAGCTGCTCTTCAGGAAAACATTGGTGGGTGCGCTTAAGATTGAGGAAATATTTGTTGTCAAAATTTCACCCCCCCAGGGTAAATTTCGATAACATGCATCAGAGTTTTGCAGTTCCAGGCAAGTAGATTGAAACAGGAAAAATCACGAAAAATGGCTAAGTCCTAGTCCTAGGAGCAGTCGGGACATTTGGGACATCTAGGCGCGGATCGGCCGAAAAGCCTCCAGGCGGCCCGTGAAGCAAAGGGACATCTGGGCCACAGGTACGCGCGGGACGCGAAATGCCCGAATCGGCCGAAAGAAGGAAAAATTTGCCCAAGTCTTCATCCGGGACAAACGGGACACAAGTACGCGAAGTACGCGAACCAGCCGGTTCGGCCGAAATGAGAACAAACAGTCCAGGGGACAAGTGGGACAAATGGACGCGAACCGGCCGAATCGGGCGAACCGGAAGATTTTGTCCCAAGCAGCACTGGGACATCCGGGACAAATGGACGCGGTGGACGCGAAGGAGCCGAAAGGGCCGAGAACCAACCAAATCATGACACGTGTCACAAAGGAAATGGTCAAAAAGTCAAAGGGCGAGTTTTGAAGGATCAGCCCGAACCAATGGGATAGTGCCACGTGTCCCAGCTAGGGCCCACAAGGAAATTTCAAAGAGAGCCCACCGAGAGGTGGAGGAGAGAGAGTTGCTCAGCGAATCAGAACCTGCCACGTGTCATCCAGGTGGCAGAGCGCGGGAAGAAATTTAAAAATCCGTTTTCACCTGTTTTGTGCCCTAAATCTTCAGATCGCCATAACTTTCGATCCAGAGCTCGGATTGGCACGTTCTTTATATCAATGGAAAGCTGGTAAAATTCTCTACACGATTCCGGGGTCAATCTTGCATTTTGGTTCAGTTTGGAGAGAGAAAATCAAGAAACGCCTCTGGCGCGAAATAACAAGCAGAAGTAATGCTTCAACAAACAACTTTAATGCAGCATAGCAGGTTCACCACTTCGTTGGACAGCCCGCTGAGTGATCAACCTAGAAGCCTGATCTCGCATCCGAGGTGCTTTGTGATTTTGCATCAACAATATCTTCCGCGGCAGTTCGTTGACACCTCAAACCGGTTGTTGACAAAAGGGTATTGCACTGGATGAAGCTTTGATGAATCATATCATAGGTAATTTTCTTTGGAGACTAGTAAAGGAAATACAGAGAAGAAATGGGAAGATGTGCATCCCAATTAGTAGATAAAAGGAAATACAAAGAAGAAATGGGGAAGATGTGCATCCCAATTAGCATATGAACACACAAAATTATAAAACAAAGGCAGCTCTAGATCCAGATCTAAAATAACACAAAGTTTATTAAGAGATCTAAGATTAAAAGCAAGAAACACAAGTACACCGTGACACAAAGTTCTCTCGGAAACCTGCTCCTTTGTATTCCTTTGCTCCAAGTTGCTCTCGGGGTTCAGCACAAAGTCTAGAACACAAGATTGCTTCTTACAAATTTCTGATCGATCATTAACCCGAGGTTCTTCTCCTACTTATAGAATGTAGGAGGGAAAGTACAAATGGAAAACTCAAACTGAACTAAAACATAAACAACAAGTAAAGATGACATTTGGCAATCATCCTCAACTATCTTCTCCTTAAGTGACACATGTATCACTTAACTAATAGAATGGTTCCACATGACTTTAAGTAATGGTTGCAAAACCAATAACTTAGAAGTTTTACAATTTCATCCGGGAACATAGAAAATAGAAGAAGAAAGAATAGAAGAAGTCATGCCAGCTGTAATGTTTATGTCTTCTTTCTTGTTCTGATATCGGATATACTTGTCGAACATGTAATTCAACATCCTTCCATCTGTTTTAGCCACTGCTTCTTTCTCTGTCCTAAATTGCAGCAACCCTTCATTCAACACTTTGATGCACGCTTCCACATCTTCCAAGCTCGGCCCAAACCTCGCAATGTCCGCCTGCAGCGCCACCAGTCTACTGATAGAATTCATCGTGAAAGGCTTGGTAGCTTTATCAATTCTCTTTTGTACCATCAGAAGAGAACCTTCCAGGGAATTAGGCACCTTAGTTGAGACGATCCGCACGTATGAAGTAACATTCCCGTCCACTCTCTCCTCAGTGAAAGAAATGACACTGTCTGGTAAATCTGATGTCCTACTCTCAAGTGCCTGCATCCTCTTCAGCAAAACTCTGCAGATTTCCAAACGGAAAGATACTGCAAACTCTAGTTGCTTCCCCTTCTCGACTGATCCATCCAGTACAATCTGTTCCATGCAATCAATACATCTCCCGACAGCTTGTTGATCTCGGCCAAAATACTCGGTTACTCTCTCTGCAATCTGTATTCATGCCTTCTATGTTTGCCATCAGTTGCTTCAGCTGATTTGTTGCATCATCCATAACCTTTAGGCGGGCTGGCACTTCTCCAAGTTGTACAAAAGCTTGACGAATAATCAAATCCTTCCATTCGTCAATAGCCTTTACTTGATTGCTTGCATCCTCCATTTCTGCATAAGATGATCACTCACCTTTCTGAAATGGGCTGAATGGAAGGTTTAGCAACCTTGGCTATGATCTCACATAATTGAGATACTTGCTTCTGCAGCTCTTCTTTCTCCGCCTTTTCACTTTGTCAAGCCTAAGGAATAAAGCATCCATCAATGTCTGCGTGTGTCTGCTTCAATCCTTCAGTGGTGGCTTGACCGAGGGGTACTTTGGTCACTGTCACATCTTCTGCCGTGAGCTCCTCCTCTATCTTTCCTTCTGCTAGAATTGATATCTCAACAAACTTCTCTCCCGAATCCTCGATGATCAACCTAGAAGTTGCTTTGGCAACTTTAGGCCTTCTGTCTCTTCCGCCCAGATTCTGGAGTAGCTGCAAGTCGTGCTCCTCTAAGTTCATCTCCATTCTCGCTTCTGGAACCAACTGCGAAGCCAACCATTCCGAGAAGTTACTTCTCGGAGAATGAGAAGTCACTGAGTGTACTACCATCTTCCGCTCTGCATCCTCTCCATCAGAAAGTGCCACAGTGTTATGGCTGCCATCTTCTGAGTCATCCAAGGACAAAGCCCTTTCGAATTCCGCCATCTGCAGCTTCAACGTATCCTCTGGAACAGGCGCTGAATGAAGTGGCTGAGGGGAGAAGATGAATGTCACTGGATTCAGTGGAGGCATGGAAGCATCCTGCTGCTGCGGTGCAATAGTTGGTGAAGTATTGGGTACTGGAGAAACCGGAGTTAAAGTCATGGTCGTAGAAGTGATCCTCTCCTTGGATTGAGATCTTCTATGCACTTTCAACTTCTCGACTTTCCTGCTGCTTTCTCCTCCGTGCTTTCGCTTGAGGGAATCTCCTGCGCCGAAGTTTCCCGTGACTTGATTCATCAATGCTTCATCAAGGCAATATCCCTTCGTCGTGACTTGATTTGAAGTATTCACCAACACACTGACTCCCGACCTTTCTTGATTGTGTTGCACCTCCTATGTTATTCTGCGGTATGGCTTTATCTCCTCCCATTTGATGGTAAGTGTCAAGTACCACATTCCCATCATCTTTAAGATCCATGAGTCCGCGCTCACGCTAGTCCAAAGTCGAACACTTGCTTTGCTGATAGCTTGCTGAAATCTCTCTTTCTAACCTCGTACTCACTTTTGCACTTCATCCAGAAATCTTCTAATGAAGGCACATGTGCGTACTCCTGGGAGATTGTCTTCCTGCTACTCCAAATGGATCGAAGTTCAGCCGTGCAGGGAAGAACTCTTGCTCATACTCGGATAACATTTGCGCCTCCATCCCCGAGCTCTATGAATGCTAATGCAGCTGTAATATCCCACAGTGATTGGGAAGAAGCCCGTAGACTTGTGCCACTTTGACTGAAGGTCGTGTAACTCCACAAGTTGCTGCTCAGCTCCATGGCGATCAATCTATCATTCGGATACCTGGGCATCTTTATTGGTTCTCCAAAAAAACCCGTAACCCTGAGGTATGTGAAATCTACAAATTGAATGAATAGACTGCCAATCTTGGACACAGCTTCCCACGCTTCCTTGCTTACCTTGTTGGCCTTCAAGTCTTTGTCTAGCCTGCAGATGAAATCATAGAAGAAGTCATCGTTGATCACTTTGAAGTCTTTCTCGCATGCAGGTGCAGTAAGTTGCGGGTAGCACTCGAAAATGGGGTCCTTAAAGAACACCACATCTATCCAGCTTGGAAAAGACGCCTTGTGAAGCTGCAACATACACCAAGTATGAAGTCATCTTGAAGCTGAAAGTACGCTTCACGTTCCGGAGTTGCTCACCATGTTGTTGCTAATAATTTCCGACCAATTGATTATAGAATCAACCTTGTTGATTTCAATGGTCCTGATGAAAGCATACATCCATGTACGGAAAGTGTAAGCATTCGCCTCGCCATTCATCTGCATATAGCAATTTGACGACATCATCTACCTCCTGCACCAAATTGGACCGTGGAAGAGTTCTCGGGAACTTTGAAGGAGATCTAGGCTTCTTCATGTATCGGCTATTCATTATGCTCACGCAATCAGCTCTATGCTTCTCCCATCTACTGTCAGCATCCTGAATGCTAATAGAAGTCACCACCTTTCACACTGGAATCTTCAAACAATAATTGATGAACTCTGCGTCCAAACGAATTATTGTCTTTCCCGAAGCATCACGCACTGATCTGGATGAAGGATGGTAAGATCTAGCACACTCCATCACAAACTCTGGCAATTGGGTTGTACATGGAAAAGCTGCAGCTCGGATAATTCCACTGCTTTTAACCACACGCATGAGTGAAGTCTTTCCCGCTCTGGATCTATCAATCAAATCGGAAAGAGGTTCCGGGCCTAGATCTGTGTCTCCTATGTCTGCAAGTTTGGAAGCAATGCATGACTCCATCGTGCTTTCTTTTTCATCTCTCTTCGCCATGGCTTTGTCTATCTTCGTCTGAATAATTCTTTTTCTTCTTACTTGGCCGGATTTCTTCAAAATTGGTGCAGATCTGGACAATTCTTCAGATTCGGAGGATATATGCAATGTATTGGACATTGATAAAAGCTCCTTTTCCTTTGTAAAGCACCTATAATGAATTCCTGCAATTTATTCAGACAAAAATGGCCACCGGAGCATGAATAGTGAATTTTAATTGTAAAAATCTGCACTTTTCAAGCCCGCTGCCCCAAAAATGGTGTTTAATTTGCACATAAAGAGAGCATGAATCCTTTCAACAACACCTGAGCACCTGTAACACCTATGCAAACAATTATGCAGACAAAGATCAACCTCCTTCAAAGCATGCGCCAAATCTGGAAGCTTTTAGCCTTGTTGCCACCTTGCCTGAGCAAAATCCTTCTTCTAATGGGGCGCACTTTTCCTCTTGGCTGCAATTCTTTACCTGTGAATCAAATAATTCACCCATATGGCTGCCCATGCTTATATAACCTTCACAATTCTATAATTAATAATTGCCCTAACAATTAAAGGCAATTAATTAATTAAAAATCATGCTCTTCTCTTTTAAAAATAGCATGTTTAAGGACAGCCATCCAATAAATTAAATTAATCCAATTTAATCCTTCACACATCACTTCACTTAAGCTTCACAGTGTGCTTTGACCATAGCCACTGAAAATAGAAATTAATTTAATGTTTTAATGCCTTTAAAAACATTAAATAACTCCCAAATGGGGCGCACTTTTTGAGAGGAAGGGGGCAGCCACTAAATAAATTAAATTTAATGCATTTAATCCTTTCTTTTATTCCCTCTTTGACTTGTTGACTTCCTCCAAGCTTGGGCGCACTTTTTGAAAGAATAGATTAATTAAAATAATCACTTAAAGGCTGCCATCATCTCACCAAAGGGGGCGCACTTTTTTGCACATATAATTCTATTTTTAAGAATTTTTCCACAATGGGATTCTTTACCCTGCAAGGCAGGCACCAAAATCCCATGATCCACTTAAGTGATTTGACTTTGACAATGGGATTATTTACCCTGCAAGGCAGGCACTAAAATCCCATGATTTCACTTAAGTCACTTTCCTTTTATTTTATCATGGGAATTTTTACCTGCAAGGGGTAGTAATAAATTCCCACTGCCTCTGACCTCTAACTTTTCCCACTTGACTTAAGTGAATTTTATAACACGGGAAAAAGTACCCTGCTAGGCAGGTATAAAATTCCCACCTTGCCTGCTGCTTCTATTTTTCCCATTGCAGCTTAAATCCTTTGTTTTCCAAAAATGCGCCCATCCCCGCAGGGGCTTTTCCGTGCACGACTTCACTTTTTCCCGGTGATCCAGACCTCCGATGGCGACTTCCTCCGGGCATAATGTGCGTATATGTTTTCCAGTTGCTCCAGACCAAAAAAAATCGGCTTACCCGGCAAAGGAATTGTTCTAGAGAAATTTCACGAAAAAAATGCGAAACGGACAACACAAAAACACGAAAAATTGCCAAAAGTCACAAATAAAGCCCAAAACTTATTCCAAGTTAAAACCCTTCTAGTACATAAGAGTAATGACATATTCGATCATAACAGAGTTAAAACGGGCGCAAATAGCCTCATACGGGGCTCAAAATAATTAAATACAAATTTCCCATGCAGACAAATCCCGACGACAGAATATAACAACTTTGGGCATCTGGGTATTTGGCGAAAAAGGCTAATATGGCTCTTTGGGATTATCTTGACGCAATACAAGAACTTTCAGGCAATAAAAACACAAAATGACCCATTATTTTAAAAGTACGAAAAAATTTTTTGGATAGGGTAGTCGCAGATTTCAGGGTGAAATCTGGGTGACACCAGTCGGCTCCGTCTGTGGACATCTTTTTCTCTGTCAGAATGACAAAGGGAAAAGATGAGATCCCAGCATCTCTGGTTTCGTATCTTGTCCTTTGGGCACGGGGTCAGGCAAACAAACACAACACAACACAACACCAAAACAAGACAAAACAAGGAAAAACAAACAAAGATTTATTTATGTACATACAGGTTTTACCCTGCTTCTCATGTCCGGAACAACTTCAAGTGTTGCCCATTGAAAGGCAACGGCAATTCAACTCCATCTTGATGAGCAAGAATGAAGCTATCTGCTCCGGCGATCCTCTTAATCACAAAAGGCCCTTTCCATAGTGAATCAACTTTCCATGCATGCCTTTTGTTTCTCTTCTTTTGTCCCATAGAAGGACCCAGTCATTGACTTCAAACTTTCTTTCCCTGGCCTTTTTGTCGAAGATGACTTTCACCTTCCTTTGATGCTCTGTCAACCTATCTGCAACTTGAGTTTGTACTTCCCTCAATTCAGTCAGGTACATAATTCTTTTATCAATAGCATCCGTGAAAGTGGAATCCTCCAGGGCCTTAGAAAGTTGCAGGGCAGGCAGTTCCAAGGTAAGAGGCAGCTCCGTGTCTCTACCATACAACAGCTGAAATGGGGACATGCCTATCGCCCTTTTTGGTGTGATCTATCGGCCCATAATGCATCAAACAACTTTTTATGCCAAGTCCTTTGATTTTCCGTTACAAGCTTGCGCACGATAGTTACCAAGTTTTTATTACTAGATTCAGCTTGACCATTCCCTTGTGGATAGTAGTTTGAGGAATGAACCAGCTGGATCCCATAAGTGTAGCAGAATTCCACCAGCTCCTCAGAAGAAAGATTCGGAGCGTTGTCTGCTACAATTTTGTTGGGCACGCCAAACCTGACAATAATATTTTCTTTTATAAAATTGCACACCTCGGCGGAAGTGGCATTCTTCACAGGAATAGCTTCTACCCACTTACTGAAATAATCAGTAGTTGTTAGAATATAATGGTGACCGGCACTGGAAGCCGGGTTAAGCATACCAATAAAATCCATTCCCCACTGTTGGAAAGGTTCTTCAATCACAATGGGTTTTAGAGGTAATGCAGGTAATTTCACACGCCCAACAAAATGTTGGCATGCTTGACACTTAGCTACCCATTCTGCAGTATCTTGAAAAAGGGTTGGGCCAGTAATACCTTGCTCTGAGGATCTTGTGTGCAGTGACTCGGGCTGAGAAATGACCACCGCAAGCCATGTCATGAAACTGTTGTAGTAGCTGATCCTGTTGAGCTTTATCGACGCATCTGAGAAATACGCCATCATTCCCTCTTGTACAAACCATTATCCCAAAGAACAAAATCTTTGGATTTTAGTTTGATGGTTCGTTTCTCTTTTCTAGAAAGTTGATCTGGGCATTCTCCATACGTCAGAAAGTAAGCAATGTTACTGTACCACTCCTCTACCAGATCTATAAAAAGTACTGCAGGCAAATCTCCATCTATCTCATCTTGATCCACTTCTGGCACTGATGTTTTCATCTCCGTCATTAATTCACACAGACCTCTTCCTCGAACCAGCTTTGTTGGTTTAATATCCAGGTCATATTCTTGAACCTTTGTCACCCATGTGCCTCTCAACAATCCTAACTCTTGCTGAGTAAGGATAGATTTAACTGCAGTATCTGGAACCAAAACCACAGTGTGCGAGGAAAGAATATAATACCTGAATGCTTTGCACGCCTTCACCACTGCATATGCGTGCTTTTCCATGGGAGTGTATTTCAACTCATAGGCTTTAAGAGGCGTACTCATGAAAGCAATAGGAGCTTCTGCGTCCTCTTGATTTTTCTGCATCAGTATTGCTGACATGGTGTGTTCGGAGGAATAACAGTAAAGAATAAATTCTTTACTGAAGTCGGGTGAAACCAAGACTGGAGCTTTTGACAGGGCCTCTTTAATTTTCTCGAAAGCTTCCTTCCCTTCGCTGCTCCATTTAAAATCTTGTGTCTTCTTCATCATATTCGAAATATGACGGGTTAGCTCAGCAAAGTCAGGAATGAATCTCCTGAGAAAATTAACTTTTCCAAAGAAAGAGTGAACTCCTTTTTTGGATGTGGGCAAAGGCAATGTCTGAATGGATTTGACACGCTCTGGATCTATCTTTGTTCCTTCTTTGGAAACAATGTGCCCTAGCAGTTTTCCTTCGGTTACAGCAAAGATGGATTTCTTGGGATTCAAAGAAATACCATGCTTGCGGCACTGTATGAAAACCTCTTCCAAGTTTGAAATGTGTGCGCTTCTATCTTTGGAAAAGACTGATCAGATCATCCAGATACACCACTATGCTTATATCTTTGAGATGAGCAAAGGCTAGATCCATAGCTCTTTGAAATGTAGCACCAACATTAATCAGGCCGAATGGCATTTTCTGGTATGCGAAGGTTCCCCAAGGTGTGATGAACGCCGTTTTGTATTGATCTTCCTCGGCCACCTTGACTTGATTGTAGCCTGAGAAGCCATCAAGCATGGAGAGCATCTCAGATCCAGTGACCACCTGCAGGGTGTGATCCATGATGGGGATGGGGTAGTTGTCTTTTAATGAAGCTTGATTAAGGTTGCGGAAATCCACGCATAGCCTAATCTCACCGCTCTTCTTTCTTACAGGGACTATGTTGGCCAACCATTCCGAATGATGTATGGGATAGATGATCTTTGCGTCTAACAACTTCGGATTTCTGCAAAGATGGTTCCCGAAATGGTAGGGTTGTGCCGCATGCTTTTGCTTGAAAAGGCTTACATTACGGTTTAAGTGGGATGTAGTGTTGAACTTCCATGCAGGCTGATATGTTTTTAGATCCTGGTAAGACCAGGCAAAAACATCCATATATTTCTTAAGAAGCTCAGTAAAAGCTTCTCTTTCGGCCTCTGAGCAACACTTACCCAGATTTACTAATTTGGGATCATTGCGGCTCCCAAATTTAGTAATTGTGTGTCGGAGGAAGAACCTTCCCCACTTTCTTCATTTTTCTTAAGCATCTGATCATGCTTATCAAACATTTCCTCAAGAGATACCAAGCCTTTGGGAATTTTATTTCCTTTAGCTGGATAATCTCTGACTTCCTGAGACGTCCACATCCATTTCTCCGACAGTAGTCTGCCTAGGAGGTGAATTGCTTCCCTCATAGTAGATTTCTTCAAAGTTGTCCTTCTGTTGGAGAAACGCAACAATCTGCGTGTCATCGTTGAAAACCTGCCATTGTTGGACGTTGTCAGGAACCTTTGGGCGAAAGACCATCTCCACCTTGTAGTCTCCCTGTCTAAAGAATGCGGGAGGCTGATCCGGATTCAACAAGGCTGCAGTCACTGCAAGTGAATCAGCTCTTGAATTTTGTTCTCTCGGAATGTAAGATACCGAGAAAGCTGAAAAATCCAGGATAGCAGAGTAGACCCGATCTCTATAGTGCCGCAGTTTGTCTTTTTTGACTTGGTAGAGGCCTCTTATCTACTTCACGATCAGCTCAGCATCTCCCTTTGCGTGTAATAATTTGATTCCCATTGTTCTTGCCTGCTCCATGCCTAACAACAACGCTTCATACTCAGCTGTATTGTTAGTATTTTCGAACATCAATTTGAAGGAGTGTGCATGCACCTTCCCTTCAGGAGAGATAAGAACAACGCCTGCGCCTGGATCCAAATGAACAATAGCTGCCATCAAATTCCAGAGTCCAAATCTTGTTGTTAAGTTGATGCGGTTCTTGAATCACCGGTTGAACATCTTCTTTATCCATTTCTAGATAATAGACTCCGTGATCCGATTCCTGAAACAAGATCTGAGATCTAGGATCCTCAGACTTTGATACTGTGTACTTAGATTTCTTCTCAGGTTCCAGCTTCTGATTTACTCCTTTGATTGGTATGTGCGCACAAGACCAATCCATCTTGACTTCTCCACCCAGCTCTTTGCAGAAATTTCTACTCAACAACATGCCATAAGAGACTGGAATGTCTGCTACAAGGATAGTCATTTTCAGTCTTTTATCTGGAAAAGAAGCAAGTACTGCCTGCGCATCTTTGATTTGCCCCACAAGAGGGACTTGCCTTTCCATTGAATAACATCTTCCGATGGTTTTTGTCAATGTGAGACCCAAGGCATCAACAACTTTGGCAGGCATGACATTATCAGAAGCTCCAGAATCCAAAATGCAATTGCTCAGTTTGTGTCCGTTGATGAGCAAAGATACATAGAATGGCTCAATCCTTTCTGATGTAGCAGGAGAAGAGGTAGAAGGAGAAGAACTTGCACCGCATTATTTGTAGGAGTATTCTTTGGATTTGACAAGATACCCCATGTGAAGTATTATTTGTTGGGTTGGACCATTACTTTGCACATATTTGACCAATCTATTCAGTTGATCAGGAAATGCTCTCAAATACTCAGCTTCTGACATTTGGACCTTGTTCCTCTTGATGTGATCAATTATGTCGAAAGCTTGACTTGCTTCAGTAGGATGTGCGTTGGCTCTTTGCTGCGAATTGAAAGAATTTGAATATTTATCCTTAGGCGCTAATGAAGAAGGAAGAGTGCTACCTCTTTTCAAGATAGTAACATCCGGGCCAGGATCTTCTCTTTCTCTTGGCGCTTGTGGATGCTTCGGCATTTTGGCGCGTCTGAGACCTTGTAAACACCGCAAAAGTGTGACCATCAGAATCTTCAAAAGATTCATAATAGCCATCGTCAGATTCGTAGTCCAGGTAACCAATATTGGAGTCGCCAGCAGGATCTATAAAGTCTTCATCATCGAATGATTCATCAATGCCGAGATCCTCTTCATTAGTTTCCAAGTTATTCCTTGGAGCAACTTCTATTGCCAACCGTTGTGGTGCAGCAGCAAGTCTGTTTCGGTTTTGATTTTGATTTTGACCATTAAAGGTCCGGGTAGGAGCTATTCTTGAGGGGGTTGCATTCCCTGCTTGAGAGATCTGCTTCTTGATCTGCAGCATGTCATTAGCCAATTTCTGCAACAAAGGATCTGAAGTACTAGAAGAAGCACCATCACCTTTGTGAGATGGTTGTTTGAGTTTTCCAGCCATGATCAAGTCGTCCTCAACCTCCACGGCAGCATTTTGTGCTTCAAGCAGATTTACAGGTCTTGCCCTTCTTAGCTGATATCCAACTTCAGGCAATAGAGCGTTTATAAAAAACGTCTTTTGATTTTCATCGCTCAATGCGGCAGAAGTGGGGATTTTATATAAAATCCTTTGGAACCTTGCAATAAAGTCCCGCATGTTCTCGCTTGGCTCTTTCTTCAACTGCGTCAGTTGGGTGATCAACGTGCTAGCATCCTCTGCGGGCTTGAATCTTTTCAGAATTGCTCACGCATAGTCGCCCAGTTGGTTATGGTGCCAGGAGCTAGCCGATAGAACCATTCTCCCGCCAAGTCGTGTAGAGTCTCAATGAAGAGCTCTGACTGAGACATCTTCATGCTCTACTGCAAGCACACCACAGAGATATGAAGAAGGCCGCCAAATGATCATCCGGGTTTTGCTTTCCATCTCCAAAGAATTTTGGAAAATTCTTTCTGGATCCCTTTGGCAGTTCATGCATAGGTGGAGCCAAGTTCAGAGGTCCAAAAGCTGCTCCCCATGGAACAGGTACAATGAGTGCCCCATGTTGACTTGAGCACGTCTCCTCCTTGTGTAGACTTGATAGACTTGATGGATAATTCCAGCCACCAGATTATGCTGAATACGATCCGGATCTGGATGGATGTGCACTCTCCTTCCTGGTGAGAGACTAGATCTGCGGCTTCTAACTTGAGGAGGATGATTGAAATTGAATTGCTCCTGCAGTCGGAAGAAATGATCAGTCCTTCCTTGCGCCTTCACGGATCGGGTGAATGGACGTTCAGCCAGGTTGAGATTTGTGTGGAAAACACTCTGATCTTCAATAGATAAACCTTGATCTGCAAAGATAGTTGTTTCCCAGTGAGTCGCCAAAAACTGTTGGCTAGATTTTCTGCATAGCATCAAACCTAGGCAGTCATGAGATAAATCTCCCTCATTTAACCGGTGAGGCTCCCGTGTCAGATTTGTCAATAAAAATGTGTTATTATCTATCAGGGGTTTTACTTTAACCACTTAGTTCATGAACCATAACTAAGAAGTTACATGCAGCAGTAAGCAAGTTGTTCAAGAAAGGAAGTATTTTATAGAAGAAGGAAGTAAAGGAAATACAGAGAAGAAATGGGGAAGATGTGCATCCCAATTAGTAGATAGCAGAGCTAATTGCATGCACATAGAAGAAACTTAATAGATATGAACACACATAATTATAAAACAAAGGCAGCTCTAGATCCAGATCTAAAATAACACAAAGTTTATTAAGAGATCTAAGATTAAAAGCAAGAAACACAGTACACCGTGACACAAAGTTCTCCGAAACCTGCTCCTTTGTATTCCTTTGCTCCAAGTTGCTCTCAGGGGTTCAACACAAAGTCTAGAACACAAGATTGCTGCTTACAAATTCTGATCGATCATTAACCCGGAGGTTCTTCTCCTACTTATAGAATGTAGGAGGGAAAGTACAAATGGAAAACTCAAACTGAACTGAAACATAAACAACAAGTAAAGATGACATTTGGCAATCATCCTCAACTATCTTCTCCTTAAGTGACACATGTATCACTTAACTAATAGAATGGTTCCACATGACTTTAAGTAATGGTTGCAAAACCAATAACTTAGAAGTTTTACAATTTCATCCGGGAACATAGAAAATAGAAGAAGAAAGAATAGAAGAAGTCATGCCAGCTGTAATGTTTATGTCTTCTTCTTGTTCTGATATCGGATATACTTGTCGAACATGTAATTCAACATCCTTCCATCTGTTTTAGCCACTGCTTCTTTCTCTGTCCTAAACTGCAACAACCCTTCATTCAACACTTTGATGCACGCTTCCACATCTTCCAAGCTCGGCCCAAACCTCGCAATGTCTGCCTGCAGCGCCACCAGTCTACTGATAGAATTCATCGTGAAAGGCTTGGTAGCTTTATCAATTCTCTTTTGTACCATCAGAAGAGAACCTTCCAGGGAATTAGGCACCTTAGTTGAGACGATCCGCACGTATGAAGTGACATTCCCGTCCACTCTCTCCTCAGTGAAAGAAATGACACTGTCTGGTAAATCTGATGTCCTACTCTCAAGTGCCTGCATCCTCTTCAGCAAAACTCTGCAGATTTCCAAACGGAAAGATACTGCAAACTCTAGCTGCTTCCCCTTCTCGACTGATCCGTCCGGTACAATCTGTTCCGCAATCAATACATCTCCCGGCAGCTTGTTGATCTCGGCCAAAATACTCAGGTTACTCTCTGCAACTGTATTCATGCCTTCTATGTTTGCCATCAGTTGCTTTAGTTGATTTGCTTGCATCATCCATAACCTTTAGGCGGGCTGGCACTTCTCCAAGTTGTACAGAAGCTTGACGAATAATCAAATCCTTCCATTCGTCAATAGCCTTTACTTGATTGCTTGCGTCCTCCATTTCCTGCATAAGATGATCACTCACCTGCTCTGAAATGGGCTGAATGGAAGGTTTAGCAACCTTGGCTATGATCTCACATAATTGAGATACTTGCTTCTGCAGCTCTTCTTTCTCCGCCTTTTCACTGTCAAGCCTAAGGAATAAAGCATCCATCAATGTCTGCGTGTCCTGCTTCAATCCTTCAGTGGTGGCTTGACCGAGGGGTACTTTGGTCACTGTCACATCTTCTGCCGTGAGCTCCTCCTCTATCTTTCCTTCTGCCGGAATTGATATCTCAGCAAACTTCTCTCCCGAATCCTCGATGATCAACCTAGAAGTTGCTTTGGCAACTTTAGGCCTTCTGTCTCTTCCGCCCAGATTCTGGAGTAGCTGCAAGTCGTGCTCCTCTAAGTTCATCTCCATTCTCACTTCTGGAACCAACTGAAAGCCAACCATTCCGAGAAGTTACTTCTCGAGAATGAAAGTGAGAAGTCGCTGAGTGTACTACCATCTTCCGCTCTGCATCCTCTCCGTCAGAAAGTGCCACAGTGTTATGGCTGCCATCTTCTGAGTCATCCAAGGACAAAGCCCTTTCGAATTCCGCCATCTGCAGCTTCAACGTATCCTCTGGAATAGGCGCTGAACGAAGTGGCTGAGGGGAGAAGATGAATGTCGTTGGATTCAGTGGAGGCATGGAAGCATCTGCTGCGGTGCAATAGTTGGTGAAGTATTGGTACTGGAGAAACCGGAGTTAAAGTCATGGTCGTAGAAGTGATCCTCTCCTTGATTGAGATCTTCTATGCACTTTCAACTTCTCGACTTTCTGCTTGCTTTCTCCTCCGTGCTTTCGCTTGAGGGAATCTCCTGTGCGCCGAAGTTGCCCGTGACTTGATTCATCAATGCTTCATCAAGGCAATATCCCTTCGTCAGCAACTAGTTTGAAGTATTCACCAACACAGCTCCCGACCTTTCTTCAATTGTGTTGCAGCCTCCTATGTTATTCTGCAGTATGGCTTTATCTCCTCCCATTTGATGGTAAGTGTCAAGTACCACATTCCCATCATCTTTAAGATCCGCAGGTATCCGCGCTAGTCCAAAGTCGAACACTTGCTTTGCTGATAGCCTGCTGAAATCTCTCTTTCTAACCTCGTACTCACTTTTGCACTTCATCCAGAAATCTTCTAATGAAGGCACATGTGCGTACTCCTGGGAGATTGTCTTCCTGGCTACTCCAAATGGATCGAAGTTCAGCCGTGCAGGGAAGAACTCTTGCTCATACTCGGATAACATTTGCGCTCCATCCCCGAGCTCTATGAATGCTAATGCAGCTGTAATATCCCACAGTGATTGGGAAGAAGCCCGTAGACTTGTGCCGCTTTGACTGAAGGTCGTGTAACTCCACAAGTTGCCTGCTCAGCTCCATGGCGATCAATCTATCATTCGGATACCTGGGCATCTTTATTGGTTCTCCAGAAAAGCCCGTAACCCTGAGGTATGTGAAATCTACAAATTGAATGAATAGACTGCCAATCTTGGACACAGCTTCCCACGCTTCCTTGCTTACCCTGTTGGCCTTCAAGTCTTTGTCTAGCCTGCAGATGAAATCATAGAAGAAGTCATCGTTGATCACTTTGAAGTCTTTCTCGCATGCAGGTGCAGTAAGCTGCGGGTAGCACTCGAAAATGGGGTCCTTAGAAAGAACACCACATCTATCCAGCTTGGAAAAGACGCCTTGTGAAGCTGCAACATACACCAAGTATGAAGTCATCTTGAAGCTGAAAGTACGCTTCACGTTCCGGAGTTGCTCACCGATGTTGTTGCTAATAATTTCCGACCAATTGATTATAGAATCAACCTTGTTGATTTCAATGGTCCTGATGAAAGCATACATCCATGTACGGAAAGTGTAAGCATTCGCTTCGCCATTCATCCTGCATAGCAATTTGACGACATCATCTACCTCCTGCACCAAATTGGACCGTGGAAGAGTTCTCGGGAACTTTGAAGGAGATCTAGGCTTCTTCATGTATCGGCTATTCATTATGCTCACGCAATCAGCTCTATGCTTCTCCCATCTACTGTCGGCATCCTGAATGCTAATGGAAGTCACCACCTTTCGCACTGGAATCTTCAAACAATAATTGATGAACTCTGCGTCCAAATGAATTATTGTCTTTCCCGAAGCATCACGCACTGATCTGGATGAAGGATGATAAGATCTAGCACACTCCATCACAAACTCTGGCAATTGGGTTGTACATGGAAAAGCTGCAGCTCGGATAATTCCACTGCTTTTAACCGCACGCATGAGTGAAGTCTTTCCCGCTCTGGATCTATCAATCAAATCGGAAGAGGTTCGGGCCTAGATCTGTGTCTCCTATGTCTGCAAGTTTGGAAGCAATGCATGACTCCATCGTGCTTTCTTTTTCATCTCTCTTCGCCATGGCTTTGTCTATCTTCGTCTGAATAATTCTTTTTCTTCTTACTTGGCCGGATTTCTTCAAAATTGGTGCAGATCTGGACAATTCTTCAGATTCGGAGGATATATGCAATGTATTGGACATTGATAAAAGCTCCTTTTCCTTTGTAAAGCACCTGTAATGAATTCCTGCAATTTATTCAGACAAAAATGGCCACCGGAGCATGAATAGTGAATTTTAATTGTAAAAATCTGCACTTTTCAAGCCTGCTGCCCCAAAAATTGGTGTTTAATTTGCACATAAAGAGAGCATGAATCCTTTCAACAACACTGAGCACCTGTAACACCTATGCAAACAATTATGCAGACAAAGATCAACCTCCTTCAAAGCATGCGCCAAATCTGGAAGCTTTTAGCCTTGTTGTCACCTTGCCTGAGCAAAATCCTTCTTCTAATGGGGGCACTTTTCCTCTTGGCTGCAATTCTTTACCTGTGAATCAAATAATTCACCCATATGGCTGCCCATGCTTATATAACCTTCACAATTCTATAATTAATAATTGCCCTAACAATTAAAGGCAATTAATTAATTAAAAATCATGCTTTTCTCTTTTAAAAATAGCATGTTTAAGGACAGCCATCCAATAAATTAAATTAATCCAATTTAATCCTTCACACATCACTTCACTTAAGCTTCACAGTGTGCTTGACCATAGCCACTGAAAATAGAAATTAATTTAATGTTTTAATGCCTTTAAAAACATTAAATAACTCCCAAATGGGGCGCACTTTTTGAGAGGAAGGGGGCAGCCACTAAATAAATTAAATTTAATGCATTTAATCCTTTCTTTTATTCCCTCTTTTGACTTGTTGACTTCCTCCAAGCTTGGGCGCACTTTTTGAAAGAATAGATTAATTAAAATAATCACTTAAAGGCTGCCATCATCTCACCAAAGGGGGCGCACTTTTTTGCACATATAATTCTATTTTTAAGAATTTTTCCACAATGGGATTCTTTACCCTGCAAGGCAGGCACCAAAATCCCATGATCCACTTAAGTGATTTGACTTTGACAATGGGATTATTTACCCTGCAAGGCAGGCACTAAAATCCCATGATTTCACTTAAGTCACTTTCCTTTTATTTTATCATGGGAATTTTCACCCTGCAAGGCAGGTAATAAATTCCCACCTGCCTGCGGCCTCTAACTTTCCCACTGCAGCTTAAGTGAATTTTATAACACGGGAAAAAGTACCCTGCTAGGCAGGTATAAAATTCCCACCTTGCCTGCGGCTTCTATTTTTCCCATTGCAGCTTAAATCCTTTGTTTTCCAAAAATGCGCCCATCCCCATGAGGGGCTTTTCCGTGCACGACTTCACTTTTTTTTCCCAGTGATCCAGACCTCCGATGGCGACTTCCTCCGGGCATAATGTGCGTATATGTTTTCCAGCTGCTCCAGGCCAAAAATCGGGCTTACCCGGCAAAGGAATTGTTCTAGAGAAATTTCACAGAAAACGAAACGGGACAACACAAAAACACGAAAAATTGCCAAAAGTCACAAATAAAGCCCAAAACTTATTCCAAGTTAAAACCCTTCTGGTACATAAGAGTAATGACATATTCGATCATAACAGAGTTAAAACGGAGCGCAAATAGCCTCATACGGGGCTCAAAATAATTAAATACAAATTTCCCGCAGACAAATCCCGACGACAGAATATAACAACTTTGGGCATCTGGGTATTTGGCGAAAAAGGCTAATATGAGCTTTTATTAATGTCTATTCGATGAGGACAAACAAACATCGCACTATTTTTGGAAGAAGGCAGCACGCCAAGTTGAAAGAAAAACCACCGAATTAATCACGAAAATTTGATCCATTATGCCATGGCAAAGGGAGATGAAAAAGAAAGCACGATGGAATCATGCATAGTTTCTTCCAAACTTTCGCAACAAGGATGACACATATCTAGGCTCTAACCTCTTGAACATGGTGATTGATAGATCTTCCTCAGAAATCGGGAAAGACTTCACTCATGCGTGCGGTCAAAAGTAATGGAATTATCAAGTCAAGGCCATGTAGCTTTTCCATGTACATGGTGATCAATCTGAGTTCGTGATGGAGTGTGCTTAGATCTTATCTCCGATCCTTCATCCTAAGGTATTGAAATGCGTGATGCTTAAGGAAATTCAATAATCTAATTGACCTGCAAAGTTCCTTATCACCTTATTGGCCTTTCCCTTTTGCTAGATTCTAAATGAAAGGTGGTGACTTCTTTGAAATCTTTCTTGCATGCAAAGAGATGGGAAAAACATAGAGTTGATCACAGTGAGCATCAATGAATGGGGTCCTACATGAAACAAGCCTAGATCTCCTTCAAAGATCCCGAGAACTCTTCCACGGTCTAATTTGCAAATAGGTGATGATGTCGCCAAATCACACTTCACGATGAATGGCGAAGTGAATGCCTACACTGAATGTACCGTCATGTATGATTTCATCCAATTGACCATGGAATCAACAAGGTTGATTCTATAATCAATCGGTCGAAATTATCCATAGCAACATAAAATCAATGAAGAGCAACCCTCGCCATTTAACGTGAAGCGTGATATTCTCGTTGCCAAGATGACTTCATACTGTTATGCTACAACTTCACAAGAGTTTTTCCAACTTAGGATAGATGTGGTGTTCTTTCCAAGGACCCTATTTTCGAGTGCTACCCGCATTATGTTCACCAATGTGAGAAAGACTTCAAAGTGATCAACGATGACTTCTTCTACGATTTCATCTCGCAAGCTGACAAAGACTGGAAGTCCAACAGGTAAGCAAAATCTTGGGAAGCAATAATTGATGAACTTTGGCGCCCTATTCATTCAATTCCCGTGCATCTCACATACCTCTAGTGTTAAGGGCTTTTCTGAGATCCAATAAAGATGCCCATATCCGAATGATAGATTGATCGCCATGGTAGCCGGAAAGCAGTGCTTTGTGGGAGTTACACGACCTTCTAAAATTCGCATGAGTCTACGGGCTTTCTTCCCAATCATCGTGGATATTACAGGCATTAGATTCACCTAGAGCTCTGTGATGGAAGCGCAAATGTTATTTGAGTATGATGCAAATGACTCTTTCACTTAGCTTTCTTTTCGATCCATTTAGAGTAGCCATGAAGACAATCTTTATGTGAGTACGCAATTGCCTTCATTAGAAGATTTCTCGGATGAAGTGCAAAAGTGAGTACGAGGTTAGTAAGAAAGATTTCAGCATATTCGGAGCTATCATAAAGCAATGTGTTCGACATTGACTAAAGCATCACTCTACGGATCTTAAAGATGATGGAAATGTGGTACTTGACACTTACCATCAAATGGGAGGAGATAAAGCCATACCGCATAATAAATTGGAGGTCATAATTCAAAAAGGTCGGGAGCATGTTGGTGAATACTTCAAACCGGTTGCATTTCCCCAAAGGGATATTTTGATGAAGCATTGATGAATCAAGTCACGGAACATGAGAGATTCCTCATCCAAAGCACGAAGGAGAAAGCACCAGAAAGTCGAGAAGTCAAAGTGCATAAGATCTCAACACAAGAGGATCACTTCCTTGACCATGACTTTAACTCCGGTTTTCCATTAATTTCACAATTTTCAAGCAAAACTCCTCTTCAAATGAGGGATGCTTCCATGTCTCCACTTCTTTGAATCCATTAATTCATCTTCTTATCTCAGCCCTTCGTTATAATCGCCATTCTATAGATTAATTAATGTCTTTGCTAGATGGCGGAATTAATTAATTAATTAATTGCCTCGATGACTCAAATGATGGCAGCCATAACACCGTGTTATGGCACTTTCGACTTAACTTCGATTAACTCAGAAGATGACCTTAGAGGGAAGATGGTAGTACACTCAAGAATTCTTTTTCCGAGAAGTAACTTCTTCCCAAAAAAGGTTGCTTTTTTGCACATTCCGTAAGGGAGAATGGAGATGAATTTAAATATTACGACTTTACTTAATTTTAGGAAAGCATCTATTTTAAACCTTGCCAAAGCCTT
Organism: Taxus wallichiana var. yunnanensis; assembly: GCA_018340775.1. Classification (NCBI taxonomy): domain Eukaryota; kingdom Viridiplantae; phylum Streptophyta; class Pinopsida; order Cupressales; family Taxaceae; genus Taxus; species Taxus wallichiana. Next base: position 463,133,001 of record CM031241.1, read on the forward strand.
CTAGGTTGATCATCAAGGATTCAGGCCAAAAGTTTGGTGAATATCATTCTTTAATTAATTAGATAGAGGAGGAGCTCACGACTTCCTGTGACAAAGACCAAAGTACCCTCGCCTTTTGAGCCACCACTTAAGGATTCTATTTTACACGAAGACATCATGAATGCTTTATTCCTTAGGATTATTTACCCTCCAAAAGGTGGAGAAAGAAGAGTCCAGGATGAAAAGTCTCATTATGTGAGATCATAAATCATTTGACCTATTTCATAATGAGTGATCATCTTTATGCAGAAATGGAGGACGCAAAATCAAGTAAAGGCCACCTCTATTTTCATTCGACGAATGGGTGGATTTGATTATTCGCTGAAATGTTTGATGGAAGGATGTCATGATTACATGTTCGACAAGTATATCCGATATTTTAACAAGAAGAAGACATAAAATGTCTGCCAAATTATATCGACTTCTTCTTTTCTTGTCACTTAAGTGGCGTTGCTTCCATGGGAAAAACTTACTTCTTTATTGGTTTTGAAATTTCCACATAAAGTCATGTGCTTTCTATTTTTATGATACATGTGTCACTTCTTTTTCCAAGGAAATGATAGTCCATTTCTAGATGCTTTTGGTGCAAAATGTCATCTTTTCCCGGTGTTTCAGACCTTCGATTTTAGTTTTCCATTCAGCATAACCCTCCTATATTCTATACTGTAGGAGAAGAACAAGCCAAACCAACAAAGGAATGATCAATCAAAATTTCACGTTAGCAAATGAAGTGGTTTAGACTTTGTGTCAAAAACCCTTGAGAGCGTTGCTGGGAGTCAAAAATACAAAGGAGCAGTGCGTTCTGGTTAGAAACTTTGTGTCACGGTGATATAGTGATCTTAGTTTTTAAATCTTAAATCTCTTAAGTAAACTTTGTGTAATTAAATCTGGATCTAGAGTTGCCTTTGTTTTATAATTTTGTGTGTTCATATCTCAAAATCCCAAACCCGTTTTTGTCGATATATATATATTTTTTATATATATATTTAAATAATGTTCGCTCGATCTTGAACCGATAATATTAAAGGAATTCATAAAACATTACACCATAACTGCATAGATAAATAAATATCAAAGCCCACAATCCGGTGAATATAAATTAGGCGCCTAGGGCAAATCTGGCAGATTTCTTTGTAAATATTTCAGCTGAATATTTAATATTGGTTTCTGAAGCTAAATATTACAGCCAGACAAATATAAATCTGTAGAAAGATTTAATAACAATGATAATCCAAAAATCCACAGAAAATGAATCAAAACCCTAGCTGATTTGTCTTATTTGCTGCTGGGAATTACAATAGATATCTAACATGAAAAATACCTCTGACACAGTAATGAATAGCTGTAGGAGAAGCCGCCCCCACTCAGATAGATGTGCAAAGCCCACAGCTGCAATTTATTTCTTTCCCGACAACTGCTGAAATGTTGAATAACTGATGTAAACAATGAAGATTCCTGGATGGAAACTTCTCTCACTGCTCCTGGGGTTTCCGTCCGCAAGAGGAATAATCCAGAGGGTTTCCGTCCTTGGATTCTGTCTGCAAAAGCTCTGTGCTAAATGCTCTGTGAAAATAATAATAATGATCTGAATGATTTCCCCAAGCCGCACTTTTCCTCATATAGCCAAAAACCCTCCAAAAGCCAAGTCGCACTTTTTGGCTAATACCAAATAATTAATATTTAATTAATTATTTTTACTTCATTAATCAAGTCGCACTTTTGGGTGTATTTGGCCATTACCCAAACAAGTCGCATTTTTGGCTAGGAAGGCAATTTAAATAATTTATTAATTTATTTAAATGCACTTTCCTAAGTCAAAATCACTCAAACAGTCTATTAATCCATTATATGTGCTTTAATGATATTTTACTTTAATTCGAGCATCATATAATAAAATAATAAACCGAAGTCACCCTTGAAAACACCCCTTTGGCCATCGGGTAGACAAAAAAGGCCAAAAGGTCTTCGACTGAACTAATCGCGAAAGAGGGACATTACAGTCCTCCCTTCCCGAGATTGCTTGTCCCCAAGCAACTGTAGAGCTGGATGCTTTGTAATATAATCTCGCCTTCCCATGTAGCATCCTCCTCTGGCAATTCTTTCCACCTCACCAAGAACTCCCGAATGACCCTGTTCCTCAGTCTCCTCTCTCGGCTGTCCAAGATCTCCTCTGGCACTAGGTCTAATCTCCCTTCCTCATCCAGGGGTGGCAAATCAGAGAGAAATAATGTTACGCCCCCAAAGCCTTTTTCAAGCAAGACACATGAAAAACATTATGTATCTTACTCTCAGAAGGCAACTCCAGCTCATATGCCACTTCACCAACTCTCCTCAACACCCTGTATGGCCCATAAAATCGCGGTTTGAGCTTTTCAGCCCCACTCTTCTTGAGAGTACTTTGCCTGTAAGGCTGAAGTCGTAGAAAAACCATGTCCCCTATCTCAAATGATCTCTCCACTCGGTGCCTATCTGCATATATTTTCTGCTGATTCTGGGCCCGCTGCATGTTTTCCTTAAGCACCTTAAGGATTTCCTGAATATCCTGTAAACTCTCCTGAGCCTTGGGAGCTCTACTATCCCCAAATGCCATATCAACAAAGGATCTCGCATCATACCCATAAAGAGCTCGGAATGGAGTCATACCAATAGACATATGGTAAGTGGTGTTATAGCAATACTCACATAAATACAACAACTTAACCCATGCCTTTTGCTGTCCTGCAACGTAGTTGCGAAGATAACCCTCTATCCATTTGTTCACAATCTCTGTCTGTCCATCCGTCTGAGGGTGATAACTGGTGCTAGGAGTCAGCTCGGTGTAAACCAGACGGAAAAGCTCCTGCCAAAATATGCTCATAAACCTGCTATCCCGGTCACTAACTATGTTCTTTGGAAGTCCATGCAACCTGAATATCTGACGGAAGAACAAATCAGCCACATGAGGTGCCTTAAAGCTGGTAGGGACAGCGAAAAAGTGTGCATATTTTGTCAACCGATCCACTACTGCGTAAATGCGATCATTCCCTTGCACCACGGGAAGTCCTGTAATGAAATCCATAGAAATACTCTCCCACTTCTGCTCCGGAATTGGCAATGGCTGTAGCAAACCTGCTGGGAAAGTATGCTCTGACTTGTTCTGCTGACAAGTCATACACTCACGGACATGGCGCAGGACATCATCCTTGAGACCCTTCCAGGAGAATCTCTCTCTAATCTGCCTGTATGTTTTAAAATACCCTGGATGTCCTGCAAGTGGTGCATCATGGAAAGCATGCATAATCTTCTCTTTAAGTTCAGATTCAGGAACTAGGTAAATTCTGCCCTTATACAAAATCAAATCAGTCATTACCTTATACCGATCATCCTGAATTTTTCCATCCATAATGTCACATGCCCAAGTGTTTTTGGAATATTCAACTAACAGTTGAGATTTCCAATCTGCTGAAATCTCGCTCAAAGAACATAGGGCAGCGAGATGGGGTTTCTTGGAAAGTGCATCAGCCACTACATTCTTCGTCCCCTTGACATACTCAATGTCAAAATCATATGCCTGGATCCTGCTGACCCATTTTTGTTGCCTCTCATTGAGTTCTTTTTGTTCCAGGAAATATTTCAAACTGTTGTGGTCGGTTCTCACCACAAATTTTCCACCCACCAAATACTGTCTAAACTTTGCCAAGGCATGCATAATGGCAAGCATCTCCTTATCATAAGTGGAATACAGTCTCTCATTATCTCTCAGCTTCCGGCTCTCAAAGGCAATAGGATGGCGATCCTGCATAAGAACTGCACCAATCCCCAATCCCGAAGCATCACACTCTAAAATGAAGGGCCGTGAGAAATCTGGAAGAGCCAAAACTGGACAGGTACTCATAATTACCTTGAGCCTCTCAAATACCACCTGTGCCTCATCTGACCAACTGAATGCACCCTTCCGTGTAAGATCTGTCAATGGAGCTACCAACTGAGAATAACCCTTCACGAACCTCCTGTAATAACCACATAACCCTAAGAATCCTCGCAAGTCAGAGATATTCTTGGGTGGTGGCCAATCCTGCATTGCCTGTATCTTCTCCTGATGGACCTTGACCCCATTGGCCCCAATGACATGCCCAAGATACAATATCTCCGTAAGCCCAAATTCACACTTGGACATCTTAGCAAACAAAGACTGAGTCTCCATTATGCTAAGTACCTCATCAAGATGCCTCAAATGATCATCCCATGTCCTGCTATAAATCAGAATATCATCAAAAAACACCAACACAAACTGCCTCAACTGCCTGTTGAAGAGATGGTTCATACATGACTGAAATGTAGCAGGTGCATTAGTGAGTCCGAATGGCATCACCAAGAACTCGTAGTGCCCATAGTGACATCTGAAGGCTGTCTTGTGGATATCCTCATCCCGAACTCTAATCTGGTGGTAACCTGATCGAAGATCAATCTTCGAGAAATAGATAGATCCATGCAGTTCATCTAACAACTCATCAATGCGGGGAATGGGATACCTGTTTTTGATGGTTTTCTTATTTAGTGCACGATAGTCAATGCACATCCTCATGGTTCCATCCTTCTTCTTTACCAACACAACTGAAGAAGCAAAGGGACTAGAGCTAGGACGGATGTGTCCCATCTCCAAGAGCTCTCTAATGGCCTTCTCTATCTCATCCTTGTATGTCTTAGGATGGCGATAAGGCGTAGTCATCACGGGCTTAGCACCCTCCTCAAGCTCTATAACATGCTCAAACCCTCTATCTGGTGGTCTACCTGGAGGAATGTCACCAAACACTGAACCGTGCTTATCCAGTATGGACTGGATGTCAATATGATAAGGCTGCTCATCGTCTGAAGAAGATTTGGATGAAATGAAACACTGGGCTGCCCATGCAACCTCTCCATGTCTCACTATAGACTCCATCCTGCGTGCTGAAACAACTCTAGGCCCACCGTCAGAAAGAGCCCGAAGCACAATCTTCTTCTTATCCACCATAAACTCCAACTCCATCCTCCGGAAATCCTGCACATATCTGCCAAGGGACTGTAACCACTGAATACCCAATACTGTATCAATCTCACCAAGTCCAATAACATAGAAGTCATCGGTCAATGTATAGTCCCCCATCTGAATACTAAGTCGTGGAATCCTCTTAGTGCAACTGATAGCAAATCCATCTGCCACCCGTACACTAAACCCATCAAATTCCTCAACCTGTAATCCTCGCTTCGCCGCCAACCCCTCATCAATGAAGTTGTGCGTAGCTCCACTGTCAACCAGACAAACAATCCGCTGCCCCTTAAGCACTCCCTTCAACGAAAGGGATGGTACCTAGGAACGCCTGAAAGTGTGGCAATAGTAACATCGGATGAATCCAATGCCTCGCCCTCGCCAAGCTCTATTTGGGGCTGCTCCCCCTGTGCATCATGGTCACCGCCCTCATCCTCTACATCTGTACCTGGCGAGTGATCATCCTCTCCATCTGAAATCACCTCAATGAGATGCACCTTGCCTTTACCAAGGCAACGATGTCCAGGCTCCCAATGGTCTTTGCAATGAAAGCAAAGCTTCCTCCTCCTTAACTCGTTACGAGTCTCCTGATCCACCTTAGGAGGTGGTGCACTCTTCTGTGGGGCGGTAGAGCGCTGAAATGGCCTGGAGCTCGTGGGAAACTTCTTATTGGGCTGATAAGAAGTGGGCTGATAGGAAGTGGGAGATGTGTCCAAGTCCAATGCCGTCTGAATGGCATCATGCAATGTCCTAGGCTTAAGAGCCTTGACCAATCCTCTCATCCTATCATGGAGACCCTCTATAAATAACATAACCACCCTCTTCTCAGGCATCTCTGGAACCATAACGGCTATCCGCTGAAATTCGTTGATGTAAGAATCAACATGTCCACTCTGTCTGAGCTGTGCCAAGTCCCTGTAATATAGCTCCACATCCTTGCGATCAAACCTCGCAATCAATCTGTCACTGAAATCCCTGTATGAATGTAGAAGCTCATGACCCTGCGTAACTAACCCATGGTGCCACCAATCATAAGCCACCCCCTCAAGGTGCAATGTAGCGAACTGTATGGCCTCCTGCTCCCTCATGGGCTTGAGGGTAAGGTAGGTGTCGAGCTTGTGAATCCAAGCCCTGGCACTGATCTTTCCACTACCATCAAAAGTGGAAAGGGTTACCTTATTGTGTCAATCAATAGCCAAATTCACCCCCAGGGTTAATTCGATAACATGCATCAGAATTCTCAAGTCCCAGGCAAACGGATCGATTCAGGGCAAAAAATCATGTTTCCAGGGTCCCCTCAGATTTTTTCTAACTCTCCTATCCAGGTTGAAAAGAGCAAGTTCTGAGAAAAGGTGAAAAAGCTGCAAAAAAGCTTGGGCCAGAAAGAATTGTGAAAATTGGCTAAGTCCTAGTCCCAATCAATGGGACATTTGGGACGTTGGCGCGAACCGCCATGAAAAGCCACCAATAGATATAAACACACAAACGATCATAAGCCATAGGTACGCTCAAGACGCTAAATGCCCGAATCGGCCGAAAGAAAGACAAATTGTTAAGTCCTTAGCCGGAGCAAAAGCTGCGGGACAAGAGTGCACCGGCGGACGCGAACCGCCGAACCCTTTGCTTCAATCGGCTAAAAGGGGTTGTCCTGCAGTAACACAGAGCAAGCGGACAAGAGTACGCTCTACGCTTATAGAACCGCCGAAATTACAAGCTTTGAGTCGAAAAACTTGTCCTGTGGATCAGTACCGGTCAGGAAACAATCGAGCAAGTGGGACAAAGGTACGCAAAGGACGCGAACCGGCCGTTCGGCCGAAACGGGAACTTTCGTTTGACCGGGACATCTCCTTCCCCCGATTCCAATGGGCCATGAGTGCGCGGAGGACGCGAACCAATCGGTTCGCCCGAAAAAAGAAATTTCAGATTGGGACAATTGGGACAAAGGGAAGCGTGGGGCGCGGATAGCCAAGAAAAAGAGCCGAGAGCCAAGTCGGGAGACGACCTTGCCTTTTCATCGGCAGATAAGGGACAAGGAAGCCCATTTCGGGCGGATCGAGGATTCTCACCCAAACGAAAGACTAGGACATCCAGACAAAATGACGCCAAGGGCGCGAAAATCCATGCAGACTGCAGACCGATCAAATCGTGACACATGTCACAAGGAGAAAGTCCAAAAGTCAAAGGGCGAGGTTTCAAGCACTTACCCGAGCTAATCAAAAGAGGACACGTGTCCAATGAAGCAGAAAATTCTTGGGATTCGAGGAGAGAGAATTACATATTAATCGCCGCGTGCCACGTTCATCCGTGTGGCGAGCTGGAAAATTTCAAAACGCAGCTACTGCTTTGTGCCCTAAATCTTCAGATCGACATATCTTTCGATCCAGAGCTCAGATTGCACGTTCTTTATATAAACGGAAAGCTTGTGAAATTCTCTACATGATTTCGGGTTAATCTTGAGTTTTGGAGCATTCAGAGAGAAAATTGAGAAACGGCTCTCGCGTGTTCATACTTTTTTCTAGTGACATTTCTGACTTTTGATTTAATGCGTAATGGGTCGCATTCTCCCCCGTATAATCGGTCAAAGTGATAGGGTATGGGTTAATTAAGGTCCCCCTATGCCGTTTTAATGCATCTTTAATAAGCTTTAGGGATGGGTTCTCATGTTTTTGTGCGTTTTCTCCCTGGCTCGACCATTAAATAAATGTAAAAGCGATTTGGCTCATTTCAAAGGGGGAACATTTTTTTCAAGCATACAGAGTTCTTCTTTTCACCTCCAGCCACCGATACAAGAATCAAACCTCTCCAAAGGATTAAAAAGCTTTACCTCTCTCGAGGTTGAATGCGGCGATTTTGACACTGGAAATGATAATGCAAGTTTTGTGAATGGTTTCAGAAGTCCTTGTTTGTATTATTTGCTTCATTTCAAATCCTAAATTATATCTTCTCGCTCAAAATGTATGTTTTATGTTGTAAACTTTGGTCTCCTTTCTATTTGCTTGTGACAAAATGTTTCACCACTCCTTTTGGTGCATCACCACCTTTAGTTAGTTTCATATTTTGCATTTCTATCCTGTCTCTCAGCTTAGAGTAGGATTAGATCTCAACTCTATAGTTTTGCAAAATATAGATGGGAATTAGAGGAGTTTGAGGAACCACCTCTAATGCTGAGATTCCTCTCTCGGTTTCACAAGTCCCCACACTTGGAAAGAGGTTTCCATGTTGTGCAATCACACTGGATGCTTTAGAGTGATCAACCTGGAAGCCCGGTACCCGCATCCGTGGGGGCTTGCTGTGAGTCTCGCAACAACAGAACTCGCTGCTGCAAAAATCTCTGCTTCGTTGTGGTCTAGGCCTCCTATCCCGTCCAACCCTCATGCTATCTCTCCTCGAGCACAATACTGTGGGAGGGGAAATGCAGCCCTCACATGCTGTGGCAAACTCCTCCACTCATCGCTGACTGCCATGATAGTATCCGGGAAAGCTGCTTCTTCCGACCGTCCCTCAATCTCTGGGGGGTCACCTCTAGGCAAGAAGTTAGGCTGCATGGGCCTATCTCGCCCAAACCGTGTAGGTCTCCTCTGCAAAAACTCAGTATGGGTATGCCTCCGCTCACGGCGTGGCGATCCCCTAACACTCCCAAGCTCAAGGTGATCTTGGTTATGACCCTACTGGTAGCCGCAATATTGAATGATACGGATCTATCCCTCCCAGCCATGCTTGTCCCACGGCCTATCTAGTGCCAACTGGGTCTCAAAGTAATTCAATACCCATGCGCTCCATGGTTCTGTAATAGAATATAACGATGTAGCTGCCATATCCTCGAATAAAATTCCTATCTCGGATCTCGTATGCTCCTCTTGAGGAGGACTCTCGAGCCTCTCGCCCAAATGTTCCATTCTGTCACCACTGTCGCAATACCACACAAAACGAGTCGTGCGCGTCTGCGGTATGATTATCTATGTACCGTCGTCTCTGATGCATTCAAGGCTGATTTCTGTTTTAATACCCTGGCTGTTCCTTCCCACACATATTTTCCTTTGGGAGGATACACTGCTTTGATACCACCGAAAATCCCAAACCCGTTTTTGTCTCGATATATATATATTTTTTTAAATAATGTTCTCGCTCGATCTAACTGATAATATTAAAGGAATTCATAAAACATCACACTGAAACTGCATAGATAAATAAATACTGAAAGCCCGCAATCCGGGTGAATATAAATTAGGCGCCTAGGCAAATCTGGCAGATTTCTTTGTAAATATTTCAGCTGAATATTTAATATTGGTTTCAAGCTAAATATTACAGCTGCAGACAAATATAAATCTGTAGAAAGATTTAATAACAATGATAATCCAAAAATCCACAGAAAATGAATCAAAACCCTAGCTGATTTGTCTTATTTACTGCTGGGAATTACAATAGATATCTAACATGAAAAATACCTCTGACACACGAATGAATAGCTGTAGGAGAAGCCGCCCCACTCGAGATAGATGTGCAAAGCCCACAAATGCAATTTATTTCTTTCCGACACTCGCTTGAAATGCTTTGAATAATTGATGTAAACAATGAAGATTCCTAGATGGAAACTTCTCTCACTGCTCCTGGGGTTTCCGTCCGCAAGAGGAATAATCCAGAGGGTTTCCGTCCTTGGATTCTGTCTGCAAAAGCTCTATGCTAAATGCTCTGTGAAAATAATAATAATGATCTGAATGATTTCCCAAGTCGCACTTTTTCTCATCTAGCCAAAAACCCTCAAAAGCCAAGTCGCACTTTTTGGCTAATACCAAATAATTAATATTTAATTAATTATTTTTACTTCATTAATCAAGTCGCACTTTTGGGTGTATTTGGCCATTACCCAAACAAGTCGCATTTTTGGCTAGGAAGGCAATTTAAATAATTTATTAATTTATTTAAATGCACTTTCCTAAGTCAAAATCACTCAAACAGTGTATTAATCCATTATATGTGCTTTAATGATATTTTACTTTAATTCGAGCATCATATAATAAAATAATAAACCGAAGTCACCCTTGAAAACACCCCTTTGGCCGTCGGGTAGACAAAACAGGCCAAAAGGTCTTCGACTGAACTAATCGCGAAAGAGGGACATTACAATATCTATGAAGTTTCTTCTATGTGCATGCAATTAGCTCTGCTATCTACTAATTCGGGATGCACATCTTCCCCATTTCTTCTTTGTATTTCCTTTACTTCCTTCTTCTATAACTTTCCTTTCTTAAACAAATACTTACTTACTTGCTTGAGAACTTCTTAGTTATGGTTCATGAACTAAGTGGTTAAAGTAAAACCCCGATAGATAATAACACGTTTTTATTGACAAATCTAACACGGAGCCTCACCGCTTAAATGAGGGAGATTTATCTCATGATCGCCTAGGTTTGATGCTATGCGTAAAATCTATCCAACAAGAGGCATGGAAGTGTCTGCTGAGGTACAACAAAGCTGGTGATGTACTTGGATGCTTTGAGAAGCTTTGGAACTAACGCCATGGATGTGGAAGTGATCTTCTCCTTTGAAGGAGACCTTCAGGCACTTTCATCTTCTCAAATCTTCGCTGCTTTCTCCCTCTCGTGCTTCCTCTTGTGGGAATCTCCTGCGCTGAAGTTGCCTGTGACTTGATTCATCAATGCTTCATCAAGGTAGTATCCCTTCGTCAGCAACCAATTTGAAGTATTCACTAGAACGGCGGCAGACCTTTCTTCAATCGTATGGCAGCCCCCTACGTTCTCTTGAAGTACGGCTCTATCTCCTCCCATTTGATGGTATGTGTCAAGTAACACAGCCCCATCATCTTTAAGATCCGTAGGTATCCATGTTAATCCAAAGTCGAACACTTGTCGTGTTGATAACCTGCTGAAATCCTTTTTTCTAACCTCGTACTCACTTTTGCACTTCATCCAGAAATCCTCTAATGAAGGCACATGTGTGTGCTCTTAGGAGATCGTCTTCCTGGCTACTCCAAATGGATCGAAGTTTAGCCGTGTCGGGAAGAACTCTTGCTCGTACTTAGAGAACATCTCCGCCTCCATCCCTCGAGCTCTATGAATGTTTTGGCAGCTATAATGACCCATAGTGATTGGGAAGAAGCTCGTAGACTTGTGCCATTTCGAATGAAGGTCAGTGCATCTCCACAAGTTGTCTGCTTAACTCCATGGTTATGAATCAATCATTCGGATATCTGGCAGCTTAACCGGTTCTTCGTAAAATCTAGTGACCTTGAGATATGTGAAATCCATGGCCGAATGAATAGACTGCCACTCGATTGATCACCTCCCATGCTTCCTTACTTACCTGTTGGCCTTTAGGTCCCTATCCAAATCTGCAAAATGAATTCGTAGAAGAATCCATCGTTAACAACTTTGAAATTTTTCCCGCACACAGAGTGCGATAAGCTGTGGGTAGCACTCGAAAATGGGGTCCTTGGAAAGAACACCACATCTATCCAACTTGGAGAAGATGCCTTGTGAAGCTGCTGCGTATACCAAATAGGAAGTCATTTTGAAGCTGAAAGTACGCTTCACATTCCGGAGTTGCTCACCAATGTTGTCGCTAATAATTTCTGACCAATTGATTATTGAATCAGCCTTGTTGATTTCAATGGTCCTGATGAAAGCATACATCCATGTACGGAAAGTGTGAGCGTTTGCTTCGCCATTTATCCTACATAACAATTTGGCAATATCATCTACCTCCTGTACCAGATTGGACCGCGAAAGAGTTCTTGGGAACTTGGAAGGAGATATGGGCTTCTTCATGTATCTATTGTTCATTATGTTCACGCACTTAACTCTATGCTTCTCCCACTGCGGCATCGGCATCCTATATGCTTGATAGAAGTCACCACCTTTCGCGTCGGAATCTTCAAACAATAATTAATAAATCGTAAGTCCCAACCAAATTATTGTTTTCCCGTAGCATCTCATCTCACACTCGATCTCGAATGATGGATGGTAAGACCTAGCACACTCCATAACGAAATCCGCAACCAGGTGCCGTAAGGAAACGCTTGCAGCTCGAATAATTCCACTGCTTTTAACTGCACGCATGAGGGAAGTCTTTCCTGCTCTGGATCTATCAATCAATTCGGAAAGAGGTTTCGGACCTAGATCTGTGTCTCCAATGTCTGTGAATTTGGAAGTGATGCATGATTCTATTGTGCTCTCTTTTTCATCCCTCTTTGCCATGGCTATGTCTATCTTTGTGTGAACAATTCTTTTTCTTTTTATTCGGCCGGAATTCTTCAAAATTGGTGCAGATCTGGATAGTTCTTCAGATTCGGAGGATATATTCAATGTATTGGACATTGTTTTAAGCACCCTTTCTTTTGTAAAGCACATCATAATAACTAAATCTTGTAATTAATTGGACAAAGATGGCAATCGAACGGCGTGAACGTGGATTTTAACCATAAAAATCTGCATAATTCAAGCCTCGCCCCCAAATTTGATGTTCTATTTGCGTGCAAAGCAAGCATGAATTTTACCAACTTTACTCGAGCACTGTATCACTTATGCAAACAATTATCCGTTACACAAATCAACCTCCTTCAACATGTGCGCCAATTCTGGAAACTTTTAGCATTAATTTCACCTTCTTTCGAGTAAAAATCCTCTTCAAATGGGGCACACTTTTCCATTGGGCTGCACTTCTCTGCTTGTGAATTAATTAATTCATCCTTATGGCAGCCCCTGCTTATATAATTCTCATGATTCTATAATTAATTAATGCCTTTCCTATTCTTGGCAATTAATTAATTAATTAATAAGCTTCACTCTTCAAATGGGGCGCCTATTTTGTGCATGCTCATGGCTGCCATTAAATAAATTAAATTTATTTAATTTTAGACTTTTGCTTCCACTTAACTCAAGCCTCACAGTATGCTTTGACCTTAGCCACTGAAAATAGGAATTAATTTAATCATTTAATACTTTAAAAAGTATTATTTATCTCCCAAAAGGGGCGCACTTTTTGACATAAAGGGGCTGCATTAAATAAATATTATTTATTTAATTTTAGAACAGTCTATTTTCAACCTCCTTTTGTCCATTTACCTCTGTTGACTTTTCCACAAGCTTGGGCGCCAAAATTGGAGAAGATATTAATTAATTTAATTAATTTAAGGCTGCCTTCCTTTCCCTAAAGGGGTCGCACTTTTTGGCATAAGAGATTTCTATTTTTAAAAGTCAGATGACAATGGGATTTTTTACCCTGCAAGGCAGCCCTGAAAATCCCATGATTCACTTAAGTTGTTTGACTTTCATAATGGGATTATTTACCCTGCAAGGTAGGCAATAAAATCCCATGATTCACTTAAGTGATTTTTCTTTTATTCCACAATGGGAATTTTTACCCTACAAGGCAGGTAAGAAATTCCCGCCTGCCTGCTGCCTCTAATTTTCCCATTGTGACTTAAGTGGCGTTGCTTCCATGGGAAAAAGTACCTGCTAGGCAGCTACAAATTCCCACCTACCTACCGCCAAAATCCTATGATCCACTCCAAACCCTCTTTTTTTTTTGAAAAATGCTGCCACCCGAAGAGGCTTTTTGGTGCACGACTTTGTCGTTCCCGAGAACCAGACCTCCGATGGCGAATTCCTTCTGGCACAACATGCGTAAGTGATCTCCAGATACTCCAGGCCAAGAATCAGGCCAAACCAGCAAAGGAATTGATCCAGAGAAATTTCATAGAAAATGAAACGGGAAAACACAAAAACACAAAACATTGCCAGAAGTCACAAATAAAGCCCAGGATTCATTCCTGGTTAAAACCCTACTAGTATATGGGAATAACAATGTGTACGATCAAAACAGAGTTAAACCGGAGCGCAAATTGTCTCAAACGGGGCTCAAAATAATTAAATACAATTTCCGCAGCAAATCCCGACGACTAAAATATAACAATTTTGGGCATCCGGGTATTTGGCAAAAATGACTGTATGGCTCCTTGGGAATATCTTGACACAATACAGAACTTTCTGGCAATAAAAACACAAAACGACCCATTATTTTAAAAGTACGAATTTTTTTCGGATAGGGTAGTCTTAGATTTCTCGATGAAATCTGGGGACACCAACATATCAATCAAGGGAATTAATCGGAAGTTAGAATCTAAAAAGAAATACAAGTACACAATATCGAAGTCTAAAGATCCTAGATCTCGGATCTTGTTTCAAGAATCGATCACGAGTCTATTATGTAGAAATGGATAAAGAAGAAATCCAACCCGTGATTCAAGAACCACATCAACTTGATAATAAGGTTTGGTCTCTAGGAATTTGATGGTAGCTGTTGTTCATTTGAATCCGGTGTAGGCGTTGTTGTTATCTCTCCTGGAGGGAAGGTGCATGCGCATTCCTTCAAATTGATGTTCGAAAATACTAACAACACGAAGAGTATGAAGCATTCTTTGTGGGTATGGAGCGACAAGAACAATGGGAATCAAGCTCTTACATGCAAAGGGAGATGCTGAGCTGATTGTTAAGCAGATAAGAGGTCTCTACCAAGTAAAAAAGGACAAACTTCGACATTATAGAGATCGAGTCTACTCTGCTATCCTAGATTTTTCAGCTTTCTCGGTATCTTACATTCCGAGAGAACAAAATTCTAGAGCTGATTCACTTGCGAAAGCGCAGCTTTGTTAAATCCAGATCAGCCTCCCACATTTTTCGAGACAGGGATTACAAATTTGAGATGATCTTCCGCTCGAAGGTTCCCGACTACGTCCCAAAGAATGGCAGGTTTTTAACGATGACAAGCAGATTGCTTGTATTTCTCCAACAAAAGGACAACTTCAAGAAATCTACTATGAGGGAAGCAACTCACCTTCGAGACAAACTCATGTGGAGAAACGGATGCGATGTCTTAGGAAGTCGAGATTATCCAAATAAAAGAATAAATATAATTTATTTAATGTGGCCCCTTCATGTCAAAAAGTGCGACCCATATTGAAGAGGAATAATACTTTTTAAAGTATTAATTGATGTAATTAATTCCTATTTTTAGTGGATGAGGTCAAAGCACACTGTGAAGCTTAAGTGAACTGGAAGTAGAGAGCTAAAATTAAATAAATTTAATTTATTTAATGGCAGCCATGAGCATGCACAAAATAGGCGCCCAAATTGAAGAGAAAAGCATGTTAATTAATTAATTAATTGTCAGGAATAGGAGAGACAATTATTAATTATAGAATGGTGAATGTTATATAAGAAAGGGCTGCCATAAGGATGAATTAATTAATTCTTTAGCAAGGAAGTGCAACCCAGGCAAATTTGGCGCCCATTTAAGGAGGAATTTTGCACAGAAGAAGGTGTTTTTACTGCTGGAAGTCTTCAAAGTTTGGCGCCTAGGTTTGAAGGAGCTTGATTTGTGTCTGATTAATTGTCTGCATAGTGGTACAGGTGCTCAGGTGAAGTTGGTAAAATTCATGCTTGCTTTGCATGCAAACAAAACATCAAATTTTGGGGCAGCAGGCTTGATATATGCAGATTTTTATAATTAAAATCAAGTGTTCATGTTCCGGTTGCCATCTTTGTCTGAATTAATTGCAGGAATTCATTACAGGTGCTTTTATAAGAGAAAGGGAGCTTAAATCAATGTCCAATACATTGAACATATCCTCCGAATCTGAAGAAATCTCTAGATCTGCACCAGTTGTAAAGAATTCCGGCCGAATAAAGAGAAAAAGAATTGCTCAGACAAAGAGATTCAACCATGGCAAAGCAGGGATGAAAAAGAAAGCTACAACAGAGTCATGCATCACTTCTAAGTTTGTTGACATTGGAGATACAAATCTAGGTCCAGAACCTCTTTCTGAATTGATTGACAGATCCAGAGCTGGAAAGACTTCTCTCATGCGTGCAGTCAAAAGTAATGGAATTATTCGAGTCGAGTTGCGATTTCCATTCATAGCCCAGTTGCCAGAATTCGTCATGGAGTGTGCTAGGTCTTACCATCCATTATCCAGATCAGTCCGAGATGCTTGTGGGAAACAATAATCCGGTTGGATGCACAGTTCATCAATTATTGTTTGAAGATTCCAACATGAAAGGTGGTGACTACTATTAGCATACAAGATGCCAGCAATAGATGGGAAAAGCATAAAGTTGACTACGTGGGCATAATGAACAAGTAGATACATGAAGAAGCCCAAATCTCCTTCCAAGTTCCCGAGAACTCTTCCACGATCTAATCTGGTACAAGAGGTGGATGATATTGCCAAATTGTTATGCAGGATAAATGGCGAAACAAACGCTCACAACTTCCGCGCATGGATGTATGCTTTCATCAGGACCATTGAAATCAACAAAATAGATTCAATAATCAATTGGTCGGAAATCATTAGTGACAACATTGGTGAGCAGCTCCAATGTGAGGCGTACTTACAGCTTCAAAATGACTTCGTATTTGGTTTATGCAGCAGCTTCACAGGGTGTCTTCTCCAAGCTAGATAAATGTGGTGTTCTTTCCAAGGACCCTATTTTCGAGTGCTACCCACAACTTACTGTACCCGCATGCAATAAAGATTACAAGGTGGTTAACGATGGATTCTTCTACGGATTCATTTGCAGGCTGGACGGCTGATCTAAAGGCCAACATAGGTGAGCAAGGAAGCGTGGGAAGCTGTGTCCAGGATTGGTAGTATCTTCATCCAATTTGTGGATTTTACATACCTCAGGGTCACCGGCTTTTCAGGAGAACCAATTAAGTTTCCCAGATACCCGAGTGATAGATTGGTCATCATGGAGTGAGCAGACAACTCGTGGAGATGCATGACCTACAGTCGAAACGACACAAGTCTATAGGCTTCTTCCCGATCACAGTGGGCTATTACAGCTGCCAGAGCATTCATAAAGCCCGAGGAATTGAAGCGGAAATGTTCTCTGAGTACGAGCAAGAGTTCTTCCCAGCACGGCTGAACTTCGATCCATTTGGAGTGGCAAGGAAGACAATCTCCCAGAATACGCGCATGTGCCTTCATTGGAAGATTTCTGGATGAAGTGCGTGGTTTGAGTACGAGGTTAGAAAGAAAGATTTCAGCAGGTTATCAACGACGGCAAGTGTTTGACTTTGGATTAGCACGGATACCTGCGGATCTTAAAGATGATGGGCTTGTGTTACTTGACACATACCATCGGATGGGAGGAGATAGAGTTGTACTTCAAGAGAGCGTAGGTGGCTGCCATACGATCGAGGAAAGGTTTGTCGCCGTTCTGGTCAATACTTCAAACTAGTTGTTGACGAAGGGATATTGCCTTGATGAAGCATTGATGAATCAAATCACGGGCAACTTCGGCACAGGAGATTCCCTCAAAAGGAAGCACGAAGGAGAGAGCAGTAGAAGGCCTAAGAAGATTAAAGTGCATAGAAGGTCTCATTCGAAGGAGAAGATCACTTCTACGGCTATGGTGTTAGTTCCGACTTCTCCAACATCAAGTACTTCACGATCAAGCTTGCACACCTCAAGAAGATATACGCCATTCCTCCGTTGAATCCGGCAACATTCATCTTTTCTCCTCAGCCACTCCGTTCAGCAGCCTCTTCTTGAAGAAACATTGAAGCTGCAGATGGCAAATTTGAAAGAGCTTTGTCTTTGGATAATTCAGAGGATGGCAGCCACAACTCGTAGCGGTTTTAGATGGAGAGGAATCAGAGCGTGAGATAGTGGTACACTCGGCAACTTCTCATTCTCCGAGAAGTAATTTCTCAGAATGGTTGACTTCGCAGTTGGTTCCAGAGGCTAGAGAGGAAATCAACTTGGAGGAACATGACTTGCAACTGCTCCTGAATCTAGGTGGAAAAGACATAAAAACCTAAAGTTGCTAAGGTAACTTCAAGGTTGATCATTGAGGAGTCGGGGCAGAAGTTTGCCGAGGTGTCAATTCCAGCAGAAGGAAAGAAGAAGGATGAGCTCACGGCAGAAGATATAACAATGACCAGAGTACCCATAGGTCAAGCCACCATAGAAGGATTGAAGCAGACACACGCAGACATTGATAGATGCTCTATTCCTTAGGCTTGACAAAGAAAAGGCGAGAAAGTTGAACTTCAGAAGCAGGTATCTCAGTTGTGCGAGATCATTGCCAAGGTTGTCAAATCTTCCACTCAGCCAATTTCAACACAAAAGCAGGTGAGTGATCATCTGATGTAGGAAGTGGAAGATGCAAGTAACTAGGTTAAAGCTATCGACGAATGGAAAAGTCTAATCATTCGCCAAGCTTCTGTACAACTCGGAGAGGTGCCAACCCGCCTAAAGGTTATGAAAGATGCATCAGATCAGCTGAAGCAACTGGTGACAAGCACGATAGATATGAACACAGTTGTTGAGAGTAACCTGAGTACTTTGCAAAATAAATAAGTTACGAGAGAGGTGTTGATTGCGGAATGGATTGTGCTTGATGGATCAGTTGAGAAGGGAAACAACTTGAGTTTGCAGTATCTTTCCGTTTGGAGATTTGCAGAATTATGCTGAAAATGATGCAGGCACTTGAGAGTATGGCATCATCTTTACCAGACAATGTCATTGCTTTCACTAATGAGGAAGTGGTCGGAAATGTTTCTTCATACACAAGGATCATTCCTAGCAAAGTGCCTAATTCCTGGAAAGATCTCTTCTGATGGTGCAAGGGAGAATTGATGGAGTTGTTAGGCCTTTCACGATGAATTCCATCAGCAAACTGGTGGCACTGCAGTTAGATATTGAGAAGTTCGGGCCTAGCTTGGAGGATGTGGAAGCGTGTATCAGGGTATTGAATGAAGGCTTGCTGCAATTCAGGACAGAAAAAGAAGTTGTGGCTAAGACAGATGGGAAGATGTTGAATTACATGTTCGACAAGTATATTCAGTATCAAAACAAAAAAAGATGTAGATGTTACAGCTGGCGAATCTTTCTTCTTCTACTTTTTCTTCTTCTATTTTCCACATTCCCGGATGTAATTGTAAAACTTTAAAGTTATTGGTTTTGAAACCATTACTTTAAGTTATGTGGAATGATTCTATTAGTTAAGTGACATATGTGTAAGTTTGACTATGGATCCGGATGCATGTCACTTGAAGAGGAATTAGAGGAAGATGATTGCCAGATGTTATCTTTACTTCTTGTTTATGTTCTAGTTCAGTTGAGTTTCCCATTTGTATTTTCCCTTCTACATTCTATAAGTAGAAGAAGAACCTTCGAGTTAAGGATCGAATTTGTAAGCAACATTCTTGTGTTCCAGACTTTGTGCTGAAACCCCTGATAGCTATTTGAAGAAAAAGAATACAAAGGAGCAGATTTCCGAGAACTTTGTGTCACGGTGCATTTTGTTTCTAGCTTTTGTCTTAGATCTACTTATAAACTTTGTGTTATTCTAGATCTAGATCTAAAAGCTGCCTTTGCTTATAATTCTGTGTGTTAATATCTATTGGTTCTGTCTATGTGCATGCAATCAACTCTGTTATCTATTGATTGGGTTACACATCTTCCCTCTTTCTTCCTTTGTTTTATTATTTCCTTCTTCTTTAGATATTTCATTTCTTTAACAACTGCTTACTTGCTGCAAAACTATACAACTATGGTTCATGAGTTGCATGGTTAAAGTAAAACCCCAAATAGATACTAGCATATTTTATTGACAAATCATACACGGGAGCTTCACCGGTAAATGAGGGAGATTTATCTCATGACTGCCTAGGTTTTCAGCTATGCAGGAAAATCTAGCCAACAATGTGCTGTTCATAGATTTAT
Source organism: Taxus wallichiana var. yunnanensis (assembly GCA_018340775.1). Taxonomy (NCBI): domain Eukaryota; kingdom Viridiplantae; phylum Streptophyta; class Pinopsida; order Cupressales; family Taxaceae; genus Taxus; species Taxus wallichiana. The sequence continues at coordinate 463,152,800 of CM031241.1, forward strand.
AGTTTACTTTTTGTTCTTGTTGTATATTCTCATTTCTGTTAAAGAATGCATTCAGACCTGGTGCATGGTATCAGAAACACAAAGGGGTAACTAATTATCCACTTTCGAACTATGATAACATGAACTAATACAAGATAATAGAAACATGCATAACACATACTTTATCCTCAAATTATTGTTGCAAGCAAGCTGATTATTTGTGAGTGATCTGAGATGAGAAAATCAAAATCTATATCCATTGTGAGCTTCAACAGTTGATCGAGAAAGCGAGTTTGAAGCAAATTGGAGCGCAGGATCTCATTCAAACCAAGGTGTAGTTCTAATTTTTCCTGTTTCTTTGACATGTTTCTCGTAGAGGGAATTCATAATTAATTTAACAAAAACAGAGAAGTTTATAACACAATACAATTGTATAAGTGGTTAGAGAAAATAACTACTTCTATATTATTGGCGGAGAAGACAATTCTGCGAGCACAACAACACAGATCTATCCTCTACTTGCAGCAAGTCCAAAAGCAACCTTTGCTTTTTTATTTTCTAGACAAAATGAGAGCCACAATACAAAAAGTCAACTTTAAAGCTGGAAAATTATTTACAAATGAAAAGTACATATTCAGGTTGACAACATTTATCTGACCCAAGGATCTTTGTACTGTCCTGGTACACAGTCCATAACATCTGTTTGACTGTAAAAAGATTAAAGATTGCATTGGTGAATTGAGGAATGCTATGTGAAACAGAAAATACTTGGCCTTAGAAAAGTGTTTGCTTTCAGAAGCTGTTGAATTTGCTAATTTTGAATCTATGGGGGCTTTGATGTGATGTAAATAGATGGTCAAGTACCAAAACTGTATAACATCTTGAAGAAAACTATTGAGCCAATGAATTGCAGAATGAAAAAATTGGCCAACAGCGATTGCCCGTGAAGCAATGGGAACAAGTTTCAGGGGTTTGCAAATCTCATGTGGACTTAAATTTCTTTTTATAAGTGGCTTTGGATTCAACCTAGCTTTGATTCCACCGTATTTGATCTCCCATGTGTTGTCTGTCATTTGTCTTGCTAGTGTCTTTTTATCAATAAAAGTTGTGATGCAAGGTGCAACAGCTGTGTATACATCAGTTGGTTCTTGCTGATCCAGATTCAATGTCTGATTGAAGGTTGTTGCTTCAAAATAGAACAAAACTGCTTCTCGAATACTATTGCTAATCTCTCTGCCCTTGGGCAAACTTTTTTATTCATTTACCTTTTTAATCTTAACTTTATCAAATTACAGTCAAAATGTAATCTCTCATATTTTGCATTAGTTTGAGTTGTTGAATGTTCAATATGTGTGCTCTCTAAGCTCTAATTTGTAGCTACTAATATAAATTTTACATTTATTAACTGGGATCGGACTTTATAGTATGATTAATGTCTACTGAGATATTATGAGAATATAAGACTTTTTAATAAGGTGCCTCTTTACAAGTTGGTTGAATCGGTCAGAACTATCAACCGCTTTTGTAACTATTTCATTTATAATAAATAGACGGACACACAATCTCAAATGTGTGCAATCCGCCTTCTCTTTATTTCTTCCTTGTATACATCTTCTAACAATGGTATCAGAGCAAGGGCAAGCGAGGAAAGAGAGTGGGTAGAAAATCCGCCACATTAGGGCACGGAATCTGAAGCATAAGGAGAAAAATGAACACATTTTTGTTTTTGATTTTCGACAGAGATCTAGGGCATCTTGAAGTGGAGGACACAATCAGAGACATGTTCAGAAGAATTATTCAAAGAAGAACACAAATCGTAGAGGGCAGTCACGTTTTTTTTTTTTAGACAAATTCGTTTTTTTTGTGAAAGTAGAGAACGTAATCGCGAATACCAGATTGCAAACACAGTCGTAGGAGTCACCAATCTGGAGCACGAAAATACAATCGCGAATGGCATGTTTTTCAGGAAATTAACAGTATTTTCGAGCACGAAAATACAGTCGTGAATGGCACGTTTTTTCAGGAAAATAACAGTATTTTCGAGCACAAAGTAAGACGTGAATAGAGTCGTGATTCACAAACATTTGAAGGCCATTTTAGACATTATTTGAGCAAAAACAAAAATACCATTGGAAGGGCTCGGGCAAAAACGTTTTCCACGGATATAAGGCAAGAAAGACGCAAAAGCAAAAAGACTACTCTGTAAGCTTAGGGCACGAATCGTGTAATCGGTATTTTATTTTATTTTATTTATTCATTTCCAAAATACGCAGTTGTATTTATTCTATTTTATTAAAATGGAAATGCCCATAGAAAAATATTCTAGTCTAAATTTTCATACATGGAGAGTGAAACTACAAATGTAACTTATGAATACAAATTTGTGGGGCATTGTAAACGGAAAGAGACAACACCTACCGATGCATCGAAATTGTTAGAATGGCAAAGCAGAGATGATAGAGCGAAAGCTATTATTGGCCTTGCTCTCTTTGACTCTGAACTTCATCATGTAGACCTAGACAAATCATCGAAGGAAATTTGGGATACTCTAAATAAATTATTTGGAGCGAAAGCAGTCAATGCCAAATTTTCCCTAAAACTTCAGTTATATAGGTTCAAAATGGATGATGGAGTCTCTATGTCAAGCCACATCAATAATCTAAGGTCCTTGATCAGACAACTAGCAAAAGTGAAAGCTGCGATTGAGGATGAGGATGCCAAAGCTATCCTATTAAATAGTCTATCTTCAAAATATAGCAATGTAGTTTTTACCCTCAGTCAAATTCAATCTCAATCTCTGGATGATATGATAGCAGCTCTTCTAGCTGAGGAAAAACGAACTACAGAGGATGCAAAAGGTCATTCCCAGCAAGAAAGTGCATTCTATTCTAGAACTAGAAAATATCATAGAAGATCAGATAAAGATAAATCGGAGATTGAATGTCATTATTGTAAGAAAAGAGGTCACACAGCATGGGATTGTCGTGTTCGAGCCAATGATGTGCTCAAGGGTAAAGTCATATCAAATACAACGAATATAGCCATGGTTGAAGACCCACCATGCAGAAGGTAGTGAGGATAGTGATGAATACGCACTATAAAGATGCTCTAAACTTTGAAGGCAAGAAAGGATACAAGGTAGATGAAGCTCGGTATGGATGGTTGCTCAGATAGTTCGGGAGACTGTGGATCTTGGGAATTATACCCTCACGAGGGTCATGAGACAACTTGATGGAGCTTGTGGATGGCTCAATATGGATGGTTGTCAATAATTCGGGAGATTTGTGATTTGGGGTTCGTGAGGTGGGATCCGGGAACTCGGGAATTCAGCTCGGGAGCTACACCTTTACGAAGGTCATGAAGTAGCTTGATGGAGTCCTACCTTATCATAGCATTGCTTTCAAAGTGAAAGTGTTTGAAGATTGCGTAGTTCTGTTTTGTTCTATTTTGTTAGATTGTTTGTTTTTTGCTTTATGTAGAATAAGCCTTAAGAGGGGGTATAAGAATATAAGACTTATTTATAAGGTGCCTCTTACAAGTTGGTTGTATCGGTTGTAACTACATCAACCGTTTGTAACTTCTTCGTTTATAATAAATAGAACGGACACACAATCTCAAATGTGTGCAATCCACCTTTCTCTATTCTTTCTCTCTCTCGCATAATCTAACACAACCTTTCCATTATTTAATTAACACAACTTAATTAAGTGCATATTAATGCAGCCCATAAAAATTATTAAACGCACATTAAACAATGCAATATATGCCATTAAATGCGCTGGCCCTTTCTTTAATAAAATTGCTGTCATCATTAAATCGCTGCCAGCCATCATTAAATCTTCTTTTTCACCATGAAACATGGCATATGAACGCCTTAAAATGCTGATATCTTTCTCATATGTACAGCTGTGTATATCTCGCTTATACCATGTAACAATACTTCTTTTCATGTAGTTAAACTTTCGTTTTCAGCCTTTCTATATTGCTGGTTATTTCCGTTACTTTCTACCATTTCCGTCAACATCCGTCAATAGTTCCGTCAACTTCCGTTGTCAACATCCGTCAATATTTCCATCAACATCCGTCAATAGTTCCGTCAACTTCCGTTGTCAACATCCGTCAATATTTCCGTCAACTTCCGTTACACATTTCCATTAACCAAATACATCAATGATTAAGCCTTTGACATCAATGACAATATTTCCAACAATCTCCCCCTTTGTCATTGATGGCAACCTTCAAAAAAAACTTTTTGCAACTCCCCCTTGCTGTAACTCCCCCTTACAGTCATTCTCCCCCTTTGACATCAATGGCAAAGGGCCAATCTAGGAGCTAAATATTGCAATGTTTAGCTCCCCCTCAACCGATGCTTCTCTTGATTTTTCAATGTGTTGGCTAGATTTTCTGCATAGCATCAAACCTAAGCAGTCATGAGATAAATCTCCCTCATTTAACCGGTGAGGCTCCCGTGTCAGATTTGTCAATAAAAATGTGTTATTATCTATCAGGGGTTTTACTTTAACCACTTAGTTCATGAACCATAACTAAGAAGTTCTGCAGCAAGTAAGCAACTGTTTAAGAAAGGAAAATTATAGAAGAAGGAAGTAAAAGAAATACAAAGAAGAAATGGGGAAGATGTGCATCCCAATTAGTAGATAAAGCGAGCTAATTGCATGCACATAGAAGAAACTTAATGGATATGAACACACAGAATTATAAAACAAAGGAAGCTCTAGATCCAGATCTAAAATAACACAAAGTTTACTAAGAGATCTAAGATTAAAAGCAAGAAACAAAGTACACCATGACACAAAGTTCTCCGGAAACCTGCTCCTTTGTATTCCTTTGCTCCAAGTTGCTCTCAGGGGTTCAGCACAAAGTCTAGAACACAAGATTGCTGCTTACAAATTATGATCGATTATTAACCCGGAGGTTCTTCTCCTACTTATAGAATGTAGGAGGGAAAGTACAAATAGAAGACTCAAACTGAACTAAAGCATGAACAACAAGTAAAGATGACATTTGGCAATCATCCTCAACTAACTTCTTCTTAAGTGACACATGTATCACTTAACTAATAGAATGGTTCCACATGACTTCAAGTAATGGTTGTAAAACCAATAACTTAGAAGTTTTACAATTTCATCCGGGAACATAGAAAATAGAAGAAGAAAGAATAGAAGAAGTCATGCCAGCTGTATCATTTATGTCTTCTTCTTGTTCTGATATCGGATATACTTGTCGAACATGTAATTCAGCATCTTTCCATCTGTTTTAGCCACTGCTTCCTTCTCTGTCCTGAATTGCAGCAACCCTTCATTCAACACTTTGCTGCATGCTTCCACCTCTTCCAAACTCGGCCCAAACCTCGCAATGTCTGCTGCGGCGCCACCGCCATCTTTGGTAGAATTCATCAGAAAGGCTTGGTAGCTTTATCAATTCTCTTTTGTACCATCAGAAGAGAACCTTCCAGGGAATTAGGCACCTCGTTAGAAACAATCCGCACGTATGAAGTAACACCTCCGTCCACTCTTTCCTCAGTGAAAGAAATGATACTGTCTGGTAAATCTGATGTTCTACTCTCAAGTGCCTGCATCCTTTTCAGCAAAACTCTGCAGATTTCCAAACGGAAAGATACTGCAAACTCTAGCTTCCCTTCTTCTTGCGATCCGTCAGTGCAATCTGTTCCCGAATAATACATCTCTCGGCACTTGATCTCGGCCAAAATACTCAGTTACTCTCTGCAATCGTATTCATGCCTTCTATGCTTTCCATCGATTGCTTTAGTTGATTTCTTTGCATCGTTCATAACCTTTAGGCGGGTTGGCACTTCCCAAGTTGTACGAAGCTTGACGAATAATCGATCCTTCCATTCGTCAATAGCCTTTACTTGATTGCTTGCGTCCTCCATTTCTGCGCATAAGATGATCACTCACCTTTCTGAAATGGGCTGAATGGAAGGTTTAGCAACCTTGGCTATGATCTCACATAATTGAGATACTTGCTTCTGCAGCTCTTCTTTCTCCGCCTTTTCACTGTCAAGCCTAAGGAATAAAGCGTCTATCAATGTCTGCGTGTCCTGCTTCAATCCTTCAGTGGTGGCTTGACCGAGTGGTACCTTGGTCACTGTCACATCTTCTGCCGTGAGCTCCTCTTCTATCTTTCCTTCTGCCGGAATTGATATCTCAGCAAACTTCTCTCCTGAATTCTCAATGATCAACCTAGAAGTTGCTTTAGCAACTTTAGGCCTTCTGTCTCTTCTGCTCAGATCCTGGAGTAGCTGCAAGTTGTGCTCCTCTAAGTTCATCTCCATTCTCGCTTCTGGAACCAACTGCTTAGCCAACCATTCCGAGAAATTACTTCTCGGAGAGTGAGAAGTCGGCCGAGTGCACTACCATCTCCCGCTCTGCATCCTCTCCGTCGAAAGTGCCACGGTGTCATGGCTGCCATCCTCGAATCATCCAGGACAAATCTCTTTCGAACTCAGCCATCTGCGCTTGACATCTCCTCTGGAGCGGGTGATGAGCGAAGTGGGCGAGGAGAGAAGACGAACGTCGCCGGATTGATGAAGGCATGGAAATGTTACTGGCTGCTGCGGTGCGATAGTTGGTGAAGTTGTTATCGAAATTCACCCCGAGGTTAATTCGATAACATGCATTGATTTCTCAAGCCCGGGCAAATTGATTGATCCGGGCAAAAATTATATTTCCGGGTCCCCTCATATTTTTCCTAACTCTCCTGTCCAGGTTGAAAAGAGCAAGTTCTGAGAAAAGGTGAAAAGGCTGCAAAAACAAGCTTGGGCCAGAAAGAATTGTGAAAATTGGCTAAGTCCTAGTCCTCGCAACAGTCGGGACATTTGGGATGTTGGGCGCGAACCGGCCGAAAAGCCGCCAGGGAGGCCCGCGAGCAAAGGGACATCTCGGGGACAGAAGTCGTGACGCGGAGGACGCGAAAGCCGCTTCGGCCGAAGGAGAAGAGAATCGACTAAGCGCTTTGTGACATGGGACAAAGGAACGCGAACCGGCCGAATCAGGCGACCGGAAAGAATTTGTCCCGAGGATGCGATCAGGGACAGTTGGAACAAATGTATGCGAAGGGCCTGAGCGAACGGCGGCTTCGCCACCCGAAATAGAAGAAATTTCGTATTGGGGCAGAGTTGAGACAAAGGGACGCGTGGGGCGCGGATAGCGGATGGCAAAAGCCGAGAGCCAATCGAGTTGCGCCACGTGTCATCGGCGAGATAAGGGACAAGGAAGCCCATTTCGGGCGGATCGGAGGATTCTGTCCCAAACGCAGCCTTTGGGACATCCGGACAAAAAGACGCGAAGGGCGCGAGAAGCCGGCGAGACCAGCGGACCATCAAATCACAACACGTGTCACGGGGAAAAAGGTCCAAAGTCAAGGGCGAGGTTTGACTTGACGCCGAGCCAATAAAAAGAGGACACGTGTCCAATGAAGCAGGAAAACCCGTGGGACAGGGAAGGAGAGAGAATTACGCATCCAATCAGCGCTTGACACGTGTCATCCAGGTGGCAGAGCGCGGGAAAATTTCAAAAGCATTTCGCTGTTTTTTGTGCCCTAGATCTTCAGATCTCCATATCTTTTGATCCAGAGCTCGGATTCGCACGTTCTTTATATCAACGGAAAGCTTATGAAATTCTCTATGTGATTCTGGGGTTAATCTTGAATTTTGGTGCAGTCTAGAGAGAGAAAATTGAGAAACGGCTCTGACGCGTGTTCATGGCCAGAAGTGACATTTCAGCGACCAGATTTAATGCAGAATGGGTCGCATTCTCCTGTAAATCGGTCAAAGTGATAGGGTATGGGTTTGTAAGGTCCCCATGCCGTTTTAATGCATCTGTAGTCAAGGAGGGATGGGTTCTCATGTTTTGTACGTTTTCTATCCCCTGGGCTCGACCCATGCAATGAAAAAGCCAGATTTGGCTCATTTCTAGGGGAACATTTTTTGGGCATAGCAGACTTCTTCTTTCACCTCCAAGTGATTGATGCAAGGATCAGACCTCTCCAAGGATTGTAACAGTTTTCTTTTACCTCTCTGAGGGTGTAATGCGTGTTTTTGACACTGAAATGATAATGCAAGCTCTGTGAATGGTTTTCAGTCCTCTGTTTGTATTATTTGCTTCATTTCAAATCCTAAATTATATCTTATCAGTCTGTGTATGTTTTATGTTGTAAACTTTGGTCTGTGTCTATTTGCTTGACAAAATGTTTCACCACTCCTTTTGGTGCATCACCACCTTTAGTTAGTTTCATATTTTTTGCATTTCTATCCCTGTCTCCTTGCAGTTTAGAGTAGGATTAGGATCTGAACCTCTGTAGTTTTGCAAAATATAGATCTAAATCAGAGGAGTTTGAGGAACCAGCCTCTAATCTGGAGATTCCTCTCTCAGTTTCACAAGTCCCCACACTTGGAGAGAGGTTTCCATGTTGTGCAATCACACTGGATGCTAGAGTGATCAACCTAGAAGCCTGATCTGCATCCAGGGGTGCTGTGAGTCTGCAACAACAGTTTTGGCACGCCCGGTGGGACTAGAGGTCTCATTTTTATTGCAGCAAGGTTGATGTGCATCTGCTGCAATTTTCTTGCTTAAAAGAGCTATTATTTGCATATTTGGCGACTCCAGGGAAAGCATCAATCGGTTCCAAGCTCGAGGCCTGAAAACTCATGAGAAGAATCACCACAAGGTCAAGAGTTGGAGAAGAAGAAGTGCTTGTTTGAATACCTGCAATTATCTCCAAGAAGAAGGCAAAGAGGAAGAAGGATTCAAAGGTCTCCATCTCCACCAAACAGAACTCTCTCAACTCCTCCACTGACAGGCCTTTCATTCAGTATACAAGGGTTTTAAGACCGATTAGAATGGCTCAAAACAATCCCTACGTCAACTTCATAGGCAGCAGCCCACTTGCTCTCAATGCACAACATCCAGTTCCTATTGCAGCCTTGAAGAACATTCCCTACTTCACCGGAGAAAATCAGACTACTCCAGGTGATCATGTTAAAGATATCGCTAACCTTTATGCGATCCATGAAATCAATGAAATGCAGTGGTATCAAGTTCTTGGCATCTTCATTCAAGGGTAAAGCATTGCAATGGTTTAGGAGCCTTGGAGCTAGTTCTATCACAAACTGGAATCAGCTGTGTATTGCACTTCACGAGCAATTTGGAGAGAAGGGAGACAACTTGTCTCTTTTGGAGCAGCTAACAACTATCAAGAGAGCCCCCAACGAGCAGCTGACTGACTTCAACTTCAGATTTCAAAGGTCTTGGGATAGAATTCCAGTGGCGATCGTCGACAACAGACGAGAAGGTGCTTTTCTATATTACCTTAAAGCTTTGAATTCGATATTTCTATGTTAATTCAATCTATGGGAGGCACAACCTTACCCCTGCTGCTTATAGCATTGCCATTAGAGCAAAAACTGTCTTATTCAAGGTGGTAAAAAAGCGGCTCCTAGGCCTCCCATGCCCTTGTATCCAAACTTAGAAAATCCAAGCACTAGTCAAGCACCCACTTTGGCTCTGTTCCCACCCCTATAAATCAAAGTTCAAGTGAAACTTCTACTTCATCCTCTAGTGCTTCAAATGAACTCCAAGAGGTCATGAAACAGATTCTGAAAATTTGGGAAATGAGCTGGTTACTATCAAAAGACAATGCAAGCTCAAAGTGCTAGACCGTATCGACCTCGAAGCACGATGCAGGCTAGGCCCCCATACCAACAAAATAGGTCACCAACTCAGGCTGCAAATCAAAATCAAAGCCAAGTAAGGCCTCCCGCTAATAGACCATTTCAGCCCTATAACCCCAATGTTGTATCTGCTTCTAAAGCATTAGTGCCAGTCCAAAATAACATGGCCCAAGAATATGATTGGTGTTTCCCGTGTAGTCAGCCACATAACCAATCAATGTGCTTTAACGGTGCATTAAATCAAGCTCTGATGGTGCAAACCATTGGTGGGTCATGAAGTCCAGCCATGAAGGAGATCAGCAGCAAGAAGCACCTCAGCAAGGAACATCTCCGAATGAAACTACTCTTGTCAATTGGCAGGCTGAAGATTTCTGTGGTATGAATCAAATACCCTCTCAAGGTGTTGCAGCCAACACAAGGTCAAAAAGGAGGAATTTGGGTGAAGAACAGCCATTGGCCCCAAGTAGTTCACGACCTTCTGTCACTCCACAAGGTGTTGGCAAACAAAATGCAGTTCCAAACATGCAAGGAGCACCCAAACCAGCTCCTAAACCGACTCGGATGCGATTCTTTGCTGCCCATGTGCGAGGAACGAATGTGCAAGCTAGGGGACAGCAGAGGATCCTTCATCACCGTTCGATATCATTGAGCAGATGAAGAAGACTAACGTCAACATATCAATGTGGGAATCACTATCCATCCCGGGCCGAGAGATTTGCTACAAGCTACCATGAAGGATCGCCAATTTCAAAGCAGCGAGTTCGAATGCGAGAGAAGGTACTCACAAATGCTGCCCGGCTGAAGGAAATCATGGAGGTCAACAAGATAAAATGTCGAAGCCCCTCCATTTTATGTTTCATTGATCATAGGAGACAAGTTGGTACATAATTACATGATTGACTCAGGGCAAGTAGTTCAGTAATGCCCAAGCAAATAGCTGATCAGCTAGGGCTTCAATATGAAGTCATCTCCAAGGGTGTAGTGCAATTAGACGGGACAGCAGTGACAACGGTTGGAGTAATCAAAGGTTTGAGCCTCACACTGCACGCATGTCCCAATGTAATAGTGTTACAAGATGTGTCAGTCATAGACCTGCCACCACTCTTTGCATTGTGCTTGTCAAGAGACTTCACTGCTAAAATTGGAGGCTATCTTTCGGCGGATTGGTCACACATGTTGTTCAGAACAAGGTATGGAACCAAGGCCACAATCAGGTCTGAACCTATTGTGAACTTTCACATTGAGCCTTACACTACCAGCCAAATCAATACCAATTGTTCAACATTTGATCAAGAAGATTATCCAAGCACTGATGAAGCTGACACCAAGGTTGGAAGCATCCCAGATTTGACTCTTGATGAATGGGCAAGCAAGGTGCATGCTTTTGATCCCTATCAAGAAATAGAAGAATCTGAGCTAGGAGTTTATTGTTTACATGAAGAGAATCAACCTCTCCCTAGCATCACCAAGCCAGATCATAAAGACAAGAACGAAGTATGGCAATTGTTCTTTGATGGGTCAAGGAGTAGACAAGGTGCAGGAGGAGGAGCTATGCTCATTTCACCACAAGGTATAAGGTATTACTCAGCCTTCCGTTTCCAGTTTTCCTGTTCAAACAATACAGCTGAGTATGAAGCCTTAATTCATGGATTACACTGGGCAAAGAAGAAAGGCATCAGGAATTTGCAAGTATTTGGTGATAGTGAGCTGATCGTCAATCAAGTCAAGGGACAACATGCTGCCAAAAATGATCTGCTTAAGTGCTACAAAAATCGGGTATGGGATCTTATTGAAGATTTTGAAGCTTTTAGCATCAATTCCATCCCAAGAAAAAAGAATGAAGCCGCTGACAGACTTGCAGCAATTGGGGCTGCGTTTGATGTTGCAGAGAGTATCAAAAGTGAGAAATCTCAGCCTCATATCAAATTGGTTGTGAGACCAGCTGTTCCAGATAACAACACAAGTTGGCAAGTCTTCGAGAATGATCAGCAAATTGTTAATTTCCTACAAGAAGAAGCTGAGTTCTCCGCCAGAAATCAAGACAAGCTGGAGCAGCAATATGGTGATCAGGTAGTATAGCTGAGAACTAACAAATTACCAAAAGGCCTCATAACCTTGGAGTCAATCTTCAACCCGAATGATCAGTTCCGGAAGGAGAAAGCAAACATTCAAGTGAAGGGTGAAGATTCAGAGCCTATTTTAGTGGAAGAAGGCAAAACATTGCAGATTGGCAAAGTAAGTACCTCACAAGAGAAATCTGATTTTGTTCAGCTTTGTCAAGAGTTCCCAGATATCTTTGCTTGGACTTACAAAGATCTAAGAGGTTTCAACCCAAAGCTGGCACAACATACTATTGAGCTGGATCCGGAATCCAAGCCCGTTAGGCAAAAGCAAAGGCCAGTGAATCCCCATATTGAACCTCTCATGAGAAAAGAGTTAAGCAAGCTTATTGAGGCCAGTATCATCTTCCCCATCAAACACTCAAGTTGGGTTGCAAACTTGGTGCCAGTGAGAAAAAGAAATGGAGAAATCAGACTGTGTGTTGACTTCAGAGACTTGAACAGAGCCTCCCTCAAGGACCATTACCCACTCCCTTCCATGGAGCAAATATTGCAAGTTGTAGCTGGTTCAGAAAGGTTCTCACTACTTGATGGATACTCAGGCTATAATCAGATAATGGTGAAGGAAGAAGATCAATTCAAGACGGCTTTCACCACCAAATGGGGCACCTATGCCTACAAGAAGATGCCATTTGGCCTATCAAATGCCGGAGCAACATTTCAGCGAGCTATGGATATGGCATTCAAAGGCTTAATCAACAATATAGTGCTGGTATACCTAGATGATATCACTGTCTTCTCAAAGAATGCAGCAGACCATCTCTTTCACCTCAGACAAGTGTTTCAGAGGTGTAGAAGGTTCGGAGTGTCGTTGAATCCAAAGAAGTGTATATTCTTGGCACACGAGGGCAAATTGTTGGGCCACATTGTCTCTAGGGAAGGGCTAACAATTGATCCTGAAAGGGTTGAAGCCATCCGAACGCTCCCATTGCCACACCACAAGAAATCTCTTCAAAGCTTCTTAGGAAGGATAAACTTTGTCCGCAGATTTGTGCCTAATTTTGCCACTCTTGTGAAGCCTTTAACAATGATGTTGAAGAAGAGTCTGGCATTCAAATGGACAGCAGAAGGCAAAGAGAGTTTTGAAAGCATCAAGCATGCAATATCACAAGCTCCAACTCTTATCAACCCAGACTTTTCAAAGGACTTCATGTTGTATGCGTTTGGAGGATCAGACACAATCTCAGCTATCTTAACACAGCTGAATAGAGAAGGTTCAGAACAGCCCATAGCATTCTTCAGCCAAACCTTGGAAGATTACGAAATAAAGTATTCTTTCATCGAAAAGCATGTCCTTGCTGTCATCAGGAGCTTGAAGAAGTTCAGACATTTGGTCTCAAACAATAAGATTCAACTGCTGGTCTCACATGCTGGGGTTAAGGATTTCCTCCTCAACAAGGATTTGAATGAGAAAAGGGCAGGTTGGATCACCCGTGTCATGGAGTATGACATTGAGATCAAGATCACCAAGCTGGTAAGAGGGAAAGGATTGTGTGAGCAGCTGGTTTTGGGGAAACAAAAAGAAGTATGCAATGAAGAAGAGGTTGTTTTGACAGTCCAGGACAGTCATGAGCCAAGTGGCAAACAAGAAGAAGACAATGCTGCCCCGACTCCTTGCTGGACCCAAGGTATTATGCACTTCCTAAGCACAGGCCTATGCCCTCCGGAGATGAGCAAGACCCAAAGGAGACACTTCAGATTGCAGGCTGTCCCGTATGCCATCGTTGATGGAGTTTTGTTCAAAAAAGATGTAAATGGAGTGCTGCTGAGATGCATTAGCACAGGTCAGATTCAAAGGGTGTTGGAAGAGTTTCATGATGGACCAGCTGGTGGCCATTTTGCACCAAGAGTGACAGCTCTAAAAATCATGAAGGCTGGTTATTATTGGCCTAAAATCTTCAGTGATTGCTATGCATGGATCAAGAGGTGTAAGAATTGTGCATTCTTCACAGGAAAAGAGAGACTTGCAGCCCTCCCATTGCATCCAATCTCAGTTGACCAGCCATTCATGCAATGGGGTTTGGACTTCATTGGAGTCATTAATCCCAATTCAAGCCAAGGGCACAAATGGATTTTGACAGCCACAGACTACTTCACCAAATGGACAGAAGCGTAGCACTCAAAGAGGCAAATGAGTCTAGCATCTTAGACTTTTATGAGGGGATAACAACCAGATTTGGTGTACACCACAATAATCTCTGATAATGCATTGGCATTCATTGGATCTAGGGTGACTGAGTGGGCTGTCAAGAACGGTATTTACCTAAGCACTTCATCGAACTATTACCCTCAGGGTAATGGCCAGGCCGAGTCTACAAACAAGAACTTGTTGAGGATCATTAGGAGGACTCTTGATGAGAATCGAGAGTCTTGGCCTACCAAACTGAAATCAGCCTTATGGGCTGATAGGATAACTCCCAAAAGATCCATAGGTAACTCTCCATTCAGGCTTGTCTATGGAAGAGAGGCAACCTTGCCCATGTCACTTGAGTTGCCAACGTTGGAACTCATGAAACAGCTGGAGTTGCTAGAGTTTGAGCCCATGGAAGTGAGGTATGTAGAGCTGATGGAGCTGCAAGAGATCAGAAATCAGGCATCCCAAGCAATGGAAAAGGATCAAGCTTTGATCAAGAAGACCTTTGATAGGAAGGCCAAAGATAGATCTTTTCAAGTTGGAGATCTAGTGTTGAAATGGGATGTGGATAGAGCAAAACCGGGAAGGCATTCAAAATTTGATGCCATTTGGAGTGGCCCATACGTGGTCACAAAGTGCAAGAACAACAATGCTTTCCAATTGGCCTCATTGGATGGTGAAGAACTACAGATTCCAGTCAACGGAATCTATCTCAAGCATTGCTTCTAGAGGGAAGTTCACTACCTCTGTAAATATTAGATTAGATTTTCTTTCCTCCAAGTGCTTGTGCACATTGTTTTGCTGTAGGTTAGTTTTGTTTTCCCTAAGTGCTTTGGCACAACTTGTTGTCCATGGAGATGTTTAGCAGTCCTTGCTTTCATCAGGTAACATTCCATCTTCCTCCTTGCACATTCTGAGTCAGTTAGGGTCCTAAACAGAATATTTGATGACTCCATGCCCAATGGACTGCTTCAGGCAACTGGTATCTTCTACCTAGCAGGCAGGTATCCCCGCTGAGTCGCCAAATTGTTATCCAAATTCACCCCCCAGGGTTAATTCGATAACATGCATTGATTTCTCAAGCCCCAGGCAAATTGATTGATCCAGGGCAAAAAATCATGTTTCCAGGGTCCCCTCATATTTTTCCTAACTCTCTTGTCCAGGTTGAAAAGAGCAAGTTCTGAGAAAAGGTGAAAAAGCTGCAAAAACAAGCTTGGGCCAGAAAAAATTGTGAAAATTGGCTAAGTCCTAGTCCTCGCAACAGTAGGGACGTGAGGGACATCGAGACGCGGATCGGCCGGCAAACGCCTCCAGGGCGGCCCCGCGAGCAAAGGGACATCTGGGACAGAAGTATGCGGCGGATGCGGAAAGCCGGTTCGGCCGAAGGAGAAGAGAATCGACTAACTGCTTTGGGACATGTGGGACAAAGGAACGCGAACCGGCCGAATCGGGCGAACCGGAAGAATTTGTCCCAGACAGTCGAGGACAGTTGGAACAAATGTATGCGAAGGACGCAAACCAGCCAGTTCGCCTGAAATAGAGAAATTTCGTATTGGGACAGTTGGGACAAAGGGACGCGTGGGACGCGGATAGCCGAAAAGCCGAGAGCCAATCAGATTGCGCCACGTGTCATCGGCAGATAAGGGACAAGGAAGCCCATTTCGGGCGGATCGGAGGATTCTATCCCAAACAGCACTGGGACATCCGGGACAAAAAGACACGAAGGGTGCGAAAAGCCGGCAGACCCGCGGACCAATCAAATCATGACACGTGTCACAGGGGAAAAAGGTCCAAAAGTCAAAGGGCGAGGTTTCAAGACCGACCGAGCCAATAAAATGAGGACACGTGTCCAATGAAGCGGGAAAACCCGGGACAGGAAGGAGAGAATTACGCATCCAATCAGCACTTGACATGTGTCATCCAGGGTGGCGAGCGGGGAAAATTTCAAAACGCAGCTTTCGCTTATTTTGTGCCCTAGATCTTCAGATCTCCATATCTTTGATCCAGCTCGGATTCGCACGCGTTTTATATCAACGGAAAGCTTATGCAATTCTCTACGTGATTCTGGGGTTAATCTTCAATTTTGGTGCAGTCTGGAGAGAAAAATTTAGAAACGGCTCGACGCGTGTTCGTGGCCGAAGTGACATTTTAGCGACCAGATTTAATGCAGAATGGGTCGCATTCTCCTGTAAATCGGTCAAAGTGATAGGGTATGGGTTTGTAAGGTCCCCCATGCCGTTTTAATGCATCTGCAGTCAAGGAGGGATGGGTTCTCATGTTTTGTGCGTTTTACGTCCCCGGCTCGACCCATGCAATGAAAAAAGCCGATTTGGCTCATTTCGAGGGGGAACATTTTTGGGCATAGCAGACTTCTTCTTTCACCTCCAACAAGTGATTGATGAAAGGATCAGACCTCTCCAAGGATTGTAATAGTTTTCTTTTACCTCTCTGAGGGTGTAATGCGTGTTTTTGACACTGAAATGATAATGCAAGCTCTGTGAATGGGTTTCAGTCCTCTGTTTGTATTATTTGCTTCATTTCAAATCCTAAATTATATCTTATCAGTCTGTGTATGTTTTATGTTGTAAACTTTGGTCTGTGTCTATTTGCTTGACAGAAATGTTTCACCACTCCTTTTGGTGCATCACCACCTTTAGTTAGTTTCATATTTTTGCATTTCTATCCCTGTCTCCTTGCAGTTTAGAGTAGGATTAGGATCTGAACCTCTGTAGTTTTGCAAAATATAGATCTGAATCAGAGGAGTTTGAGGAACCAGCCTCTAATCTGGAGATTCCTCTCTCAGTTTCACAAGTCCCCACACTTGGAGAGAGGTTTCCATGTTGTGCAATCACACTGGATGCTAGAGTGATCAACCTAGAAGCCTGATCGCATCCGGGGTCTTTGTGAGTGCGCAACAACGTGTCTTGGAGTCTTGGAGAAGTCCGGAGTCAAAGCTACGGTCGTAGAAGTGATCTCTATTTCTCTTGAGATCTTCTCGTACTTTCAACTTCTCGGACCTTATCTTGCTTTCTCCTTCATGCTTTCGCTTGAGGAACCTCTGTGCGCCGAAGTTGCCCGTGATTTGATTCATTAATACTTCATCAAGGCAATATCCCTTCGTCGAAACCCGGTTTGAAGTATTCACCAACACAAACTCTAGATCTTTCTTGATTGTGTTGCGAGCCTCCCATGTTATTCTGCAGTATGGCTTTATCTCTTCCCATTTGGTGGTAAGTGTCAAGTACCACATTCCCATTGTCTTTAAGATCCGCAGGTATCCGTGCTAGTCCAAAGTCGAACACTTGCTTTGCTGACGTGCTGAAATCTCTCTTTCTAACCTCGTACTCACTTCCGCACTTCATCTAGAAATCTTCTAACGAAGGCACATGTGCGTCTCGCTAGGAGATTGTCTTCTGGCTACTCCAATGGATCGAAGTTCAGCCGTAATATCCCACGGTGATTGGGAAGAAGCCCGTAGACTTGTGCCGCTTTGGTGAAGGTCATGTAACTCCACAAGTTGCTGCTTTCAGCTCCATGGCGATCAATCTATCATTTGGATACAGGCATCTTTATTGGTTCTTGAGAAAGCCCGTAACCACCCCGAGGTATGTGAAATCTACAAATTGAATGAATAGACTGCCAATCTTGGACACGGCTTCCCACACTTCCTTGCTTACCCTGTTGGCCTTCAAGCCTTTGTCTAGCCTGCAGATGACATCGTAGAAGAAGTCATCGTTGATCACTTTGAAGTCTTTCTACTTTGTAGGTGTAGTAAGTCATGTGGGTAGCACTCGAAAATGGGGTCCTTGGAAAGAACACCACATCTATCCAACTTGGAAAAGACACCTTGTGAAGCTGCAACATACACCAAGTATGAAGTCATTTTGAAGCTGAAAGTACACTTCACGTTCCGAAGTTGCTCACCGATGTTCTTTGTAATAATTTCGACCAATTGATTATAGAATCAACCTTGTTGATTTCAATGGTCCTGATGAAAGCATACATCCATGTACGGAAAGTGTAGGCATTCGCTTCGCCATTCATCCTGCATAGCAATTTGACGACATCATCTGCCTCCTGCACCAAATTGGACCGTGGAAGAGTTCTCGGGAACTTTGAAGGGGATCTAGGCTTCTTCATGAACCGGCTATTCATGATGCTCACACAATCAGCTCTATGCTTCTCCCACCTACTGTCAGCATCCTGGATGCTAATAGAAGTCACCACCTTTTGCACTGGAATCTTCAAACAATAATTGATGAACTCTGCGTCCAAACGAATTATTGTCTTTCCCGAAGCATCACGCACTGATCTGGATGAAGGATGATAAGATCTAGCACACTCCATCACGAACTCTGGCAATTGGGCTATACATGGAAAAGCTGCAGCTCGGATAATTCCACTGCTTTTGACCGCACGCATGAGTGAAGTCTTTCCCGCTCTGGATCTATCAATCAAATCAGCAAGAGGTTCCGGGCCTAGATCTGTGTCTCCTATGTCTGCAAGTTTGGAAGCAATGCATGACTCCATCGTGCTTTCTTTTTCATCTCCCTTCGCCATGGCTTTGTCTATCTTCGTCTGAATAATTCTTTTTCTCCTTACTTGGCCGGATTTCTTCAATACTGGTGCAGATCTGGACAATTCTTCAGATTCAGAGGATATTTGCAATGTATTGGACATTGATAAAAACTCCTTTTCTTTTGTAAAGCACCTGTAATGAATTCCTGCAATTTATTCAGACAAAAATGGCCACCGGAGCATGAATAGTGAATTTAAATTATAAAAATCTGCACTTTTCAAGCCTGCTGCCCCAAAAATTGGTGTTTAATTTGCACATAAAGAGAGCATGAATTCTTTCAATCAACACCTGAGCTCTGTAACACCTGTGAAAACAATTATGCAGACAAAGATCAACCTCCTCCAAAGCATGCGCCAAATCTGGAAGCTTTTAGCCTTGTTAGCACTTTGTCTGAACAAAATCCTTCTTTTAATGGGGGCGCACTTTTCCTCTTGGCTGCAATTCTTTACCTGTGAATTAAATAATTCACCCATATGGCTGCCCATGCTTATATAACCTTCATAATTCTATAATTAATAATTGCCCTAACAATTAAAGGCAATTAATTAATTAAAAATCATGCTTTTCTCTTTTAAAATAGCATGTTTAAGGACAGCCATCCAATAAATTAAATTAATCCAATTTAATCCTTCACACAACACTTCACTTAAGCTTCACAGTGTGCTTTGACCATAGCCACTGAAAATAGAAATTAATTTAATGTTTTAATGCTTTAAAAAACATTAAACAATTCCCAAATGGGGCGCACTTTTTGAGAGGAAGAGGGCAGCCACTAAATAAATTAAATTTAATGCATTTAATTCCTTTCTTTTATTCCATCTTTGACTTGTTGACCTCCTCCAAGCTTGGGCGCACTTTTTGAGAGGAAAGATTAATTAAAATAATCAATTTAATCCTTCCATCATCACTTCATGGGGGCGCACTTTTTTGCACATGTAATTCTATTTTTAAGAATTTTTCAACAATGGGGTTCTTTACCTGCAGGCGAGGCACCAAAATCCCGTAATCCACTTAAGTGATTTGACTTGACAATGAGATTATTTACCTGCAAGGCGAGGCACTAAAATCCCATGACTTCACTTAAGTCACTTTAATTTTATTATATCATGGGAATTTTTACCTGCAGGCGAGCAATAAATTCCCACTGCTGCACCTCTATTTTTTCCCACTTTGCGGCTTAAGTGACTTTTATAACACGGGAAAAAGTACCTGCCAGGGCGGTATAAAATTCCCCCTGCTGCGGCTTATTTTTCCCATCGCAGCTTGAATCCTTTGTTTTCCAAAAATGCGCCCATCCCCGCAGGGGCTTTTCTGTGCACGACTTCGCTTTTTCCCAGTGATCCAGACCTCCGATGGCGACTTCCTCCGGGCATAATGTGCATATATGTTTTCCAGCTGCTCCAGGCCAAAAATCGGGCTTACCCGGCAAAGGAATTGCTCCAGAGAAATTTCACAGAAAACGAAACGGGACACCACAAAAACACGAAAAATTGCCAAAAGTTGCAAATAAAGCCCAAAACTTAAAATAAGTTAAAACCCTTCTAGCACATAGGAATAATAACATATTCACTCATAATAGAGTTAAAACAGAGCGCAAATAGCCTCATACGGGGCTCAAAATAATTAAATACAAATTTCCCATAGACAAATCCCGACACGAGAATAAAACAATTTTGGGCATTTGGGTATTTGGCAAAAAAAAGACTAATATGGCTCTTTAGGATTATCTTGACCTTGCAATACAAGAACTTTCGGGCAATAAAAACACAAAACAACCCATTATTTTAAAAGTACGAAAAATTTTCGGATAGGGTAGTCGCAGATTTCAGGGTGAAATTTGAGTGACACCAGTTGGCTCCGTCTGTGGACATCTTTTTCTCTATCAGAATGACAAAGGGAAAAGATGAGATCCCAGCATCTCTGGTTTCGTATCTTGTCTTTTGGGGACGGGTCGAAAAGCGAAAACAACACAACACAACACCAAAACAAGACAAAACAAGGAAAAACAAACAAAGATTTATTTATGTACATACAGGTTTTACCCTGCTTCTCATGTCCGGAACAGCTTCAAGTGTTGCCCATTGAAAGGCAACGGCAATTCAACTCCATCCTGATGAGCAAGAATGAAGCTATCTGCTCCGGCGATCCTTTTAATCACAAAAGGCCCTTTCCATAGTGAATCAAACTTTCCATGCATGCCTTTTGTTTCTCTTCTTTTGTCCCATAGAAGGACCCAGTCATTGACTTCAAACTTTCTTTCCCTGGCCTTTTTGTCGAAGATGACTTTCACCTTCCTTTGATGCTCTATCAACCTATCTGCAACTTGAGTTTGTATTTCCCTCAATTCAGTCAGGTACATAATTCTTTTATCAATAGCATCCGTGAAAGTGGAATCTTCGGGGCCTTAGAAAGTTGCGGGAGCGGCGATTCCCAGGTAAGAGGCAACTCTGTGTCTCTACCATATAACAGCTGAAATGGGGACATGCCTATCGCCCTCTTTGGTGTGATTCTATCGGCCCATAATGCATCAAACAACTTTTTATGCCAAGTCCTTTGATTGTCCATTACCAGCTTGCATGATAGTTACCAAGTTTTTATTACTAGATTCAGCTTGACCATTCCCTTGTGGATAGTAGTTTGAAGAATGAACCAGTTGGATCCCATAAGTGTAGCAGAATTCCACCAACTCCTCAGAAGAAAGATTCGGGCGTTATGCTGCTACAATTTTTTGAGCAACATGAAAACCCGACAATAATATTTTCTTTTATAAAATTGCACACTTTGGCGGAAGTGGCATTCTTCACAGAATAGCTTCTACCCACTTCTTTAAATAATCGGTAGTCGAGAATGTAATGATGACCGGCCTTTGAAGCCGGAGTTAAGCATACCAATAAAATCCATTCCCCACTTTGTTGAAAGGTTCTTGATAACAATAGGTTTCGTAGATAATGCGAGGCAATTTTACACGCCCAACAAAATGTTGGCATGCTTGACACTTAGCTACCCATTCTGCGGTATCTTGAAAAAGGGTGGGCGGTAATACCTTGCTCGAGGATCTTGTGTGCAGTGACTCGGGCTGAGAAATGACCACTGCAAGCCATGTCATGAAACTGTTGTAGTAGCTGATCCTGTTGAGCCTTGTCCACGCATCTGAGAAATACGCCATCAATTCCCCTTTTGTACAAACCATTATCCCAAAGAACAAAATCTTTGGATTTCAATTTGATGGTTCGTTTCTCTTTTTTGGAAAGTTGATCTGGGCATTCTCCATACGTCAGAAAGTAAGCAATGTTACTGTACCACTCCTCTACCAGATCTATAAAAAGTACTGCAGGCAAATCTCCATCTATCTCATCTTGATTTGCTTCTGTCTTTGATGTCTTCATCTCCGTCATTAATTCACACAGACCTCTTCCTCGAACCAGCTTTGTTGGTTTAATATCCAGGTCATATTCTTGAACTTTTGTCACCCATGTGCCTCTCAATAATCCTAACTCTTGCTGAGTAAGAATGGATTTAACTGCAGTATCTGGAACCAAAACCACAATGTGTGAGGAAAGAATATAATACCTGAATGCTTTGCACGCCTTCACCACTGCGTATGCGTGCTTTTCCATGGGAGTGTATTTCAATTCATAGGCTTTAAGAGGTGTACTCATGAAAGCAATAGGAGCTTCTGCGTCCTCTTGATTTTTCTGCATCAGTATTGCTGACATGGTGTGTTCAGAGGAGTAACAGTAAAGAATAAATTCTTTACTGAAGTCGGGTGAAACCAAGACTGGAGCTTTCGACAGGGCCTCTTTAATTTTCTTGAAAGCTTCCTTCCCTTCGCTGCTCCATTTAAAATCTTGTGTCTTTTTCATCATATTCGAAATATGACGGGTTAGCTCAGCAAAGTCAGGAATGAATCTCCTGAGAAAATTCACTTTTCCAAAGAAAGAGTGAACTCCTTTTTTGGATGTGGGCAAAGGCAATGTCTGAATGGATTTGACACGCTCTGGATCTATCTTTGTTCCTTCCTTGGAAACAATGTGCCCAAGCAGCTTTCCTTCGGTCACAGCAAAGATGGATTTCTTGGGATTCAAAGAAATACCATGCTTGCGGCACTGTATGAAAACCTCTTCCAAGTTTGAAATGTGCGCGCTTCTATCTTTGGAAAAGACTGTCAGATCATCCAGATACACCACTATGCTTATATCTTTGAGGTGAGCAAAGGCTAGATCCATAGCTCTTTGAAATGTAGCACCAACATTAATCAGGCCGAACGGCATTTTCTGGTATGCGAAGGTTCCCCAAGGTGTGATGAACACCGTTTTGTATTGATCTTCCTCGGCCACCTTGACTTGATTGTAGCCTGAGAAGCCATCAAGCATGGAAAGCATCTCAGATCCAGTGACCACCTGCAGAGTGTGATCCATGATGGGGATGGGGTAGTTGTCTTTCAGTGAAGCTTGATTAAGGTTGCGGAAATCCACGCACAACCTAATCTCACCGCTCTTCTTTCTTACAGGGACTATGTTGGCCAACCACTCCGAATGATGTATGGGATAGATGATCTTTGCGTCTAACAACTTCCGGATTTCTGCAAAGATGGTTCCCGAAATGGTAGGGTTGTGCCGCCGCAGCTTCTGCTTGAAAGGCTTCTGTTCTGGTTTAAGTGGGATGTAGTGTTGAACTTCCGCAGGCTGATATGTTTTTAGATCCTGGTAAGACCAGGCAAAAACATCCATGTATTTCCTAAGAAGCTCAGTAAAAGCTTCTCTTTCTGCCTCTGAGCAACACTTACCCAGATTTACTAACTTAGGATCATTGCCAGCTCCCAAATTTAGTAATTGTGTGTCGGAGGAATAACCTTCCCCACTTTCTTCATTTTTCTTAAGCATTTGATCATGCTTATCAAACATTTCCTCAAGAGATACCAAACCTTTGGGAATTTTATTCCCTTTTAGTTGGATAATCTCCTGACTTCCTGAGACGTCCATATCCATTTCTCCGACAGTAGTCTGCCTAGGAGGTGAATTGCTTCCCTCATAGTAGATTCCTTCAAAGTTGTCTTTCTGTTGGAGAAACGCAGCAATCTGCGTGTCATCATTGAAAACCTGCCATTGCTGGACGTTGTCAGGAACCTTTGGGTGAAAGACCATCTCCACCTTGTAGTCCCCCTGTCTAAAGAACGCAGGAGGCTGATCCGGATTCAACAAGGCTGCAGTTACTGCAAGCGAATCAGCTCTTGAATTTTGTTCTCTCGGAATGTAAGATACCGAGAAAGCTGAAAAATCCAGGATAGCAGAGTAGACCCGATCTCTATAGTGCCGCAGTTTGTCTTTTTTGACTTGGTAGAGGCCTCTTATCTGTTTCACAATCAGCTCAGCATCTCCCCTTGCGTGTAATAATTTGATCCCCATTGTTCTTGCCTGCTCCATGCCTAACAACAATGCTTCATACTCAGTTGTATTGTTAGTATTTTCGAACATCAATTTGAAGGAGTGCGCATGCACCTTCCCTTCAGGAGAGATAAGAACAACACCGTGCCGGATCCAAATGAATAGCAGCTGCCATCAAATTCCAGAGTCCAAATCTTGTTATCAATTTGATGTGATTCTTGAATTACCGGTTGAATTTCTTCTTTATCCATTTCTAGATAATAGACTCCGTGATCCGATTCCTGAAACAAGATCTGAGATCTAGGATCCTCAGATTTTGATACTGTGTATTTAGATTTCTTCTCAGGTTCCAGCTTCTGATTTACTCCTTTGATTGGTATGTGTGCACAAGACCAATCCATCTTGACTTCTCCACCCAACTCTTTGCAGAAATTTCTACTCAACAACATGCCATAAGAGACTGGAATGTCTGCTACAAGGATAGTCATTTTCAGTCTTTTATCTGGAAAAGAAGCAAGTACTGCCTGCGCATCTTTGATTTGCCCCACAAGAGGGACTTGCCTTTCCATTGAATAACATCTTCCGATGGTTTTTGTCAACGTGAGACCCAAGGCATCAGCAACTTTGGCAGGCATTACATTATCAGAGGCTCCAGAATCTAAAATGCAATTGCTCAGTTTGTATCCGTTGATAAGCAAAGATACATAGAATGGCTCGATCCTTTCTGATGTAGCAGGAGAAGGGGTAGAAGGAGAAGAACTTGCCACCGCATTATTTGTAGGAGGAGTATTCTTTGGATTTGACAAGATACCCCGTGAAGTATTGTTTGTTGGGCTAGGACCATTACTTTGCACATATTTGACCAATCTATTCAGCTGATCAGGAAATGCTCTTAAATACTCAACTTCTGACATTTGGACCTTGTTCCTCTTGATGTGATCAATTATGTCGAAAGCCTGACTTGCTTCAGCAGGATGTGCGTTGGATCTTTGCTGCGAATTGAGAGAATTTGAATATTTATCCTTAGGTGCTAAAGAAGAAGGAAGAGTGCTACCTCTTTTCAAGATAGTAACATCCGGGCCGGATCTTCTCTCTTTTTGGCCACTTGTGGATGCTTCGGCATTTTAGCGCGTCTGAGACCTTGTAAACACCGCAAAAGTGTGACCATCAGAATCTTCAAAAGATTCATAATAGCCATCATCAGATTCAGTAGTCCAGGTAACCAATATTGGAGTCGCCAGTAGGATCTATAAAGTCTTCATCATCGAATGATTCATCAATGCCGAGATCTTCTTCATTAGTTTCCAAGTTATTCCTTGGAGCAGCTTCTATTGCCAACCATTGTGGTGCAGCAACAAGTCTGTTTCGATTTTGATTTTGATTTTGACCATTAAAGGTCCGGGTAGGAGCCATTCTTGAGGGGTTGCATTCCCCTGCAGAGAGATCTGCTTCTTGATCTGCAGCATGTCATTTGCCAATTTCTGCAACAAAGGATCTGAAGTACTAGAAGAAGCACCATCACCTTTGTGAGATGGTTGTTTGAGTTTTCCAGCCATGATCAAGTCGTCCTCAACCTCCATGGCAGCATTTTGTGCTTCCAGCAGATTTACCGGTCTTGCCCTTCTTAGCTGATATCCAACTTCAGCCAATAGAGCGTTTATAAAAAACGTCTTTTGATTTTCATCGCTCAATGCGGCAGAAGTGGGGATTTTATACAAAATCCTTTGGAACCTTGCAATAAAGTCCCGCATGTTCTCGCTTGGCTCTTTTTTCAACTGCGTCAGTTGGGTGATTAACGTGCTAGCGTCCTCTGCAGGCTTGAATCTTTTCAGAAATTGCTCACGCATAGTCGCCCAGTTGGTTATGGTGCCAGGAGCCAGCCGATAGAACCATTCTCCAGCCAAGTCGTGTAGAGTCTCAATGAAGAGCCTGACTGAGACATCTTCATGCTCTACTGCAAGCACACCACAAGATATGAAGAAGGCCGCCAAATGATCATCCGGGTTTTGCTTTCCATCTCCAAAGAATTTTGGAAAATTCTTTCTGGATCCCTTTGGCAACTCGTGCATAGGTGGAGCCAAGTTCAGAGGTCTAAAAGCTGTTCCCCATGGAACAGGTACAATTTGGTGCGCCATGTTAACTTGAGCACGTCTCCTCCTTGTGTAGACTTGATAGACTTGATGGATAATTCCAGCCGCCGGATTATGCTGAATACGATCCGGATCTGGATGGGTGTGTACTCTCCTTCCTGGTGAGAGACTAGATCTGCGGCTTCTAACTTGAGGATGATTGAAATTGAATTGCTCCTGCAGTCGGAAGAAATGATCAGTCCTTCCTTGCGCCTTCACGGATTGGGTGAATGGACGTTCAGCCAGGTTGAGATTTGTATGGAAAACACTCTGATCTTCAATAGAAAAGCTTTGATCTGCAAAGATAGTTGTTTCCCAGTGGAGTCGCCAAAAACTGTTGGCTAGATTTTCTGCATAGCATCAAACCTAGGCAGTCATGAGATAAATCTCCCTCATTTAACCGGTGAGGCTCCCGTGTCAGATTTGTCAATAAAAATGTGTTATTATCTATCAGGGGTTTTACTTTAACCACTTAGTTCATGAACCATAACTAAGAAGTTCTGCAGCAAGTAAGCAGTTGTTTAAGAAAGGAAAGTTATAGAAGAAGGAAGTAAAGGAAATACAGAGAAGAAATGGGGAAGATGTGCATCCCAATTAGTAGATAGCAGAGCTAATTGCATGCACATAGAAGAAACTTAATAGATATGAACACACAGAATTATAAAACAAAGGCAGCTCTAGATCCAGATCTAAAATAACACAAAGTTTACTAAGAGATCTAAGATTAAAAGCAAGAAACAAAGTACACCGTGACACAAAGTTCTTCGGAAACCTGCTCCTTTGTATTCCTTTGCTCCAAGTTGCTCTCGGGGTTCAGCACAAAGTCTAGAACACAAGATTGCTGCTTACAAATTCGATCGATTATTAACCTGTAGAGGTTCTTCTCCTACTTATAGAATGTAGGAGGAAAGTACAAATAGAAGACTCAAACTGAACTAAAGCATGAACAACAAGTAAAGATGACATTTGGCAATCATCCTCAACTAACTTCTTCTTAAGTGACACATGTATCACTTAACTAATAGAATGGTTCCACATGACTTCAAGTAATGGTTGTAAAACCAATAACTTAGAAGTTTTACATTTTCATGTGGGAACATAGAAAATAGAAGAAGAAAGAATAGAAGAAGTCATGCCAACTGTATCATTTATGTCTTCTTCTTGTTCTGATATCGGATATACTTGTCAAACATGTAATTCAGCATCTTTCCATCTGTTTTAGCCACTGCTTCCTTCTCTGTCCTGAATTGCAGCAACCCTTCATTCAACACTTTGTTGCATGCTTCCACCTCTTCCAAACTCGGCCCAAACCTCGCAATGTCTGCCTGCAGCGCCACCAGTCTACTGATAGAATTCATCGTGAAAGGCTTGGTAGCTTTATCAATTCTCTTTTGTACCATCAGAAGAGAACCTTCCAGGGAATTAGGCACCTCGTTAGAAACAATCCGCACGTATGAAGTAACACCTCCATCCACTCTTTCCTCAGTGAAAGAAATGATACTGTCTGGTAAATCTGATGTTCTACTCTCAAGTGCCTGCATCCTTTTCAGCAAAACTCTGCAGATTTCCAAACGGAAAGATACTGCAAACTCTAGCTGCTTCCCCTTCTCGACTGATCCGTCTGGTACAATCTGTTCCGCAATCAATACATCTCTCGGCAGCTTGTTGATCTCGGCCAAAATACTCAGGTTACTCTCTGCAACTGTATTCATGCCTTCTATGCTTTCCATCAGTTGCTTTAGTTGATTTGCTGCATCGTTCATAACCTTTAGGCGGGCTGGCACTTCCCCAAGTTGTACAGAAGCTTGACGAATAATCAGATCCTTCCATTCGTCAATAGCCTTTACTTGATTGCTTGCGTCCTCCATTTCCTGCATAAGATGATCACTCACCTGCTCTGAAATGGGCTGAATGGAAGGTTTAGCAACCTTGGCTATGATCTCACATAATTGAGATACTTGCTTCTGCAGCTCTTCTTTCTCCGCCTTTTCACTTTGTCTGAAGCCTAAGGAATAAAGCGTCTATCGATATGTCTGCGTGTGTCTTGCTTCGCAATCCTTCAGTGGTGGCTTGACCGAGTGGTACCTTGGTCACTGTCACATCTTCTGCCGTGAGCTCCTCTTCTATCTTTCCTTCTGCCGGAATTGATATCTCAGCAAACTTCTCTCCCGAATTCTCAATGATCAACCTAGAAGTTGCTTTAGCAACTTTAGGCCTTCTGTCTCTTCTGCTCAGATCCTGGAGTAGCTGCAAGTCGTGCTCCTCTAAGTTCATCTCCATTCTCGCTTCTGGAACCAACTGCAAAGCCAACCATTCCGAGAAATTACTTCTCGGAGAGTGAGAAGTCGCTGAGTGCACTACCATCTCCCGCTCTGCATCCTCTCCGTCAGAAAGTGCCACAGTGTTATGGCTGCCATCCTCTGAATCATCCAAGGACAAAGCTCTTTCGAACTCTGCCATCTGCAGCTTCAACATCTCCTCTGGAATGGGTGATGAACGAAGTGGCTGAGGAGAGAAGACGAACGTCACCGGATTCAATGAAGGCATGGAAACGTCCTGCTGCTGCGGTGTAATAGTTGGTGAAGTACTGGGTACTGGAGAAGCTGGAGTCAAAGCTATGGTCGTAGAAGTGATCTTCTCTTTCTCTTGAGATCTTCTGTGTACTTTCAACTTCTCGGACCTTCTGCTGCTTTCTCCTTCATGCTTTCACTTGAGGGAATCTCCTGCGCCGAAGTTGCCCGTGATTTGATTCATCAATGCTTCATCAAGGCAATATCCCTTCGTCAGCAACCAGTTTGAAGTATTCACCAACACAGCTCTAGATCTTTCTTCAATTGTGTTGCAGCCTCCCATGTTATTCTGCAGTATGGCTTTATCTCCTCCCATTTGATGGTAAGTGTCAAGTACCACATTCCCATCGTCTTTAAGATCCGCAGGTATCCGTGCTAGTCCAAAGTCGAACACTTGCTTTCTTTGACAGCGTGCTGAGATCTCTCTTTATAACCTTGTACTCACTTCCGCACTTCATCCGAAATATTCTAACGAAGGCACATGTGCGTCTTCTAGGGAGATTGTCTTCTGGCTACTCCAAATGGATCGAAGTTCAGCCGTAATATCCCACAGTGATTGGGAAGAAGCCCGTAGACTTGTGCCGCTTTGACTGAAGGTCATGTAACTCCACAAGTTGCCTGCTCAGCTCCATGGCGATCAATCTATCATTTGGATACCTGGGCATCTTTATTGGTTCTCCAGAAAAGCCCGTAACCCTGAGGTATGTGAAATCTACAAATTGAATGAATAGACTTCCAATCTTGGACACGGCTTCCCACGCTTCCTTGCTTACCTGTTGGCCTTCAAGTCTTTGTCTAGCCTGCCAGATGAAATCGTAGAAGAAGTCATCGTTGATCACTTTGAAGTCTTTCTCGCCTGTAGGTGCAGTAAGCTGCGAGTAGCACTCGAAAATGGGGTCCTTGGAAAGAACACCACATCTATCTAGCTTGGAAAAGACACCTTGTGAAGCTGCAGCATACACCAAGTATGAAATCATTTTGAAGCTAAAAGTATGCTTCACATTCCGAAGTTGCTTTCGATGATGTTATTCTTTAATAATTTCCGACGAATTGATTATAGAATCAACTTTGTTGATTTGAATGGTCCTGATGAAAGCATACATCCATGTACGGAAAGTGTAGGCATTAAACTTCGTCATTCATCCCGCATAGATTTGACGACATCATCTCGCCTCCTGCACCAAATTGGACCGTGGAAGAGTTCTCGGGAACTTTGAAGGGGATCTAGGCTTCTTCATGAACCGGTTATTCATGATGCTCACACAATCAGCCCTATGCTTCTCCCACCTCCGTCGGCATCACGGATCTAATAGAAGTCACCACCTTCCGCTGGAATCTTGAAACAATAATTGATGAACTCTGCGTCTAAACGAATTATTGTCTTTCTCGAAGCATCACGCACCGATCTGGATGAAGGATGATAAGATCTAACACACTCCATCACGAACTCGCAATTGTTTGTGTACATGGAAAAGTCGTAGCTCGGATAATTCCACTTTTTTGACCGCACGCATGAGTGAAGTCTTTCCCGCTGGATCTATCAATCAAATCAGCAAGAGGTTCGGGCCTAGATCTGTGTCTCCTATGTCTGCAAGTTTGGAAGCAATGCATGACTCCATCGTGCTTTCTTTTTCATCTCCGTTCGCCATGGCTTTTTCTATCTTCATCTGAATAATTCTTTTTCTCTTACTTGGCGGATTTCTTCAATCTTTGGTGCGAGATCTGGACAATTCTTGATTCGGAGGATATTTGCAATGTATTGCACATTGATAAAAACTCCTTTTCTTTTGTAAAGCACCTGTAATGAATTCTGTAATTTATTCAGACAAAAATGGCCACCGGAGCACGAATAGTGAATTTAAATTATAAAAATCTGCACTTTTCAAGCCTGCTGCCCCAAAAATTGGTGTTTAATTTGCACATAAAGAGAGCATGAATTCTTTCAATCAACACCTGAGCTCCTGTAACACCTGTGAAAACAATTATGCAGACAAAGATCAACCTTCTCCAAAGCATGCGCCAAATCTGGAAGCTTTTAGCCTTGTTAGCACTTTGTCTGAACAAAATCCTTCCTTTAATGGGGGCACACTTTTCCTCTTGGCTGCAATTCTTTACCTGTGAATTAAATAATTCACCCATATGGCTGCCCATGCTTATATAACCTTCATAATTCTATAATTAATAATTGCCCTAACAATTAAAGGCAATTAATTAATTAAAAATCATGTTTTTCTCTTTTAAAAATAGCATGTTTAAGGACAGCCATCCAATAAATTAAATTAATCCAATTTAATCCTTCACACAGCACTTCACTTAAGCTTCACAGTGTGCTTTGACCATAGCCAATTTTAAAATAGAAATTAATTTAATGTTTTAATGCTTTAAAAAACATTAAACAATTCCCAAATGGGCGCACTTTTTGAGAGGAAGAGGGCAGCCACTAAATAAATTAAATTTAATGCATTTAATTCCTTTCTTTTATTCCATCTTTGACTTGTTGACCTCCTCCAGCTTGGGCGCACTTTTTGAGAGGAAAGATTAATTAAAATAATCAATTTAATCCTTCCATCATCACTTGATAGGGGCTCACTTTTTACTCTAATCATCTGATTCCTAGCTGAGAATTCAGCCTCTTCTTGTAAAAAATTGACGATCTGTTGATCATTTTCAAACACCTGCCAGCTGGTGTTATTATCTGGAACTGCTGGCCTCACAATCACATGGATATGTGGCTGTGTTTTTTCCCTTTTGATGTTGTCAACCACATCAAACGTTGCTCCAATCACTGCTGAGCCTAGCAGCGGCTTCATTTTTCTTCACCGGGTATGGACACAATGTTGAAAGCTTCGAAATCCTCAATGAGGTCCCATACCCTATTCTTGTAGCTCCTCAGCAAGTCGTTCTTTGTAGCATGTTGTCCTCTAACTTGGTTGACGATTAGCTCGCTATTCCCGAACACCTGCAAGTTATTTATGCCCTTTTCCTAGCCCAATGAAGTCCATGAATCAAGGCCTCATATTCAGCTGTGTTGTTTGAACAAGAAAACTGGAAATGAAAAGATGAATAATATTTGATGCCTTGAGGTGAAACAAGCATGGCTCCACCTCCTGCGCCTTGCCTACTCCTTGATCCGTCAAAAAACAGCTGCCATACCTCATTGTCATCATTATGGCTTGGCTTGGTGATGCTTGAGAACAGTTGATTTTCTTCGTGTATACAATAGACTCCCACTCGAGATTCTTCGCTTCTTGATAGGGATCAAAAGCATGTATCTTGTTTGCCCATTCATCAAGAGTTAGGTCCGGGATACTTCCAACCTTGGTGTCAGCCTCATCAGTACTAGGGTGATCTTCTTGATCAAATGCTGAGCAATTGGCATTAATCTGACTTGGAGTGTAAGGCTCAATATGGAAGTTTGCAATGATAGACTCGAGACCTAATTGTAGCCTTAGTTCCATACCTTGTTCTAAACAAAGACATGAGACCAATCGGCACATACTCCCTAATCTTGGTCAGAAGTCCCTTGACAAGCAAAGGGCAAAGAGTGGTGGAAGGTCTATGATTGATATATCTTGTAAGACAACAACATTTGGACATGCATGCAAGGTAAGACTCAAGTTTTTAATCACTCCAACTGTTGCTATTGCTGTCCCATCCAATTGCACTACCCCTTTAGATATTACTTCATATTGGAGACCCAGCTGATCAGCTATTTGCTTGGGCATCACTGAGCTACTTGCCCCGAATCAATCATGCAATTGTGTACTAGTTTATCCCCAATGATTAATGAAACATAGAAAGGAGGGGGCTTCGACATTTTACCTTGTTGCCCTCCATGGCTTCCTTCAGGCTGGGCAGCATTTGTAAGCACTTTGTCTTGCATCTGAACCTGCTGATTCGAAGTTGTCCAATCCTTCATGGCAGCTTGCAGCAGATCTCTTTGTCCTGGGATGGATAGGGATTCCCACATTGATATATTGACGTTAGTCTTCTTCATCTGTTCAACGATACTGAACGGGGATGAAGTATCCTTTTGTTGTCCCTTGGTTTGTACACTTATTCCTTGTACGTGGGCAGCAACAGCTGGCATTTGAGTTGGCCTAGGGGCTGTTCTTGGCTGCCCTTGTGTATTTGAAACTGGACTCTGCTTGCCAATCATTTGTGGAGCCGTGGAAGGTTGTGGATTGGCTGGGGCTAATGGCTGTTCTTCACCCAAATTTCTCCTCTTTGACCTTGTGTTGGCTGCGACACCTTGAGAAACTGCTTGATTCATGCCACAGAAATCTTACTTGCGCTTCACCAACGTGGTGTCATTTGGGGCTGATTGCTGTTGGAATGTTTCTTGTTGTTGACTGTTTCCTTGACTACCCTCGCCCTCCACACCAGTAGTTGTCACCATCAGTGCTTGATTGAGAGCACCATTGAAACACATGGATTGGTTATGAGGCTCGTTGCATGGAAAGCACCAGTCATATTCCTGAGCAATGTTGTTCTGTGTTGGCACTAATGCCTTAGAGGCAGATATAGCATTTGGATTATAGGGCTGGAATGGTCTATTAGAGGGAGGCCTTGTTTGATTCACATTTGCAACTGGATTAGGTGGTCTTTGTGGTTGGTATGGCTGCCTATTAGGCTGAGCTTGAGGTTGATAGGAAGGTCTGAAACCTTGGGCTTGTTGCCTCTTAATAGTAACCAACTCATTTCCCAAATTTTGCAACTGTTTCATGACCTCTTGGAGTTCATTTGAAGCACTTGGAGATGAAGTGGAAGCTTCATTTGAACTCTGATTTCTAGGAGTGGGAACAGGAGCCAAAGTGGGTGCTTGACTAGTGCTTGGATTTTCTAAGTTTGGATACAAGGGCATGGGAGGCCTAGGAGCCAGTTTACCAGCTTGAATAAGACAGTTTTCGGCTCTAATGGCAATGCTATAAGCCATAGGTAAGGTTGTGCCTCCCATAGATTGAATTAACATAGAAATATCAGAATTCAAAGCTTTAAGGTAATATAGAAAAACACCTTACGCTTTTGGCACATTGCCACTTTGAATTCTATCCCAAGACCTTTGAAATCTGAAGTTGAAGTCAAGTCAGTGCTCGTTGGGAGCCCTCTTGATAGTTGTCAGCTGCTCCAAAAGAGACAAGTTGTCTCCCTTCTCTCCAAATTGCTCGTGAAGTGCAATACACAGCTGATTCCAGTTTGTGATAGAACCAGCTCCAAGGCTCCTAAACCATTGCAATGCTTTACCCTTGAATGAAGATGCCAGTAACTTGATAGCCACTTGCATTTCATTGATTTCATGGATTGCACAAAGGTTAGCAATATCTTTAACATGATCACCTGGAGTAGTCTGATTTTCTCTGGTGAAGTAGGGAATGTTCTTCAAGGCTGCAATAGGAACTCGTCTTGCATTGAGAGCAAGTGGGCTCTTTGCTGTGAAGTTGACGTAGGGATTGTTCTCGAGCCATTCTAATCGGTCTTAAAACCCTTGTATATCTTGAATGAAAGGCACATCGGTGGAGGAGTTGAGAGAGTTCTGTTTGGTGGAGATGGAGACCTTTGAATCCTTCTTCCTCTTTGCCTTCTTCTTGGAGATAACTGCAGGTATTCAAATAGCACTTCTTCTTCTCCAACTCTTGACCTTGTGGTGATTCTTCTCATGAGTTTTTAGGCCTGCACTGCTGAAACCAGTTGATTCTTCCCCTTGGAGTCACCAGATATGCAGATAATAGCTCTTATAAGCAAGAAAACTGCAGCAGATGCATATCAACTTTGCTGCAATAAAAATGAGACCTCTAGTGTCCCACCGGGCGTGCCAAAACTGTTGTTGCAGACTCACAGCACCCCTGGATGCAAATCAGGCTTCTAGGTTGATGTTCAGGCATCCAGTGTGATTGCACAACATGGAATCCTTTCTCCAAGCGTGGGACTTGTAAAGATGAGAAAAGATTCTCCAGAGAAGGCTGGTTCCTATTCCTCTGTTCAGATGCACACAAAAATGCAGAGGGTTTGCTAAAACCTAATCTAACTTGCCAAGGAGACAGGGTAAGAAAATGCATAGAATAAAACCTAAACTACAAAGGTGATGCACCAAGGAATGTTAGACACTCGTTTTGCAAATTTAACACAGACCACATAGATGCAATACAAACACCATGCACAGGTAACCAAACTGCAATAAGAGATCAAAATGACAAAGAATGAATAATACATGAGGGTCGAGAGTCAATCACAACGCATATATTATTGCTCAAGAGTCGATACGAGTACATTACAAAGTGGCTAAGAGGCAAAAAGACGGCATTCAACCCATATGGGAGGTTTGAAAGCTCCACAAATTCTCTGGCAAGCGAGGGAATAAGGGAGGATGCAAAACAAAAATGTCCGACCCCTTAAAGGAGCTCTTCTTTACAATATATATCAAGAAATGAGAGAGGGAAGAGAGAGGAAATCCAGAATCTACCCCAACCACTTCTTGGTAGCATTTAAAATCATCTCATTATGACAGAAGCGGCGGATCCTAGCAAAACGGCGGGCTGTCTAACAGGAGCGGCGAGCTGTCTGCTGCATTAAAGTTGGTTGTTGAAGCATTACTTCTGTCTATCACCACGCGTCAGAGACGTTTTCTTAATTTTCTCCCTCCAAACTGCACCAAAATGCGAGATTGATCCCAGAATCATGTAGAGAATTTCAACAGCTTTCCGTTGATATAAAGAACGTGCAAATCCGAGCTCTGGATCGAAAGATACGAAGGTCTGAAGATTTAGGGCACAAAATAGGCAAGAACAGGTTTTAAAATCTTTTCCCACGCTCTGCCATCTGGACGACACGTGGCAGGCCCTGATTCACTGAGTAATTCTCTCTCTCCACCTTTCCGCGGGCTTTCCTTTGAAATTTCCTTGTGGGCCCTTAAACTTGGACACGTGGCACTGTTTCATTGGTTCGGATCAGTGCTCGAAAACTCGCCCCTTTGACTTTTTGGACCTTTTTCCTTGGCGACACGTGTCATGCTGTGATTTGTCCACGGGCCTGCCGGATTTTCGCGTCCACCGCGTCTTTTTGTCCCGGATGTCCCAGTGCTTCGCGGGACAGAATCCTCCGATCCGCCCGAAATGGGCTTCCTCGTCCCTTTTCGCCTTTGTGACACATGGCGTGATCTGATTGGCTTCGGCCCCTTCGACTATCCGCGTCCCACGCGTCCCTCTGTCCCACTTGTCCTTGTGCTAAAGTTTCCTGTTTCGGCCGAACTGGCCGGTTCGCGTCCTTCGCGTCCATCATCCCCCAAATGTCCCGTCTTTGAAGTTTCCTGTTTCGGCCGAACCGGCCGGTTCACGTCCTTCGCGTCCATCTGTCCCAAATGTCCCAGTGCTGTCTGGGACAAATTCTTCCGGTTCGTCCGATTCGGCTGGTTCGCGTTCCTTTGTCCCACATGTCCTAGTCTTTGTTTGGGACAAATTCTTCCGGTTCGTCCGATTCGGCCGGTTCGCGTTCCTTTGTCCCACATGTACTAAAGCAGTTGGTCGATTTTCTTATCTCTCCAGCCGGGTCGGCTTCTCGCGCCCGCCCGTCCTTACGGTCCGACTTGTCCCGGTGCTACATTCTGTTTGGGTGAACTGCCGGTTCGCGTCCTCTCCGCGCACTCTTGTCCCGCTTGCTCCCGTAAAGGACTTGGACAAATTTTCTTTCTTCGACCGATTCGGGCATTTCGCGTCCATCTCCCCAAATGTCCCTCTTCTGTTTGGGCCACCACAGGCTTTTGGCCGATCCGCGCCTTCCGCGTATAATTGTTCCAGTGTCCCAAAGCGTCCTTGAGCGGGACTTAGCCAATTTTACGATTTTCTCCTGAATCAATCTCCTTGCTTGGAACTAAAAACTCGATGCATGTTATCAAATTAACTCTGGGGTGAAATTTGGCTAGCAGTAGTCACACGCATTTCGAGGTGAAATCTGAGTGACACCACAATGGGAAGAAGCAAAGGATATTACTCCCAACTTTTGTCGTAGATATTCAAATGTCTCCTTTGGAAGTGGCTTGGTGAAGATATCTACTATCTGTTCGGATGTAGCAACAAATTCCAACTTTACCTACTTTTCTACCACCTGCTCTCTTAAGAAGTGATATCTTATGGGAATATGCTTTGTTCTGGAATGCATAACCGGGTTCTTTGAAATACTTATCGCACTAGTATTATCACACAATATGGAGATTGGATGATCATACTCTACTTTGATATCTTTTAAGGTTTGCTTCATCCATAAAATTTGAGTACAACATAACATTGCTGCTATATACTAACGCTTCTCCTGCTATGGATAAGGATACAAAGTTTTGCTTCTTAACCATGATACGGGTTGTCTCCAAGGAAAAATGCTCCTCCACTTGTACTTTTTCTATCATCCACACATCCTGCCCAATCTGAATCGGTATAAGCTACCAATGTGAAGTCTTTACCCCTTGGGTACCATAACCCATAATCCGTAGTTCCCTTTAGATATCTAAATATGCGTTTCAGACTTGCACATGTGTTTCTTTTGGCCCTGCTTGAAAACGAGCAACCATACCCACTGCTTGCATGATGTTTGGTCTGGATGCCGTCATATATAGTAAACTCCCAATCATTGATCTATAGAGAGTTTGATCAACATTCGGAGATTCATCATCTTTGCTCAACTTAGTCCTGGTAGCCATAGGTGTGCTAATAGGTGCACACTCCCCCATACCAAATTTCTTCAACATTTCCTTCACATACTTGGTTTGGGATATAAATATTCCTTTATCAGATTGAGAAATTTGCAATCCAAGGAAAAATGATAACTCTCCCAACATAGACATCTCAAACTCCTTTTGCATGTCTTTGACAAATTTCTTGGACATTTCCTCATTGTCTCCTCCAAAAATTATGTCATCTACATATACAACAACAATCAGTTGGTGCTCACCTTCAGTTTTAATGTAAAGATTGCTATCAACAAGTCCTCTCTTGAACCCTTGGTCTTGTAGGTACTTATCAAGCCTTGAGTACCATGCTCTGGGAGCTTGTTTTAATCCGTACAAGGCCTTTTTCAACTTACACACATAATCTTCATTTTCTGATAGGAGGAACCCTTCAGGCTGTTCTATGTATACTTCTTCTTCTAACTTCCCATTTAGAAATGCTGATTTGACATCCATTTGATAGTTATATATGTGAAAAGGGTCGCCTTTATAGGAGAAATACAACAGTATCTGTGTAAAGCGAACAACATTCAAGAAAGAGGAAGATCTTGACAACCATGATGAGAAGAAAGCAGCGCTTTTTCATGAAGACCGTGATTTATCCTTGGAGGCCCACGATTTGCACAAAAGAGGGCCCATGACTTGCTTAGAGAGCAGCACTCATGTCTTAAGGGGCTGCATTGAATGTTTAGGTGATAATTAAATTATTTGGGGCAGTCTTTATGTGTGCATTAATTAATTCAAAGGGGGCAGCGATTTGTTTAGAAAGAATAAATTAATAAATAAAGGCCGACTAATGTTAATGAAAGGGTGTGATGGTTTAAGGTGTAATGCCCTTTCGAAAAGGTACGAAAGGCTATATAAGAAGATTCATATGAGACTTATAAAGCATGGATTCAAGTTGAATATCTTAAGGAAAAAGAAGAAGAAGAGGAAGCGTAAGGGCAGAATTTTAGAACAGCAAATCTGAAAGTAAGAAGAAGAATTTTCCATTATTCGTTGAGGAAGCAACAAGTTCAAAAGTGGAAAGCAAATTTTGTAAGGAAGGTTGGTGCCTTCATATTCGAAGAGATCGGTGTCTCTTGCTGAGTTGGTGCTTAGCAAAAGGGTGGGTGCTCTGTGGTTGGTGCCTACAAAGCTGTAATTTGGGGATTGGTGTCTCAGGTAGGTTGGTGCCTACAAATTTTTGAGAAATATATATAAAGAAAGAAGTTTCTCCGTGGTTTTCTCCCGAAAGGGTTTCCACGTATATCTTGTGTCTACTTGCATTAAGTTTTGTGTTCTTTGATTGATTTGATATATTCACATTGCTCGTGATTATAGATCTAAGTTCAAGTATTAAAGTTTGAAATAATTTCATAATACTGATTCACCCCCCCTCTCAGTATTATCTTGTGCTCAACAATTGGTATCAGAGCAGGTTCCTTCAGGAACAATCTAACAGTTGGAAGGTAGATCTCGGGAGCACATATGGCTAGTCAAGTACAAGAAGGATTTTCCTCGAACAAGGCTCCGTTGTTTAACGGAACAAACTATGCATTTTGGAGCGTAAGGATGAGAACCTATCTGATGGCACTAGGGTTTGATATTTGGCAATCAGTAGCGGTCGGATATACCATTCCATCAACTCCGCCAACAGACCAAGCCGGTAAGAAGGCTTTTGAAAATAATGCCAAGGCGATGAATGCAATCTTGTGTGGTCTGTCAGAGTCCGAATTTGTCAAGGTAATGCAATGTGACACGACAAAGGAAATATGGGATAAACTTCGAACAATATATGAAGGTGATGATAAGGTCAGAAAAGCTAAGCTTCAAACCCATAGGAGAAAATTTGAGAGCCTAAAAATGAAGGATGAGGAAGATGTTGCAGCTTATCTTCTGCGGGTGGATGAAGTTGTCAACGCCATAAGAGGGCTTGGAGAAAAGATTGAGGAACCTGTGATCGTCCAAAAGGTCTTAAGATCTTTACCATTAAGATTTGATGCTAAGGTGTCTGCCATCGAAGAAATGAAGGATCTTGACAAGCTAAGCATGGACGAACTACATGGAATACTGACGGCTTATGAAATGAGGACCGAGTCTAATAAACCAGCAAAGAAGGAAGCCGCATTCAAAGTCTCGAAGAAAAAGGCAATCAAGGAATCTGAAGCGAATGATGAATCAAACAAGCGAAGAAGATGAAAAGGAAGCTTTATTCATTCGAAAGCTAAAGAAAGGATCAGGAGATACAAAGATAAGTTACCATTTAAATGCTTTAACTGTGGTAAAATTGGTCATTTTGCAGCTAAATGCCCAGAGAAGGAAGATAGCGAAGATGAAGAAAGCAAGCCCAAGTTCAAAAGAGAATTCAGGCAAAGCAGAGGCAAGAAAAAGATTTGAAAAGCAAAAGAAGAGTCTATATTCAAAAAGAGGTAGCAGCTCATCCGAAGAAAGCGGAATAAGTGATTCAGATAGTGATGATGAAGAAACATTGTTTATGGCTATAGAAGAAGGTTCATCAACCAACAAAGTTGATTTGAAAGGAATCGAGGACATAGAAGAAGAAGGTGAGGTAAACCTCGAAGAAGAACTCATTTGTGCGTTGGGTGAAATAAAAGCACTCAAAAAGAGGAATCAGAAGCAAAGACTTCAGCTCCAGAAATATGAAGAACAAAATCAATCTTTCGAAGCTAAGTTAGCCCAGAGTCTTGAAGAATCAAAGAATCTAATCATTGACCTGAAGACCCAGATTGAAGAAGCAAAGAGAATTGAGGAAGGGTTGAGAAGTCAGCTCAAGGTGAAACAAGAAGAATGTGAAAATCGTGAGTCAGAGATTGTTGCGATGAGAAAAGACTTAGAAAAGGTAAATACCAAACTAATGAACAACTTGAAATTTGAAAAGAGTACTAAGGTTCTAGATGAGATTCTAGAAAGTCAAAGATCACCATCCAACAAATCAGGACTCGGATATGAAGAAAAACTAGAGAAAGCTTCAAAATCCATTGAGCTTCCGGAGAAGAAAGGTTTAGAAAAGGCAAAAAGTTATGCAGAAATTCTAAATACGCCTACGAAGAATAAAAGCAGAAAGGAAGAGGAAACTACGAAGACCAGTTCCATCCACAAGGAAGGTGTTAAAGAGAACGACACCAAAAGACCATTTATTCCACGACATAGGAATATGAACAGGTTCGAAAGTTCCTTTCATGGTTATTGTTTTTATTGCAATATATATGGGCATAAAAAGATAGAGTGTAGAAAGCGAATGAGAGATAATGAAGCCTGGAACAAACCAAAATCTGCTCATAGAGTGTTGAATATGAACTATAATTCGTTTGCTCCACTATCCTATTATAACGAGGAAGCCATTATCTGCTACAAGTGCAATAATTATGGACATATAGCACGCTTTT
The DNA here is from genome assembly GCA_018340775.1 of Taxus wallichiana var. yunnanensis. Taxonomy (NCBI): domain Eukaryota; kingdom Viridiplantae; phylum Streptophyta; class Pinopsida; order Cupressales; family Taxaceae; genus Taxus; species Taxus wallichiana. Next base: position 463,193,506 of record CM031241.1, read on the forward strand.
GTAGAAGTGTGTTTGACTCGAGACAAGATCAAAAGACAAAGCCTTTAGATACAAAGAAAAGGGAGGCTACGAAATCCTGGACAAGGAAGCAGGAGGAAGATGGGCTAGACAAAGAAAAATCCATGCTCGTTCAAACAGCTTTTCATGCTCGAGATGAAGGACAGCAGTGGTACATTGATAGCGGATGTTCAAGACATATGACTGGTGATAAAAGTAAGTTTCTCTCCTTAAAGAAAGTAAATGAAGGTACAGTAAAATTTGGTGATAATGCTACAGCGAAGATCGTTGGCAAAGGTACGCTGAGTTTGGATAATGGAAAAACAAAAACAGAGAATGTTTTGTATGTTGAAGGATTAAAACATAACCTCTTGAGTGTGAGTCAAATGTGTGATCAGGGACACACTCTTAAGTTCTATGCTGAAGGATGTGAAATAAGGAAAGCAGATACAGGAGAACTAATTGCAGATTGCCACCGAACTGCAAATAATCTATATATGCTCGGAGAAATAAAAGAAGAAAAATGTTGCCTAAGTCAAGTTGAGGAAAGTTGGCTATGGCATAGAAGGATGGGACATATAAATTTTGATAATCTTGTGAAGATAAGCAATAAGCAGGCCGTACGGGACATGCCTAAAATAACAAAGCCTTCGAGTACTCTATGCAAGCAGTGCCAGCTTGGGAAGCAGACCAGAACAAGATTCAAAACAAAGGAGTATTCATCCACCAAACCATTGGAGCTAATTCACACGGATTTGTGTGGACCTACCAAAACGAAAAGTATTCAAGGTGAGAGTTATTTTATGTTACTCATTGATGACTACACTAGAATGACATGGGTAGCATTTTTGAAAGAAAAATCTGAAGCATTTGGAAAGTTCAAAGCTTTCAAGGCATTAGTAGAAAATGAAACAGGGCTGAAGATAAAATGTCTAAGGTCAGATCGTGGAGGTGAATTCATGTCAAATGAATTTATTGAATATTGTGAAGACCATGGAATTAAAAGACAATACTCAGCTGCAAGAACTCCACAACAAAATGGAGTAGTAGAAAGGAAGAACATAACCGTTCAAGAGATGGCCCGAAACAATGCTGAATGAATCTAAGCTATCAGATAGATTCTGGAAAGAAGCGGTAAGTATTGCCATTTATATTTTGGATAGAGTGCAAATCAGAGTTAACCATGACAAAACTCCATATGAATTATGGAAAGGAAGACCAGCCTCGGTCAAATATTTTAAGGTATTTGGGAGCAGATGTTTCATTAAAAGAACCGAAGAGGACTTAGGCAAATTTGATTCAAGATCCGATGAAGGGATTTTTCTTGGGTACTCCACTAAAAGTAAAGCCTTCAGATGTTATAACAAGAGGTTGCGGACTATCATAGAAAGTGCAAGTGTCAGAGTGGATGAGGGTCTAGATCTAAAGACAAAAGAAAATTCAGAAGAGTCTTTAGAAATACCAAGTCTTGTGAAAGAAGAACAAGAGGAAGAAGAAGATATTGAAGAGTGGAGTAAATCAAAAAGGCAGGATACCAAGACGCCATCTCGCTTCGTTCAGAAAAATCATGATGAAAGTCAGATTATTGGAGAACTTGATACAGGGTTCAAACCAGAAGAAGAATTACAAATGCTTCTGAGCAAGGGTATTTTTCTCTGCTATCTAAGGTAGAACCTAAGAACTTTTTAGAAGCAAGACATGATAAACATTGGTTGAAGGCGATGGAAGAAGAATTAGATCAAATTGAGAAAAATGAAACTTGGGAACTGGTTCCCAGACCAAAGAGTCAGAATGTGATTGGCACTAAGTGGGTATTTCGGAACAAACTAAATGAAGATGGTCAAGTCACTCGAAATAAGGCAAGATTGGTATGCAAAGGGTATGCTCAAGTGGAAGGTGTTGATTTTGAAGAGACTTTTGCTCCGGTTGCCAGACTAGAAGCAATCAGAATGTTCCTTGCTTTCGTAGTGTTTAAAAATTTCAAAGTCTACCAAATGGATGTCAAATCAGCCTTTTTAAATGGGAATTTAGAAGAGGAGGTTTACATAGAACAACCTGAAGGGTTCCTATTATCAAAAAATGAAGATTATGTGTGTAGGTTGAAAAAGGCATTGTATGGATTAAAACAAGCCCCCAGAGCATGGTACTCAAGGCTTGATCAACATCTACAGGACCAAGGATTCAAGAGAGGACATGTTGACAGTAATCTTTACATCAAAACTGAAGATGAACACCAGTTAATTGTGGTTGTATATGTGGATGACATAATCTTTGGAGGAGACAATGAAGAAATGTCTAGAAAATTTGCAGAAGACATGCAAAAGGAATTTGAAATGTCTATGTTGGGTGAGTTATCCTTTTTCCTTGGATTGCAAATTTCTCAATCTAATAAAGGAATATTTATATCCCAAACCAAGTATGTGAAGGAAATGTTGAAAAAGTTTGGTATGGAGGAGTGTGCACCTGTCAGCACACCGATGATCACCGGAACCAAGTTAAGCAAAGATGACGAATCTCCAGATGTTGATCAATCTCTCTATAGATCAATGATTGGGAGTTTATTATATGTGACAACATCCAGACCAGATATCATGCAAGCAGTGGGTATGGTGGCACATTTTCAAGCAGGGCCGAAAGAAACACATGTGCAAGTTGTAAAACATATTCAGATATCTAAAGGGAACTATGGAATACGGGTTGTGGTATCCAAAAGGAAAAGATTTCACATTGACAGCTTATACAGATTCAGATTGGGCAGGATGTGTAGATGACAGAAAAAGTACAAGCGGAGGAGCATTTTTTCTTGGAAACAACCTGGTATCTTGGCTAAGTAAGAAGAAAAATTTTGTATCCCTATCCACAAGAAGCAGAGTATATAGCAGCGGTACTATGTTGCACGCAAATTTTATGGATGAAGCAGACCTTGAAGGATATCAAAGTAGAGTATGATCATCCCATCTCCATATTATGTGATAATACCAGTGCAATAAGTATTTCAAAGAATCCGGTTATGCATTCCAGAACAAAGCACATTCCCATAAGATATCACTTCTTAAGAGAGCAGGTGGCAGAGAAACAGGTAAAGTTGGAGTATGTCGCTACATCCGAACAGATAGCAGATATTTTCACTAAGCCACTTCCAAAGGAGACATTTGAATATCTACGGCATAAGCTGGGAGTAATTTCTTTTACATCTTTACATTGAAGAGTCAAGGGTAGCACTGGTTAAGGGGGAGCTAAAACTTTGCAAATTTTTTCAGCTCCTAGGATGACCCTTTGCCATTGATGTCAAAGGGGGAGAATGGTAGTAAGGGGAGCTACGGCGAAGGAAGGCTGCGAGAAGAGGAGATTATTTTTTTGGGGTTGCCATCAATGACAAAGGGGGAGATTGTTGGAAATATTGTCATTGATGTCAAAAGAGGTGCTGAAGCCCAGTAAGCGAAATCTGTCGAAAAAGTAACAGGAATTATTAACGGAATTGTGAGTATGTCAACGAAAATAACCAGCAACATATAGAGTAGCAAAAGAGCAGAAATCAGATATTTATATATGTGAAAAGGGTCGCCTTTATAGGAGAAATACAACGATATCATGTAAAGCGAACAACATTCAAGAAAGGAGAAATCTCTTGACAACCATGATGAGAAAGAAAGCAACGCTTTTTCATGAAGAAGTGATTTATCCTTGGAGGCCCACGATTTGCACAAAAGAGGGCCCACGACTTGCTTAGAGAGCAGCACTCATGTCTTAAGGGGCTGCATTGAATGTTTAGGTGATAATTAAATTATTTGGGGCAGTCTTTATGTGTGCATTAATTAATTCAAAGGGGCAGCGATTTGTTTAGAAAGAATAAATTAATAAATAAAGGCCGACTAATGTTAATGAAAGGGTGTGATGGTTTAAGGTGTAATGCCCTTTCGAAAAGGTACGAAAGGCTATATAAGAAGATTCATATGAGACTTATAAAGCATGGATTCAAGTTGAATATCTTAAGGAAAAAGAAGAAGAAGAGGAAGCGTAAGGGCAGAATTTTAGAACAACAAATCTGAAAGTAAGAAGAAGAATTTTCCATTATTCGTTGAGGAAGCAACAAGTTCAAAAGTGGAAAGCAAATTTTGTAAGGAAGGTTGGTGCCTTCATATTCGAAGAGATCGGTGTCTCTTGCTGAGTTGGTGCTTAGCAAAAGGGGTGGGTGCTCCTGTAGGTTGGTGCCTACAAAACTGTAATTTGGGGATTGGTGTCTCCAGTAGGTTGGTGCCTACAAATTTTTGAGAAATATATATAAAGAAAGAAGTTTCTCCATGGTTTTCTCCCGAAAGGGTTTCCACGTATATCTGTGTCTACTTGCATTAAGTTTTGTGTTCTTTGATTGATTTGATATATTCACATTGCTCGTGATTATAGATCTAAGTACTAACCTTGCCTTGTTTCGAGTGACTTGCAACATCTTGTGCCCATGTTTCATTCTTCTCAATTTGATCTAACTCTTCCTCCATTGCCTTTATCCAATGTTTATCATGGCTGGCTTCTGCAAAGTTCTTCGGCTCTATTTTGGATAATAAGGATAAATTTACTAGTTTTGATGCACTTACAATTCTTCTTCTTGTCTGTGCTCCATCATCAAGGTTTCCAATGATCTGAATTTCAACATGATTCTTCTTAACAAAACAAGATGGTGTTTTGGTGTCCCCTTTCAGATTTACTTAATTTTTCAACATCTTCTTCCTCTTCCTTTTCTTCTACTACCTCGGATATTTCTAAGGGCTCTTGTAGGTTCTTTAGCTTTTTGATTCACGATTTCATCCACTCTCACATTTGCACTTTCTACTATAGTTTGTAGTCTTTTGTTATAGCATCATTTGTAGGCTTTGCTTTTAATAGAGTAGCCAAGAAAAATTCCTTCATCCACTCTTGAATCGAATTTGCCCAAGTTCTCTTCATTTCTTTTAATAAAGCATCTACTCCCAAACACTTTGAAATATTTTATAGTAGCTGGTCTTCCTTTCCACAATTCATAAGGAGTTTTGTCATGATTAACTCTTGATTTGCCCTCTATTCAAGATATGAACAGCCGTATTTACCGCTTCTCTCCAAAATTTATCTGATAGCTTAGATTCATTTAACATGGTTCTAGCCATTTCTTGGACGGTTTGATTCTTTCTTTCTGCCACTCCATTTTGTTGTGGAGTCCTTGCAGCTGAGTATTGTCTTTTGATTCCATGATCTTCACAATATTCAATGAATTCATTTGAAGTGAACTCACCTCCACGATCTGACCTCAGGCACTTTATTTTCAATCCGGTTTCATTTTCTACTAAATCCTTGAAAGCTTTGAACTTCTCAAATGCTTATAACTTTTCTTTTAGAAAGGCTACCCAAGTCATTCTAGTGTAGTCATCAATGAATAACATGAAATAACTCTCACCTTGTATGCTTTCTGTTTTGGTAGGTCCACACAAATCCGTATGAATCAGCTCCAGTGGTTTGGTGGTCGAATACTCCTTCGTTCTAAACCTTGCTTTGGTTTGCTTTCCATGTTGACATTGCTTGCATAGAGTACTTGCAGGTTTCGTTACCTTAGGCATATCCCACACAGCCTGCTTGTTGCTGATTTTCACAAGATTATCAAAATTTATATGCCCCATCCTTCATGCCATGTGAACTCTCTTGACCTTACTTAGAAAACATTTCTCTCCTTTTACTTCTTTGAGCATGTATAGGTTATTTGTGGTTCTATGTGCATCTGCTACTAACTCTCCCGTGTCTACCTTCCTTATCTCACACCCTTCAGCATAAAACTTAAGTGTGTGTCCTTGATCACACATTTGGCTTACACTTAAGAGATTATGCTTTAATCCATCAACATATAAAACATTCTCTGTTTTTGTTTTACCATTATCAAGACTCAGCGTACCTTTTCCAACGATCTTTGCTTTAGCGTTATCACCAAATTTTACCATACCTTCATTTACTTTCTTCAATGAGATGAACTTACTTTTATCTCCGGTCATATGTCTTGAACATCCGCTATCAATGTACCACAACTGCCCTTCATCTTGTGCATGGAATGTTGTTTGAACAAGCATAGATTTCTCTTTATCTTGCCCATCATCCTCTTTCTTCTATTTCCAAAATTTTGTAGCTTCTTTCTTCTTTATTTCTGGAGCATTTACCTTCTGGTTCGATTTGGATGGTTCTACAAATCACTTCTACAAAATCTTGCCATATGTCCATAGTTATTGCAGTTATAACAAACAATATCTTCAACATAGTTTGATAAAGGAGCAAAGGAGTTGCGATTTCTATTTGAGAATCCATACACACCTTTGTTCTTTATATTGTTGTCTCTCACCCGTATTCTACAATCTATTGCTTTATGACCAAAATGATTACAATAGAAGCAATAGCCATAGAAAGAATTTTCAAACCTAGACATGTGAGTATATCTTGGAGGATTTGGTCTTCTAACTTGTTCTCATCTTTGCTTTCTTTGTAAGAAGTGTTGATCTTCATAAAGCTCTTCTCCCTTTTCAACTCTTCATTCTTCATAGGTTCCTTGAGTGTCTTTGCATAGGTCTTTGACTTCTCTGCTCTTGTCCCTTTCGACGACTCTATACCTTTTGTGTTAGCGGTGTCTTGTCTTTCCGTATATCCAAGACCAGTCTTGTCGGATGTTGACTTCTGTCGGTTCAGAATTTCATCTAGTATCTTAGTACTTTTCTCGAATTTTAGATTACTTGTAACTTTAGCATTTGCTTTTTCCAAGTCCTTTCTCAAAGCAACGATCTCTGACTCACGCTTTTATAATGGGATCTTCTTCCTTAGTCCTTTCTCAAAGCAACGATCTCGACTCACGCTTTCGCAATCTTCTTCCTTAGTCCTTAGCTGATTTCTTAATTCTTCTTGACTCGTTTTGCTTCTTGATTTGGGTTTTTAGATCCACGATCATCTTTCCTAATTCTTGAGAGATTGTGATATCTTAGCTTCAAATTCCGATCTTCTTCTTCATACTTTAGGATCTGTAACTTTTGTTTCTGATTTTTTTTTCTTTTTAAGAGCTTTCAACTCTCCCAAGGCATAGATAAGTTCCTCTTGATATTCACTTCACCTTTTTCTTCCATGTCTTCATCTCTTTCTAAGTCATCTTTTATAGCCATGAATAATATTTCTTCATTATTGCTATCCGAGAGTCACTTATCCCACTTTCTTCGGATGATCTACTACTTCCTTTTGAATATAAGCTTTTCTTTTGCTTTCCAAATCTTTTCTTGCCTTTGCTTTGCTTGAATTCCCTTTTGAATTTAGGTTTGCTTTCCTCATCATCACTATCTTCTTTCTCTGGACACTTAGCACAAAATGACCAATTTTACCACAGTTAAAACATTTAAATGGTAACTTACCTTTGTACTTTCCAGATCCTTTCTTTAACTTTCGAATGAACAAGGCTTCTTTCTCATCTTCTTCGTTGCTTGAGTTCTCATTCGACTCAGGTTCTTTGATTTTCTTTCTTTGAGACTTTGAATGCAGCTTCCTTCTTTGATGGTCTATTTGACTCAGTCCTCATTTCATATGCGGTCAGTATTCCATGTAGTTCGTCCATGCTCAACTTATCAAGATCCTTCATTTCTTCATGGCAAGACACCTTAGCATCAAATCTTAATGGTAGAGATCTTAGAATCTTTTGAACGATCATGGATTCTTCAATATTTTTGCCTAACCCTCTTAGGGCGTTGCCGAACCACATCCACAAAGAAGATAGTATTCAACATTCTCCTCATCCTTCATTTTCGGGCTCTTAAATTGTCTCTATGAGTTTGAAGCTTAGCCCTTTTTAAACCTTGTCATCACCTTCATAGATAGTTCGAAGTTTGTCCCATGTCTCCTTCGCCGTATCACATTGCATTACTTTAACAAACTCGACTTTTATTCACACGATAGGCCACATAGGATAGCATTCATTGCCTTGCATTGTTTTCAAAAGCCTTCTTTCCGGCTTGATCAATCACTTCGGTGGAACTGATGGGATTGTATATCCAATCAAATCGATTGCCAAATAAAAAGCAAAACCTAGTGCCAAGATTAGATATGTTTTAAGTGCCATTAGATATGTTTTCATTCTTATGCTCCAAGATGCATAGTTTGTTCCATCAAACAATGGAGCCTTGTTTGACAAAAAACCGTCTTGTACTTGATGAGTAGCCATATGTGCTTCTCGAGATCTACCTTCCATTGTTAGATTGTTCTGAAGGCACCGCTCGATACATATTGTTAAGCACAAGATAATACTGAGAGGGGGGGTGAATCAGTATTATGATATTCTTTTAAATTTAACACTTAATCTCAGATCCGTAATCACAATTAATCATTTTCACAGAGAATATATCAAAGCAATCAATGAATGCAAAGCAAACCAACACACTGCAAATAGACACATTTACGTGAAACCCTTTCGGAAGAAAACCATGGAGAAAAATCTTCTTTATTATACTTCTCAAATGTTTGTAGCCACCAACCTACAAGAGCACCAACCCCTTTTTTTGCTAAGCACCAACTTTTTGCTAAGAGACACCTATCTCTTCAAATATGAAGGCACCAACCTTCCTCACAAAAAAAAAAACTCTTTTCTATCTTTTATGTTGTTGTTGCTTCAACAAGTGATAGAACAAAACTGCTGCTCAGAATATCCTTTTTATTTATTTCAGTCCCTTCACATAAATAAATTGCTGCAACTTTTCATCAAAAATAAATCTGCCCTTCACTCCTTTTTATTTCATATTCTGCTCTTCCTTTTCTCTCTTCACACAAAATATTCAATATGTGTGCTTTTTTTTAAATCAAATGATTCTATCTCCTTATATATCCTTCTCACATCCTTTCGAAAAGACACATCATTCTAACCAACACAACCTTTCCATTATTTAATTAACACAACTTAATTAAGTGCATTAGTCAGCTTAAAACCAAAAGTAATTAATGCAGCCCATAAAAATTATTAAATGCACATTAAACAATGCAATATACTCCATTAAATGCGCTGGCCCTTTCTTTAATAAAATTGCTGTCATCATTAAATCGCTGCCAGCCATCATTAAATCTTCTTTTTCACCATGAAACATGGCATATGAACGCCTTAAAATGCTGATATCTTTCTCATATGTACAGTTGTGTATATCTCGCTTATACCATGTAACAATACTTCTTTTCATGTAGTTAAACTTTCGTTTTCAGCCTTTCTATATTGCTGGTTATTTCCGTTACTTTCTACCATTTCCGTTAACATCCGTCAATAGTTCCATCAACTTCCGTTGTCAACATCCGTCAATATTTCCGTCAACTTCCGTTACACATTTCCATTAACCAAATAGATTAATGATTAAGCCTTTGACATCAATGGCAATATTTCCAACAGTAAGACCAAGCAAAAACATCTATGTATTTCTTAAGAACCTTTGTAAAGCTTCTCTTCTACGCCTCTGAACAACACTTACCCAGTTTACTAATTTGGCATCATTGCTTGCTCACAAATTTAGTAACTATGTCTCGGAGGAAGAACCTTCTCCACTTTCTTCATTGTTTTTAAGAATCTTATCATGTTTATCGAACATTTCCTCGAGAGATACCAAGCCTTTAGGAATTTTATTTCCCTTTAGCTAGATAATCTTTTAACTTCCAAAGAAATCTGCATCCATTTCTCCCACAATAGTTTGTCTAGGAGGTGAATTGCTTCCCTCATAGTAGATCTCTTCGAAGTTGTCCTTTTGTTGGAGAAATGCAGCAATCTGCTTGTCATTGTTAAAAACTTGCCATTGTTGGACGTTATTAGGAACCTTCGGCGGAAGACCATCTCAACTTTATAATACCCCGCCTAAAAAATGTGGGAGGTTGATCTGGATTTAACAAAGCTGCGATCCTGCCAGTGAATCAGCTCTAGAATTTTGTTCTCTCGGAAATGTAAGATACTTGAGAAAGCTGAAAAATCCAGGATAACAGTAGATTCAATCTATTAATGCCAAAGTTTGTCCTTTTTACTTGATAGAGACCTCTTATCTCGCTTATCAATCAACTCAGAAGATCTCCCTTTGCATGTAATAACTTGATTCCCATTGTTCTTGCACGCTCCACACCTAACAATAGTGCTTCATACTCTTGTCATGTTGTTAGTATTTTCAAACATCAATTTGAAGGAATGTGCATGCACCTTTCCCTCGGAGAGATAAGAACAACGCTGTTATGGATCCAAATGAACAACAGTTGCCATCAAATGAGACCAAACCTTATTATCAAGTTGATGTGGTTCTTGAATCACAAAGGTTGAACTTCTTTATCCATTTCTAGATAATAGACTCCGTGATCAGATTCTTGAAAGAGATCGAGATCTAGGATCTTCGGACTTCGATCTTTTGTATTTGGATTTCTTCTCAGGTTCTAATTTCTTATTAACTCCTTTGATTGGTATGTGTGCACAAGACCAATCCATCTTGACATCTTTGCCCAGCTCTTTACAGAAATTTCTACTCAATAGCATGCCTTAAGACACTGGGATGTCTGCTACAAGGATAGTCATCTTCAATCTTTTTCTCGGGAAATAAGCGATCTTGCCTCTGTGCATCTTTGATTTGCCCAACCAGAGGCACTTGCCTTTCCATTGAATAGCATCTTCCGATGGTTTTTGTCAATGTGAGACCCAAGGCATCAGCAACTTTGGCAGGCATGACGTTGTCAGAAGCTCCAGAATCCAAAATGCAATTGCTCAATTTGTGTCCATTAATAAGCAATGACACATACAAGCATGGCTCAATCCTTTCCGATGTAGCAAGAGAAAAGTAGAGGGAGAAGAGCTTGCAGAAACCGCATTATTTGGAGGAGTAATCTTTGGACTTAACAAGATACCCGTGTGCGGTATTATTTGTTGTAGGGTTGGGACCATTACTTTGCACATACTTGACCAACCTATTTAGTTGATCAAGAAATGCCCTCAAATACTCGGCCCGACATTTGGACCTTGGTCTTTTTAATGTGATCGATGTTGTTAAATGCTTGACTTACTTCAGGCCGGATGCGCCTTGCCCTCTCTGTGTGAATTGAAATAATTTGCATGCTTATCTTTGGGAGCTAATGAAGAAGGTAGTGTACTACCTCTTTTAGAGATAGTAACATCAGGCCCGTGGATCCTCTCTTTCTTTCTTTGGCTGCTTATGGATGCTTCGGCATTTTGGCATGTCAGGGACTTCGTGAATACCGCAAATGTGTGACCATCGAATCTTCAAAAGATTCATAATAGCCCTCGTCGATTAAGTAGTCTAGGTAACCAATATTGGAGTCGCCAATGAAGATCTACAAAGTCTTCATCATCAAATGATTACTGTGAATGCCTAGATCTTCTTCATTAGTTTCCAAGTTATTCCTTGCAGCGGCTTCGATTGCCACAACATTGTGGTGTAGCAGCAAGTCTATTTCGATTTTGATTGATTTTGACCATTAAAGGTCCGAGTAGGAGCTATTCTTAAAGGGGTCGCATTTCTGCTGAGAGATCTTGGTGTCCCCAGATTTCACCTTGAAATCTGAGACTACCCCATGTAAAAAAATTGTACTTTTAAAATAATGGGTCGTTTTGTGTTTTTATTGCCAGAAAGTGTCTATATTGTGTCAAGATATTCCCAGAGAGTCATATAAGCCAATTTCGCCAAATACCCAAATGCCCAAAATCATTATATTTTGTCATTGGGGTTTGCCTACGGGAAATTTTTATTTAATTATTCTGAGCTCCGTTTGAGGCAAATTGTGCTTCGGTTTAACCCTGTTGTGGTCTTACATGTCAATATTCCCATATACCAGTAGGGTTTTAACTAGGAATGAATCTTGGGCTTTATTTGTGACTTCTGGCAACGTTTTGCGTTTTTGGTGTTTTCCCGTTTTGTTTTCTGTGAAATTTCTCTAGCTCAATTCCTTTGCGGTTTGTTGGCTAGATTTTTTGCATAGCACAAAACCTAGGCAGGCATGAGATAAATCTCCTTCATTTACCGGTGAGGCTCCCGTGTCAGATTTGTCAATTTAAAGTATGCTAATATCTAAATGGGGTTTTACTTTAACTACTCAGTTCATGAACCATAACTGAACAGTTCTACAGCAAGTAAGCAGCTGTTTAAAAGAAAGGAAATATTTATAGAAGAGAGGAAAGGGAATTATATCAACACAGAGAAGAAATGGGGAAGATGTGCATCCCAATCAATAGATAGCAGAGTTGATTGCATGCACATAGAAGAAACCACTAGATATAAACACAAAATTCTAAGAAAAGGTAGCTCTAGATCTAGATCTGAAATAACACAAAGTCTATTAAAAGATCTAAGATAAAAGCAAGAAACACAATACACCGTGACACAAAGTTCTCCGGAAATCTGCTCCTGTATATTCCTTTGCTTCAAGTGACTCTCAAGGATTTCAAAGACAAAGTCTGGAACACAAGGTTCTTCTACTTGCAAATTCGATCATTGACCCGAGGTTCTTCTCCTACTTAAAGAATGTAGGAGGAAAGTACAAATGGGAAATCTAATCCGAATCAAACACAAACAAGTAAAGATGACATTTGACAATCATCCTCCAAGAACTTCTCCTTAAGTGACACATGTATCACTTAACTAATAGAATTGTTCCACATGACTTTAAGTAATAGTTGAAAACCAATAACTTAAAGTTTTACAATTTCATCCGGGGAACATAGAAAATAAAAAGAAAAATAGAAGAAGTCATGCCAATGTAACATTTATGTCTTTTTTTGTTCGATATCGGATATACTTGTCGAACATGTGATTGACATCTTTCCATCTATTTTAGCCACTTTTCCTTCTCTGTTTTGAACTCAGAATAATCCTTCATTCAACACTTTGATGCACACTTCCACATCTTCCAAGCTCGGCCCGAACCTCACACATATGCTTCAGCGCCACCAGGTCTGCTAAATAGAATTCATCGTGAAAGGCTTAGTAGCTTTATCAATTCTCTTTGTACCATCGAAGAGACCCTTCCAGGAATTAGGCACTTTGCTAGGAATGATCCGCACGTATGAAGTAACATTCCCGACCACTTTCTCCTCAGTGAAAGAAATGATACTATCTGGTAAGGATGATGTCTTACTCTCAAGTGCCTACATCCTTTTCAGCAAAACTCTGCAGATCTCCAAACGGAAGATACACAAACTCTCTAGCTGCTTCCCCTTCTCTTGATCCATCCTAGGTATAATTTGCTTCAGAACCAATACATCTCCCGGCAGCTTGTTGATCTCAGCCAAAGTACTCAGGTTACTCTCAGCAACTGTGTTCATATCCACTATGCTTGTCACCAGTTGCTTCAGCTGATTTGCTGCATCATCCATAACCTTTAGGTGGGTTGGCACTTCTCCAAGTTGTACAGAAGCTTGACGAATAATCAGATTCTTCCATTCGTCAATAGCTTTCACTTGATTGCTTGCATCTTCCATCTCCTGCATAAGATGATCACTCACCTGCTCTGAAATGGGCTGAATGGAAGGTTTAGCAACCTTGGCTATGATCTCGCACAATTGAGATACTTGCTTCAAAGCTCTTCTTTCTCCGCTTTTCTCTGTCGAGCCTAAAGAATAAAGCATCTATCGATATGTCTGTATCTGCTTCAATCCTTCACATGGTGGCTTGACCGAGGGGTACTCGGCAGTTCTTTGTAACATCATCTGCCGTGAGCTCATCCTCTTTCTTCCCCGCTAAATTGATATCTCAACAAACTTCTGCCTGATTCCTCGATGATCAACCTAGAAGTTGCTTTAGCAACTTTAGGCCTTCTGTCTTTTCCGCCTAGGCTCTGGAGTAGTTGCAAGTCGTGTTCTTCCAAGTTCATCTCCACTCTAGCTTCTGGAACCAACTGCGAAGCCAACCATTCCGAGAAGTTACTTCTCGGAGAATGAGAAGTTGTTGAGTGCACTACCATCTCCCGCTCTGCATCCTCTCCATCAGAAAGTGCCACAGTGTTATGGCTGCCATCTTCTGAATCATCCAAGGACAAAGCTCTTTCGAACTCCGCCATCTGCAGCTTTAACGTCTCTTCTAACAGGTGATGAACGGAGTGGCTGAGGAGAGAAGATGAATGTCGCCGGATTCAGTAGAGGCATGGAAGTGTCCTGCTGCGGTGCAATAGTTGGTGAAGTACTGGGTGTTGGAGAAGCCGGAGCTAAAGTCATGGTCGTAGAAGTGATCTTCTCCTTTGATTGAGATCTTCTGTGTGCACCTTCAACTTCTCGGACTCCTGCTGCTTTCTCTATGTGCTTGCTCTTGAGGGAATCTCTGTGCAAAGTTACCCATGATTTGATTCATCAACGCTTCATCAAGGCAATATCCCTTCGTCAGCAACCAATTTGAAGTATTCACCAAACCAGACCTTTCTTCAATCATGTTGCAGCCTCCTACGTTATCCTGAAGTATGGCTCTATCTCCTCCCATTTGATGGTAAGTGTCAAGTAACACATTTCCATCATCTTTAAGATCTGCAGGTATCCGCGCTAGTCCAAAGTCGAACACTTGCTTTGCTGATAGCCTGCTGAAATCCCTCTTTCTAACCTCGTACTCACTTTTGCACTTCATCTAAAAATCCTCCAATGAAGGCACGTGTGCGTACTCCTGGGAGATCATCTTCCCGGCTACTCCAAATGGATCGAAGTTCAGCCGTGCCATGAAGAACTCTTGCTCATACTCGGATAACATCTGTGCCTCCATCCCTCGAGCTCTATGAATGCTTTGGCAGCTATAATGTCCGACAATGATTGGAAAGAAGCCCGTAGACTTGTGCCATTTTCGATGAAGGTCGTGTATCTCCACAAGTTGCCTGCTTAGCTCCATGGTGATCCATCTATCATTCGGATATCTGGGCATCTTTATTGGTTCTCCAAAAAGCCATAACCCTGAGGTATGTGAAATCTGCAAACTGAATGAATAGACTGCCAATTCTGGATACGGCTTCCCACGCTTCTTTGCTTACCCTGTTGACCTTTAGGTCCTTGTCTAGCTTGCAAATGAAATCATAGAAGAATCCATCATTGACCACTTTGAAATCCTTCTCGCACATAGGTACAGTAAGTTGTGGGTAGCACTCGAAAATGGGGTCCTTAGAAAGAATGCCACATCTATCCAACTTGGAGAAGATGCCTTGCGAAGCTACAACGTAGACCAAGTAGGAAGTCATTTTGAAGCTGAAAGTATGCTTCACGTTCCGGAGTTGCTCACCATGTTGTCCGCTAATAATAATTTCGACCAATTGATTATGGAATCAACCTTGTTGACTTGATGGTCCTCGATGAAAGCATACATCCATGTACGGAAAGTGTGAGCATTCGCCTCGCCATTAATCTTGCATAACAATTTGACAATATCATCGACCTCCTGCACCAAATTGGACCATGGAAGAGTTCTTGGGAACTTAGAAGGAGATCTAGGCTTCTTCATGTATCTGCTTTATTCATTATGCTTACGCGATCAACTCTCGCTTCTCCCACCTGCTGCCGCCGGCATCCTCGAAGGCTAATGGAAGTCACCACCTTTCGCATGCCGGATCTTGAAGCAATAATTTATGAACTCTGCGTCCAATTGAATTATTGTTTTCCCCGTAGCATCTCGCACTAATCTGGATGAAGGATGATAAGATCTAGCGCACTCCATAACAAACTCTAGCAACTGGGTTGTGTATGGAAAGGCTGCAACTCGAATAATTCCACTGCTTTTAACCGCACGCATGAGTGAAGTCTTTCTGCTCTGGATCTATCAATCAATTCGGAAAGAGGTTCCGGACCTAGATCTATGTCTCCTATGTCTGCAAATTTAGAAGTGATGCATGACTCTGTTGTGCTTTCTTTTTCATCCCTCTTTGCCATGGCTTTGTCTATCTTTGTCTGAATAATTCTTTTTCTTCTTACTTGGCCGGATTTCTTCAAAACTGGTGTAGATCTGGATAATTCTTCAGATTCGGAGGATATATTCAATGTATTGGACATTGATTAGAGCTCATTTTCTTTTGTAAAGCACCATGTAATGAATTCTGCAATTAATTCGGACAAAATGGCCACTGAAACATGAATAGTGAATTTTAATTATAAAAATCTGCACTTTTCAAGCTGCTGCCCCAAAAATTGATGTTTTATTTGCATGCAAAGAGAGCATGAATCTTTCCAACTTCACCGAGCACGTAACACTTATGCAATTATCTAGACAAAATCAACCTTCTTCAATGTATGCGCCAAAATTGGAAGCTTTTAGCCTTGATTTCACCTTTTTTGAGCAAAAATCCTCTTCAAATGGGGCGCACTTTTCCTCTTGGCTGCACTTCTTTACCTGTGAATTAATTAATTCACCCTTATGGCAGCCCATGCTTATATAACCCTCATAATTCTATAATTAATAATTGCTTTCCTATTCCGCAATTAATTAATTAATAATCATGCTTTCTTCTCTTCAAATGGGGTGTAAAAATAGCATGGTCATGCCATCCATTAAAAAATAAATTTAATTTATTTAATCATCCACTTTTTAACTTCAGCCTCACAATGTGCTTTGACCTAGCCACTGAAAATAAATTAATTTAATCATTTAATGCTTTAAAAGTATTATATCCTTCCCAAAAGGGTGCACTTTTTGACATGAAGGGGTAGCCTTTAAATAAATTAAATTTAATTAATTTAGACCATCTATTTCTGTTTCTTTTTTTTCCCTTTGCTTTGTTGACTTTCTTCCATGCCTGGGTGCCAAAATTAGAAGAAGAAATAATTAATTTAATCCACTTTAAAGGCTGCCTTTATCTTTCCAAAGGGGGCACACTTTTTTGCATAATAGAATTCTATTTTTAAGAATCACATGACAATGGGATTTTTACCTGCAAGGCAGCCCCGGAAATCCCATGATCCACTTAAGTGATTTGACTTTGACAATGGGATTATTTACCTATGCAAGGTAGGCAATAAAATCCCATGATTTCACTTAAGTCACTTTTCTTTTATTTCACCATGGGAATTTTTACCTGCATGGGAAATAAATTCCCCTGTCTCTGCCTCTAATTTTCCCACTGCAGCTTGTGACTTTTCCATCATGGGAAAAGGTACCTCCACGGCACAATAAAATCCCACCGCTGCTTCTATTTTCCCATGATCCTTAAATCCATTGTTTTCCAAAAATGCGCCTGACCCGCAGAGGCTTTTCAACGACTTCGCCTTTTCTCGGTGAACTGGACCTCCGATGGTGACTTTCTCCGGGCATAACGTGTGTACATATTCTCCAGTACTTCAGGCCAAGAATCGGGCTAACTCGACAAAGGAATTGATCTAGAGAAATTTCTGAGAAAATGAAAACGGAAAACACAAAAACACGAAAAATTGCCAAAAGTCATAAATAAAGCCCAAAACTTATTCCTAGTTAAAACCCTTCTGGTATATAGGAATAATGATATGTTCGATCACAACAGGGTTAAAATGGAGCACAAATTGCCTCAAACGGGGCTCAAAATAATTAAATACAAATTTCCCACAGAGACAAATCCCGGCAACGAATATAACAATTTTGGGCATCTGGGTATTTGGTGAAAAAGGCTAATATGGATCTTTGGGAATATCTTGATGCAATACAAGAACTTTCAGGAAATAAAAACACAAAACGACCCATTATTTTAAAAGTACGAAATTTTTCGGATAGGTAGTCATAGATTTCACGATGAAATCTGGGACACCACGATTTAGTCGATTCTTGCCCTGATATCTGTTTGATCATCTATGGATGTTATGACTTCATGAAGGAATTCTGCCAAAGATGAGAGGTCTGGGTCTCTCCGGAAAAATAACAAAAGTCATCCATCTTCAAAAAGCTTCTTCAAACAGATTGGATTTTAGGAAAAGAAGATTTATATTTGCATGGGATTTTGGTAATGAAGAGCTTGGTGGTAACTTTCCACAACATTCAATAAAGGTACTTTTCCCATGGTGTACAATGCCAAGAACTTAAGTCACATGCAAGTATCAAAAATTAGAGGCAAACAAAGCGGAAATTTTTTTGTTGAATTTGAGGTGAAAATTCCATCAGAAATAAAAGAAAATCATTTAAGGCATCGATGGATATTCTTACAATCACTACTCATCCGGCATGGTAAATAATCTCATTATGAAAGTCAAACTCTTAAGTGGATCATGGATTTTTGGATCTGCGTTTATAGGTGAATAATCCCATTCATGATTGGCTTTTAAAATAGAATTCACCCTTGAAAAGTGATGACCCACCTTGGGTGAATAATAATGCATTTAATATTTTCATTAATGTTTATTCACCCAATTTTGGTGCCAACATGAGAAAAAGTCAACGCATGATGAAAGGATAAAAAGATTGGAAATATAATTCTAAAATTAAATAAATATAATTTATTTAATGCAGCCCTCTCATAATGAAAGTGCGACCATATTGAGGATTATGAGATAATACTTTTTAAAGTATTAATTAATGGAATTAATTCCTATTTTTGGTGCATAATTGGTCAAAGCAAAAGGTGAGTCAATGTGGATTGAAGTAGAAAGCTAAAATTAAATTAATTTAATTTATTTAATGGCAGCCATGAGCATGCACAAAATAGGCACCCAAATTGAAGAGAAAAGCATGTTAATTAATTAATTAATTGCCAGGAATAGGAGAGGCAATTATTAATTATAGAATGGTGAAGGTTATATAAGAATGGGCTGCCATAAAGATGAATTAATTAATTCTTTAACAAGGAAGTGCAGCCCAAATGCAATTTTGGCGCCCAATTAAGGAGGTTTTTGCACTGAAAGGTGTTTTTTTCATTGGAAGGCTTAAAAGTTTGGCACGTGAGGTTTGAAAAGCTTGATTTAAGTCTAATTAATTATCTGCATAGTGGTAACTCTCTATCACCCGTGAAGTTGACAATATTTATGCTTGCTTTGCATGCAAGCAAAGCCTCAAATTTTAGCGGCATTGCGGGCTTTATATGCAGATTTTTATGATAAAAATCAAGTGTTCATACTCGGATTCCATCTTATGTTGAATTAATTACAAGCATTTATTCATTAAGAAAGGAATGCTTATATAATTAAAGGGAGCTTAAATCAATGTCCAATACATTGAATATATCTTCAATCATGAAGAAATTTATCTTCAAATTCTGCACTAATGTAAGAATTTTTAGCAAAAAGAAAAGAGTTTTTTCCATAAGATTTCTCTAACCATGGCAAAGTTATGTGAAAGAAATGGATCAACGAATCATGATAGCTTCCGAAAATCAGATCAAATCCAAATCTCTGTCTAGATTTAGATCAGTAAATCTCATAATTGAAAGGCTTCTCCTCTTGTTTCTAATGAGCCCGTGTAGAAGATCGGTGCGAAGGGAAAAAATCAGGATCTTGTGCATGTGCTCCCAATCTTCCAGGATTTTGAAGCTTTCATTGAAGTTGCATTCACCCGTAGTGTTTGGGACAGCCTCGAGAATTTTTAATTGCTCATATGCGATTAAAAATTAAAAATGAGTTATTTATGGCAAACATTGCACTATGCATGTATAAAAAGCTATCAAGGATAAAGGGAAGAAAGGCAAAAGGCAACACCCGTAAGCAAAATTCTAGATCGAAGCAGCTGCCGATCAAATTTTGTTTTCATTGATCCGTTTATTCCATGTGAGATCAAAGGCAAAAGAAGAGCATTTGAGTTTGTTTCTCAAATTACATGGGAAAAGAACAAGAGTGGGGTTTCCCTTTCTTCTTGGCTTATTTTTTCCAACAAAGTAATTGAGTGATTAATTAAATTATAAAACTTAAGTGATCTTTATAAAAGCCATTACTTCATATTTGAGAAGTCAACTACTTGGAAATAGGTGGCGGAGACATGCAAAATAGAAGGTTCTGTCTTTTAAGAAATCATGCATGTCATGTAAAGAGGAATTTCCACTAGGGAGATTGTTAGTTGTTTCCTTTCCAACTTTCACATGTGCTAGTTCACTAAAAGCTTCCGACTTGTAATTGCCCCTCTACATTCTATAAGTAGAGGAAGAACCTACGGGTTAGAGGATTGGAATTTGTGTTATGATTCTTGTGTTCTAGACTTTGTCCCGAAACCCCTAATAGCTATTTTGAAAGAAAGGAATACAAAGGAGTAGATTTCCCGAAAGAACTTTATGTCACGAACATTTTGTTTCTAGCTTTTGTCTTAGATCTACTTATAAACTTTGTGTTATTTTAGATCTAGATGTGGTTGAAAACTTCCTTTACTTATAATTATGTGTTAATATCTATTGACTTTATAATACATGTGCATGCAAGATCAAATTTGTAATCTATTGATTGGGTTGCACATCTGCAAACATTTTTTTTCTTCCTGTGTTTTTATTATTTCCTTCTTTTTAGATATTTCCTTTCTTTAATAGTTGCTTTACTTGTTGCAAAACTATACAACTATGGTTCATGAGTTGCATGGTTAAAGTAAAACCCCTAAATAGATACTAACATATTTTATTGACAAATCTTACACTTGGAGCCTCACAGGTAAATGAGGAGATTTATCTCATGAAAAGCTTCTAGGTTTTCAGCATTTCTTCTTAAAATCTAGCCAACAAAGTTGCTTGTTCTTACATTTGGGGACAAAACCTCCTATTAGACTGACCTATGTAGAAAGGATCTAAACTACTTAAAGAAGCTCCATCGGCTTGGTGATTATTTGGTGTTTCACCATGGCTGATTTAGAGAGATATCTTTCATTCCACAAGCATTTTAGTGATTTAGATTCTGGGTGGAGTGAATCTACCTTGGGTAGCGTTTTAAAAATGTCTGGTGATTTTCATCGCTTTGGATAATTTGGTTTGATAATCTGATTTGTAACCTTCTATAAGGTCCCGCATGTTGAAATTCATTTCCTCCTTCTTTCTACAATAGATCTATGAGTTCTTAAGGTTCATAATTCTTCCGCGGTTCTTGAATCTTTTGTGAAATTGTTCTCACATAGTGGCCTGTTGGTTATGGTGCTCTCAAGAGCTAAACTGATATAGAACCATTCGCCCGTGAGTCATGTAGAGTCTCAATGAAGTGTTTTTTTGGATATCTTCATGCTCCATATAGTCGTATTTTGCACACCACAAATTTGAAAATCAAATGATCTCCATTTTTGTTTTATCTCCAAAATTTGAAAATTCTTTCTGGATTTCAAGAAAGATCGTCTAAAATAGGTGGAAGAGAGTTCAAGCCTCCAAATGTTTCTCCCTATGGAGAGACTAAACTATCCAGAATCCAAAGATTTTGATTTTGATTTGCTGCATGGTGAATGGGGCATGGTCTTCTCCTTGTGTAGACTTGGTCATATAATCCTCATAGGGTGGATTTGCTAGTATGAAATCCGGATGGATGAGTGTGATGTCTTTAGGAGAGAGACTAGATCTGCGGATTAACTGGAGGAGGAAGATTGAAGCTGAATTACTTCTGATCAAGATGAGCAAGAAATGATCAGTCCTTCCTTGTGCCTTCACTAGATGGGTGAATGGTTTCAATGAATTTAATCAAAGTTGAAAGGAAACATGAGTGATGTTGGTGATAAGTTTGATTTATCAAGGATAGTTGTTCCTAAGATGGAGTCACGGAAAAGCCATGGTATTGGTTTTCAGGATGTGCAGAAAACATTGTTTAGCGCAAGTAAGGTTGGTTGCATGAAACAACAATGCTTTTTATGAAATTCTTTTATTTATTTTTAACATGAATCCTTTCCTTCTCTTATACTCATCAATTCTTTGAGCTTTCCATATTTATGGCCTTTACTACAAATAATAATAAAAGGTATCAGAAGCTAAATTTTGTACTATCCTTTGATTTTGACTTTTCTACCAGAGGTGTATGGTAATAAAATCAAGTAGGGAATTTTTACCTGCTGTCAGACAACTCCAAAATCTCATCTTCACTTAAGTGACTTAATTTATCAGTGATGTTTTACCCATAGTTACACTGGGACGGGGGATGGGGGACGGGGTTTCGGGACGGCAAAAAATTTCTAAATTTTGGGGATGGCTGATTAAAAAATATATAAATATTTAAAATAAAAAGATATAGTGACTAAATTATATAAATAAGCTGAAATAAAACCATTTGAGATTTAAATAAGGTGAAACTTGAACTCATAAACATCAAATACATTCCTTAATACTATAATATCAATATGTTAATGTCATAAATTGAAAATTCATAATACATATTTGAATTTTGAATATGAGACAAGCTGAAATTTGAAATTTCAAATATATTAATATTACAAAATATAAAAGTAAAACCATTCTAAATTACGATTGATCAAGTGACAATAGCTAATATTCATATCATTAATCTCATAGCCAAATACACCAACAATTGTCTATTGTCAATATTACAAAAAAAGAGGACAACTACAAGTATCAGCCTAAAAATCAGAATCTGCATCTGAAGCAATATCCATGAACTCCTCCTCGCTGGTACTAGCATCCTCGTCCTCAAAGGTAAGCCCAATCAATCCTCGTTGCACAGTATTGTCCTCTTCAACCTGCCTCGGCTCCTCGGGATCTACATCCCACCGTAATGCTAGAGTTTGTTTGTACTCAGGTGTCTTGCGATCTATAAGACGCAAAGCACTGTGTACAGCTACAAGCTTCTCCGCTCTCGCAGAGGTAAGCCTATTCCTCTTAACAAAGTGTATCCAACCATACGTAGACCAGTTCCTCTCAGAGGCAGAGGAGCTAGAAACCTGGGAAAGGAGGCGAATGGCAAGTGGTCGCAACAGATCCTGAAGCCCATACAGTCGCCACCAACTCACTGGCTTCTCCTGTGCTAATGTTACCCTGTCTGCCTTTGCTGATGTTTTGTACCCATCAAGTTCAGTGAAGTCGAGCCACTCCATTCTGATCTGTGAAGCCTCTTGTGGAGTGTACATTTTTTTAAAGGCCTTCATAAGGCCCTTCTTCACCTCATCATCATCCAATGGGATAACTCTGCCTAGCCTCTCCACATACCATTTGGGATTCAGTGCATACGCAGCCATATGAAGAGGAGTGTTCAACTTCTCCCATCTCCGCTGAATAATGGGTTGTATATGTTCATTATAGAACTCCAAAGTGGGGTCCCTCACCCGAATAGCTGCCTTCATTTGCCCAAGCATGCTTTGTCAATGCACTCGTAGATCTCACCAAGATTGGGGCTGTTAGAATCCCCATATTTGATGACACTAAAAACTGGAGCTATAATTGATATGATGTATTTCATATCAACCCAAAATGTTTCCCTGCAACACCACTTCCTTCACTCTTTTCCCTTGATCTGTCTTGGACTCACGCCACCTAGTCCAATCCTGTGTCATAATCATAATTTGCAGGGGCTCCTGCAACTCAGACATCCTCTCCAACAAAATAAAATAGGATGTAGCGCGGTGTCAACTGGTTTCAAAAATTCCTTCTTCGAAAAATTTCGAAAAAGTGCCAATGATGTGTGGTGATTGCATATGAACTTCTGCACATCTCTGGCATCAGTCACTATCTGGTTAACCCACTGAATCTTCCCTATGTCTTTCAGTGCATTGTTCATGGCATGCACACAACATGGAGTCCAATAAATATGCCTATATTCCCGCTCCACTAGCTTGCCTGCTGCTCTGCACACATAAGCTGCATCTGTGACAACCTGTACAACATTTGAAGGTCCAACCTCCTCAATGGCATCCTTCAAAATCTGATACTGAAACTCAACATCTTTTCGCTTCCTAGAACAATCAATTGCTCTCAAGAAGTACGGTCCATTTTTCCAAGAGACAATGATATTGATGAGAGGACGGTGTCTAATATCCGTCCACCCATCCATGATAATGCTGCATCCATGTGACACCCATGTCACCTTCATCTCCTCCATCAATACATTAACCTTGGAATAGTTTCTATCCAAGATTGTTGTCCTGAGTTTTGTGTCTCCAGGAGGCACATAACTTGTACCTGCTTTTGCAACCTTAGCCATAGCCTCCTTGTAATAAGGAGAGCGAGCGGCATTAAATGGAATCCCAACAGCATAGAAAAATTTCCCAATAGCATCATCTGCCTCTTCCCTTGCCTTTGAATCAAACATGTCAACAACTGAATTTGGGGCTGCCCCCACGGCCTTTCTCTTCCCTCTGCTTTCCACTTCTGACACTCCAAAACTAGAACCAGCCAAAGTATTACTATGTTTGCCAGTCCTATGAGCGCTCAATGGAGTATTAGCCGTAGAACCACGAACTTCTGGCACTTTGTCCGTGGTATTTCCATTGAAGATTCTCACCATCTCAGCTCTTTGCTCTAGTGAAAGGCCCTTACAAGTGCCAACCCCCTTCCTGTAAGATGCAACAAGTGTGCATTGGTCCTGGTGATACTGCCATGCCAAGTCAGTGCACATATGTTGCACTTCCATACTTTGCTCCCCCTCCAGACTTGGGGTTATCAATTATTTGGGCAAATTGTTGCAATGGCTTCTTCTTATCAAATGGTCCAATGGCAAATTTGGACAACATTTGAGAGGGGCAATTGGTAGCACTACCAATTGAACTACCATTCCGCCTGCCACTACATTTTGTGTCCCTTCTTCACTCTCCCCCATTGTGGCATCACCAACTCTTCCATGGCCACCTATCTCAACTTCCCGTTCAACCCTCTCTTGCTCTGATTCATGCTCTGATTCATACTCATACTCAGAAGAAGAACTCATGGTGATGATTGCTGCAATGAATTAAAAACAACCATAACTATATGATTGATTGATTATGTAATGAATTAATTTAAAAAAACGTAGCCAATATGCATTTTTTAATCGTCATACAAACTATATGCGTGATTATATTGTGAATGTAGATGCAAATGCTAAAAAAACAACCCCTAAAAATGCAAAATATAATATAAATTTTAAACTAGAAATAAATGTAATTAAAAAAAAAACGTAACCATTTAAATTTTAAATTTTACAACCAAACCCTATGCAAGATGCATTTTTAAATCCTGACAAACTATATGCATGATTGCATTATGAATGTAGATCAAATGCTAAAAAACAACCCTAAAAATGCAAATATAATATAAATTTTAAACTAGAAATAAAAATGTAATTAAAAAAAAAAAAACGTAACCATTTACATTGTAGTTTGTATAACCAAACCCTATGCAATATGCATTTTTTTAAATCCTACAAACTATATGCATGATTACATTGTGAATGTAGATGCAAATGCTAAAAAACAGCCCCTAACAAATGCAAATATAATCTAAATTAAAAAAAAAAAAACTTTAACATGTATTGTAAGCAAATAAAATTATAAATACCTCTTGCTCCCTCTTGTTCTTGCTCTTGCTCTTGCTCTTCCTCTCACTCTTGCTCTTGCTCTTGCTCTTGCTCTCACTCTTGCTCTTGCTCTTGCTCTTGCTCTTGCTCTTGCTTCTGCTTGTGAATATGAAATGAGCCCATATGTAAATTTATATAAAATAGCACTTTTAGGGTTAGGGTTAGGTTAGGAATGTTACTTTTATGCTATTAGTCATTCTGATAATAAAAAAATTGTTTTTGTGTATTAAAAATTTGTTTTTAATTTAAAAATGCGCAAAATGTAGTCGTAGGGGACGGCGTGACGTCCGAGGACGTCCCGCCGTCCCCCAAGGCGTTTCATGCCACTTGTCTATAAAGTAGGAAACGTGGGGAAATGTTTCCCCCGTCCCCATCCCCACGTCCCGGGGGACGCCTAGACGCCCCAAACGTGTTAAGAATCTGAGGGGACGTGTCCCTACGTAACACCGGTTTTACCTTGCTAGGCAGATATAAAATTCCCACCGGCACTTAAGTGATTTGACTTCATCACGGGAATTTTTACCCCCATGTAGGTATATAAAATTCCCACCTACCGCCACTACCAAAATTCCCATTGGTAGCTTAGATCCTTCCTTCAAAAAATGTTTCCATTATGCTCGAGGCCATGAATGACTCTTATAACTTCTAGGTAAATAAACAAGCTATACATGAAGAATTAACAGATCTAGAGGAATTTAACAGACATGATCATGGAGAAAAATCGAAAAACAAACACAAGAAATAAATAAAAACGAAAAATGTTGTCGAAGTTGCGGACATTGCTTTGCAATAACTCGGCTAGTAAAACTCATCCCTGGTGAATACCCTACTGAGAGGTGGGAATACTGGCGTGCAAATCTTCAACAGGGTTCAATTGCGACACGATTTATTTTAAACAAAACTTTATTTATTTAATAAATAATTAAATAAAATTCCCTCACACAAAACTCCGGCGGAGGGATAAAATGAGTTTTAGCATGTGGGTATTCGTCAAAACTGGCTCATATGATTCTTTGGGAGTACTTTAACGTAATCAAGACAACTTCAAGCAATAAAAACACAAAACGACCCGTTATTTTAAAAAGAACGAAAAATTTAAAAGGGGTAGTCGCGATTTCGGATGAAATGCAGGGACACCATATTGCCTCTTTTAAAAAATTGGACGCTTTTTCGTTTGACGTGATGTCCATACTTTGAGGGGTGGATTATCGGTTGAATTCGATACCCAAAAAATTGTGTAATGAGCTTAAAAGCTACATTTTCTAACTAAGTAGCATTACACATGGAGGCTAGAGGCAAAGAGGAAGGAGGCGTTTGAGCAACCTCTTATTAGGCACCATCGATGAGGCCGCACATCTATGCTTTGGTGGCCATGTTTTTCAGTTGTGTTCCGTGTGTTTTTTTCAGCATGTGTTGTCAGAAGAAACAAGAACAGATGGATAATTCCTATTCATAGTTAGGAACATATTTTCCTCTATTTTGTTCTCCTTTGTAAAATGTAAGTGGGGAAACATGTATGCTACTTATGAAAGCGGTTGGTGGTCCACTAGAAAACCAATTTGGGAGTTTGTGAATCTCTTCGAAAATCACATATAGAGTGGTTAATTGATCCGTAAACTTCTACGAATCACACAATTATGTTGTTCTACTTTCAACTTTGGAAAATGACAGATTTTCTTGAAAAATTAGAGCTTCTGATCTGATTATATAGTCTTTATAGAAAGGAAATTGTAGAGAAGGAAAGAATTCAAAACTTCAACACCAACAATTTTATCTTGAAACCTCCAAGGAGGAAAACTAGTCGGGAAAGGGAACTGCTCTTTCTTCCCACTTTTATTGGTGGATAAGATTTAATAGGATCAAACATTTGTATAAAAGCTCCATCTCTACATGAATAATATATCCGAATGTTTTTGAATACAAAGTTTGTTGTGTTAAATCTATTTTATTCATAATGTTATTTAGTGCAATCTAATACCAAAATTATATTTGGTATCGAAGCAATTATGTCGACTGTGAAATGCTTTCAATCTTTGCATGAGAGCCAATATTATCCATCGTTCCTAACAATGAGAGTCTTGTGAATTTTTAAGAGAAATTTAGGTATAAGTTTGCAGCCATCTTTGTTCCATTCTGCAGGTAAAAGACCACAATAATTTCTCAGTTTAAAGAGAATTTCAACGTTTTAGCATTGGAACATTGGATGTGTTGCTAGGCTTCATTCACACGGTCAGCCAACGCTTACCAAGTCTCTACCAAATCAGCATACCCTGTAATCACCGTGGTCATTCATTGACAAGTGCTGAACCGTGCATTCAAAGACTCTTTTTGTTTATAGCTCAACGTCTACGCTTCTATCTGAGCAAACAAAATCAGTTTTGGAAAATCCTTTGGAGGATAGACCACCATCAATCCATGCAACGCTTTGATGGTTTTTGACCAATTCGCCTTTGTATGGATAAAAGTTTATTGCAGTCCCGTGCTTATTTCTTTCATCACATTTGGTGATCTCCATTGCAAGGTAAGATAATAATTCGCATTGCTTGGAAGTTTCGTCCATATTGCTCGCTGTCATATTTTCTGGGTATCATTTTTTTTGAGCTTCTTAGAGGAGATTGACACGGTTGACTACCATTAAAATCCACGACCTTCATTGCTAATTTGGGAGCTTCAAAGTTAATCAACTAAGGAAAAAGGAGCAAAACCGCTTTCTATTTTTTCCTTTGCTGGAAATTCTTTTTAAAACCACCTTTTAGCAAAACCGTGGTTTTTAAAATAATGTATGGGTTAAGGCTTTAGTTTTAAGTGTTTAAATAGAATGTCGCCTCAATATGTAATTGTTTAGTTTGGGCGCTCAAGTGGCTAGATGATATTTTATAAGACTCTTCAATAAGAAGAGGTCAAGAGGTCAAATCCCCCTCCACATATCTTTTGGTGGGAATTTTAGTGGATCCATTAAATTTAGCGGTAAATTTAAATTTAGTTATAACTAGCTAAATTTAGAGAGAAAAACCCTACTTAGACCAAAAATTTCAAAATGTTATTTTTGCAAATATTGTAAATATATATATTTAAAAAATATTGCCTCACTTTTAAAAAATTGGACGCATTTTCGCTTGTACGCGATGTCCATAGTGAGGGGGTGCATTATCGGTTGAATCCGACACCCAAAAAATTGTGTAATGAGCTTAAAAGCTACATTTGCTAACTAAGTAGCATCACACATGGAGGCTGGAGGCAACGGAGGAAGGAGGCGTTTAGCAACCTCTTGTTAGGCACCATCAACGAGGCCGCAATCTTGCTGGGCCATGTTTTTTCCGTTGTGTTCGGTGTGTTTTCTTTCAATGTGTTGTAGTAAATAAGAACAGATGGATAATTCATGTTCATAGTTAGGAACATATTTTCCTATATTTTGTTCTCCTTTGTAAAATGTGAGTGGGGAAACATGTACGCTGCTATGAAAGTGGTTGGTGGTCCACTTGATCTATAAACTCTTCAACTTTGGAATTATCCACAGAAACACAAATAAACACTGTTGTTCTACTTTCTATTAGAAAATGACAGAGATAGCTAGTGAATGAATTATGCTTATGCTTAGAATCCACAATTGCAGGAAAGGAAGGAATTTAAGCTCATAAACAACAACCAATTTTATCCTGGAAACCTCCAGAGGAGGAAAAACCAATCGGGAAGGGCAATTGCTCTTTCTTCCCACTTTTATTGGCCAATTCAAAATAACAAGTACAAAATTTACAATAAGTATGAAAGAGAAGTAGATAATATCTCACACTTCCTCCCAAATACTTGCTTGCTCTATCTCAACACTCCTTTCTTCTACAAAACACAATTCCAGCACTAAGAACTTCTTGCTCACTTGCTTTCATGCTTCGATGATCCTATTCTCTTCTACAAACATGTATTTATAGCCTTTCCCATGTCCTCCCGTGCACTGGAGAATGGGAAAGGTCATGGAGGAGAAGAGACACGAACAACCATCCAAATTTTGGGTTGTTCGTTTCATATTTTTGTTTTTACCCGAAAGAGCCAAGACCGCCGCCCAATGCAGACCGACGGTCCCAGGACCACCACCCTGGTTGGATGGCAGTTCTATAACCGCTGCTCGCACGCAGGCGGCGTCCTGTTACTAAAAAGACAAAACCTCAGTGTATCATTTTTCCTTCTTCGTGTTTATCTTGTTTTGATGAAGTAGATTCATTTTGGATCCCTATGGATCACCACTAGAAAACCAATTTGGGAGTTTGTGAATCTCTTAGAAAATCACATACAAAGTGGTTAATGGTTCCACTAGAAAACTCGTTGTTGTTGATGGCACTCTTTGAAAACCATCGATTGTAGAAAATGAGCAGTATTGGACAAAACTCACCCATGTTCACACTAAGGGGGTGAATGTTAGGAAATTTATATGTTATTGTGAACATTATTTATGTGTGTATTTGTAATATATGAGTTGTCATATAAACAACTCATATAATGTTGTAATAGTTTAATTATATTGGTGAGTTGGGATAATAACTCATGTAGATTATCTCTAGAGAGATATTAGGAGTTGAGTGAGAAATATGAGGGATTAAAGATAGGTGGAGAGATTTAGTGGATAAGATTTGACTCCTGATTAATAGGATTAAACATTTGTATAAAAACTACATCTCTACATGAATAATATATCCCGAATGTTTTTTAATACAAAGTTTGTTGTGTTAAATCTGTTTTATTCAGAATGTTATTTAGTGCAATCTAATACCAAAGTTATAGTTTTGAGTGGGTATAGGGAAACTAGGTAGAGACATCTCGAAGGAGGAATTTCATGATGCCCTTTTTCCATTCAGAATGGCAAATCCTTGTGCATGGATGGCCCCACTTGTGAGTTCTTCAAGTCCATCTGGGATACTATTGGTGATGACTTTTTTCTTTGGCTTCTAGGGTGTTCACTTTTGGGTGTCTTTCCGACTCTCTTACTCCAGAGCTGATCAAGATGATTCGAAGAATACCCTTAGGGACACCATTGGGGGTTGGTGGCCTATTACTCTTCTTACCATTTTTTATAAGATCATTGCCAAGGATTTGGCTTTGAGGATCCACTCAGTAGCTAAGTATGTGGTGCGTTAGGAGCAGGCTGGTTTTGTACAGGGAAGATTTATACTTGGCACTATAGTTTATGCTTTTGAAGCTATGGTGTGGGCTAGGGAGATCGGGAAGCAATCTCTTATCCTAAAGATTTATTTTGACAAGGATTATGATCAGATTGACTGGTCCTTCAACTTTGAGATGCTGAATTGCTTGGGGTTTGGTCCTCTTTGTGTTGCTATGATGTCCACTCACTTCACTAATGTTTCAGCCTTTGTTTCTGGTAACAATGTGTTATCTCTGTGGATTCTCCTTCACCAGTCTATCCGCCAAGGCTGTCTGTTGGCTCCTAACTTGTATATCCTCACAGATGATGCATTGCGTTATTTGCTTAGGGCTGCTCGTGTTGCTGGTCAGATTTGTCATACCTGTCTTTCTAGTAGCTCAGAGATGATTAATAATCATTTTGTTGATGATTCCTATCTCTAGGTTAGGGCGGATTGGGATTCCGTTGATTGGGTGCTCTCATGTCTAAATGCCTTTTTCTCTGCTTTGGGTGCTAATGTCAGTGAGCATAAATCATACTTCTGGCTTATTGGTTTGGATACCCCTTCACATTGGATCCCTGCTGCTTGGTGCTATATTTGCCCTAGGGTTGCTGTGCATTATTTGGGTAACTCCTTTGGTGTAAACTTATTACCTGTCTTCATGTGTGATTGGTGCCTTTAGGGGCTCCAAAATAAGCTCAACATTTGGAACCATACGGACTCACTGTTTTCTGGTAAATTAACAGTGGTGACTTGTATTCTTTAAGCTTCTCACATTTACTGCGTGTCGTGTTGGCTTCCTAGCAGGACCGAGTTTCGGCGACTCGAACAAATTCTGAGGGCATATTTGTGGTCCAAGTTCGGAGGGGAGAGGAGTCTTCCTCTTGTCCCTTTGAGTATTTGCACCATCCCCAAATATAAGGGGGATCTGGGTCTAATTGATGTTTCCACTTAAGGTAGTATACTCTCAACGAAGTGGGTGGTGCATCCTCTAGAGGGCTCTGTGCCAGGTGACTTTTGATGCAGGAGCATCAACATGGAGTTAGGATAACAAAATTTTGGTTTGGATCAACCTAGGAGTGTGCTAATAGCGCTTAGGAAGTCTTACTAGGTCTCTAAGTGTTCAAAAATTGAATTTGGTGAAGATTTTCATTTTCCCGCCCAAATGTAAATTTGAACTTTTAAACTTGTTGTTGGGCAATTTTGGGCTTGTCAAGTGAATGATGAAGGTTTAGACTGTTAGAGGGAATGTGTTAGGTGTCTAGTCATGTTATAAGTGAGTACTAGGGTGCAAATTAGTGAAATATTCTAAAAAGTCAAAAATGCCTCTTGTTCTAAGTTTTGATATATCATCAAAACATGAAAACAGGTAGTTAGATGTATTTTCAGGGAATACAAGTGTGGGTAAGAAGAATTTGAGAAGAGCATCACGTGAAAGGAATAAGATGACTCTATTCTGGCATTTAGACTGTTCTTCTCCATGAGAAATATAGGGTAATGCATCTTTAATTTTATACAGAGTGAGTTCCTTGTTGGATCCCTGTAGGAGGTTGTATGAACATTATTAGATGGAGTTTATGAGTGCTTTGAGGAGAAATTTCTCTGTTTTCATTATATCTTGTTGGCAAGCACCTAAAAGATTGTCTTAAACTCTGTT
Source organism: Taxus wallichiana var. yunnanensis (assembly GCA_018340775.1). Classification (NCBI taxonomy): domain Eukaryota; kingdom Viridiplantae; phylum Streptophyta; class Pinopsida; order Cupressales; family Taxaceae; genus Taxus; species Taxus wallichiana. The sequence continues at coordinate 463,225,652 of CM031241.1, forward strand.
TTACTCCTGGCATTATAACAAAATGTATCTTTTGTTGAAAAATTATTAGTATTTGTGTGATAACATTGGGAGATGAAAGCTTTTATGGTATGCATGTGGAGATTGAGGTGCATATACTTGCTTTTCTTCTGTATTTTTGGAAAGCTCCAAGAAAAACTGTATAATGACTAATTTTCTTCAAGTAATGAGGCTGCATGGCATTTTTATTTGGAGAAGAAGGTATTGTCTTGTCTAAACACCTGCGGTAAGTTGTGAAAAAACTGTTCCAGGAGTTTTAGGAGTGGCTTGAAGAGAAATACTCTGTTTCCTTCTAATTTGTTCATGAGGGTAGCAAAACCCTGCTTTCTTGACTGCTTTGGTAAGAAATTGGTTAGGCATTGAAATTGCATGAGATCTTAGTGATTATTGTTTGTTCAAGAAGGTTAAGAAGGTCAAAAAGACCTACAGGTGTTATTTTAGGCTTTGAAAGTAAGTTTGTTCAATTTTACAAGGATTTTTCTCTACTGGGTTACCTAGAAACCCTACCTAGGGTTTAGAGTAGATACGAGTTTTGAAAGCCCAAAACATAATCTCTAGACCTGAAATTTGGAGGAAAACATTATAGCAGGGCGATATAACATATTTTGATGGTTTTATTCCTTAACTATTCTTTGGATGTGTACAGTTCATGGTAGTCTACTAGTAGGCCTGAAGGTGCACAAGAAAGACCTAATTGCAAATGTGGTGTTAGCAAGTTGAAGGGATTTGAAAGAGGTTGGTGACTTGAAATTTTGCTCGAGTTGGAACTCAATAAAGGGTATCCAAAATAGAAACTAATTTTTTTCGACTCATGGTGAAACTTCCTAAACAATCTCCCGTGTACCTTTGAAGGGCTCACAAGCCTAGTTGAGCAATCCTACGAAGATAGAAGGGAGAAGACCTTAGGGACCTAACTTGTGTTTGATTTTTGAGTTATCTTGCATTATTTGTGGTATCGGAGCGGGTGATACCAACAACACAAGTTTAAGAAGTGAAGTGAGAGAGAAAAGTGACAATTCCACCTAGAAGAGCAGTGAGAGGAGGTGGTAGAGGAGGCATGCAAATTGGAGATGCTATCCTAGAAGAGTTAAGAAACATGAGAGTGATTTTTGATGCAAGGTTGACAACAATAGAAGCTAATCAAAGAAGAGGAGTCATGACAGGTGATGTGAGTGACAGAGAAGAAGAGCCACAAGCAAAGATTCTGACACGGGAGAGATAGAAGAGCCTGAAGAGAGTGAAATAGACATGTTGGTTAAAGTGATCATTGGGCAGACAAGGATCAAAACCAAAGTTGGAAATTCCTATATATGCAGGTAGTCTTGATGGAGAAGAGATCATTGATTGGATAACTGCTTTGGACAAGTACTTTGAATATGAGAATGTACTAGATGAACAAAAGGTTTGGTGTACCCAGATTTCATCCTAAATTTGTGACTACCCTATCCAAAAAAAAAAATCGTACTTTAAAATAATGGGTCGTTTTGTATTTTTATTGCCTGAAAGTTCTTGTATTGTGTTAGGATATTCCTAAAGAGCCATTTTAGCCTTTTTGCCAAAAACCCGGATGACCAAAATTGTTATATTACGTAAATGGGATTTGTGCGTGGGAAATTTGTATTTAATTATTTTGAGCCCGTTTGAGGCTATTTGCACTCTGTTTTAACTCGTTATGATCGAACATGTCATTATTCCTATGTACCAGGAAGGGTTTTAACAAAGGAATAAGTTAAGCTTTATTTGTAACTTTTGGCAATTTTTGTGTTTTTGTGTTTTCCGTTTCGCTTTTCTGTGAAATTTCTCTAGAACAATTCCTTTGCCGGTAAGCCCGATTCTTGGCCTGGAGCAGCTGGAAAACATATACGCACATTATGCCCGGAGGAAGTCGCCATCGGAGGTCTGGTTCACTGGGAAATGGCGAAGTCGTGCACTGAAAAGCCCCTACGGGGTTGGGCGCATTTTTGGAAAACAAAGGATTTAAGTTGCAATGGGAAAAATAGAAGTAGCAGGCAAGGTGGGAATTTTGTACCTACCTAGCAGGTACTTTTTCCCATGATATAAAATTCACTTAAGCTGCAGTGGGAAAGTTAGAGGCAGCAGGCAGGCGGGAATTTATTGCCTGCCTTGCAGGGTAAAAATTCCCATGGTGAAATAAAAGAAAAGTGACTTAAGTGAAATCATGGGATTTTATTGCCTGCCTTGCAGGGTAAATAATCCCATTGTCAAAGTCAAATCACTTAAGTGGATCATGGGATTTCCGGGGCTGCCTTGCAGGGTAAAGAATCCCATTGTGAAAAATTCTTAAAAATAGAATTCTATTATGCAAAAAAGTGTGCCCCCTTTGGAGAGAAGAAGGCAGCCTTTAAAGTGATTATTTTAATTGTTTCTTCTTCTAATTTTGGCACCCAGAGCATGGAAGAAAGTCAACAAAGCCAAAGGGAATAAAAGAAATAGAATTAAATGGATTAAATTAATTAAATTAAATTTATTTAAAGGCTGCCCCCTTCATGTCAAAAAGTGCGCCCCATTTAGGATAGATTTAATGTTTTTTGAAGCATTAAATCATTAAATAAATTCCTATTTTCAGTGGCTATGGTCAAAGCACACTGTGAAGCTTAAGTGAAGTGAAGAGGGAATGATTAAATTGGATTAATTTAATTTATTGGATGGCTGTCCTTAAACATGCTATTTTTAAAGAGAGAAGCATGATTTTTAATTAATTAATTGCCAGGAATAGGAAGGGCAATTATTAATTATAGAATTGTGAGGGTTATATAAGCATGGGCTGCCATAAGGGTGAATTATTTAATTCACAGGTAAAGAATTGCAGCCAAGAGGAAAAGTGCGCCCCATTTGAAGAAGGATTTTGCTCAGACAAAGGTGAAAACAAGGCTAAAAGCTTCCAAATTTGGCGCATGCTTTGAAGGAGGTTGATTTGTGTTTGCATAAGTGTTTGCATAAGTATTACAGGTGCTAAGGTGAAGTTGGAAAAGTTCATGCTCTCTTTATGTGCAAATTAAACATCAATTTTTGGGGCAGCAGGCTTGAAAAGTGCAGATTTTTACAATTAAAATTCACTATTCATGCTCCGGTGGCCATCTTTGTCTGGATTAATTGCAAGAATTCATTACGGTGTGCTTTACAAAAGAAAATGAGCTTTAATCAATGTCCAATACATTGCATATATCCTCCGAATCTGAAGAATTATCCAGATCTACACCAGTTTTGAAGAAATCCGGCCAAATAAGAAGAAAAAGAATTATTCAGACAAAGATAGACAAAGCCATGGCGAAGAGAGATGAAAAAGAAAGCACAACGGAGTCATGCATCACTTCCAAACTTGCAGACATAGGAGACACAGATCTAGGTCCGAACCTCTTTCCGAATTGATTGATAGATCCAGAGCTGGAAAGACTTCACTCATGCGTGCGGTTAAAAGTAGTGGAATCATCCGAGCTGCAGCCTTTCCATACACAACCCAGTTGCCAGAGTTTGTTATGGAGTGCACTAGATCTTACCATCCTTCATCCAGGTCAGTGCGTGATGCTACGGGAAAGACAATAATTCGTTTGGACGCAGAGTTCATCAATTATTGTTTGAAGATTCCAGTGCGAAAGGTGGTGACTTCCATTAGCATTCAGGATGCCGGCAGCAGGTGGGAGAAGCATAGAGCTGATTGCGTGAGCATAATGAATAGCAGATACATGAAGAAGCCTAGATCTCCTTCTAAGTTCCCAAGAACTCTTCCACGATCCCATTTGGTGCAGGAGGTAGATGATGTTGTCAAATTGCTATGCAAGATTAATGGCGAGGCGAATGCTTACACTTTCCGTACATGGATGTATGCTTTCATCAGGACCATTGAAGTCAACAAGGTTGATTCCATAATCAATTGGTCGAGAAATTATTAGCGACAACATTGGTGAACAACTCCGAACGTGAAGCGTACTTTCGGCTTCAAAATGACTTCCTACTTGGTGTATGTTGCAGCTTCACAAGGCGTCTTTTCCAAGCTGGATAGATGTGGCGTTCTTTCTAAGGACCCCATTTTCGAGTGCTACCCACAGCTTACTGTACCTGCGTGCGAGAAAGATTTCAAATTAGTCAATGATGAATTCTTCTACGATTTCATTTGCAGGCTAGACAAGGACCTAAAGGTCAACAGGGTAAGCAAAGAAGCATGGGAAGTTGTGTCCAAGGTTGGCAGTCTATTCATCCAGTTTGCAGATTTCACATACCTCAGGGTTACTGGCTTTTCTGGAGAACCAATAAAGATGCCCAGATATCCGAATGATAGATTGATCACCATGGAGCTGAGCAGGCAACTTGTGGAGTTACACGACCTTCAGTCGAAGCGGCACAAGTCTATGGGCTTCTTCCCAATCACTGTGGGACATTACAGCTGCCATAGCATTCATAGAGCTCGAGGGATGGAGATGCAGATGTTATCCGAGTATGAGCAAGAGTTCTTCCCTGCATGGCTAAACTTCGATCCATTTGGAGTAGCCAGGAAGACGATCTCCCAAGAGTATGCACATGTGCCTTCATTAGAAGATTTCTGGATGAAGTGCAAAAGTGAGTACGAGGTTAGAAAGAGAGATTTCAGCAAGCTATCAACAAAGCAAGTGTTCGACTTTGGACTAGCACGGATACTTGCGGATCTTAAAGATGATGGGAATGTGGTACTTGACACTTACCATCAAATGGGAGGAGATAAAGCCGTACTTCAGGATAACGTAGGAGGCTGCCATACAATTGAAGAAAGGTCTGGCGTTGTTTTGGTGAATACTTCGAACTGGTTGCTGACGAAAGGATATTGCCTTGATGAAGCATTGATGAATCAAGTCACGGGCAACTTCGGCGCAGGAGATTCCCTCAAGAGAAAGCACGAGGAGAAAGCAGCAGGAAGGCCGAGAAGTTGAAAGTACACAGAAGATCTCAATCAAAGGAGAAGATCACTTCCACGGTCATGACTTTAGTTCCAGCTTCTCCAGCATCCAGTACTTCACCAACTGTTGCACCTCAGCAGCAAGACACTTCCATGCCTCCACTGAATCCGGCGACATTCATCTTCTCTCCTCAGCCCTCTGTTCAGCACCCCTTCCAGAAGAGACGTTGAAGCTGCAGATGGCGGAGTTCGAAAGAGCTTTGTCCTTGGATGATTCGAGAAGATGGCAGCCATAACATTGTGGCACTTTTTGATGGAGAGGATGCCGAGCGAAAGATGGTAGTGCACTCAGCGACTTCTCATTCTCCGAGAAATAACTTCTCGGGATGGTTGGCTTCGCAGTTGGTTCCAGAAGCGAGAGTGGAGATGAACTTGGAAGAACACGACTTGCAGCTACTCCAGAGTCTGCGGAAGAGACAGAAGGCCTAAAGTTGCTAAGGTAACTTCAAGGTTGATCATCGAGGATTCGGGAGAGAAGTTTGCTGAGATGTCAATTCCGGCGGAAGGAAAGAAGGAGGATGAGCTCACGGCAGAAGATGTGACAGTAACCAAAGTACCCTCGGTCAAGCCACCACAGAAGGATTGAAGCAGGACACGCAGACATTGATAGATGCTCTATTCCTTAGGCTTGACAGTGAAAAGGCGGAGAAAGAAGAACTTCAGAAGCAGGTATCTCAGTTGTGCGAGATCATAGCCAAGGTTGCTAAGCCTTCCATTCAGCCCATTTCAGAGCAGGTGAGTGATCATCTTATGCAGGAAATGGAGGATGCAAGCAATCAAGTAAAAGCTATTGACGAATGGAAGGATTTGATTATTCGTCAAGCTGCTGTACAACTTGGAGAGGTGCCAGCCCGCCTAAAGGTTATGAATGATGCGGCAAATCAGCTGCAGCAACTGGTGACAAGCATAGTGGACATGAACACAGTTGCTGAGAGTAACCTGAGTACTTTGGGAGAGATCAACAAGCTGCCGGGAGATGTATTGGTTGCAGAGCAAATTGTACCGGACGGATCAGTCGAGAAGGGGAAGCAGCTAGAGTTTGCAGTATCTTTCCGTTTGGAGATCTGCAGTTTTTTTGAAGAGGATGTAGGCACTTGAGAGTAGGACATCATCCTTACCAGACAATATCATTTCTTTCACTGAGGAGGATGTGGTCGGAGGTGTTACTTCATACATGTGGATCGTTCCTAGCAAGGTGCCTAATTCCCTGGAAGGGTCTCTTCTGATGGTACAAAAGAGAATTGATAAAGCTACTAAGCCTTTCACGATGAATTCTATTAGTAGACTGGTGGCGCTGCAGAGATATTGCGAGGTTTGGGCCGAGCTTGGAAGATGTGGAGGCGTGCATCAAAGTGTTGAATGAAGGATTGCTGCAGTTTAGGACAGAGAAGGAAGCAGTGGCTAAAACAGATGGGAAGATGTTGAATCACATGTTCGACAAGTATATCCGATATCAGAACAAAAAGAAGACATAAATGTTACAGCTGGCATGACTTCTTCTTCTATTCTTTCTTCTTCTATTTTCTATGTTCCCGGATGAAATTGTAAAACTTTAAGTTATTGGTTTTGCAACCATTACTTAAAAGTCATGTGGAACAATTCTATTAGTTAAGTGATACATGTGTCACTTAAGGAGAAGTTAGTTGAGGATGATTGCCAAATGTCATCTTTACTTGTTGTTTATGTTTCAGTTCAGTTAGATTTCTCATTTGTACTTTCCCTCCTACATTCTATAAGTAGGAGAAGAACCTCCGGTTAAGAAGAGAATTTGTAAGCAACAATCTTGTGTTCTAGACTTTGTGTTGAACCCCTGAGAGCCACTTGGAGCAAAGGAATACAAAGGAGCAGGTTTCCGGAGAACTTTGTGTCACGGTGTACTGTGTTTCTTACTTTTAATCTTAGATCTCTTAATAAACTGTGTTATTTTAGATCTGGATCTAGAGCTGCCTTTGTTTTAGAATTTTGTGTTTATATCTATTGGATTCTTCTATGTGCATGCAATCAGCTCTGCCATCTACTGATTGGGATGCACATCTTCCCCGTTTCTTCTATATGTTTATGTAATTACCTTCTTCTATAACTTTTCCTTTCTTTAAAATAGCTGCTTACTTGCTGTAGAATTGTCCAGATAAATCTCAAGCAAGTGGCAGTAGGACAAGAGAAGAAAGAAATCAGATTGTGCAAGCTGATGAAGAGGAGACTATGGGATCAACAACACAAATAGAGGAACCTGAGACAGGAGAGTCACTGCTGTTTAGAAGAGTCTTACTCAAACCAGCAAAGGAAAAGGAACCAGCCCAAAGGAAAACATTATTTAGGACCATCTGCAAATCTCAAGGTAAGTGTTGTAAAGTTGTTATAGATGGAGGTAGTACAAATAATTTGGTTTCCTTAGAGATGGTTGAGAAACTAGGCCTTAAGAGGATTAAGCATCCAACACCTTACAAGGTGTCATGGCTTCAAAAAGGTCATCATGTTCTTGTGACTGAGCAGAGCATGGTAGAGTTTCAAATAGGAGGATATAAGGATGAAATACTTTGTGATATCATGCCTATGGATGTGTGCCATGTGCTCTTAGGTAGGCCTTGGCAGTATGACAGGAACACTATACACAATGGAAGAGATAATACCTACACCTTAGAGAAGGATGGGAAGAGTCATACACTAGTGTCTTTGAAAGATGACAAAGAGAAGGCAGTCAGCCCAAGTGTCTTGATGATAGGTGAAAAAGAGTTATTGCAGCAGATACAAGAGGATGAAAAGGAGAAGTATGCATTGGATGATGACAAGGTAAACATTTCAGACCCTAAAATTACTTGTTTGCTTACTGATATTCATTCTTCTTTGGGTGAATTCCTTGAAATTGTGGAAAATGACTCACCTAGTGAGTGGGAGAAGCAAGAAGAGAATGGGGATTCAAAGCTAAGTTGGGTGTTATCACCTCAACTTTAGAGCATGATGAAGAACAAAGATATGGTGATCAGTTCCAAATAGAAGAAATGAATGTCCTTTTGCAAGATTTGTTAGAGGTAATGGATCAAGGAGAGGTGAGTGAAAGCACAGCTGCAAAAACATTACCTGATATGGCAAAGAGTGTTCTAAATTGTAGTGAATTTACACAAGAAGGTTTAAGAACTGATCTAAGACAAGCTGACAAGGTTGTGAACACAAGAAAGCAAGCACAAGAAGTCAAGCGAAGGATGGATGATCCAAAACAGTTTGCAGTCCATCTAAGAAAGAAAGTGATGAGAACTTCAAGGACAAGTGTTATACAAAGAAGGAGAACATAGTGGATCTTGAAGGAGTTGTATTTGTTGTGTTTCTTGTTTGTGCAGGTACAACAGGAGAAGACTTGAAGATGAAGGGAAGACTGAAAACAAGAAGAAGAGATGCACCCTTGATAACAATGCAAGAGTAAACTATAAACCATGGGATCTAGGAGGACATGGAACAAGCAAGGTCAGATGGAATGAAGAAGAAAAGCAAAGGAACATAGAAAGAAGCTATAACTTCAAGGAGCAGTTATACCAACACATGAGCAGGATCTCATGCTTTCTTTCAAGCTGGGTAGTTTTATGCAGGAGAGTCAACATGGAGTTAGGATAACAAAATTTTGGTTTGGGTCAACCTTGAGAGTGCTAATAGGGCTTAGGAAGTCTTACCAGGTCTCTAAGTGTTCAAAATTTTGAATTTGGTGAAGTTTTTCATTCTCCTGCCCAAATGTAAATTTGAAATTTTAAACTTGCTATTGGGCAATTTCGGGCTTGTTAAGTGCATGATGAAGGTCTAGATGGTTAGAGGGAATGTGTTAGGTGTTTAGTCATGTTGTAAGTGACTACTAGGGTGCAAATTAGTGGAAATGTTCTAAAAGTCAAAAATACCTCTTGTTCTAAGTTTTGATATATCATCAAAACATGAAAACACTTAGGTTTTAAGAAACATTTGAAAAAAGGAGGAAAGAACTCACAAATGAGTTAGTTAGATGTATTTTTCATGGGAATACAAGTGTGGGTAAGAAGAATTTGAGAAGATGATCACGTGAAAGGATTAAGATGACTCTGTTTTGGCATTTTTAGACTGTTCTTCTCCATGAGAAATATAGGGTAATGCATCTTTAAATTTATACAGAGTGATTTCCTTGTTGGAGCACCTGTAGGAGGTTGTATGAACATTATTACATGGAGTTTATGAATGCTTTGAGGAGAAATTGCTCTGTTTTCATTATATCTTGTTGGCAAACACCTAAAGGATTGTATTGAACTCTGTTTTACTACTGGCATTATAGCAAAATGTATTTTTGTTGAAAATTTATTAGTATTTCTGTGATAACATTGGGATATGAAGGATTTTATGGTGTGCATGTGGAGATTGAGGTGCAGATACTTGCTTTTCTTCTCTATTGTTTGGAAAGCTCCAAGAAAAACTGTATAATGACTAATTTCCTTCAAGTAATGAGGTTGCATGGCATTTTATCTAGAGAAGAAGGTATTGTCTTGTCTAAACACCTGAGGTAAGTTGTGAAAAAAACTGTTCCAGGAGTTTGAGGAGTGGCTTGAAGAGAAATACTCTGTTTCCTTCTAATTTGTTCATGAGGGTAGCAAAAACCCTTTTTCTCGACTAATCTGGTAAGAAATTGGTTAGGCATTGAAATTTTATGAGATCTTCGTGATTACTGTTTGTTTAAGAAGGTTAAGAAGGTCAAAACAGACCTACAGGTGTTATTCTAGGCCTTGAAAGTTTGTTTGATTTTACATGCATTTTTCTCTACTCGGGTTACCTAGAAACCCTACCTAGGGTTTAGAGTAGATACAAGTTTTGAAGGCCCAAAATGTAATCTCTAGACCTGAAACTTGGAAGAAAACATAATAACAGGGTGACATAACATCTTTTGAAGATTTCAGCCCTTAACTTTAGGCCTGAAGGTGCACAAGAAAGACCTAATTGCAAATGTGGTATTAGCAAGTTGAAGGGGTTTGATAGAGGTTGGTAACTTGAAATTTTGCTCAGAGTAGGAACTCAATAAAGGGTATCCAAAATAGAAATTAGTTTTTCTTGACTCCTGGTGAAACTTCCTAAACAATCTTACTTGTACCTTTGAAGGGCTCTGAAGCCTAGTTGAGCAGTCCTAGCAAGATAAAAGGGAGAAGACCTTAGGGACCTAACTTGTGTTTGATTTTTGAGTTATCTTGCATCAATTTTGTTTCTCCATCCACTGAATTATGCACATGTTTCCATAGTTAGAGGTTCTTTTAGCTTATGTGATATTCCTTCAACACCTCATCTTTTCAAAGTGTATGGCTCCCTCATGCTGAAGAGCATTTGGTTTACCTAGAGAGCTATTGTTTGGTTGCTTCAATGGTAAGTGGGAGGGTAGAGGGTCGATGGGATCTTGCTTCTTCCCCTATTGGTGTTGGAGGGATTGGGGCTAATGTGTGATGGATCTGCCTCGATTCTAGGCTTGCATGTTAAGTAGAAAAGGCACCTTTGCTTGGGCTGACTTACGGGACTCTACTTCGCTCTTGGGAGGGGGTGGTGTCTCTTCCTCAGGAGTATGGTCTTATTGCTTCTAAATGTCATTTGATCCTCGGAGCTAAGAAGTCTTATTCCAAAACCCGAGCTTTTAAAAACAAACATTAGGATGCTTGGTCTGATTCGGAAAGACAGAAGGAGGTGTTTTGGTCTTGCAATTCTTCAATTGAGTCACGTCGTATGTATCTATTGCTTCACCAAAGATACCCTCTCTCACCGGTTATGAATACTTGTTGTATTTTCCATTGACCTAGACGATCGATGGTTTTGTAGTCTACATAATGTTTGGTCATTTTGGCTTTCCTATAAACTAAGTGTTTGCATGGTTAGTGAGGTATTACAGAATTCCCTCCAAGTGTAGACTGGGTAAGACTCGCTTTCATTGATGGGATTTCCCATTTGCCACCGTTCCAAGACTGTAAAGCATATCCTTTAGAGGTCCGGGTTTACTAGGTAGTGATGAAGATTCCTTGAGGAACAATGCTCAACACTGCTCCAAAACACGCTTCATTGGCATTTTGCATTGCTCGGATATTGTTTCTCTCGTGTGTGCTCTGTGTTTGTTGGGTTATGGTGCTGCCTAAGGGCTCCATTCTTGTTTATAGACTTTGAACCAAACTTGCACATACAAAATAATTTTGAGAATAATTAATTTCATACACACCGATATATTTCTTCTATATCTTCAATCGAACACCATTACACATATATAGGAGAGGATTCCCTATTATTATGGAACCACTCAATCCTATAATATCTCCTATTTAGTTGTGATTGTTACGTAACAATACACAACTCAAATCATATGAGTTGTTAAAACAACTCCTAACCAATATATTATTGTTAATATAACAATAATATAACTACTAACATTTGTATTTAATGAATACACAATAATGTAAACATTAATATTAATTTCCTAACATTCCCCCCCTTAATGTTTACATGGTAACATTAGAACTTTCACACTTCCTTTGCAGCCTGCCGCCTCTGCGCACTCATGATCTTGGCACACACTCAAACTGAAGGTAGAAGAAGGAACACATCAACTTCTTATTGACCAAAAGCTCATTGGGAACACATCTCACCGATGAGGATGGGAACACGCCCCAAGAATCATCTCGCTTTATCAACCAATCACTCCAGGAACACATCTGACCTAGCAAGTGGGAAACTCAAGCAGAACACATCCAACAACCTTCAATGGTTTTCAGGAGGCTAACCACAAACCTAGGTACGAACAGAACACATCTGACTGTTCTACCTCATCAAGCCTCATGATGTTGCGTTTCACTGTGTTATTTGTTCTGCACTATGTTTTTTTTTCATTTGGGGAAATAGGAACAACCACATACTCAACTGAAAAACTGAAAATGGAACATTGGATCATGTTTATCATGTTCCCCCCTCAATGTGAACATTTCACTTATTCAACACAAAACGATGTAAACTCGAAAAGAATCACACTAGACATCAAATACTGAAATCACACTCACACCACAAAATGTGTCACCATAGCTTCGTGTGGCCCCGTCGTTGGTGACTGACGAGAGGTCATTGTCCCGACCTCCACCTCCGATGCCTTCGTCCTCCGGATTTTGCTCGCTAACTCAAGCAAGATGTGAACATGAAGCACATTTGTTTCCACATTGATTTTATTCTTTTCTTCCCTCTCGCAATGTGAAACACTTTATTTTTTTCTTCTCGACGCTGGGTAACACCGAAAATGCATCCGTAAGGAAATTTTTTTTTTTTTTGGACTTTTACAATTATACAAATTCTGACGACAATTTACAAATTTAAAAACAACACTTTTGACTTGGACAAGAAGACTCGACTCGACTAAAAAGTAATAAAATGGGATTACTTTTTAAATGAATTAATAACTAAAGACATACAAAATATAAAGAATTTGATGGATGACGTATTACACATCACTAATATACGGACTTGACTACAAATAAACAAGATGATATAAAAGACAACTCAAATAACAATTTCTAATGTAACAAATGGATAATAATAAAATTTGACCTTATTACCACGACTCTTTTTATCATTTCCTTTGGACGAGACTTTAATGATACGCTTATGGATTGGACACCAAACCTAAAAATGAGACTAAATATTAAAAATGAGAGACATTGGTGTCACTCAAATTTCACCTCCGAAATCTACGACTACCCTATCCGAAATTTTTCGTACTTTTAAAATAATGGGTCGTTTTGTGTTTTTATTGCCTCGAAAGTTCTCGTATTGTGTTAAGATAATCCCAAAGAGCCATATTAGCCTTTTTTTCGCCAAATACCCAGATGCCCAAAATTGTTTTATTCTGTCATTTGGATTTGTCTCATGGAAAATTTGTATTTAATTATTTTGAGCCCCGTTTGAGGCTATTTGCGCTCTGTTTAACTCATTATGATCGAACATGTCATTATTCCTATGTACTGAAGGGTTTTAACTTATTTTAAGTTTTGGGCTTTATTTGTAACTTTTGGCAATTTTTCGTGTTTTTGTGGTGTCCCGCTTCGCTTTCTCAGAAATTTCTCTGAGCAATTCCTTTCTTTGGCTAAGCCCGATTTTTGGCCTCGGAGCAGCTGGAAAACATATACGCACATTATGCCCGAGGAAGTCGCCATCGAGGTCCGGATCACTCGGGAAAAAGCGAAGTCGTGCGCAGAAAAACCCCTGATAGATAATAACACATTTTTATTGACAAATTTGACACGGGAGCCTCACCGGTTAAATGAGGGAGATTTATCTCATGACTGCCTAGGTTTTATGCTATGCAAAAAATTTAGCCAACAGTTTTTGGCGACTCCCTGGGGGAAACAACTATCTTTGCATATCAAAGCTTTTCTATTGAAGATCAGAGTGTTTTCCATACAAATCTCAACCTGGCTGAACGTCCATTCACCCGATCCGTGAAGGCGCAAGGAAGGACTGATCATTTCTTCCGACTGTAGGAGCAATTCAATTTCAATCATCCTCCTCAAGTTAGAAGCCGCAGATCTAGTCTCTCACCAGGAAGGAGAGTACACACCCATCCAGATCCGGATCGTATTTAGCATAATCCGGCGGCTGGAATTATCCATCAAGTCTATCAAGTCTACACAAGGAGGAGACGTGCTCAAGTTAACATGGCGCACTAGATTGTGCCTATTCCGTGGGGAGCAGCTTTTGGACCTCTGAACTTGGCTCCACCTATGCATGAACTGCCAAAGGGATCCAGAAAGAATTTTTCGAAATTCTTTGGAGATGGAAAGCAAAACCTGGATGATCATTTGGCGGCCTTCTTCATATCTTGTGGTGTGCTTGCAGTAGAGAACATGAAGATGTCTCAGTCAGACTCTTTATTGAGACTCTACATGACTTGGTGAGAATGGTTCTATTGGCCGCTCCTCGCACCATAACCAATTAGGGCGACTATACGTGAGCAATTTTGAAAAGATTCAAGCCTGCAGAGGATGCTAGCACGTTGATCACCCAACTGACGCAGTTGAAGAAAGAGCCAAACGAGAACATGCGGGACTTTATTGCAAGGTTCCAAAGGATTTTGTATAAAATCCCCACTTCTGCCGCATTGAGCGATGAAAATCAAAAGACGTTTTTTATAAACGCTCTATTGCCTGAAGTTGATATCAGCTAAGAAGGGCAAGACCTGTAAATCTGTTGGAAGCACAAAATGCTGCCGTGGAGGTTGAGGACGACTTGATCATGGCTGGAAAACTCAAACAACCATCTCACAAAGGTGATGGCGCTTCTTCTAGTACTTCAGATCCTTTGTTGCAGAAATTGGCAAATGACATGCTGCAGATCAAGAAGCAGATCTCTCAAGCAGGGAATGTAACCCCCTCAAGAATAGCTCCTACCCGGACCTTTAATGGTCAAAATCAAAATCAAAATCGAAACAGACTTGCTGCTGCACCACAACGGTTGGCAATAGAAGCTGCTCCAAGGAATAACTTGGAAACTAATGAAGAGGATCTCGGCATTGATGAATCATTTGATGATGAAGACTTTATAGATCCCGCTGGCGACTCCAATATTGGTTACCTGGACTACGAATCTGATGATGGCTATTATGAATCTTTTGAAGATTCTGATGGTCACACTTTTGCGGTGTTTACAAGGTCTCAGACGCGCCAAAATGCCGAAGCATCCACAAGCGGCCGGAAAGAGAGAGAAGATCCTGGCCCGGATGTTACTATCTTGAAAAGAGGTAGCACTCTTCCTTCTTCTTTAGCACCTAAGGATAAATATTCAAATTCTTTCAATTCGCAGCAAAGAGCCAATACACATCCTGCTGAAGCAAGTCAAGCTTTCGACATAATTGATCACATCAAGAGGAACAAGGTCCAAATGTCAGAAGCTGAGTATTTGAGGGCATTTCCTGATCAGCTGAATAGATTGGTCAAATATGTGCAAAGTAATGGTCCCAGCCCAACAAACAATACTTCACGGGGTATCTTGTCAAATCCAAAGAATACTCCTACAAATAATGCGGCGGCAAGTTCTTCTCCTTCTACCCCTTCTCCTACTACATCAGAAAGGATCGAGCCATTCTATGTATCTTTGCTTATCAACGGATACAAACTGAGCAATTGCATTTTGGATTCTGGAGCTTCTGATAATGTAATGCCTGCCAAAGTTGCTGATGCCTTGGGTCTCACGTTGACAAAAACCATCGGAAGATGTTATTCAATGGAAAGGCAAGTCCCTCTTGTGGGGCAAATCAAAGATGCGCAGGCAGTACTTGCTTCTTTTCCAGATAAAAGACTGAAAATGACTATCCTTGTAGCAGACATTCCAGTCTCTTATGGCATGCTGTTGAGTAGAAATTTCTGCAAAGAGCTGGGTGGAGAAGTCAAGATGGATTGGTCTTGTGCGCACATACCAATCAAAGGAGTAAATCAGAAGCTGGAACCTGAGAAGAAATCTAAGTACACAGTATCAAAATCTGAGGATCCTAGATCTCAGATCTTGTTTCAGGAATCGGATCACGGAGTCTATTATCTAGAAATGGATAAAGAAGAAATTCAACCGGTGATTCAAGAATCACATCAAATTGATAACAAGATTTGGACTCTAGAATTTGATGGCAGCTGTTGTTCATTTGGATCCGGCGCAGGCGTTGTTCTTATCTCTCCTGAAGGGAAGGTGCATGCGCACTCCTTCAAATTGATGTTCGAAAATACTAACAATACAACTGAGTATGAAGCATTGTTGTTAGGCATGGAGCAGGCAAGAACAATGGGAATCAAACTATTACACGCAAGGGGAGATGCTGAGCTGATTGTGAAGTGATAAGAGGCCTCTACCAAGTCAAAAAAGACAAACTGCGACACTATAGAGATCGGGTCTACTCTGCTATCCTCGATTTTTCAGCTTTCTCATATCTTACATTACGAGAGAACAAAATTCAAGAGCTGATTCGCTTGCAGAATCGCAGCCTTGTTGAATCCGGATCAGCCTCCCGCATTCTTTAGACAGGGGGACTACAAGGTGGAGATGGTCTTTCGCCCAAAGGTTCCTGATAACGTCCAGAAATGGCAGGTTTTCAATGATGACACGCAGATTGCTGCGTTTCTCCAACAGAAAGACAACTTTGAAGGAATCTACTATGAGGGAAGTAATTCACCTCGTGGGCGTATCACTCTGTCGGAGAAATGGATATGGACGTCTCGAAGTCGAGATTATCCAACTAAAAGGGAATAAAATTCCCAAAGGTTTGGTATCTCTTGAGGAAATGTTTGATAAGCATGATCAAATGCTTAAGAAAAATGAAGAAAGTGGGGAAGGTTATTCCTCCGACACACAATTACTAAATTTGGGAGCCGGCAATGATCCTAAGTAAATGCAGGTAAGTGTTGCTCGAGGATTCAGAGAAAATCGTGAAATTGGCTAAGTCCTCGCTCAGCCAGCCTTTGGACAAAAGCTGAACAAATGTACGCGTGAAAATTGGAAGTCCGCTCCGAACCGGGTTTGGGTGGGGAAAGGAGAACTTTCACAAAGGAACATCCGGCCAGGGATCTGCAGACGCGTGGACGGGAAAGCCGGTTCGCCAAGGAGAAGAAAATCGACAAAAAAACATTTCGGGACATCTCGGGGCCGCGAGGACGCGAAGGACGCGAAAGGCGAAGCGGCCGAGAGCAAAGGAAGCCCATTTCGGCGGTTCGAAGAATTTGTCCTGCATACCCGGACAATGGAACAAATGTACGCGAAGGACGCGAACCGGCCGGTTCGGCCGAAACGGGGAACTTCAGCATTGGGACATGTTGGGACAAAGGGACGCGTGGGACGCGGATAGCCGAAGGAGCCGAAAGCCAATCAAGCAACGCCACGTGTCATCGGCAGAAAAGGGACAAGGAAGCCCATTTCGGTGGATCGGGAGTTTTTGTCCCAAACAAAGACTGGGACATCCGGGACAAATGTACGCGGGAGCGAAAATCGGCAGCCCGAAACCAATCAAATCACGACACGTGTCACAAGGGAGAAAGTCCAAAAGTCAAAGGGCGAGGTTTCAAGACCGACCCGAGCCAATGAAAAAGAGGACACGTGTCCAAGTTTAAGGGCCCACAAGGAAATTTCAAAGGAAAGCCCATGCGGAAAGGTGGAGGAGAGATAATTACGCATCCAATCGCCTTCGACACGTGTCATCCAAGTGGCGAGCGGGAAAGTTCAAATATTTTTCCTGCCGACTTGTTTTGCCTGTTTTTGCCCTAAATCTTCAGATCGTCATATCTTTCGATCCAGAGCTCGATTTGCACGTTTTTTATATCAACGGAAAGTCATGAAATTCTCTACATGATTCCGGGTCAATCTTGCATTTTGGTTCAGTTTGAGAGAGAAAATTGAGAAAACGTCCCTACGCGTGGTAATGCCGTAAGTGACGCTCAACAACCAGCTTTAATGCAGCAGATAGCTTCGCCACGCTTCTGCTGACAGACATGCCCCCCTTTTGCCAGATCCGCCGCTTCGCCATAATGAGATGATTTAAAATACGACCTAGAAGTGGTTGGGGCAGATTCTCGAATTTCCTCTCTTTTCCTCTCTCATTCTTCCTATATATCAGAAAGAGGGGCTTCTTTCAAAAGGTCGAACATTTTCTCGCTTTTGCTCCTCCCTTTCTCCTATCAGTGAATTTGTGGAGTTCGAACCTCTCATTTGAAACTCAGTAATACGACTCTACCTCTTCGCATTCTCAGTAGTGTATCAGATCAATCTTTGGAGCAAGTAATACATGTCTCGTGGATGATTCTCAACCCTCTCTCGTGTTCATTTTGCATCCTCCTGGTCTTTCACCGCAAGTTTTGTTATCTCAGTGCATGATCTTATATCACATTTGAATGGTCTCGTGTTTACTCGGCAAGATAGGTGTTCTTCATTCCTGCGCGCATCACCTCTATTAGCTTAGATTTATTTTTATGCATCTTCTTACCCCGTCTCTCCTCGCAGATTAGATTAGGTTTCGAGCAAACCCTCTCGCATATTTCGTGTGCATCCGAACAGAGGAATAGGAACCAACCTTTCTCTCGAGAATCCTTTCTCACTTTTCAAGTCCCACACTGAGAAAGGATTCAATGTTATGCAATCACACCGATGATAGTATGGTCAACCTAGAAACCCGACTCAAAGATCCAGGGTGCTGTGATTTTGCACTAACAGCTTTTGGCACGCCCTGGGGACTTAGAGGTCTCATTTTTATTTCAGAAGCAAAGTTGATGTGCATCTCGCTGCAATTTTTCTTGCTTAAAAGAGCTATTATTTGCATATCCGCGACTCCAAGGGGAAAAATCAACTGTTTCAAGCAAATAGGCAGCCTGAAAACTTATGAGAAGAATCACAAGGTCAAGAGTTGAGAAGAAGAAGTGTTGTTTGAATACCTCGCAATTATCTCCAAGAAGAAGGCAAAGAGGAAGAAGGATTCAAAGGTCTCCATCTCCACCAAACAGAACTCTCTCAACTCCTCCACCCGTAGGCCTTTCATTCAAACAACAAGGGTTTTAAGACCAATTAGAATGGCTCAAAACAACCCCTACGTCAACTTCACAGCAAAGCAGCCCACTTGCTCAATGCACAACATCCAGCCTCCTATCATGCAGCCTCAAGAACATTCCCTACTTCACCGAGAAAATCGACTACCTCCAGTGATCATGTTAAAGATATTGCTAACCTTTGTGCAATCCATGAAATCAATGAAATGCAAGTGGTCACAAGTTACCGCATCTTCATTCAAGGGTAAAGCATTGCAATGGTTTAGGAGCCTTGAGCTGGTTCTATCACAAATTGAATCACCGTAGTATAGCACTTCACGAGCAATTTGGAGAGAAGGGAGACAACTTGTCTCTTTTGAGCAGCCGACAACTATCAAGAGAGCTCCCAATGAGCAACTGACCGATTTCAACTTCAGATTTCAAAAGACTTGGGAGAGGATTCCAGTGGCAGTCAAGCCAACAACAGAAGGTGCTTTTCTCTACTATCTCAAAGCTTTAAATTCTGATATTTCTATGTTAATTCAGTCCATGGGAGGCACAACTATCCCTATGGCTTATAAAGATTGCCATTAGGCTGAAAATTGTTTGATCTGCCGGCAAACTTGCCCCTAGACCTCCCATGCCATTGTTTCCAAGTTTAGAGAGTCCAAACACTAGTCAAGCACCTAATTTGGCTCCTTCTCCCACTCCTAGAAATCAGAGTTCAAATGAAGCTTCCACTTCATCTCCAAGTGCCCCAAATGAGCTTCAAGAGGTCATGAAGCAATTGCAAAACCTAGGCAATGAGCTAGTTACTCTCAAGAGGCAACAAGCCCAAGGTTTCAGACCTTCTTATCAACCCCAAGCTCAACCTAATAGCAGCCATACCAACCACAAAGACCACCTAATCCAGCTGCAAATATGAATCAAACAAGGCCTCCCGCCAATAGACCATTCCAGCCCTATAATCCAAATGCCATATCTTGCCTCTAAGGCATTAGTGCCAACACAAAACAACATTGCTCAGAATATGATTGGTGCTTTCCATGCAACGAGCCTCATAACCAATCCATGTGTTTCAATGGTGCCTCTCAATCAAGCATCGATGGTGACAACTACCGGTGGAGGGTGAGGGCAAATAAGGAAACAAATAACAACAAGAAACATTCCAACAAAGAATCAGCCCCAAATGACACCACATTGGTGAACCGGCAAGCAGAGGATTTCGTGGCATGAATCAAGTGGAGCTCAAGGTGTCAGCAGCCAACACAAGGTCAAAAAGGAGAAATTTGGGTGAGGAGCAGCCACTAGCTCCAACCAGCCCACAACCTTCTATGACTCCAGAAATGATTGGCAAGCAAAGTCCCATTTCAAATGCACAAGGGCAGCCAAGAACAGCCCCTAGGCCAACTCAAATGCCAGCTGTTGCTGCCCACGTACAAGGAGTAAATGTGCAAACCAAGGGATAACAGAGAGATCCTTCATCACCATTCAAGATTACTGATCGATGAAGAAGACAAACGTCAATATATCTATGTGGGAATCCCTATCCATCCCAGGCCAAAGAGATCTGCTGCAAGCTGCCATGAAGGATTGGCCAACTTCGAATCAGCAGGTTCAGATGCAAGACAAAGTGCTTACAAATGCTGCCCAGCCTGAAGGAAGTCATGGAGCACAACAAGGTAAAATGTCAAGCCCCCTTTCTATGTTTCGTTAATCATCGAAATCAGCTAGTACATAATTGCATGATAGACTCCGGGGCAAGTAGCTCAAGAATGCCTAAACAGAGATAGCTGATCACTAGGGCTCCAAAGATGAAATAACATCTAAAGGGGTAGTGCAAATAGATGGGACAGCAATAAAGAATAGCTTGGAGTGATTAGAAATTTGAGTCTTACTCTTGCATGCATGTCCAAATGTTGTTGTTTTACAAGATGTATCACCATAGACCTTCCACCACTTTTCGCATTGTGCTTGTCAAGAGACTTCACCGCTAAAATCGAGGCTATCTTTCGCGATTGGTCTCACATGCTGTTTAGAACAAGGTATGGAACTAAGGCTACAATTAGGTCTGAACCTATTGCAAACTTCCATATTGAGCCTTACACTCCAAGTCAGATTAATGCCAATTGCTCAGCATTTGATCAAGAAGATCACCCTAGCACTGACGAGGCTGACACCAAGGTTGGAAGTATCCCGGATTTGACTCTTGATGAATGGGCAAGCAAGGTGCATGCTTTTGATCCTTATCAAGAAGTAGAAGAATCTGAGCTAGGGGTTTATTGTTTACATGAAGAGGATCAACCTCTCCCCAGCATCACCAAGCCAGATCATAAGGACAAGAATGAAGTATGGCAGCTGTTCTTTGATGGATCAAGGAGTAGACAAGGTGCAGGAGGAGGAGCTATGCTCATTTCACCACAAGGTATAAGGTATTACTCAGCCTTCCGTTTCCAGTTTTCCTGTTCAAATAACACTGCTGAATATGAAGCCTTGGTGCAAGGGATACATTGGGCAATCAAGAAGAAAATAAAGAACTTGCAAGTCTTTGGTGACAGTGAACTAATCGTCAATCAAGTCAGGGACAACATGCTACAAAGAATGAACTGCTAAAGAACTACAAGAACAGGGTATGGGACCTCGTTGAGGATTTCGAAGCTTTCAATATCGCGTCCATACCTAGGAAGAAAAATGAAGCCGCTGGATAGGCTCGCAGCTGTTGGAGCAATGTTTGATGTGGTTGACAACATCAAAAGGGAAAAAACACAGCCACATGTCCATGTGATTGTGAGGCCAGCAGTTCCAGATAATAACACCAGCTGGCAGGTGTTTGAGAACGATCAACAAATCGTCAATTTCTTACAAGAAGAGGCTGAATTCTCAGCTAGGAATCAGGACAGATTAGAGCAGCAGCAGAGATGGGGATCAAGTAGTGCAAACATGAGACAAACAAGCTTCCTAGGGGTTTAGTAACATCGAGTCTATCTTCAACCCTAATGACCAGCCCGTAAGGAAAAGGCTAACATACAAGTCAAAAGAGAAGATTCGAGCCAATTCCAGCTTGGGAAAACAAAACACTTCAAATTGGCAAGGTAGCCACCGAACAGAGAAATCAGATTTCATACAACTTTGCCAAGAATTTCCAGATGTCTTCGCTTGAGCTATGAAGACTTAAAGGTTTCAATCCCAACCTCGGCTCAAAGATACCATAGAATCGATCCGATGCTAAGCCCATCAGTGTAAGAGACCAAATAACCCTCACATCGAGCCTCTAATGAAGAAAGAGCTAAATAAGCTAATAGAGGCAAGCATTATATTCCCGATCAAGCACTCAAGCCGGGTCGCAAACTTGGTTCCGGGCCAGAAGAAGAGCGGAGAAATCAGGTTGTGTGTAGATTTCGAGACCTAAACAGGCATCTCAAAGACCATTACCCACTTCCTTCAATGGAACAAATATTGCAAGTAGATCCGGTTCGAGAGATTCTCTCTCTGATGGCTACTCAGTATAATCAGTAATGGTGAAGGAAGATGACCAGCTTCAAGACGGCTTTCACCACCAAATGGGGACCTATGCCTACAAGAAGATGCCATTTGGGCTATCAAATGCCGGAGCCACTTTCCAAAGGGCAATGGATATGGCATTCAAGGGGTTGATCAATAAAATAGTTTTGATATACCTTGATGACATCACCGTATTCTCCAAAAATGCAAAGGGATCACCTCTTTCATCCGAGGCGGTATTTCGTAGGTGTAAGATTTGGGGTATCATCAATCCCAAAAATGCATATTCTTGGCTCATGAGGGAAAACTTCTTGGCCATATTGTTTCAAAGGAGGGATTGATGATTGACCCAGAAAGAGTCAAGCAATTCGAAGCACTACCATTGCCAAGTCATAAGAAGGCTCTTCAAAGCTTCTTAGAAGGATCAATTTTGTCCGCAGTTTGTTCCAAACTTTGCAGCCTCTCGTAAAGCCGCATAACACCGATGTCAAGAAGAGCATGGCATTTAAGTGGACATCTCAAGGCAAGGCAAGTTTTGAGGCAATAAAAGAGGCTATATCTCAAGCTCCAACTCTCATCAATCCAAACTTCTCCAAGGATTTCATGCTATACGCCTTTGGTGGTGGAGATACAATTTCTGCAATCTCGCACAACAAAACAAAGAAGGATTAGAACAACCAGCTTGCTTTCTTCACCAAGGCTTGAGGAATACGAAACTAGGTACTCTTTTCATTGAAAAGCATGTACTTGCAAAGTGATCGAGTTTAAAGAAATTCAAGCACCTAGTCTCAAACAACAAGATCCAATTATTGGTCTCTCATGCGGAGTCGTGGACTTCCTTCTAAACAAGGATCCGAATGAGAAACGGCAGATGGATAACTCGTGTCATGGAATATGACATCGAGATCAAGGTCACCAAACTAGTACGTGGGAAGGGACTATGCGAACAACTAGCCTTGAGTCAACAAGTCAAGCAGTAATGAAGAAGATGTTGTCTCGTACTACAGATGGTCAAGAACAGAAAATGATAATGTGCCCACTCCTTGCTGGACTCAGTAGTATGATACACTTCCTACAGCATGTGCCTATGCCCTCCAGAAATGAGCAAAGCGAAGAGGAGATACTTCAGGTTGCAGGTTGTTCCATATGCCATTGTTGATGGAGTTTTGTTCAAGAAAGATGTGAATGGAGTGCTGCTGAGATGCATTAGCACAAATCAGATTCAAAGGGTGTTGGAAGAGTTTCATGGTGGACCAGCTGGTGGTCATTTTGCACCAAGAGTGACAGCTCTAAAAATCATGAAGGCTGGTTATTATTGGCCTAAAATCTTCAGTGATTGCTATGCATGGATCAAGAGGTGTAAGAATTGTGCATTCTTCACAGGAAAAGAAAGACTTGCTGCCCTTCCATTACATCCAATCTCAGTTGACCAGCCATTCATGCAATGGGGTTTGACTTCATCGAGTCATTAATCCCAATTCAAGCCAAGGGCACAAATGGATTTTGACACCACTGACTACTTCACCAGATGGATGTAAGTAAAGAGCACTCAAAGAGGTAAATGAGTCTAGCATCTTAGACTTTTATGAGGGGATAACTACCAGATTTGGCGTACCTACTACAATAATCTCTGATAATGCATTGGCATTCATTGGATCTAAGGTGACTGAGTGGGCTGTCAAGAACGGGATCTACCTAAGCACTTCATCAAACTATTACCCTCAAGGTAATGGCCAGGCCGAGTCTACAAACAAGAACTTGTTGAGGATCATTAGGAGGACTCTTGATGAGAATCAGAGGGCTTGGCATACCAAACTGAAATCAGCCTTATGGGCTGATAGGATAACTCCCAAGAGATCCACAGGTAACTCTCCATTCAGGCTTGTCTATGGAAGAGAAGCAATCTTGCCCATGTCACTTGAGTTGCCAACATTGGAACTCATGAAGCAGCTGGAGTTGCTAGAGTTTGGGCCCATGGAGGTAAGGTATGCAGAGTTGATGGAGCTGCAAGAGATCAGAAATCAGGCATCCCAAGCAATGGAAAAGGATCAAGCTTTGATCAAAAGGACCTTTGATAGGAAGGCCAAGGATAGATCATTTCAGGTTGGAGATCTAGTGTTGAAATGGGATGTGGATAGAGCAAAACCGGGAAGGCATTCAAAATTTGATGCCATTTGGAGTGGCCCATACATGGTCACGAAGTGCAAGAGCAACGCAATGCTTTCCAATTAGCCTCATTGATGGTGAAGAACTGCAGATTCCAGTAAATGGAATCTATCTCAAGCATTGCTTCTAGAGGGAAATTTACCACCTTGTAAATATTAATTAGATTTTCATTCCTCCAAGTGCTTTGCACATTGTCTTGTTGTAGTTAGGTTTCAGTTTCCCTAAGTGCTTTGGCACAGGTTTTGTTGCTCCTAGGTTGAGTTTTTACAGTAGCTTCAACGCCTGCTCGTAGAGAGGGAGTTGTAGATCGTGCCTGCTTTCAAAGTTATTGCTTATGACTCCATGCCCAATGGATCGCTAAAAGGCCACTGATCTTCTACCTAGCAGGCAGGTGACCCCGAAAAGTCACCAAATTGTTATCCAAAGTTCACCCCCCAGGGTAAATTTCGATAACATGCATCAGAGTTTTTCAGTTCCAAGCAAGTAGATTGATTCAGGAGAAAATCGTGAAATTGGCTAAGTCCTCGCCCAGCCGCCTGGGGACAGCTGGGAACAAATGTACGCGAGGAGGACGCGAAAAGCCGCCTCCGCCGCCAAGCAGAACTTTCGCAAAGGAACATCCGGGGAACAAATGGACATCGCAACGAATGGACGCGGAAAGGAAAACTTCGGGGCAAGGAGAAGAAAATTTTCAAAAAGGAAAATCGCACTAAGCATGGGACATCTCGGGCACGAGGACGTGAAGGACGCGAAAAGGGCGAAGCGGCCGAGAGAGCAAAGGAAGCCCATTTCGGGTGGTTCGAAGAATTTGTCCTGCATACCGACGACACTGAACAAATGTACGCGAAGGACGCGAACCGCCGGTTCGGCCGAAACGGGAACTTCAAAGACTGACAAATTGGGACAAAGGGACGCGTGGGACGCGGATAGCCGAAGGAGCCGAAAGCCAATCAAGCAACGCCACGTGTCATCAGCCGAATGAGGGACAAGGAAGCCCATTTCGGGCGGATCGGGAGTTTTTGTCCCAAACAGCATTGGGACATCCGGGACAAATGGACGCGGTGGACGCGAAAAGCCGGCAGACCCGAGAACCAATCAAATCACGACACGTGTCACAAGGGAGAAAGTCCAAAAGTCAAAGGGCGAGGTTTCAAGCACTGACCCGAACCAATGAAATAGTGCCACGTGTCCAAGTTTAAGGGCCCACAAGGAAATTTCAAAGGAAAGCCCATGGAAAGGTGGAGGAGAGAGAATTACTCATCCAATCGAGCTCACACGTGTCATCCAAGTGGCAGAGCGCGGGAAAGTTTCAAATATTTTTTTGGCCTGCTTTTTTGCTCTGCTTTTGCCCTAAATCTTCGTAGATCACCATATCTTTCGATCCAGAGCTCGGATTTTTGCGTTTTTATATCAACGGAAAGTCATGAAATTCTCTACATGATTCCGGGGTCAATCTTGCATTTTGGTTCAGTTTGAGAGAGAAAATTGAGAAAACGTCCCCGACGCGTGGTAATGCCGTATGACGCTTCAACAACCAAATTTTTAATGCAGCAGATACAGCTCACCGCTTCGTTAGACAAATTTCACCATTTTGCCAGGATCCGCCGCTTCTGCCATAATGAGATGATTTAAAATACGACCTAGAAGTGGTTGGGGCAGATTCTAATTTCCTCTCTTTTCCCTCTCTCATTCTTCCTATATATTGTAAAGAGGGGCTTCTTTCAAAAGGTCGAACATTTTCTGTTTTGCTCCTCCCTTCTTCTCCTATCAGGTGAATTTGTGGAGTTCGAACCTCTCATTTGAAACTGTAATACGACTCTACCTCTTGCATTCTCAGAGTGTATCAGATCAATCTTTGAGCAAGTAATACATGTCTCGTGGATGATTCTCAACCCTCTCTCGTGTTCATTTTGCATCCTCCTGGTCTTTCACTGCAAGTTTTGTTATCTGTGCATGATCTTATATCACATTTGAATGGTCTGTGTTTACTGGCAAGATAGGTGTTCTTCATTCCTCGGTGCATCACCTCTATTAGCTTAGATTTATTTTTATGCATCTTCTTACCCCGTCTCTCGCATTAGATTAGGTTTCGAGCAAACCCTCTCGCATATTTCGTGTGCATCCGAACAGAGGAATAGGAACCAGAATCCTTTCTCTCGGAGAATCCTTTCTCACTTTTCAAGTCCCTGCCCGTCTTTCCCCTTTGAATGTGCCCAAAAGACAAGATGCGAAACCAGAGATGTTGGGATCTCATCTTTTCTCTTTGTCATTCTGACAGAGAAAAAGATGTCCATAGACGGAGCCAACTGGTGTCACTCAGATTTCACCCTGAAATCTGCGACTACCCTATCCGAATTTTTTTCGTACTTTTAAAATAATGGGTCGTTTTGTGTTTTTATTGCCTGAAAGTTCCTGTATTGTGTCAAGATAATCCCAAAGAGCCATATTAGCCTTTTTCGCCAAATACCCAGATGCCCAAAATTGTTTTATTCTGTCGTCGGGATTTGTCTGCGGAAAATTTGTATTTAATTATTTTGAGCCCCGTATGAGGCTATTTGCGCTCTGTTTTAACTCTATTATGAGCGAATATGTTATTATTCCTATGTGCCAGAAGGGTTTTAACTTATTTTAAGTTTTGGGCTTTATTTGTAACTTTTGGCAATTTTTCGTGTTTTTGTGGTGTCCCATTTCGTTTTCTGTGAAATTTCTCTGGAGCAATTCCTTTGCCAGGTAAGCCCGATTTTTGGCCTGGAGCAGCTGGAAAACATATACGCACATTATGCCCGGAGGAAGTCGTCATCGGAGGTCTGGATCACTGGGAAAAAGCGAAGTCGCGGCGCGGAAAAACCCCGATAGATAATAACACATTTTTATTGACAAATCGACACGGGAGCCTCACCAGCTTAAATGAGGAGATTTATCTCATGACTGCCTAGGTTTGATGCTATGCAAAAATCTAGCCAACAAACATAAAAACTAAACAAATAAAATGAAATTATTATTCTAAATGACTCG
Organism: Taxus wallichiana var. yunnanensis; assembly: GCA_018340775.1. Taxonomy (NCBI): domain Eukaryota; kingdom Viridiplantae; phylum Streptophyta; class Pinopsida; order Cupressales; family Taxaceae; genus Taxus; species Taxus wallichiana. The sequence continues at coordinate 463,252,805 of CM031241.1, forward strand.
ACCCAAAATCTAATCGACTTATTAATGCATTGACTAAATTTAAACAACTATTAATAATATGACTAGTGGCACATACACTAATTTTGTAAATACCCGTATGGCGGCTCGTACCAAACCAGGTTGCTTTGTACAGTTTGCATGTTATTTCCCAGATCAGAACATGCGTAGCAGATCCAGATTCGGATAGTCATCTCTGTCAATGCTAGGTGTGTCAGGAGAAATTGGATCGGTCAACACTGCTAAATCACTGAAACTGATCTCTTGCACAATCACCACCCAGGATCTTCCAAATGTAGATGGAAAAAATCGATGCATGAATATAAATCATTTCCATTCAAACTGAAATCACTCCTTGTTGGATCTGGCGATGGAAGGTTACATGACCATTAAAGATTGTTGAATGTCTTTTAAGCTCACAACGGTAAAATTCCTTCAAAGAAATCACGCCTCTATCCCGCTTATACTATGCAAAATTGGATTGATAATAACCAGTACAACTCAATCCAAAGATGAACACAATGCCAGATGTAGCTCTATAGGCAGTATTGAAATATTTTGAAACAGAACCGATCAAATCATTGTCAAATAGGAGCGCCAAAGCTTATTTGATGATGCAGTCGACCAGGCTAAGCAGATTTAGATCAGAAACTTTGTGAAAATGTAGACAACATAAAAGCCGTGAATTACCAAATTGCAGGTGTCAGATATTTGATAGATTGCACAGATCTTATCAATACACACTATTAATGCCATAGAATCAAAATATCCTTGATCTGTATAAATTGTAGAGGAGACGAGTACGGGGGTTTCCAGAAATAAATGAAACTCTGAAATAACAGTTTGCATGGAGCATAGATCTTGACAGCTGTGACAATACCAGAGCTCCTTCAAAGTGGAACAATAATCCTATGTCATCGTCAAATGCAATGAATTCCAAATGAATAGTCGACAGAAAATAAAATTTTAAACTACTCCATGAAAGTATAAGATCCTCCACGTGTGGGGTGGGTTACACTCCAAAAGAAAACTCCAAACGCCTTATGATCCGACCAGATTACATTACAACCTTGGACGCCATGGATGCATAGAATGACAACGATGCAAATAACCATAAAACTCGAAACTTTCATATGCAGGGGCAAAAATTAGCAGCGGATCTGCCCCTTACAATTTTCACAATTCCATAGTGTTCTCCATAACGCTCTGATACCAAATATAGACTTTGAACCAAACTTGCACACACAAAATAATTCTGAGAATAATTAATTTCACACACACTGATATATTTCTTCTATATCTTCAATCGAACACCATTACACATATATAGGAGAGGATTCCCTATTATTATGGAACCACTCAATCCTATAATATCTCCTATTTAGTTGTGATTGTTACTCACGTAACAATACACAACTCAAATCATATGAGTTGTTAAAACAACTCCAACCAATATATTATTGTTAATATAACAATAATATAATTACTAACATTTGTATTTAATGAATACACAAATAATGTAAACATTAATATTAATTTCCTAACATTGTTTGCTCTTTGGAAAATTATTTGCATGAATTTTTTCGCTTAGGACAGTGCCTTGCCTGCTTCTATTCTATGTTGAGGGATGAGGCTCGTCATCAACTTCTTGCTAAAGGAATGTTGTTGGTCAAGGAGGCTCGCTCCTTAAATCCTAAAGTATACTTTGATTTGATTTCTTCTCTTGTTGACATCAGGACGGGATTATAATCATCATTGTATATATCCATTCTTGCTCCGTATAGCTTTCTGTAATTTTTTTGTATAATATGACATCTCCTTCAAAAAAGACTTTTGACTTTGTTTTCCTTTTCATGCCTGCATATGGATTCAAAAGACTGATCAAATGGATGTGAAAGATGACAAACACTAGAGAGCTTACACCTAGCCATTATAAAGGAGAACCTACAAACCATGACACTTAGATACTCCTAGACTTGCACCGTATAAGAGAGTGCTATCTCGAGACTGACCTCGATGTTCCCACTAGGGAGTGTGTGGTAAAAGGTACATGATAAATATTGATTGGGTTTCTCCAATCATGATGTATTAAGGAGTATACCATGATGGATAGATTTGATACTTTCCTCACTAGAGAAGGTAAAATGTGGATGAGATACAAGTAGATAGACATGCCAGAGTTGAGCTACAAGAAGCACTACTTATTCAAGGAGGCCAGCAAGTCACTTTCGATAATTGTTTTCCTTTCTAAAAGAATGCCTAGCTATGGTTGGGAGTTTAAGGTAACAAACCGATAATCATAGGAGATGGGTGTATGTGAAGAAGGTCTTACGGTCTTACAATGCAACTCACAAATTGAAATCCCAAGAGGTTAATCTAAGAGCTAATAACCCAAAGGCGTAAAGCATAAATTAATTTCTAGTAGGTAAGATATGGTGAAAATGTTGGGAAGTGTAAAATGCCATGAGGTAGGAGATAAAGCTACAAAGCATTGTTGGCTAGATTTTCTACACAGCTGAAAACCTAGGCAGTCATGAGATAAATCTCCCTCATTTACCGGTGAGGCTCCCGTGTAAGATTTTGTCAGTTATATTTTCTAATATCTATCTGTTGGTTTTACTTTAACTGTAGCTCATGTACCATAGCTAGGCAATTTTGCAGCAAGTAAGCAAGCTGTAAGAAATATGTGTAGGAGAGGGAAATAATTAAATACGAGAAGAAAGGAAAGGAGATGTGCAATCTAACCAATAGTTTACAGAGTTGGTCTCATGCACATAGATAAAACAAATAGATCTTGAAATACAGAATTTAAAGCAAAGGAAAGTTTCATATCCAGATCTAAGATAACACAAAGTTTATGCAAAGATCTAAAAAGAAACAAGAAACAAATACACCGTTAATAAAAAGTTCTCCGAAACCTGCCTCCTTTCAATTCCTTAGCTTTCAGAAAGATATCAAGGGTTTCAACTCAAAGTTTGGAACACAAGAATGTTGATTACAAATTCTGATCCTTTAACCCGTAGGTTCTTCCTTCATTTATAGTGTATGGAGGGGAAATTACAAATAGGAAACTACAACTGAACTAGAACATGTGGAAGCTGAAAAGAAAATAACTGGAAATCTTTCTCCTAAAGTTCCTCTCTAAGTGACATGCATCTGGAGACTAAATCAAGGTTGTGCACATCTGCCACTTATCTTAAAGAACCTTTTCAAATAACTTAAAGTAATGGCTTTTAAACCAATAACTTTAATCTTACAATTTCATCCGGAACATAAGAAATAAGAGAAGAAAGAAGAGAAGAAATAATATCTGTCAGTTGTAACACTTTATGCTTTCTTTTTGTTCTGATATTGAATATACTTGTTAAACATGTAATTCAACATCTTCCCATCTGTTTTAACAATAGCCTCTTTCTCGGTCCTGAACTGCAGCAACCCTCTGGACAAAGTATCAATGCTTGCTTCCACTTCCTCTAAACTAGGCCCGAACTCTTTAATGTCTGATTGAAGTCTCGTCGCTTGCTAATTGAATTCACCGTGAAAGGCATGACAGCTTTATCAATCCTCTTTTGAACCATTAAAAGCAATCCTTCGAGAGAAGCAGAAACTCGTTTGGAATGGTTCTTATATAGTGAGAGATACCCCCAACTACTTCCTCTTCGGTGAAAGCAACTACATTGTCTGGCAATGAAAATATCTTATCCTCGAGCAACTGCATTCTTTTCAGCATAAGCTTGAGAATCTCTATGCGGAAAGAAACTGCAAACTCCAGTTGCTTACCCTTTTCCACCAATCCTTCAGGCACAAGTTGCTCCGCAATCAGCACATCCTCTCGGTAGCTTATTTATTTTAACCAAAATGTCCAGTTACTTTCACCACTATATTTTCATCCACTATGCTTGACATTAATTTCTTGAACTAGGATAATACCCCTTCCATAACTTCCAAGAGATGGTATCTTTGTTATCCAAATTCACCCCAGGAGTGGTTAATTCGATAACATGCATCGTAATTCTCAAGTCCCGAGTGCAAACGGATCGATTCGGGCAAAAATCATGTTTCCGTGGTCCCCTCGATTTTTCTAACTCTCTGTCTTTAATCAGTTGAAAGAGCAAGTTCTCGGGAAAAGGTGAAAAAGCTGCAAAAACAAGCTTGGGCGGAAAAGAATTGTGAAAATTGGCTAAGCCCTAGTCCTTGCAATGAGCCGGGACATTTGGGACGTTCGGGCACGAACCGCCGTTAAGCCGCTAGCAATCATGAGCAGCTGGCAATCGGGACGATCGGCCATGTGTCGCCAAGATGCGAAATGCCCGAATCGGCCGAAAGAAAGACAAATTGTCTAAGTCCTTAGCCAAGCAAAGAGACAAGAGTACGCGGGGCGACGCGCCGCCAACCGAAGGCGAATCGGAAAAACTTGTCCCGGAGCAGTCCCAGAGCGAAGTGGGGCAAAGGTACGCAGAGACGCGAACCGCCGGAGCGGGGAACTTTCGCCTTTGGGACATCTCCCAGGCCGTGAGTGGCGGAGGATGCGAACCGCCGGTTCGCCTCAAACAGAAAATTTTATATTGGGGCAGTTGGGACAAAGGGCGCGTGGGACGCGGATAAAGGCCAAAAGCCGAGAGCCAATCGGTCATTGCGCCCGTGTCATCGCACAGCTCATCTCCTCCCAAGGGACAAGGAAGCCCATTTCGGTGGATCGGAGGATTCGTCCCCAAACAAAGACCTTTAGGACATCCGGACAAAATGACGCGAAGGGCACGAAAAGCCGCGAGACCATGGAATCAATCAAATCGCGACACGTGTCACAAGGGAGAAAGTCCAAAAGTCAAAGCGGCGAGGTTTGGCTTAGACTGACCAGCCAATCAAAAGAGGACACGTGTCCAAATGAAGCAGTGAAAACCCGCGGGACAGAGAGGAGAGAATTACATATCCAATCAGCGCGTGCCACGTGTCATCCAGTGGCGAGCACGGAAAAAAAAATTTCAAAACGCATTTTCGCTGCTTTGTGCCCTAAATCTTCGATCGACATATCTTTCGATCCAGAGCTTCGGATTTGCACGCTCTTTATATCAACGAAAAGCTTGTGAAATTCTCTACATGATTTCGGGTTAATCTTGAGTTTTGGAGCAGTGCCGAGAAAGAAAATTGAGAAACGGCTCTGATGCGTGTTCATGGCCGTAAGTGACATTTCAACGACTGCATTTAATGCGTAATGGGTCGCATTCTCCCTAATCTGGTCAAAATGACAGGTATGGGTTTGTAAGGTCCCCCATGCCATTTTAATGCACCTGCTGCAAATCAAGAAGGGATGGGCTCTCATGTTTTTGTGCGTTTTCGTCCCCAGGCTCGACCCATGCAATATAAAAGCCGATTTGGCTCATTTCCGAAGGGGAACAATTTTGACATAGCGAGTTCTTCTTTCACCTCCAGTAGTGATTGATACAAGAATCGAGACCTCTCCAAAGGATTGTAATGCTTTTACCTCTCTGAGGTCAGAATGTCTGATGCGATGATTTTGACACTTTGAAATGATAATGCAAGCCTGTGAATGGTTTTCGATCCTTTGTTTGTATTATTTGCTTCATTTCAAATCCTGAATTATATCTCGATCGGTCTGTGTATGTTTTATGTTGTAAACTTTGGTGGTCTATTTGCTTGACAGAAATGTTTCACCACTCCTTTTGGTGCATCACCACCTTTAGTTAGTTTCATTTTTTTGCATTTCTATCCCTGTCTCCTTGCAGTTTAGAGTAGGATTAGGATCTGAACCTCTGTAGTTTTGCAAAATATAGATCTAAATCAGAGGAGTTTGAGGAACCAGCCTCTAATCTGGAGATTCCTCTCTCGCCACAAGTCCCCACACTTGGAGAGAGGTTTCCATGTTGTGCAATCACACTGGATGCTAGAGTGATCAACCTAAAGCCCGATCTGCATCCGGGGTGTGCTAGTGCAAATGTAACAACAGTACCTCCTTGAGCTGCAAAAGCTTGATGAATGATTTGGCTTTTCCACTCATTAATAGCCTTGACTTGATTACCTGCATCCTCCACCTTGAATCGATGATTACTCACCTTCTCTTTTTGCTAAAATTGGCTTAGAGGAAGGTTTGGCAACCTTGGCAATGATCTCACACAACTGGGAAATTTGCTCCTGAAGTTTGGCTTTCTCTGGCTTTCCCTTTGTCAAGCCTGAGGAATAAAGTGTTTATTAGTGTCTGTGTATCTTTCTTTAATCCTTCTGTGGTAGTCTGACCTAGTGGCGCTTTAGTTCTTGAGATATTTGCTGCCATGAGTTCTTTCGTTTGCTTTCCTTCACCTGGAATTGATAACTCAAGAACTTTTGCATTGATTCTTCAATAATCAACCTTGAATATATCTTGGCAACTTTAGATCTTCTATCTTTTCCGCCTAAACTCATGAGCAGCTACAAGTCATGTTCTTCCAATTTGATCTCTTCTCTAGCTTCTCTGGGACATGTCGTAAAGCCAACCAGATGAAAAATTACCGCCGCCACCCTCGAATTGTCCAAAGAAAATGCTATTTCAAACTCTGCCATTTGTGCTTTCAGCTTCTCTCGCAGTGGGCAGGTGAAGACTCGAGTGATTGAGGAGAGAATACAAACGATGTTGGATTCAATGAAGGAATGATTACATCTTCCTGGGGTTCTGGGGCTGCCGAAGTGTTGTGATTTGATGTTGAGAAGCTTCGTTCAAAAGTGGTACGGCTGACACGATTGTTGAGACTTCTTGTATACCTTAAGCTTCTTTGGCCTCCTGCTACTTTCACCTTCGTGCTTTCTTTTGTTGGAGTCTCCTACAATAAATTTACCTGAGATCTGATTCATCAAAGCTTCGTCCATGAAATACCCCTTTGTCAACAACCAATTTGAGGTGTTAACTTGAGCATGTAACTGAAGACCTTTCCTCAATCATCTAACAACCGCCATGCTTTCTCAAGCGCAACTCTATCTCCTCCCATTTGATGGTATGTGTCAAGTACCACATGCCCATCATCCGCGAGATCTGCAGGTATCCGTGCTAAACCATAATCAGACACTTGTTGCGCTGATAACCTGCTGAAATCTTTCTTCCTGACTTCATACTCGCTTCTGCACTTCATCCAAAAGTCTTCCAACGAAGGTACATGCGAATATTCTTGGGAGATTGTCTTCTTCGCTATCCCATATGGATCAAAGTTCAATCGTGCTAGGAAGAACTCATGCTCATATCCAGAAAACATTTTTGCTTCGATTCCTCTAGCGGCTTCATGGATGCTCCAAGAATCCGTAATAACCCATATGACCTAAAGCAACCTAAAGACTTGTGCTTGCTGATTGTAAGTCATGCAGCTCCACGAGCTTCCTGCATAACTCCATGATGACCCACTTGTCACTTGGATACCTCGGCAACTTAATTGGTTCTCCCGAAAAGCCTTGTTACCTTGAGATACGTGAAGTCTGCAAACTGGATGAAAATACAACCATGCTGGGATACAACTTCCCAAGCTTCTTTGCTTACCTTGCTGGTCTTTAGATCACTATTTAATTTGTAGATGAATCCATAGAAGAACCCATCGTTGACCACCTTGTAATCTTTGTGGCATTCAAGAACTGTCAACTGTGGGAAGCACTCAAAAATAGGATCTTTCACCAGTATGCCCCGTCTATCCATCTTGGAAAATATACCCTATGAGGCTGCTGCATATACTAGGTATGAAGTCATTTTGAAGTCAGTTGTACGTCCGCTTCACCCTCCGGAATTGCTCACCGATGTTGTCATTGATGATCTCTCGCCCATTGATTATCGAATCAGCTTTGTTGATCTCAATGGTCCTCACGAAAGCATACATCCATGAGCGGAAGTTGTGAGTATTGACTTCTCCACTTAACCTGCAAAGCAATTTAGTAATATCATCCACCTCCTGCACCAAATTGGATCGCGGAAGAGTCCTCGGGAACTTTGATGGAGACCTGGGCTTCTTCATATATTTGTTATTCATTATGCCCACACAATCTGCTTTGTGTTTCTCCCATCTGTTGCCAGCATCCAACGATGCTAATTGCAATCACCACCGGTCGTGTCGGAATCTTCAGACAATAATTAATAAATTGTGCATCCAACCTGATTATTGTCTTTCCCGCAGCATCTCAAATTGTTCTGGAAAGAGGATGATATGACCTTGCACACTCCATAACAAATTCGGGCAACTGAGTTGTGACTAGGAATGCTTGATGCTTGAATAATTCCACTACTTTTTATTGCCCGCATGAGAGATGTCTTTCCAGCCTTGGATCTGTCAATTATTTTGGAGATGGGTTCAGGGCCTATGTTTGTGTCGTTGATATCAGCAAATTTGGAAGCTATGCATGATTCTGTTGATCCTTCTCTTTCATCACGCTTCATCATGGCTGAAACAATCTTTGTTTGAGCTCTTTTTCTTTTAATTCTCCGCTTAATCCAGTAATTAGATCAATTTGTGCAGATCTGACAATTTCTTCAGATTCAAAAGATATATTCAATGTATCTAACATTTATTTGAACTCCCTTTCACTTATATGAGCACCTGTGATGAATACCTACAATTAATTCAGACAAAGATGGAGTCCAGGCATGAACACTTGATTTTATCACCAAAATCTGCATATAAAGCCTGCTGCCTAAAATTTGAGGCTTTTCTTGCTTGCAAAGCAAACAAAAATATTATTTAATTCACCTAGGCACATATACCAACATGCAGACACTCAAAATGACAAAACTAAGGCTATTCTAACCCTAGGCGCCAAAACTAGAAGCTTCCTACAATGGAAAATAAACTTTAATGGAAAATCCTCCTCCTTCCTTTGGCACCAAAACCCTTATGGGCTGCAAACTTCATCAAAAAGAATTAATTGTTTCTCCCTTATGGCGTCTCATGCTTATATAACCATCTGCATGCTATTTTTAATAATTGCCTTTCCCTATTTCTGGCAATTTAATTAATTAAAAACCATGTCTATTCATCCAATTTGGGCACCCAAGTTTGCATGTTGTTGGTTGCTTTTATGAATTTATTTTATTTATTTTTAGCATGCATCCTTCACTTCTTTTTAGCTTATCCTTTTGCATTGACTTTCCTTCTATTCATGGTGCCAAGTTTGGGTAAATAAGTCATTAATAAATATCATTAAATGCATTGTTTAATGCTAAGCGTGGTCGCACTTTTCGCAAGGGTAGATGCTAAAAATAGGAAGTCAACTTGATGGGAATTTCCACCCTGCACTAAAGCTGCAAAATCCCCTCTTCCACTTAAGTGATTTGACTTTCATAATGAGAATTTTTACCCTGCAAGGCGGTATAAGAAATTCCCTTTGTGCTTTAAGTGATTTTTCTTTATAATGGGAATTTTTACCTGATAAAGTGCTTGCGTGTAAGAAATTCCCGCTTGCCTGCCACCTCTAATATTCCCATCGCATGATCTCAAGTGATTTTGACTTCATGGGAAAAAGTACTCTGCAAGGTAAGTAAGAAATTCCCATGCGTGCTCACATTTTGACTTCACAAAAATTCCCATTACTGCAAATGTTAGATCTATTTATTCCAAAAGTGCGACTTGCATTCCAAAGGTGAGGCTTTTTCTTAACTTCATCTTTTTTATCAGAAGTTTTCCTTCCAAGATTGATTCCTTTTGGTGTTGAGGCCATAATTGATTCCAAATGTCCTGCAATGAAACAGATATATGAGAACAAAGAACGGATCAGGGGGAATTTAATAAACAAACATAATATAGAAAACTGGAGAACAAACGCAAAAGAAATAAATAAAAATGAAAACGTTGGCGAAGTTGCAAACAATGCTCCAATTCATTCCTGGTGAAAACCTTATTGAGATGTGTGAATACTGGCATGCAAAAATTCAATAGGATTCAACTGAGCACAATTTACTTCAAATGGGGCTTTATTTATTTAATAAATAATTAAATAAAAATTCCCGCAGACAAAACTTGGCGGAGGGATAAAATGAGTTTCAGCATCTGGGTATTTGTCGAAATTGGCTCATATGATTCACTAGGAATATCTTAACATAATAGAGACATCTTTTGGCAATAAAAACACAAAAAGACCCGTTATTTTATAAGTAAAATTTTTTTAAACATGGGGTAGTCTCAAATTTCAGGGTGAAATTTGGAGACACTAAGCATGTAAAACCAAGAGGTAGTAATATGTCAAGGCTATGAAGTGCAGGCTATGAGATGTTAGTTAGGAAATGAATTGACTAAACTAACAAATTTATAAAAATAAGGAGGTGTGAGGTGCTTTGGGGAAATGAATTGATAGATAGTACGCCCTATAAGAATAAGAGAATGTGAGGTGCTAGTCGGAAACAAATAGACCAAATTAATCCTTGTGGTTATGTAATTAGAGGCTACAAGGTGTTATTCAGAAATGAATTGACCAAACTAACAATCTTGTAAAAATAATAGTCACTGAGAGGTGCTAGTTTGGAAATAAATTGGTGGAACTAATTCTCTTTGATTTCCCTTTTCTAAAGTAGTTGTGTATGTGCTAGTTTGGAAATGAATCCAACCAAACTAACAACCCTTAAGAATATGAGGTTATGAGATGGTAGTCAGAAATGAATTAACTAATGCATGTGCCTAAGAATAAGAGGCAATACGGTGCTAGTCTAGAAATGAATCCACCGAACTAATCTATGCTTCAAGGTCCTTTAAAAAGGAGGTTATGAGGTGCTTTTCGAAAATGAATTGACGGAACTCGCCATTTTTGTTAGAATAAGAGGTTGTGAGGTGTTATTCAGAAATGAATCGAGATCAAACTAACAATCCTTTTTTTTAAAGAAGAATTTAATATTAATGAAATTCAAAGGATAATATAGAAATTGATACATGTTCTATTGTGCCAAACATAAAACTATTAGTCCAGTTGGGCATTAGACACAGAAGCATGTTCATGCATAACAATCATTGATACAAATCTAACTCGATAATTTGTCTAAGGTCTTGTTGAAGCTTATCAGACCACCATAGTGGCATAGGACCAAAACAAGCTATATTCCCATAGTCAAGGGCCCAATTGGCTAATGCATCTGCCACTTTGTTGATCTCTCTTGGAATATGATGGAAGGTGACTTCTTGAAACCCGTCTTTTAGATACTGAATTTTCTCTCTCTCTCTCTCTAACGATTTTCAATTACCACCCCGATATGATACAAAGGTGGAAAGCAATCTCATTATAATCGTAGTCGATTCAACTCAAATTCTATGCCATCCTAGTTTCAAAGCTTCTTATAGGCCTTGTGATACAACTCTTATTTGATAAATTATTTTTGACATACCCAAGGTTTTCTGAAAATGAAAAACCACAGACTCATCAAAGAGTCTCCTAATTCCACCTATAATTTCTTCCTCAGATTAGCCCTCGAAGCACCATCTATGTTCAGCTTATCATAATGGTTTCGGGAGGAGGTGTCACCACTTTAGTCTGATTTTTCTTTCTTAGTTTAGAGGCCGCCTCTGTGGCATTTGAGGGGCATATCTAAAGCTTTTTAAAAATATTATGCCATTGTGTAGATAAAGAGTGAGGCAGCCGAATTTGGTACTTGATAGATTCAACTACATTCAACTGATCTTCTCCCAAACCCAAGAGATGTCCCTCCTTTCCTGCTGAAAAAGTCTTCTATTTTGTTCTTTACACTTGTTCCATAATAATAAAGTAATTCCACTCAATAGAGTTGTCCCCATATTATGAGTATCTTTAGTGTGTTTACCCCACTCCCTAAAGGGTTTCTCTATAAACAAACCCAGGTCCAAGAAACCCAAACAACTTAGCCAATTGCTGCCATAAAGTTCTCACAAATGGACATTGAAGAAAAAGATGAAGAATAGTTTCTTCGTATTCTTGTTATCCAAAATTCCCCCTTTCGGTATTTTGATAACTTCAAAGATTATTTGGACTTTTGGAGAAGGGTAACTGATTGAAATGGAAAATCCTGAAGTGTTCTAAGGCCTTTTCTCTCCTTTGCATAACCCCTCTATTTCCTACTTGGCCGAAAGACTTAGAAAAATTTAAAAAAATGGAAAAAGGGGTCATTTCATTAGAGTGTATGATTGATATACGGATCCAAGAGGGACTCAAGAACTAGTTCCTTTCACTCCTTTCTCCGCATTGATCTAAAGTATGCAATATAAAGAGTTTGAAAAGTTGCAGTGTAGTAGGGAATATCGGGTGGCGGATGGAACAAAGGAACAAGTTTCTTCGGGCTCTAAGTTCCCCGCATCCCTTTTCGGCAAAGAAGAAATTTGATGAAAGGTTGAGTTCGTTGTGGGCGGTCAAAGAAAAGTGGATTGAGTGGAACAAGTTCCTCGACTTTGTTGGTTCCTCGCATCACCATGTTTGCTCTTGATCAAAGGGTTTGAGCAAGTGCGGAGAGTGATGAGCTTGCCGAATGGAGGTCGAAGGAATGGGGTCGCGAGGAACGGTTCCCGGGGAGTTAGTTCCGCACACGGGCTTGGGAGCCAAACATAAAGAAATTAGCGGTGGTGGTTCAATGCAAAAGACCGGGACTTCTAGGCAATGAGGGCCGAGGTGGAACAATTCCCAACTTCCACCTACGGCCCGAATAATCGATTCACAAACAAACTCAAAACCAATGCAGGAAAGCGGATAAATACAAAACAAGTGGAACACTTCCCTCGCCAAACGAATTATCCACATACTTGTTATACTCGCAATGCAAGGGAAAAAAATGAATTAATTGGATCATGTGAAGCGCCCGGGGAACCCGTGTTCCTCCTGCACCCCCATTGATCCCTTGGCCCATACCTTCCTCCCGCATTGTCCAAATTTGATAAATTTTATATCATTGGAAAGGTATCTTCATGCTCTACACCATGGAAATTGTAATGTCCCCTTTTTGGGGACATTATTAATATTTACTTTTCATTTGACATTGTAACCCCTTGGTATGCCTAATATTTATGGACAAGTGGGAGTCTCTTTAGTTAGTTTAATGTGCACATAAGTTAGTTACTTTTATTTATTTAATTAAAATAAATAAATAAAGTGCACATAGTCCTAGTATTAAATATTTTAATGAGAGTTTATGTTTTCCTCTCAAAAGGAAAAGGTTGGTCTTTATTGATATTGCACCCTTAGTTCTATAAAAGGAGGTCGCATTTCCTTAGAGGGCATGTTGATTGATCATTTGATTTCACTCCATGCTTGGAGTATTGGGATGTATGCCCTAGTTCTTGCATTGTGCTCTCTCATTGTAAGCTTCATTTGGATCCATTGTTGAAGATATTGAAGATTTTATTGTTCTCTTCATTGTGATCTCTTGTGATATCTTTATTTAGATGATAAATCTATATTTTGAAGGGTTTGAAGTACTTTTATGACTATTATTGTTGCTTGCAATTTATTTAGCCATAGCGACTAGTATTGGGGTTTGATCTTTCATATTTTGAAGTTATTTATGCTAGATCTATTTGCTGCTTGTGTCTAATCAATTATTTCAGATCAAGGGTTGATTGTTTAAGGGTTTTTGGAAGGGTTTTATGAGCTGGAAATTATTTAATTAATTTTCCCTAACCCTAGCGACTGGTTTTCAGATTTCAGAGGCAGATTTGAGTGGGTTTCAGTGGGATAAAAATTCAGTTTGTTAGTTCATTGGAAAGATCTTTATTTCTACTTTATTCTGCAATTTATTTCATGCAAAAACTCCAAGTATTGAGGGAGATATGAATTTTTGAAGTTTCAGCTGTTCTGGGTGCACTTTAATTAATTAACGATTGTTATTAAATTCAGATCTGCAGTTTGGGATCAATATGTGGTTGTAGAAATTAGGAGAGATAAGGAGAAGATGATTTCATAATTTTTGGAGTGGATTTGATGCCCTAAATGTGTTGGGTGACCTAATTTTTAGGGCAAAATTAGGGTTTTGTGTTTGCTATGCAAAATCTGGTTTTATAATATTATTCTTCATATTTTTGTGGCCCAAAATCCCAAGTTTGAGAATTTTTGCTTGGATGGTTAAGCGGAAATAATTTTGGAAGATTGTAGTAGTTGGGGTTTTAATATTAATTATTTTTCAATTGTTAAAAAATCTTATTTGAATGTGTTTAAATTCCAATTGTTTTCTTCCAATCTATCCCACCACCTTGGCTAGTTCCAACCTCATTTGGGTTCGAAATAGCTAACATTGGGATATTTTAGGTTGAAGCAAAAGGGTTTTTCCATTCTTTGTTGAATCTTGACAAGTACTTCATTTCCTAAATTGTCCTAAAAGGGGATATTACGAGAAACAGAAAATCTTGAGTTAGGTGAGGGTAGGTGGGTGAAAAAGGGGAAATACAGTCCATCATTAATGAACACAGTTCCAATTTGTTCAACCACTAGTTTTAATGGAGTATGGTGCCCTTTTCTTCTTCCACAAGCAAAGGATCATTGGAAGAATGGCCTTGGCAGGCTGCCTATGCCTCTTTTCAAACATTTAATGCATCTTGTTGGTGGGTGGAGGCAGAAGTCCGAGTTTCTATTCTATCTCTCTCTCTCTCTCTTCTTCTATATATTGAAAAAACCTCTCATTTGCATGGGGGATGTTCTAAAATGTAAAGAAACTCTGCCAAAATTGTTTTTGAACAACTGTGAGTTATAAGCCTTCATTTGGACTTGGCAAGTGTTCTTGTGCCTTCTTCTTCACATGTAATGGTCTGTGCATACTTTGAAAGCAATAAAATCTTGGTTTTGTGGTGTTTCTCTCAACCCTAGCTTATATTTTGTTGCATTTCCTTGCCTCTCCATTCTTGTTGTTGTATTTTGTGCATATATTTCTCACTTACAAGTTCATTTTGGTGTGTTTCATGGAGAATAGATGGCGAATGAAGTATTGGGTTTGTGTCACTTCGTGTTGCCTCTCTCTTCTCCATTTTCCCTCTCCCTTTTACCTCCTTAGAGTGTCTCCACCCCTTTTCTTGGTGCTATCACCTCCCCTTAGCTTAGGATTTCCATTTTCATGCATCTTTCTCTTCCCTGGTCCCTTGGAATCATAGAATAGGATTAGATAGTTGCATTTTCTTCATTAGGAGTAGTTTAGCATTAGGAATGGGTAGAGGAACCAACCTTTTTGTCTCCAAGTCCCACAACTTGAGAGACAATCCCATGTTACCCAAAAACACCGATTTCTCATCATCCATTCATGACAAATCAAAAGGTGTTATTTTTTTGTGATAATAGTTCTGGCATGCCCAAAGGGGACAAATTGAGATTTTCTTGCTATTTCAATGAGTTTTGGTGTGTATCTTGGTGAAATTCCAACCTTTGGAGGCTTTGTAATAACACATCTAGCGACTCCAAGCATTATATCAATTGGTTTTAGCAGATAGTGCTTGAGTTTCATGAGAAGGATTCAAACAAGGTCAAGAACAACAGAAGAAGGATCATTTGATTACTTGCAGCTATCACCAAGGAGAAGAAGAGGCAGATTAGTTCAAAGATCACCATCTCCACCAAATAGAGTTTTTTCGATTCCACCTCCTAGTAGGCCTTTCTTGTTCTATTCTAGATTTTTAAGACCTATTGCATTCATGGCAACACAGAGAAATCTACCCTTTGTCAGTTTCAATAATGGTAGTCCTTTAGCTCTCAATGCACAACATGATATACCAATGTTTGCACTTAAAAGTATTCCTTTCTTCATTGGTGAAAATCATACTACCCCATTGATCACATTCAAGATGTTGTTAATGTTTGTTCGGTTCATGCTATTATTGAAGAAGATGTTGCAATTAGACTTTTGGCCTCATCTTTCAAGGGAAAATCTTTGCAATGGTACAAGAGTTTAAGACCAACTTCTATTACCAATTGGGATCAGCTTGGGACAGCCTTATGCAATCATTTTGAGGACAAATCAGATCACCTGTCTTTGGTAGAGCAGTTGACAACAACAAAGAGAGCCCCTAACGAGCAGATGACTAATTTTAACATCAGATTTCAAAGGATTTGGGACCGAATTCCTCAAGTGGTAAGACCTACACCCCAACATGCATTTCTTTATTACCTAAAGGATTTAAATAGTGACATTTCAGTCATGATTCAGTCCATGGGGGTAGAACATTACCAGTGCTTATAACATTTCTATTAGGGCTGAGAATAGTCTTATTCAAAGGGGAAACTTGCTCCTAGACCTCCAATGCCTATTTTCCTAGAGATTGAGACACCTAATTCTAATCAAACCCCTGAGTTAGCCCCTATTCCAACCCCAGGAATCAAATCTCTAGCCAAGCATCTACTTCCTCAAGTACCTCAGTTGAGTTACAAGAGGTAATGAAACAATTGCAAAATTTTGGGAATGAGTTGGTATCCATTAAGAGGCAGCAAAAGCTCAAAGTTTCAGACCTTATCAACCTCCATACCAACCAAATAAGGCCCCTTACCAGCCAAACAAGCCTCCATCCCAAGTTCAAAATCAAATCAATTTCCCTCTGCTAGGCCATTTCAACCATATAATCCCAATGTAGCTAGCTCATCTCAAGCTTTTGGTTCTTATTCAAAACAATCTTGTGCAAGATTATGAGTGGTGTTTCCCTTGTCATCTTCCACACAACCAAGCAACATGCCCTAATGGCATTTTGAACCAAGCTTTGATGGTGCAAAGTACATTTGTCCCTCAAGAAACACCTGCAGAGGAAAATCAGCAGCACATAGTCAATCTGGAGACACCCCAAGTGACATTTCACTTGTGAATTGGAAAATGCGAAACACTTTTGTGGGATAAATCAGAACTTTCCTCAAGGTGTGGCTGCAAACACTAGATCTAGAGAAAAGAGCTATGGAAGAAGGACAATCAACAAATGTAGTTCCTTCTCAACCTTCTTTGACACTCCAAGGAGGTGATAGTTCAAACATAGTTCCAAATGTGCAAAATCAGCCTAAAGGACCTTCCATATCATCTCAAGTGCAAGAAAAGGTTGTTACAAGCAAGGTGCAGCAGAAAGGATATAATCCAACTCCTTTCAACATCCTTGAAAAGATGAAGAAAAATAATGTGAGCATATCTATGTGGGAGTCATTAGCTATCCTAGGAAAAAGATCTCTTACAAGAAGCTATGGCCAACTTGTCTATCCCAAAGTGAGTCATCCAAGGAACAAGACAAGGTTCTTACCAATGCAATGCAACAAAAGGAGGATCAACCAAGAAAAAATATGAAACCTCCACCTTTTCTATGTATCTTTGATCATAGGAAATCACTTAGTGCACAATTGTATGATTGATTCCAGAGCAAGTAGTTCAGTCATGCCCAAGCAAATTGCAGACCAACTAGGCCTCAAGTATGAACCTCTTTCTAAAGGTGTGGTGCAATTAGATGGAACAACAATAGTAGAATATTGGAATTATCAGAGGTCTAAGCCTCACACTACATGCATGTCCTAATGTCTCAGTTCCTCAAGATGTATCCATAATTGATCTACCTCCACTCTTTGCTCTATCTATGTCTATCTAGGGATTTCACTACCAAAATTGGAGGATACTTATCAGCAGATTGGTCTCACATGCTCTTCAGGACTAGGTATGGCACTAAGGCCACTATCAAGTCTGAACCAATTACTACATACCATATAGAACCTTATGTGCCTAGCCCTATCAATGCAAATTGCACAATTTTTGATCAAGAAGATTGTCCAAGTACCTAAGAGACAAATACTAGATTGGGGGCATTCTTGATTTGCTACTTGATGAATGGGGAAATGCACGCTATGGTTTTGATCCATATAAACAGATTGAAGAGGTTGGCCTAGGTATTTACTTTTACATGAGGAGAATACCCCCTACCTAGTGTTATCAAGCCAAATGATGAAGAAGAAAATGGTATTTGAAAATTTTTTTGATGGATCAAGAAGTAGACAAGGTGTTGGAGGAGGTGTAGTTCTTGTATCTCCTAAAGGTATCAAGTATTACTCATCTTTTCAGATTTCAATTCAGTTGCTACTCCAACAACATAGCAGAGTATGAGTCCCTCATTCACGGTCTTCAATGGGAAAGGAAAAAGAACATCAAGAATTTGTAGACCTTTGGAGATAGTGAGCTGATTGTGAACCAAGTCAGAGGATCAAATGCAGCCAAAATGACTTGCTAAAGGCCTATAAGCACAGGGTTTGGGATATTTTGGAATTTTGAAACCTTCAACATCCAGCCATTCCAAGAAAAGAAAATGAAGTTGTTGACAGGGCTGCAATTGGAGCAAAAGTTTGATGTGGTTGAGAATGTGAAGAGAGACAAAGTTCAACCTCATATCAGGGTGATAGTGAGACCCATGTATACCAGAACAATGTCACAAATTGGCAAGTGTTTGAGAATGATCAGTAGATTGTCAATTTCATTCAAGAAGAGGCTGAGTTTTCTTCAAGGAATCAAGATAACTTGAGAAGCAATATGGAGACCAAGTGGTTCAACTCAGATCAAACAAGCTGCCCAAGGGCCTAGTGACCTTGGAATCCATTTTCAACCCCAATGATCAATTTAGAAAAGAAAAGGCAAACATAACAATCAAGGTGAAGATTCAGAACCCATCTCAGTTGGTGAAGGAAAATTTCTTCAAATTGGTAAGGTAAGCACTTCACAAGAAAAAGATGATTTTGTAGAACTTTTCCAAGAATTTGCTGATATTTTTGCATGGAGCTATGAAGACCTTAGAGGTTTTGATCCTAGTTTAGCTCAACACACCATTGAGTTGGATTCAACTGCCAAACCTATCGATAGAAACAAAGACATGTCAATCCACATATTGAGCCTCGATGAAGAAAGAATTGAACAAATTGATTGAAACAAAAAATAATTTTTCCTATTAAGAATTCATCTTGGGTTGCTAATCTTGTTCCAGTGCGGAAAAAGGAATGGAGAAATCAGACTATGTGTTGATTTTAGAGATTTAAATAAGGCATCCTTGAAGGATCATTACCTTGCCTCTATGGAACAAATTTTACAAATGGTAGCAGGTTCTGAAAGGTTTTCTCTCCTAGATGGATTACTCCGGCTACAATCAATCATGGTAAAGGAGGAAGACCAATTCAAGACTACCTTTACCACAAAATGGGGAACCTATGCCTACAAGAAAATTCCATTTGGTCTATCTATGCAGAGAAACCTTCCAAAGGGCCATGGATATGGCATTCAAGGGACTAATCAAAAAATTGTTCTTGTGTACCTTGATGATATCACAATGTTCTCTAAGGATGCAATTGATCATCTCCTTCATCTCGAGAAGTCTTTGAAAGATGTAGGCAGTTTGGAGTTTCTCTCAATCCTAAAAAGTGCATCTTCCTAGCTCATGAAGGTAAAATCCTTGGCCATATTGTCTCTAAATAAGGATTAACCATTGATCTAGAGAGAGTTAATGCCATCCTTGCATTACCACTACCAAGTCATAAGAAAGCATTCCAAAGCTTCTTAGGAAGAATCAACTTTGTTAGAAGGTTTGTCCCCAAATTTTTCCAATCTTGTCAAACCATTGACACTAATGCTAAAGAAGAGTATGGCCTTCAAATGGACTTTGAAGGATAAAGAAAGCCATTAAACAGAAATTCACTTTTGCATAAGCACAAGTTCCAACTCTTATTAACCCATATTTCTCAAAGGATTTCATTTGTATGCTTTTGGTGGCACAAAAACAATATTTTCCATATTGGTGCGATTGAATGAGGAAGGATTGGAGAAACCTTGTTGCATTTTTAGCCAAAATCTTGAGGACTATGAGGTGAGATACTCATTTATTGAGAAACATGTGTTAGCTGTTATAAGGAGTTTAAAGAAGTTCAGACATCTAGTGTCCAACAACAAGATTCATTTGCTAGTTTCACATGCTGGTGTGAAAGACTTCCTCTTGAACAAGGATCTGAATGAGAAGAGGGCTTCTTTGGATAACCAAGGTGATGGAGTATGACATTGACATCAAGGTGACTAAGCTAGTCAGGGAAAGGATTGTGTGAACAGCTGGTTTCAAACCAACAAACTGATGAAGAATCCATCCTCGTGCTTCAATATGACCAAGAACAGCCAGTTGATCCTTTGCCTATTCATTACTAGACTCATGATGTAACAAACTTCCTCCAAACATGCTAATGCCCCAAAAGATTGAGCAAGGCTTAAAGAAGATATTTTAGGCTTCATCCATTCCATATGTTCTTGTTAATGGTGTTCTATTCAATAAAGATGTGAATGGCGTTGTCTTAAGGTGCATCAAAACAGATTAGATCAAGAGGGTATTGCACCAGTTCATGATGGAGAAGCAGGAGGTCACTTTGCTCCAAGGGTAACAACTCTCAAAATCATGAAAGTTGGTTATTATTGGCCCAATCTCTTCAATGATTGTTATTCATGGGTCAAGAAATGCAAGAAATGTGCCTTTTTACAGGCAAAGAAAAATTAGCAGCCTTCCCACTCCATCCCATCTCAGTGGACCAGCCATTCATGCAAAGGGGGTTTGGACTTCATTAGAGTAATCAACCCATATTCGAGCTTGGGCCACAAGTGGATCCTAACGGTCACACTGATTTAGGTTGACATAAGATATCGCATATGACTAAAGACCATTTCCACTTCGGGTGACCCGTTTGGGTCCTCTTGCGATTTGTTTGCTTTGTACTCTGCGATCCGATTGACCTACTTTTGTGGTCATTTTTGGACATTAATAACATTATCTTTTCTTATCTCCTGGCTTCCACTCCAAATAAATTTCTGGCATATGGAATCCAATTGTTTCAAAATTCTCACCGGAATATTTAAAATGGATGACACATAAATTGGTAAAGCTTGGAGAACAACTTTAACCAAAGTCATTTTGCCTCCTGTTGATAGCCACCTATTCATCCATTTTTGTAATTTACTATTGGCTTTATTAACTAGCCATTGCCAGTCTTTGTTTTGCTTTGCTGCCAAAGGAATGCCCAAATATTGCAGCGGCAAAGTGCCCTTTCTGAATTTTAGAATATCCAGAATCTGGCTTTCTTGCCTTGAAGAACAATGAAAAAAGAAGATACTAGATTTACCCTCATTAATCAATTGTCTTGTGGCGCTAATGGAAAGCTAAAGACTCGTATTTATACGAGCTACTTCTGAACAGGCAGCCTTGTCAAGAAGTGTTATTTGGGAAATGAATCCATTGAACTAACAATCCTATAAGAAAAAGAGGTTGTGAGGTGCTAGTCGGGAAACGAATCAACTGAATTAATTGTCTTGTAAGAATAATAAGCCATGATGTGCTGGTCGGGAGATTAATTGATTGAACCAACAAGACTGAAAACAAGAGGTTGTGAGGTGCTAGTTGGGAAAAGAATCGATCGAGCTAAGAGTTTTGTAAGAATAAGAAGCTACGAGGTGCTAGTTAGAAAATGAATCGACCAAACCAATAATCCTTTAAGAATAAGAGGCTGTGAAGTTGGGAAATGAATTAATTGAACTTATATTCCTATAAGAATAATAGGATGTGCGGTGAATTGATTGAACTAATAGTCTTATAAGAGTAAGAGTTTGTGAGGTGCTAGTCAGAAATGAATTGATCAAACTAATATTCTTGTAAGAATAAGAGGCTATGAGGTGCTAGTAAAGATATGAATTGAAAGAACTAACAACCCTGTCAAAATAAGTGGTTGTGAGATGCTAGTCAAGAAATGAATCGACCGAACCAGCATCCCAGAAAAAATAAGAGGTCATGAGGTGCTGGTTGGGAAATGAATCAACTAAACTAAGCCCTATAAAAATAAGAGGCTATGAGGTGCTAGTTGGGAAATGAATCGAGAGAACTATTATCCATGTAAAAATAAGACATTGTGAGGTGCTAGTTGGAAAATGAATCAAATGAGCTAACAGTCCTGCAAAAATAAGAGGTTGTAAAATGAATCAATTGAACTAATAATCCTGTAAAAATAAGAGGTTGTGAGGTGCTAGTCGAGAAATGAATCGACCGAACTAATAGTCATGTAAAAAAAAGAGGTGAGGCGCTAGTTGGGAATTGAATCAATTGAGCTAACAGTCCCATAAAAATAAAGTAGGCTCTAAGGTTCTAGTTGGGAAATGAATCGAATGAAGTAGTAGTCCTATAAAAATAAGAGACTTTGAGGTGCTATTCGGGAAATGAGTTGATTGAATAACAATCGCATGGAAAAAGAGGCAGTGAGGTGCTAGGTAGAAAATGAATTGACCAGACTAACAATCTTGTAAAAATAAGAGGTTGTGAAGTTCTAGTCAGAAAATGAATTGACTGAGTTAACAATCCTATAAAAATAAAGCAGTTTATGAGGTGCTAGTCAAAAATTAAATATACCAAATGAACAATCTTATAAAACTAGAAGCAAGGATAAAGCTAAGAAGTGTGAGAAACTATGGAGTAGGTAAAGATAGGAGATACACTAGCAGATTTAGATAAGAGAGATAAATGTTATAAGATAGAGTGCAACTAGTTATGACATGCAAGGTGGCATGCATATCTAAATGCATACGAAGAATGTACCCTTAGGGGGTATACTCTCAAAGAGGAGGTTTTATTCTTTGAAAATTTCTTGGAGTTGAATTTGTTTATATTCAATAATTGCAAGGTCTTTGGCTGGAATGTAAAGTGTTAGAAGATGAAAGACATCATAAGATGCCCTAAGCTAGAGGATGAGTGAGAGTGGGCATCGTAAGATGCTCCAAAGGTAAAAAGATGGTACAAGTAGGATCTTATTAATATTATGAGAAAGCGAATGTAAGCGTGTGTTGGAATATATAATATTTATCTGATACACACCTATTGTGGCCCCTTAATATTGTATAAGTCTCCTTATTATAAAGCATAACTTCTCTTAAAGATATTTAACTAATATCGAATTATTATCTTGAAGTACTTATGAGTGAAAAGGTATAACCCTTCTCTCACCCAAACCTCCTATTTATTTAGAAATCATGTGATGGGGCATACTGATTAAAATATACACGAAAAAAATAATCAATTGAGATATATCAAATATATTATATCAATATCAACTATGCGGTTGTATTAAAAAGAGGCATGAAGAAATTGTAAGAGAAAAAGCGAGAAGAAGATATTGTATCCGGGTTCTTGTGGTCTGTAATGGTTAGACATGTCTATAATGGTCAGACAATATTGTAAGTTTCCTCAATATAATTAATACATTAGATAGTGCATTTCTCCTTGGGGCTTTTTACTTGTAAAGGATTTCCCCAAGTAAATCTTTGTGTTATGTGTATTTTCTATTTCTGCATAATTCATTCGATACATTCTAATAAAGTAAGCATTTCTATAATGAAAGTCCAATTAATGCAGTCATATGCTTTATCGATATCAATTTTGAGAAAAAATATTTTTGTGGCTCGTCTCTCATGCCCAATCCATTCTTTCACATGCATATAAATCATTGTCGAGGATAAAATATCCCTCCACAAATCCTGTTTGTTCTTTACGTACAATCCTACTAACAATGCTTTTCATTCTTTGGGATAAAGCCTTGGTTAGAATTTTATATCTCACACCTAAGAATGTAATAGGTCTCTATCCTCCTATCGCGTCGCAATAGATTTGGGGATGAGTTTTATGAGTCCTTGGTTAAGGAATTCTGAGAGGGATCCTATAGAAAACATTCTAATATTCATAACTTGATGTAATATTTATTTTTCTCTTTAATTGCCTTGTCAAGATTATTAGTACAGATAAACTATAAACGATCATTACTTTCCCGACATGATATCAATAATCTGGATGAACGCGTCGAGCAAGACTAGCCCATGCGAAGCATTCAAAGAAGGATGTATGAAAGTCTATATTTAGAAGGTACTGAAATATATTTGTAGCAGTGAATGATCAAGATGAGTATTAAGATAAGATAAGATAAGATAAGATAATTATATTAATGTCCAATGAATGACCACAAAAGTAGGTCAATGGGACTGCACAATACAATGCCAAAAGAACCAGCAAGGAGACCCGAAAGGGTCATCCGAACAACAAGAGAGGAGAGAAGAGAAAGGAAAGAAGAAGGAGAAGCAAGGGCCACAATGGCTACAAGAGTGCAGATGGATGGAGCCGAAGAAGAGGGGGCAGAAAAGCCCATCTCTGACACTATCACCTAGCATCCAAGGCTGATTGGAAGTAGCTGGCGATATGCCTGTGTCTTGTAGCTGAAACCGTGGAGAGTCTAGAATGTCGGTGTCTGGGAGAAGGATGAGCAAGACGAGCCCTCTGTATCCTCCTGGCTGACCATGATCCATGGGGAGGGCCCCTAACCGAGTGTGATCATGAAAGCCTCTGGATTGGGAGGTGGCATCCCGGGTCCTGATGGATCTGGTCTGGGAATCCATACTGGTGTCAAGGTGCCGTTTAGTGCCCCTCTCCGGTGGGAGCACCGTAAAGAAAGATGTGATCTGTCGAGTAGCAGCCTATCTAGGAGGGGACTGAAGGGTCTCATTCCGAAGCCTGAGAGCCTCCTGTAGGTAGAGAGCAAGACACCGCTGATCGCAATACCTGAAGAAAGCCGCAAATGACGGATGCTCTCGGAATAGGCAATGGAATCTCCCTCTGATCTCATAGTAGATGGGGCACCTAAAAATGAAGTGTTCCTCCATTTTGACCTCCTGGAGAGAACAAAGTTGGCAAATCCTCTCCGAGCAGTCTAGCTGGTGGTCTATTTTTAGACAGTCTTGAAATCTATTTTTAGCAAGTTTTTAGCAGCTTTTAGTAATTTATATTTTTGAAGGTCTTTGGAGAATTTCTTGGCTTCAGACTATATGATGATAGTCTATCACCATATCGGTTTCTTTTGAGTTTGTTCCATCATCTTCCCAATAGATCTTGCAGTTAGTAAATTGGGTCTATAGGTTACGAGATATGATCCCAACAAGGAGCACAAATTTTTTTGTTATTTTCAGATTTTGTTCTTTTCTGCCCATTTGAATTCACCCCAAGGTGGATGCATGTCATCTCCATGTAGGATGACCTTTTGATTCCCATTCGAACCCTTCATTTACTATTTCTAGCAACCTTCCATCTTCTACATTATTTGGCTATAAAGAAGATGGTTTCAAATAGAAACATAAGTTTGTAAGTGGAAAGTTTTTAGTAGACATAAGTTGCAGGTTGCAGATTTGCAAGTTTTGAGGCATACATCTCTCCTATAGAGTTTTCCATTTGTATACATTTTCGTGTGTAGGGATTTGTGAGGCACACATCTCTCCTATAGAGTTTTCCTGTTCAACATACATTTTCGATTGCAAAGATATTCAACATACATATCTCATATAGAGTTTGCCAATTTGTATACATATTCAATAAAGTTATTTTACTTCTACAATATATTTTTTTCCTGCAATTTAATTCAGTTTTATTTCTGCAATACAGTTCATCATTTCTACAATTTCAGGATTCCTCTATTTTATTGTGAATGTATTGCCATAACACACTAAATGCAGTGTGTTGTCCACCGAATTACAATTCTTTTAGATCAATCAGGGTGAGGATTTCTCTATTCCTAATAATTTTGCAGGGTTCTGAATCTATGGAATTCATCGAGCAAAGAATTTCAAATAAAAGTAATCACAGATATGATTAACAGTTTGAAAACCCTAAGCTTTTTTATTGTTCTCAACTTGTGCAAAATTTTGATTTGAAACCAATATCATTAGATAGATTTTTCAAAAGCTTTTGTTCAAATTGATGTTTTATAATCAAAGTTGCAAGCATCTGAGTTTTCTATGTACCATATAACTACCTTGTTTTTAATTTTTGTTTGTGCCATCATTTTGAATTGGTCCTTAATTTTTCTCTGAATATATGAGATGATGATAAGTGTTATCGATTCGTAAAGTTTAAATCAGAAGAAGTTCTAATCAAGGGTTTGAGCCAAACTTTCCATGTGTCCGAGATCTTTATACTTGTTATTGATATGGAAAACCACCATACCTCTTTTTGTTCCCAGCCTTCTTTCGCAATTGATACGGGATTACACGATTCAAACGCCTCACCAATCCATGAAACCGGGTTGTTTGGATTGGTATTCTCCTTACAAAGCTTCTCACCTCTCACTTGATAGGGGAAGATATTACATTGTAGCCTTTGATCAATCACCGATGATTATGTAACTGATGTTTTTTCTAACACATGTAGAGTTGAGAAAAGTGGAGTCAGCATTGTTGGGCAGTAGCATAGATGTACCATACAAGTGTACCAGATTATCACTGGACTTAGTGTGAGGCTTTATGGGGGTCAATGTAGTTGAGCAAACCATGATCGTGCTTATACTACAGTATGGGTACGATGGTCAGAGGGGATGAACAGACCAACAATAAAGTTCATCATTCATGTCAAAACTTTCTCGGTTAACTAGCTTTTGTGTGGAGTGACATTGGTTGATTAGTACCGAGATGTAAAATGTGCTAGCTTGTAGGTTGCAGCAAAACTACTCGGTTGACTTCACAGTCATGTGGCTTGGATCATCATCTTCTATACCCCTTTGGATCAAGGGGATTGGTTGAATATAAGTCATTTATACATGTTATCGTGTTTAGTATCTTGGTGTTAGTGTCAGGGGCATGCATCTCATATTAGACAACCCCTTAGGATTAATATAGTCATATGTGAGTCATTGATGATATTAGTAAGTCTGTTAAAACTTAAGTGTATGGGGAGGTTGGTTGGATTGTTGATACCATATGAAAAGCATCCCATAAGCTTATTTAAGCTTATGGGGATCAATGTAAAACTTAATGGAGATGTTATCATTGTACAAACTTTGTTGAAATTAGTTAAAATTTATCTTTGTATTCCATGAGATGTTATCATGTAATGTCTCCTTTTTTAACTAACTCATTTAGGAGGCTTCTTACTCATTCGACTTCTTGTGGGCATGGAGTAAGTGAACAATATTTTCCTTCTAAAGCAGGTCGGCTGGGTTGGAGAGCTCTTAAGACAAGTTTAAAATTAAAATAAGCTTCTAAAGGAGGTCAGTCTTGGGGAATTCTTCCCTTATGACCTTTGGCGCCACCATAAGGCTATATAAGGGGTCGCATAGGCTCATTTTGGGCATCTTTTGGCTTATATACTTTTATCTACTTGGTTCTAGAGTTAGTTGCTCTAATCCAAATCCACTAAGGGGCGAAAATCCATTAGTGTGGCAAACAAGGAGGACGAAACCCTTCCTTGTTGAAGGTTGGAGAACGAAAAATCTCCAATTTGGTGGTGTTGAGGACATTCTTTGAAGACTATCTTGCTGGTTGGCAGCTAGGGCTTTGAGAAGAAGGAATATCAAGGGTTTTGGTATCATTTTAGGCCCCTCTCCTAGGGAGCAACTTGTATAGGAGTGCAATTGGGTGCCTTCTAGGGCACAATTTGACATTCCAAGTTGATATTCAGGTCTCTCTATATTTATAAGGCCGATCTATCATTTATTTGGCATTTATTGGGGTTTGGAGACCTCACTTTCAGCTCATTTTGTGGATTGTACTTCTGCTGTCATTTATTTAATTGCAGCTGGGTATAATTTCATAAATTGCACATGTTTTGGCATGCTTTGGCTTGGTGTTTATTCCATTAGTTGAATATAATATTTAGAAGGATTTATGCACCTATTTTCAGCTTGTTTGGAGGGTGTTTGATGCCCTAAAAGTATAAAATCAGTTCGCTGCTAGGGTTTTCTAATATTTTCAGATCTGCTGTCATAAAAATCAGATTACTCTCAAGTGGGATTGTTGTTATTTCTTTGTTTTTCGGTTCAGCCCTAGAAAGGGACATTACATATCATTATTGTATTTTTGTATTTATTGTTTTGGATTATCTTATTACACATTCATGAAATATTTTAATTAGTTCAGTCCTAGTTTTGATATTTCCGTACCTGCTTATGTAAATAAAAATGCATAAATCATCATTTCATTTTATCTTTTGTTAGAGAAGTTTTCATGTGTTGTGGTGAACGAGATGCTTCTAGATCACTACTTTGGTTCATCTCTTCTAAGGATCTGATTTATTCAATCATGAGAGCAAAGGTTCAAGGTCTTTTCTCTCTAATTGTCTCAGCTGTAGTTGTTTATTCTTACTGTTTTTATTTTCAGCAATATCTAGTGAGCATGATGTGTAGATATTTAGTGTCCACTCTATTAGAATATAAGGCTTATAATTTAGCATTAAGACAATATTAGTTTAAGTATTAACTAATAAATGGTTGTAACAACTTCAACCATTTTGAAACCATATCTTACATAATAAAATGGCGACACAAAGTGAATAATGTGTGTGTTGGCCAGATTTTCTGCATAGCATCAAACCTAGGCAGTCATGAGATAAATCTCCCTCATTTAACCAGTGAGGCTCCCGTGTCAGATTTGTCAATAAAAATGTGTTATTATCTATCAGGGGTTTTACTTTAACCACTTAGTTCATGAACCATAACTAAGAAGTTCTGCAGCAAGTAAGCAATTGTTTAAGAAAGGAAGTATTTTATAGAAGAAGGAAGTAAAGGAAATACAAAGAAGAAATGGGGAAGATGTGCATCCCAATTAGTAGATAGCAGAGCTAATTGCATGCACATAGAAGAAACTTAATAGATATGAACACACAAAATTATAAAACAAAGGCAGCTCTAGATCTAGATCTAAAATAACACAAAGTTTATCAAGAGATCTAAGATTCAAAGCAAGAAACACAGTACACCGTGACACAAAGTTCTCCGAAACCTACTCCTTTGTATTCCTTTGCTCCAAGTTGCTCTCAGGAGTTCAGCACAAAGTCTAGAACACAAGATTGCTGCTTACAAATTCTGATTGATCATTAACCGGAGGTTCTTCTCCTACTTATAGAATGTAGGAGGGAAAGTACAAATAGAAGACTCAAACTGAACTAAAGTATGAACAACAAGTAAAGATGACATTTGGCAATCATCCTCAACTAACTTCTTCTTAAGTGACACATGTATCACTTAACTAATAGAATGGTTCTAGGTGACTTCAAGTAATGGTTGCAAAACCAATAACTTAGAAGTTTTACAATTTCATCCGGGAACATAGAAAATAGAAGAAGAAAGAATAGAAGAAGTCATGCCAACTGTAATGTTTACATCTTCTTCTTGTTCTGATATCTGATATACTTGTCGAACATATAATTCAACATCCTTCCATCTGTTTTAGCCACTTTCTTTCTTCTGTCTGAATGCAATGACCCTTCATTCAACACTTTGCTTTGCATGCTTCCACCTCTTCCAAACTTGGCCCAAATCTCATGATATGCACTGCTGCGCAGCCCACCGCGATCTTGATAGAGTTCATCGTGAAAGGCTTGGTAGCTTTATCAATTCTCTTTTGTACCATCGAAGAGAACTTTCCGAGAATCATGCACCTCGTTAAAAGCAATCCGCATGTATGAAGTAACACCTCATCCACTCTTTTCTCGGTGAAAGAAATGATACTTGTCTGGTAAATCTAATGTTCTACTCTCAAGCGCTGCATCCTTTTCAAGAAAAACTCTGCGAGATCTCCAAACGGAAAGATCTTGCAAACTCTAAATTGCTTCCCTTCTCGGTGATCCATCCAGTACATTTGTTCTGCACTGACCATACATCTCCCGTGACTTGTTGATCTCGCCAAAATACTCGAGTTACTCTCTTGCAATTGTATTCATGCCTTCTATGCTTTCCATCGATTGCTTTAGTTGATTTCTTTGCATCGTTCATAACCTTTAGGCGGGCTGGCACTTCCCCAAGTTGCACAGAAGCTTGACGAATAATCAGATCCTTCCATTCGTCAATAGCCTTTACTTGATTGCTTGCATCTTCCATTTCTTGCATAAGATGATCACTCACCTGCTCTGAAATGGGTTGAATGGAAGGTTTAGCAACCTTGGCTATGATCTCACATAATTGAGACATTTGCTTCTGCAGCTCTTCTTTCTCCGCCTTTTCACTTTGTCAAGCCTAAGAACAAAGCATCCAAAGCCAACGTTTGCGTGTCTGCTTCATCCTTGATGGTAGCTTGACCGAGTGGTATTTTGGTCACCGTCACATCTTCTGCCGTGAGCTCCTCTTCTATCTTTCCTTCCGCCGGAATTGATATCTCGGCAAACTTCTCTCCCGAATCCTTGATGATCAACCTAGAAGTTGCTTTAGCAACTTTAGGCCTTCATCTCTTACCTCGAGATCCTGAAGTAGGCTGCAAGTCATGCTCCTCTAAGTTCATCTCTACTCTTGCTTCCGAACCAACTGCAAGCTAACCATCCCAAGTAGTTATTTCTCGGGAGTAAAGTCGAAGTCGCCGAGTGCACTACCATCTCCCGCTCTGCATCCTCTCCGTCAGAAAGTGCCACAGTGTCATGGCTGCCATCTTCTGAAACATCCAAGGACAAAGCTCTTTCGAACTCCGTCATCTGCACTTCAACATCTCCTCTGGAGCAGGTGCTTTGAGCGAAGTGGCTGCGGAGAGAAAAGCGAACGCGTCGCGGTTTGATGAAGGCATGGAAGCATCCTGCTGCGGTGCTGATAGTTGGTGATCTTAGAGTCTTTGGAGAAGTCGGAGTCAAAGCTATGGTCGTAGAAGTGGTCTTCTCTTTCTCTTGAGATCTTATGTACTTTGACTTCTCGGACCTTCTGCTTTCTTTCTCCTTCATGCTTTCGTTTGAGGAATCTCTGCTGCTTGCCCAAAGTTGCCGTGATTTGATTCATCATACTTCATCAAGCAGTATCCCTTAAATCGGCCGGCTTGAAGTATTCACCAACACGACTCGATCTTTCTTGATTGAATGGCGCCTCGATGTTATCCTGCGGTATAGCTTTATCTCCTCCCATTTGATGGTAAGTGTCAAGTACCACGTTCCCATCATCTTTAAGATCCATGCGAGTATCCGCTAGTCAAAGTCGAACACTTGCTTTGCTGATAGCCTGCTGAAATCTTTCTTTCTAACCTCGTACTCACTTCTGCACTTCATCCAGAAATCTTCTAACGAAGGCACATGTGCGTACTCCTGGGAGATTGTCTTCCTGGCTACTCCAAATGGATCGAAGTTAAGCCGTGCAGGGAAGAACTCTTGCTCATACTCGGATAACATTTGCGCTTCCATCCCTCGAGCTCTGTGAATGCTGATGCAACTGTAATATCCCACAGTGATTGGGAAGAAGCCCGTAGACTTGTGCTTTATTTGAAGTCGAAGGTCGTGTAACTCTGACAGTTTCTGCTCGAGCTCCATGGCGATCAATCTATCACTTGGATACCTGGGCATCTTTATTGGTTCTCCAGAAAAGCCCGTAACCCTGAGGTATGTGAAATCTGCAAACTAGATGAATAAACTACCAATCTTGGACACTGCTTCCCACGCTTCCTTGCTTACCCTGTGAGTCTTCAAGTCTTTGTCTAGCTGCAGATGAAATCGTAGAAGAAGTCATCGTTGATCACTTTGAAGTCCTTCTCGCACTTGCAGTGCGATGAAGTGGGTAGCACTCGAAAATGGGGTCCTTGGAAAGAACACCACATCTATCCACTTGGAAAAGACATCCTCTGTGAAGTGCACGCATACACCAAGTATGAAGTCATCTTGAAGTTGAAAATACGCTTCACGTTCAAAAGTTGCTCACCGATGTTCTTTGCTAATAATTTCCGACCATTGATTATAGAATCAACCTTGTTGATTTGATGGTTCTGATGAAAGCATACATCCATGTCACGGAAAGTGTAGGCATTAAACCGCCATTCACTGCCGCATGCATGCAATTTGATGACATCATCTGCCTCCTGCACCAAATTGGACCGTGGAAGAGTTCTCGGGAACTTTGAAGGGGATCTAGGCTTCTTCATGAACCGGTTTCATTATGCTCACACAATCGGCTCTATGTTTCTCCCATCTACTTGTCGGCATCACGAATGCTAATAGAAGTCACCACCTTTACGCACTTTGGAATCTTGAGACAATAATTGATGAATTCTCGCATCCAAACAATTATTGTCTTTCCCATGACATCACGCCGATCTGGATGAAGGATGATAAGATCTAGCACACTCCATCACGAACTCGCAATTGGGGTCATGTACATGGGAAAGCTGCGGCTCGGATAATTCCGCTACTTTTGACCGCACGCATGGTGAAGTCTTTCCGCTCTGGATCTATCAATCAAATCGAAAGAGGTTACGGGCCTAGATCATGTCTCCTATGTCGAAAGTTTGGAAGCAATGCATGAATCCATCGTGCTCTCTTTTTCATCTCCTTTCGCCATGGCTTTGTCTATCTTTGTCTGAATAATTCTTTTTCTTCTAACTTGGCGGATTTCTTCAATACTGGTGCAGATCTGGACAATTCTTCAGATTCGGAGGATATTTGCAATGTATTGGACATTGATAAAAACTCCTTTTCTTTTGTAAAGCACACACATAATGAGTTCCTGCATTTATTCGAGACAAAAATGGCCACTGGAGCATGAATAGTGAATTTAAATTATAAAAATCTGCACTTTTCAAGCTGCTGCCCCAAAAAATTGGTGTTTAATTTGCACATAAAGAGAGCATGAATCCTTTCAATCAACACCTGAGCTCCTGTAACACCTGTGAAAACAACTATGCAGACAAAGATCAACCTCCTCCAAAGCATGCGCCAAATCTGGAAGCTTTTAGCCTTGTTAGCACTTTGTCTGAACAAAATCCTTCCTCTAATGGGGGCGCACTTTTCCTCCTTGCTGCAATTCTTTACCTGTGAATTAAATTATTCACCCATATGGCTGCCCATGCTTATATAACCTTCACAATTCTATAATTAATAATTGCCCTAACAATTAAAGGCAATTAATTAATTAAAAATCATGTTTTTCTCTTTTAAAAATAGCATGTTTAAGGACAGCCATCCAATAAATTAAATTAATCCAATTTAATCCTTCACACAGCACTTCACTCAAGCTCCACAGTGTGCTTTGACCATAGCCACTGAAAATAGAAATTAATTTAATGTTTTAATGCCTTAAAAAACATTAAATAATACCCAAATGGGGCGCACTTTTTGAGAGGAAGAGGGCAGCCATTAAATAAATTAAATTTAATGCATTTAACTCCTTTCTTTTATTCCATCTTTGACTTGTTGACCTCCTCCAAGCTTGGGCGCACTTTTTGAGAAGAAAGATTAATAAAAATAATCAAATTTAATCCTTTTAATCTCTCACCAAAGGGGGCGCACTTTTTTGCACATGTAATTCTATTTTTAAGAATTTTTTCATAATGGGATTCTTTACCTGCGCGAGGCACCAAAATCCCGTGATCCACGAGGCACCAAAACCCATGATCCACTTAAGTGATTTTTATAACACGGGAAAAAGTACCTTCCGAGCGGGTATAAAATTCCCACCTACACTGCGTATATTTTCCCATCGCACTTAAATTCTTTGTTTTCCAAAAATGTACGCCCATCCCACATCGGGGGCTTTTTTTCCCACGTGCTTAAACTTTGTTTTCCAAAATCGCCCATCCCGCTTTTTTTTCCCGGTGATCCGGACCTCGATGATGACTTCCTCCGGGCATAATGTGCGTGTATGTTTTCTAGCTGCTCTAGGCCAAAAATCGGGCTTACCCGGCGAAGGAATTGCTCCAGAGAAATTTCACAGAAAACAAAACGGGACACCACAAAAACACGAAAAATTGCCAAAAGTTACAAATAAAGCCCAAAACTTAAAATAAGTTAAAATCCTTCGGCACATAGGAATAATAACATATTTGCTCATAATAGAGTTAAAGCGAGCGCAAATAGCCTCATACGGGGCTCAAAATAATTAAATACAAATTTCCATGAGACAAATCCCGGCAATGACAGAATAAAACAATTTTGGGCATCTGGGTATTTGGCGAAAAAAACTAATATGGCTCTTTAGGATTATTTTGACGCAATCTGAAGAACTTTAAAGCAATAAAAACAACAAACGACCCATTATTTTAAAAGTACGAAAAAAATTTCGAATAGGGTAGTCCATGAGATTTCGGGTGAAATCTGAGTGACACCGATTGGCTCCGTCAAGTGGACATCTTTTTCTCTTATCGAATGAAAAAGGGAAAAGATGAGATCCCAAATCTCTGGGATTCGTATTTCGTCCTTTGGGCACGATTCGAGTAAAAAACACAACACACAAGGAACACCAAAACAAGACAAAACAAGGAAAAAAAACAAAGATTTATTTATGTACATACAGTTTTACCACTCTTCTCATGTCCGGAACAACTTAGTGTTGCCCATTGAAAGGCAAGCGGCAGCAATTTAATCCATCTTGATGAGCAAGAATGAAGCTATTATCTTTCCGGGCGATCTTTTAGATCACAAAAGGCCCTTTCCATAGTGAATCGAACTTTTTTAGACATGCATGCCTTTTGTTTCTCTTTTTTGTCCCATAGAAGGATGAATCATTGACTTCAAATTTCCTTTCCACAGGGTTTTTGTCGAAGATGACTTTCACCTTCCTTTGATGTTACTTCGAACCTATCTGCAATTGATTTGTACTTCCCTCAAATGATCGGAGTACATGATGATCTTTTATCATGATGGGCATCCGTGAATGTGGAATCCTCCCGGGCTTTAGAAAGTCGTGAGGGCAAGGTGAATTCCAAGGTGAGAGGCGGCTTTTGTCTCCCATATAAAGCGGCTGAAAAGGGGACATGCCTATTGCCCTCTTTGGTGTGATTCTATCGGCCCATAATGCATCAAACAACTTTTTATGCCAAGTCCTTTGATTCTCTATCTTCATGAGCTTGCGTATAGTTACCAAGTTTTTATTACTAGATTCACTTTTGACCATTCCCTTGTGGATAGTAGTTTGAGGAATGAACAAGTTGAATCCTATAAGTGTAGGAGAATTCCAGGTGCAACTCCTCGAAGAAAGATTCGGAGCGTTATCTTCTGAATTTGTCTATTGATGTACGCCAAACTTTGATAATATTTTCTTTTATAAAATTGCACACTTCGGCGGAAGTGGCGAAAAAGTCTTCACAGAATAGCTTCTACAATTGCCTTACCGAAATAATCGAGTGATTGTTAGAATGTAATGATGACCCAAGCACTTAGAAGCGGGTTAAGCATTCCGATAAAATCCATACCCCACCGTTGGAAAGGTTCTTCAATCACAATGGGTTTTAGAGGTAATGCGAGTAATTTTTCACACGCCCATTACAAAATGTTGGCATGCTTGACATTTAAATACCCATTGTGCAAAGTATCTTGAAAAAGGGTGGGCGTAATACTTGCTCTGAGGATCTTATGTGCATTGACTCGGGGAGAAATGACCACCGCAAAGCCATGTCATGAATTAATGTTGTAGTAGCTGATCTGTTGAGCTTTGTCCACGCATCCGAGAAATACACCATCAATTCCTTTTTATGAACCATTATCCCAAAGAACAAAATCTTTGGATTTCAGGTTTGATAGTTCGTTTTTCTCTTTTTTTTGGAAAGTTGATCCGGGCATTCTCCATACGTTAGAAAGTAAGCAATGTTACTTCCACTCTCTACCGATCTATAAAAATCTTTGTGAGTAAATCTTCATCTATCTCATCTTGATCCACTTCTTGCAGCGATGTTTTCATCTCCGTCATTAATTCACACAGACCTCTTCCTCGGACTAGCTTTGTTGGTTTAATATCCGTGTCATATTCTTGAACTTTTGTCACCCATGTGCCTCTCAATAATCCTAACTCTTGTAATGAGTAAGAATGGATTTAAAAACAATATTATAAAGTAGCTGGAACCAAAACCACGTGTGTGAGGAAAGAATATAATACTTTGAATGCTTTGAAGACGCCTTCACCATAAAAGCATATGCGTGCTTTTATAACATTAGAGTGTATTTGAACTCATAGGCTTTAAGAGGCGTACTCATGAAAGCAATAGAGCTTCTCAAGAAAATTTCCAAGAAATTGTACCATCCTCTTGATTTTTCTCGCATCGAAATTGCTTTGACATGGTGTGTTCGAAAGAATAACAATAAAGAATAAATTCTTTATGAAGTCGGGTGAAAAACAAATTGTGGAGCTTTCATTCTTTGATTTTCTCGAAAGCTTCCTTCCCTTCAACTTTACATCCATTTAAAATCTTGTGTCTTCTTCATCATATTCGAAATATGACGGGTTAGCTCAAAAAAGTCGAGAATGAATCTTCGAGAAAATTCACTTTTCCAAAGAAAAAGTGAACTCCTTTTTTAATGCATTCTAAAGGCAATGCCATGTACGAATGGATTTTCACGCCTGGATCTAGCTTTGTTCAAGGAAACAATGTGCCCAAGCAGCTTTCACTTGTTAATTCTGAAAAATGGATTTCTTAGGATTCAAAAAATACCATGCTTGCGAATTAATCATGGAAAACCTCTTCCAAGTTTGAAATATGCGTGTTCTATCTTTGGAAAAGATCAAAATCATCTAGGTACACAACTATGCTTATATCTTTGAGATGAGCAAAGGCTAGATCCATAGCTCTTTGAAAATGAGCTCATCCAGCACCCGCATTAATCGGAAACGGCATCTTCGGTATGCGAAGGTTCCCCGAGGTAATCTAAAACGTCGTTTTGTATTGATCTTCCTCGGCCAACTGATGAAACTTGACTTTTGAATGCATTTTATCAAGCCGAGAAGGCACAACCATGGAATTTGGCATCTCGTTTCCGGTGACCACTAAAACCAGATGTGATCCATGATGGGGATAGGGTATGTTATCCTTTAATGAAGCTTGATTAAGGTTGCAAATCCACGAAATGCAAATGCATGTAATCTAATCAGCCGCTTCTTTTAACCTTAAGTCCTATGTTGGCCATACCATTCCGAATGGTGTATGGGATAGATAATTTTGCATCTAACAACTTCCGGATTTCTAGTGACAAAGATGGTTCCTTGATGGTAGGATTGTGGAAACCCCTAAGTGCCTTACTCTCAGGCTTACAAGAGAATTCCTTTCTTCTTTAAGTGGGATGTAGTGTTGGTGTCACTCAGATTTCACCCCGAAATCTGTGACTACCCATCGAAAAAAAATTCGTACTTTTAAAATAGTGGGTCATTTGTTGTTTTTATTGCCTGAAAGTTCCTGTATTGCGTCAAGATAATCCTGAAGAGCCATATTAGCCCTTTTCGCCAAATACCCAGATGCCCAAAATTGTTTTATTATGTCGTCGGGATTTGTCTGCGGGAAATTTGTATTTAATTATTTTGAGCCCCGTATGAGGCTGTTTGCGCTCTGTTTTAACTCTATTATGAGCGAATATGTTATTATTCCTATATACCAGAAGGATTTTAACTTATTTTAAGTTTTGGGCTTTATTTGTAACTTTTGGCAATTTTTCGTGTTTTTGTGGTGTCCCGTTCTGTTTTCTGTAAAATTTCTCTGGAACAACTCCTTCGCCGGGTAAGCCCGATTTTTGGCCTGGAGCAGCTGGAAAACATACACGCACATTTTGCCCGGAGGAAGTCATCATCAGAGGTCTGGATCACTGGGAAAAAGCGAAGTCGTGCACTGAGAAAGCCCTGTGAGGATGGGCGCATTTTTGGAAAACAAAGGATTTAAGCTGCGATGGGAAAAATATAAGCCGCAGGTAGGATGGGAATTGTATACACCTTTGCAGGTACTTTTCCCGTGTTATAAAAGTCACTTAAGCTGCAGTGGGAAAAATAGAGGCTGTAGGCAGGTGGGAATTTATTGCCTACCTTGCAGGGTGAAAATTCCCATGATATAATAAAAGGAAAGTGACTTAAGTGAAATCATGGGATTTTAGTGCCTACCTTGCAGGGGTAAAGAATCCCATTGCAAAGTCAAATCACTTAAGTGGATCATGGGATTTTGGTGCCTACACTTGCGAGGTAAAGAATCCCATTATGGTGAAAAATTCTTAAAAATAGAATTACATGTGCAAAAAAGTGCGCCCTTTGGTGATGGATAAAAATAATTAAATTGATTATTTTTTAATCTTTCTATCCTTGGAAAAAGTGCGCCCAAGCTTGAGGAGGTCAAAAGTCAAGAGGAATTAAAAGAAAGGATTAAATTAATTAAATTT
This sequence comes from Taxus wallichiana var. yunnanensis, assembly GCA_018340775.1. Lineage (NCBI taxonomy): Eukaryota > Viridiplantae > Streptophyta > Pinopsida > Cupressales > Taxaceae > Taxus > Taxus wallichiana. The sequence continues at coordinate 463,290,808 of CM031241.1, forward strand.
AATTTATTTAGTGGCTGCCCCTTCCTTGGAAAAAGTGCGCCCCATTTAGGAGTTATTTAATGATTTTAAATGCATTAAATCATTAAATTAATTTCTATTTTCGGTGGTATGGTCAAAGCACCTTTGTGAGAGCTAAAGTTAAGTCTTTGTGTGAAGGATTAAATTGGATTAATTTAATTTATTGGATGGCTGTCCTTAAACATGCAATTTTTAAAAGAGAAAAGCATGATTTTTAATTAATTAATTGCCTTTAATTGTTAGGGCAATTATTAATTATAGAATTATGAAGGTTATATAAGCATGGGCAGCCATATGGATTTATTATTCAACACACAGGTAAAGAATTGCAGCAAGGAGAAAAAGTGCGCCCCCATTAGAGGAAGGATTTTGCACAGACAAAGTGCTAACAAAGGCTAAAAGCTTCCAGATTTGGCGCATGCTTTGGAAAAGGTTCATCTTCGTCTGCACAATTGTTTTCACAGGTGTTAAAGGAGCTCAGGTGTTGATTGAAAGGATTCATGATCTCTTTATGTGCAAATTAAACACCATTTTTTGGGGCAGCAGGCTTGAAAAGTGCAGATTTTTATAATTTAAATTCACTATTCATGCTCCGGTGGCCATTTTTGTCTGAATAAATTGCAGGAACTCATTACAGGTGCTTTATAAAAGAAAAGGAGTATTTATCAATGTCCAATACATTGCAAATATCCTCCGAATCTGAAGAATTGTCCAGATCTGCACCAGTATTGAAGAAAGCAGGCCAAATTAGAAGAAAAAGAATTATTCAGACAAAGATTGATAAAGCCATGGCAAAAGGAGATGAAAAAGAGAGCACGATGGATTCATGCATTGCTTCTAAACTTTCAGACATAGGAGACACGGATCTAGGCCCAGAACCTCTTTCTGATTTGATTGACAGATCCAGAGCTGGAAAGACTTCACTCATGCGTGCGGTCAAAAGTAGCGGAATTATTCGAGTTGCGGCTTTCCATGTCTGACCCAATTGCCAGAGTTTGTGATGGAGTGTGCTAGATCTTATCATCCTTCATCTAGATCAGTGCGTGATGTTGCGGGAAAGACAATAATTCGTTTGGATGCGGAATTCTTCGATTATTGTTTGAAGATTCGGTCACGAAGGTGGTGACTTCTATTAGCATTCGGGGATGCGACGGTAGGTGGGAAAAGCATAGAGCTGATTGTGTGAGCATCATGAATAGCCGGTTCATGAAGAAGCCTAGATCCCCTTCCAGGTTCCCGAGAACTCTTCCACGATCCAATTTGGTGCAGGAGGCGGATGATATTGTCAAATTGCTATGCAGGTTGAATGGTGAAGCGAATGCCTACACTTTCCGGACATGGATGTATGCTTTCATCAGGACCATTGAAATCAACAAGGTTGATTCTATAATCAGTTGGTCAGAAATTATTAGCAGCAACATCGGTGAGCAACTGCGGAACGTAAAGCGTACCTTCAGCTTCAAGATGACTTCATACTTGGTATATGCTGCAGCTTCACAGGGTGTCTTTTCCAAGCTAGATAGATGTGGTATTCTTTCCAAGGATCCCATTTTCGAGTGCTACCCACAGCTTACTGCACCTGCGTGCGAGAAGGACTTCAAAGTGATCAACGATGGTTTCTTCTACGATTTCATCTGCAGGTTAGACAAAGACTTGAAGACTCACGAGGTAAGCGAGGAAGCATGGGAAGCGAGTGTCAAGATTGGCGATATATTCATCCGGTTTGCAGATTTCACATACCTCGGGTTCACGAGCTTTTCGGGTGAACCAGCAAAGATGCCAAGGTACCCAGTGATGAGATTGATCGCCATGGAGCTAGCGGGCAACTTGTGGAGTTACACGACCTTGATCGAAGCGGCACAAGTCTACGGGCTTCTTCCCACTCAGCGTGGGATATTACGATTGCATCGGCATTCACAGAGCTCGAAGAATGGAAGCACAAATGTTGTCAGTATGAGCGAGAGTTCTTCCTGCGCACGGCTTAATTTTGATCCATTTGGAATAGCCGGAAGACAATCTCCCGAGAGTACGCACATGTGCCTTCGTTAGAAGATTTGGATGAAGTGCGAAGTGAGTACGAGGTTCGAAAGAAAGATTTCAGCGAGTATCGGCCAAAGCAAGTATTTGACTTTGGACTAGCGCGGATACTGCGGATCTTAAAGATGATGGGAACGTGGTACTTGACACTTACCATCAAATGGGAGAGATAAAGCTCTCTACGGGGATAGCATAGAGAAACCGGCCACATAGAAGAAAGATCCGAGTTTGTGTTGGTGAGTACTTGAGCTGGTTGCTTAACGAAGGGATCTTGCCTTGATGAAGTATTGATGAATCAAATCACGGGCAACTTCGGCGCGGGAGATTCCCTCAAGCGAAAGCATGAAGGAGAGAGCGTGAAGGTCAGAAGTTGAAAGTACGCGAGAAAATCTCAAGAGAAAGAGGAGACCACTTCTCGACCATAGCTTTGACTCCGACTTCTCCGGTTACCTAGAGGATCACCAACTATTGCACCACGATGGCGGAGGATGCTTCCATGCCTTCATTGAAACCAGCAACGCGTTCATCTTCTCTCCGCGACCACCGTTCATCACCCGTTCGAGAGGAGATGTTGAAGCTGCAGATGACGGAGTTGAAAGAGCTTTGTCCTTGGATGTTTGAGAGATGGCAGCCATGAATCTTGTGGCACTTTACGATGGAGAGGATGCGGAGAGCGGGAAATGGTAGTGCACTCAGCGACTTCTCACTCTCCGAGAAGTAATTTCTCGGAATGGTTAGCTTTGCGGTTGGTTCGGAAGCAAGAGTAGAGATGAACTTAGAGGAACATGACTTGCGGCTACTTGAGGATCGGCGAAAGAGACGAAGGCCTAAAGTTGCTAAAGCGACTTCTAGGTTGATCATCGAGGATTCGGGAGAGAAGTTTCTTTGAGATATCAATCCGGCGGAAGGAAAGGTAGAAGAGGAACTCACGGCGGAAGATGTGGCGGTGACCAAAATACCACTCGGTCAACTACCCTTTGAAGGATTGAAGCGGGACACGCGAGGCGTTCTTTGGATGCTTTGTTCCTTAGGCTTGACAATGAAAAGGCGGAGAAAGAAGAGCTACGAGAAGCAAATATCTCAATTATGTGAGATCATAGCCAAGGTTGCTAAACCTTCCGTTCGGCCCATTTCAAGCGGTGAGTGATCATCTTATGCGGGAAATGGAAGATCAAGCAATCAAGTAAAGGCTATTGTGAATGGAAGGATCGATTATTAAATCGAAGCTTACGTGCTGACTTGGGAAGTGCCGACCCGCTTTAAAGGTTATGAATGCGATGCGAAAATCAACTAAAGCAGTGATAGAAAGCATAAAGGAATAAATACGATTGCGAGAGAGTAACTTTGAGTATTTTGGCGAGATCAACAAGCTGGGAGATGTATTGGTTGCGAGAACAAATTGTGCGGATGGATCGATCGAGAAGGAAGCGGTAGAGTTTGCGGTATCTTTCCGTTTGGAGATCTGCCGAGTTTTCTTTGAAGAGGATGCGGGCACTTGAGAGTAGAACATCAGATTTGCCGGATAGTGTTATTTCTTTCAGCTTGAGGAAAGAGTGGATGGAGGTATTACTTCATACGTGCGGATTGTTTCTAGCAGAGGTGCATGATTCTACTGGAGGGTTCTCTTCGATGGTGCAAAAGAGGATTGATAAAGCTACAAGCCTTTCACGATGAACTCTATCGGTGAGGTTTGGTGACACTTGCGAGGCGGAGACATTGCGAGATTTGGGCCAAGTTTGGAAGAAGTGGAAGCATGCGGCAAAGTGTTGAATGAAGGATTCTTTGCATTCGGGACGAGAAAGGAAGCGATGGCTAAAACAGATGGAAGGATCTTGAATTATATGTTAAACAGTATATCGGATATCGAGAACAAGAAGAAGATGTAGATGTTACATTGGCATGACTTCTTCTATTTCTTTCTTCTTCTTACATTTTCTATGTTCCCGGATGGAATTGTAAACTTCTAAGTTATTGGTTTTACTGACCATTACTTGAAGTCATGTGGAACCTTTCTATTAGTTAAGTGATACATGTGTCACTTAAGAAGAAGTTAGTTGAGGATGATTGCCAAATGTCATCTTTACTTGTTGTTCATACTTTAGTTCAGTTTGAGTCTTCTATTTGTACTTTCCCTCCTACATTCTATAAGTAGGAGAAGAACCTTCGGGTTAATCATCGATCAGAATTTGTAAGAAACAATCTTGTGTTCTAGACTTTGTGTTGAACCCCTGAGAGCCACTTGTTGCAGAGGAATACAAAGAAGCAGGTTTCGGAGAACTTTGTGTCACGGTGTACTGTGTTTCTTGCTTTTAAATCTTAGATCTTTTAATAAACTTTGTGTTATTTTAGATCTAGGATCTAGAGCTGCCTTTGCTTTATAATTACATGTGTGTTCAAATCTATTAAGTTTCTTCTATGTGCATGCAATTAGCTCTGCATCTACTAATTGGGATGCACATCTTCCTCATTTCTTCTCTGTAATTCCTTTACTTCCTTCTTACTATAATTTTCCTTTCTTAAGCATTTGCTTACTTGCTTTGCTGGAAACTTCTTAGTTATGGTTCATGAACTAAGTTGTTAAAGTAAAACCCACGATAGATAAAACACATTTTTATATTGACAAATCGACACGGGAGCCTCACCGGTTAAATGAGGAGATTTATCTCATGATTGCCTAGGTTTGATGCTATGCGAGAAAATCTAGCCAGATTTTAAGCGACTCATTTACGGAAACAACTATCTTTGAAGATCAAAGCTTTTACATTGAAGATCGAGTGTTTTCCATACAAATCTCAACATGGTGAACGTCCCTTCACAGATCCGTGAAGGCGCGAGAAGGACGTGATCATTTCTTCCGATTGCGGGAGCAATTCAATTTCAATCATCCTCCTCAAGTTAGAAACAGAGATCTAGTCTTTCACCAGGAAGGAGAGTGCACACCCATCCAGATCCGGATCGTATTCAGCATAATCCGTCGGCTGGAATTATCCAACAAGTCTATCAAGTCTACACAAGGAGGAGACGTGCTCAAGCTAACATGGCGCACCAAATTGTACCTGTTCCATGGGGGGCGGCTTTTGGACCTCTCAACTTGGCTCCACCTATGCACGATCTGCCAAAGGGATCCAGAAAGAATTTTCCGAAATTCTTTGGAGATGGAAAGCAAAACCCGGATGATCATTTGGCGGCCTTCTTCATATCTTGTGGTGTGCTTGCAGTAGAGCATGAAGATGTCTCAGTCAGGCTATTCATTGAGACCTTACATGACTTGGCTGGAGAATGGTTCTATCGGCTGGCTCCTGGCACCATAACCAGTTGGGCGACTATGCGTGAACAATTTATCAAAAGATTCAAGCTGCTGCAGAGGACCACGAGCACGATGATCACCCAAGCGCGCTTGATTGAAGAAAGAGCCAAATGAACATGCGGGACTTTATTGCAAAGTTCCAAAGGATTTTGTATAAAATCCCCACTTCACGCATTGAAATGACGAAAATCAAAAGGCGTTTTTATAAACGCTCTATTGCACTGAAGTTGGATATCGAGCTAAGAAGGGCAAGACACCTGTAACTTTGCTGGATGCACAAAATGCTGCCGTGGAGGTTGAAGACGACTTGATCATGGCTGGAAAACTCAAACAACTATCTCACAAAGGTGATGGGGCTTCTTCAGTACATCCGATCCTTTGTTGCAGAAATTGCTAATGACATCTTTGCGAGATCAAGAAGCAGATCTCTCAAGCGGGAATGCACCCCCTCAAAGAATAACTCTATCCGGACCTTGATGGTCAACATCAAAATCAAAATCGAAGCAGACTTGTGCTTTGCACCACGAGCGTTTGGCAATAGAAAGTTGCTCCAAGGAATAACTGGAAACTAATGAAAAGGATCTCGACATTGATGAA